>BSBN01000198.1:4800000-6169514 GCA_027924645.1 Cunninghamia lanceolata | reverse complement strand
CTCCCTTTCCCTCTTTCTCTCTATCTCTATTGCTTCATAGCTCAATGGGAGGGAGAGATAGCTTGATAGAGAGAGAGAGATAGAGATATAGATATAGGGAGAAAAAGAGGGAGAGATAAAGAGATGGAGAGGGGGCATGAGAGAAATAGAGATAGAGAGAGGATAGAGGGATAGAGATGGAGAGATATAGAGACAAGGGGATAGAGATGTAAAGAGATAGAGGAAGAGATAAAGAGATAGTGTTAGAGAGAGGCACATATATAAAGAGATAGATATATAGAGTTAGAGAGAGGGAGAGATAGAGAGGGATCTACATAGATAGATAGAGAGGAACATGGAGAGAGGAGGAGAGATAGAGTTAGAGAGAGGGAAATATAAACAGTGGGGTAGATAGAGAGATAGAGAAGGAGAGGGGGGAGAGAGGTAGAGAGAGATAGAGAGGCAAAGGGAGATATATAAAGAGATAGCGAGAGAGAAATAAAGAGATGGAGGGGGAGGCAGAGAGACATATAGAGATAGTGAGACACACACACACACACACACACACTATATATATATATATATATAGAGAGAGAGAGAGAGAGAGTTGGCAATTTGGCTGAGCTTGATGTTTTATGGTGTTTTCATTGATGGCAACAAGAAAAGGAACAACGTTGGAACAAAGATTTTAGTTTGGCAAACAAATACCTAAGGAATTTGGCTAAGTGTTGGAAGATTTCAGAGACAATGACAGAAAGACTGTGTTTTTTGGCATTGGTCTGCAGTTGAAGATCCTAGGTTGTGTGGTTCTGATATGATATTCCTAATCCCTAGATGATGCTATATCCAGAGTCCACCAAAAGAGTGTATGCGATCCTTGGTTCAGGAAGAAGAAGAAGATACTAAGATTGATGAACAAATCAAGGCCAAGAAAGAAAAACTAGATGAGACCATAGAAAGCAAAAAGGGGAAGCTCTCCAGAAAGGTTAAGGATAAGAAGAAGAAGAAGAAAGGGAGAAGACTAAGACTAGAGAAGATGAAAGAAAAATATCCTTGGAAGCCACAGTCAATGCACTAGCTCAACATGGGAATCTAAAGCCTATTGCTAGTATATATGATGAAAGCTCAGATGCAAACAAGGTGATACTTGAAACAATAGTTGTAAGATTTTTGGTTATGTTCAATAAAGCATTGATTGAAGTGATAGATGATTTACCATACAATTTAACCATCATCATGATAGTAAGAAAAGAAGGGGCCATGGCCAAACATGCTGAGATAAAGGAGTATGTTTTGTTGAAACTTTGCCCAAATATCATAAGTGAAGAAAAAGTTAAAGTCACTAAGAAGCTCGATGATGAATTCTAAACCAAGAAGAGAGTCAATGCTCTAATGTTTGCAGACATTGAGAAACTAGTTAAATAAACTGAGGAGATAACATTACATGTGCTACATGAACTGTAAATCTCAATTGTGATAGACACTAGTGAAGAGGAGCAAAATATTGATGCTGACAAGCCTAATACAGTTCTGGACGAGAATATAGAACAATGTATGGATCAAGGTGGAACACCTCCTCCATTAAGATCTGGGCAAGTTGAAGAAATAAAAAATCCTATGGAAGAAAAGAATTCTGAAGAAATAAAAGTGGCACCTGAAGAAAATGTCCCCAAGGAACAAGGTGAACAAAGAGAAGAGGTTGATGAACATATGATTAATAATCCTACTCTGGGAATAGAGAGAAATGAGAAAGAACTTATTCAAGAAGACCCTTCGAAAAGGGATGATGATAAGATGTCTCATGAAGAAGATAGAAGAGATGCTGATAAGAATGAGTCAATTGATTCTTTGAGAGAGTTTTTGGAGAAGAAAAAGGAAGCTTAGATTTTGACTGCACCTAAGCTATTGTAAGGACCAATTAACCTTGCCATAATGTCCCCATTACAAAAAATGGCGCTAGGGACAATTTTTCAAACTACTGCACAAGAAGAGATTTTGAAATCTCATATGGAAGACAGTGAGTTAATTGAATATGAAATGACAATGCTTGAAAATATTATGCCTAGAATGAAGAGAGATACATCATTAGCTCCTACTGGTCAGTTGAAGAAACTCATTGAATTAGTCAACTCTCATTTTGAGTCCCTTGAACAATCTACAGAAAGTAAGGTAAGGGCAGAGATTGATAGCAAGAGATTAGTTGAGCTTACTGATAAATTTTCTTAAGATAAAATTTTGTTAGATAAGAGAATAGAGTATGCACAAATGGCCATTAAAGAAGCTAGTGAACTATATCAATTTTGTCTTACATGTCCTAAGAAGACTAAGGACATAAAAGAGAAAATATATGGATGGGAAATTTAAATAATGAAGATCTCCAGAAGTTATGATCATGTAACAAGATGCTATTGGGAATGAAAGGGATACAATTGAAACCATCCATTCTGACATAAATAAGTTGTAGACCCAGAAGAAGGTCATCAAACATAGAATGAGCTAGCTTCAGGAGATAGCAAGCTTCATGATGCATCCATGACCATGCTAGTAGCAGCAACAGATAAGACTAGACAAATCACTGAGGCCCCTGCTACTGTGAAAAGGCATAAGAGTTGGTGTCCTAGGTTAATGGGCATATATTAGTTTTGAGTGATGCTAAGGTTAGATGGGATGAGGATTTGGTGCAACTAAAAAAAAATCTACAAAGATATTCTCCCTATAAATCACTAAGTTATTTGACTTCACTTGTATATATGTGGATAGTACAAATAGTTTGAAGTTTTTGTCACTTGTACATACTTCTATATCATACACCTTTCCCATTGATGTCAAAGAGGGAGAATGAAGCATGTGAAAAATAAAAAGAAAAATAACTAAAAAACAAGGAGAGAAGCATGAAGTTAGGGGAGCAGTGTGAAAAGAGTGAGGGGGAGCAGTATAATAGTTTTCACATCAAGTGTTGCCATCAATACCAAGGGGGAGATTGTTGGCAATTTGGTTGAGCTTGATGTTTTATGGTGTTGTCACTCATTGCAAAAAGAAAAGGAACAAGGTTGGAATAGGGATTTTGGTCTGAAAAAGGAAGACCTAAGGAATTTGGCTAAATGTTGGAGGAGTTTAGAGACAGTGACAGAAAGACAATGTTTTGATTAGCATTGGTCTGTAGTTCAAGATCAAGTTGTGTGGTTCTGGTATGATA
The DNA here is from genome assembly GCA_027924645.1 of Cunninghamia lanceolata. Lineage (NCBI taxonomy): Eukaryota > Viridiplantae > Streptophyta > Pinopsida > Cupressales > Cupressaceae > Cunninghamia > Cunninghamia lanceolata. The sequence continues at coordinate 6,166,339 of BSBN01000198.1, read as the reverse complement.
TTACTAAACCCTAGATGATCCTATATCTAAAGTTTCATCCCTTGATCATCTCTGAAAATGTACTTTCAAGTTGCATGAGTTCGGCATTATAGAGAACAAAGGTAATAAGAGCATAACACATATTTGTTTTGATCTGCATTCCTCTAGTGTTGTATATTTTTCTATGTGGTTTTGAGGTGTTGTAGACACTTGTATTAAGTCTCTAAATCTAGAGTTTTAGAGTTTGAAGTCCACCAGAATGATAGTTTTGAGCTACTGGGTATCGCTACTTGGTTTGATAGAGTTTTACTATAACAGGGCATGTGTTTTGATGGTCTACATTTTGCCACAATTTGATATATTTCTCTATGGTTCTAAAGGTAAGAATGGGGATGTGTGAAGAGTCCATGATATGATTTTAAAAGTGTCTTGTGGTACACAGTGAAAGTTGTAGTCTGATAGATGGACTGAACTAGTGGCAGTCTATATTTGAGGTTGACATGTTAGTTTGATTTGTGTGTGGCAAGTTCTATTGATTGAAACTTCATCCTAAGTGGTTCTACAGTTTGGGGCTAACATATGAGAATGTGTTTCAAATGTAAATTGGGTTGGCAAAGAATTTTGGTCAATGAATTTGGCCGACAAGCTACATGTTGATTAATTACATGCTTCATCTTAGTAGGCTGGCCTAATGTTAAGCTTCTAAGTGTTGCAGATATATATATGAGATCCAATTCAATATTTGGATAGATGGATGTGTGAATATGAAGGTGTCTATGTGTGACATGTGAAATATTGTGATTTTGTGAAGGTGACAAGTGCAGAAGAAGATAGATCTTATCTTCATGTAAGAATAGAGTAGTGTAGGAGAGCAGTTCAAGATGAAGAGTTTTGAGATAGTTTTCTAAGCATTATTGGAGCTATAAGAATGCATTTGTAGATGCAATTCTAGCAGTTCATTTTGGCAGTGAGCCTATTTTGACAGTGAGCATGTATGTAGTGAGCATCTTTAGAGAGTGAGTCCTTTTGGGTAGTGAGCCTCTTGTGTAATTTAGTAGTGTTACTACATAATATATTTGTTGCAAGTATGAGGTGAACCAGTGTTGTCATTGATGTCAACATACTCATATTGCATTGACAAGAAGGATTCGATGAGCAGTGTGCTGAGGATATTGAGAAAATTTGCCTCAGTCAGGAATAGTGAAGAACAGTGATGAGAAGAAGGTAAATGTATTGTATAGGATGCGAACCGGAGAATGTGGATTAAAGGGTTTGTAGATATGAGTCTTGAGATGCTTCAGTTAAGATTTCAGAGGTCCACATGAAGATCTGAAGGAGTTGTGGCTGTCGGTGTGGAACCAGTTCCGGCAAGTGTTCAGAGGTGACAGAGGATCACAGAAAGGTCCGGTGAGGTCCAGAATTGTATAATCCTAATCTGCGGATTGGAAGGAGTGTTTGGGATGTCCTTGTGATGTGTCATCTTGAGTTGTGTATGATTTGAAGGTCCGGAAGTACCTTTTGCATTGTGACAGTGGCGACAGACTGTGTTCTTGAAGTTCTGGATAAGGAAGAGAAGAGATTCCAGTAAGTAGAGAAAGTGCGGATGTACCTGGTCATTCAGGCAGGCTTGGAAATGTCTGTGGATCATGTTTAGGTTGTGTTGTTGGTCCGCATTGATGGTAGAGCCTGAAATTGAAGATATTCTTCTAGATGAAGTTCTTGCTCTGATTAGCCGACCGGATGAGTTGTTCATCCTGCAAATGTTCTTGTGATGGCCGACCGGATGTGTTATTTATCTTGCGGATATTCTTATGGTTGATTGCCGACTTAGATGATTGTTCCTAAGTTGATGTCTTGTATAAATAAAGGTTTGTGAGTTCATTTCGAAGTGTGGATTATGTGGATGAGTGTGGTGTAGCGAAGAGAAGTGCGAAAGGCAGAGCATGGGTTTTTGGGCTTAAATGGAACTGATCCAGACATGGTAGAGATGTCATTCTCCAGTTCAAGGCTGTGATTCTTATCACTTTGTAGATAGTGTGTCTCCTCATAGGCAGTGGGCCTCTTTGTGAGTAGTGTGCTCGAGCAGTGAGCCCTAATTGGCAAGTGCCATTCTTTTTCTTATTCTTTTAACAGAGAATAATCCTTGGGTTAATCACCCCGTGGTTTTTCCCTTAACTAGGTTTTCCACGTCAAAATCCTGGTGTTCAATGTGTTGATGTTTATCTGCTCTTGTGTTTATACATTTTACTTTCATGGATGATTAATTGATATGCTGTTAACTAACATAGAAGAATCAAGTGTTTGAAGTAGAGAGCAAGTTTTTATACAACTGATTCACCCCCCCTCTCAGTTGTATGCCCTAGATCCAACAATTGGTATCAGAGCCAAGTTCCTCTGAAAGGAGCTTAACCGCTTGAGCAGATCCAGGATGTCGTCATACAAGAAGGATAGTCTGAAGTTCGATGGAACCAACTTCACTCTCTAGAAGGGTCGCATGAAATGTCACTTGGAATGTATGGGAAAAGCATACTTGGCCATGGTCTCAAAACCATATGTACCTCCACAAGGTGGTCCGACAACTCTGAATGAAATCACAGATGCTGAAAACAATCTGCGGACCAAGGAAGCTCTTCTAAGTGCATTGAATGACTCAGATCTCTCAAATGTTATTGACCTACCAACTGCATATGAGATCCTGACTAAACTGGAACTTTTGTATGAAGGAGATGAGTTTGTTAAGAGTGCAAGGTTGCAAAGTCTGAAAGGGAAATTTGAAAGATTGAAGATGAGAGATGATGAAAACATCACTACTTTTATGCCAAGAGTGAATGAGCTAGTGTGTGGAATTAGAAATGCTGGTGGAACTCTGGATGAAAATGAGATTGTTTGCACAATCCTCAGATCCCTTCCTGCTGCCTACAAAATCAAGGTTGCTGCAATTGATGAATTCAGAGCCCACACAACTGTCACAAGAGAACAATTGGCTGGCAAACTAGCTGCATTTGAAATGACCGAGTTTGGAGATGATCCTCCCAAGACTGAATCTGCTTTCAAAGCCAGTGCCTATGTGAAAGGCAAACAGAGATTTGATCTAGGAGAAAACTCTTCAAGGAAGATGTTGTGGTATGATCAAGCAAGAAGAGACATGGAAGAAGAAGAAGCATAAATAGCTCAACTTGAAGCCCTCATTGTAAAAAGACTGCCAAGAGGATCTGGCAAGTATGAAGGAAAACTACCCTTTAAGTGCTTCAACTAGAATAAGATTGGTCATTTTGCTTCAAGATGTCCGGAAAGATCTGCAAGGACTAATACTAACAGACAAAGGTTTTAAAAGAACTACTATTATGTTCATGAAGAAGATGACAATGAAGGAGTAACAGATGATGAATCAGAACTAGGAAGCAAATTTGGAAATGAATGGGTGTTTATTGCCATCAAGGAAGAAGATTCAATACTCTCTAAATCTGTCAATCACAAGGTTGTGGAAAAAGCTTTGGCTGCTCAAGTAGAAGAAAAGGATGATTGGGTTATTGATAGTGGATGTTCTCACCATATGACTGGTGACAAGGATAAGTTCTTGGATTTGGAAAGGTATGAAGGAGGAATGGTAAAATTTGGTGACAATTCTGCTAGCAGAATCAAAGGTAGGAGAACTATTTCCTTTGATGGAAAGAGCAAAACAGGTAATGTACTATATGTTGAAGGATTGAAGCACAATCTTCTCAGTGTTGGTCAATTAGTAGACAAAGGCTATGATCTCCAGTTCAAGAATGGAAAATGTAGAATCTTTACAAGTTCCAGAACTGAAATTGCATCCGGTACTCAGACAAAAGGTAATATCTTTCATCTGGTTGGTTCAAATAAAAGTTGTCTGTTTGTTCAAATTGATCAGAGTTGGTTATGGCATAGAAGAATGTGTCATGTAAATTTTGATAACATCATCAAGATAAGCAATACTCAGGCTGTAAGAGATCTTCCAAAATTGATGAAACCTACAAATAGTTTGTGCAAAGAATGTCAGCTAGGTAAACAGAGCAGAGTCTCTTTCAAAAGCAAAGATCAGTCCTCTACCGGATTGTTGGAATTAGTACATACTGATCTTTGTGGTCTGACAAGAATCAAGAGTCTGCAAGGTGATAGATATTTCATGTTGTTAATTGATGACCATTCCCGGATGATGTGGGTTACCTTCCTAAAAGAAAAATCAGAAGCATTTGAGAAGTTCAAAATCTTCAAAGCTATGGTAGAGAATCAAACCGGATTGAAACTGAAGTGTCTAAGGTCTGATAGAGGTGGTGAATTTACATCTGGTGAGTTCATTGACTTTTGTGAGAAGCAGGGTATAAGGAGACAATTGTCTGCTCCTAGGACTCCACAGTAGAATGCAGTAGTTGAAAGAAAGAACCGAACCATCCAGGAAGCTGCCAGGACAATGATGTTGGAAACAAATGTTCCTCAGATGTTCTGGAAAGAAGCTATCAGCACTGCAGTCTACACTCTAAATCGAGTTCAAATCAGAAACAATACCAGTAAGACCCCCTATGAACTCTGGTTTGGCATCACTCCTACTGTGAAATATTTCAGAGTATTTGGTAGCAAGTGTTATATTAAAAGAGATGAAGATCTAGGAAAGTTTGATGCTAGAAGTGATGAAGGAATTTTCTTGGGTTACTCCACTCAAAGCAAAGCATACCGGTGTTACAATAAGAGACTGAGGAAGATGATAGAAAGCACTAATGTGAAAGTTGATGAAGGAATTGAGAAGCCCTCAAGATTTTATGAGTTTGATGAAGATGACCAAGATGGTGTTCAGGTTCAAGGAACTCAATCCTCTCTGGTAAGTCAGAGTCAGCCTGATCCGGTAAATCAGGAAGAAGAGATAGGTTTGAATGAGCCTGATCAAGAAGCAGCAGTGCAGGATACTCCCAAAATTCCAAGGTATGTAACACTAAACCACTCTGAAGATCAGATCATAGGTGACAGAAGCAAAGGTGTGCAAACTAGAAGGAATGTTGCTCAAAATCAGGATGAATGCTGTCTGATTTCAAAGATTGAACCTAAAACAGTAAATGAAGCCTGCAATGATGAAAACTGGACCAAAGCAATGAAAGATGAATTAATGCAAATTGAGAAAAATCATACTTGGGATCTTGTTCCCAGACCTAGAGACAGGAATGTGATTGGAACCAAATGGGTCTTCCAGAACAAATTAAATGAAGCTGGTGAAGTAATCAGAAACAAAGCTAGATTGGTCTACAAAGGCTACTCTCAAATAGAAGGAATTGATTTTGAAGAGACCTTTGCTCTGGTGGCAAGAATTGAAGCAGTTAGATTATATCTTGCATTTGCTGCCTTTAAAGACTTCAAAGATATCAGATGGATGTCAAGTCTGCCTTCCTAAATGGTGATCTGGAAGAAGAAGTTTACATTGAACAACCGAATAGATTTCAATTGTCTGACAATGATGATATGGTCTACAAGTTGAAGAAAGCATTGTATGGATTAAAACAAGCCCCAAGAGCATGGTATGAAAGGTTGGATAAGCATCTTGTATAGATTGGATTCAACAAAGGTACTGCTTACAGTAACTTATATTTCAAAATTGATCATGAAAATATTTTGATTGTTGAAGTGTTTGTGGATGATATCATTTTTGGAGGAAGAGATAGTATGTGCAAAACTTTTGCAAATCAGATGAAATGCGAGTTTGAAATGTCTATGCTTGGTGAAATGAATTTCTTTTTGGGTCTGCAAATTACTCAAACAAAGAAAGGGATCTTCATTTCTCAGACCAAATATGTGAAAGAATTGTTAAGGAAATTTGGTATGGAAGATTCAAAGCCAATGAACACTCCCATTGCAACCGGATGTAAGTTGAGCAAAGATGATGACTCCCCAAAGGTAGATCAGACAAAGTATAGATCAATGATTGGTGGATTGTTGTATCTCACTCAGACTAGACCAGATATAATGCAGGTTGTTGGTCTTGTAGCAAGATTCCAAGCTGATCCTAAAGAATCTCATGTTATGGCAATCAAAAGAATTTTCAAATACTTGAAAGGAACAACTGTGTATGGTCTATGGTACCCTAGAGATCTGGATTTCTCTCTTCATGCTTACATAGATGCAGATTGGGCAGGAGATGTGGATGACCGAAAGAGCACCAGTGGTGGAGCATTCTTTTTGGGGAAGAGATTGGTTTCTTGGCTCAGCAAGAAACAAGATGCAATATCTCTATCTACAACTGAAGCAGAATACATTGCAGCAGCAGGTAGTTGCACTGAAATCTTATGGATGAAGCAGATGCTAAGAGACATTAAAGTTGAATATGAGGAGCCTATCATAATTTTCTGTGATAATTCAAGTGCAATTAATATTTCCAAGAATCCGGTATTGCACTCTAAGACCAAGCACATATCTATCAAGTTTCACTTTTTGAGAGAACAAGTGAACAAGGAAGAAGTCAGGTTGGAGTATGTTCCCTCCAAGGATCAGATTGCAGATATCTTTGATAAACCTCTTCCCAAGGACTCTTTTGAATATCTCTGGGAGAAGTTAGGGGTCATGGCCCCTCCAGTGATGAACTAGGATGCACTGATGTGCATCAATCCAGTGGATATCACAGTCATATCTTGTGATTCAGATTGATGATGGGGAGCTGCTACTAAGGGGGAGCAGCTGGTATGATTCTGATGTGTTAGAATTGCAAGTATGAGCCCTTTGCCATTGATGTCAAAGGGGGAGAGAAGACATGTGAAAAACAAGTAGCTGATGATCAAAGGGGGAGCAGTAAATGAGGAGAAGACATGTTGCTGATAGGGGGAGCTGTGACAGAAAGGAGAAGTTCTTGTCTTGATGGTTTTTCACATCATATGTTGCCATCAATGACAAAGGGGGAGATTGTTGCAAGTATAAGGTGAACCAGTGTTGTCATTGATGTCAACATACTCATATTGCATTGACAAGAAGGATTCGATGAGCAGTGTGCTGAGGATATTGAGAAAATTAGCCTCAGTCAGGAACAGTGAAGAACAGTGATGAGAAGAAGATAAATGTATTGTATAGGATGTGAATCGGAGGATGCGGATTAAAGGGTTTGTAGATATGAGTCTTGAGATGCTTCAGTTAAGATTTCAGAGGTCCGTATGAAGATCTGAAGGAGTTGTGGCTGTCGGTGTGGAACCGGTTCCGGCAAGTGTTTAGAGGTGACAGAGGATCACATAAAGGTCCGGTGAGGTCCGAAATTGTATAATCCTAATCTGTGGATTAGAAGGAGTGTTTGGGATGTCCTTGTGATGTGTCATCTCAAGTTGTGTATAATTTGGAGGTCCGGAAGTACCTTTTACATTGTGACAGTGGCGACAGATTGTGTTCTTGAAGTTTCGGATAAGGAAGAGAAGAGATTCCAGTAAGTAGAGAAAGTGCGGATGTACCTGGTCATTCAGGCAGGCTTGGAAATGTCTGTGGATCATGTTTAGGTTGTGTTGTTGGTCCGCATTGATGGTAGAGCCCGGAATTGAAGATATTATTCCGGATGAAGTTCTTGCTCTGATTAGCCGATCGGATGAGTTGTTCATCCTGCGAATGTTCTTGTGATGGCCGACCGGATGTGTTATTTATCTTCCAGATATTCTTATGGTTGATTGCCGACTTAGATGATTGTTCCTAAGTCGATGTCTTGTATAAATAAAGGTTTGTGAGTTCATTTCAAAGTGTGGATTATGTGGATGAGTGTGGTGTAGCAAAGAGAAGTGTGAAAGGCAGAGCAGGGGTTTTTGGGCTTAAATGGAACTGATCCAGACATGGTAGAGATGTCGTTCTCTAGTTCAAGGCTGTGATTCTTATCACTTTGTAGACAGTGTGTCTCCTTGTAGGCAGTGGACCTCTTTGTGAGCAGTGTGCTCGAGCAGTGAGCCCTAATTGGCAAGTGCCATTCTTTTTCTTATTCTTTTAACAGAGAATAATCCTTGGGTTAATCACCCCGTGGTTTTTCCCTTAACTGGGTTTTCCACATCAAAATCCTGGTGTTTAATGTGTTGATGTTTATTTGCTCTTGTGTTTATATGTTTTACTTTCATGGATGATTAATTGATATGCTGTTAACTAACATAGAAGAATCAAGTGTTTGAAGTAGAGAGCAAGTTTTTATACAACTGATTCACCCCACCCTCTCAATTGTATGCCCTAGATCCAACAATATTGTGAGGTAACACTCACTGTGGTTTTTCCCTTTTTAGGTTTTCCACGTAAAAATCCTAGTGTTCATGTTGCATGCCTTGTGGTTGTTCATGCTATGTTTAATTTTCTTTAATGTTGTTGAATGGGCAAATGAATTAATGATTTAATGAGTGTATGGTTTAAGAGAATATTGATTCACCCCCCCCTCCCCCCCCTGTCTCAGTATTTTGGGTGTTCAATAGAGAGAGAGAGAGATCTAGGGAGAAAAAGAGGGAGATATAAAGAGATAGAGATGGGGCATGAGATAGATAGAGATAGATAGAGAGAGAGAGAGAGTGGTAGGGGTAGAGTGAGAGATAGACAGATAGAGAGGGAGACTTAGAGAGATAGAGAGGGAGAGAGGGAGGAGAGATAGAAATGGATAAAGGGAGAGATGGAGAGATAGAGTTAGAGACAAGGAATATATAGAAAGTGGAGTAGATAGAGAGATATAGAGAGAGAGGGAGAGGGAGAGGGAGAGGGAGACAAAAATAGAGAGATAAGAGATAGGAGATAGAGAGGGAGAGATAAAGAGAGAGAGAGGGAGTTGATAGAGAGATAGAGAGAAAGAGAGAAAGGGAGGGAGGGAGAGATAGAGAGGAAGAGGGAGATATATAAAGAGATAGAAAGAGAGAAAGAAATAGATGGAGGGGGGAGAGATCTACATATAGAGATAGTGAGGAAGAAATATAAAGAGATAGAGAGAGAGAGATGTTGGGAATTAACGTGTCTCAACCTTGGTAATTCCTTGTATTTTTACATTGTATTTATTTATTAATTGCCTATTGTATTAATTGGATGCAAATCCTATGCTGTCATATTGTGGGAGTTGGCACGGTGATGTGTCATCCTACATGGCATATGACCACATGTATTTTTGTCCTCACATGAGGAGATAGGCATCCCACTTAGTGGTAGGAATATTTTGCCATGTGTCAGTATCTTGGATGTTGTGTAAGGGAATATTGACCATAACGGTCATGACAGATTCCTATGACGAAGTTATGACATGTAAGATTCAGAAATAGAAGATCCTATGATAGGTGAAGACATGTGTTGAAAAGAATTTTTGAAAAAGGCATCTTTGGGAACCCCAAGGTGGACTATGACATGTTGTAAGAGAATATGCTATTTATAGCCTATGTATGATAGATTCTCTTACATCTATAAGTTATGACAGCTATGACAGATTCTATGATGATTGTAAGAGTCATAAGAGCATCTGTCATAGCCCATTTTGGAAATAGGAGACCTCCTTGGGATGGGGTGACTTGACTAGTGTCAGGATCATCCTACAGATTTGGACAAGTGTCCATAGGTATGGGTTTTGGGCCATGAGGCCATGTTGGATGCCCATCCCTATGTGGAGCCATATTTTCCTTGTATTTGTTATATAAACAGGTGCTTTTGAGAGGAGATGTATTACAAGTTTTATAGGTACTGTTATGCTTCCGGTTTGTCTCCAGATACAAGTGTCAAAGACTCCTGAGAGCTTGCATTGCAAGTGTATTGTAAACCATTTTAGTTTTAATAATACATTATGCAGGTTTTGGAGTGTGGGGTTTTTCACCCGATAAGGGTTTTCCTCACATATATCTTGTGTATCTCTTCTTCTATCTCACTTTCTTGTGTATGTGTTTTCTACAATATCTCTATTAGTGGTTTAACATTGCTGTAATAGTAAGGATAAAATTGAATTTGCACTCTTCTCCCCTAATTAGATTAGTGTAGGAAGTGATTTCTGCACACCTAGCTTCCTTTCAGTTGCTATTAGAGCATGGCCAGTTTTGGTCTTAGTTGTTGTGTAGGGGTTTTTTGAGCTAATCTTAGGTTGAGTGGGAGTGTTGTGTAGAGTATTTTGTATCTTGTTGTAGCAAGGAAATGGCAACCACATCCGAAAGGTTAGAGTTTGATAAATTCAATGGCACTAATTTTGAGTTGTGGAAACTCAAGATGGGGGACCTACTTGTTGATCATGATCTATGGGAAACCATTGATGGCACTAAACCTACGGCAATGTCACAAGTTGATTGGGACCTCAAAGATTGAAAGGCTAAGGGTCTCATAAGACTCTGTCTAGCTAACTCTATCCTATTGAATGTCCATGAGGAGAAGGCTGCTAAAGAACTTTGGAAGAAGTTGGGATCTGTTTATCAGGCCAAGTCCCTAGTGAACAAGCTCTTTCTGAAAAAAGAAGTTGTTTTCTCTAAAGATGGAAGAAAGAGGATCTATTGCAAACCATTTAAATGCTTTTAACATGATTGTTGCACAGTTGACATTCGTGGGTGTGAAAATGGAGGAGGATCGATGCATGACCCTACTTTGTTCTTTGCTAGATTCGTGGGATCATCTTGTCATGGCTATCAGAAGCACTACCACTACCTTCACGATGGATGTAGTATCTTAGCTGTTATCTAAAAAAATGTAGAGAAAGACATCTGAATCATCCAAAGAAGCTCTTGTGGTTCGTGGAAGACCCAAAGAGAAAGGGAAGAAGAATGACAAGAAAAGTGATAAGGGAAGATCCAAATCCCATGGGAGATCCAAATCTCCTGGAAAGTCCAAGGCTCTTTGTTGGAACTATGGTAAAACTAAGCATTTCTGAAAGGAATGCAAAGAGGAGAAGAAAAAGAAGAAAGCTCTTGATTCATATTCTGACAATTCACAAGATGATGGTGATGCCTTCATCACAACCCTAGCCACCCATGCATCTGATGATGTGTGATTGATTGATTCTAGTGCATCATTCCACATGACCTCACATTGGGACTGGTTCATGAAGTATGAAGAGTTTGATGGTGGAAGAGTGTACCTGGATGATGATTCTGATCTGAAGATTGTTGGTCATGGAAGATTCTCAATCTGATTCCCTGATGGACAAGTGAAGGGAATCACTAGAGTTATGTACATTCCAGGCCTTGCATTGAACCTACTTTTTGTAAGTATGTTGAATGATGCAGGTGTGCAAGTTGTCTTTTCGAAGGATGGATGCAAGATGACTAGAGGATCTATAGTGCTTGCTAAGTGTACTCAGAGAGGTACTCTATTTCAGTTGGAGGCATGTACTTTATAGTGCAATAGTTCTTCTGACTTAAAGAAAAGAGCTGCAATCACTTCATCTCCACCATCTGAATGAGCGGTGAAATCTGTTGTAACTAGTTCTGATGGTAGTGTACATGCTTTGGAAGTTAAACTTCCTACTGAAAAGACTATGTTATTGCATTTGAGCTATGACCACATTGGTGAGAAGGGTCTGTGTACCTTGATAAATAAAAACCTCATTGAGGGGTTAAATGATTGTAATCTCAAGTTTAACTTTTGCAAACATTGCATTTATGGAAAGCAAAACTGTGTTTAGTTTTACTCTAGTTCTTACAAGTCTTCTAGTGTATTGGATCTTATTCATTCTGATGTGTTTGGTCATGTTAATGTTCCTTCAATTTTAAAAACTGTATATTTTGTATCTTTCATAGATTATTATAGTAGAAGGACATGGGTTTATTTTATCAGAAGTAAGACTGAAGTCTTTAGTTGGTTTAAGGAGTTTAAAGCCTTTGTTGAAAATTAGACTAGTAAAAAGATTACGTGTTTGAGAAAAAATAATGGTGGTGAGTTTTGTTTGACAGATTTTGATAAATTCTGTAAGAAGCAAGGGATTGAAAGACATAAGACAACTCCATATACCCTGCAGCAAAATGGAGTTGCCAAGAGGATGAATAGGACACTGATGGAGAAGGCTAGGAGTATGCTTAGTCGAGCAAGCCTCAAACAAAATTTTTGGGCTAAAGTTGTTGCCACTGCTTGCTATCTGGTAAACAGATCTCCCACATTATTTCTTGTTGGTAAGACACCTATGGAGGTGTGGTCTAGTAAGAAACCTTTAGTTAGACATATTCATGTTTTTGGTTGTGAGGCATATGCACATGTGCCTAGGGAGAAAAGGTCTAAATTAGAGAATAAGGTTGTTAAGTGTATCTTCATTGGCTATGGTGTCGGTGCGAAAGGATACAAGCTTTGGGATCCTGTGGCTGAAAAAGTGTTGTATAGCAGAAGTGTTATCTTCAGAGAGCTAACACCTTCTTTCGTTGTTCTATAGCCAGAACAGACAGAAAAGAAAGAAGATGTAGTTCAATTTCCTTCTACCCTTGAGAAGACTGAATAGACAAACCCTGTCAGACCTAATGATGAGGAGAGCTCTAGCATCTCTAAAATCTTAGAAGAAGAATCATAACCTCAACCTCAGCCATTGAGGAGGTCTACATGAATGAGAAAGCAACCTTATACATTTGGCTATTCGTTACTTGATTCAAGTTGTGTTTTTATTTACTTACTAACACTGATGAGCCTAGAACTGTGAAAGAGGCTATGGGAATGAAAGATACAGGTTCCTGGAAGGAGGCCATGGAAGATGAGATGGCTTCTTTGGAAAAGAATAAAATATGAGACTTGATGCCTTTGCCTAATGGACAGAAACCTATTGGATGCAAATGGGTGTTCAAGAAGAAATTCAGTGCAGATGGTAGTGTTGAAAAGTACAAGTCAAGATTAGTTGCAAAGGGGTAATCACAAGTGGAGGGAATTGATTATGGTGAAATTTTCTCTCCTGTTGCAAAGATGACATCCATTCAATTCTTGTTATCTCTTGTAGTTTCTTATGACTTAGAGGTAGAACACATGGATGTGAAGACAACTTTCCTTCATGGTGATTTGGAGGAAGAAATCTACATGTCACAACTAGAGCATTACATAGAGAAAGGTAAAGAAAATTTGGTTTGCAAGTTAAAGAAGTCTTTGCATGATTTGAAGCAGTCTCCTAGGATGTGGTACTTGAAGTTTGATGCCTTTGTGTTGTCAATTGGATATCTGAGATCGAAATTAGATCATTGTGTGTATTACAAATTTGACAATGATCACATTCTCATTATTGCATTGTATGTTGATGATATGATGTTGATTGGGAATGGTAAGAATATGATTTCTGATTTGAAGTCTCAGTTGTCAGCACAGTTTGAGATGAAAAATTTTGGGGCAGCCAGGTACATTCTTGGGATGGAAATAAGAAGAGACAGAGCTAACAGAAAACTTTGGTCAAGCCAGAGTAAGTATGTGAAGACCGTGTTGGATAGGTTTAGCATGGCAAATTGTAGACCATTGTGTGTTCCTATTTCATTGGGGACAAAGTTGTCTGTTAGTGATTGTCCAAAATCTCCTAGTGAGGTGGAGGACATGAGAAAAGTACCTTATGCTAGTGTTGTTGGTAGTTAGATTTATGCCATGGTCTGTACAAGACCAGACATTGCCCAAGCAATGGGAGTCCTTAGTCGATTTATGGCTAATCCTGGATGGGTACATTGGGATGCAGTTAAGCAAGTGTTCATATATTTGAGGGGTACTTCTGAGTATTCCATTTTCTATCATGGAAATGCTATAGGACCTCCGTATTTAGTCTATATTCATGGATTTGTTGATTTTGATTGGGCATGTCACATTAACAGTAGGAGATCCACCAGTGCCTATGTGTTCACTATGTTTGGTGGTGTAATTAGTTGGATGAGTAAGAGGCAACCTGTGGTTGCTTTGTCCACTACAGAAGTTGAGTACATGGAAGCAACTCATGCTTGCAAGGAAGCCATTTGGGTTAATATATTGTGTTCATATATTGGTGTTGATATAAGATAGATTGCGATCAGTTGTGATAGTCAGAGTGTGATTTGTCTTGCGAAGAATCCAACTTTTCATGCCAAAATGAAGCATATTGATGTTTAGTTTCACTTCGTGTGAGACATGGTAGAGGATGCAAAGGTAAAATTTGAGAAGGTAGATACTTTGAAGAATGTTGCAGATGCATTAATGAAACCAATGGGCATAGAGAAGTTTAGATGGTGTTCAGAGTCTATGAGCCTCTCGGCCTATAGCAGTTAAATCCTATTGATTCTATTGGCTCATACAAGGTGTTCGACAAGTGGGAGAATGTTGGGAATTAAGGTGTCTCAACCTTGGTAATTCCTTGTATTTTTACATTGTATTTATTTATTAATTGCCTATTGTATTAATTGGATGCAAATCCTATGTTGTCATATTATGGGAGTTGGCACGGCGATGTGTTATCCTACATGGCATATGACCACATGTATTTTTGTCCTCACATGAGGAGATAGGCATCCCACTTAGTGGTAGGAATATTTTGTCATGTGTTGGCATCTTGGATGTTGTGTAAGGGAATATTGACCATAATGGTCATGACAAATTCCTATGATGAAGTTATGACATGTAAGAGTCAGAAATAGAAGATCCTATGATAGGTGAAGACATGTGTTGAAGACCATCTTTGAAAAAGGCATCTTTGGGTGCCCTAAGGTGGACTATAACATGTTGTAAGAGAATATTCTATTTATAGCATTTGTATGACATATTCTCTTACAACTGTAAGTTATGACAGCAATGACAGATTCTATGACAATTATAAGAGTCGTAAGAGCATCTGTCATAGCCCATTTTGGAAATAGGAAATGTCCTTGGGATGGGGTGACTTGACAAGTGTCAGGAGAATCCTACAGATTTGGACAAGTGTCCATAGGCATAGGTTTTGGGGCATGAGGCCATGTTGGACGCCCATCCCTATGTGGAGCCATATTTGCCTTGTATTTGTTATATAAATATGCACTTTTGTGAGGAGATGTACTATGGATTTTATAGGTACTATTATGCTGTCGGTGTGTCTCCAGATACGAGTGTCGAAGACTCCTAAGAGCTTGCATTGCAAGTGTATTGTAAACCATTTTAGTTTTGATAATACATTATACAGATTTTGGAGTGTGGGGTTTTTCACCTGATAAGGGTTTTCCCCATGTATATCTTGAGTCTCTCTTCTTTTGTCTCACTTTCTTGTGTATGCGTTTTTTGCAATATCACTGTTAGTGGTTTAACATTGCTGTAATAGTAAGGATAAAATTGAATTTGCACTCTCCTCCCCTCATTAGATTAGTGTAGGAAGCAATTTCTACACACCTAGCTTCCTTGAGAGAGAGAGAGAGGAATAAATAGAGAGAGATAGAAAGGGAGACATAGAGAGATAGAGAGAAGGGTACATACAAAGATCGAGAGAGGGAGACAGAGAGAGAGAGGTAGGGAGAGAGAGGGGATAGATAGACATAGAGATAACGAGAGAGATGGAGAGAGACATAAGGGGTCCTTGTGCTTCTACCTTGATGCATGTTGTGGAACCCCTAAATTTGGCTAAGTCTGAAACCTTAAAACCCTAAAATTTTTGACTAAATCTAAAATCTAAGGGATCATCCAAATTCTAGAATCTATAATTTAATTCATATGGATCTGAAACCACTCTAAAATATCCTACCTATATATACATAAAATATAGCTTAAAGTATAAGAAAGGTAAATACCAACTTATACTTAAACATTTATTTTATGTATATACCCCTGGTCTCTTCCCAAAGTGAATGAAGTTCAAGGATTCCCATTTTAACTACTTTAAAATGTGATCATGTTATAACGTGCTTGAGTTGTGGCTTGTTTGGACCAAAAAGTTGTTTTGGCCACTTTTTGGTCCCGCATCTTTCTACACACATCCTTAAGTGTGTTAGACTAGATACCTTCTTTTCACCCATAAAAAAACTATAGAAAGAGTTTCTCGACTAAAAAACTATTTTTTTCTCACCCTTGGGTGATTCCCACGATATTATGTTCCACTTATGGGACTTTCTGGTTTTGACCTCAAATCACATATTTTTTAGGAAAACTAATGAATTAAGCCTAGAGGGGTTCCCTCTATGGATGTTTTATTAAAGGGGGTCATATCAAAACCTCTTAGATCAAACCCCCTTGCTAGAACCTCCCTAGGGTAGAATCAAACCCCCCATGAAGTATCTTTTGCACCTATCAAAGTTCTTACAAAAAAGAAAATTTTCTTCACCTTTTGGGGGATCAAATGAAGTTATTTAAAAAATCTATTTTTTATGTATGTAGTCCTTAGTTTTATCTTTCCAAAAATTATAGTATGTATTATGTTTTTTGATATTATATATGTTAGTGTGAAAGTGTTATTTCTTGACTAGTTAATCTCCTAGCTAATTAGTCCTATTCACACTAGTCTCTTAAGCTCACTTAGAGTATTTTTTCTTTTTGGTCTCACCTCATGTGGACTCTACATGTGTCCTCACACTTGTCCCAAGTGTATGCCCACATGTGTCACATCTTTTGGAGGGGTAGTCAATCTTCTGCTCCTATGTTCTTTCTTCTTCCTTGTCTTACATATACAAGGAGCATATTGTATTCCATTATTTACTTTTGTATGATTGTTTTGGAATTTTGTTGTGCATATTCATTGAGGAAGTTGTTTGATCTTCATCATTTTTATGCTCTAACATGGTATTAAATGCATGAATTGTTCAAATCCCCTCCCAATTTGTGTTTAATCTTGTACTAAGACCTATCATAGGTGTGTTATCGAGCCAAATAGACATCATCATTAAGTCTAGAAGGCTCAAGATAGTATATATTTCTTGTCAACTCATCAATTTTAGACATAATAAATTTTTTTAATTTGGGGGGGGGGCTATATCATACTATACATTCAGGAATTCTATATGTTTGTATGAGTACCTATGTAAAAAAAATCATAGACAGACCCTCTATTGAGTGCATCCCTTTGTATTTTTTGATCTTCTATGTGATTTTTGAAGGATTTTGACATTTGAATGGCTAGTTGTAAGCGTATGGTCAAGGGTTTGTTGGTCCAATTTGGTGTAATTTTGTTTGGTTGTTGGTTTGCTGAGGGTTTTTGCATCAAATGTCTTTCTCCACTTGCCATCTGCATAGGTGAGTCTTTGAGCATTATTGAAGGTTTCAAGGGTTTTCCAACTTTGTTTTGTTATATTACAAAATCCTTTATAATATTTATTTATCACACTTATTTTTTTTAATTAAATTATTACAAACCTTTGCTCTCCACTAGGAACATTTGGCACTTTTTGTTAGGTTTTATTTATGAAGTAAATCCCAAATGTCTCTAATAAGTAGCACCAAGGTTTTATTTTGGATTTTTAAAAAAAAATTGTTCACACAAGGTTTCACCATTGAAACTCATACTTAAATTTGCTACTCCACCAGTGGCTTCTGTAGACACCCGAAAAATGGCGTCTCCTCACACCATCATTTTACGACACTTCCCTAGCGTCACCCAGCATATCCCCTTCCTCCAAATTAAATAAATAAATTTTATTTAATTAATTATCAATCCTCACTACAACCAACCTAAAAATGATTAAATAAATAATTAAAATGTATTTAATTAATCATCCCCTTGTTACCATTAGCCTAAATTAATTAAATAAAGTCCTTTTAGGTTGGCACTTTTTGTTAGGTTTTATTTATGAAGTAAATCCCAAATGTCTCTAATAAGTAGCACCAAGGTTTTATTTTGGATTTTTTAAAAAAATTTGTTCACACAAGGTTTCACCATTGAAACTCATACTTAAATTTGCTACTCCACTAGTGGGTTCTGTAGACACCTGAAAAATGGCGTCTCCTCACACCATCATTTTACGACACTTCCCTAGCATCACCCAGCATATCCCCTTCCTCCAAATTAAATAAATAAATTTTATTTAATTAATTATCAATCCTCACTACAACCAACCTAAAAATGATTAAATAAATAATTAAAATGTATTTAATTAATCATCCCCCTGTTACCATTAGCCTAAATTAATTAAATAAAGTCCTTTTATTTAATTAATCCACCTAGCTCATGACAAAACCTAGGCTAATTAAATAGCTATCATTTACTTAATTAGCTACCTACCCTACATAGACCTATTGGTCATGATGTTAGTCATAAACAAGCATAGAATAAAAGTACACAATAACCTTTATTCATCTTGAAAGATACTTATGAATTCAAAGAATCCATGATCCCAAGTCTCCGGTGATTAGGTCTTAATCGTCTGAAGTTACTCAGAGGTTAATGTGTGTTGTTGTTTCCATTTTGGGGCCTTACGTGAAATTGTGCCATCATCATGACATTCCTGCAGAAATTCTTTACAAGGAAGTCATATTATGCAGTTATTAGATGAAAAGATGTAGAAATACCTCAATCTTTGCATGATATTTTTCAATTGTGCATGCTTTGCATTCAAATATGCTAAATATTTGTGATTACCTACGAGATGTCTGCATATTTGTGTTATTTACTTCGAATTATCAGTTATTCGCAATTGTGATAATGAAATGTTCTGAAATTGAAAGAAATTAAAGGAATACTACAATTTAAAGTTGAACCTTCAGCTATTGATCCACATACATACTTGATACTGTCATGACGAGAAGAAATCAAACCATATGTTCACCAGGACATTCCACAGCTAGATACAGTTGATGCAAACTTTAGAGGATGGTGAATGAAAACAATACATGCAACATGATGAGCACTCCAAGGGACGCAGCAAATCAAAGCACATATCCATAATTCAGACACAGATTACTCAAGATTTACGAAGATTTGTAATCAAAATACTCTTCTACTCATTAAGTATGCAAAAAGACATGTACATATACAATAGCTTTGAAATGAGCCCTGAATACTTCAGCAAATAGATTTCAATTAAGTTTTGAATGTTTCAACAAGGCATTCCACCACCTTTTATAGAATAAGGTGAGGAATCTGTTACAAAAGATCTACGATCCTGATTTATCAATACAAATCTACGGTCATGATTCTCTTGACTTTGTCAACCTTTACAAAATGGCACAAGTTGCCAGCTGGCAACTATCTATACTACTTATGCTACTATCCCCTTCATGATGTATCTTCATCATGCTCCTCAGATGATTCATGCGGGTCATCATCATGTGCATTACTTTCCAAACTTTCACTATCCTGATGATGATGCTGCTGCATATGGGGCTGCATACTACTGCGGACCTACTCGTATGAATGGACAACCTAATCTATCCCTCTACCATCTTGAGTCTTTGCTTTGACAATGGCGTGCTTATGTGCTTCATATTTGTCTCTGCTGTTATCAAGCTTATTTTTCCTTTCCTGCAATGTCTCTTTGTATTTCTCCATCTGGACCTTGATCCTCATTATTTTATCTATCAATTCTTCTGCCAAAGGGACAAGTGGACCATCTGTCTCTAATTGGAAGTTACTGTGTACATCTTTAATGGCAGACTCTTCATCTTGATTTTTTATTTTACCTTCCACTTTGCCTTCCAATGCTTCCAATATTACCGCTTCTTCAGCCATTAAATCCCGTAGCCTCATGCTGATATCCCTCAACTTATTATTACATCTTTTGAGGACTCCACACTCAAACTGAGTGTCCTTATACCAGATATCTATTAATAATTTGGTATTACTATTTAGCACCTGCTTACTGATAAGCAGTTGAGGATTTATATTCCTTATTTCCCCTAACAGGCTCAAGACTCTCTCCAGCTTGTAAGACCTCTTCCCGGTCTGCATCTGCAATTTATCCACTTTGGCCTTGGAGTCACTTAGGATGCTCCACCTCTTCAAAGAGGCTTTCATTATTTCTACAGCATCATCTAATGTGGATGGCATCCATCTCCTTATTAAGGACACCTCATGCTTCATGAGGTCCAATTTATTTACCTCCTCCTAAGAAATGGCAGTCAATGGGACTGCATGTTCAGTTGTGGTATCATTAGGATCGGTCAGTCCTTTGATATAAGCATGCAACTAAGTAATGTGCTCTTTATGTTGCTTATTTTTCTCCTTCTCTCTTTTCACCTTTTGGATTAAAGAGTCAATGATATCTTTACCCTCCTGACCTTCTTGGTCCTCATTGGCAAAGCCCAAATCTAATGTACTGATTTGAAATTCATCAATAGTGATTTTACCTTTTTCCTTCTCCACCGCAGGTATGGCAATTTGCGCGGTCCTTCTCTCGGTTGCTGGATATCTCTTGATGGCCGAAGTCATTTTGGCCTTCCTCTTTGGCTTCATTATATCCGCAGAGAACAGGGTGGAGACGTCAAATTCTTGAATTTCAAGTTCTTCCTCAACATTTACCTCTTTTGCCAACCACGGAGGAACCCGATCATGTTTTTCAGCATCATCTTGATGTTCACCCATATCTCCCGTTTCTATCAATAGATGTTGTGGAGATGGTGATTTTTCTTTTTCTTCCTCCTGATGCTCACTTTGTTGTTGATCGTGCGGCACCTCCTCCTGTTGAGGGATTTCCTTCTCTGGAGGAGCATCTACTTGGTGTGGGGGCCCTTGAGGTGCATCTATATGCTGTGGGGAACCTTGAGGTGCATCTATATGCTGATCATGATGATCATGATCTCCCTCTATCATTACTTCATCCGTTCCCAATTCTTCCCCTTGTTGCTTATCAACTGCACCAGATACTAGGGACTCTGCCTGATGTGCTGGCGATTGTTCTGCAGCTATTATTTCTTCTAAGCTTGCACTGTCAACCCCCTGTGTCCTGGTAGCTGGATCCTCTTTTGTTTCCTCCTTTTCATCAGCCTTCATTTCTTGAACCTCTACTATAGCAGGTTCCGCTGATGTATCCTGTGGACTTTGTTGTCCTAATTCCAGAGCATGGCCTTCCGATTCTGCCATCTCTATTTCTTCTGTTGGTTGGCCTTCACCAGGTGATCCTGCTAGCTGTTCAGGACTTGCATCCTATTTCTCTGTCAGGTCTACCACTACAGGACTTGTCACCTCTGTGATCAATGTATCTAGCCTTATTTCTTGAGCTACTTGCTCTGGGCTCTTTTCTCGCTCTTCTTCCACTCACCTCATCTCTTCCAGTACTAATTGAACTGGTGGAGACTTGTGGGGAGTCATACTAGTACCAGCAGCTAGTGTTTCCATCTTCTATGTAGCCACATCCTATACCACCTCATCATCAGACAAATTTATTATCTCGTTGAGCGAGACATGCCCTTCTGCTTGTGTCTGGGAAGTTTCTTTCAGCTGCTCCTCAGCAAGTTCAGTTTTGAACTTGACGATGGTAGGAAGTGGAACATTATGTTGAAGTTCCTTGCGCACTTCACTACCTTCCCCTTGTAATGAAGTAAGGGGTTGGCTCATTCCACCTCTCATAGAGGTTCTTTGTTTCTTAGGTGGAGTAGACACCAGCACTTGTGGAGCTCTCCTCTTCCTTTTTATTACCAATGGAGCCTCCTCTTCCTTAGGCTCTTCTTCTATGAGGGCATCCTCTCCTCCTGGTTGTTTAGAGGATTGACCCACTTCTTCGGTCTTAGTGATTCCAGCCTCTGCTGTCTTACTTTTCTTGGGCTTTCCCTTCTTTGGAGGGGATGCTGATTCTGATCCTGACCCTGCCACCTCCTCAACTACAAATACTGCCCTTTCAATTATAATCCCTTTTGGTCCCTGTTCCACCCTCTTACCCTTGGGGGTCTTTTGCTCTGCTGTTGTGGTGGAGGGATTCTATCTCCCTTGGTCTTCCTCTTCTCTAACAGGAAGTCATCATATTCATCCGCGGGGATATCCTGCCCTTTCTTCTTGTTGTCCACCATAATGGCAACACCTTTCTTCTTAAATGCCTCTATCTGTGCATCAACCCAGGCTTGGGTTAGGTGTAGGGTCCTGGCAATGAATGGTTCCAAGGATATGTCCTCCTGCATAGTGAGGTCAGGTGCAGAGATGGTGTCATTATATATCTTTTTCTGTTCATACTCTTCTGCCATTGTCCTGCCATCATCCTTCTTTAATTGTTGGGGAAGGGAGATGCAATCAAAAGTTCTAACTTGGTTCAGAGTTACCCTCTGATACCTCCTTCTTCTGGTTTCTGCCTCATCTTCACAGTCAGCCCAAAAATCCTCTAGGTGCCTTTGGTGAATAGGCTTTCCTAGTATCTTCTGTATCCTGCCGTAAGGATCATATGGTCTTGTTATTGGGAAAGGCTGCAAATTCATTTTATTCAGGGTGACCATCACCTTCTTTATATTATCAGAGTCAGGGCACATATAGTTGCCAATGCTGACTGGGAACAAAATTGGTGGCAGCTTCTTGGCATCCTTGTACATTTGTATCATGGTGGAGCCCTGCCTGATAAATTCCATTAGTACTACGGCATCGGTAGGATACCTTGGCAGCATCAGGGGATGTCCCTCCAAACCCTCAACCCTTATATAAGAAAAGGTTGCAAATTGTATGTACCAGGCCCCATGCCTATAGACTGCTTCTTGAGCCTCCATGCTCAATCTCTTTGTTCTGTCTTCTTCCATGGTCCTTATCAGATGCATAGAGAATGCATCATTGACCAGTTTGTAATCTTTGAGGTAGTTGGTTCTCTGTAGCTGGGGATGATGGTCCCAGATGTATGCAACATTTGTGCCTGTGAGCTTCCCATCTGTAACTAAGGCATCAAAAGTGCCTTTGTAGGCACAAGAATAAACAATATATGATGACATAAAAAATGCACAATTTGAACCTCTCAGGTTCATTAGTTGCTCATGCAGAGCATCACTTATTATCTCACCCCATAGTGGCTTAATGTCTGAATATAGACACATCATTACTATTCCGTACATCCAATCCCTGAAACTGCCAATATCAGGTTGGCCGGTTACTCTATTTAGGAGTGCAATCATGTATTGGTACTCCTCAATGAAATCATACTTAAACAGGTGCACAGGAAGCTTGGCCGCTACATTATATGTGCTATTCTCAGCCTGCCACTGATACATGTTCTTCCTGGCCGATTTCTTGTTGGCTTCATACTCTCTTTCAGACTTCTTCAAGTCTACACTTTTGACCTTACTGCCCAGTGGCAATCCAAATGTCTGGGAGAGACCTTTGATGGAGAGGTCTGCATATATCCTCACATGCTTCACTACTTACCTTTTCTGAGGGTTATAATTCCGGGCACACTCAATGACGAGTTCCGGAGATTCCATGGAGTATGGAAAACCAGCGGCATTCCACATTCCCGAGACGAACACTGCATCCAACACAGGACTCTTGTCATGTCCATCATTCAGCTTGGCTGACCAGGCCTCCAAATTAGTGCTTCCCTGATAGGTGTTTCTAATTGCTCCATATTTAAACAGGACCCCCCTCTGAGAAGAGAACATGGGTTTGCTGAATTCTTCTTGACACTTGACCAATCGCTTCTCAGCCATGAGTACCTGTAATTAACAACAATCCTATCTCACAATAGGTACATATATGCATGCATATTGCAATTGACTTTATAAATCATTATGCCTGCTATATCAATTCCAACACTAGTTAATCATACGGATGCATAAACCAGAACTTACATCGTCGTACCAGAACCAAAACAATATGATGAAGGTTTATTCACTTACCTGGTTATGCAGATTTCCTTTTATACCAGTAGATTGCTGAGACGTTCTTAATTCAGCTGATGATCACCTCTTTCCTTCTGCCTGTGAGCTCAAATCGCGCAACGGTAGCTGGTATGTAGATATGGAAGCTGGTGCTCTGTAAAACAAGTTTATTGCAAGGTAAATGTGAAAATGGCAGTTGAATTACCTTTTAACCTCGTAGTTAGGGTACATTTAGGGCAACTCTGACAGATTGGATCATGTTCCTTGATTATTCGTGCGAAATGTAGGATCTTGCCAGGTGTTTCATTGGGTTCCGGGGTCGGCGGGAACTACCTACCATGTCTGCGCGCATTAAATGATAATGGTGGCAACGGGAGTAGGGATATCCATATGACAGGATATCATGAGGGCAGGATGATATTCGCAAATATCGGGTTGAGTTTCAATATCATCCTCCTCCCTCGTATTGACATTGTTATCGCGACAAGATTCGGGTGACAAAAGCACCCTTGTTTATGCTTAGTACATCAGGAGGATATTTCGGTGAATCGAGTGATATTTTTTAAATATGATGATGATGGGACAAACTTACATGTCTCTCTTTTTGGAATATCAGGATGATGTCATCCTGATATTCACTCTTTGTATCGGAAGTGCATCATGACGTCATCATCATATTAGGCGAACATGATCATGTTTTAGAAAATATCCTGTCGAAATATGAATGTGATGATGATGTCATCATTATATCTACTTCTTCGTTTATCCGGTTTGGATGACATCATCAGGATATTTGCTAAGGGTGATATTTGCGTCAGGAGGATATAAAGACATATCGGGTTACATGCGAAGTATGACGCTCGCGATAGATAAGACTGTTTGACGGGAAGATTTTACTATCATTTAAAGTTAACGTCCAGATATTTGAACCACATTACATATCAGGGGGATGTTTCCAATATGATGATGAGCTTCAACAATATGACCGAGGATAAAAATATGACCTTCCTCTTGCGAATATTAGGTTTGACCGAAACTTTGACTGTTCATAACTCTTACATCCTGATGAATATCAAGGTGATGTAAAAGGCAAACCTGCCCAAATTTTAATGCTCTTTCAAAATATGAAGTCACAGAGATGAAATACGAACTTTGACAATCTGACCTCATGGTGACTTACCTCATCCTGGTCATGCAACATGATGATGCACTCGACTTACTTTTGCCAAACCGCCAGGAAGCAAACGCACAAGCCAAACCAAAAAGTTGGGTCCCTGTTTTGCCAAGTGAAAATGGGGCGTGTTGTGTAACCACACAACAACTTGCCACCAAAGAAAACAAACAAATTCCAATGATTCAAGTGATGTGATCACATTCACCTATAGTATTCTAATTCTATCTAAGCATAAGCATCATGATTTTCCGAATGACAAGATTTCATCATGACAACAATGCTAGCAAAGGATCAAGTGTGTGCATATGATTAATTATCCTCATCTTGAAAGCAAGTTGAAAACATGAGTAACTGGTGTTAAACTACATAGTTGGGGATCATCCCTCATAGCCAACCTGGATAGAGCCTTGCTGCCAGCAGGCATCTATAGCCCCGGCAAGGTTATCTATACAATCTCCCTAAGTAGAGCGCCACTGCCAGCAGGCATCTATAGCCCCGGTAGAGTTACTTAGATGGCCTAATTTTATTTCTTTTCTAATTTTCTCTTTAAAATTTGTATCTGATATCATCATGTTAGCTTATTTATACAAGGTACAGTCACTTGCAGCTTTAAGTTGGGGATTGTATTGGTAGCAAAGGAGTCCCTTTAGATTTTTCACTTAACACCTATACTTATGTGTTCAACAAACCCAAGGCTGTTAGGTGTTTCATTGTGATTGATTCACTTTGACCAAGAAAAGGCACCATGATGAAAAGATATCAGAAACCTGATCATGATTACTTCTTAGGATGAATCATAACCTATATTTAAATGTGTTCTTATCACTTGAATCCTAACAATTTAGTTATTTTCTGGGGTGATGAAGTGCATCATCCTGACTTACCAGAACAAAGTCCCAACCAACAAAACAAAACAAACAAATTGTACAAATGACTATACAAATATACAATATAATACACATGACTATCATGAAGTCATTCAGGCCTGGAAATAATGTTTGAGGAATTGTCCATTGACTGGCAATGGGACATCCTCACCTGTCAGGTTCTTAAGCCTATAAGTACTGTCTCCTAGTATCTCAGAAATTTGAAAGGGACCTATCCATAATCTATCAAACTTACCATGGTCACCTTTCTTTTCATGGGCCTTATCCCACATCAGGACCAAATCAGATATCCTAAAAGCTTTAATTCTGGCTCTCTTGTCAAACCAGCATTTGACAACAGCCTGATGTTTTGCAAATTAATCGATTGCTTGACTCCTTTTTTCTTCTAGGTGCATCAACTGAAGCAACCTGACTTCTTGCTTATTGTCTATGCCTAGGTATTCTTGGGCAAATTGTAAAGTAGGAATTTTTAAGTTTACAGGGAGGATGGGATCCACTCCATATACTAGTTGGAAAGGTGAGTTTCCTAATGCAGTTTTTATTCTAGTTCTGTCAACCCATAAGGCATACTTTAGAAATGAGTTCCATTCCCTGGGGTTCTTCTCTATCAGTTTTCTTATGGTACTCAGTAAATTCTTATTGGTGGATTCTGCTAAACCATTCCCTTGGGGATAATAGTTGGATGAAAACTTAAGTATAATCCCATGGTCAAAAGCCCAACTTGACAATTTGGTGGAAATGAAGGCTAAACCATTGTCACTTACCAGTGCATAAGGAGTTCCATACCTGGTGACAATGTTGTTCTCCAGAAATTTAATGACATCATCTGTAGTGCAAGTTTTGCTGCTAATAGCCTCAGTCCATCTAGTACAATAGTCAGTGATTGTTAAAACATACCTATGCCCTGAGGAGGATGGAGGATTGATTGGTCCTATGAAGTCCATGCCCCACTGTGCAAATGGGCGCTCTTCCATTACTGGCTGCAATGGTTGTGCAGCATATTTCTCTCTGTTGGCAGCAACCTGGCAAACATGACAACATTTAACATGATCAGCTGTGTCTTTAAAAATTGTAGGCCAGTAATATCCTGCTCGGAGGATTGCATGTGTTGTGGCCAATGCTGATCCATGTGCCATTCCAAACTTATCATGTAATTCTGTCAAGACTCTACTTGCTTCTGGCTTCTCTAAGCATCTAAGGTATATTCCTTCATAGTTCTTCTTGAACAACGTTCCTCCCTTCATCATATACTTTTGGGATCTTATCTTTAAGGCTCTTCTCTGTGAAGCCTGCATTCTTGATGGACATCTTCCAGTAATCAGGATGTGCCTGATATCTGAATACCACTCTTTATTGTCTTTCTTATTGATCACATATTGCTAACTAGTGATGTTTGGATCAATTTCAGATATCATCTGGCTCAGAGCTTGTCCTCTTACCAGCTTCATTGGTGTAATTTCCATGTCATATTCTTGTAATACAGTAATCCATTTAGCTCTTTTTTCACCAGGCTCACTTTGCATCAATAGCATCTTCACTGCTGCATCTGGTACTACAGCAATCACTTTGCTTCTGAGTATGTAATGTCTGAATTTCTTTACTGCCCTGACTAATGCAAGTGCCTGTCTCTCAACATGTACATACCTCAACTCAGCATCCCTGAAAGGACAGCTCATGAAAGCAATTGGTTTCTCTTCTTTCTCTTCATTTCTTTGAGTCAACACTGCTGCAGAGGTATGTTCTGAAGCAAATGAATAGATGTAGAAATCTTTGGTGTAGTCTGGGCTAATGAGGACAGGAGCATCTGAAATGGCTTTTTTTATATCTTCAAATGCAGCCCTGGCTTCTGGTGTCCACTCAATTTGTGCATCTTTTTTCAACATAGCATTTAAAGGTCTGACAGTCTCAGCATAGCTGGTGATGAACTTCCTCACAAAGTTTATCTTACCAAAGTAAGACTTAAGTTCCTTTTTGCTTCTTGGAAGTTGTAACTTCATAATAGATTCCACCCTGTCAGGATCAATGATAATTCCATCCTCTGTGATCAGGTGGCCTAGTAATTTTCCTGTTGTGACCCCAAATATGCACTTCTTGGGATTCAAAGATATTCCATATTCTTCACATTTCTTCAGTACACTTCTGAGATCAGCAACATGATTCCTCCTTTCCTTGGAGAATACCATCAAGTCATCCATGTAAATGACTATACACTTTCCTATTAAGCCTCTGAAAGCTATGTCCATTGCTCGCTGGAATGTAGCTCCAGCATTTATGAGTCCAAAGGGCATATGTCTATATGCAAATATCCCCCACTTTGTGGTGAAGGCAGTTTTCAATCTGTCAATTTTGTCAACCATTACTTGGTTATATCCTGAAAAGCCGTCCAAGAAGGGCATCATTTTAGCTCCATTTACAATATGTAGAACTTCATCTAAGGAGGGTAAAGGATAATTATCCTTTTCTGATGCTCTATTCAGGTTCTTGAAATCTACACATAACCTGATGTCTCCATTTTTCTTTCTAACCGGGACTAGATTTGCTACCCATGTGGAGTGCCTGACAGGAAATATTATCTTGGCATTTAACAATTTCTTGACTTCTTCAAGAATTATTGGTTCAATCAAGGCATTGGCTGGCCTCTGCTTCTATCTGAAAGGTTTTGCATCCGGCTTGAGAGGTATAGTATGAGTTATGACAGAGGTGTCATATGTTTTCAGCTCATCATAAGTCCATGCAATTACATGTATGTAATCTTTGAGGGCCTAAGTTATTCCTTCTAACTCTTCTGGTGTGCAAACCTTACCCAATAAGACATTTTTCTTGTCATCAGCTTGTCTAATATTCACTTGTGAATATTGACCTCCATCTGCCTTAGGCAGATCTTTATGTTTAAGCATATTATCTAAATCAAAGGCTCTTTCTAATTCAATCATACCTTTGGGGATCCTGTTGCTAGGCAACTCTAATATCTCATCTTCTTCCCAGACATGATCTTCCATACCATTCTCATCTATAATTTGAGCTTCAAATATGTCTCTATTTGAAATGAAGTCCAGAATGTGCTGATCATCATCAAACACCTGGAGATTAGTCACATTGTTACGTATTGATGGTACTGACACCAGTTCTACTGAAAATCTCTTTAGACCAGATATAGACAGTGGCTCCAATGTACTGGCAGCTTGAGCTACTGCATCTGCCCTATGGTTTTGTTCTCTTGGTACGTGAGTGATATTAAAGGCGTCAAAGTCTTCCATCAGGTCCCATACACGATGTCTGTAATTTGATAGTTTTCTATAGTTACAGGAGTAAATTCCTCTTACTTGCTTCACAACTAGTTCTGAATCTCCAAAGACATGCAGAATCTTTACTTTCTTCTTATGAGCAAACAACATTCCATGAATCAAAGCCTCATATTCTGCTACATTGTTAGTACAGGGGAACTGTAATCTGTAGGCTGCCAGATAGGATTTCCCAGTTGAATCAATCAGATCAATTCCTACCCCAGCACCTTGCTTAGATTTCGACCCATCAAACCTCAGGATCCAAGGTTTATCTTCAGCAGGACATTTAGCTGAACTTTCTTTTCTCTTTGCAGCTCTGGCTGTTGCTCCACCTGATATCCATTTTAACTTAGGGATATTATCATCCTCAAATTTCTTCCTTCCTTTTTCTCGTGAGCCTGATGGCTTTTCTATTCTCTCTTTCGTTTCAGCAGGAGGATGATCTTCTAAATCTGCAGCTGCATGCTTTTTCAAAATGTGTAAACATAGCGAGCAAGCTGTTTCTGAGTGAGGTGCCTCATGCAGCCTACACCAATCTTTAATTAAGACCTCCTGAGGATATTTATACTGTCGTGTCACCTTCTCTATTTCTTTTTCCAAAAATTCTTTGAACTTCGTCAGGTCACTACCTTTGTCCTCATTAGACAATTCATAATCTGGTTCCATAAAGCAATCACTCCCTGGGGTGATCTTTTCTTTCATTTCATTATTTACTTGGAGAGAGACTAAATTTTGTTCTGTTTCCAGGACAGGACGCTCATCATGATCTGTCAATTCTCCAGTTCCTACAAAAGACAGATAAGAATTATTATCGTCATCATCATCAAATGTAACATTTACCTCAGAATATGATGATGTGCCTCGCTGCATGTTCGCTCCAACATCATCATATCTAAGCATGTTTCACAAGTCTTTTCTGAATGTGCTTCATTGTGTAATCTGCACCATCCATCAATCAAAATATCATTAGCAGGTATAT
The DNA here is from genome assembly GCA_027924645.1 of Cunninghamia lanceolata. NCBI lineage: Eukaryota > Viridiplantae > Streptophyta > Pinopsida > Cupressales > Cupressaceae > Cunninghamia > Cunninghamia lanceolata. The sequence continues at coordinate 6,136,498 of BSBN01000198.1, read as the reverse complement.
TTAACAATTGACAACATTTTACTTGATTAGACAGATGCATTTCAAAGTCTCTAAAGCGATCTATTTCATTCTCATTATCAGGATTATTATCAGTTTCTGTGACTGGCATGTCCTCCTGATGATCCTCATCATGATGATGATGCAGCTCAAGCATCAGGATCTCTTCTATTTTGATAGTTTGCAGCCTGATGCAATAAACTCTAGGTTCTACGTTTACGTACATGATCTCATTTGTTCTGTTGTACTTAGTTATCATATGTTTCATTCTAGGTTCAGCATCAATCCAGATCTGATTAGGTATACCCTTCCATGGTAACCACATGTGACTGAAATCTGTAGATATATATCCGTTAAGCATTTTAGACCAATCGCGGCTGAGCAACATCCCATACGTATCAGGTATGTCAACTACCTGAATATCAATGTAATACTGGATCCTAGGATCAGATGCTAGCTGCATGTGGATATGAGTTAATTCTCCTACTACACTTACTTCTGTTTTGTCCAGCTGTGTGACCTTCTTTAAGGATTTAGCAGGATGCAGTCCTAAAGCATTGCATATTGACAAGGGCATAACATTCATTGAGGCTCCTGAATCCACCAGACAGTTGTGCAGGTTCTTACTGAACATTCTTATGGTAAGGAGAAATGGAGGTGATTTGGTTTTATCCCTATACAAGGTCATGTGGGAGGTTTCTACAGCTTGGACTATAGCTGACACTTTAGGCTTGATAATATTATCCTTAGCAGCATGATCTTTGCCACTGGATTGACTCAAAAAATGGCTATCCTCTTTAGGGGCAGGATCATCTAAGGACTTCATGAATGCCCTTTTGATGGCAAGAGTTTTCAGTAACTCAGACAAGGACAGGCTGATCTTAATTTTCTTCATTTCATCAGCGAGATAGCTGACCAACTTGTCAGATTCATGAGGCGTATTCACAATCTTTGATACTGTGTTTTGAGGTGATAAGTACTAAGCATTCACCTTAGGGAACCCTGGGTTATTGCTAGCCTTAGGATCAGGAGGTGTATTGAAGTTGTTTGGAGGTAGAGATGATGTCAATGGACCAACAGGTCTATTGGCATTACTCCTCAAGTTATAATTGTGCTTACCAGGATATTGCTGCTGATATGCATGTACTTCTTCACGTTCCCTTGCACACTCATTTTCATCTTCAAAGCGGAAAACATAGTTTGTTTCAAAAGCTAAGGCCGATTCTTCATATGCCTGGTTATAACTCTGATGAGGTTGATTTGTATAGGCTTCTAGCACAAAAGCTGAGTCGTATCCACAAGGAACAATCTCATTTCCTTCTGCATGAGGTGGATTTCTAGAAGTGTTAGACACTTCAGTCTAAAAGATGCTAGCAGCAATTCTAAATTGTGGACAGTCTAATTCTGCATGTGCATTGGTATTGTGGATCCTACACCAATTAGTAAGAGCTGCCTCAGCAAGATTGACTCTAGTAGTCTGTTTGGCTTCACCAGGAGGCTGATTGTCCAGGGGTGATGGCAATGAAACATTATTTGGCCTAGAATTCCATACTCTGGGCTGTCTAGGTGGATTATTGTTATTTCCACCATTATTGTTGAAGTTATTGTTGTTATATCCTCTATCAGGATAATTTGGTCTGTCATTGGAATAATTTCTATTCTAACTTTACTGGAAATAAAAACCCTGATTTCTCAAGTGTGTCACTTCTGTGGTGAGTTTTCTCAATTGAGCAGAAATCTCTTTGATTTCCTCCTTTTGTTCCTGAGCTTTGGCTACTACATTTTCAGTCTGAGGCTTGAAGAAAGAGGATCCATGGTTATTATTGGATAGATCAATACCCTGAGGTGTCTGAGCATGTGCAGGATATTGTGGCACTTGGCCATTTCCATTAGGAGGAGGCATAATGCTCAGTGGAGGTACTTGCAAACGTGCAGGCATGACTGCTGGAGGTATCACTGTTCCATTAGGATATTGCGCAGGATACTGTAGAGAATATGTTGCAGGATATGATGCGGGATATTGTGAATGCATGCCAGGCAAGGTAGGAAATACTATATTTGGAGTAGGAGCAGGTATCAACTACTGATTCACTTTGATAGCTTCTTGAAAAGCTCCTGTCAATGTAGTGATCTCTGGATGTGTTCTCCTGATAAACATGGAAGTTAATGGATCCAGGGCTGAATAATAAATACTCCTAGCAGAAGCATCAGATACTACATATGGGGCAACTAACTTGGACAACATTTTCTAAAACCTAGCATTGAAATTAGCAATAGGCTCATTCTCAAATCTTTTGATTGTAGCAAACATATGGTAATTCATAGATGGATCAATGGGGACTTTGAACCTATCAAGAAAGGCTTTCTCTAAGACAGCCCATGAACCAACAGAGGCTTGGCCAAGACTAATGAACCAATTATAAGCATCTTCCCCTAAGGAAAAAGGAAATAACCTGCACACCACATCTTGATGCTCTATTCTGGCTCTGCAGCAAGCTTCCTTAAATGTCCTGATATGATCATCAGCATCTTGATAAGGATGATATTTTGGACAAAGTTTATCTGGATTCTTTGGTAGCTCATGATATGCAGTAAAAGTCAAAGGTGACTCCGCTGCAAAGAAAGACACTGCAACCTGAGGAGGTTGAGCTGATGGTGCAGCTGGCTGAGGTTGGACTAAAGTTACACCCTGAGGCTGAATAGGAGGTGTCACGGATATCTCGGAAGGTATTTGTAAACCAACAGGAGTTATAGGAGGGGGTTCTGGTGAAGCTCTTGACGCACTAGACCTTGGAGTATGATGAATGTCTACAGTTCTAGGTCTGAAACCTCTAACAGGTAGTTCCTCAAAGATTCCACTAGATCTAGACCTGGTATTTATCCTATGAGCCAGGATTTCTCAATTTTGAGGCGAATTGGCTTAAACTTTGCAAATATTGGCTGGATTTCACCAAATGAGGTGATATTTACAGTCAGATGGCTGATTAAACTGGATATTTATGAAATATTTGTGAAGATACTGCAAATATGACAGGATATTTGGTGTATAATGACCCCTAGCATGAGAGCTCAAGTATCTAAAGCTTAAATTCTTCAAAGCTTGAACAGATTTATGGATCTTTGGCCAATATTCATGAATTTAGAATGATCTACTATAAAGCTTGCAATATTTATGTAAGATCTAGAAATCTTTACATGGAATGAGCATATATGAGCTTCTTACAGTAAATATTTACGTAATATTTGAAATTCACAGACTATCTGAGGTTACCTTACTCCCTGCATCATAGAACCTGAAAATAATGATGATGCGCGCAGTCTTCTAGACTGGCCCTCCTTCTAGCGCCAATTTATGTTGGTCATGATGTTAGTCATAAACAAGCATAGAATAAAAGTACACATTAACCTTTATTCATCTTGAAAGATACTTATGAATTCAAAGAATCCATGATCCCAAGTCTCTGATGATTAGATTTTAATCGTTTGAAGTTACTCAGAGGTTAATGTGTGTTGCTGTTTCCATTTTGGGGCCTTATGTGAAATTGTGCCATCATCATGACATTCCTACAGAAATTCTTTACAGAGAAGTCATATTATGCAGTTATTAGATGAAAAGATGTAGAAATACCTCAATCTTTGCATGATATTTTTCAATTGTGCATGCTTTGCATTCAAATATGCTAAATATTTGCGATTACCTACGAGATGTCTGCATATTTGTGTTATTTACTTAGGATTATCAGTTATTCGCAATTGTGATAATGAAATGTTCTGAAATTGAAAGAAATTAAAGGAATACTATAATTTAAAGTTGAACCTTCAGCTATTGATCCACATACATACTCGATATTGTCATGACGAGAAGAAATCAAACCATATGTTCACCAGGACATTCCACAACTAGATACAGTTGATGCAAACTTTAGAGGATGGTGAATGAAAACAATACATGCAACATGATGAGCACTCCAAGGGATGCAGCAAATCAAAGCACATATCCATAATTCAGACACAGATTACTCAAGATTTACGAAGATTTGTAATCAAAATACTCTTCTACTCATTAAGTATGCAAAAAGACATGTACATATACAATAGCTTTGAAATGAGCCCTGAATACTTCAGCAAACAGATTTCAATTAAGTTTTGAATGTTTTAACAAGGAATTCCACCACCTTTTATAGAATAAGGCGAGGAATCCATTACAAAAGATCTACGATCCTGATTTATCAATACAAATCTACGGTCACGATTCTCTTGACTTTGTCAACCTTTACAAAATGGCACAAGTTGCCAGCTAGCAACTATCTATACTACTTATGCTACTATCCCCTTCATGACGTATCTTCATCATGCTCCTCAGCTAATTCATGCAAGTCATCATCATGTGCATCACTTTCCAAACTTTCACTATCCTGATGATGATGCTGCTGCATATGGGGCTGCATACTAGTGCGGACCTACTCGTATGAATGCACAACCTGATCTATCCCTCTGCCATCTTGAGTCTTTGCTTTGACAATGGCGTGCTTATGTGCTTCATATTTGTCTCTGCTGTTATCAAGCTTATTTTTCTTGTCCTGCAATGTCTCTTTGTATTTCTCCATCTGGACCTTGATCCTCATTATTTTATCTATCAATTCTTCTGCCAAAGGGACAGGTGGACCATCTGTCTCTAATTGGAAGTTGCTGTGTATAGCTTTAATGGTGAACTCTTCATCTTGATTTTCTATTTTACCTTCCACTTTGCCTTCCAATGCTTCCAATATTACCGCTTCTTCAGCCATTAAATCCCGTAGCCTCATGCTGATATCCCTCAGCTTATTATTACATCTTTTGAGGACTCCACACTCAAACTGAGTGTCCTTATACCAGATATCTATTAATAATTCGGTATTACTATTTAGCACCTGCTTACTGATAAGCAGTTGAGGATTTATATTCCTTATTTCCCCTAATAGGCTCAGGACTCTCTCCAGCTTGTAAGACCTCTTCTCGGTCTGCATCTGCAATTTATCCACTTTGGCCTTGGAGTCACTTAGGATGCTCCACCTCTTCAAAGAGGCTTTCATTATTTCTACAGCATCATCCAATGTGGATGACATCCATCTCCTTATTACGGATGCCTCATGCTTCATGAGGTCCAATTTATTTACCTCCTCCTGAGAAATGGCAGTCAATGGGACTGCATGTTCAGTTGTGCTATCATCAGGATCGGTCAGTCCTTTGATATAAGCATGCAACTGAGCAATGTGCTCTTTGTGTTGCTTATTTTTCTCCTTCTCTCTTTTCACCTTTTGGATTAGAGAGTTAATGATATCTTTGCCCTCCTGACCTTCTTGGTCCTCATTAGCAAAGCCCAAATCTACTGTATTGATTTGAAATTCATCAACAGTGATTTTACCTTTTTCCTTCTCCACCGCAGGTATGGCAATTTGCGCGGTCCTTCTCCCGGTTGCCGGATCTCTCTTGATGGCCGAAGTCATTCTGGCCTTCCTCTTTGGCTTCATTATATCCGCAGAGAACATGGTGGAGACGTCGAATTCTTGATTTTCAAGTTCTTCCTCAGCATTTACCTCTTTTGCCAACCACGGAGGCACCTGATCATGTTTTTCAGCATCATCTTGATGTTCACCCATATCTCCCATTTCTATCAACAGATGTTGTGGAGATGGTGATTTTTCTTTTTTTTCCTCCTGACGCTCGCTTTGTTGTTGATCGTGCGGCACCTACTCCTGTTGAGAGATTTCCTTCTCTGGAGGAGCATCTACTTGGTGTGGGGGCCCTTGAGGTGCATCTATATGCTGTGGGGAACCTTGAGGTGCATCTATACGCTGATCATGATGATCATGATCTCCCTCTATCATTACTTCATCCATTCCCAATTCTTCCCCTTGTTGCTTATCCACTGCACCAGATACTTGGGACTTTGCCTGATGTGCTGGCGATTGTTCTGCAGCTATTATTTCTTCTGAGCTTGCACTGTCAACCCCCTATGTCCTGGCAGCTGGATCCTCTTTTGTTTCTTCCTTTTCATCAGCCTTCATTTCTTGAACCTCTACTATAGCAGGTTCCGCTGATGTATCCTGTGGACTTTGTTGTCCTAATTCTAGAGCATGGCCTTCCGATTCTGCCATCTCTATTTCTTCTGTTGGTTGGCCTTCACCAGGTGATCCTGCTAGCTGTTCAAGACTTGTATCCTGTTTCTCTGTCAGGTCTACCACTACAGGACTTGTCACCTCTGTGATCAATGTATCTAGCCCTATTTCCTGAGCTACTTGCTCTGGGCTCTTTTCTCGCTCTTCTTCCACTCGCCTCATCTCTTCCAGTACTGATTAAACTGGTGGAGACTTATGGGGAGTCATACTAATACCAGCAGCCAGTGTTTCCATCTTCTATGCAGCCACATCCTGCACCACCTCATCATTAGACAAATTTATTGTCTCGTCGAGCGAGACATGCCCTTCTGCTTGTGTCTGGGAAGTTTCTTTCAGCTGCTCCTCAGCAAGTTCAGTTTTGAACTTCACGATGGTAGGAAGTGGAACATTATGTTGAAGTTCCTTGCGCACTTCACTACCTTCCCCTTGTAATGAAGTAGGGGGTTGGCTCATTCCACCTCTCATAGAGGTTCTTTGTTTCTTAGGTGGGGTAGACACCAGCACTTGTGGAGCTCTCCTCTTCCTTTTTATTACCAATGGAGCCTCCTCTTCCTCAGGCTCTTCTTCTATGAGGGCATCCTCTCCTCCTAGTTGTTTAGAGGATTGACCCACTTCTTGGGTCTCAGTGATTCCAGCCTCTGCTGTCTTACTTTTCTTGGGCTTTCCCTTCTTTGGAGGGGATGCTGATTCTGATCCTGACCCTACCGCCTCCTCAGCTACAAATATTACCCTTTCAATTATAATCCCTTTTGGTCCCTGTTCCACCCTCTTTCCCCTTGGGGGTCTTTTGCTATGCTGTTGTGGTGGAGGGATTCTATCTCCCTTGGTCTTCTTCTTCTCTAACAGGAAGTCATCATATTCATCCGCGGGGATATCCTGCCCTTTCTTCTTGTTGTCCACCGCAATGGCAACACCTTTCTTCTTCAATGCCTCTATCTATGCATCAACCCAAGCTTGGGTTAGGTGTAGGGTCCTGGCAATGAATGGGTCCAAGGATATGTCCTCTTGCATAGTGAGGTTAGGTGCATAGATGGTGTCATTATATATCTTTTTCTGTTCATACTCTTCTGCCATTGTCCTGCCATCATCCTTCTTTAATTGTTGGGGAAGGGAGATGCAATCAAAAGTTCTAACTCGGTTCAGAGTTAACCTCTGATACCTCCTTCTTCTAGCTTCTACCTCATCTTCACAGTCAGCCCAAAAATCCTCTAGGTGCCTTTGGTGAATAGGCTTTCCTAGTATCTTCTGTATCGTACCGTAAGGATCATATGGTCTTGTTATTGGGAAAGGCTGCAAATTCATTTTATTCAGGGTGACCATCACCTTCTTTATATTATCAGAGTCAGGGCACATATAGTTGCCAATGCTGACTGGGAACAAAATTGGTGGTAGCTTCTTGGCATCCTTGTACATTTGTATCATGGTGGAGCCCTGCCTGATAAATTCCATTAGTACTACGGCATCGGTAGGATACCTTGGTAGCATCAGGGGATGTCCCTCCAAACCCTCAACCCTTATATAAGAAAAGGTTGCAAACTGTATGTACCAGGCCCCTTGCCTGTAGACTGCCTCTTGAGCCTCCATGCTCAATCTCTTTGTTCTGTCTTCTTCCATGGTCCTTACCAGATGCATAGAGAATGCATCATTGACCAGTTTGTAATCTTTGAGGTAGTTGGTTCTCTATAGTTGGGGATGATGGTCCCAGATGTATGCAGCATTTGTGCCTATGAGCTTCCCATTTGTAACTAAGGCATCAAAAGTGCCTTTGTAGGCACAAGAATAAACAATATATGATGACATAAAAAATGCACAATTTGAACCTCCCAGGTTCATCAGTTGCTCATACAGAGCATCGCTTATTATCTGGCCCCATAGTGGCTTAATGTCTAAATATAGACACATCATTACTATTCCGTACATCCAATCCCTGAAACTGCCAGTATCAGGTTGGCCGGTTACTCTATTCAGGAGTGCAATCATGTATTGGTACTCCTCACTGAAATCATACTTAAACAGGTGCACAGGAAGCTTGGCCGCTGCATTATATGTGCTATTCTCAGCCCACCACAAATACATGTTCTTCCTGGCTGATTTCTTGTTGGCTTCATACTCTCTTTCAGACTTCTTCAAGTCTACACTTTTGACCTTACTGCCCAATGGCAATCCAAACGTCTGGGAGAGACCTTTGATGGAGAGGTCTGCATATATCCTCCCATGCTTCACTACTTGCCTTGTCTGAGGGCTATAATTCTGGGCACACTCAATGACGAGTTCCAGAGATTCCATGGAGTATGGAAAACCAGCGGCATTCCACATTCCCGAGACGAACACTGCGTCCAGCACAGGACTCTTGTCATGTCCATCATTCAGCTTGGCTGACTAGGCCTCCAAATTAGTGCTTCCCTGATGGGTGTCTGTAATTGCTCCATATTTAAATAGGACCCCCCTCTGAGCAGAGAACATGGGTTTGCTGAATTCTTTTTGACACTTGACCAATCACTTCTTAGCCATGAGTACCTGTAATTAACAACAATCCTATCTCACAACAGGTACATATATGTATGCATATTGCAATTGACTTTATAAATCATTATGCCTATTGTATCAATTCCAACACTAATTAATCATACGGATGCATAAACCAGAACTTACATCGTCGTACCAGAACCGAAACAATATGATGAGGGTTTATTCACTTACCTAGTTATGCAGATTTCCTTTTATACCAGTAGATTGCTGAGATGTTCTTAATTCAGTTGATGATCACCTCTTTCCTTCTGCCTATGAGCTCAAATCGCGCAACGGTAGCTGTTATGCAGATATGGAAGCTGGTGCTCTGTAAAACAAGTTTATCGCAAGGTAAATGTGAAAATGGTGGTTGAATTACCTTTTAACCTCGTAGTTAGGGTACATTTAGGGCAACTTTGATAGGTTGGATCATGTTCCTTGATTATTCATGCGAAATGCAGGATCTTGCCAGGTGTTTCATTGGGTTCCAGGGTCGGCGGGAACTACCTACCATGTCTGTGTGCATTAAATGATAATGGTAGCAATAGGAGCGGGGATATCCATATGACAGGATATCATGAGGGTAGGATGATATTCGCAAATATCGGGTTGAGTTTCAATATCATCCTCCTCCCTCGTATTGACATTGTTATCGCGACAAGATTCAGGTGACAAAAGCACCCTTGTTTATGCTTAGTACATCAGGAGGATATTTCGGTGAATCAGGTGATGTTTTTTAAATATGATGATGATGAGACAAACTTACATGTCTCTCTTTTTGGAATATCAGGATGACATCATCCTGATATTCGCTCTTTGTATCAGAAGTGCATCATGACGTCATCATCATATTGGGCAAACATGATCATGTTTTAGAAAATATCCTGTCGAAATATGAATGTGATGATGATGTCATCATTATATCTGCTTCTTCATTTATCCGGTTTGGATGACGTCATCAGGATATTTGCTAAGGGTGATATTTGCGTCAGGAGGATATAAAGACATATCGGGTTACATGCGAAGTATGACGCTCGCGATAGATAAGACTGTTTGACGGGAAGATTTTGCTATCATTTAAAGTTGACGTCCGGATGTTTGAACCACATGACATATCGAGGGGATGTTTTGAATATGATGATGAGCTTCAACAATATGACCAAGGATATAAAAATATGACCTTCCTCTTGTGAATATTAGGTTTGACCGAAACTTTGACTGTTCATAACTCTTACATCCTGATGAATATCAAGGTGATGTAAAAGGCAAACCTGCCCGAATTTTAATGCTCTTTTAAAATATGAGGTCACAGAGATGAAATACGAACTTTGACAATCTGACCTCATGGTGACTTACCTCATCCTGGTCATGCAACATGATGATGCACTCGACTTACTTTTGCCAAACCGCCAGGAAGCAAATGCACAAGCCAAACCAAAAAGTTGGGTCCCTGTTTTGCCAAGTCAAAATGGGGCGTGTTGTGTAACCACACAACAAGACCTTATGACCAAATTAATTAAATCCCTACTTAATTAATTGAGTCACTAATTAATTCATCTCGTAATTTACAGGAGGCATATTAAGTTAATTACTTAATTAACTACCTAATCCCTCATTATCCCATCTCCCCACAATTGATTAAATAATTAACATTATTTAATTAATGGGAGTCACATGTGTCTCCACCTCATCTTTCCTAATCCATGAAAGAGCACTATTTAATTAATAAAGCTCACACATGTCTTCATCTTCATAAAAGAAAAGCCTTCCCAAGGTTGAATTTAAATTTCCAAAATAATGAGAACCCTTCATATTTGTTGATGAAATATTGATCCTTGATTTCACTATGAAACATCCACCCTTGGAACTCACTTTTGAACCTCTACCATCAATCTAAAAATCCTCAAAAATATATCAATAAGAGTCTCTCCTAAGTCATTTGGGGACACAATCTTGAGATGCCATCCTTATGCTCCAAAAATTCTAACATCCATAGCCAAAATTATAGCCAATTCCACATTCAATTTGCATCAAAATCCTTACATTATGTTGGTATTGGATTGAGCAATCCATATTTGTTCATATTGGGTAAAGCTAGGATTTGTACTTGGGTGCATGTGTTTCCTCCACCTTATCAAGGCAACTTGAATGGAGGAGATTTTAAGGTATAACTCATTGTTTTTAGTTTTCTTTATGTTTATAACATCCACCTCATCCATGTATCTTCATTTGGCACAATCAATGGGACCTAACCATCCTAGAATTTGATGTTTAGTGGAAGAAATTTCATGTGTTTTTGTGAAGGTGATAGGGTAGCGCATTTGGCTATCATCCAACACCTTCTTTGGAAACAATAGTGTCTTCATCATCTCTATTAGCACCTATGACTAGTATTTTAGCACCTTGGATTATAATAGTATTGCCATAGTTCTTTATTTTATCGCTTTCCCGCTCCATAGAGGTGCCTCCGACAAATGTCTTAGTGCCCACATGTTGTTTATTTAAAGATAAACATTTCATATCAAAGACCTTTAGCATTATGTTTTGGAAGCTTATTTGACATCTCTGGCATATCTAACACTTGGTTTTACATAACAATAATTAGGAAGTTTACATAAGATTTTTTATCAAATTTATAAATACTATTTGTCTAAGCTTATGTTCGCATCCTAGCTATCTATTTTAGGGACTAATATAGTGGCACGTGGCTTTGTTGGCTAACATTGATTGCAGAGACTAATCTGTTGTCCTGATTTTGTCATCAACCTAGAATCTTTTTACAGGTTTCTATCCCATGTGTTGGATCAACATCTATGCTCTTTGTCTCAGTGCCTCCGAGACATATTTCAACACCTTTTTCTTCAAGTTTAGTGCCTCCATTGACAGGTAAAAGACAAGTATACATAGTCGGATTAGCATTTTCGCATTCTATTTTAGCACTTTTCCTAACATCTAAAGCTTTAGTTTAATGTTTTAGCACCTCTGATTTTCCTGAAAGCACCTCTGCACTATCTGTCAACACCTCTGTGCTAATAGTCAGTGCCTTAGCACCTTGTGTTAGCAGCTAGGTTTCTATTTTTAGCACCTTTAATTTTGTTGCTAACACCTCTATTCTGTGTATTAGTGCCTTTGTTTGAAACTAACCCACATCATCTTTTGAGATACTAACTTGACTTTATTGCAACTTGAAGCATTTGATCAAGGCCTTTACTATAAACTACTAACATTTTATTAGAACCCCACGATCAAAGGACATTGGGTTTTTATCTAGTTTAGTTGCATTAAAGTAAAGTAGTGGGAATTTACTTGTTTGCTTTGTCTTGATTAGTACTATGACATATGCTCTCTCCTCACACCTTTGGGTGATCTAGGGGATCAAAAATCCTTGTACAAATCCCTTGTTCTGTATACCTTAAAGGAGTACTACTTTCATGTATGCTCTCCCCTCACGCTTCATGCAATCTTGGGGATCAAAAGTGAGTAGTGTCTTATTCCCTAGGGGGGCTACCATGGATTTCATTACCAAGGGGATGACCTGTTGATCATGATGTTAGTCATAAACAAACATAGAATAAAAGTTACACATCAACCTTTACTCATCTTGAAAGATATGATGAATTCAAAGAATTCATGATCCCAAGTCTCCATGGATCAGTTCTTAATCAACTGATGTTACTAGTGGTTGATGTGTGTTGCTATTTTCCATTCAGGGGCCTTATGTTAGTTCATCAGTAGGAGTCTATCTCTGTAAAGATGCTACACAGAAGGTTACTTACACAGGATATTTCTACAAATAGTGTGTCTGTACTCAAATCTTTGCATGATATTTGTCAATTATACATGCTTTAACTTCAAATATGCTATAAATCTTCAAGTATCTACGAGATGTCTGCATATTTCATGGATTTTTCTTTTGATTATCTATTATTTGCAATTGTGATGGTGAACTATTCTGAAATTAAAAGAAATGTAAATGAAAACTTCAAATTATGATGAATCTTTAGCTATTGAGCCACATACACACTTGATACAGTCATGAGAAGGAAGAAATCAAACCATATTTTCACCAGGATGTTCCACAGCTAGATATAGATGATGCAAACTTCAAAGGATGAGGAATGAAAACAATATATGTAGACTGATGAGCACTCCAAGGGATGCAGCAAATCAAAGAATATATCAAGAATTTAGACACATATTACTCATAATTTACGATGATTTGTAATCAAACTGGTCTTCTCTTTCATTAAGTATGCAAAAATATGTATGCTTACAATAACTTTGAAATAGGCCCTAAATATTTTAGCAAACAAATTTCAATTAAGCTTCCGAATGTTTAAAACAAGGCATCCCTGTACCTTTTATAGAATAAGGTGAGGGAGCGGTTACACATGATCTATGATCAAGATTTATCTAGTAAGATCAACAGTGCACCTTCATCTTTGACTTGGTCAACCTCATCTCGTGGCATAGGTTGCCAATTGGAAACCATCTAGGTAGCTTATTTTCTGCTAAGTACCTGATGTAGATATTCCCTTTATAGTGCATCTTCATCCTCATGATCATCATGATCATCGCTTTCCGTGTCTTCATCATCCTGATGAATGTCACCCTGTATATGGACCTACATGGTTGTCTTGATATTTTCATATATTTCTATTATTCTTTCAATTTCTCTGCCATCCTGAGTTTTGGCTTTGTTGATGGCATGCTTATGTGCTTGGAATTTATCCCTAAGTTTTTCCAATTTATTCTTCCTATCGCTCAATGTTTCATTGTAGTTCTCCACTTTGACCTTGATCCTCATGATCTTATTAATTGCTTCTTTTGTCAGGTGGTTGAGGGGATCATCAGCCATTGGCTGGAAATTATTATGTAGAGCTTTTATAGCAAAGTCTACATCTTGATTCTCAATCTTTCCTTCTGCTTTTCCCTCTAAAGCCTCCAGGATTTCTGCTTCAAATGACATCATGTCATGCAACTTCATACTGATATCCTTTAATTTATTGTTGCATCTCTTCAATACATCATTTTCAAACCTGATGTCTCTATTCCAAATATCTACCAACATGGCAGTATTATTATTCAGCACCTAATGATTTATTAGGACCTGAGGATTTATCCTCTTTATTTTGTCCAAAGCACTCAAGGCTTTCTCCAACTGGAATGACCTTCTCCTAGTCTCAGTCTATAGTTTATCAACTTTTCTCCTTAAGATACCCAAAGAATTCCACCTCTGTAAAGAGGCCTTAACCACTTCCTCAACTCCGATGAGTGTGGATAACTTCCACTTTCTCATAATCACTGACTCATGTTTCATAAGGTCTAACTTATTGACCTCCTCTTGTGAAATTCTAGTCAATGGGACTGCCTGATCTGATACTGTATTTTCAGGGTTAATCAACCCTTTTATGTATGCATGCAGTTGGACAATGTGCTCTTTATGCTACTTATTCTTTTCCTTCTCTCTCTTCACCCTTTGGGTTAAGGAATCAATTATGTCTTTTCCTTCCTGACCCTCTTGGTCTTCATTGGCAAACCCCAAGTCTATTGTTGTAATCTAGAATTCTTCCAGGGTGATCTTGCCTTTCTCCTTTTCAACTGTAGGAAGTGCTACCCGGGTAGTCCTTCTGCTCGTAACAGGATCTCTTCTAATGACAAATGTTAATCTCACATTCCTCTTTAACTTCATAATGGTTTCTGAGAATAATGTCGAAACATCAAATTCTTGAATTTCAAAACTAGGTTCTGTACCTATCTCTTTCTCAAGCCATTGAGGTATTTCATCTCTAGATCCTTGTTGTCGATCATTATCATCATGTCCACCCTGATCTCCTATATCTGCATCTATTTTCAATGGAGAGGGTGATTTCCTCATTTCTTCCTCATGATGATCTTCATGAGGGTGATCTTTTTCTACTTCCTCCTCCTGAGGAGTCTCTTCTTGCGGTGGAGGATCTTGTGGTGCATCCTTCTGATGATCATCCATCTTAATAATTTCTTCATCTTGAGGCACATTCGTATCTGCGGATACCATGGTATCTGACTTTGGTACATTTGTCTGATCTTTTTGATCCACACCTGATGTATCTACCTCTTGAGTCCTTAGGTCATCATGACCTGATATTCCTTCATGACCTGAGGTTTCTTGAATCTGGGGGGCATCATCAGCTGATGTATCTTTATCTTCCCCGCCTTTCTACTGTACTTCTACTATTTTGGGCTCATCAAATATATCTTGTTGTTGTTGGCCCATCTCTGGAGTGTTTGTTTATGTCTCTGCCACCTTGGCTATCTCAACATTTTCTATCTTATCAGGTGCACCTGCTTGGTGTTTAGGACTTTCATCCTCCTTGTGTGTTAGATCAATCGCAGGGCTAGTCACCTGATCCACTAACTTATCAAGCCCTATCTACTGGGCTGCCCTCTCTGGGCTATCTTCTTTTTCTTGCTTCGCTTGCTTTAGCTCTTCTAATATCACCCTCTGTGAGGATGGTGTTCCTTGTGGGGTCATGCGAGTATTTGAAGCAAGGGCCTCCATTTTCTGAGAAGCTACATCTTCTACCACTTCATCATCTGATAAGTCAACAGTCTTCTCCAGTGAAACAAGACCACCTTGACTTACTCTAGTGGTCTCTCTTTCTTGCTCTTCAGCTTTCTTAGCCTTAAACTGTATGATGGTAGGAAGTGGTACTTCATGCTGTAATTCTTTCCTAAACACTTCACTACCTGCTCCCCTTAACATCATAGGGTCATGTCTTATTTCACCCCTCATATGTGTTCTTGGGTTTTTAGGGGTGGACGCCATTATGGGCACTTTCCTTTTCTTGGTGACCATCATGGGGTCATCTTCTGCAGGCTCTTTAGTCACTGGTTCTTCCTTAGTAAGGATATCCTCCTCTTCATGTTGCCTTGAGGATTGGCCTACATCTTGTATTTTTGCAGTGTTCACAGCCAGCCTTAGGATCTTCTTGGCCTTTTGCCTATCCTCTAGAGGTGGTGTAGATGATGCTAATGCCTGTCTAATGTAGATGCATCCTCATCTAGTATATCAATTCTTTCAATTATTACTCCCTTAGATGTATCATTAGTTTTCTTCTTACCTCTGGGAGGTCCCTTTCCCTATTTCTGGGGTGGCAGCCTTTCTCCATTAGATATTCTCTTCTCTACAAGAAAGTCATCATATTCCTCATTAGGAATTTCTTGCCTTTTCTTTTTATTATCTACTATGATGGCCATCCCCTTCTTCTTCAGTATATTTATTTGTGCATCTACCCATGCTTTTGTTAGCTATAACACTTCACCTATAAATCTATCCAATGAAATATCCTCAAGTTGTGTCAGATCAGGAGCTAAAATGGTGTCATTGTACACCTTCTTCTCTTCATATTCATTTGATAGTAACCTGCCATCATCCTTCTTTAATTGTGCAGGCACTGGAATGCAATCAAATCTCCTGATCTGATTGAGGGTGAGCCTTTGATATTTTCTTCTTTTGACCTCGGCTTCATCCTCACAGTCTGTCAAGAAATCTTGCAAGTGCCTTTGATGGATGGGCTTCTCCATGATCTTTCTCATTCTTCCATAAGGGTCATATGATCTGGCCAATGGGAATGGCTGTAAATTCATCAAGTTCAGACCCACTATGGCTTTCTTTATGTTTTTTGAATCAGGGCAGATATACCACCCTATAGTTATTGGAAACAAAACTGGAGGAATCTTATTGCTTGCTTTATATGTGTCCAATATTGTTGATACTTGTCTTAGAAACTCCATCAAGATTACCCCATCAGTAGGGTACCTGGGTAACATTGAGGGCTGTCCCTCAAAACCTTCTACTCTTATGTAGGAGAATGTGGCAAACTGGATGAACTAGGTGCCATGTCTATATATCATTTCTTGAGCTTTCATGTTCACTCTTTTGGTTCTATCTTCCTCCATTGTCTTGACCAAATGCATAGAAAATGCATCATTTACTAGTTTGTAGTCATGGAGATAATTTATTCTTTGCAATTGAGGATAATGATCCCATATATAGGCATCATTCAGACTACCACCAATCTTTCTGACTGTGGTGAGTGCACCAAATGTACCTTTATATGCACATGAATATACAATATATGAGGTCATATGAAACGAACAGTCCAGGCCTCCTAGGTTCATCAGCTATTCATCCAAGGCATCACTGGTGCAGGAGCACCTTGGCAAATTAATATTGCCCTAGACAAATCTTTGAGTTTGATTAAATTTGTATGCTTCCACATTGTAATGAGGTTTATCAAGTCATTTTTATGTGTTTAGGTCATTAGGAGTTTCAAAAATATAAAATATTGCAAACCATGTAAAGGTTGTCAATGTAAAATTGGAAAAAAGATGCAAACTTGGAAGGTGAAGAGTCATTTAGCTCTTGGTTCACTCCAAATCAGTTATGAACTAAAGAGACATGTTTTAATGCCTTTAAAAGGCCTTGTAACGATAAAGAATTTGTGGGTGGTTGAAGATTTGAGCATAGAATGAGAAAAAACAATGTTTTCCTGTATTTTCCTTCAGAAATTTGCTGTCTTTTGCTATTGTACAGCCCTGTATGGAATTGAATGGATGTCTAATGGATTGAAAATGTTATATCCTTCAACCACCTTCCATTTTCTTCTTGTCCCATGCATTTTTATTTAGTTTTGTGAAAGATATGAGTGTTTTATGGACTGTAATTTTCTAATTTTCCCTGCAACAATCTCATTGCAGCGTTTGGTATGATTCTGTATTGATATATACAAGAGCAAGCCATATATGGTTGTAAATAGTATTGAGTCTACTTTCCATTTCTTTCTATTGCATCAAATTTTATTATGATTTGAATAAGTTATGGCATTTTTATTGAGGGTAGGTCTGCAGAGTTTAAGTTTCTGAAAATGCAGTCTGAAAATATGCATGGTATGACCTGGTACAGCCTCACATTGATGCATATAATAGATGGATGGAAATATATGTGTTTCTAGTTTTCAATTATTTTTGTTTGGTATATTTTCAATAAGTTTTGTGAGAGATATTGCAATTTTGGTGAGGGCAGGTCTGAACGCTGCCTAGGGTTTGTAGTTTTGGGAAAAGAGTCATAACATTCTCCCCTACCATTGGATCTTCATGAGAATTGGAGGAAAAATATGTATTAATATTCTCTTCAACCTGACCAAAGCAATTGGATTAGTTCTTTGATTTGTTAATGTTATTGAGGATAGTGACCCCCTTTTGAAAGATCGAGATGACATCACCGTCATATTGTGTAAAAGGGCGATTGTTGGGACTATACCTCTGTGAGGTAAAAAGGATGATGATGTCACCGTCAGGGTGAGTTTCTTTGTTTATCAAGACTGGATGATTTCATCAGCATATTGGCTCTAGAGTGATATTTTTCACTAGGGTGATATTCAAAATAGAAGGTGATATTTGAAATATGATCCCCACAAAATATATGAAGCTTTTGACAGGTAAATACAACTATAACGTAAAAATGACATCCGAAGGATCAGACCAAATGGTTTTATCGAGTGATAAAATTGGATCGAGATGATCTTTCATAAGATGACTGATATTTGTAATATGACCCTCCCCTCGGAATATCAGGTTTGACCAGGACTTTGACTTGTCATAACTTTTGTTCCCTAAGGAATATCAGGGTGATCCAAAAGGCAAACCTACATGAAATTTTATACTCTTTCCAACCATGAGGGTTTTTTTAACATGAAATATCAAATTTGACTAACTGACCTCATCATGATGACTTACCTAGCTTCCTCCTTATGCAGGATCACCTGCATGACTTACTTTTGCTAGACTGCCAAAAAGTAGGAAAACAGAAGCCAAGCCAAGAAAAAAGTTGGGTCCCTATTTTGTCAAGTCAAAATGGGGCATGTTGTGCAACCACACAACAACTTTCCACCAAAGAAAAGAAAAAATTCCAATGATTCAAGTGAGGTGAACACATTCATATATAGTATTCTAACTCTTTCTAAATATAAGCATCATAATCTTTCTGTATGACAAAGTTTTCATCATGGCATCAATGCTGACAAAGGATCAGGTGTGTGCAAATGGTTAATTATCCTCATCTTGAAAGCAAGTTGAAAACATGAGTAACTGATGTTAAGCTACATAGTTTGGGAGTATCCCTCATAGCCAACCTGGATAGAGCCTTACTGCCAACAGGCGTCCATAGCCCCGGCAAGGTTATCTATACAATCCCCCTAAGTAGAGCCCCACTGCCAGCAAGCATCTATAACCCCAGTAGAGTTACTTAGACGGCCTATTTTTTTTTAGTTTATTTTTTATTTTTCAATATTTGATCTGTATATATCTGATGTCATCATGTAAGCTCAGTGTGCAAGGTATGGTCACTTGCTGATTTAGGTTGGAGATTGTATTAGTAGCAAGGGAGTCCCTTTAGATTTTTCACTTAACACCTATACTTGTGTGTTCAAGAAACCCAAGGTTGTTAGGTGAGTCATTGTGAAAGAATCACTTTAGATAAGAAAAGGCACCCTGATGAAAAGATATCACAGACCTGGTCATAAGTACTTCTCAGAATGAATCACAACCTATACATGAATTTGTTCTCATCACTTGAATCCTAACAATTTAGTTGTTCTCTGGGGTGATGAGTTGCATCATCTTGACTAACCAAAATAGAAACTCAACAAGCAAACAAACAAAAACTAAAACAAAACTGTACAAATAACTATACAAATATACACTATGGTACACATGATTGTCATGAAGCTAACTCAGGCTTGGAAATAATGTTTGAGGAACTGTCCATTAACTGGTAATGAAACATTCTCACCTGTCAAGTTTTTAAGCCTTAAAGTGCTGTCTCCTAATATCTCAGAAATTTAGAAGGGACCTATCCATAATTTGTCAAACTTACCATGGTCTCCTTTCCTCTCATGTGCTTTGTCCCACATCAGGACTAAATCAGATATCCTAAAAGATTTAACCCTGGCTCTTTTGTCAAACCAGTATTTAACAATAGCCTGATGTTTGGCAAACTGATCAATTGCCTGACTTCGCTTTTCTTCCAGGTGCATGAATTGAAGCAACCTAACTTCTTGCTTGTTGTCTATGCCTAGGTACTCTTGGGCAAACTACAGTGTAGGAATTTTTAGGTTCACATGAAGGATGGGATCCACCCCATATACTAAGTGATAAGGTGAGTTTCCTAATGCAGCCTTGTTCCTGGTTCTGTCTACCCATAAGGCATACTTCAGAAGGGTATTCCACTCCCTAGGGTTCTTGTCTATTAACTTTTTTATGATATTCATCAAATTTTTATTGGTGAATTTTGCTAATCTGTTCCCTTGGGGATAATAGTTGGAGGAGAATTTCAGTATAATCCCATAATCAAAAGCCTAGCTTGACATTTTTGTTGAAGCAAAAGCAGAGCCGTTATCACTTACCAGAGCATATGGAACTCCATATCTAGTGACAATATTACTTTCTAGAAATTTGATGACATCTTCAACATTGCAAGTCTTGGTGCTGACAACTTCAGTCCACCTAGTACAATAGTCAGTAATTGTTAAGACATACATGTGGCCTGATGATGATGGAAGATTAATTGGTCCTATGAAATCCATGCCCCATTGTCCAAATGGGCGCATCTCCATTGCTGGCTCAAAGGTTGAGTAGCATACCTTTCTCTGTTAACAGCAACTTGGCATACTGTTGGCAAGAGACACATTGGAGCTTCATGATTGTTGTCATTGATGGCAACAAAGTTCATCCCACACATCCACAGGACATAGTGTGCCTATACCGGAAGTCAAATTGAAGAGTGTTGTGGCAAGGTCTAACAGTTAGGTTCGGATCTCTAAGAGGAAGTATCTTTGGAAAGTGCAGACTTGGGGAAGTCAAGAGGAATACCTTGACTGGTAGATTCCAGGATTTGAACCTCTAGTGATGAAAGAGTGAAGAGATATAAGCATTCAAGTATTGGGGTCCTATTTGGCAGAATAGACAAAGGAAGAACTTACCGGTAGAGCTTCAGACATTATTCCAGATGAGATGTTGATGGTGATCAAGATTCTTAAGGTATCATTCGTTATTGGCCAACTTGTTAGATGACTTTTATAAGTATCTATTTGATCCGCATCACTTGGTAAGTAAGGATTCAGCCGATAGACTAGAGTTTGGGAAAGACTAACTATTCCAGATGCTGACTAGAAAGAGGATGAAATCCTTTGTGTGGATATATATATATATATATATATATCAAATGGATTTCGATGAGAATGTAAGAGTTGTAGTTGTGAAGTGTGAAGAAAAGCAGAAGATCAGTGTGGAAGCAGTAAGGCAGGTCTGGTATGTGAAAGGACAGCAGCTCTAAAGAAGAGAATGGATGAAGTGCAGTAGATCAGTATACTGACCCTAACTGGAACTGAACTCCAGCATATGTGGATGCTTCTCATCAGTTCAAGTATCTTGTTACTCTCTTTATAACTTGTAGGCAATGAGCCCTAATTGGCAAGTGTCATTTTGTACTTCTATTCTTCTAACAGAGAATACATTCTTGGGTTAGTCACCCCATGGTTTTTCCCTTAACAGGGTTTTCCATGTCAAAATCATTGTGTTATGTGTATTGACTTTGTTTCTGCTTACATGCTTGTTTGCTTTGATGCTGTACTAATTAATAAAGAAGAATAGAAAGTTGAATAAATTAAGATAACTGATTCACCCCCCCTCTCAGTTATCAACAATTGGTATTAGAGCCAAGTTCCTCCAAACAGAGCCTAACAGCTTGAGGAAGATCTAGGAATTAAAATGGATGTGTATGGTATGAGGGAGCAACTTCAATCTGCCCTAGACGATCTTGAGCAATCTAATTCTGAAGTCAATGAATTGAAGGAAAGACTCAAACAGGCTGATAATTTCATAAATGAACTGAAAGGGAAACTAAGTCTCTCTATGAAAAAGAGAAAGGATCTACTTCAGCAATTGGCAAGTCAAAATGAAGCAAACGATACAAATGAAGATCTGAAGGAGAAAACCAAGTTATGTGAAAAGTTATCAAAAGAGATCATTATGGTAAGACATGAAATGGAATCAGGAGTTATGAAGTTTACCCAAGAAATTGAAGAGAAAAGAAAAACTGAAGATGACCTAACACAATCTCTCAAGGAGAAATCAAAAGATTGCCACAAGATGGATAGAATAATCAGACATCTTGAATCTGATATTGAAGATGCTAAAGATAATGAAGAAAAACTTGAGGATCAAATTGTCTCTCTTAAAAGGGATCTTCAAACATCAAATGAATACAAAGAGAAATTCAAGATAAGTTCTGGTCAACTTCAAGTTCTTCTTGAAAGCCAAAAGAGGGTAGATAACAAGTGTGGCTTGGGATATGAGAAAGGTGAAAGCTCTGGATCTGGTCAGAAGAATTTTGGATCAGAAAATCCAAGGAACAGGCCTAGAAGACCTCTGGTAAGGCAGCATAATGCTCAAAGATATCCATCCTTCAATGGATACTACCACAACTGCAATAACTTTGGTCACAAAGCTAATCAGTGCAGAAAAAGAATGAATCAGACTAATACATCCTTCTCCTGACAGTGTTTTAACTGCAAAAGGTATGGTCACAAATCTCATGAATGCAGAAATATGCAAATGGACAACTCATTCAATGGTAGATGCTTTGCATGCAATAGAATGGGTCATATGGCTAATCAATGCAGATCAAGAGGACATCAATCAAATATGCAAAGAAATATTATTTGCCATAATTGCAATAGATCCGGTCATATTGCCAAATTCTTTAGAAGCAAGAATCAGGACAAAAGGGGTTCGGTACATCATAACCAGAATCAAGACAAAGGAAAAAGAAAAGTGAATGTGGATGAAGTTCAACATGAGATGAACAAGATTTGGGTGAAGAGAAGTACAAAAAATGTAGGGGATGGATCTGCACCAGAATCTGGTGTTGATATTCCTTCTGGAAATTAAAAAGTGAACTCTGGCTTAGGGGGAGACACAAGGAAAGACTTTTTTCCCCCAACCAGTTAATTGGTGCCAAAATTGGCACAAGGAGAGTTGCAGATTAAAGGGTTCTCAGAGAAAACATCTAAATAATCTGTGGTTAAGATATGGAAGATCTGCAAGAAGTTTAGAACAAGTTAATTTACCAAGATTGATCAGGTTCATCAAGTTATCTGAATAAGGAAAATAAGGCAAACCGGAATGACTTAAGTTAAGCATTTATTGCAACCTGGTATTAGGGTTTACGGAATAATATAAGGGTTTTCTTATCAAACACTTGTTCATTCTACATTCAAGAAGAAGAAAAAAAGAGCTCTGCAACAAATCTCTTCAAGCCCATCAAAGATCATCTGCAGAAATCAATTCATCTAGCAATCGATCCGGCTCACTCCGTAAAACCCTAGAAGCGTAAAAGGTATTTCCATTGCTGAATATCTCTCTGTAAATCTTTTGAAGATGGCTACTCCAAATGTTGTAAAGATTTTTGATAGGCCTCAACCCAAATTTAAGAAACATGCTTATAAATATCTAGAAGTGGATCCCTTAGGGGCATTTTCTAGCATTCCGCATGGGGTTTTGTATGTTGAAGACGTTAGGGCATATATTCATGTGAACATTGAAGAGTTCAAAGAATCCAAGCTGTCAGATATTTGTCACAATCAATTAATAGATGACTCTTTTGATCTCAAACCTCAGCATAAGGCTATTCGAGACAAATATTTTGCACAATTCATTCATTTCCCCTATTTCTGAAAGATGAATGGGTTCGATATATTCTGAGCTGAATGCATGAGGTTAAACAGGCCATTTAAGATCACTAAGGATGTCATTAGGGTTGTAACCGGATTACACTCAACTGGTGAGATGCCTATTCTCAAATCTGTCAAAAACTAAATTGTAAGTGAGGCTACCGGATCGAAATTTGATAAAAGAGCAATGACAATTGAGGATATCATAGATCTGAATATCAAGTTTGCATCAATGATAATTGGATATAAGATATATCACTCCAACAGGGAGAATTCGGTATCTGAAACTGCTGTATATATTGCTTATGAGATGTTAAGGAAGAATGCAGACTATGATCTTTGTGAGCTCCTTCTAAACCAACTTTTAGAAAATCTGCAAAAGATAAAGAAGGACAAGAAGAACTCTTTCAAATATAGTGGTCTGATACTCTGCCTATTCATTTATTACATGAATGAGCTTCTCGGATCCAGTGGCTGGGTATGGTAGAATGATAGACCAGTAGCCATTCAAATCAAAGATTATATACATGGGCTTGGTGATGCCAAGGCATAGAATACAACTCTCTGGGGCTATTTCAAGAATTTTCAGAGCATGATGCAAGCAAGAGAGAGAATCCCCCAATCTTTGGTTGAAAAATATAAAGATACAATATGCTTTATGTTAGAAACTAATCAGTGCCTAATGGAGGCAGTGGAACCAAGAACGGTGTGGATCATGCCTATGGGGTATGAAGTGGATGAGAAAATTGTGGAGCTGCATGTTCAGCACATGCTAAGTCAGCCCAAGGATCCCAAGGTAGAAAGGTTTGGAACCTTTGAAGAATTAAGTGTGAAAATCCATGTGGAGTTAAGATAATCAGAAATAAAAAGAAAAGTAAGGAGGGAAGTAGAAGAGTTTGCCAGAGGCATGGAATTTCAAAAGAAGCACTTGATGCAAATAGAGAGAAGACAGAAAGGGTAGAGAAAGAAAAAGAAAAGGCAAAAAAAGAAGGTACTCTAGTGGAATTCCCCTCCCGGACTAGATCCTCTAAGACCTCTGCACCCACCACTGTAAAGAGCTCAAAGACATCAAAACCAGAATCAAAATCATCCAGTAAAGTAGAGAAAAGAACTAAGACAAAGGCCACAAGGTCTTATATCAGTCAGAAGGATGAAGAAGAGACAAAATTAGATGAGGAGCTAAGGAAAATGAGGAAAAAGAAGAAAGTATCTAGTGAACCCTCTACCGGTGTAGACAAGAAAGAGATGGCAGAAGAATTTGTTGAAAGGCCCACTCTAACCATTGATAATGTAGTCAAATCAGTCACTATGGATGGGAACTTGAAACCAATGACTGAATTTTATGACTACTACAGTGAGGTTGATCAGAAGATCCTGCAAGAAGCCATAGTCAGGTACCTTAACATTTATAATAAAGCATTCATTGAGATTATATCTTTAATTCCAAAGAGCCTAGAGATAGAACTAGAAATCAGAAAGAACAATGCCAAGGCCAAGAACCTTGATATCAGGGAACAAATAGCTATTCAGCTCCATCCCTCAATCACGCAGAAACAAATGAATATGATTTTCAAAGATTGCAAGGATGAGTTCCAGAGCAAAGCTAGAATGAATCATCTTATGCTTGGAGAAACTGACAAAATAGCTAAAGAAACTAAAGAAATCCTCCAGAATGCCTATAAAAGGTTCAACATTCCTATCATAGAGGACATAAGTGATGAGCCCTCTACCATGGATGACAAGGAAGAATCTGATGAGACAGTAGTAGAAGAGGTAAAGGAGATAGGTGAAGAACAAGGTAAGGACTTAGATTCCTCTGCTCTGGAAGAGGAAGTCTAAGGAGAAGTAAATCCAGACTCTCCAGTAGTCTCCGGATCTAAAGGAGAAGAAAGTATCAAAGAAAAATCTAGTCAAGAAGAACAAGGAAAGAGAAGAGAAGAAGAGTCAAGGACATAAAAAGCTACAGATGACAGTGGTAAGGCTGTAGAAGGGGAGAAAATTATGTCTCCAGCAAGAGACACAGTAGAAGCAGTCAAGGATTTCTTGACCAAAGAGATGATGGAATTTGATGAACCAGAGTTGCTTCAAGGTCCATTCAATTTTGATTCCCTCTCTCCAGTGCAAACCATGAAGCTAGCATCCTTCACTCAAGTAAAGGCAAAAGAAAAAATGCTGAAGTCTCACATGGAAGACTATGAACTCATAGAAACTGCATCCGGTGTACTGGAAAAGATCATGCTATCCTTCCAAAAGGATCCTACAGCATCCACATCTAGCAATCTAAAGTCTCTTGTAAATTCTATTAGTACACATTTTGATTCTTTAGAGAAAGCAGCAAAAGACAAAGTTCAGAAAGAGTTTTTGGATAAGAGATTCTTGGAGTTACAAGGGCTTATAACCAATGATAGGAGAAATATGGACATTGGGATGAAGAGCTTAGAAAATGCTCTTAAGGAGGGAGGAGAAGTATATAAATTTTGTATATCCTGGACTAAAGCAACAAAGGATATTGAGAAGAAAGTAAAAGAACAAGAGGATAAACTGTCAAACCTCTCTCAGAATTTTGATCCTCTCACTGTATCCATAATAAGCTAGGAATGTCAAACAATTGTAATCATGAATGAAATTAAGAAGCTTGAGAAGGAGAGGAAGAACATATTAAGCAGAATGGGTGAACTTAGAGGGATGATTATCCCTAAATTAGAGGCCATGCATGAAGCTCTAACTGATGCTCAGACCATAGCCCAGACTAGTGATCTGACAGATCTCAAGAGAGCAGAAGCTTTTGCATTCCTATTGAGTGGTCACATCTCAATTTTGGATAGGATGAAGCTGAGTTGGGCAATAGAATTTGCCCAGTTGAAGACATCTTTTGCAAATATACTTCAGTATATGTAAGTATAAGCATGTATATATACGTATGCGGCTAAGTATAGATTGTTTTTAGAAATTTTGGTATGTAGACCCTACCCTTTGCCATTGATGTCAAAGGGGGAGTGAGGAACAGTGAAAAATGTGGAATCCAGCTAAGGGGGAGCTCTAGAAAATTGTACATTAGAAGAGAGCATCAACCAAGGGGGAGTATAGTATAACACTTAGTCATTTTTCACTAAGTGTTGTCATCAATGCCAAAGGGGGATATTGTTGACAAGAGACAGATTGAAGCTTCATGATTGTTGTCATTTATGGCAATAAAGTTCATCCCACACATCTGCAGGACATAGTGTGCCTAACCAGAAGTTAGATTGAAGAGTGTTGTGGTCCGGTAAGCAAGAACAGAGTGTTGTGGCAAGGTCCGATAGTTAGGTCTGGATCTCTAAGAGGAAGTATCTTTAGAAAGGGCAGACTTGGGGAAGTCAAGAGGAATACCTTGATTGGTAGATTCTATGATTTGAGCCTCTGGTGATGAAAGAGTGAAGAGATATAAGCATTCAAGTATTGGGGTCCTGTTTGGTAGAGCAGACAGAGGAAGAACTTACCAACAGAGCTTCAGACATTATTCTGGATGAGATGTTGATGGTGATCAAGATTCTTAAGGTATCATTTGTGATTGGCCGACTTCTTAGATGACCTTTATAAGTATCTATTTGATCCACATCACTTGGTAAGCAAGGATTCAGCCGACAGACTAGAGTTTGGGAAAGATTGACTATTCCAGATGCCGACTAGAAAGAGGATGAAATCCTTTGTGTGGATATATATATATATCAAATGGATTTCAATGAGAATGTAAGATTTGTAGTTGTGAAGTGCAAAGAAAAGTAGAAGATCAATGTGGAAGCAGTAAGGCAGGTCCGGTATGTGAAAGGACAACAACTCTAAAGAAGAGAAAGGATGAAGTGCAGTAAATCAGTATACTGAGCCTAACCGGAACTGAACTCTAGAATATGTGGATGCTTCTCATCAGTTCAAGTATCTTGTTACTCTATAACTTGTAGGCAGTGAACCTCTTGTGAGCAGTGTGCTCGGGTAGTGAGCCCTAATTGGCAAGTGCCATTTTGTATTTCTATTCTTCTAATAGAGAATACATTCTTGGGTTAGTCACCCTGTGGTTTTTCCCTTAACAGGGTTTTCCACATCAAAATCATTGTGTTATGTGTATTGACTTTGTTTCTTCTTACATGCTTGTTTTCTTTGATGTTGTACTAATTAATAAAGAAGAATAGAAAGTTGAATAAATTAAGATCACTGATTCACCCCCCCTCTCAGTTATCAACACATACATGACAACATTTAATATGTTCAGCGGTATCATTGAAAATGGTGGGCCAATAATATCCTGCCCTGAGGATAGCGTGAGTTGTGGCCAAGGGTGACCCATGCATTGTTCCAAACTTATCATGTAGCTCTGATAACACTCTATTTGCTTCCGGCCTCTCTAGGCATCTTAGATATATTCCTTCATAATTTTTCTTGAAAAGGACTCCCCCTTTCATCATATATTTCTATGACCTTATTTTGAGGGCTCTCCTTTGTGAAGCATGCAGTCTTGTAGGACATCTTCCAGTAATCAGGATGTGCCTGATGTCTGAGTACCATTCTCCATTGTCCTTTGCATTAATTACATACTGCTGACTCATGATATTGGGGTCAATCTCTGATATCATATGGCTTAAATCATGTCCTCTTACTAACTTCATGGGTGTAATTTCCATGTCATATTCTTGTAAGACTGTGATCCACTTTGCTCTTTTTTCACCTAGCTCGCTCTACATTAAGAGCATCAAAACAGCTGCATCAAGCACCACAACAATAACTTTACTTCTCAATATATAGTGCCTGAACTTCTTTACTGCTCTAACCAAGGCAAGTGCTTGCCTTTCAACATCCATGTATCTTAGTTTAGAATCTTTGAAAGGGCAGCTCATGAAGGCTATGGGTTTCTCTTCCTTTTCTTCATTTCTCTATGTCAGCATTGCTACAGAGGTATGCTCTGAAGCAAATGAATAAATGTAGAAGTCCCTAATATAGTCCAGACTGATCAGGACTGGAGCATCAGGTATATCTTTTTTGCTGTCTTCAAAAGCTGCTCTAGCTTTTGATGTCCACTCAATGTTTGCATCCTTCTTGAGCATGGCATTTAAAGGTCTGACTATTTCAGCAAAGCTAGTGATGAACTTCCTAACAAAATTAATCTTACCGAAGTAAGACTTGAGCTCCTTTTTGCTTCCTGGAAGCTGTATTTTCATAATGGACTCCACCCTGTCAAGATCAATGATAATCCCATCTTCAGTTATCAGGTGGCCTAGTAATTTTCCTGTTGTCACCCCAAATATGCATTTCTTGGGGTTCAAGGATATCCCATACTGTTCACACTTTTTAAGCACATTTCTGATATCTTCTACATGGTTTCCTCTATCCTTAGAGAATACTATTAAGTCATCCATGTATATGACCATAAATTTTCCTATTAAGCCTCTAAAGGCTATGTCCATTGCTCGCTGGAATGTTAGTCTAGCATTTATCAGCCCAAATGGCATGCACCTATAGGCGAATATCCCCCACTTTGTGGTGAAGGCAGTTTTTAGTCTATCTATCTTATCTACCATTACTTGGTTGTAACTTGAGAAACCATCAAGAAATGACATCATTTTGGCACCATTTACAATTTGCAAGACCTCATCTAAGGAAGGTAAAGGATAATTATTCTTGTCAGATGCCCTGTTCAAGATCCTGAAGTCCACATAGAGTCTAATGTCTCCATTCTTCTTTCTTACTGGGACCAGATTTGCTACCCAGGTGGAGTGCCTCATATGAAATATGATCCTGACATTTAACAATTTCTTAACTTCCTCAAAAATAATTGGTTCCAGCAAGGCATTGACAAGCCTTTGCTTTTCTCTGAAAGGCTTAGCATCTGGCTTGAGGGGTATGGTGTGTGTGATGACTGATGTGTCATATGTCTTTAGCTCATCATAAGTCTAGGCAATGATGTGGATGTAATCCTTGAGAGCCTAGGTGATTCCTTCTAATTCTTCTTCTGTGCAAACTTTTCCTATTAGGACATTCTTCTTTTCATCATTCTGGCCAATGTTAACCTATGAATATTATCCTCCATCAGCTTTTGGAAGATCCTTCTATTTTATCATGTTGTCCAGATCAAAAGCTCTCTCTAATTCTATCATTCCCTTAGGAATTTTATTGTTGGGTAGTTCTAAGATTTCTTCCTCTTCCCATACATGATCTTTTGTATTATTCTCATCTATGATCTGAGCATCAAATATATCTTTGTTGGAGATGAAATCTAGGATATGCTGATCATCATCAAATACTTGGAGGTTGGTTACATTGTTAGGCACAGAAGGTACTGATACCAGCTCTACTGAAAATCTTTTTAAACCAAAAATAGACAGTGGCTCCAATGTAGTGGCAGCCTGGGCTAAAGCATCTACCCTATGGTTCTGTTCTCTAGGTACGTGGGTGATATTGAATGCATCAAATGACTCTATCAGGTCCCACACCCTATGTCTGTAATTAGATAGTTTTTTTGTAATTGCAGGAGTGAATTCCTCTTACCTGTCTCACTACTAATTCTGAGTCCCCATAGACATGCAGAATTCTTACTTTCTTCTTAAGGGAAAATAGTATCCTATGAATTAGAGCTTCATACTCTGTTACATTGTTGGTGCATGAGAACTGTAGTCTGTATGCTGCTAAGTAGGATTTTCTTGATGGATCAATGAGATCTATCCGTACTCTAGCTCCTTGTTTGTACTTGGATCCATCAAATCTAAGGATCCATGGTTTGTCTCCAACTAAAGGCCTATTTGAGCCTTCCTTCTTCCTTGCAGCTCTAGTAGTTGCACCACTTGATATCCATTTTAACTTACGTATCTCATTTTTCTCAGACTTCACTTTTTCTTTATTTTGTGAAGTTGATGCCTCTTCTTTCTTTTTATCACCAGAAGGCTAACCTTTTGGACTAGGCGATGTTTGTCTTTTTAGAAGATGCAAACACAAAGAGCAAGTAGTCTCTAAGTGATGTGCTTCATGTAACCTGCACTAGTTTTCAATCGATGCATCCTTTGGAGGCTTCTGCTACTGTGTCATCTTCTGGATCTCTTCTTTCAGAAACTCTTCAAATTTAGACAAATTGTTTCCTCCATCTTCATCAAATGACTCACAATCTGATTCTAAAAAACAATCACTTCTATTATTTGGACATGACCTTCCTCTAGCGATATGGATTCTCCTATTCCTACAAGAAATAAACAACAATCAGCATCACTATCATTATCACTATCTGATGAACTTACCTCTGATGCTAATGATGATGATGTTGATGCATCACTGCATGCTTTCTCTAGTTCCATCATGTCTATACATGCTTCACAGGTCTTCTCAGAATGTGGTTCATTATGCAATCTGCACCAACCATCCATTAAAATATTATTAACAGGTATTTCTAATAAATGACATTGAGTTACCTGTCTGGACAAGTGCATCTCAAAATTCTTATAATGGTCTACCTCATTCTCATTCTCATTCTTGAGATTACCATTAGATTCTACAACTATTTTGATAACCTGAGGATCATCATGATGATGATGCACGTCATACATTATGATTTCTTCTATCCTATCAGTCTGAGGTCTTATGGAATAAACTCCAGGCTCCACATCTACATACATAATCTCATTAGTTTTGTTATATTCGGAGATCATGTGTTTCATTCTTGGTTCAGTGTCTATTCTTATTTGGTTTGGTATCCCCTTCTAGGGTAACCACATATGGCTAAAGTCTGTGGACATATATCTATTGAGGGTTTTAGACTAGTCCCTACTGAGTAGCATCCCATAGGTATCAGGTATGTCGACTACCTGAATGTCAATATAATATTGGATTCTGTGATCAGATGCGAGTTGCATGTGAATGTGTGTTAGTTCCCCTATCATGCTTACTTCTATTTTGTCTAGTTGTGTGACTTTCTTCAAAGATTTAGCAGGATGCAGTCCTAAAGCATTCAGGGGCATCACATTGGTAGATGCTCCTGAATCTACCAAACAATTATGTAGGTTTTTGCTGAACATCCTTACAGTTAGTAAGAACGGGGGTGATTCACTTTTATCTCTATACAAGGTCATGTGGGAGGTCTTTGCAGCTTGTACAATAGTTGGCACCTTATGTTTAACATTAGGATCTTTAGCAGCATGATCCTTATTACCAGACTGACCTAAGGGATGGTTATCCTCCTTGGAAGCAGGATCATCTAGTGATTTTATAAACGCTTTCTTGATGGTAGGAGTTTTGAGCAACTCTGACAAGGATAGGCTAATTTCGATCTTCTTCATTTCATCAGCCAGATATGTGACTAATTTGTCAGATTCATGAGGCAGACAGGCAGCCTTAGGCACATTATTTTGGGGCGTTAAATACTGAGCATTCACCTTGGGATCTAGAGGTGTATTGAAATTATTCGAAGGCAAGGAAGAAGTTAATGGACCAGTAGGTCTATTGGAATTAATTCTCAAGTTGTAGTTATGCTTACCCTGATATTGCTCTTGGTATGCATGCACCTCCTCATGTTCATTTGAAGGCTCATTTTCATCCTCAAAGGGGAAGACATAATTTGACTCAAAAGCCATGGCTGATTCTTCACATGCCAAGGTGTAATCTTGGTGAGCATGCATTGTCTGCTGATAAGGATGATGAGTGTAACTCTCAAGCACTAGTGCAGAATCATATCCACAAGGAACAAGCTCATTTCCTTCTACCTAAGGTTGATTTCCTAAAGTATTGGACAGTTCAATCTGAAAAATGCTAGCAGCAATTCTGAATTGAGGACAGTCTAACTCTGCATGTGCATTGGTGTTACGAATTCTACACCAGTTAGTGAGGTCTGCCTCTTCAAGGTTGACTCTGGTAGTCTGTTTGGGTTCACCAGGAGGCAAATTGTCTAGGGGTGATGGAAAGGAACCATTGTTTGGCCTAGTGTTCCACACTCTAGGCTGTCTCTGAGGATTGTTATTGCAATTGTTGTTATAATTATTGTTGTTATACCCCCTATCAAGATAATTTGGTCTGTCATTGTTATAGCCTCTGTTCTAATTAGGCTGGGAGTAGAAGTTTTGACTCCTCAAGTGAGTGATCTCAGTTGTAAGTTTCCTTAACTGAGATGATATTTCCTTGATCTCCTCTTTTTCCTCTTGAACCTTAGCCACTACGTTTTCTGTCAAAGGCTTGAAAAAAGAAGATCCATGGCTATTATTGGATTGATCTACAACTTGAGGTGCCTGAGGTTGTATTTGTCCAGGATATTGTATCATTTGGCCATTTCCATTTGGAGGTGGCATAATATTCAGTGGAAGTACTTGCAATGGTGCTGGCATGATAGCTAGAGGCATCATGGCTCCATTTGGCTGTGGCTGGGTAGGATATGTTGGATAACCGAGAAGTGTAGGAAAGGCAATGTTTGGTGTAGGAGTAGGAACTAGCTACTGATTTACTTTGATAGCTTCTTGGAAAGCTCCTGTTAAAGTCATGATTTCAGGATGTGCTCTCCTAATGAACATGGAAGTTAAAGGATCCAGGGCTGAATAATAAATGCTCCTAGTAGCTGCATCTACTACAACATATGGGGTGACTAACTTGGATAACATTTTCTGGAACCTAGCATTGAAATTGGCAATAGGTTCTCTTTCAAACTGTTTAATTGTGGCAAATAGGTGATAGTTCATTGAAGGGTCTATTGGTATTTTGAACCTATTAGTGAAAGCTTTCTCCAAGACAGCCCATGATCTGACTGAACCTTGACCAAGGCTAATATAGCAATTATAGGCTTCTTCCCCTAAGGAAAAAGGAAATAATCTACATACAACATCTTGATGCTCTATTCTGGCCCTACAATAGGCTTCTTTGAAAGTTCTGATATGGTCATCCGCATCCTGATATGGGTGATACTTTGGACAAATTTTGTCAGGATTCTTCAGCAAAGGATGATATGCTAAGAAAGTTAACAGTGATTCTGCTGCAAAGAAAGACATTACAACTGGAGGAGGTTGAGCCTGAGGTATAACAGGTTGGGGTTGAACTAGAGGTGTAATAGGTGATCCTGTAGGTGATTGTAAACCAATAGGAATCACAGGAGGATGTTCTAGTGATGCTCTTGAAGCACTAGAACTAGGAGTATGATGGATATCAACAGTTCTAGGTCTAAATCCTCTGACAGGCAATTCTTCAAATATTCCACTGGACCTAGACCTGGTATTTATCCTGTGAGCTAAGGTTTCTCAATTTTAAAGAAAATCGGCTGAGGTTGACCCTAAAGATTGGTTGGAATTTACCAGCAAAGGCAATATTTATGGTCAGAAAGTGAGACTGATTAGATATTGATACAATATTTGCATAAACCATGCAAATATGAGGTGATGCTGAGGTCTGGTGACTTTTACAATTGGATATCAGGTTTCTAAGGTAGATTACCTCAAAGTTTAGACAAATTTACCTGAAATAAGCTAATCTTTACAAATTTATGATGAT
Source organism: Cunninghamia lanceolata (assembly GCA_027924645.1). Taxonomy (NCBI): domain Eukaryota; kingdom Viridiplantae; phylum Streptophyta; class Pinopsida; order Cupressales; family Cupressaceae; genus Cunninghamia; species Cunninghamia lanceolata. Next base: position 6,102,582 of record BSBN01000198.1, on the reverse strand, counting down.
CTACCTTAAAGCTTGCAATATTTATGGTTAATCTTGAAAACTTCACAAATGATTATCATGTACAAGCTTAAAACAACAAATCTTTGCGTATTATTTGAAATCTGGACGTATTTCAGTGTTACCTCGCAATCTGCATCATCAAATTTGACTTACTGATGATGATCTTCTAGTTTGTGGCCCTCCTTCTAGTGCCAATTTATGTTGATCATGATGTTAGTCATAACCAAACATAGAAGAAAAGTTACACATCAACCTTTACTCATCTTGAAAAATATGATGAATTCAAAGAATTCATGATCCCAAGTCTCTGTGGATTAGTTCTTAATCAACTGACGTTACTCAGTGGTTGATGTGTGTTGCTGTTTTCCATTCAAGGGCCTTATGTTAGTTCATCAGCAGGAGTCTATCTCTATAAAGATGCTACATAGAAGGTTACTTACACATGATATTTCTACAAATAGTGTGTATATACTCAAATCTTTGCATGATATTTGTCAATTATACATGCTTTAACTTCAAATATGCTATAAATCTTCAAGTATCTACGAGATGTCTGCATATTTCATAGATTTTGCTTTTGATTATCTATTATTTACAATTGTGATGGTGAACTATTTTGAAATTAAAAGAAATGTAAATGAAAACTTCAAATTATGATGAATCTTTAGCTATTGAGCCACATACACACTTGATACAGTCATGAGAAGGAAGAAATCAAACCATATTTTCACCAGGATGTTCCACAGCTAGATATAGATGATGCAAACTTCAAAGGATGAGGAATGAAAACAATATATGCAGACTGATGAGCACTCCAAGGGACATAGCAAATCAAAGTAAATATCAAGAATTCAGACATAGATTACTTAGAATTTATGATGATTTGTAATCAAACTGGTCTTCTCTTTCATTAAGTATGTGAAAATATGTATGCTTATAATAACTTTGAAATAGGCCCTGGATATTTTAGCAAACAAATTTCAATTAAGCTTCTGAATGTTTAAAACAAGGCATCCCTGCACCTTTTATAGAATAAGGTGAGGGAGCAGTTACACATGATCTACAATCAAGATTTATCTAGTAAGATCAATGGTGCACCTTCCTTTTTGACTTGGTCAACCTCATCTCATGGCACAGGTTGCCAGTTGGAAACCATCTAGGTAGCTTATTTTCTGCTAAGTACCTAATGCAGATATTCCCTTTATAGTACATCTTCATCTACTCATCAGGTTCTTCTTCTTCATCCTCATGATCATCATGATCATCACTTTCTGTGTCTTCATCATCCTGATGAATGTCACCCTGTATATGGACCTACATGGTTGTCCTGATATTTTCATATATTTCTATTATTCTTTCAATTTCTCTACCATCCTGAGTTTTGGCTTTGTTGTTGGCATGCTTATGTTCTTGGAATTTATCCCTAAGTTTTTCCAATTTATTCTTCCTGCTACTCAATGTTTCATTGTAGTTCTCCACCTTGACCTTGATCCTCATGATCTTATTAATTGCTTCTTCTGTCAGGTGGTTGAGGGGATCATCAGCCATCAGCTAGAAATTATTATGCAGAGCTTTTATAGCAAAGTCTACGTCTTGATTCTCAATCTTTCCTTCTGCTTTTCCCTCTAAAGCCTCCAGGATTTCCGCTTCAAATGATATCATGTTATGCAACTTCATACTAATATCCTTTAATTTATTGTTACATCTCTTCAATACATCATTTTTAAACCTGATGTCTTTATTCCAAATATCTACCAACATGGCAGTATTATTATTCAGCACCTGATGATTTATTAGGACCTAAGGATTTATCCTCTTTATTTCATCCAAAGCACTCAAGGCTTTCTCCAACTGAATGACCTTCTCCTGGTCTTAGTCTGTAGTTTATCAACTATTCTCCTTGAGATACCCAAAGAATTCCACCTCTGTAAAGAGGCCTTCACCACTTCCTCATCTCCGATGATTATGGATTACATCCACTTTCTCATAATCACTGACTCATGTTTCATAAGGTGTAACTTATTGACCTCCTCTTGTGAAATTGCAGTCAATGGGACTGCCTGATTTGATACTGTATTGTCAGGGTTAATCAACCCTTTTATGTATGCATGCAGCTGGGTAATGTGCTCTTTATGCTGCTTATTATTTTCCTTCTCTCTCTTCACCCTTTGGGTTAAGGAATCAATTATGTCTTTTCCTTCCTGACCCTCTTGGTCTTCATTGGAAAACCCCAAGTCTACTGTTGTAATCTAGAATTCTTCCAGGGTGATCTTGCCTTTCTCCTTTTCAACCGTAGGAAGTGCTACCTGGGTAGTCCTTCTACCCGTAACAGGATCTCTTCTGATGGTAGATGTTAATCTCACCTTCCTCTTTGGATTCATAATGGTCTCTGAGAATAATGTCAAAACATCAAATTCTTGAATTTCAAAACCAGGTTCCTTACCTATCTCTTTCTCAAGCCATTGAGGTATTTGATCTCTGGATCCTTGTTGTCGATCATTATCATCATGTCTACCCTGATCTCCTGTATCTGCATCTATTTTCAATGGAGAGGATGATTTCCTCATTTCTTCCTCATGATGATCTTCATGAGGGTGATCTTTTTCTACTTCCTCCTCCTGAGGAGTCTCTTCTTGCGGTGGAGGATCTTGTGGTGCATCCTTCTGATGATCATCCATCTTAATAATTTCTTCATCTTGAGGCACATTCGTATCTGTGGATACCATGGTATCTGACTTCGGTGCATCTGTCTGATCTTGGATCACATTTTGATCTGCACCTGATGTATCTACCTCCTAAGTCCTTAGGTCATCATGACCTGATATTCCTTCATGACCTAAGGTTTCTTGAGTCCAAGGGGCATCATCAGCTGATGTATCTTTATCTTCCCCACCTTTCTGCTATACTTCTACTATTTTTGGCTCATCAAATATATCTTGTTGTTGTTGGCCCATCTTTGGAGTGTTGCTTTCTGTCTCCGCCACCTTGGCTATCTCAACATTTTCTATCTTATTAGGTGCACCTGCTTGGTATTTAGGACTTTCATCCTCCCTGTGTGTTAGGTCAATCACTGCAGGGCTACTCACCTGATCCACTAACTTATCAAGCCCTATCTGCTGCGCTGCCCTCTTTGGGCTATCTTCTTTTTCTTGCTCCGCTTGCTTCAGCTCTTCTAATATCACCCTTTGTGAGGATGGTGTTCCTTGTGGGGTCATGTGAGTATTTGAAGCAAGGGCCTCCATTTTCTGAGAAGCTACATCTTCTACCACTTCATCATCTGATAAGTCAACAGTCTCCTCCAGTGAAATAGGACCGCCTTAACTTACTCTAGTAGTCTCTCTTTTTTGCTCTTCAACTTTCTCAGCCTTAAACTGTATGATGGTAGGAAGTGGTACTTCATGCTACAATTCTTTCCTAAACACTTCACTACCTACTCCCCTTAACATCACAGGGTCATGTCTTATTTCACCCCTCATATGTGTTCTTGGTTTTTTAGGGGTGGATGCCATTATGGATGCTTTCCTTTTCCTGGCGACCATCATGGGGTCATCTTCTACAAGCTCTTTAGTCACAGGTTCTTCCTTAGTAAGGATATCCTCCTCTTCATGTTGCCTTGAGGATTGGCCTACATCTTGTATTTCTGTAGTGGTCACAGCCAGCCTCAGGATCTTCTTGGCCTTTTGCCTATCCTCTGGAGGTGGTGTAGATGATGTTGATGCCTGGCCTGATGCAGATGCATCCTCATCTGGTATATCAATTCTTTCAATTATTACTCCCTTAGGTGTATCATCAGTTTTCTTCTTACCTCTAGGAGGTCCCTTTCCTTGTTTCTTTGGTGGCAGCCTTTCTCCATTAGATTTTCTCTTCTCTACAAGAAAGTCATCATATTCCTCATTAGGAATTTCTTGCCTTTTCTTTTTATTATCTACTGTGATGGCCATCCCCTTCTTCTTCAATATATTTATTTGTGCATCTAGCCATGCTTGGGTCAATTGTAACACTTCACTTGTAAATCTATCCAATGAAATATCCTCGAGCTGTGTCAGATCAGGAGCTGAAATGGTGTCATTGTACACCTTCTTCTCTTCATATTCATTTGATAGTAACCTGCCATCATCCTTCTTTAATTGTGCAAGCACTGGAATGCAATCAAATGTCTTGATCTGATTGAGGGTGAGCCTTTGATATTTTCTTCTTCTGACCTTGGCTTCATCCTTACAGTCTGTCCAAAAATCTTCCAAGTGCCTTTGATGGATGGGCTTGCCCATGATCTTTCTCATTCTTCCATAAGGGTCATATGATCAAGCCAATGGGAATGGTTGTAAATTCATTAGGATCAAACCCGCTATGACTTTCTTTATGTTTTCTAAATCAGGGCAGATATACCACCCTATAGTTATTGGAAACAAAACTGTAGGAATCTTATTGCTTGCTTTATATGTGGCCAATATTGTTGATACTTGTCTTAGAAACTCCATCAGGATTACCCCATCAGTAGGGTACCTAGGTAACATTAATGGCTATCCCTCAAAACCTTCTACTCTTATGTAGGATAATGTGGCAAACTAGATGAACTAGGCACCATGTCTATATATCATTTCTTGAGCTTCCATGCTCAGTCTTTTGGTTCTGTCTTCCTCCATTGTCCTGACTAGATGCATAGAAAATGCATCATTTACTAGTTTGTAATCATGGAAATAATTTATTCTTTGCAACTGAGGATAATGATCCCATATATGGACATCATTCAGACTGCCACCAATCTTTCTGACTGTAGTGAGTGTACCAAATGTACCTTTATATGCACATGAATATACAATATATGAGGTCATATGAAATGAACAGTCTAGGCCTCCTAGTTTCATCAGCTATTCATCCAAGGCATCACTAATGATCTTGGCCCATAATGGCTTGTTATCTATGTAGATGCACATTATTATAACTCCATACATCTAGTCTTTGAAGCTTCCAGCATTAGGCTGGCCTGTCATCCTGCTAAGCAGGGCAATCATGTATTGATACTCATCATCAAAGTCAAATTTGTACATGTGCACTGGTAATTTAGCAGAGGCAGTGGAAGGACTATTGTTTTCCCTCTATTGATACATCCTCTTCCTTGCATTCTTCTTGTTGTTAGTATATTCAACTTCCAATTTCTTCAGATCCATGCTGACTACCTTTTTCCCAACTAGAAGATTGAATGTAGATGTAATCCCTTTGATAGATAAGTCTGCATATACCCTTCCATATTTTTCTACCCTCCTTGTCTTAGGGTTATAGTTTCTAGCACACTCAATTACCAACTCTAGAGTTTCCATGGTGTAAGGAAATCTAGCTGCATACCACATTCCTGATACGAAAATGCTATCCAACAAGGAACTATCTCTGTCTTCACACATTTTGGCTAACCATGCCGCCAAATCTGTGTTTCCTTAGCGAGTGTCTCCGATGATGCCAAACTTGAACTGCACTCCTTTTGGTTGAGCAAACATAGGTTTGAGGAATTCTGCATCGGACTTGTTCTTCCTAACGTCTGCTATGGCTTCCTATAATGAACATGACTAGTCTTACGATACATTTATATTTATTCATATACAACATTATATGTTTATAGCATCATGTATATTATACTTATTAAGCTCTATTTCACCATGATATACATGCTTACAGTTAAACCTACTTGAAAAACATCCTACCTGGACATGCAGAAAACGATAGTAGGAGGGTTTCAAATACTTACCTGATAACACTTATCTCCTGAATTAAGTTGATGATTATGAAAAGGGCTCAGATACTAGTGATGATCACATGTTTCATTCTACTGTAGGCTGTATGCGTCCGTAGGTAGCTTGTACAAGGGTTTGAATGTATGCATTGTAAATACTCATTTTATCACAAGGTAAATGCAAAATGATGCTAGAAATTTACTTTTATCTTCATAATCAGGGCAAATTAGGGCAACACAAGGCAAATTACATCATAACCATTGATCTTCTATCATAAATCTACAGGCATTACCAGGTGTTTAGATTGCGTTCACAATCGGCGAGAATCCACCTACTGTATTTATGTGCATTTAATGTCATGGGGCAACATGAGGGGGTGATCTCCAGAAGATCAGGTGATATTTGAAATATCGGGTGATATTTAAAATATTAGGTGACATTTGAAATATGACCCCCTCAAGAGTAAAGTGACCCCCTTTTGAAAGATTGGGATGATGTCACCGTCATATTGTGTAAAAGGGCGATCGCTGGGAATATACCTCCGCAAGGTAAAAAGGATGATGATGTCACCATCAAGGTGATTTTCTTTATTTATCAAGACTGGATGATGTCATCATCATATTGGCTCTAGGGTGATATTTGAAAAAACAGGGTGAAATTAGGAATATCGGGTGATATTTGAAATATGACCCTCGCAAAATATATGAAGCTTTTGACGGATAAATACCACTATCACGTAAAAATGACGTCCGAAGGATTGGACTAAATGGTTTTATTGGGTGATAAAATTGGATTAGGGTGATCTTTCATAAGATGAGTGATATTTGTAATATGACCCCTTGGAATATTAGGTTTGACCAAGACTTCGACTTGTCATAACTTTTGTTCCCTAAGGAATATCAAGGTGATCCAAAAGGCAAACCTGCATGAAATTTTGTACTCTTTCCAACCATGATTTTTTTTAACATGAAATATCAACTTTGACTAACTGACCTCATCATGATGACTTACCTAGCTTCCTCCTTATGCAGGATCACCTGCATGACTTTTTTTTCCTAGACTGCCGAAAAGCAGGAAAACAGAAGCCAAGCCAAGCAAAAAGTTGGGTCCCTATTTTGTCAAGTCAAAATGGGGCGTGTTGTGCAAACACACAACATGACCTCGACTACATGTTTTGGCACAGTATATAAATGTTGTGAGAATTGAAAGGCTCACTTCAAAGGAAGGACCCCCTTCAGTCTGAGAAAAAATCCCAAGACCCTCAATCTGTCGAGACTTGTGTTTTGGTTGGCACTTGGTTGGATGATTGGGACACCCCCATTCATAGAATTGTGTCCCTTGTACCTAGTGTATATTGTGACAATCCCTAGAAACTTGTTGAACCTAGTTAAGACCTTCAATCATCATATTATACTTGAGATAGGGGTTCCTTTGGGAAAGATGAAAGTATCCAAGGTAAAAGGTATATGGTGGTACATGACCATATATTCCCTATCTATCTAGGCTATAGCATTATGGTATTAATGGGGGTGGGAATCACTTCTCTATTTTGAGTTGAGATTGACCAACAACCATTTCATGAGATCCGCAAGGCATGCCGCTCCCACTTGAATAATCTAGGATTGTGATCAAGTGCTTGGCATGCACTTTTGTACAATACCTGTAAAATCCATTCAACCTACCTTTATTCCCTGAAGTATCAAACAACCATTGTGTCTTATTATTTGTTAAATCTCTTTCCAAGAGAATATTTTACCAAAAACATCAAAACCATTAAAAATAGTCTTTTAGCACCTAAGAAATCCTTATCACCGCATTTACTATCTCTGGAAATGCATATGCTATTTATGTCAGTGCATTCACTGTCTCTGTCAAAGCTTTCATTTTCTTTGTCAACACCTCTACAAAACCATCAAATGAACAAATAGTCAAACCAATCAACACAATTACTACCTATTCAGTACCTGCACTCTATCTGTGAGCACCCATGCTCTGTCTATGAGCACTTGTTCTCATCTATTAGTGCCTTCGACCTAACTTTCAACACCCTTTTTGACTTGTTGGTGCTTCCATCTTACCTATCAGTACCTCTAATTTATATGTCAGTACCCTTGATGTATTTGTTAGCACCCTTGATTTATGTGTCAATGCCTCTAATTTATTTGTTAGTGTAATTGCTGCCCCTATCAACACTTACACTCTAACTGTCAATGTCTGTGATCTGACTGTTAGCGCCTACGATCTGTCTGTCAGTGCCTTTGCTTGTGACCTTCGACAACTGAATACAATAATTTCCCTATCAAAATTTGACTATCTTTGACACTTTAGCAAACTTTGAAGTCGATCCAAAATTATTCCCTTTGCATTTTCACTAGATCATCCCTCCTAAAGTCATCCATTCCACCAAAATCTTCATTTCCATCCTCCTAATCATCCCATTTTCCCCATTTGAAACCTTAGAAAGTGTGACCATTTATTGACTTACTTTGGAGAAATACATCCATTCTACCAATTCCATCAAATTCAAACCCCATACAATACATGTCAACATCAAAATCCATTCTTCATCCCTTTTTTCATCAAATCCCATTATCCTTCAAATAAATTATCCTCCAAATCAAAATTTGGCTAAAGTAAATCTACATATTACCTTTATCCTGTAATTTGCATTAAGCTTAATAATTTGTCTACCTTAAGTTTGTGAGAATTATCCCTAATCAAACTTGGATAAATTAGCTTAGGAACTTAGACTACTCTTAAGTTAGTGGATTCCAGGAATCCCATTTTTATTGGTGTGTCTTTTCTACCCCAAGTAGGAGACGATAATATCCTTTTACATCCACAAAGATCTACATTTTCCCCAAGCCTCTTTTGGTTTGAAATCCAAAAATCATCATCCTTTGATTAAACCTTATCCAAAGTGTCATCAAAATCATTGTCATTATCCTTTGATCAATTATCATCCAAAACCATCCTTTCATCATCACCCAAGCCATCCCTTAAATTACACTAAATCATCAACCATAACTCGAACCAAGCTTCATCCATCTATCAATTACATTTGGTCCAAGCTTTTTAAAAAATCAACTAAGTTCTAAGGTTCCACATCCCCCATTTAACATATCCATTCCAAACCAAAATTTGGATCATTCCCTTGTACTCCAATAACCACAAGGTCACAAGCTAAGAAAAAAACATGGAACCCAAAAGAGAGTTTGGGATGGCTTGTGATTTTAGAATAAGAGACATAATTACTCAAATCACGATTGATCCTCCCTATCTTTCTCATCTCCAAAATTAGGAAAATCAAAATTATGATCAAGAAGTGATGGACTTTACACAAGACCCTAGTGCTATGGATTTGTTGGATCAAGTCCTAAAATATGATCCCAATAAGTACCTAGAATTTTTTCTTCAAAATGGCATCGTAGTATCAACCAATCTACCCACTAATCCATAACACCCATCCTCATCCAACAATGCACCCAACACCTCTACATAAACATTAATTGCCACATCAACATCTACCATATCCATGTCCATCCCATAAACCACCCTCAATATCCCAAATAATGCCACTTACACTAGTACTTCCACTAGTGTCCCCCAACTCGACCAAAACACCATAGCATTCATATCACAATACTTCTGTAACCCCAAAAATAATCTACAAACATCCGTGTCCACCTCTCAAATCAATTCCGCATATACACAACCTCCCACCTCACAACCAATAACACCCTCTTCGACTCAAAACTTTAGTCACACATTTCTCCAACAACAACAACGTCAACTCTAACAACAATAACAACAACTACTACTACTACCATCCAATTTTCTTCAACAACTCATTTCCCAACAATAACCACCCAATCTCCTCAAACACTTCACCAATCAACAACAAACCAACATACCCCAACCATCTATGATGGACCTATCACAACTCATCCAAAACTTTATGCAAAGAGTAGATGACATACAAAAAAGACACAAAAGGAAGAAATACTCCTTCATGGATATTTGTTCTATGATTCTTTTGATCACTCTCTTAACATGCCACCCTTTCCGAAGAACTTTGAAACACCAAAATTTTACTAATACAAAGGGAAAGGAGACCCTTGAGAACATCTCAGGGAACTCAATATGGCTTTCTTGGAAGTCTCTTATGATGATACTTATCTCATGAGGATTTACCCTCAAAGAATAGGAGGATAAGCTATCTAATAGTTTGCACACCTTTCCCCTAAAATTAAAACATTTCATGAACTTGCAGAGAAGTTTATTAACCACTTCTCTTACAACTTTGAACATGAAGTGTCGATGACATACCTTTTCAATAAAAAACAAAAGAATGGGGAAATCTTTGCTTCTTTTTTGCAATAATGGAGAAGCCTCGTAAGAAATCTCCCATGGCTCATCCGTGAGAAACAATTGGTCAATATGTTCATCACAAACCTTAACCAAAAAATGGGCTTCCATCTCCAAATACAATGTGCCTCAACTTTTTAAGAAGTCATTGACAAAGGTACTACCATTGAAAGGGGCCTTATTACCAAAGGGGGCATCAAAATTTATAAAGAAAACAATGACAACAAAAGAAACAATAATGTTAACAATAGAAAAAATAACACCAACAACAATAACAATAATCAATCATATGAGAAACCCCACTTTTGGGGAAAAACAAAAGCACTCAAAATGATGGGGTGACCAATATTAACAATGTTCAAAACATACAATTCCCAAGAGCATCCAACCCATCCACAAGTAACAATAATGTCAACATTCCTAAAGGACAACCAAGACAAAATAATGCACCTAAAATAAAGTTCACACTTTAGGAGAACCTATTGAAAATGTTTTGGACAATTTGGTTAAAGCTAACTTAATCCAATTGCTTGCTATTAGACCTTATGATGACAATCAATTCAAACCCTCATGGTTCAATGAAAATGTTTATTGTGAATACCATAGGATCAAACATCATAAAACACCCAACAACATGAGGCTAAATAATTGCATACAAGACCTCATAGACTGAGGTGATATCATAATTGATGATCCTCCCAAAAGATAACCAAATGAAAACCTCAATGTATACAATGATTCACTCCCTAATCATGACAAAGGGAAAGCCTGTAGGTCAAATCAATCACATAACATCATTCCTCCTCCTTGCTCTTATGATTCCATTGTGAGATGAATAGAAGAATGTTCTAACCATGTATCCACCATTACTATAAGGATACAGGTCATAATTGTGTTGTTACTACTTACCATGGGTGCATAACAATTCAAGGAGCCTCATTGGAAGAACCATCTTAAAACCACCCATCTTCCTCCAATAAGTACAACATCCTCAAACACCTTGGAAATACCCCCACACAAATCTGTATTCTAGAGTTACTCCATACTTCACCAACCCAAAAAGAAGTCCCTGACAAATCTCTCCAAGAAAATCATGTCCCTAATGACCTTAATGTGAATCAATTCTATGTCATGGTAGGACATATTTTATCCTAGCATAACCTTATATTCTCTGAAAATGATTTTCCAACATCTGACACATCTCACAATGACATGTTACATATTGAGGTTTGCATTCACAAACATTTCATCAAATGAGTCTTAATAAATGGTGGGTTAGGCCTAAACCTTTACACACTCAAATTATTAATAAATTTGGGATATTCCAATGATGTGGTAGATTCTAGAAAAAGCATCACCATAAAATATTATGATGATAATGAACGTCAATCTAAAGGAACCATCAAGTTACCTATCCAGGTAGGACATGTTAGGAATTACATGCAAAAGATATCAATTAAATGTAAATAAAGATTAATCAGAGGAATGAAAAATACATAGAAATAATAATCGTGAGACAATTTTTAACGTGGTTCACCCAAACTCGGGCTACATCCACCAATAGAGAGTCCAATATTATTATCCAGCAAATCAAATCGATTACAACCAGTAATCCTTGCAACTTAATAGTGCTACAAATGCTACAATACAATATCAATGGAAACCCTAACCCTTATCCATTTTTATCAAGACTTATGTTGATTACAAAATAGGGTTTTTTATGTCAGCCAATAGAAAAATAACTCCCAATGCCTTTATAAACTAATAGGTAATTTTTTCTTTGAGGGCACTGCCCCTGACCCCCGGCTGGGGGTACTACCCCCAGTAGCCCCCACTGGGGGCATTATCCCTAGACCCCCACTGTGGGATCCATCCTTGGGGCCCTACCAAGGGGATAAGCCCTTGGACCTTGCAGGAGGGGCTCTATCCCCCCTGCACTCCCGTGTTAAATAATTTGGGGGGAAACCATACTGATAAAAGTGGGGAAAATTTAACCTTTGAGTCTAATTAGGCTCCATATAACAACAAGACCTATGATTTTGGATACCACAAGTCAAGTACTTGACCTTGAACTCCCATACAATAATCTCCTTGGCTTCCCATGGATACATGCCATACAAGCCTTTCCATCCACATTCTATCAATGTCTTAAGTTTCCCTGTAATGGGAGTAAAGTGACCATATATGTCGATCCCCATCCCTTTCAATATTGTAGAATGTTGGAAGGAAGATATAAGAATTTTAATCAATGTCCCATCAATGATATCACCCAAGCATCCATAACATACATCTATCCATCAAACATCACCCCATCCTCAATTTCACCACCCACCATCCCTGAGGTCAAGGTTAAGATAACTGATCAAGGGTATGGAGAATATAACCTTGTAAAACTCCTACCTTCTCCAAAGTAATATGGTAGACCAAAGTATTCCAACTTAGTATCAACAGTGGTCATAAAAGGAAAATTTGAATGCAAACATCTCTTGGATCAAGATTACCTTTAAGTTGTATCACAATGGCTCTGCAAAGATAAGGAAGATGAACCCATCTCTCTACCTCTAGAAAAATATGAAAAAGGTCTTTGTACCATTCAGAACATGGGATACAAAGGACATGGAGGTCTAGGCTTGCATGACTAAGGTACTTGTGAGCCCATCAAAGCTACACAAGGTTATCTCCATCAAGGTCTAGGGTATGGGACACCCAAGCCTCCTCTATTAGAACTTGAGTTTTTACTTAGTGATGTAGCTAAGGCCTTTCGTAGCATTAAGAGCACCAACGAAGGTTCCCATGATGACTCCTTTGAACACATGGTTGACCTCTTTGAATACATTACCATTTGTACCATATATACCTTCTCATCCATATTATCACCATCTAATGATATTCCTCTTGCCTATCCCCAACTAGTAGACTAGGACCAACAAGGGCCTCCTATCCTCGACACCTTTCAGATTGATGAGGTCATAGCAAAACTAATGGTAGTTAGAGAACATCTTCCCTTAGGGGACCACAAACTAGGGTATGTCACTAACCTCAAAACACATGCCTACTTAGGGGAGACCATAAAGTTCCTTAGTCACAAAAATAAATATATCAAAATCACATCCCCTAGTGAAAACCACCATGTGGCACTATCAGATGATAAAAAGTAAACATAAAGGACATATCCTCTAGTGAAAACCTCTCTGAGGCATGAGGATGAGGAACTAGATCTCCCCTAAGTATAAAGATTTTACTGAGAAAAACCCACAATCTTGGTAGAAGCAGAAGAAATAAATCTGGGAGCAACAAAAACACCAAGCATAAACTTCAAAGCTACATCTCTCACCCCAGTGGAGTAATCATAATTATTAACATTCTTCAAAGAATAGTCTTACAACTATGCATGGACCTATGTAGATATGTCAAGATTAGATCTTGAACTCATTTTACACTATTTTACATTTCATCTAGATGCTAAACCTATTAAAAAAAGATGAGAAAGATGCATCTACAAATTGCACTCCTAGTAAAAGGTAAACTACAAAATTTTCTACAAGATAACTTCATCCACCCCATTTATTGTCCCGAATGGATGTCCAATCTTGTTCCAATAGCTAAAATAACAGGGGGCATTCATATTTGCACAAATTTTAGGGATCTTAACAAGACATTTCCTAAAGATGATTCCCCTTTACCAAACATCGATATCATCATTGACCTGACAGTAGGGCATGAAATTTTATCACTCATGGATGCATTTTTAGGGTATAACCAAATCCGTATAGCACCAGAAGACCAACATAAGACAAATTTCACATGTCCATGGGACACATATTGTTGGCAGGTTATGTTGTTCTAGCTTAAGAATGTTGGGGCAAATTATCAAAGGGAAATGATAGTGATATTCCATGACATGTTACACAAAAAATGGAAGACTATGTTGATGATGTCCTAGGAAAATCAAGAACAAGAGAAACACACCTACAAGTTTTGGGAAAAATTGTTGACCATTTGGAACAATACAACTTATGGTTTAATCCTTAAAAGTCTGACTTTAGGGTAACATCTAGAAAAGTCTTAAGCTACATTATTTCTTGAAGAGGCACCAAAGTTGACCCTGCAAAAGTCAAAGCTATAGTCGACATGCCTCCACCAAAGAATTTAAAATAGCTATTTAGCCTTCAAGGAAAACTACAAGCAATCAAATAGTTTATTGCATAGTTAACTGATAAATGTCATCTCTTCTCACATCTCCCAAGGAAAAATGTAGCATTTCATTGGGATGAGAAATATCAAAAAGAATTTGATCAACTAAAAGAATACCTTGCTTCTCCTCATAATTTAGATCAACCTCTACAATTGTGCATTTCAGTGACATCAATAGCATTAGGGGCTCTTTTAGCACAACATGATGACACTGGAAAAGAATGAGCAACATACTACATTAGTACAGCTTTAATGGGATATGATCTCAACTACACTCCCATGGAATGAGCATGGTTAGTAGTTGTCTTTACTACCCATAAATTAAGACATTACATGTTTAATTATAAGATCAATCTCATCACCAAAGTGGACCCACTTAAGTATTTGTTGTCAAAAGTAGCACTAACTAGATGCATGGAAAAATGGATAATGATCCTAAGTGAGTTTGATATTGAGTATGTTGATCGCAAGGACATAAAAGGACAAGTGATAGTCAATCAACTAGTTGATGTACTTGTTCAAGCTGATTATCCACTCATTATAGAATCCCCTGATGAACTTGTATTTGTAGTTACTCCAGCAACCCCATGGAAACTATATTTTGATGGGTCATTGTTGTGTGGTTACACAACACGCCCCATTTTGTATTATCAAAACAGGGACCCAACTTTGCTGGCTTGTTCCCTTGCTTTTGTGCTCTAGGCGGTAATGGTAAAACAGTGTCAGTCAGTATGCATATGCCTAATCTCAAGCATATTTGTGATCTTGAAGTCTGAGCTCAAATTTGAAAGTCTAAATCTATCCTCAGAAAGCTTACCATGTGAAAGAGCTTGAAATTCTAGGCAGGTTTGCCTTTTACATCACCCTAAAATTCATCCATATGAGAAAGTTATGACAAGTCAAAGGTCTGGTCAAACATGATTTTAGGAGGGTCATATTTAATAACAACGAGCATCATGATATTATAACATCACCTGATATTATAATATCATGCTAATATTATAATATCACCCTGCTTAGAAAATCCACCATCTGCATATTTGCATGCGCATGTCAAAGTCCTTTCGGAGGGTCATCATCCTGATCTATTAAGGGAGGGTCATATTTGCTGGTATTCGCTAATATGATGATGACGTCATCCCGATCTGATAAACGAAGAAGCAACTATTAGGACGACATCATCATCACATTTCCCTTCGGCAGGATATTTTCCAAAACATGATCCGGTTCGCTAATATGATGATGACGTCATCATATCCTCCTGATCTCCTTTTGCATGATCATGATGATCACCCTATCTTTTAAGGGGGGGTGATACTCTCAGCAGCAGGATCATATTTCAAATCCTCCTATTTTCCTTCGACATGATGATGATGATGATGTCATTCTTTCCCCAATATACAGAAATGAAATATGACGGTGACGTCATATATAATATGGAGGATGATCGGCCTAAGGTATGTCATCGGTGGAGCTTGTTATTGTCTGCCCGATCTTATATATCTCCCCGATGGAAAAGTCCATTGGCCTAACTTTTGATATTGGCCACGCTTTGTATTGTCTCCCCGATGGGAGTAGTCTCCCCGATATGGCAGTTCTTCGGCATAGTGTCCAACATCGGTCAAGTCTTGTAATCTTTCCCCGATGGGTGTTGTCTCACCGATGGTTGAGTCCATCGGCATACGTTTAGCTATCGGCCGCGCTTTATTTTGTCTCTCCAATGGAGATAGTCTCTCCGATATGGTTCCCCATCGCCATAGCTTTCGCTATCGGCCAAGTTCATTTTTCTCCCGCCGATATGAGTTGTCTCCCCGATGGAAAAGTCCATCGGCCTAACCTTTGCTATCGGCTGAGTCCCGAATTCTCTTGCCGACTGTGTTTGTCTCCCCGATGGGTGGGCATTGGTGTATGTTTTACCATCGGCCAAGTCTAATTTTGTCACCCCGATCATATGTGGTCACACCGATGCGAATATGATGTTGACCCGAGATGCATAATATACAAAGCCGGATTTGAAATAAATTGAAAAGTCGTTATTTCCTTGTATATTTTGAGATACATGATCATATTTGGAGCCCGATATACAAGGAAATGGGCGGGAAAACTGAGTGATAGAAATTTGAAGACCCGATTGCATTTTCTAGTCGACGATGGTTGACCCGAGTGTTTTTGACGCTGTTTATGCATTTAGTGCATAATTTCCACTGATTTGGGGCCCAATTGCCTGTAGCTGCACATTTTGAGGCCTATTTAATAAAATGTTTAAATTCCTGTTGTTTATCAAATGATGCTAGACTTAATGCTTGTCTGTTTATTGCAGGAAGCCTAAGAGCTGTTTGAAGCTGAACATTGCAAAGTTGCACATGGAGGCAACATGAACCAGAAGTGAGAAGGATATTGTCAAATAGCCTGTTTGCCAGCTGGAGACCAAATCAAATCAAAGATGCTGGAATATTCTGTGCCAGCTATACATTTGCCAACTGGTAAAGCACGTGCTATTCATCTGGACCATTGATTGTTCTGGGAGGATCCTGATCCTTGGATCATTGTAACTGTTTTCTGGCATTTGTTCATTATAAGAGCCAGAGCTTGTCGAAAAGAAGGATAGATAAAAAAAGAGATACATTGGAACATCTGGCACATTAAGGCCAATTACTGTAGAATCAAATACGAGATCGGATTACTGAGACTAATGAGGATAGAATTGTTGAAATGTCAAGGTTCTTTCTTCAGATCACTGTAAATGTACTTGTTCTTGAGCATACTGAATGGATATGAAGTTTCAGATTACATCCTGATTGTAAATTTTACGTAATCTTCATGTTGATTTCTGGATATGTACTAGTGAATGCTGTGTTCAACTAGAAGCGCTTTCATTTCATTACATGTTGTTGTCAACTTTTCCTTTGAAGATTTGCACTGGATCATGCGGATTTGTGGAATGTCCTGGTGAAGTATGATCCTAGTTTCCTTCTTTTCATTGCATGTATGGGAGCTTGTATGTGGATCAGTGATCTCAGTCAAGTAGTTTTTGGAATCTCATTCTTTAACCCTTTTCTTTATTTTAATTTCATAAATTTATCACCATAACTGCAAATCATGATAAATAACAAGTAGAATAGAGAAATATGCTGACATCTCGTAGATAATAGAAAATCCTTAGCATATTTGAGTTAAATGCATGTAGTATTGAAAATATCATGCAAAGAATTGCAAATAATGGTAGAAATCATGCAAATATCAGCCTGTAAGCACATTATTTGACTAAATTCATAGTGCAGAGGTAGAATTATTGGAGATTTATGCAGGGCAGACATAAATAACAGGATATTTGGAGGAATATTGATGAACTTTGCAGAAATTACTGAGGAACGTAAGGCCCCTGAATGGAAAACAGCAACACACATCAACCACTGAGTAACGTCAGTAGATTAAGACCTAATCAACGGAGACTTGGGATCATGAATTCTCTGAATTCATCGTATCTTTCAAGATGAGTAAAGGTTGTTGTGTAACTTTTATTCTATGTTTGTATATGACTAACAATCATCACCAACATAAAATGGTGCTAGAAGGAGGGCATGAGCTGTTTCTCAGCAAATAAATTCTTTTCAATTGAAGTGATATCCCCTGCCTTAGTATAGCAGCTTGCCCTAAGTCTTGCAGTTAATCTGCAGGCTCCTCGCTTCTAACGCAACATAAATTGGTGCTAGAAGGAGGGCCTGAACAAAGAATTTTTGGATTTCTACAAATATTGCATAAATATTTCAGCATTTGAGTTAAATGTCTGCTAATATCTCTTATCTGAGATGTTTTGGTTGCACCTTTGTCAAGATCTAGCTCGAAACCTAAAAGATTAGTTTGATTTTCTGAACTTTCAAGTTTTATTTTGAGATATGATAGATCTCATTAAAATTTCAAAATACTAAAAAATTGAAAAATATAGTCTCATTTTGATGGATGTATATGAAGGCAATTGTCAAATTAACATTCCTTTATTCCATGAAACTTTGAGTAGGCAGCTTTACCCTCACAGTTTGTCTAACTTTGGTTTATCCACCTGTTGCAGGATACACCAGACTGTGGAACACAGCGAAATAAATTGTTTAACTTTCCTTACAAGGTTGGATTTATATTTGAAAGGACTAATATTCTTCCCGGATGTGTTCAGGGCCGAAGTCTGGCAAGAAAATGAAGAAATTCTGGAGCAACAAGCAGATGCAGCACCAGAAGTTATTAATTGTCCAGACATTGAAGTGGACTGATCTGAAGATTTTGAATTATACTTGTCCAGAAATATACAGTGTAGTCAAATATTAGGTTTATCCACTGATGATGTCTTGATTGAAAGCTGGTGCAGATTACATGACGAAGAGCATTTAGAAAGGGATTGTTATACCTGCTTGATCATGTTGAAAAAGATTCTAAAAAATATAGTGGCTGAATCAGTTCCAGAAGGTAAAAAAGAGGAAACATCTTTCCTTGATTCATTCCATGGTGAGATTGATAGGAGTTCTCTACTTCCTAATACAAGTAAGGATCAGTCAGTATGCAGGTATGAATCTTGTGAAAATTCTAGAGAAGAAACCACTCATCAGGATAATATTTTTGATTCTGATCCTAATACTTTTGATAAAGAAGATGAAACATCTTTCCTGGAGTCTTTCTATGGTAAAGAGAAGTGTAAACAAATAGTAGAACAATCCAAATGCACTACTGCTGATGAAGTTCCTATGATAGTAACTCAGGGAGTCATAGAAAAGAAAATAAATGCTGACTTACTGTCTAACTGGGTTGAATTGAATGATCAAATACAAGAATGTTGCAGGTTAATGGAACCAGGCACTTTACTAGATAGAAGATGTGAATTATTTAATGAACAATTCCTGAAAGATGAAGATGTAGAAGACTTTGGAGTTGTTGTGAATGATCAGATGTCATTCCAAAAATATTTTGAAAATGAAACAGGGGAGTGTCCTTATCAAGTGAAAGTTGTTTCTCTTTTACAGTCAAATGATTTAGAAATGATAAATTTCTACATCTCAGGTTGTGATGATAAAGATACTTATTTAGCTGCTGATGTGCAGGAAATTGAAGAAAATATTGAGAAGTTTCCTGAACTAGAAGATAAACTGAACATCCAGAATAAAGGAACAAATATGGATAAAGATGGAGAATTAATGCATCAAGAGTCATACATCCTTCAATTTGAAGAGAGACCAGACACTGAGCCAAGCAGTGAAAATATAATGACAAATGGAAGATCAGCTGGCAATGAAGAAGCATGTCCAACAGAATCCGAAATACACCAGGTTGTATTTCTCCTTTCCATAGTAAATGATGTTGATTACTATTTTGATTATGGAAATTTGAGAGATAGGACATGCACATGGATTAATCATGAACATGATGAGCTTCCTCAGTTGCTGATCATCAAGAGTTATTCTGTTAAATACAGTGAATTGAGAATATCAGAATATTTTTCAGAATATAAAGATAAATTTGCTAGGTTGAGAACCATAACTAATACCTTAATGCTCCTGCACAATCAAAAGAAGTATGCAAATACAGGTGTATTTGGGTCGTTTGCTAGTTTTTGTTTGCCTAGTAGTGGTTTGTATATAATTTTGTAGGTTAGTTGTTTGTACAGTTTGCTTGTTTTGCTTTCTTGTTTTGCTTTCTGTTGTTTCCTTTTCATAGGTTAGCCGTTTGTACAGGTTGCTTTGTGTTTTTGCGTTGTTGAGCTTTTGTTTTGGTTGGGCAAAACTGGTGCACCTTATTACTTAAGAACACTGCATAAATTGTTAGAATTCAAAAGTTGGATATAAGTTTTTACATAGGTTGTAACTCATATCAGTGTAGGTATTCTTGATCAAGTCTGTGGTATCATATTCATCAGTACTACTTTTCTTGAGTCAAGGTGATCCTCACAATGACACACCTAACAGCCTTGGGTTTATTGAACATATCAGTGTAGGTGTTAAGTGAAAAATCTAAAGGTTGCCCTTGCTACCATTGCAATTCTCAACTTAATTTCAACAAGTGACCATTCCTTGTATCATGAAGCCACAATTGTTATATCTTAAGAATTAAATTCAAAATATAAAATAAATAAAATAATAAAATGGATTTTCTGAAAATCCATATTAAGTCATCTAAGTAACTCTACCGGAGCTATAGACGCTTGCTGGCAGTGGGGCTCTACTTAGGAGAATTGCAACGATAACCTTGTCGGGGCTATGGACGCCTGCTGGCAGCAAGGCTCTATCCGGTTGGCTATGAGGGATGAACCAAACTACGTAGCTTAACACCAGTTACTGATTTATTCAACTCACTTTCAAGATGAGTATATGAATCACATGCACACAATTGATCCCTTATCAATTCATTGTTACATTGATGAACATGATACCAGTTAGAAAGGATTAGGATGCTCATGCTTAATAGGAGTTGGAAATTTATGTTTTAATTTATCCTTACCTTTTGAATTATTTGAATTTTGTTGTTTTCTTTGGTGGCAAGTTGTTGTGTGGTTACACAACATGCCCCATTTTGCATTATCAAAACAGGGACCCAACTTTGCTGGCTTGTTCCCTTGCTTTTGTGCTCTGGGCGGTAATGGTAAAACAGTGTCAGTCAGTATGCATATGCCTAATCTCAAGCATATTTGTGATCTTGAAGTCTGAGCTCAAATTTGAAAGTCTGAATCTATCCTCAGAAAGCTTACCATGTGAAAGAGCTTGAAATTCTAGGCAGGTTTGCCTTTTACATCACCCTAAAATTCGTCCATATGAGAAAGTTATGACAAGTTAAAGGTCTGGTCAAACATGATTTTAGGAGGGTCATATTTCATAACAATGAGCATCATGATATTATAACATCACCTGATATTATAATATCATGCTAATATTATAATATCACCCTGCTTAGAAAATCCACCATCTGCATATTTGCATGCACATGTCAAAGTCCTATCGGAGGGTCATCATCCTGATCTTTCAAGGGAGGGTCATATTTGCTGGTATTCGCTAATATGATGATGACGTCATCCCGATCTGATAAACAAAGAAGCAAATATTAGGACGACATCATCATCACATTTCCCTTCGGCAGGATATTTTCTAAAACATGATCCGGTTCGCTAATATGATGATGACGTCATCATATCCTCCTGATCTCCTTTTGCATGATCATGATGATCACCCTATCTTTTAAGGGGGGGGTGATACTCTCAGCAGCAGGATCATATTTCAAATCCTCCTATTTTCCTTCGACATGATGATGATGATGATGTCATTCTTTCCCCAATATACAGAAATGAAATATGACGGTGACGTCATATATAATATGGAGGATGATCGGCCTAAGGTATGTCATCGGTGGAGCTTGTTATTGTCTGCCCAATCTTATATATCTCCCCGATGGAAAAGTCCATCAGCCTAACTTTTGATATTGGCCACGCTTTGTATTGTCTCCCCGATGGGAGTAGTCTCGCCGATATGGCAGTTCTTCGGCATAGTGTCCAACATCGGTCAAGTCTTGTAATCTTTCCCCGATGGATGTTGTCTCACCGATGGTTGAGTCCATTGGCATACATTTAGCTATCGGCTGCGCTTTATTTTGTCTCTCCGATGGAGATAGTCTCTTCGATATGGTTCCCCATCGCCATAGCTTTCGCTATCAGCCAAGTTCGTTTTTCTCCCGCCGATATGAGTTGTCTCCCCAATGGAAAAGTCCATCGGCCTAACCTTTGCTATCGGCTGAGTCCCAAATTCTCTTGCCGACTATGTTTGTCTCCCCGATGGGTGGGCATCGGTGTATGTTTTACCATCGGCCAAGTCTAATTTTGTCACCCCGATCATATGTGGTCACACCGATGCGAATATGATGTTGACCCGAGATGCATAATATACAAAGCCGGATTTGAAATAAATTGAAAAGTCGTTATTTCCTTGTATATTTTGAGATACATGATCATATTTGGAGCCCGATATACAAGGAAATGGGCGGGAAAACTGAGTGATAGAAATTTGAAGACCCGATTGCATTTTCTAGTCGACGATGGTTGACCCGAGTGTTTTTGACGCTGTTTATGCATTTAGTGCATAATTTCCACTGATTTGGGGCCCGATTGCCTGTAGCTGCACATTTTGAGGCCTATTTAATAAAATGTTTAAATTCCTGTTGTTTATCAAATGATGCTGGACTTAATGCTTGTCTGTTTATTGCAGGAAGCCTAAGAGCTGTTTGAAGCTGAACATTGCAAAGTTGCACATGGAGGCAACATGAACCAGAAGTGAGGAGGATATTGTCAAATAGCCTGTTTGCCAGCTAGAGACCGAATCAAATCAAAGATGCTGGAATATTCTGTGCCAGCTATACATTTGCCAACTGGCAAAGCACGTGCTATTCATCTGGACCATTGATTGTTCTGGGAGGATCCTGATCCTTGGATCATTGTAACTGTTTTCTGGCATTTGTTCTATATAAGAGCCAGAGCTTGTCGAAAAGAAGGATAGATAAAAAAAGAGATACATTGGAACATCTGGCACATTAAGGCCAATTACTATAGAATCAAATACGAGATTGGATTACTGAGACTAATGAGGATAGAATTGTTGAAATGTCAAGGTTCTTTCTTCAGATCACTGTAAATGTACCTGTTCTTGAGCATACTGAATGGATATGAAGTTTCAGATTACATCTTGATTGTAAATTTTACGTCATCTTCATGTTGATTTCTGGATATGTACTAGTGAATGCTGTGTTCAACTAGAAGCACTTTCATTTCATTACATGTTGTTGTCAACTTTTCCTTTGAAGATTTGCACTGGATCATGCGGATTTGTGGAATGTCCTGGTGAAGTATGATTCTAGTTTCCTTCTTTTCATTGCATGTGTTAGTGCCTGAATTGACTGACAGTTTTTGAGCAATTTTCATGCAGGCACTTTCCCTAAGTATCCAAAAAAATGTTCTAAGTGTTGGACCTCCTCGGCATTTTTTCAGCTGCAGCATCATATTTTCTTCGAGGAGGAAGTCATCATCATCATATTTGCTTCGATGGTGGTCAGCATCTCATGTTTTCTGTCGACTTGTTTTTCATCAGGATCATCATATTTCAATATCGGGTGATGTTTGGATATCATCCTGATCTTGCTGATGAGCTACAGTGTGCCCTGATTTGCTTGCGGGGGTGATTTTTCAAGTATCTGGTGATCTTCCAATTATCACCTTGCCCTTTTATGATGATGATGTCACCCCGATCTTCTGAAGGGGTTATTCTCTGAGTTGTTCGACCTGACTTGTTTTTTCTTAAGGGTTGTCATCATCATCATCATATTTCCAGTTATCGCCGTGTTGCTTGCGAGGGTCATCATATTTTCTGCCTGCATGATATTTTGCCGGGGTGATTTTTTTTATCATCGGGTGATCTTTGTTAAGATCATCCTGATGATGTTGCTGTAAAGTTCTAACTGCGACCCGATATTCATCGTGGTCATCATATTTTGGACGTCAGGATGATCTTAGTCAATATCATCCTGATGTTGTTGTATCACTTCATGTTCGTTGTTTTATCATCCTGAAGATGTTGACGTCATTCTTATGTCAGGGTGATATCTATTTCTCTGCCTATTTGCATCATGATATTTCCGAAGGGAGATATCCGCCTGTCAGCTTCGTGCATTATCTAGTGGGGGTGATCTTTTCAAATATCTGGCATATTCATCTATCACCCCGATCTTATAGTGGAGCTACAGTGCAGCATGATATTTGTGCATCAGGATGATATTTCCAAATATCCGGTTATCTTCCGAATATCATCCTGATGTCGATATGATGATGACGTCATCAAGGTCCGGGGGGGTCATATTTCTAACACTGATCATCTTGTGGAGATCCCCTGATATTTTCAAATATGATGATGACGTCATCCGGATATGAGGAGGTGGGCAGTAAGCAGATATGTTGATGACGTCAGCAGGATATGACAATGACGTCATCAGGATGTTCATCGGCCAGACTTTTGGTATCGGCTAAGCAGGAGGATCTTCCTCTGATGGATCAGGTTGTGCTGATGAAGGCGATTATCATGAAGGTTATATTGCGATATGATGCTGACGTTAGGGTGATATTTCAAGCGACAGGATATCATGCTGTTGGAGGATGATGATGAAGTCTTATATTAGTGTCGTCAGGAGCAAAAGCACCGACATTATATATGCTCGTGGCCTAGTATATAAAGTGTTGAAAAGGTCGCCGCGGGGTGCATGTGGGATAATTGATATCCTGCATATTTGAAATATCATGACGATGAATCTTGGCGGGAAATGGTTGCGATGCACAGTTTGACGTTTTCCCGAGGCCGCGGGTTGGTGCGCCATTAATGGTGAAGGTTGCAGAGGTATGGACGGCTCTGGTACCTGATTGAAGGTGTACATCAGCGGACAGTGGCGCAGGGCTTGAGATTTCTTCCTGTCTCCTCCCCTACCTGCTGCATTCATGTTTGGGCGCCAATCTGGTAATGCGTTGAGCGCCATTTTTCTGATACTGTGTATCTGGCGGGATTTTTGGTCAACCATGTAATTAATTGTTGTGGTACACTACCTGGCTGTTATAAGCAGGAAGTGTTACTCATTTTTGGTTGTTGAAAGTTGAAGATTTTTGGCTCTGTAATTCAAAACAAGCTGATCTGGTTGCTCTGTACAGCTAAACCTGTGAGTCTATGTATCTCTTGTTGTATGTTTTGGCACGAACCCACTGATTTCATGATTAATCTTATATGAGAAATGCTATCTTAGCATGTGTTTTGTTAATTCTGTCTCCAGTATTGCATGTATTCTTCTTCTGAATCTGGATATTTGGGTAATGTTTAGATTCTAGAGCATAGAATTCCTATGTTGAATGTC
This sequence comes from Cunninghamia lanceolata, assembly GCA_027924645.1. Lineage (NCBI taxonomy): Eukaryota > Viridiplantae > Streptophyta > Pinopsida > Cupressales > Cupressaceae > Cunninghamia > Cunninghamia lanceolata. The sequence goes on along the minus strand of BSBN01000198.1, from coordinate 6,077,386 downwards.
TGATCTTTTAACTTCTGCTCAAGGGGTAGATTAAACTATTTTCAGGTTGAACATTGGGAAGGGTATACTGCAGTAGGGATGCCATAAGTAGAGATAACTTAACACTCTATATTGAGAGATATCTGTAAGGCAGGTATCACATATATCCCCCTGAAATCCAGTTTTAGCTGTTCATGCTGATCATTCACAGGTGTATGTCTACTGACTCCAGGCCCTGGATAGGCACCAATCTTGCTTTGTGTTTGAGTTACAACCATGTCCAGCTTTGCATCCAAACTTAATATCCAAATCAAAATCTAAAACAACCATTAGGACATTAGAATTAGTTTTAGGATCCTCAGTCCTCTGTCTACAACTGCAAATAGGCCCAAAGCTAGCCCCTTTGCTCTTATCTTTCAGTTTTGGTCTACTTACGGGAGGACTTATCTGCTTTCTGTCAGCATCCCAGCCTTTGTATGCATATCCTCATGGATGTTGAGTAGGGAATACCCCCCTAGGTTTTGCAGAGCCTGAAGAAGAAGAGGAGATAAAATATAGAGTCTATCTCCTACACTGTTGGCCCCTGGCCCAGAGATCCTGTTGATCACTGATGGCTACCTTGTAGGGAAATCTGGGAATAAGCATCCAGTCTGGGAAAAAGTCAACAGAAATTGGCGACTCTGCTGGGGAGGAAATTTAAGAAAGTGTTATATCTTGTGGCCCAACTGAGTCACCAACAAAATGATGCTCTGCTGGTGGAATGAACCTGGAAAAGTAGCTTTTAGCTATTGAAAATTTTGTCCTCTCTGGAGAGGTGGCGAGTCTGCAAAAGATCTGAATGCACATGAAAGATGGATGTATGTGATGTGACAAAAATGTGTTGTTCATTTTTCTGCATCTGTATGAGAAAAGGTACCTTGTTTCCTTCCCCTTTATATTTGCTGTTTTGCTACATAAGTTAGATGCCAGGGGAAGCCTTAGGTCTTAGGCAGACAAAGGATGTCTAAGAGTAAGATTTTTATGAATCCAAGTATGAATTATCCCATACTCAGTGGTGAAATGCCGAAAAAAAGAATAGAAGATATAAGAAATAGGTTGATATTCTTAGAGGCTGAGCAGGCCCAGTTAAAAAGCAGTAACCCTGTTGTGTCAGTCAGTCAGAAGGCTAAACCTCTTCTCAGCCCTTTTGATCCTTTGTATGACCAACTGGATTTGTCATGGGTGGATTATAAAGTAGAAACTATGCCTGCTAGGATATACTGTCAGATGCCTAGATTTAGTGGTCACAATGTATGTGATGGGAATGCACATATCCAAAATTTTCACAGTTTTATGGGAAAATATTCATTCAGAGATGAAGATATGTGGATGAGGTCTTTTGTTAGGTCCTTTGATGCAAAAGCAAAAGACTGGTATTTGAGCTTTCCAAAGAAATCCTTTGCCTGTTGGGATGAGCTTGCTGACTTTTTCAAGGAAGAATTTGCAAAAGAACCGGCTGATCTTGTTGCAGAATTGATGAGAATCAGAAAACAAGATGAAGAGCCATGTGTTGATTTCAGTCATAGGTTTGAAATAGCCCTTTCACAGATCCCAGAAGTCTTCAGACCTGATATTTCAGCCTGTGTTGGCATATTCTTTGAAGCTTTTGAGGAGGGCTTTAGTGCAATACTGAGGGATTTCAAGGTGACAAGTATGCAGATGGCATACAAGTTCATAGAAAAGATAAAAAAAATCAGAAATGTGTACCTACTGAAACCCCTGTCCCTAGGCCTTGGTGTGAAAAATTGTTGTGAAGCTGCAAATGACCAAATAATTAAGGCATCATGTGAAGATGAAAAGATGAATATTGAAGGTGCTAGTGAAAGGACTAATGAGGATTCCCATTGTAATGATGAGGCATTTGACCATGAAAACAATAATGAGGTTGTGGACAGCAATGAACAACTTTTGGAATGGACCTGTGGAGATAATTGTGAGTATTGTACTCAAGACAGAGAAGATATAAGCAAACAGAGAAACAGTCCTATGTGTGACCCATTGACTTCTTTTCAAACACATGGGGATCGTGAAGAGCAGTCAGAGATTGAAACAAGTGCTGGTTCAGAGCATGATTGTTTTTCATTTGATGACTGTTTTGCTTATGACACACAAGCTGATACTCCTCCACAAAGGGAATCCATTGGTGATGAAGATGCATGTTCTGCTGCCCATGAACAAATGGCATACTATGATCAAACTGATGCACCTGGGTCACCCATTTATGACACATATGGTGATGAGGATCTGTCTAAGTATGGTGAAGATCTAGACACTATTTTTGGCTTGGATTCTGTTTCTCATCCTGATGAAAGAGGAAACAACATGCATCAGGTAAGTGACTGTGAAAATGTGCCTGATTTGAAAGAGATGCCAGAGCCTGATCTTTTCCAGCCTAGCGCTGCTGATTGTTGTGTACATGATGTGCACAATTGTGATTTTGAAAGCTTTTCTTTTGATGTGCCAGCATATAATACAATGAGCCCTGATCTTCCTAGTTGTGTGGTGGACTCTGAGTGTTTCCTATTTGCAGTCCAGCTAGGAGATCATGTTGCAATGCATGATGATGATACAGATGATAACCTGTGTTCTATACCATTTGGGTATGCATTGCCTGATACATTCTGCACCCACATGTCACATGATGTTGAAGGTTATCTGCACAGGGGTGATAATGACAAGCCAAATCAGAGGGTTGAATATGCAGATGACAAGATTTGTTTGTGGGTGGATGTCTGTAGTATCTCCAAGCTTGACCCAGTGTATGCAGATGAAAACAAAGTGTTTGACAAAGGGAGATACATGCTTTTCTTTTCTTGGTGGCCTTAGGCCATCAAGTGTGTTTGGTGATACAGGTCAGTGCAGTATTTGACTCTATGCCCAATGGATAAGGGACTGGTCTGCATCCCAGAGATCTGGGGTTCTCGCTGCAGTCTTGCACCTGCACGTCCCCAGACAGAGCTAGTGTTAGTGCCTAAATTGACTGACAGTTTTTGAGCAATTTTCATGCAGGCACTTTCCCTAAGTATCCAAAAAAATGTTCTAAGTGTTGGACCTCCTCGGCATTTTTTCAGCTGCAGCATCATATTTTCTTCGAGGAGGAAGTCATCATCATCATGTTTGCTTCGATGGTGGTCAGCATCTCATGTTTTCTGTCGACTTGTTTTTCATCAGGATCATCATATTTCAATATCGGGTGATGTTTGGATATCATCCTGATCCTACTGATGAGCTACAGTGTGCCCTGATTTGCTTGCGGGGGTGATTTTTCAAGTATCCGGTGATCTTCCAATTATCACCTTGCCCTTTTATGATGATGATGTCACCCTGATCTTCTGAAGGGGTTATTCTCTGAGTTGTTCGACCTGACTTGTTTTTTCTTAAGGGTCGTCATCATCATCACATATTTCTAGTTATCGCCGTGTTGCTTGCGAGGGTCATCATATTTTCTGCCTGCATGATATTTCGCCGGGGTGATTTTTTTATCATCGGGTGATCTTTGTTAAGATCATCCTGATGATGTTGCTGTAAAGTTCTAACTGCGACCCGATATTCATCGTGGTCATCATATTTTGGACGTCAGGATGATCTTAGTCAATATCATCCTGATGTTGTTGTATCACTTCATGTTCGTTGTTTTATCATCCTGAAGATGCTGACGTCATTCTTATGTCAGGGTGATATCTATTTCTCTGCCTATCTGCATCATGATATTTCCAAAGGGAGATATCCGCCTGTCAGCTTCGTGCATTATCTAGTGGGGGTGATCTTTTCAAATATCTAGCATATTCATCTATCACCCCGATCTTATAGTGGAGCTACAGTGCAGCATGATATTTGTGCATCAGGATGATATTTCCAAATATCCGGTTATCTTCCGAATATCATCCTGATGTCGATATGATGATGACGTCATCAAGGTCCGGGGGGGTCATATTTCTAACACTGATCATCTTGTGGAGATCCCCCGATATTTTCAAATATGATGATGACGTCATCCGGATATGAAGGGGTGGGCAGTAAGCAGATATGCTGATGACATCAGCAGGATATGACGATGACGTCATCAGGATGTTCATCGGCCAGACTTTTGGTATCGGCTAAGCAGGAGGATCTTCCTCCGATGGATCAGGTTGTGCCAATGAAGGTGATTATCATGAAGGTTATATTGCGATATGATGCTGACGTCAGGGTGATATTTCAAGCGACAGGATATCATGCTGTTGGAGGATGATGATGAAGTCTTATACTAGTGTCGTCAAGAGCAAAAGCACCGACATTATATATGCTCGTGGCCTAGTATATAAAGTGTTGAAAAGGTCACCGCGGGGTGCATGTGGGATAATTGATATCCTGCATATTTGAAATATCATGACGATGAATCTTGGCGGGAAATGGTTGCGATGCACAGTTTGACGTTTTCCCGAGGCCGCGGGTTGGTGCGCCATTAATGGCGAAGGTTGCAGAGGTATGGACGGATCTGGTACCCGATTGAAGGTGTACATCAGCGGACAGTGGCGCAGGGCTCGAGATTTCTTCCTGTCTCCTCCCCTACCTGCTGCATTCATGTTTGGGTGCCAATCTGGTAATGCGTTGAGCGCCATTTTTCTGATACTGTGTATCTGGCGGGATTTTTTGTCAACCATGTAATTAATTGTTGTGGTACACTACCTGGCTGTTATAAGCAGGAAGTGTTACTCATTTTTGGTTGTTGAAAGTTGAAGATTTTTGGCTCTGTAATTCAAAACAAGCTGATCTGGTTGCTCTGTACAGCTAAACCTGTGAGTCTATGTATCTCTTGTTGTATGTTTTGGCACGAACCCACTGATTTCATGATTAATCTTATATGAGAAATGCTATCTTAGCATGTGTTTTGTTAATTCTGTCTCCAGTATTGCATGTATTCTTCTTCTGAATCTAGATATTTGGGTAATGTTTAGATTCTAGAGCATAGAATTCCTATGTTGAATGTCTGATCTTTTAACTTCTGCTCAAGGGGTAGATTAAACTATTTTCAGGTTGAACATTGGGAAGGGTATACTGCAGTAGGGATGCCATAAGTAGAGATAACTTAACACTCTATATTGGGAGATATCTGTAAGGCAGGTATCACATATATCCCCCTGAAATCCAGTTTTAGCTGTTCATGCTGATCATTCACAGGTGTATGTCTACTGACTCCAGGCCCTAGATAGGCACCAATCTTGCTTTGTGTTTGAGTTACAACCATGTCCAGCTTTGCATCCAAACTTAAAATCCAAATCAAAATCTAAAACAACCATTAGGACATTAGAATTAGTTTTAGGATCCTCAGTCCTCTGTCTACAACTGCAAATAGGCCCAAAGCTAGCCCCTTTGCTCTTATCTTTCAGTTTTGGTCTACTTACAGGAGGACTTATCTACTTTCTGTCAGCATCCCAGCCTTTGTATGCATATCCTCATGGATGTTGAGTAGGGAATACCCCCCTAGGTTTTGCAGAGCTTGAAGAAGAAGAGGAGATAAAATATAGAGTCTATCTCCTACACTGTTGGCCCCTGGCCCAGAGATCCTGTTGATCACTGATGGCTACCTTGTAGGGAAATCTGGGAATAAGCATCCAGTCTGGGAAAAAGTCAACAGCATGTATGGGAGCTTGTATGTGGATCAGTGATCTCAGTCAAGCAGTTTTTGGAATCTCATTCTTTAACCCTTTTCTTTATTTTAATTTCATAAATTTATCACCATAACTGCAAATCATGATAAATAACAAGCAGAATAGAGAAATATGCTGACATCTCGTAGATAATAGAAAATCTTTAGCATATTTGAGTTAAATGCATGTAGTATTGAAAATATCATGCAAAGAATTACAAATAATGGTAGAAATCATGCAAATATCAGCCTGTAAGCACACTATTTGACTAAATTCATAGTGCAGAGGTAGAATTATTGGAGATTTATGCAGGGCAGACATAAATAACAGGATATTTGGAGGAATATTGATGAACTTTGCAGAAATTACTGAGGAACGTAAGGCCCCTGAATGGAAAACAGCAACACACATCAACCACTGAGTAACGTCAGTAGATTAAGACCTAATCAACGGAGACTTGGGATCATGAATTCTCTGAATTCATCGTATCTTTCAAGATGAGTAAAGGTTGTTGTGTAACTTTTATTCTATGTTTGTATATGACTAACAATCATCACCAACAGTCATACACTTATCATGGTTTAGAAGTAGGAATATCCTTCATTACACCACAGGGTGACTACATTTGTAAAGCCTATAGGATCGCCTTCCAATGCATAAACAACATAGAAGAGTATGAAGCCCTTATGATAGGACTAAGAATGGCCATCCAATGGAGGATTAAAACTTTGAATGTCTATGGAGATTCCCATCTTGTGATCAAATAGGTTAATGATGAGTACCAAACAAAGGATGACAAATTGATCCCATATAAAAGAATGGTGGATGATCTCAAGGAGTATTTTCATGAAATCCACTTTGAACAAGTTCCAAGGACTAATAACAAAGTTGGTGATGCCATGGATACTATTGGATCTCTCTTAGACATGCCAAATAATAGCCACAATTGTGAATTCCTTGTTGAACAATTATTGGTACTTGCTTATGATGTCCCAAAATTTAAAATTGTATGTGAACTTATTGGTCCCTTGTCCCCATGGTATCAATACATTTACATTTACCTTGATGACAACACCTTTCCACCTAATCTAACTAATGCACAACACAAAGTATTAATTCACCACTCGTCCCATTATACAATACTCAAAGATACATTGTATTAAAGGAGTCTAGATGGAACCCTTAGTAGGTGCCTTAATGAGGGAGAAGCTTTAATTGCCTTACATAAGGTGCATGAGGGTATATGTGGGTCACACTCTAGTGGTCCTACGCTAGTCAAGAAGCTATGAAGAATAGGATATTACTAGCCAACCATAGAACAAGACACCCAACAGTTTACCAAGAAATATTTGCAGTGTCAAAAACATGGTGATTTGATCCATGCACCTTCTCAAGAGCTACAACCAATCACCACTCCTTGACACTTTTCATAGCGGTGACTCAATGTTAGTGGAAAAATTCATCATTACTGCCATTGAATATTTCACAAAGTGGGTTGAATCCATTCCACTCACTTATATCACTAGAAAACTAATTTCTATGTTTATCCTATATTACCTCATATTCTTCTATGGGATATGTCATGCCATTGTCATAGATAATGGTAGACCTTTCAAAAACCAAGATGTATGAGCCCTTTTTCCAACAATTCAACATCTACCATCACTTATCCACACCATATTACCCACAAAGTAATGGACAAGATAAGGCTTCAAATAAGGCCATCCTCAAGATACTCACGAAAATAGTCAATGAAGTTGGTCGTGACTGGAACTACCAGCTCAATCTTTACCTTTGGGATTATCACACCAACATCAGGACACCCATGGGAGCCACACCATACTCCCTTGTCTTTAGTTCTAAAGACATTTTTCTAATTGAGGTCTAGCTCCCCTCACTGCATATATCATTTTAGAATCTTATCAATGATGAGGAATATCCAGTATCCTAGTTACATGAGTTAGAGATGTTAGATGAAAGGTCATTCAATGCCCTAAATCACTTGCAAGTCTACTAGAACTGCCTTTCCCACAACTAAAATAAGAAAATCAAGGCTAGAGAATTTTAAGTAGGTGATATGTTGCTCAAATAAAATTAGAGGAACCAACAAGACTAAGAGAAAAAGGGCAAATTCGATCCTAATTGGTTGGGTCTGTTCATTATCACTACCAATTATGGATCAGGAGCATATTAGCTTGCCACACCTAAAGGCTAGCCTATGGAAGAGCTAATTAAGATAATCCATCTAAATAAATTCTTTACCTAATATCGCATATCCCAAAAGTAAAAAAATCTGAAAAATTAAAAAAACAAACAAAAAAAGTCCAAAAAATTGAGTGCACTGAAGCCATCCAGTGGTGAAAACCACTTCGATGGTGCCTTCGATAAGTACCATGGTGAATACATGTCTTGGGCATCATAATTAGTGGCCTTATCTACCATCTATTAATATTTTGTTCATTCACTTCATCCAGCATGACCTCATATCCTATCATGGCTTTAAACTTGTAAACATTAAGTGTCTCCACTTTTCTCCCATTATCACTCCACACTGGGGGAAAATATCCTGGAGTATGAATAATAATTAGATCTTTGTATGCATATTTTGACTCACTACATAGTTATTCTCATACATCTCCCGTACATACACTATAACCAAAAATACCAAAAATTCAAAAAACCCCAAAAATTCATAAAACCCCCCAAATTCCAAAAAATTAGAAAACTCCAAATTTCCAAAAATATAAAAAAAAACCTTCAAAAAATAAGAAATAACCCTACTACACCTTAATCAAGGACAAAATAAAAACAACAAAAAAAACACCACATACAAAAACAACATACCACAACACCAATCACACATAAGACCAAATTTTCAAAGACCATATAACCATCATATCTTGCACCTATCCTACAACATCCATCATCACAACATATTCCTTAGGATATATTGTTCCCACAATAGGCATAACTCAATTGCATCCAATCCACATTATTGTCAAGAGATTAAATGGTTTTTGGTCATCTCTCAGGTTGTCTTTTGTTTTGATTTATCTTTTTGCACTCCTACACTTCTCCAAATACCACTTTGATCTTCCATATCTTGTTGTGTCATTGGATGGTATAGAATGGGGCAAGAGTCATTTTGTTTCTATATACTATGTTTGTTGGATGTTCTTATTACTCTAGCAAGTATTCATATCTTGTGTGTATCAAAATAGTTTTTTGCATAACATATGTCCTTTGCATCTAACTCTTATACCTTTTGTGCACTAGGACTACCATGCTTTAAGTCTTTTTTCCCACATGTTTAGACAAGGTTGTACTATGTTGGGCATGTATAAGCACACCCTCTTGTTTGAGTGTCAAGTCCATGAAAATATTGGATATAAATCATCACCTTGGTATCCTATACCTTGGTATCCTATACCTTGGTAAACAATATCCTTTTTGCTATATTAAAAATTATAATTTCTCTAAAACATACCAGCATAACTCACACCCTCATCTTCACTATCTTAACCACCCACCCATGACAAGAATCTTATCCATATTCATCCATAACATCCATATCCCTAGATTTGCATTAATGAAGATGGTGATCCAACAAACTCATCCTTAACCCTACCACTTCGCCCATCCTAATAAACCTAATCCTAATCCTACCATTTCCCCCCATCCTAACAAACCTACCCATAATTCAACCATTTCCTCCCCCATCCTAAAAAATAGATTCAACAAACCCCTTCCCCCAACCAACCTTGACCTCCCCTTGTAAACCCCCAATCCTAGACCAAACAAGAAGGATTTAGAGACTTATCTCAAGGGTTGACAGAAAAATCTCTCTTACTACCAAATATCTAGAATAATATAATCTACACCCTGATTCTGACTTTGCATCCCAACCATATCACCTACCCCATTCTAACAAACCTATCCCCCATACAAGCATGTTCATGTTGCTTTCCAATCATTCCCCCAACAACCCCTCATTCCAAAATCTACCTAACCCCCTCTCACAAGAACAAGGGCACTTTGTATCAGGATCAACAAAAAAATGCATCCACATCCATTACATACATCTGCATCCACACATTAGTACCACAACATCATAACCTAAACATACACATATCCATCACACAGTCACCCAACTCACATCATGATGGGGCTAGATTTGGCAGTCACCCAAAGTACAAGATGATTTGGAGGTCATCTCTACACCCTCATAATCACCATGCCACATACATAAACCCCTCACAACACATACATCATGCATCATAAGTCTTAAAACATACATCCATAAGGGCCCTTAGAAGAAAGCAAGTGAACTTTATTTCATTGTGTAAATCTAAGGCCTAATCACAAAAACATGTCATCATAACACCTCATCCACTACACATGTCATAGAATTGCAATAGAATGGATTTCTTGGTAACTCCTCTTGATGGTCGTAAGTGAGCTGGGAAACTATTTTGTTGTGTACCTCTAAATGTTCTACTTCATAATACCTATGTCACAAACCATTATACCAACATATGATCATAATATATACATCAACACATAACACATAATCCTACCATGTTAACATTCATCACATTACACATCTAATCGAGCCTATCCATTCATTTGCAACATAGAAAGTTATTAATGATAATTATACTAGCATGTAAAAAACTTTAAATGGATTAGGTCTTGATTAACATGCACAACAACATCCACATCATAATCAATGAAACATAACACAACATCATCCATCACATAATCTATGTCATGATCTATCACAAAACATCCACATCATAATCCATTAACCATACATAATTCTAAACATAATCATAATCCATCATAATACCATAACGCATAAACCACAACATGAATCCATAACATAAAACATATCTATAATCCATTACATATAGACATATTCCATGAACATTAGACATCCACCCATAATAGTACCATAATGCATATCATCAACATCCATCCAACATCCATACATGACATAAGAAAACTATCCATCACATCATAAATAACATCATAAGCATCATAATCTACCCACAATATGCTCATCATATATACATCAAAAAATAGGTCATTCAATACAAAATATACCTGAAGGCTCAATATATAAATGTCTGGTACAAAATATATAAGATACCATTGATTGGTGCTATCCCTAGACTTTTCTAGAGCATATAGTCCTACTAATGAGGGCCCCACCCCTGTAACATGTCCACATGTATCCTATACCCCTATCATCTGAGTCCCTCTACTCAGTGGTGGTATCACTAGCACCTATGCTACTAGAGGCATCCCTCAAGGTGGTCCCATGACTAGACCTATCATAGAGTGAGTCCTAGACCTCCAAGATCTTTTGGCCCTAGATCATCTACTCTAAGAATTATAATTGAGCTTTCCTTAATCCTTAGGCATTGTTGCGTGATATAGGGTTTTGTAGTGTTATGCCCTCTCCTAAGACTCAACTAGCTCACTTTGTACCTGAGTTAGATCACCTTAAACCTACAAAAGGTCCCACTACATATTCCCCAATCTAGCACCTGCTACTCCTTGTAGGGTAGTATTTCTACACCCACAATGCAACCTCCTATCACTCGGCTCACTGCTTTAAAACATGAGCTATATATCTCTCTACAATACATGTGTCCCGCTCTTAGATAATGTGAGCTAGCTTTGCAGGATCCATGCTGGCTCCTTACACTGTAAATAGCTCTACTATCTATCCCCATACATCCCTAAGCTCCCCTTGTAGCCTATCCACTTCCACCTCTACCATTGCCAACTAGGCCTCTATTATGTCCCTCTCCACCCTGGCAATAGCCAGCTCACTCATCAAACTCTAAATCTCAGCTTGTAGCACCACTGGATCCACCTCCTCCTCCCCACATCCTCGTGAGTAACTCACCATCGTCTCTACCCTCTAGCAAAATCATCACACACCAATCGCCAGCCCATCTCAATCCCCTCCTCCACCACCATCTCCCCTGTCACTCTCCTCCTCTAACTCCTCCTCTTCCTTGTTGTTCTCAACCCCCACTAACTGACCCTCTAGAAGGGTTATCCTCGTAGGCCATCGCTCCTACTACTAGACATCATAGTCATGCGTAGTCCCTGCATCCACCACATCTACCCACCACTCCCACTGAAATGGTACTAATCATTAAATGCAGCAATAAGTATACAAGGATCAATGGGAAATCCCCATCCCTTCAGTCACTCCCTCATAACCTGAGGGAATACAACCTCTATCTATGGCTTGTCCTACCACACCCCAAACTATCTCCACACATGATCTGGCATATAACAATCAATAATATGCTCTATACTCCCCATGATGTATCTACCCTATCAAGCATAGCATAGATGATCCATGTATCCATGCCATCTCTCACAAGCTCAACATGGCCTCCATATCACTAAGTATAACTCATCAAAGACCCTCCTCTAGTACCTCAAGGCCCCCTGTAGATGGTGTTGTAACATCCCTACATACAAATATACATAAGGCTACCCCACTAGCCTTTCATATTCACATACTAGCCATGTAACAACTATGTGCTCCCAAGCTCACACATGGAGAAGAGTGATTTCACATCCTAGGCTAGCACCTCATCAATAAACTATTAGGTGCATATCATGATATAGGTGGGCCAACACACATGGCCCCAACACCTACACAGTCGTCTCCTTAAATATCCTTTCTAATACAACTCCCTAGCCAACTGAGAAGCCACAAGACCTTTTTCGCAACAGTATGCCTCCAATCAATGGCACAATGTATAACACCATGCCCTCCAAAGAGACCATCACATCTTGCCATAGTAGCTCCTGACCACTCCTATCCAAGATAATGACATCAGGAGCAAACACATGCCTCAATGCTACTAAACCTGCATCCTGGTCATATACGACTCTCTCTCTATGTATCGGGATCCTTAGGATTCTCCAAAGGTCCTCCAGAGTGTCTATAATCTCCTCTGTCAGAAGTAGAAAAACACACCGATCACTCTGTCATCTCTCCACTAGTACTGTCATCATGGCCTTATGTGCCTGGATATCTAGTATATATGCCAAGTGACACAATCTGATCCACTCTAGTGCTAGCACATCCCCTGGTCCAAACCAATCCAAGAAAGACAAAGGAGGTAGCCTTCACTCCCTCGACTATAATGCAACTAACTCCTCTTGCATCCATGACACCACTTAATTATCCTTTTTTACAATAAAAATTGTGTAAAAGCACTAAGTCCCCCAATGTTGGCATCGACAAATGCATAGGTGCTAACAAAACCTGTGTTTGCGCTAATCCATATGAAAGTGCTAACAAAAGCCATGCTTGCACTAATTCATGCACAAGTGCTAACCTCTCCTGTGATAGCACCAAAAGGTGCAATGGTGTTAATAGACCTTGCATTTGCACTAAACCCCATGTAAGTGCTAAATTAGTCTGCACTAGCACCACTAGGTGCATCGGTTCTATTCTATCCTATGTTGGTGATGATAGATACATAAGCACTAATCTCATTAGCGCACACACCAAATGACACGTAGGCACTATCCTACACCATACAAGTGCTAAACCAGCATGAAAGCACTAAACCACCCATCAAAAGGTACAAAACCACCCCACCTAATTGGTCATTTTTGATGTGACAAATGTGCTACTTCACAATGAAGGCACTAAACTAGAGAAAAAGTGCTAACTACTCCACCTTAGGTGCTACGCCTAACCCAAATGCGCTAAGCAAGTGCTTTAACGCATTCATTGACCCTAACCTACACCACAGTTAATGCAACATAAATACCTAAAACCCAATTCACAAAAGAGGGATAGGCCACATATTGACTTACCAGCCTTCAGAGGTTTCCTATACTCGTGAACTCACTCTACTCGATGCTTGCATCATGGAATTCCTAGCGTAGTTTACATGCTCTATCACTCAACTTCTCCAAATCACTCATGCCTTAGTGTACAAGTTAGGATTATGGCCCCCTATAGCCTATTTATAGCCTCCACCTAAGCCCTAACACTAATCTTTCTAACCCAACCCTAATTTTTCACCCCCTGGCTTCATACCATATTTTTTTTCCCTATTTTTTCTTCCTCTAATCTTATTTCCCATCCCGCATCTCATCCTACCTACTATTTTCTCCTTTTCAAGAGTTCACCCCAAAAAAAATATTTTTTCTATTTGATCTTTCAAGGGGGCATATCCTACTCATTCTTCCCTTCCCTTCAGTCAACTATTTGAATTTTCTTTGATATGATGTTACTCCTAATTGGTCACAATGCCACATCAAAGAGGGGCAAAATGTAGACACCTGAAAATGATGTGTCCTCACACCATCATCTATTGACAGTTCCCTAATGTCACCCATCATACCCCCTTGTTCCAAATTAAATAAATGAATTTTATTTAATTAATTATCAATCCTCACTCTAGCCAGCCTAAAAATGATTAAATACATAATTAAAATTTATTTAATTAATCATCCCCACATTACCACTACCCTAAATTAATTAAATAAAGTTTTTTTATTTAATTAATCCACCTAGCTCATGACTAAACCTAGTCAAATTAAATAGGTATCATTTATTTAATTAGATACCCTGCCCTACATACACCCTATGATCAACTTAATTAAATATCTACTTAATTAATTTGAGTCACTAATTAATTCATCTCCTAATTTCCACCATCCATATTAATTAAGTTAATTAACTACCTAATCCCTCATTATCCCATCTCTCCACAATTGATTAAGTAATTAACATTATTTAATTAATGGGATTCACATGTGTCTCAACCTCATCTTTCCTAATCCATGAAAGAGCATCATTTAATTGATAAAGCTCACACATGTCTCCACCTCATCTTTCCAAATCCATGCATTTGTCACTTCTCATCCCACTCACCCATTAAAATGGATTTTTAATTTATTCACATATGATGCAGGAGCATCCCTAGTTCAAGAGTAATCTTGCATCAACCAAAAACATTTGCATTTCAACTTGTTTATAGTTTAGTTTGTTTCTTTTCATTTTCTAGTTCAATTTACGCAATTCAGTCTGAAGCAGTTTCTGTATTTTTGGTCCAGTAGCATTTTAGACCTTGTGGAGCTAAAATTAGCATCTACATTCATTCATCTACATCATATCCAGAATTCAGAGATCCGCACATCATTACCAGAAAGATATCGCTACCAAAAGATCGACTATTTTCTCATAACAGAGCATCCTGATAATCACAGACAACCAATTGAAGGAGAAACATGTGGAAGCATTTCCCAATCTGTGAAGCCTAATGACACATCATTCAATGATATTTGGTTTGTGGCCAAACTTCCTTGAAGATTCGTACATCATTCCATTCATTTTTCGGAGGAGTTCTATGCAATTAGGTCCAACCTATCTGTGTACACACATCACAACTCTTCATTAGAGTTTGTAATCTTCCTTGGCTAACGCGGAGGAATCTCATGATCCGAACTTGATATATATTGATGTAATAGATCCTTAGGGAAGAAGTTCACAAGTTACTAAGTTCTAGATAGATCACTTATTCATTTTCTGGTGAAGGATCTTCAAAGCTTTATCTTGTGCATGTATGTAATCAGGCCTGTGAGCCCTAATTATAAGCCTGCATGTTACCGACCGATCTCTATTTGAATTCTATGATATATTGAATGACTAAATCTACATTTGTTCCATTACTTTGAGTTGTTTCCATTGTGTTTACTCTTCCTACATGGTCCTAATGGTTCATTCTATGAACCCTCCTACCGTGACTACACCAAGTGGTATTAGAGTGAGTTTGAATCTTTGGGAGTGAATTGAACGAAATTGGTGAAGGAATTCCATAAGATCTTGATGTGGATAGATCACCAAATTGAGACAGGTTACTTGTGTTGCAACCGATTATCAATTGTGAGGCACTTGTCACCTTGTAGCTCGATCGCTGAACCTGAGGTAGTTTACACTTGATCCTAGGAAGAATGCCATCATGGAGAGTTGCTGCTATCAGAACAATGGCTAGAAGAGTGGATGAGATGATGGAGATGATGAAAATAATGTGAATTTGATTGGATGCTATTGAAGAAGATTGGCAAAGAGGATTGACACCTAGACCTAATGTTGAAAGTGATAATGAAGAATAATCTCAACCTGTTGAACAAACTGACAAAACCCTAGGAGGTGATGAAGAAGAAGAATCAGATCAAGTGAAGATGTTGTGATCTATTTCAAAGATTAAAAAGAGATCTACAGTTGATGTGCCAAATTATACTGGTAATTTAAACCCTAAAGAACTGATTGACTAGATAAATGACATGGAAGAATATTTTGAATATGAGGAAATTGAAGATCTAGAGAAGGTGAAATTTGTAAAGACAAAGTTGAAAGGACATGCTGCTATATGGTGGAAAGAAGTTCAGTTGGAAAGAAATAGAAGAGGAAAAGAAAAGATTACAAAATGGGATGGGATGGTGACAAAGTTGAAGAATTAGTTTATACCTACTGACTATGAGTTGGAACTGTTGAAAATATTGCAAAACCTTAGGCAAAAAGAGAAATCAGTGAAGGAATACACAGAAGAATTCCATAAATGATCATAACAACAAGACATAGTGAAGCAAGCAAGGAGAAAGTGGCTAGATACATCAATGGACTGAGATTGAACATTCAAGAGGAACTAAGCTTGGTAAGGATGACATCTTTGGAAGAAGCATATCAATTTGCCCTAAAAGTTGAAGAGAAGATAAATAAAAGACATGATCAGAGACAGAGAGGAAGAGGAGCTAAATTTTAGAGAGGTAGGACTTATTCCATAGGAGACAGATCATTTCTAGAGTAGAACAAGTTTGACAGTCCATTTAGGAAGGATGACAAAGATACTAATACATATAGGAGAAATGATAGAAATTTTCATCCCAGAGGTAACTACAATTCATACCGAAATGAAGGGTACAAAAAAGAAGGACGAGGATTATATAAGAGAACATTCAAAGGTACTTGTTTCAAGTGTGGAGGTGAAGGACATATAGCATTTGAATATAATCATGGTAGTACAAGTAAGAGGACAGAAAATAGTGGAAGAGAAGCCTATGTTGAAGAAGAACTTGTTGAATTAGATGACCCCTGTTTTGTTGGTAAACCAAAGAAAGGAGAACCACTTGTGATGAGGAGAGCACTATTTCAAGTAGAGACAAATGAGGAACCACCACAGAGGAAAAGTTTGTTCAAGACAAGATGCAAATCAGGAGGTAAGTGTTGTAAAGTTGTGATTGATAGTGGTAGTTTAGATAACCTAGTTTCAGAAGAGATGGTGACTAAGCTAAAGTTGGAAAGATTAAACACCCTAAGCCCTAATAGATAGCATGGATTCAGGATGATCATAAGGTACTGGTGAGTGAACAATGTTTGGTGAAATTTCATATTGGATCTTATCATGATGAAGTCTTGTGTGATATTAGGCCTATGGATGTATGTCATATCTTGTTGGGTAGACCTTGGTAGTATGATAGAAAAGCTATACATGATGGGAGAAAGAATACATACACTATAACAACAAATGGAAACAGAATTACTTTGATTCCTTTAGAAGATGACCCTAAGAGTGAAGTATGTGGGAATGCTAGAATCTGTTTGGTAGATGGAAGAAAATTTCTAGATGCTTTGAGACATGAGAATATGTGTTATGCCTTGATTCCTAAGAAACTTGAAACATTGATGAAAGAGAATGAAGAATCACAACTGGAGGAGATAAGAAAGTTGTTGATAGAATATGAAGACATCATATCAGATATTGTACCTAAAGGATTGCCACCTATAAGGAATATCAATCATCACATGGATCTTATACCTAGAGCAAGTTTGCCTAACAAAGTAGCACACTAGATGACACTGGTAGAGAATGAAGAATTGAAAAGATAGATACAAGAATTGTTGAGGAAAGGTTTGATTAGAGAAATCTTGAGTCCTTGTGTAGTACTTGCAGTATTAGCACTGAAGATAGATGGAGAATGGAGAATGTGTACTGATTCTAGAGTAATAAACAAGATCACAATTAAGTATAGATTTCCTTTACCTAGGATGGATGATATCATGGATTGTTTGAGTGGAGCAAGATATTTCACAAAGATAGATTTGAAGAGTGGATACAATCATATTAGAATTACAGAAGGAAATGAGTGGAAGACTACTTTTAAGACAAATGAAGGATTTTTTGAGTGGTTAGTGATACCCTTTGGATTGACAAATGTATCAAGTACTTTCATGAGATTGATGAATGAAGTCTTGAAGAAATTCTTGGGTAAGTTTGTGATTGTATACTTAGATGATATTCTAATTTTTAGTTAGACAAAAGAGGAAAATTTGTGGCATATTAGACAAGTTTTGTAGAGACTGAGAGAAGAGAAATTATTGATAAACATCAAGAAGTGTAGTTTCATGAAGGAAGATCTAGTATACTTGGGATTTGTGATTTCTACAGAAGGATTTAAGATGGACCCTGAGAAAGTGAAATCAATTATTGAATGACCTACACTAGAGAGCATTGGAGAAGTTAGATCATTTCATGGATTGCCTAGTTTCTATAGGAAGTTCATCAGAAATTTTAGTTCAGTTTGTAACCCTATGATAGAGATGATGAGAGGTGACAAAAGATTTTAAGTGGACATCTGGAGTAGATAAAAGTTTTGAACTATTGAAGAAGAAGGTGACAGAGAAACCTATTTTGGCATTACCATATTTAAATAAGGTATTCGAAGTTGATTGTGATGTAAGTGGAAATGCAATTGGAGCAATATTAAGTCAAGAAGGTAGACTTGTAGCTTATTTCAGTGAGAAGTTGAATGATGCAAGGAGAAGATATTCAGTTTATGATCAGGAGTTCTATGCCATAATTCAATCCTTGAAGAAGTGGAGACATTACTTGTTTCCTAAGGAGTTTGTGTTGTATACAGATCATCAAGCTTTGCAATATTTGAACAGTCAAAGTAAGTTGAATCAGAGACATATGAGGTGGGTAGAGTTCATGCAGAGTTATACATTTGTGTTGAAGCATAGGAGTAGAAAATCAAATAAAGTTGTTGATGCATTAAGTAGGAGAAGAAACATGTTGACAGAGATGCGAGTTGAAATGTTGGGTTTTGATGAATTAAAGAACATGTATGAGGGAGACACTAATTTTGCAGAACCCTAGAAAGCATGTAAAAAGCCTGTTGTGATAGATAGGAGTAAGTGTTTGGACTATTTCATTCAAGAAAATATGTTGTTCAAAGGAAATCAGTTGTGCATACCTAAGAGTTCAATGAGAGATAATTTGATCAAGGAGAAGCATAGTGGAGGATTGGCAAGACACTTTGGCATTGATAAGACAATGGCTTTGGTGAGTGTAAACTACTTTTGGCCCCAGATACATAAGGATGTTTGGATATTTGTGTAGAGTTGTGGAGTTTGTCAAGTTGCAAAAGGGAGTAGTTAGAATATCAGATTGTATAAACCTTTGACAGTACTGGAGAGACCTTGGGAAGACATAAGCATGGATTTTGTGATGGGATTGCCTAAGATACATAGAAGACATGATTTAATATTCATAGTGGTGGATAAATTTTCAAAGATGGATCATTTCATACCTTGTAAGAAGAGAACTGATACAGTGCATGTAGCTGACCTATTTTTCAAGGAGATTGTGAGATTACATGGATTACCTAAGAGTATAGTTTCAAATAGAGACACAAAGTTTGTTGGATACTTTTGGAGGACACTTTGGAAGAAGATGAAGACATATTTGAAGTTTAGTTCATCTTTTCATCCATAGACAGATGGATAGATAGAGGTAGTGAATAGGAGTTTGGGAAATTTGTTGAGATGTTTGGTTGGAGAGAAAGTTGGAAGTTGGGATTTGATTCTTTCATAAGCAGAGTTTGCATATAATAATTTAGTGAACAAGAGTACTGGAAGAACACCTTTTGAGATTATTACCAGAGTAAACCCTAAGGGAGTTGCAGAATTGAGAGATGTCAGTATGGAAGAGAAGAGAATTGTAGAAGAAGAAGAATTTGTAGAGCATATGAAGATAGTACATGAGTAGGTTAAGAAGCATTTGGAGAATATGAATAGTAAGTACAAAGAGAAGGATGATGAGAAGAGAAGACATAAGGAATTTGAAGTTGGAGATGAAGTGATGGTGTACTTGAGAAAATAAAGATTTCCAGCTGGGACATATAACAAGTTGAAGGTGAAGAAGTTTGGACCTTGTAGGATACTCAGGAAATTTGATTCAGAGAATGCATATGAAGTGGAGCTACCAGAGACATTGGTGATGAAAAGCTACCACCACTAAAGGGCCCAACTGAACACTTAATGAAGAGAATGCAAGGGATGGAAGGGCATAACAAGGTTTAAAGGTATTCCTAGACCTACTTCTCCACTGGTCCTTGACTGTACTTAGATGGACATGATTGTCCCCTCACCATACAAGGCTTAAATGAGTAGTAAAGGTAACTTATCATGGCTTATATGCATGGAACTCATGCCTATCCTCCAAGACAACTGATATTTCACTAAAATGATGCATTTAAACTAATGAAACTCATTAGGATTCCTGACCACAGACCCTTCTTATCTTTCCTTTGTAAGTAGACCAACTTGCTTATAGCCGTTTTTGAGGTGTTTTTGGGGCATAACTTGCATAAAACCTAACAAACCCATGAAAACGATAGAATTTGAGATACCCATTATGGAATTACACAACATACCAAACATGCAGGGTGTGGTCTTTTGGAACACAAGCCTAAAAAATGGACTATTTCTGTTGTCCTAGAGGGCAATTAGTCCACTTTTACAAAGGAAGTGTCCTCCAAACTTGCTCCCAACACAAAACTTCTATGGACAGTCTTTCAACTAGTTCCAAAACCATCAAATCCATAATCTTCCTCAGGAAAAACTATAACAAGAGCCCCAAACCACTAAACCCTCATTTTTAGGCTAAAACTCAAGGGTTTATTGAAAATCCCTATTCCAGGCCTCCACCATCTTGGCTATTGGTTCAAACACATTCAAATACACCTACACAAACTCATTCCATCATTATATGACTAATTCTTTAGACTTTTACACAAATCTAGCCTCTAACCTACTCAAACTAAGCAAAACTCAGGAGGATTCCTCTAGGACAACACTTCAAACATCACAAATAACTTTTCCCTGCTCCTACAATAGAGATTCAATACAAAATATAGTCTAATAGGATTTATTTCATCTATCTAGAAGTTTTGATGTTGATGAAACAAGCCAAAAATCCATCAATTTGTTAAAAAGCCTTAAAACTAGGATTAAAGAACAATTTCAGCAAAACGAGTGCAAGAGTGCTTCAAATCCAATGTCAAATCCTCTAAACTGATTCAAATGAGAGCTTATCCTAGATACTTCATAATTCTATGCATTTTAGCTCTTGACTACACTATATGGGCACGTGCCAGGCATAAAGCAATGAAAAAAATAGTAAAATATGCAGAAAAACTGATAATTCACTATTATTTCTCTTCAAATATTCATGATGATCCTCTTACTCAACATGAGAGAGGTATATATACATGTTTTCAATAAAAATCCATGATTACTCAAACTCCCATTGTGGGAAAAGCCACCATAAAGGTAGAAAAATGATTGTTTTTTCCATAAAAGCTAACTATCTAAAATTAGATTGACTGTCCACAAAAAATGCTCAACTTAGATAGTCATAAAAATAGGAAAATATTAAATTTCCTACACCTATATGACCTCCACTCTAAGAAAATGCCTCTAGTGGGCTTCAATACATTATTTCAAAATCCCAGTTGGTCTCAAACAAACAAAACTTTAAAAAAAATTGACATAAAATATCCTAGGTGCACTGCACCAATTGGGTATTTCACATATTTTCAACATCGTGGACCTATATCAATATCATGAAACAAAGTTCAATAACAACATGGAAGAAGACTTGAAGAAGAAGTTACCACAACAAGCACTGAAGTAGATTGAAGACATTTTGGACAGTAGAGTTGGATGCAACACTAGAGGAAGACAATATAGAGAATATCTCGTGAAGTGGAAAGGCAGACTGGAAGAAGATTCGTCATGTATTTCTCAAGCTAATGTGGACTGTCTTGGTTCTCCCCTAGCCCCAGAAAAGTGATGGGCTCACTTTTCTCAATAACCCCAGATGTCTGATACAAGAGCATCCCTAGTTCAAGAGCAATCTTACATCAACCAAAAACATTTGCATTTCAGCTTGTTTGCAGTTCAGTTTGTTTCTTTTCATTTTCCAGTTTAGTTTAGGCAATTCAATCAGAAATAGTTTTTGTATTTTTGGTCCAGTTGTATTTTAGACCTTATGGAGTTGGACTTAGCATCTACATTCATTCATCTACATCATATCTAGAATTCAGAGATCCGTACATCATTACCAGAAAGATATCGCTACCAGAAGATCAACTATTTTCTTAGAACATAGCATCCTAATAATCACAAACAATCAGCTGAAGGAGAAACCTACAGAAGCATTTCCTAATGTGTGAAGCCTAATGACACATCATTCAATGATATTTGGTTTGTGGCCAACCTTCCTCAAAGATCTGCACATCATTCCATTCATTTTTTGAAGGAGTTATATGCAATTAGGTCTGACCTATTCGTGTACACATGTTACATCTTTTCATTGGAGTTTGTAATCTTCCTTAGCCAACACAGAGGAATCTTATGATCCAGACTTGATATATATTGATGTAATAGATCCTTAGGAAAGCAATTCACAAGTTACTAAGTTCTAGATAGATCGCTTATTCATTTTCTGGTGAAGGAGCTTCAAAGTTTTATCTTGCGCATGTATGTAATCAGACTTGTGAGCCCTAATTGTAAGCCTGCATGTTTCCAGACAATCTCTATTTAAATTCTATGATATATTGAATGATTGAATCTACATTTTTTCATTACTTTGAGTTGTTTATGTTGTGTTTACTCTTGTTGCATAGTCTGAACAGTTCATTTTGTGAACCCTCCTACCGTGACTACACCAACATGTCTCCATCTTCATAAATTAAAGCCTTTGATCTCACTTTTGAACCTCCACCATTGATCTAAAAATCATCAAAAATGTATAAATAAGAGCCTCTCCTAAGACATTTGGGGACACAAGCTTGAGATTCCACCCTTATGATCCAAACATTCTAACATCCATACCCAAAATTATAGCCTATTCCACATCCAATTTGCATCGAAATCCTTACTCACATGATGTTGGTATTAGATTGAGCAATCCACATTTGTTCATATTGGGTAAAGCTAGGATATTTAGTTGGGTGCATGCATTTCCTCCACCTTATCAAGGAGAGTTGAATGGAGGAGATTTGAAAGTATAACTCATTGTTTTTATTTTTCTTTATGTTTCTAACATCTCCCTCATTCATGTATCTTCAAGTTCCTTTTCCCAATGTCAAACAACTCTAGGTCTCTATCATAGTCATCAAACTTTTTAAATAGTAGCATCATTAAACTACTAGTGGTTTTCTCTTCATCACCACTCATGGTATCTTTAACTATTGTTCAAACCATCATAGTCTCTATAAACTGTGATAACTAGTGTCTTCATAAAATGCAACCAAACCACAAACAACCTTTGTAAACCACAACAAAACTACCAATGATTTATACTACACAAGATCTCCTTCACCCAAACCACAACTCAATTTGGAAATGCCACCTAGGGGCCACAAGGGCTAGTTTATTTCTCTAATAGTGGCATTTTTTTTCTAGAACACAACTTTTTGTATAAGATCCATTTTTTGAGCCTTAAGAGTCACTAAAAAGCTAGTTCTATCCCTTATGCAATGGTGACCTTCTTTTCCTGTAATTTTTCTATAATTTTTAATTTTTTTGCCTCTAAAGTCAACTTTTGCACTATTTTTTGATGAGGCATAACTTTCACTCTGCTTACAAATTTTTTTATTTTTATTTGAAATTATTTGAAAATCACAAGGATTCTATTTGTACATGTAATTTTCCACTTTGGAAAGCCTACTTTTTCAAAAAAATTATAAAATTGTCATGTGTCATAAATGATCAATTTAGGCTTCCAACTTATGTAATTGTACTAAGAAACTTGTCTTTTTTCTAGGGGGAATTTTTTATAGAATTAATTAATATTTAAAAGGTTTATGAAGAATAGTTTAAAGTGCCTCCTTATGTTTGTACATCATGGATCCTAAAATTGACGTTCTAACTCCACACAACTATCACACTTGGAATTTCAAAATATAAAAACTACAATTTACAAGTGAATATGAATAATTCATCAATAGGAATAAATTAGATGAATCAATTGGGATCATTGGTTTGCATGTTTTTGACAATCTTAAATTTCATCTTATAAATTATACAACACATAAAAAAATGTGGAACAAATTAAATGAACTCGTTGGTATTATCAATTAATTTCATGCTCTTCAATTGGATGTTGAATTAATGACACTATTCCCTAATGTCTTCCCTTTAAGTGAAGACCTTTTGGTTATGTTTAAATATATATTTATTGTCTAAAAGGTTGTGCCAATGCAAAATGAAATAAAAACATGTGTTATTGATCATGTCTATGTTGAAAGGCCCATATCAAGTCTTCTCATCTACCTTTTATTCTACAATGGATGCTCTTGTTGATGAATTTAAGATTCCAACTTTTGAGTAGTTTTGTGATAGACTTGCAAGAGAAAATATAAGTTACTCTCCATGGATACAATCACATCCTTTAAAGTCAAACATTAATGGAATGGAAATCTAAGGGTAAAGGAAAGAAATATTTTAAACCTAAGGCTTAATCTACTTTAGAAAGTGACAATCCCTCCACTTAGAAGAAAAAATCTAATAAAATATCCACTACCTATTCTAAGTCAAGTAAGATTTCCTCGCAGACAAATAAGAAAAGAAGTGACATGTTCATGACATACATTATTTTCAAAGGATGTAAGCCTTGGACGAGGCCATGAAGAAACACAACATTTCTATTCCTAAACCTAGCAAAGGTCAAGCACTTACAACTAGAGGTTTGGATTCATTCACAAAGAGTTTGATATTTTACTTGGGATCCTCTCATCACATCACCAACTCACATGATCTATTTGAGTCTCTTTAATTGATAAATCTACTTAGATTGTAGTGAGTAACTCTACATAGATTCTACTTTCAAGGGTAGGTACTGTATAGTTTATAGATATTTGCATTGAGGATGTGCTCTATGTTCCCAATATTTCTACCAATATTATCTCCATTAACAAAATTTTCCATATTGGGAATAGGAAGATCTAGTTGAGTTCTTCCAACATGATGTAGTTTTTATAGAACTATGACATCCTAAGAAAATTGTTGCTTTAGGAAGAGTTGATCATGGGTCTAAATTATATAGGTTTCATGGTTTTGAGTCATCTTATGGATCATCAGACATAGCATGTGCAAATTCTTTGAGTATATTTTACCATGAGAGGTTTTGTCACCTCAATTATAGATATCTTCAATAGTTTATTACATATAATATGGTACTTGGTCTTCCTAAGGTTTTATACATAGAGGAATTTTGTCAAGGTTGTGTCCTTGACAAACATCATTAGAAACACTTTCACAAGGGTAAGGCTTAGTGTGTTATAACCTTCCTTGAGTTGGTACATAGAGATGTCATGTCATTTCCAACTTTCTCTTTTTCTACAACCAAATATGCACTTACTTTCTTTAAAGATTACTCTCATCGCACATGGGTCTACTTTCCTATGTACAAGAGCGATGTCTTCAACCATTTTAAGACCTTTAGGTTGTTTGTGGAGAGGCAATCAAGTTCTTCTAATTAAAAGGTACATACAAATAATGGGGGAATATGTGAAATAAGACTTTTAGGATTATTACACTAAGCATGGTATACATCTTTAGTATATGGTTCCCTACACTCCTTAGTCTAGAATGGTTTCATTAAAAAAAAAGAATAGACCACTAATGTAGATGGAAAATTGTATACTTTAGTCATGGTCTATGGCCAGATCTTTTTGGGCCGAACAAATCAATTACACTAACTATTTTAAGAATCGCACTCACCATAAGGTAGTTCAGAATATTACTCTAGAGGAGGCTTGGTCCAATATCAAGCCTAATGTTTCCTTCTTTAGGGTATTTAGTAGCAAGTCTTGGGAATTCATTGCATATGGCTAACATAAGGAAATTGATACAGGAGCATCCAGTGGTGTAAGGGCAATCTTGTATCACCCAAAAAAAGATGTGTTTCAAAATTATTGATGTTCTTTCCATTTCTTTTCAAAATTTGTGGTTTTGGTTCCATAATTGCTTGAATAATGACGTAGAACTTTTAGTTTTTCCAAACTGCTAAAAATAGTAACTTGTTATTTTTAGAAAGTTTGCATTTGGGCACACATTGAAGTGAAAATTTACAGGAAGATTCATAACTGAAAAATAAGATCTTTCATGAAGGAATCACGCAAAGATCATTTGTGAGCTGAAAGATATTAAAGTGTTTGTTTCCCAAAATATACTTGAAAAATTATTCAAACTTAGGTTTGAGGCACTAAATGGCCCTATACGGGCCCAAAAATGGCCAGAACCAATAGAGCCAATTCTTAGCGCGTAGAGCGCTCCTCGATCATTCTGACGCATAAAACAATTTATCAATCAGACACTCGGATCAAAAGTTATGGCTCCCAGAAGTTGACCTATTTTTGGAGGGAGATGCAAATTTTGAAACTAGGTTGTTAGCCACCAAAAAGGCTATTAATAACTATTTTTGGGAACCTTGGGTGGTAGTGGAGTTAAGGGGGAAAGCGTAGAGTCAAGAATAGGTGGGAAAATAGAAACCCTAGCTGATTTAGAGATATAGAAGGTAGATGATTCCAAAGTCTTGCGAGAGGAAGTTGTAACGTGTTGTAACATGTGGAGGGTTGATTCCTCTAATTTTATTTGAGCATCTGTAATGTAATAAGTTGTCAAAATCAATAAAAGAAAGTTCTATTTTCTATGTACAATTTCTGTTGTGTGTTTTATGATTTACCCCTTCATCAAGTGGTATTAGAGCAAGGTTTCATGAGTGTGTAGATAGATCACTGACTGTGAGGTAGTTTGCACCAGGACCTGAGGTTGTAGGTTTGCTGTGGAGATCAAGATGCCTCCACGAAGAAATCATATTGGGAGGAATGCTTTGACAGAAGAGGGTTTTAGAGCCCTACAAAGGCAAATCGATGCATTGCAAGAGGAGCTGCGAAGAGGGTTTGAGCCAAGAATAAGAGAAGAAAGTGAAGATGAAGCTGAAGAAGAGCTATCTGAGGAAGAACAAGAAGTTACAGGAGATCCTACAGAAGTTAGGTTGTTGAGGGTCATTTCAAAGATTTGAAAGAGGCCCAGGATCAAAGTTTCTACATATTCTGAAGATTTAAATCTGGAACAAGTTATTGATTGGATCAATGACATGGAGGAGTATTTTGAGTATGAAGATGTGGAGGACCTAGATCGGGTTAAGTTTGCAAAAACAAAGTTGAAGGGTCATGCCAGTATTTGGTGGAAGGAGGTCCAATTAGAGAGGAATAGAAGAGGAAAAGGAAAGTTCACTAGATGGGATCAGATGGTGGAGAAACTAAAGAAGTAGTTCATTCCTGTGGACTATGAGATGGAGCTACTGAAGAAGCTGCAAGGATTGAAGCAACGTAACAAGTCTGTTAAGGAGTATACAGAAGAGTTTTATAAAATTACTATTAGGACAGGTCATGCATTTCCCAACAAGGAGAAGGTATCCCATTACATTAATGGGTTGAGGCCAAGTATTCAAGAGGAGCTAAGCTTGGTCAAAATGACCACCATAGAAGATGCATACTAGTTTTCCCTAAAGGTGAAAGAGAAGCTGAATAAAATATTTGATAGCAAGCAAAGGGGAAGAGGTCAAGGCAGAAAGACTGGTGGAAGACCCTATGGGGACCAAAATGAAGATTCAAAGAAAAGTGAAGAAGCTGGTACCAGTCAAAATTAGAGAGGAGATAATACCTAGCACCCTCATTACTAGAACAATGGTGAACAAAGAGGAAGAGGCAGACTTGGGCAAGGACCTGGAAGAGGAGGTTTCAGAGGAACTTGTTTCCAATGTGGAGAAGAAGGACATCGAGCATACAAGTTTCTACAACATCAAGGAAGGACAAATAGAAGACTAGAAGGTAATGCATGATTTGCACATGTCAATGAAGATGTGTAAACTAAGGGCTCTAAAGATGCTAAAAGGGGAGAAACCCTAGTTGTCAGAAGAACTTTATTGAATAAGGAGAAAGAACCCAATCAGAGGAAGAGTTTATTCCGCACAAGGTACAAATGTGAAGGTAAGTGTTGTGATATTATTATTGACAGTGGAAGCACTGATAATCTTGTTTCAGAAGAGATGGTTGACAAGTTGAAGTTGACAAGAAGAAAGCATTAGCATCCATATCAGATTGCATGGTTCCAGAAGGACCATAGAGCTTTGGTCAATGAGCAGTGTTTAGTGAAGTTCAAGATTGGTGACTACCATGATGAGGTGTTGTGTGATATCATACTGATGGATGCATGTCATATGCTATTGGGGAGGTTGTGGCAGTATGATAAGAGCGCTGTCCATGATGGCTGTGAAAACACATATTCCCTAACAAAGGATGGAGTTCATCATAATTTGAAGCCCTTGAAGGAGGTGGAAGAAAAGGTAAGTAGTACTGCCAGAATTTGCTTGGTAGATGGTAGGAAATTTTTGGAGGGTATGAAGCATGAGCGTCATTGCTTTGCATTGATTCCTAAGATTAGTCAAGAGAAATGTGAAGATGTACCAGCAGAAGTCTCAGATATGTTGGAAGAATTTTAGGATATTATCTCTGATAATGTACCAGAAGGTTTACCACGGGTGAGGAAGATAAGTCACCAAATGGATTTGATACCAGGAGCTAGTTTGTTGAATAAGGTAGCCCATAGAATGACTCCTTTAGAGAATGAAGAGATGAATAGAAAAGTTCAAGAGCTGTAAAGGAAGGGACTGATAAAGGAGAACCTGAGTCCATGTGTGGTACCTACAGTACTAGCACCAAAGAAAGATGGAGAGTGGAGAATGTGTACAAATTCTTGAGCCATAAATAAGATCACGATCAAGTATAGATTTCCATTGCCAAGAATGGATGACATCATGGATTGTTTGAGTGGAGCCAAGTACTTCAGAAAGATTGACCTGAAGAGTGGGTATCACCAGATCTGTATCAGAGAAGGAAATGAATAGAAGACAACCTTCAAGACAAAGGAGGGTTTGTATGAGTGGTTATTCATGCCATTTGGGCTAACCAATGCACCAAGCACATTCATGTGGCTCATGAATGAGGTACTGAAAGAATTTTTGTAAAGTTTTGTTATTGTTTATTTGGATAATATTTTGATTTTTAGTAAGACTTGTTATGAGCATCTGATGCATATCAGAAGAGTTCTAGAGAAGCTGAGGGAGGAGAAGTTGTTGACTAATTTGAAGAAATGTAGTTTTGCAAAGGAGTTGGTATACTTGGGATTTTTTGTCTTAGAGGAAGGTCTTAAGATGGACCCAGAGAAAGTGAGAGCTATCCTTGAATGGCCTACACCAAGGAGTGCCATAGAGGTAATATCTTTTCATGGTTTGGCAAGTTTTTATATAAATTTTATTAGGAATTTTAGTAGCATTTATGCACCCCTAACTGAGACAATGAGAGGGGATAGAAAAGAGTTTAAATGGACTAAAGGAGTAGACAAAAGCTTTGATACATTGAAGTAGAAAGTCATAGAGCAACCTATTTTGGCACTTTCAAATTTCAATAAGGTATTTCAGGTAGATTTTGATGCAGGTGGTAGTTCTATAGGAGCCATTTTGAGTCAAGAAGGTAAGCCTGTTGCCTATTTTAGTGAGAAGCTTAATGATGCCAAGAAAAAGTATTATGTTTATGATCAAGAGTTTTATACAATAGTTCAGACTTTGAAGAAATGGAGACATTATTTGTTGCCAAAGGAGTTTGTTTTATATACTGATCATCAGGCTTTGCAGTATCTTAATAGTCAAGGAAAGTTGAATAAGAGGCACTTAAAATGGGTTGAGTTTTTGCAGAGTTATACTTTTGTTTTGAAGCATAAGAGTGGGAAGTCCAACAAAGTTGTAGATGCCTTGAGAAGAAGGCAGAATTTGTTGACAGAAATGAAGATAGATGTTGTTAGGTTTGATGAGCTCAAAAGTTTGTATCCTAAAGATTCAGATTTTGTAGAGGCTTGGAAAGATTGTTTGGAACATGTTACTTTGGATAGGACAAAATGGTTAGATTTCATAATCTAAGATGGCATGTTGTTTAGAGGAAGCCAGTTGTGCATTCCAAGGAGTTCCATGAGAGAGAACCTGATTAAGGAGAAGCATAGTGGGGGATTGGCTAGACACTTTGGTTGAGATAAGACCATTGCTATAGTTGGTGAAAATTATTATTAGCCACAGTTGTAGCAGGATGTGAGGAAATTTTGTGTAGAGTTTCAAAGTGTGTCAAATGGCAAATGGAACAAGTCAGAATACATGGCTATATTAGCCTTTACCTGTACCAAAGAAGCCATGGGATGATATTAGTATGGATTTTGTTCTTGGTTTACCAAGGACACAGAGAGGACATAATTCTATTTTTGTGGTGGTGAACAGATTCTCAAAGATGGCACATTTTATTCTGTGCAAGAAGACTAATGATGATGTTCATATTGCAGAGTTATTTTTAGGGAGGTGGTGAGATTACATGGTCTACCAAAGAGCATAGTTTTAGATCTAGTTACCAAGTTTGTTGGTTATTTATGGAGGGCATTATGGAAGAAGTTGAAGACAGATTTGAAGTTCAGTTCTATACACCATCCATAGACTAATGGACAGACCGAAGTGGTGAATAGGAATTTGGGTAACCTGCTACAATGCTTAGTAGGAGATAATCCCAAGGGATGGGATTTGATTTTACTACAAGCATAATTTGCTTACAACAATTCTGTCAATAGGAGTACTGGTAAATCACCATTCCAAATTGTATATGGGAATAGTCCAAGAAATGCTTCAAAGTTAAGGAATTTGGACAAAGGAGAAAAGACAAGTGTCGAGGCTGAAGACTTTGCAGAACACATGAATAATTTTCATAAAGAGGTGAAAAAACACATTAATAAGATGAATATTCAGTACAAGGCTAAGGCAAATCAGAATAGGAGATATAAGGAATTTTAGGTAGGAGATGAAGTCATGGTTCACTTGAGAAAAGAAAGGTTCCCAATTGGAGCATACAATAAGCTAAAAATGAAGAAATTTAGACCATGCAGAATTTTGAAGAAACATGATTCAGGAAATGCATATGAGGTAGAGCTGCCGAGTGGGATCAACATTTACCTTGTTTTCAACATTGTTGATTTATCAGAATATCATGAAGGTGGAATAGAGGATGGACCAACAAAAGAACAGTGGAATATTCTGGCATCTACTTCAATAGAGGAGATAGAAGAGATCTTGGATAGCCGTGTGGGAACAAGTACTCAAAATAGGCAATATGAAGAATACCTGGTGAAATGGAAAGGAAGGCCTGTTGAAGATTCTTCTTGGTTGTCTAAGGCAGAGGTTGACTATTTGGGTTTTCCACACAAACTCTGAGACGTGACAGGGTTCACTTCTTAAATTACCTTGAGTATCTAATGTAGGAGCATCCAGTGGTGTAAGGGAAATCTTGCATCACCAAAAAAAAAGATGTGTTTCAAAATTATTGATGTTCTTTCCATTTCTTTTCAAAATTTGTGGTTTTGGTTCCATAATCACTTGAATAATGATGTAGAACTTTTAGTTTTTCCAAACTGCTAAAAATAGTAACCTGCTATTTTTAGAAAGTTTGCATTTGGGTATGGATTGAAGTGAAAATTTATAGGAATCTTCATAACTAAAAAATAAGAGCTTTGGCAAAGGAATCACGCAAAGACCATTTGCGAGCTGAAAGATATTAAAGTTTATGTTTCCTAAAAAATGCCTGAAAATTATTCAAACTCAAGTTTGAGGCACTAAATGGCCTCGTACGGGCCCAAAAATGGCCAGAACCAGCAGAGTGGGTTCTTAGCGCGTAGAGCACTCCGTGAGATTTCTGATCAATAAAAAATTTCGTCAATCAGACACTCGAATCAAAAGTTATGGCTCCTGGAAGTTGACCTATTTTTGGAGGGAGATGCAAATTTCCAAATTAGCTTGTTGGCCACCAAAAAGGCTATTAATAACCATTTTTGGAAACCTTGGATGGTACTAGAGTTAAGGGGGGAAGCGTAGAGTTAAGAATAGGTGGGAAAATAGAAACCCTAATTGATTTGGGGTTACAGAAGGTAGATAATTCCAGAGTCTTGCGAGAGGAAGCTGTAACATGTGGAGGGTTGATTCCTCTGATTGTATTTGAACTTCTGTAATGCAATAAGTTGTCAAAATCAATAAAAGAAAGTTCTATTTTATGTGTGCAATTTCTATTGTTGTGCGTTTTATGATTTACCCCCTTCATCAGAAATGGAGAAGAAGAGTCAAGTATTCATTTTTGTTGTCTATTGTGAGGATGATAAGGATTATCGTTTGTTTGATCCAACCATTAGAGAGGTCTACTTTTGATGACATGTCTAGTTTGATGATTCCTTCACAAACATTAATTCTCCATCCACTTCTTCTTGATCACTACATACTCCACTTTCTTCATCACATGAGGATACCTTTATTTTTTAAAATACTTGAAATGATGCTCCTTGATGCATTCATGGTAGCAAGGTCCAAGAAAGGACTATCCAACCATGTAACCTATAACAATAACTCAACCACAAATCACCACAACACACAAGAATTCACATAAAACCCCAAATATCTATAAATAGATATCTTGTATGATTACCTATAAATTACAACCATGGGTTTCCACAATGGACCCTCTTACATGCCAACCTTGTAGGCCATAGCCATTTTGTTTTACAAGATTTATAATATTACACAAATGGACTAATTGTGGAGCACAACCTCTAGAATTATTACAAGCAACCACATAATGATTTCTAGCCTACTCCAACCTCAAGTATTTTTCCATTGACTTTCCACATGTGTTACAAAATGACTCGAACACAAGTACTCTAATCCATACCTCAATTTGATATTCCTACATGCCACATTGGATACCATTAAACTATATCCCACATCATATTATTAATTACCACACTCTATCACTCAAGTCTCACTCCCTCACTTCTGAACATACCCTCTACATCTCTACTCCATCCTAGTCTTCTTTTTTTCCTTCTACCAATTAAAAACCTCTTATTTATATCATCATCAAGCCTCACATGATCTGTGTCAGCCCAAAGTTAGTGTAAAACCCAAAACCACGTGAAACATGTTGCTGACTAGATATAACAACTTATAAATTGCAATGGTCCAATGGTGGAGAATTTCCACCTAGTACACCACAAACCTTCAAAACAATTACCAAAAACCTATTCATCTTTTGTACAAACCTAAAATAAACATTCCACAAATAGAAATAATTTTGAACAACACATTATCAACCCACAAAGACCTAAGAATGAAATTACCAACTTTTACTTATCCAATCAACCTATAAATTTTACTCAAGATAAACAAACCATACATAGAACTAACACCATAACTATAGAATCTAATTCCATGATATGGTAAAATACATTTTAACTTTTACCACCATATACCATTAACCATAAATATACACACACATAAAAACTATCAAATTAAGCCACAAATTCCACTTCCTTAGACAAGGTACCACATATTTATAATGCCTAGGGATGTTCTTGCACCAATCCTATTCTTCCACCATCACCTACATCACCATCTTCACCTCCTCTTACTCATGTTTATCCTAGATGGTTCCACAACACTATTGAGGAGGCTATACCTTTAGTTGGTGATCTAATGAGTTTTCACTACACTTCCTAATAGACATTTAACACTAGTATTTTGATTCATACTATATCTATTGATCTATAGATTTTTTCAAATGCTTCCAATATTCTAGAGTGGGATTGTGCTATGGAAAAGATGTATTCTTCTTTGATGAAAAATAATGCATGGGATTCGGTCTCTCTTCCTAACAAAAGAAATTTGGTTCAATGCAAGTGGGTGTACCACACTAAGTATGAAACTAATGGTTCTATTTAAATGTACAAGGCTTGTCTTATAACTAATGTTTTCTCATAGGTTGATGGTATTGACTACTTTGAGACCTTTACCCTTGTAGCCAAGATGGATTCTATTTTCCTTGTCCTTTCTATTGTTGCATCACAAATATGGCTAAATTTCTAGATGGATGAGAAGAGTGTTTTCTTCCATGGTGATCTTAATAAGGAGATCTACATGGAATAGCATCTAGGATTCTTTTAGGGCACTTCACTTTTTTGTAGGATCTATTGTTCATTATATGGTCTCAAATAGTCCCCTCACACTTGGTATGAGAATATTGATGGTTTCTTGCTTGATTCTAGTTTCACTTACTGCCACTTAGATCATGCAATGTATATTCAAAGACATAGAGATGACCATTGGATACTAGTCTTGTATGTAGATGATTTCATTCTCACTAGTATCTCCTAATCCATGGTTCAAGATATTCAACATGCATTGATGGATAACTTTGGCATGGCCAATCTCGGGATTATATGCTATATTCTTGCTCTTTAGGTCCTTTAGTCTAGTGAGGCAATTTCCATATACTAGAAAAAGTGTGCCATTAACTCGATTAATTAGTTTATCATGGATAATTGTAATATTTATCCCACCATTTAATCTAGTGTCAATTTTATTACCACTTGCACTGCACCTAGTGTTGATGCTACCTTGTTAGATAGTTGGTTGATAGTATTTTACATTTGACCCACTCTCATCTTGATATCACCTTCACTATTTAGTTTATCTCCCACTTTTGTCATGACCTTCATCAAAGTCATTGGTAGGTATCCAAGTGTATTTTGAGGTACATTTGGGGTGCATATTTTGGCATTTAGTACACATTAGGAACTTCTAAGGTAGTAGGCTCCATTGGAATAGATTTGGTTGGTGATTTTTTAATGGAGACCTATTTGTAATAAAAAATTTCAACTAAAAAACTTGTAAATATTTTTTTATCTAAGGAATCTTTACAAATTAGTTCCAAATGAAAAACAATAATAAACCATCAAATCAATATTCTTAAACCAAAGATTAAATGATAATTCAAATGCATTATAAATAAACAAAATGAATTTATATTCTTGATTAGAAATGGGAAAGAATACTTTAAATTAAACTTAAAAATTTTCCATACATCCTTCCCATGATACAATTAAACAATTTAACCATTTGTACAAGGATAATGCCAATAAACTAGCTTACAAATAGTATCATACATCATTAAAACTTTCAAAAAATAATCATAAGTATAAAAATGTGTCTCTAAGATCAATCCTTCAGTGTTCTTTACAACTACGTAGAGGGAGAGTATCATCTAGGTGCCTTTCCTTCATCCATAGATCAAAAGTCCCCTGCACACCTTCCAAATGGAAGTGGCTCTACATTTCATGAGGGTAACAGATAAAAGAATATGCAATCATGCCATGCCATCTAAGAACTAGTGTAGTGCATTGACTATGCTACATTTAATCTACCATACAACTCAAGAAATTCCTCTAGCTAAGTATGACAATTCTGATTGACATGCAACCTATCAAACATTGTGAACTGATTATGTATGTGGAAAATAGAAATCAAATAACAAACAAATACATCAATGAACATACTCCATTTTCAACATCACATCAAGAGAAAGTAACTAACAAAAGGAAATAAAACAATATTACAAAAGTAGTCCTTATTGCCCTTGATATTTCATAATGATCTTCAAATTGATAATGTTAATTACTCACACTAGGAGCATAACAATACTTGAAAGCTCATGTAATAGCTAAATGTTCTAGGTGGATCTTGCTAGGAGAAAAGACTTGATTGATAGTGATATTTATATGATCTTGGATGTGGGAAGGATAGGTGTTAGAACACACTTATATACTAAGAGGGGGGTGAATCAATATATCCCAGATTATATACCAATTTAAACTTTATCAACCAAATATTTTAGTGCTTCAAACAAATGACAAAGAAAGTCAATGTACAACACATCAACACACAACCATAACACTAGATTTACATGGAAAACCCTAGAAGGGAAAAACCATGGTAAGTTACTTGGATCTACTGTCCAAATCCAACATCACAAATAATGATATAAATAGATTACAACAGGTTTTAGGGCTATAACCCAAGGGAGGACACACTCCCAGAAATACAATGCAACAACACTTATAGATTAATTGATCTCACTGATCAAACCCTTCCATAACACCAACATACTTCACTCAATCACAACCTTCACTTCTTCTACATAGTGAAGACTACTATCTTCATCACACATCTACATAGTCACTCATTCACTTCCATACTCACTCATTCACTTCCACACTCACTCACACATCCTCACACACTCTCACACCTCCATACCACCCACACTAAATTATATATTTCATTTATACCTTCTGTAAATTAAAAAATCTTTCTCCTATGTCATCTAATATGAAACATGTATACATGAAATGTGCAATGGCCTCACCAAGTCGGCATTGAAAAGATGTAGAAATCAAATGTGGTTTAATCCAAGTGATAACCAGGACCTATTCTCCATTAACACATTCTTCTATGTTGGTGTACACTTCAACACAATAGGTGCAATCATTAAAACACTTCAAGTTAGCCCAACAACACCTATTCTTCCACAAATTAGCTCTAGACCCAAAAAGGTTTTAGAGAGGTCAATTAGCATCATGCAGATCATCACACAAGCTACACAAGACTTACATAAACCTTCTCAACCAATCCTTCCACTAAAATTTATATTTTCTTTCTGACACAAACAATTAGAAACTGAGCCTGGCATCACAAGTGAACATTGAACACACAGTATTGAGATAGAGCATTGAAACATCATCGTGCAGTGCACTTCAACACTTGAAACCTAAAATGAACATTCATACTAAATATTTGAACTCATCCTCCACATATCAAAGCCAAAAGATGAACTACGGTGAGATGCGGTGACTTCTACTTTCTCCTCTAGACAACCCTAGTTAGTAACAAGATATGTCTTTGTTCTGCTGAACCTAGAGAACCTCTATGGTACATCTTAGCAACTGAAACTTATATATAACCATATTATCATCTATAAATAACCACCCTTCAAACTATAGGACCTCAACTTCAAAGGTAGAAAAATGTGGAACATTTCTCAGACACATCTTGACTACAGAAACTCTGAACAACTATGTTCACTCCGTGATCTCTAGAATCTTTTATGGTAATTTTCATACTCTGAAATCAGGAACATACAACCCTCACACTTGTCTCTAAGTAACTTTGAAACCACAACACCATATCTTCAAATATAGAGCATTCTCTTGAGCTTCTTCTGTACAAATTTCAATGCCTTAGACTACTTGAATCTTTCTTTCAAAACTCAAGAAATGCTTTTCCTTAGGAAACAATGAATACAATATTCACCACTTCAAAGACTTCAACATACAAAAATCATAACTCTTTTCAATACAACAAGAATCTATTGAAATGCATTATACAACTAAGAGGTGGGGGGTGAATCAGTTGTCTCCAAAACATTAACCTCTTATGAACATTAACTCATCAAACACTTGATTACTGTTATTTAGATTTAACAATGAAAGCATGAATTGAAAAACTTAAAACAATAATACAATCAACACATGAGAAACTGTATTTTTACGTTGAAAATCCTATAAGGGAAAAACCATGGTGGGTGTTAGCCCACAGAAATATATAAGTTATAAAAATATTGAAAACCAGAGGTTCACTTCCCAATATGCTCATTGCAAATGTTTAGGCTCACTGCCAAGATCGACTCACTGCTAAGGGGTGGCTCACTACCAAGGGTTGGCTCACTACCAAGATTGGTAAACTGATTTGATAGCATCTACTCTATGCCTAGGTTTAGTTCCATTGAAGCACAATATATCTCCTCTACTCTTCTCTTTTACACCTTTGCACTTATCTTTTCATTTTCACACTTTGATACCTTTTTCACAACTACATTACATGTTTTTATACAACTCATCAACCTTGGAATGTACATCAAGGTTGGCATTACATTCATCAACTATTGGAACAAACTTCAAGGTCAGCATCTACAAACATATATAGAAATAGGTCCAGACATAATACAAAAATTTGCTAAGGGAAAGATGTAAAGGTGTATGCAAATCACACTATGCCTTAGCTGGGACTCAAATACAATCTTCCACATCACAACATGCTACTACAATCTTCAATGCATCTTCACAAATAGTTAAAGCAACCAAGTCGACCAAGACTGGTGTTCACATTAAGACTTTCAAGAATAGTCTTTATCTATGATCCAAATTTCTCTTTGCGGACCAATCCAAAGGTAAGACCATGATCGGGAGACATACACAAGCACATTGAAATCATCAGGAACAACCACACAACCTCTAACCACTCTATTAAAAGGATTCTTCAAATCAAATCTCATAAACAACACTGTCAGCTACTGTCATAAGGAAAAGATCGCTTACGGACCACCAAGTCACGAACAATTAAAGTTGAAGGCACATAACATCATCTCAGACTTAACTCTAGAACTATAGATCACAATACTTCAATGCAGAGGAATGTGAACCATAATACATTCTTCCTGTCACTAATGAATACTTAGAAAAAGTAGCTTTTATTATGGTGAACATAACTAACTCAAATATTCATACCGGAGGCTCAAACTTGGAAAATAGAGTCTTCAAACATGCCTATAACTAACTTCCAATCTGCAGATAAAGATATTCATTCTACAGGAAATGTAGAACAATATGTTGGACTGTTCTTCTGTAGATAAAGATATTCTACAACATACTGTTTCTATCAAAGGAGTAAATTTTCTCAATATCCTCAATATCAGGATTTCCAACACTTACCTAGGCAAATACAAAGAATCTAACTCATTACAAGCAAGCAGTAAAACAAGAGTATAGTTGGAACCAATGACAACACCAGTTAGGCACATACATGCAACAATATCCCCCTTTGTCATTGATGGCAACATATGGTGTGAAAAATTGTAATGACCATCAAGACAATATTCTCCCCCTTTCACTTTACACATCTACACTCTTTCTTCTCTAAGTTTTTTACATGATTTCTCTCCCCCTTTAACATGAATGGAAAAGGGCACATACTTGCATTCTACTTCTCTAATCCAACTAAACTTTCTTTGTTATCAATACTTTCTTTATCGGGAATTTATACCGGTAACATCTAGCTACTCCCCTTGAGAGGTAGCTCTCAAAACATCAATCCAGATCAAAGAATGTGAATTTGAGCACTTCTAGACTAATGCATTCCTATGCATCTTAGTTCAGACCAAGAGGGGTAATGACCCCTAACTTTTCTTTGAGATACTCAAAAGTATCCTTAGGCAGAGGCTTAGTGAAAATATTGGCAATATGATCCTTTATGGACACATATTCCATTTTTACTTCATTCTCTATCACTTTTTCTCTCAAAAAGTGATACCTTATAGATATATACTTTTCTGTTGAGTTCATCACTGGATTCTTTGAAATGTTTGTAGCACTTGTATTATCACAGAAGATTGCAACTGGATCTTCATACACAACTCCTATGTCCTTCAATGTCTGTTTCATCCATAACACTTGAGTACACCAACATGCTTCTGCAATATACTCTACTTCTGTAGTTGACAAAGAGATTGAATCTTGCTTCTTGCTTAGCCATGAAACTAATCTATTTCCCAAAAAAGAAAGTACCTCCACTTGTACTCTTTCTTTCATCAACATCTTCAGCCCAATTAACATTTGTATAAGCACTGAGAGTGAAATCACTATCCTTTGGATACCATAAGCCATGATCCAATGTGCCTTTTAAATACCTTAGGATTCTCTTTATTGCCATCACATGTGATTCTCTTGGATCTGATTGAAATCTTGCAACAAGATAAATTGCATGCATAATATCAGGTCTGGGTTGAGTTAGATAAAGCAATCCTCTTATTTAAGGTAAAATTAGGATAGGGTTTGTTTTGATGGTTTATGTGAATCCTCCTTTCAGCTTAAACATTCAAGGACTTTAGGTCAAGTAGGAAATCTACTATCAGGCCTGCGGTCACTTGGAATGTAGGGAAAATTGGAATTGTGTAGATTTGATGTTCACTTAAGCCCAATTATGCTCAAAACCCTAATTATACAAATTCAGAAGAAAACAAACAAAACATAGAAAATGCTTGCACATAGAGATTCTAAATGATAATCAAATGCATACCAAATTTCAAAGTTTAGAAAGTGGAGCAATCGAGGACTAATGAGCAGGCTCCCTAGTCCAGTGCCATACTTTTTGTCAGGATCTAGAAACCTTGTCTACAACCGATTCCTGATGTTCTGGAGATTCTTTAGTTGTGGGATCCAGAGGACTAATGAGTAGGTGCCTAAGTCCAGGTCCCTATTTTCTCTTTAGATCTATAATTTTGATAGTCTGCAATGCTCTCATGCAACTCCACTTTTCTCGCTCCTGTGCAATCATGGAAAAATGGGTTGGGGGTTGTGGTATTTAGAGGCTTGCCTCAATCAAGCCCTGGAGATACATTCAATTCTTCTGAACACCGTTGTCAGAGAAAGAGTGTGTATCTTTACAGGATAGAGGCAAAATCCAAATGATAAATGATTGAAAACACAATTGATATCACCTTGTAGTGAAAATCTCATGGAATGAAGAAGCTCTTCATGCCATGAGGAGATGGCTGCCAAATCTGCAAATACAAACACAATAACAACACAAAGATTTTTCTACAACACACAATAAATTCTTTGAATCACTTTCACATAAGCTCATGAATCTAAAATGCCATCTAGTTTATAAATGAATGCCTAAACATGCTTATTTATACAACTACAAACATTTCCGCAAAAATTTTGTAATTGCAACTTACCGTGTCAGCATAGGACCTAAATAACGGTCACAAACCTAAAATAGGGAAGGACTAGGGCATGGGTGCCCAAGTCCACCCCCTCTATTTTAGGCAGGATTTGTCACAAGTGCATCCCCTGAGTCCAAATTGTGATGGAACTTTAGGGTTTTCTCATCGAGAAGTCAGATTAACATGAAAAATGCTCTAAATGTATAAACAGGTCCTGGGAGCTAAACCTTAAGAGGGAAAATCCCCCAAGGGGACATTTTCCAATGTAACATTTAGCCCCCACTTTAATGTATGTATAAATACAAGGCCATACAAGCATTAAAGTACAGTCAACAAACACATCAAACATGCCAATCACAGAGAAGACAATAATAGGCATGTGTGTATATGGAAAAATGGATTAAATCTAAACTAAATAAAACCAAAGAACCCAATAACATAAAGAAAACGAATTTAAATAAAAGCCATGACAAATAATCAATACAATAAAGACTTTTACCGAAATTTGTGTTGTTTCCTTTGGATTGAATGTAGAATTGCTCAATGAAATTGCAAAGCCATAGCTGCAACAAGCAAGTGTAGTGCTCAAGAGATCAATGTCAAAAGATCGTAAGGGTTGCGCCAAGATCAATGTTAAAAGATCGTAAAGTGGCTCAAGAAGATCAATGTCAAAAGATCGTAAGAGTGCTCAATCGACGCGTTGTGTATGCTCAAAGCTCTGTTAAGTATGCCTGAGAATACGATCGAAGAGAGAGAGATAATGAAGGAGATGAGGGGGGTTTATATAGATTTCATCAAAGATCGATCAATGGTCCAGATAATTCAGAAGAATCAACGGAGGAGATAAGTTGAGGAATGTGCAACGAATGAGAAGAAGACATGTGTCTTGCTTGCTTTTACATGAGAGGAGTTATCAAGAATAGAAGAATGAGTTAACTGAAGAGATAAATCAATTAAAAGAATAAAGCAATCAGTTAAGTGATTTAAAACAAGAAGAAGGGATTTGCATGAGAAAAGAAGATATTTTGCTTTATTAAATATAGAAAGCTTAATTGATGAGTAAGAAAGCTTGAGTTATATTAGAGATAACTCAAATTAGAAGAAAAAGCAATTTAAATAAATAATTGATTTATTTAAATTTAGAGAAGATATTTTGGAAGAAATAATTAAATAATTGGAATTATTTAATTTAGAAGATTTAAAAGCAAATTAAATAAATAAATTTATTTAATTGTTGTGCATGATTTTGGAAGAACATAAGATTATAAATAAAATATTTGATTTTATTTATTTTTAGAGGATTGAGATAATTTAAATAAATTTGATTTGATTTATTTAAATTTAGAAGAACAATTGATTTAATTAAATAATGTAAATTATTTAATTGTAGATAAGATAGAATTGTGATGAATTAATTAAATAATGGGATATATTTAATTAATGTGGATGTGAATTTTGGAAGGAGGATAATGATCAAATTAAATAATTAAAATTATTTAATTGTGGAAGAATATAGAGGAATTTAATTTAATTAATTAAATAAAGAGGATTTATTTAATTAATGTTGAATTTAGGAGATTTAGAAGAATTTGATGATAATTAATTAAATAATTAGATTATTTAATTAACATTGTAATGTAGGTGATTAAACAGATAACAGAATGCCAGTGATTTGACGACACGGTCATTTTAGGGTGTCTACATTTTGCCCCTCTTTGATGCAATGCAGCTTGTAGCGTTGCGTCAAAGAAATTAATTGTCGAAGACGTGATACAATTTTTGATGCCCCAGTGTAGGTAGTTGCCCCAGCGTAGCTGGCGTAGGGTGCCCCCTCGAGAGGAAAGATAGGGAAGCGATAGAAGAACTGTGTTGACGCTCGACTAGAAGATTTGTTGGAGATAGGCGAGGTTGGGTTGATGATAGATAGAAGAAAGGAGATAGGAGAGAACATAAGAGAAAGACTGTTGATTGATCTTTGCTGGAAAACTATATAAGGCCATGGAAGAATGGATGGTGTAAATGGATGAGCTTGTTGCAATGGTTTCACATTTGTTTATAAAGAGCAATCCTTATTTTTGATATAGCACGTGGATAGTTTGCCACCAAGGTATAAAAGACCAAGGTGCTGTAATATCTGAGTGCGTGGACGTTGACTCTGCAAGCAAGTGGTTTGAACTTAGATCCCCTTAGGCATAATATAACCTTGTTGGAACATGTGAATGAGCCATAGTCTTGAACATAAAATAAACTTCAATACATGTAAATGCAAGAAGAATTATTAATATGTAAGATGCTAGGTCCTAACACACACAAGATAAATAGAATGCTAAGAAAGATACTGAAGATCATTCCTCAAACACAGCACACAAAAAGTAATGACTATGCCCCAAATCCGTACTGCATCGCAACATACCAAGATTATAGATAAATCAAGGTAGTCTTGAATAGGTATTGGAAAAGGAACAAAAGATAAACCAAAAAGCAAATTGACTGACTTACAAAGTAAACATACAGCCAACATATTCTCTTGCCAAAGAGGTTGCTCAGGATAGATTGGATAGGAAAGATAACAGCCTTATCGTAGGAGCTCTGTGTCCGTTAAAGGGGGCTATCTACCTAAAAAGACAATGTCTCGCTGCAGGAAATGCCACATGTCGCAGGAGATGCGTGTGTTGGTCTCGACAATGGAACACTCCGTAGAAGACAAGCTTGTTGATCTAGGGCTTGGTTAAGTGGTACTTAGCTGATGTTGGCAATCAGTATGCAGGACAGTAGATGACTCTGGAAGAAAGTTGCTTTGCTTCAGGTTTGTTAAGGACTTTTGCTTTGAAAGGATGCGCTAGCTTGCTGCTTGAGTTAGTCAA
Organism: Cunninghamia lanceolata; assembly: GCA_027924645.1. Classification (NCBI taxonomy): domain Eukaryota; kingdom Viridiplantae; phylum Streptophyta; class Pinopsida; order Cupressales; family Cupressaceae; genus Cunninghamia; species Cunninghamia lanceolata. The sequence goes on along the minus strand of BSBN01000198.1, from coordinate 6,033,717 downwards.
GTCGAGGCGAATGGATTTTGACAAACGGAAGACTAGAAGGATGGAATGCTAATGGATTGGGACGGGTGGAGAATGGTGGATCGTGTGTGCCTGAGTACTGGATACATCCTTCATATTCCAGACTGCCTACATACCCTGTATCCACGGGATCAAGGCACACTTACGATGGAAGATGAACGTGATAAATATGTAGTTCTGGATAGAGTGATGAATGGGTCAAGGTGAACGGAGGGGGTATTATGTACCTGAGTACTAGAAACGTCCTTCGTATTCCAGACTGCCTACATACCCATATCCATGGGATCAAGGTACCTTAAGATTGAGAAGAGATGATATGTAGTTCTGGTTAGTGTGATGATGTGGGAAAAGAGCGGAGAAGAGGTGATCTTATGTACCTGAGTACTGGAAATGTCCTTCATATTCCAGACTGCCTACATACCCATATCCATGGGATCAAGGTACCTTAAGATTGAAAAGATAATATGTAGTTCTGGTTATTGTGATGATGGGGGAAAAGCATTGAGAAGATAACAGCCTTATCGTAGGAACTCTGTGTCCGTTAAATGGTGTTACCTGTGGAAATGAGATAAGATTGAAGTATGCGCTGCGAACCACGAACAAGGAACCAATCCTAGACTGAAGCTAAGGAAAGAGTTGCCCCCATTCTGGTAGAGGAAACTGTAGGGGTGACCGCCGAAGAAGACACCAAAAGACTTGACCTAGGACCAGACAGTGTGAACTGTAGACACAGATCAAGACGTGGGATGACGATGATGGACATTGACAAATTTCCAAGCTATACTAGATAGGGAGATGGAAATGCAAACAAAGTCAATGGTTTTATTATGGATGAATGGATGAATCAGGTTGCGAACTGGACAAGGAGTGGACAGGACTCGATAGACGATGGATGCTGACTCTACGCATAGCGCCTGTTTGCCAGGTTTTCACTATGGTACTTATCCAAGGCGCCTGTTTTCCAGGTTTTCACCAGAGGATGGATGTTTTTTTGTATTTTTGTATTTTTGATTTTTTTGATTTTTTTTTATTTTTTTTGATTTTTTTTTTATTTTTTGTGGGAATACTCTGAGGATCAGGCATAGAACTTCTTGAGATGGACACTGTTAAGTGGCTCATCTAGAGGAATGCCGTCAGGTGTAGCTAAAGTATAAGCTCCCGATCCATATGCTGCTGTGACAATGAAGGGACCTAACCAGTTAGGCTCAAACTTGCCCTTCTTCTCTCGATCTGCTTGATTTCTCTGATTCTCCTTAAGTACAAGATCACCAACTTGAAACCGTCTTTCTTTGATCTTTTTGTTGTAATTACGCCGGAGGCGGTTTTGATAGACATGGAGATGATTAAGTGCGGCAAGGCGCCTCTCATCTAGTAGTTCAAGCTCAGCTAATCTGGAAGTGTGATACTCATCTCCGCTGATCAGGTCCTGCATGGATACTCTGAGTGATGGGATCTCGACCTCTATAGGTAGGATGGCTTCAGAGCCAAAGACCAAGGCATATGGTGTGGCACCAGTGGGTGTTCTGATACTAGTGCGGTAGGCCCATAAGGCGGGATTGAGTTGCAAGTGCCAATCACGACCAGCTTCATTGACTATTTTCTTGAGGATTTTGAGAATGGTTTTATTGGAAGCCTCAGCTTGGCTGTTACTCTGCGGATAGTAGGGAGTTGAAAAGCGATGTTGGATATTGTATTGTATGCATAAGGCACGGACATCTTGGTTCTTGAATGGTCTCCCATTATCAGTGACAATAGCTTGGGGAATACCATATCGGCATATGAGGTAGTTTAGGATAAACTTGGCTATTTGTTTACCGGTGATATAGGTCATAGGAATGGCTTCCACCCACTTTGTGAAATACTCAGTGGCAGTAATGATAAACTTGTGGCCATTTGAGGAGGAAGGGTGGATTTGTCCTACGAGGTCGAGACCCCATTGAGAAAAAGGCCATGGGGTTGTCACAGGTTGTAACTCATGAGCTGGTGCGTGAATCAGATCTCCATGCTGCTGACATTGTAGACACTTCTTAGCAAACTGTGCAGCATCTTGCTCTATTGTAGGCCAGTAATAACCTGTTCTGAGTATCTTCTTAGCAAGATTAGGACCGGTAGAATGTGCGCCACAGACACCTTCGTGTATGTCTCGTAAGGTAACTTCGGCTTCTTCCGCGTTAAGACATCGTAAGAGGATACCATCGAGACTCCGGCGATATAGTGTATCACCCAGAATGATGTAATGAGAGGATCGACGGATAAAGGTTTTACGTTGAGTGGATGATAGGTCAGGGGGAAAGGTTTTGTTCTTGAGGTATTCATAGATATCTTCGTACCATGGGGAATTGGGACCAACAAGTTCGCAGATGATTTCAGTAACAGGAACATCGACGGCTGGTATCAACAATTGCTCAATCAAGAATTCACACTTCTGTGTATTTGCAGGCATGTCAATCAGTGACCCTACAGAAGCCATAGAATCTGCAGCTTTATTATGCTCTCTTGGAATTTGCTCAAATGTGATGGTAGAAAAATGTGGTTTGTAGGCATCCACTAGTTGTTTGTAGGGGACCAACTTTTCATCCTTTGTTTGGTATTCATCTGTGACTTGGCGAATGACTAGCTGTGAGTCTCCATATACTTGTAATTCTGTGATGTCCCATTGAACTGTTGTATTGAGACCTATGAGGAGTGCTTCATACTCGGCTATGTTGTTGGTGCAAGGGAATGCGAGCCGATATGACTTTGGAATGTAGTCATTCTGAGGTGTAACAAATAAGATGCCTACTCCTGAGCCATGCTGTGCATAAGAACCGTCAAAGTACAACTTCCACATTATGGAGTTGGAAAGAGTGAAGAGATTCTCATCAAGAAAGTCTGCGACCATAGGATGTGTATCTTTCATAGGTGCTTCTGCTAGTTGATCCGCGAGGGCTTGTCCTTTAATTGCTTTACGATCGGTGTACTCAATGTCGAACTCACTAAGGATCATAACCCATTTAGCCAGTCTGCCTGTGAGAGCTGCTTTTGCTAATAGATATTTCAAGGGATCAATCTTGGCTATTAGATTTGTGTGTTGGTTCAACATGTAATGCCGCAACTTTTGGGAGGCAAACACTACTGCTAGACAAGCCCTTTCCATTGGTGAATAATTGAGCTCATATCCCACCAAGGTTCTACTGATATAGTAAATTGCGTGCTCTCTGCCTGAGTCATCATTTTGTGCTAGCAGGGCCCCTAGGGCCGAATTTGTAGTGGAGATGTACAATATCAAGGGTTTGTCCGCAACTGGTGGAACCAATACAGGAGGTGTAGCTAGATATTCCTTAAGTTGATCAAACGCTGCCTGACACTTGTTGTCCCATCGAAATGAAACATCCTTTCGGAGCAAGTGCTGAAAGGGTTGACATTTATCTGCTAGCTGTGATATAAAACGCTTGATGGACTGTAACCTTCCTTGGAGGCTCCTTAATGCTTTAAGGTTCTTTGGTGGAGGCATCTCCACTATAGCCTTTACTTTTGCTGGATCTACTTCGATGCCCCTATGAGATACTATATATCCCAACAGCTTCCCTGATGTGACACCGAAGACACACTTCTTAGGATTAAGTCTTACTTGGTATTTTTCAAGCCTGTCGAAGATCTGTCCTAGGACCTGTATATGTTCTGCTCTAGAAGATTTAGCCAATATATCATCAACATAGTCTTCCATAATGTGATGAAAGAGATCGTGGAAGATCACTGTCATTGCTCTCTGATAGGTTGCCCCTGCATTCTTCAGACCAAACGGCATAACACACCAACAGTAATTGCCCCAAGGACATGTAAAGGTTGTTTTGTGTTGATCCTCCTCAGCTATTCTAATCTGGTTGTAGCCTGAGAATCCATCCATAAGAGAAAGCATCTCGTGACCTGCTGTCAAGTCCACTATAATGTCAATGTTTGGTAGTGGAAAATCATCTTTGGGACATGCCTTGTTGAGATCTCTGAAATCATTACACATGCGGATGCGCCCATTAGGTTTAGACACAGGTACAATGTTTGAGACCCAATCTGAATAGTCAATGGGTCGTATAAAATTTGCGTCTAATAGCTTTTGGACTTCCACTTTCACCAAGAGAGCGATCTGTGGGTGTATCTTTCTCAACTTCTGTTTGACTGGTTTCACTTTGGGATCAACTGTGAGATAATGAACTACCAGCTTAGGGTCGAGCCCTGGCATATCCGCATAGGTCCATGCAAAGTTGATGGTTCATTGTAAGAAGAAGTCATTAAGATTTCTGTGCTCTGTGTCAGATAATGATGCTGCTAGAAATGTTGTCTTTGGATTCTGTTCTGTACCTAGGTTGATCTCTGTAGAATCTTCCACTAGTAGAGCTGATTTCTCTTGATACTTAGAAGGTAAGGGAAGGTCAAATCCTCCATCCTCAGGTGCCACAGTTGGGTTTTCACCTTTGGATACGTCCTTTATTTTTACTATTTTATGATCAGGAGGTGCCACAGTGTGGTTTTCACCTAGAGATCTTTCTTTATTTGCACTTTTGCGACTAGAGGATTTGGCATTCTCACCAAAGTAAGCCATGGGCTCTAGTTCCATTACAAAACCTGCCTTGTGATCGCCAAGAGGGATACCTTCCCGAAGTCCCATAAACTCAGCTAAAGCTTCGTCATTCTGAAATACATCTATAACGGGGGCCCCTTGTTGGTCCCAATCGATAAGTTCAGGGTAGACAAGCGTGACATTCTGGGTGCTGGTGGTGGAAGTTAAGGATACAGAGGATAGTGTAAAAATGGAGGATTCTGCGAATAGATTGGTCATGTGGAGGGAAGAGTCATCGGTGATATCCTCTGTAGATGTCGAATCGGCGGGAAACTTGTCAACTACCTCGTCGAGGATATACTCGATGTCCGAGGCGCGTGGTACCTTCTTACCAAATCCTAATCCTTTCTTGTCTAGCTTCTTTGTTACCACAATGGGCTCCATAGTGCCTTGATTCTGTTTCCCAAGGCCACCTTTGCCTTTATAGCCCATGTTTTTCACTATCCTTAAGCCATTGCCATACTGCTTGACTGGTATCGTGACTGGTTCTTTCTCCTTGTAGAGCCAAGAAGAGATGTCCTCAATAGTTTCCTCTTCCAATAACCGTCCATGTTGGAATTGGGTTAGGAATGGTGGGGGAGGCATAGCGGCTTTTTTGGTAACTTTAGCAATGGGTGGTTTGCCGTAAGATTTTGGAGATAAAGGCATCCGCCCTACACAACAAGATTCAGAGATATCATAAGAGCCAAAGCCTATATCCCGAAAGCGAGCTGTGATTTTGGGGAGGGGTGTAGGTTCACTTGTAGAGGCTTGTGTGAGAGTTTCAGGGTCAACATAGAGAGGGGACTCAAGGGCTTTGTCATTTTTAGGCACTTGGTTGCAATTCTTATAGCTTCCTTGCAAGACACGGCAAAATTCAAAAGGATTAGGGTCTCCTGGGATGGTGATCTCCGTACCATTGTATGGGAACTTGAGGGACTGATGGTACGTGGAGGGGACAGCTTTCATTGCATGGATCCATGGGCGGCCAAGAATAATGTTGTAAGGCAGCTCAATATCAAGAACTTGACACCTGGTTTCAAGCATGACCGGGCCCAGTTGTATAGGCAAGTGAATAACACCTTCTGAACGGCGTTCTGCATCATCATACCCCTTGATTGTAATACTATGCTTAGTGTTGACGTGATCCTCAGAGTATCCCAATTGCTTTAGTAACTTTAAAGAACAGATGTTGAGACCAGCACCACCATCTATGAGGATGCGTTTGATTTTGCGCTTATGGATGAGCACTTCAATATGGAGGGCATCGTTGTGACAAGGATCATGGGAGGGAAGGTCTTTCTCAGAGAAGACCACATTGTAAGGCGAAGCAATATTACCCACTATAGCTTGGAAATCTGCAACTGCTATGTTGTTAGGAACAGAGGACTCTTGAAGGGCTTTTTCTAGCACTACTCGATGTGCAGGTGATGACCGTAGAAGGTCCAAAATAGAGATTTGTGCTGGTGTTCTCCCTAGATGTTCGACAAGATTTAATCAGACTGAACCGGAAGCCTAGGTGTAGGTGCACGAATGGTGACATGACCTCGACGAGTAGTAACAACACAATCCGTAGATTTGCCTTTAATGGTGAGGGTAGACACTCGACTCTCTTCAAAACGACCTACAATGGAATCGAAGGATGTGGAAGCGTGATTGATACCTTTACCTCTATCCTGAGGAGGAGGTGGACCATGATGAGGGAATGGTTCCTTGTACATATCGAGATCCTTGTTCGTGTGTTGCGCTGGTGATTCATTCTCAAAGGTGATTTGATTACCGTCGATGAGGTTTTGGATGAGGTGCTTAAGCTTCATGCAAGATGCAGTTCGATGACCTTTGCTCCTATGGAACTCACAATACTCATTGTCTCTGTAACGTGCAGTTTTGTAGATAGGTTCTCCATAAGGAGGAGCATCAGGTAAGGTTATGAGCCTTTTCTGCAAAGCTTGCTGTAAGACTGATTCGATGGGCACTCCCAAAGGAGTAAATTGATGTCGCGGAGGGTAATCCTGTTGAGGCCGCTCTTGTTGTCGTTGCTGTTGGTTGGGATAAGGCTGCCTTTGTTGCTGTTGTTGTTGAGGTGGAGCTTGACTTGGTTTGGAGAGTTGCAGCGGTGTTTGCAACGTTTGGACATGCTTAGTATCGACCACTCCATCATTGACCACGTTTTTGTTCTTGTTCCAATATTTGGGTTTGTCGTTCGACTATTGATGCGAATTGCTATCTTTCATCTCTTTAAAGATTTTGACCACACCCTTAGCAATGAGGGCCTTCTCTATGTTGATACCCTTGTATGTGATTTCATCGAAGGTTGTAGCACTAAGGATTTGCAAATGGAAACCTAACTCTTGGTTGAGGTTCTGCACAAAGATGCTAACGAGCTGTTTCTCTGGAATCTTGAAAGGGAATTTACTAGCCATTTGTCTCCATCGTTGGAGGAAAGAAATGAAAGTTTCACCATTTTTCTGTTTATTGTTGCATAGGTCCGTCATGGAAATCTCATGCTCTGCGTTATAAGAAAAATGGGTGGCAAACTTTTCCGCTAGCTCGTTGAAAGACTTGATACCCGTAGGTAAGTGTGAGAACCATTCTATTGCTTGTCCTCCAAGACTGCGAGGAAAAAGACGCATAAGATATGTGTCGTTGTGAGAAACCTCGAAGCAAGCAAGATAGAATTCCCTAAGATGGTCTTTTGGGTCACCTTTTCCTTTGTACTTATCGAACTTTGGAATAGTGAAATTTTGAGGAAAAGGGATCATTGGTAACAACCGATCAAAAGGATAAGGGCACACTTCCTCCAAGGAGAAGGTCTTTTTGGTGTGGCCAAACGTAAGATCAGATAGCTGTTGTTGCACCTCCGCAATCTTTAGTTCCATAGTCATGGGAGGGGTTGGTAACATCTCCTGTTGTCCAAAAAGTGGTTGGTGTTGCCCATATGGAAGATTATAATGTGAGCCATGCGCAGTGGTATTGTAAGGGTCGTAAGATTGATTGGGATTGTATGGATTGTATGATTGGTTCAGATTGGGTTGGAATTGGGGGTTTTGATTAGGCAGAGGTGGAGGTGGCGCTAGGTAAGAATGTTGGCTTTGCGATGGTTGAAGAAACGTATTGGGGGGAGGAAAGCTAAAGTGCGTTTGATTAGGTTGTGAAGGTGGCACATAGCTTTGGGAAACCTGATGTTGGGAATGTTGCGAGTGGCTAGGTAATGTATGAAAGAAGTTGAGCGTGGATGAACGTTGTGGAGGAGGAACATAGGTAGAAGTGTTTTGCGACGGTGGGGGTTGATTGAAGATGAGAGTAGAAGAATGTTGTGGTGGAGGAACATAGGTAGAAGTGATTTGCGACGGTTGGGGTTGCTTGAGGATGAGAGTAGAAGAATGTTGCGGTTGGCGCTGCGTGACTCCAATTGGTTGAGAGACATGCAGGTGTGATGATATAGGAGGTGGCATATGTTGAGACCCTTGTTGCATGGCTACATACGTGTTCCCCGGATTGTAATTGGGTGGGAAACCTACGCGTGATGGGGTAACCAAGATTCCACTTGCGCTTGGGATGGACACTTTAGGCGGTGGTTGCACATTGGATCGAGCTAAGGTGGCTTGCTTAGCTAACTCTGCTTGACGTTGGAGAGTTTCTTGTTGGTTTTGATAGATCTCCATAGGAGTCAAAAGTGGTGATACGGGCCTCTCCTCTGTTGGATTTTGAAAAAGGGGATTCCTATACTGCGAGCCTTGAGTAGGTAGGGGCGTAGTCACCGTGGACATGGTTTGCACCGCTTGTATGGTTTCTTGGGTGTTGTTGCTCTCCTTGAGAGTGGACACATCAAAATCGTGAGGTAACTTGGCACCTTGCTTTGCAAGCAAGCGAAAGAAATGATCCTGGTTCTCACTAAGGATTTTATCAAAGGCAGCTATAGCTCTAGGATCTTGTATAAATTCATCAAGATCTTGCCCATCTTCTTGAGAGGATTGACCTATTTCAAAGTGTCGCTCTTCTTGAGATGGGGGTTGATCTATGACATAACCTTGTGGGACAAAATCCGGAGGCAAGCCTGTGGTATACTGCGGTGTATTTAGCATAGGGGTTCTATCCTCATGAGGGTTGCTTGGTTCATCTATGTGCGGCATGTTTGGAGAGCTAATTGGTCTTGCCGCGGGTGTACTAGGAGTCACTTTGGGAGTAACGTTGAGACGACCTGATTGTGGTGTGCGAGGGGGTGACTTGTGTTTCTTAGGGACAACTTGCCTAGACTTCATGGTTTGCTGTAGCCTAGTGGTGACCATGGGAAATACTGAGGACACAATGTAATGCTGGGAAACTGTAAGATGCTTTGAAGAAACGGACAAACTCTGATGCACAAAGTACTGGACCAAAGGCGCTATACTGTTTGACCAGAGGTGCAGGACTGTGCTACCAAAAGCGTGCTACTGTGGGCCGGAGGTGACGGACTGAGCTACCAATAGCGAGTTACTGCTATGTCAAAGGCGAGCTACAGTGACCAAAAGCGAGCTACTGTTATACCGAGGGCGCTGAAGTAGAGTTTTGCTAGAGGCAGGTTACTGCTTGACCAAAGGCGATCTACTGTATTACCAAAGGCGAGCTGCTGTAATACCAGGGGCGCTGAAGTAGTGTCAGATGTTTTTCAAAGGCAAGATTTTTCTGTTTCTGATTGGATTGGTTTGGCAAGAGAAAACATAGCAAACAAGTGGTCAAAAAAGGCACAAGGACTGACACAACAGATAGTGTATGTTTAAGGCTCCAAACAAGCCCAATGTTTCCACAGGTCAAATACAGTTGCAATCAATAACAAGCACTTTTTATCCCTAGAGACAAGGTTTCATTGCAGTAGATCAGCTCACAGCTTAATACTCCGTCGATAAAAATATCATTCCATAAAGGTGTCAGATATTTAGTATCTTTGCGAGAGACGATAGGTAGGGATATCTCACCCTCCCCTTGGAAAGCTCAAGTAGGTCACAAGAGCTTTATGTCCGAGGGAATACTATCTCTTCTCAAGGGAGCCAATGGTGAGTGTCTTAAGGGTTTAAATCGATTTCCCTTGCACTGATGATTACCGCAATGTTCGGAGGTAGGTCGGGTAGTCTTTATCTAAATTAGTTCTTAGTGACTTTGAGGGACCAACGCCTTACGAGCAATGCGACAAGCTACTAAAAGCTTTAACCAATCCTACTAAGAGTTTCAAACACTTCGCTCAATGTGAAAATCGTTTCCACAAAGGGCTAGTACACCTCTTTTCAGTTTGGCATCACAAGGTAAGGCTGACGTCGGTTAGGACTTGGCTTTCGCCTTATCCCTTTTATATAGCGGTTCAAAGGAAAACTCCGCTTAGGGTCGTCCCTTTTGGATGAAACGCAATCCAAAAGCAGGCCCTTCTAAAGGAAGTACAAAAAATGTAAAATCAAGCACGTCACACAAAGGTTCAATTGTCCCGTTATAAGAAAAATAAGGTGCAACTAAGCTATGCACACACACGATTGTAGTTGTAAATTGTCCCTTATGAAATGAAGTGTTTGGCATTCATGTCCATTGTCCTTTAGACAATTAAGGTGTTTGTTCATACATGTCCATTGTCCCTTAAGAAAAGCAGTATGTTCCTAAGACTTAGATTGCAAGAAAAGATTTGTTCAATTATCCTTTTAAGCATGCAATGTGTTTCTAAGACTTAGTGAGATAGATCAAGAGGTCTTCAATGCTCATCCTGCATGAACATGTTAAAAACACCTATTTGCTCTATATGAGTAATAAGAAGCTACAACAAGTGATATTAGGTCCACACAAACTCAAAAGTTAGCAAGTGCTTGAAGTCAGAGATTGAGAATAGGCCAATGAGTGGTCTTAAAAAATAGATCTCAGAAAATCTTTAAAAAAATATTACCACTGTGTAGAGGACAGAAAAATACCAACTTTCAAAAAAAACATCACCTGAATCCGAGTCCTTTTGTGAAAGTTATGAAGCTTGAAAAGTCAAAAAACTGTGACGAGACAAAGATAGCAGTGAGAAAATCAATTTTCTGAAAAATTAGAGAATCTTGAGAAAAAACCAATTTCACCACGATGTAGATCACGAAATTCTAGCCTATTTAAAAAAAAAAAGCACTGAAATACGTGTCCGTATGACCAAGATAATGAGGTTTGAAAATCGCCTATTCATTTAAAAAGCTCATTGAAGAGGGGTCTGTCTTAGCCCCCTGTGACTGGCTCCTGGTCACTGATGTGACCTGCTGCTGGGCTGAAGGTGCTTTATTTTTTTTTCAAAAAATAAAAAGAAAAAAGAAAAAAGATTCTCTTTACTTTGTTTTACTTTTTAAAAGAAATAAAAACTAAAAACACTTCATTTTTTATTTGTTTTATTTGTTTTTTTTGGTTTTTGTTGTTGCTTTTTTATTTTTGGATTTTTTTTGCTTTTTCTTTTTGCTTTTTTTTTTTTCTGATTTTTTTTTTTGAAAAAAGAATTTTTTTTTTTTTTTTACCGTACCTCACAGTGATTGTATGGCCTCGGGTTGCGTGCCAGAGGTGAAAAAATTTTACCTTCACCGAAATAGGTCAAATTTTATATTTTTCTTCGTCCCTCGACCCTTCCGAACACAACCGTGACCTCCGTTTTTGCCCAGCAAGATTCCTTTAAAATTTTTTTTTTTCGAATCTCTCCAATAAAAAGAGTTAAAAAACCTGTGAAATCAAACTAAAAATTCCACAAATTTGATATTAAATCAGGACCAATGGGTCCCACCGGGCGTGCCAGAATGTGTATATGGAAAAATGGATTAAATCTAAACTAAATAAAACCAAAGAACCCAATAACATAAAGAAAACGAATTTAAATAAAAGCCATGACAAATAATCAATACAATAAAGACTTTTACCGAAATTTGTGTTGTTTCCTTTGGATTGAATGTAGAATTGCTCAATGAAATTGCAAAGCCATAGCTGCAACAAGCAAGTGTAGTGCTCAAGAGATCAATGTCAAAAGATCGTAAGGGTTGCGCCAAGATCAATGTTAAAAGATCGTAAAGTGGCTCAAGAAGATCAATGTCAAAAGATCGTAAGAGTGCTCAATCGACGCGTTGTGTATGCTCAAAGCTTTGTTAAGTATGCCTGAGAATACGATCGAAGAGAGAGAGATAATGAAGGAGATGAGGGGGGTTTATATAGATTTCATCAAAGATCGATCATGGTCCAGATAATTCAGAAGAATCAACGGAGGAGATAAGTTGAGGAATGTGCAACGAATGAGAAGAAGACATGTGTCTTGCTTGCTTTTGCATGAGAGGAGTTATCAAGAATAGAAGAATGAGTTAACTGAAGAGATAAATCAATTAAAAGAATAAAGCAATCAGTTAAGTGATTTAAAACAAGAAGAAGGGATTTGCATGAGAAAAGAAGATATTTTGCTTTATTAAATATAGAAAGCTTAATTGATGAGTAAGAAAGCTTGAGTTATATTAGAGATAACTCAAATTAGAAGAAAAAGCAATTTAAATAAATAATTGATTTATTTAAATTTAGAGAAGATATTTTGGAAGAAATAATTAAATAATTGGAATTATTTAATTTAGAAGATTTAAAAGCAAATTAAATAAATAAATTTATTTAATTGTTGTGCATGATTTTGGAAGAACATAAGATTATAAATAAAATATTTGATTTTATTTATTTTTAGAGGATTGAGATAATTTAAATAAATTTGATTTGATTTATTTAAATTTAGAAGAACAGTTGATTTAATTAAATAATGTAAATTATTTAATTGTAGATAAGATAGAATTGTGATGAATTAATTAAATAATGGGATATATTTAATTAATGTGGATGTGAATTTTGGAAGGAGGATAATGATCAAATTAAATAATTAAAATTATTTAATTGTGGAAGAATATAGAGGAATTTAATTTAATTAATTAAATAAAGAGGATTTATTTAATTAATGTTGAATTTAGGAGATTTAGAAGAATTTGATGATAATTAATTAAATAATTAGATTATTTAATTAACATTGTAATGCAGGTGATTAAACAGATAACGGAATGCCAGTGATTTGACGACACGGTCATTTTAGGGTGTCTACAGCATGCAAAACACAGTGAAGGTAGTTATAGTCATGCAAAACATAGTGAAGACAATGAATGCAGAGAAGACAATAATGATTTTCTTTTCTTTTTCTTTTTTCTTATATATGAAATGTAGATGCAAGTACAGGAAAGTAAACACACCACCCATAATGCAGGAGGGACTCATCACCACCAGTCTTTAAACTGCATATGGGGCAACACACACATAATACATGCCAAACAAAACAAGCATGACATACAAATCCCAAAGCATAGGAGGGACTCATCGCCACCAATCTTTAAACTAGGCTTGGAAACAAACACACAATACACACACTTGGAAGACATGGAGAAAACATGATAGACAAGTGATGGAGTGTTCCTATTTCTAGGTTCAATACCATCTCAGGCACATTACAAGCACACATCAATGATTGGGCTTCGCCACAACAATCACCAAAGACACACTTAAGGGTTGAGTTAGTCATAGAATTGCTCCCCGCCTTATGATGAGGACTTTTGAAAATGACAAGATGTGCACTCTTCAAGAGAAATACACAATCCTCTCCTCTACAAAGGGCTTAAGATAGAAAAGAGATGTGATATCCCCACCTCGCAATGAGGGCTAAAATGATTGCAAGTTGATTTCAAACAAATCTCAGAGTGTAGGAGGGACTCATCGTCACCAGTCTTTAAGACTGCACCTAAGAACAAGCACATTGCTAACATCTATAACAGACAGCTTACCTTATATATTCCTGCACGTTAAGGTGGTTGATATCATGTATCAATATCAAGTACATTAACATAGGAAGAAAATACACAAGGGAACACAAGCTCTTGCAAAGCCCATGCCTCATAGAGGTGACATGTCCTTTATGATTGCCAAATGTTCCCACAAACACATCCCTGTAAGAAAAGTGTTAGTGTCCATATAATCATGATAAACAACAATGCATATGATCAATCATAGAAAGAGCCAAGGTTATACTATGAATTTGGAGATCAAGTATAACTGAGCATCACCAAGGAAAGATTCAAAAACAAATAAAGTGCATGGAGAAGCATTATTGTTAAGGTTTGTAAGTGCGATAAGACATCATCAAGATCACATGACAAAATGCACAGAGTGATTCTACTAGTCAAGCATCAGATAATATATGTCAACCCCATTGTCATATTAGGAACTAAGTCCAATTTGTGATTTCTTGCTAAAGGGACGCTAGGTCCACATCAGTATAATATATTTTTCATCATCCGTCTGCTAGATAGAAACACTAGAGGAAGGGAAACAATAAATCGAGAGAGGAGAGACAAGTGCCTTAGGGACAGTCATGTAGGAGGGTGCCCCCAAGTCACCATGGTGCAGTCATGGTAGGAGGGTTCATAGAATGAACTGTCTAGACCATGCAGCAAGAGTAAACACAATGGAAACAACTCAAAGATATGGAACAAATGCAGATTCAATCTTTCAGTATATCATAGAATTCAAATACAGATCAATTGGCAACATGCGGGCTCACAATTAGGGCTCACAGGCTTGTGTACACAATATCAAAAGATATAGCTTTGAAGTTCCTTCATGAAAAATCTAAACTATGAACTATCTTTATTATGATGAACTTGATGACTACTTCCTAGGGATCTATTACATCAATATATATCATCTTCAGATCACAAGATTCCTCCACGTCGGCCAAGGAAGATCACAAACTCCCATAGAGTTGTAACATGTGTACACAGATAGGTCAGACCTAAATGCATAGAACACCTCAGCAAACGAATGGAATGAAATGTGGATCTCAAGGAAGGTCAACCATGAACCAAACAACATTGAATGATGTGCAATTAGGCTTCACAAGTCGAGGAATGCTCCGCAGGTCTTCTCCTTTAGCTAATTGTTTGAGACTGTAAGGATGCTCTATTTTGAGAAAATAGTCAATCTTCTGATAGTAATAACTTTCCGGTACTTAATCCAAATGCACTAAATTATGGATATGACGTAGATGAATGAATCTAGATGCTAAGTATAGCTCCACAAGATCTAAAATGTAGCTACGATAGAATGCGGACCAAAATATAGAAACTGCTACTGACTGGACTGCCTAAACTAAACTTGAAAATGAAAAGAAACAAACTAAGATGCAAATGTTTTTGGTTGATTCAAGATTGTTCTTGAACCAAGGATGCTCCTGCATCACACCAAATGCAACGCTATGTCCATAAGACAAAACACACGACAATGAAAATAGAGGAGAGCCAATATAGAAGAATGATGATACAAATAGAAGAAGGTCACAATAGAGGCGGTCTCCTGGTATCCTAGACCTTACAAGAGGATCAAGGGTCATCCCAGGAGGCCTAAACAATACATAACACATAATGGGGGAAACACATCACAAGAGATAAAGGGTTAGAGATACTTACCTATTTCATCCCAATGTTAGGAGCATACATATCTAGGATATCTCTCATGTTGTTTTGGTCTTGTTGATATTATATTAAATTTAAGTTTAGGATGACAAGAGGCTTTAGTGGGTTTCAAAGAACAGTATCCTATATTGGTTGTGTAATTAATTCTAGCAACTTGTAAAGGTACTCTAATTCCTTGTTGATTTACACTACAACCATTAACTACATAGTCATTATTTTTGTATAAAATTTGAAATCCACGACCATATAGAGAGTCCATTTCTTTAGAAGAAGGTGAATCCTCGTAGGTATCATAATTTGTAGAGTAAGTAAAAGCTTTGTCTTTATTTTCTACCAAGGAGACTTTAGGTGTTTCTAAAGATTGTTTAGATGAGATTGATGCAACTTTGGATGTGTTAGAGTTATTAATTTTATATTCTCCATTAAAGGAAGGAGTAAAATCTAGTGAACCCCAATCATCACCAAAAAGTGTATTCGATGGCTTAGAATCTTGCACAACATTATCCATGGCACGAGACATTGACAGATCACCTCGCAAATTATTTCAGCTCATATGATTGTAAAATGGTTTTTTCCTTTCAATATGTAAACATCTATCTATTTTAGGATCAGCTTGAATAGTATGAAGTTTATTTTTGAATATAAATTAGATTGAACGATGCAGGATGGAAGGGACCCCAATCCATGAATCCAAGGTCTACCAAGAATCATGTTGTAAGATAGAGAACAAGGCATGACATGAATCAAGGTAGGCACAATCACAGGTCCTATTTGTATAGGTAGATTTATAGTGCTAACAGATTGTCATCCAACATTATCAAAGACACGAATGCTAATGCTATCTGGTTTGATTAAAGATGTGTCAGCCTTAATCTTATGTAACAAATCCATACCACAAATATTGAGAGCTGATCCATTATCAATCATAACACGCTTTACCAATGTTTTATTTATTGTGACAAATATTATAAGTGGATCATATTGGTTTTGAACTTCAATTGACGGTAATTCATGTGGTTGGAAGAGAATATCCATTTTTGTTGCATGCATACAATCTAATAGAGCTGCTACATCATTTGGCTTAACAATAGGTGGCACAATCACCTTTTATAAAGCTTCTTGGAGCATTCCATGGTATGTAGGTGATGTTTGTATTAAATCCCAAAGAGAGATCTTAGCCAGAGTAGCGCGAAACTATTTGACAAGATCATATTCTTAACCACTTTTTATGAGTAAGACGAGGTGGTGGAGGGAGCATAGGCTGAGAACATGGAAGAGAGAAAGACACATGTAGTGCTTACTTACTTTGCTTGTTATTATAGGTGTTGTATGTGTGAGCAATTATGGGATGTTGCGGCACATTTTAAACACCTTGACTTGGTTGAGCAATTTGTTGTGCATATTTGTAGATGTGATCGGGGTGTTTAGGTGGTTGTTGAGCACCTTGAAGGTTTTAAACAAGAAGGTGCACTAGGTGCCCCTGGAACAATTCTCTTAGGAATATTGCTACAAATTCTATTAATGAATATTGAATTAACACTATTTTCCTCTTGTTTTCACCTAACATCCATCCCTAAAGGATTTAATGGGAGAGACCTTTTCTCATCCACTAATGCTACATCTTGGCTAGGGAGAGCAATGGAATGAGAAGAAGGTGTAGTGTTGTTAAGAAGAAAAGGTGTTGTATCATTAATAGAGCTATCCATAGTCTTCTCATCTAAGGTTCTTGAACATTCAATTTTAGGAGAAGTCGGATAATCTATGGAATCATCATCATCATCACCATATGTTTGAGCTATTAAATCCATAGTGTTAAGAGAACTTTCACTCTCATCATTCTTAATGTCTCTTGTCAAATCTTCTACTACCCAAGGGTATGTATTCATGAGAGATATGAAGTTGTCATAATTAGATACATATTCAAGGATTTCAAATGAAGAGAACTTAAATATATCCTCGTGATGCATAGCATGTAAATAAGTGAGAACATGAGGATTCATATTAAGAAATTTGTAGAAACTCTTGAAGTTTTTAATATATGCATGTAAAGATACAAAAGAGAGATGAGATGAAGATGCAATAATGAGATGTCTTGTAACATCAATGTAAAATTAAATTTTAAAAGCTTTTCAAAAGTTAAGCAAAAGACAAGTGCAAAACTATGTATGAAAGTGACCTAAAATGCTTGATTTTTTCAACTTTTTTCAATGCAAATAAGTGAAAGAAAAGGTGTTGTAAGGAAATTAATCAGGGGAAGAAAATAATATGTCTAATATCAGTGCAATAAAGCAATAATATCCTTCACAACATACTTTTGATGCAAATTTAAGATGATGACAAGTCAAAACCTAGTGAAAATGCACTAAAACATGCAATTTTTCTCAAATGTTTAATGCAAAGACCCAACAAAAAGGGTGTTGTAAAGAATTTTAGGAGGTAAATAAGATTATAGAAGTAATATCAGCCAACTAAAGCTATAAAATCTTTCACAACATGCTTGGAGTGTAAATCTAGGTCAAACCCTAGGGCAAATATAGCCAAAATATGTAAATTTTCATCAAATTTCAATTTAAAAGAGTATGAAAAAGGATTTTGTGAAGAAAATTATGCTGGAAAAAAAATTATAACAGTAATAATAGCCACATAATGCCAAAAAATCCATCACAACATGCTTATAGTGCAACTCAAGGTCAAATCCTAGGGAAAATATAGCTAAAATATGCAAATTTTCACTAAATTCCCACTGTAAGAGGCCAATAAAAAGGTATTGTAAAGAATTTTAGGAGGGAAAGAAGATAATAAACTTGATAAAAGTCAATTAGTGTAGAAAAATCCTTTACAACACACCTATGGTGCAAATCTAGAGAGACAATAAGGCCAAATCTAGTGAAAAATCAAGGTTTTCAAACCCTAGGAATGAAAATTTTGCAAGAAAACCACTATAATGCAAAACTATAGTTAGAAATAAATCCTAATGAGTGTTTTAAAAGGGTAGTAAAATCTAAAACAAGATTTTGACTACAAACCCCAGCTAATGCAAAACTAGGTTATATGGAAAAATGCATAATTTTAAGTAATTTTTACCAATTTAAGCATGAAAATGCAATCTAAATTAATGATGGATGAAAATTTTATATATTTTAAATAAGATATGATGATAATGATAGAAATTTATTGAAATTAAATGCCAATTAATCCAAATTACATGAAAATGCAAACTAAAAATGCTAATTTGTTTCAAATTTTTCCAAAATTTTCAATTTTTTTGTAATTTTTCAAATGCAATAAGATAAATAATGAAATGAATGAATGAAATAAATGTAAATCTGAAGCACAACACTCAGAAAGGTGCAAAATTCATTAAAACATAGGTTCATGAAAATGTTTAAGGTAAAATTAAGATAGGGTTTGATTTGATGGTTATGTGAATCCTCCTTTCACCTTAAACATTCAAAGACTTTAGGTCGAATAGAAAATCTACTATCAGGCCTGCGATCAATTGGAATGTAGGAAAAATTAGAATTGTGTAGATTTTTTGTTTAATTAATCCCAATTATGCTCAAAACTCTAATTATGCAAATTTGGAAGCAAACAAACAAATCACAGAAAATGCTCACACACAGAGATACTAAATGATAATAAAATGCATACCATATTTTGAAGTTTGGAAAGAAGAACAATCAAGGACTAATGAGCAGGCATCCTAGTCTAGTGCCATACTTTTTGTCAAGATCTGGAAACCTTATCTGCAACCTATTCCTGTTGTTCCAGAGATTCTTCAGTTGCGTGATCCGGAGGACTAATGAGTGGGTGCTCGAGTCCATGTCCCAATTTTCTCTTTAGATCTGCAATTCTGACAGTTTGCAATGCTCTCCTACAACTCCACTTTTCTTGCTCCTGTAACCTGTAACCTACAATCATAGAAATATGGGTTGGGGGTTGTGGTGTTTAGAGGCTTGCATCATTCAAGCCCCAGAGAGACATTCAAGTCTTCCGAACACTATTGTCAGAGAAAGAGTACGTATCCCTGTGGGATAGAGGCAAAATCCAAATGGTAAATAATTGAAAATGTAATTGATATCACCTTGTAGTGAAGATCTCATGGAAGGAAGAAGCTCTTCATGCCATGAGGAGATGGCTGCCAAATCAGCAAATACAAACACAATAAAAACAAAAATTCTACTCTACAACACACAATGAATGCCTTGAATCACTTTCACATAAGCTCATGAATCCAAAATGCAATCTAGTTTACAAATGAATGCCTAAACATGCTTATATATGCAACTACAAACATTCCCACCAAGAATTTCATAATTGAAACTTACCATGTCGGCATAGGACCTAAATAGCGGTCACAAACTAACACTTTGAAATTAGGCCTGACCTAAAATAGGGCAGGACTAGGGTGCGGGCACCCAAGTCCACCCCCTATTTCAGGTAGGATTTGTCACAAGTGCATCCCCTAAGTCCAAATTACCATGGAACTTCAAGGTTTTCTCATTGGGAAGTTAGATTAACACTAAAAATGCTCTGAATGCATAAACAAGACCTGGGAGCTAAACCTTAAGAGGGAAAAGCCCCCAAGGGGACATTTTCTAACATAACACCTCCAATCATGGATCTGTACTTTTTCTGATCATTCTTGGGTGATTCATCAACTTTTCTCAACTTGTAGCCAGTCACCATGGGAGTACATACCGGTTTAGAGTCTTTCATCCCAAACTTCTTCAACTCTTTCACATACTTAGACTGAGATATGAAGATTCCTTTATCTGATTGATTAATTTACTGACCCAGAAAGAAATTCATTTCACCAAACATAGACATCTCAAACTCTTTTTATATTTCACCTACAAACTTCATGCAAATACCTTCATTGCACCAACGATAATGTCATCAACAAAGACTACAACAATTAGGATCTGATTATCATTGATTTTAAAATACAATTTTTTGTTAGCACTGCCTTTACTGAACCCTAATTGCAACAAATATTTGTCTAACCATGCATACCAAGCTTTGGATGCTTTTTTCAGTCCATACAAGGCCTTCTTCAATCTACACACCATATCACCTTGTTTTGATAATTGAAATCCTTCCGGTTGCTCAATATAGACCTCTTCTTCCAATTCACCATTCAAGAATGCAGACTTAACATCCATCTGATACACTTTGAAGTCTTTGAATGTTGTAAATGATAAAAACATTCTAATTGCTTCAATTCTTTCCACAGGAGCATAGGTCTCTTCAAAATCTATTCCTTCAACTTTAGAGTATCCTTTGCATACCAATCTTGCTTTGTTTCTTACAACTCCATTTTCATTCATCTTGTTTCTGAAAACCCACTTAGTTCCAATGACATTCTTATCAGTAGGTCTAGAAACCAATTCCCAAGTTTGATTCTTCTCAATCTGCATTAGTTCTACTTCCATGGCTTTTACCCAATTTTCATCATTACAAGATTTATTCATAGTTTTTGGTTTAGCTTTTGAAAGCAAACAATAATTCACTTGTTCTTCTGCAGCTCTTTTTCTTGTCTACACACCTTTTTTTTGTCACCTATAATCTAATCTTGAAAATAATTAATCCTTACATACTTGGGAGTCTTAACAACATTTTCTGGAGCCTCTTCTTCATCCTAACTTTCTTCTTGCTCAACATTTTCTTCATTTGCTATAATCACAGGTTCATCTGGTTCATAGAAACTCAAATATGATATTCTTTCCTTACCTTCATCTACCTTCACATTAGAAATCTCAACAATCTTATTCAGTCTCTTATTGTAGCATCGGTAAGCCTTACTCTTGGTAGAGTAACCAAGAAAAATTCCTTCATCACATCTAGCATCAAACTTGCATAGTTCTTCATCTCTTCTGATATAACATTTGCTTCCAAAACCTTTGAAATAATTCACTATATGAACCCTTCAATACCATAATTCAAAAGGAGTTTTAGAACTATTACCTTTCACTTGAACTCTATTTAGGATATACATAGTAGTATGTATGCTTCTCTCCAGTATACTTCTGGTTGGTCAGCTTCCTTTAACATAGTCCTAATAGCTTCTTGAACTATCCTATTTTTTCTTTCAACAACTCCATTTTTCTGAGGAGTCCTAGGTGTAGACAATTGTCTCTTTATCCCTTGTTCTTCACAAAAAATAATGAATTCATTTGATGTGAACTCGCCTCCTCTATCAGACCTTAAGCATTTGATACTCAACTCTAACTCATTCTCAACCATTTCCTTGAAACCTTTGAACTTGTCTAGAGCTTCATATTTTTCTTTTAGAAAAGTGACCCAAGTCATTCTAGAATAGTCATCAATAAGAAACATAAAATACTTATCACCTTGCAGACTTCTTGTTCTTGTGTGTTGGGAATTATGGTGTCTCAACCTTGGTAATTCCTTGTATTATTTCATTGTATTTATTTATGTATTGCCTATTGTATTATTTGGATGCAAAACCTATGTTTTCATATTGTGGGAGTTGGCACGGTGATGTGTGATCTGACATGGCATATATTGGTGTTGATGCAGGTCAAATTACAATCAGTTGTAACAGTCAGAGTGTAATTTGCCTTGCGAAGAATTTAACATTCCATGTCAGAATAAAGCATATTGATGTACAATTTCACTTTGTGTGAGACATGGTAGAGGATGGGAAGGTAAATTTGGAGAAGGTAGATACTTTCAAGAACATCGTAGATGTATTGACGAAGCCAATGGGTACAGAGAAGTTCAGAGTCTATGGGCCTCTTGACCTATAGTAGTTAAATCCTGTTATTATATTGGCTCTTACAAGGTGTTCAAAAAGTGGGAGAATGTTGGGAATTAAGGTGTATCAACCTTGGTAATTCCTTGCATTATTTTAATTATATTTATTTATTCATTGCCTATGATGTAAACTAATTGTAAATTCCATATTGTCATCTTGTGGGATGTGGCATGGTGATGTGTCATCCTACATGGGATATGACCACATGTAATTTTGTCCTCACATGAGGAGATAGGTGTCCCACTTAGTGGTAGGAATATTTTTCCACGTGTCAGCATCTTAGATGTTGTGTAAGGGAATGTTGACCGCAACAGTCATGACAGATTCATATGATGAAGTTATGACATGTAAGAGTCTAAAATAGAATCTTGTAAGACGGGTGAAGACATGTATTGAGAAGCATCTTTGAAAAAGGCATCTTTGGGCACCCCAAGGTGGACTATGACATGTTGTAATAGAATATACTATTTATAGCCTATGTATGATAGATTTTCTTACAGCTGTAAGTTATGATAGCTATGACAGATTCTATGACAGTCGTAAGAGTCGTAAGAGCATCTGTCATAGCCCATTTTGGAAATTGGTTACCTCTTTGGGATGGGGTGTGTGGACAAGTGTCAGATACATCTTACAATGTTGACCAAGTGTTCATGTGCATGGGTTTTGGGCCATGAGGCCAAGTTGGACGCCCATTCCAAGATAGAGGCAATTTTGCCTTGTATTTTCTATATAAACAGGTGCTTTGAGGAGGAGTTGCATTATGTGATTGATAGGTACTGTTATACTGTTGGATTGACTCCAGACACAAGTGTCAAAGACTATTGAGACATTGCATTGCAAGTGTATTGTAAACCATATTTAGTTTTGATAATGCATTGTGTAAGTTTTTGAGTGTGGGGTTTTTCACTCGATAAGGGTTTTCCCCATGATATCTTGTCTCTCTTCTTCTATCTTCTTTTAGGTTCTATGTGTGTCACTACAATATCTCTATTATATGTTTCATTTTTCTATAATTGTAAAGATTAAATTGAATTTACATAGCTCTCCTCTCATTAGATTAGTGTAGGAAGTGATTTCTGCACACCTAGCTTCCTTTCAGTTGGTATCAGAGCTTGATCACCTTTGGTCCTAGTTGTTGGGTAGGGGTTTTTTGAGCTGATCTTAAGTTGAGAGGGATTCTGTGCAGAGTATTCTAAATCTTATTGTAGCAAGGAGATGGAAAGCACATCCAGAATGATAGAGGTGGAGAAATTTAATGGCACTAATTTTGAGTTGTGGAAGCTCAAGATGGAAGACATTCTTGGTGATCGAGACCTCTGGGAAACTATTAGTGAAACAAAATGTATGGCAATGTCATAAGACAATTGGGATCTCAAGCATTGGAAGGCTAAGGGTCTCATAAGACTTATTCTTGCTGATTCTGTCCTATTAAATGTCCATGAGGAGAAAACTGCAAACTTGCTTTGGAAGAAGTTGGGAGATGTGTATCAAGACAAATCCCTAGTTAACAAACTTTTTCTAAGAAAGAAGTTGTATTCTCTTCGAATGGAGGATAGAGGATCTATTGCAGATCATATGAATCCTTTCAACATGTTGGTTGCACAATTGACATCTATTGGTGTGAAGATTAAGGAGGAGGATCCTTGTATGACCTTGCTTTGTTCTTTGCCAGACTCATGGGATCATCTTGTTATGGCTATTGGAAGCACCACATCCACATTCAAAATGGATGAAATGGTTTCTTCGTTGTTGTCTAAAGAGATGTGGAGAAAGTCTTCTAAGGCAGCCAAAGATGGTCTTGCAATTCATGGAAGACCCAAGGAGAAAGGGAAAAAGAAGGATAAGAAAGCTGAGAAGGGTAGATCCAAATCCTGTGGGAGATCCAAATCTCCTAGAAAGTCCAAGGCTCTCTATTGGAAATGTGAAAAAACTGGGCATTTCTGAAAGGAATGCAAAGAGGAAAAGAAAAAGAAGAAGAAGAACCCAGATTCGGATTTTGACAAGTCACAAGATGACGGTGATGCTTTCATCACAGCCCTGGCAACCCATGCATCTGATGATGTGTGGCTGATTGATTCTGGTGCATCATTCCACATGACCTTGCATTAAGACTGGTTTACTAAGTATGAGGAGTTTGAGGTGGAAGGGTGTACCTAGGTGATGACTCTAATCTGAAGATTGTTGGTCATGGAAGAGTCTATATCTGATTCCTTGATGGACAAGTGAAGGGGATCTCTGGGGTTATGTACATCCCAGGCTTAGCATGGAACCTCCTTTCTATAAGTATGTTGAATGATGCAAGTGTGCAGGTTGTCTTTTTGAAAGAAGGATGCAACATGACTAGAGGAGCTATGGTGCTTACTAAGGGTACTAGGAAAGGTACTCTATTTCAGCTAGAGGCATGCATTTCACAATGCAATAGTTCTTCTGACTCAAGGAAGAGGAAAGCAATCACTTCATCCCCACCATCTAAACCAGCAATGAAGAAATCTATTATATCTAGTCCTTATGGTTGTATTCATGTTTTGGAAGTTAAGCTTCCTGCTGAAAAGACAATGTTATGGCATAAGAGATTTGGCCACAATGGTGAGAAGGGTCTTAGAAATCTAAAAAATAAAAACCTCATTGAGGGGTTAGATGATTTGTATTCTTGAGTTTGATTTTTGCAAACATTGAATATATGGAAAACAAAATCCTGTTCAGTTTTATTCAAGTTCTCATAAGTATTTTGGTGTGTTGGACCTTGTTGATTCAGATGTATTTGGTCCTGTTAATGTTCCTTCATTATCAAAATCTATATATTTTGTATCTTTCATAGATGACTATAGTAGAAGGACATGGATTTATTTTCTCAGAAGCAAATCTGAAGTTTATTGTAAGTTTAAGGAGTTTAAAGCCTTTGCTAAAAATTAGACTGGTAAAAGGATTAAATGTTTGAGAACTAACGATGGTGGTGAGTTCTGTTCTACAAAATTCAATAAATATTGCAAGGAACTTGGGATTGAAAGACATAAGACAACTCCATATACCCCACATCAAAATGGAGTTGTAGAGAGGATGAACATGACACTGATGGAGAAGGCTAGGAGTATACTTAGTGGAGCTGGCCTAGAACAAAAGTTTTGGGCTGAAGCTGTTGCCACTGCTTGCTATCTAGTAAATAGATCTCCTACATCAGCTCTTGTTGGTAAGACACCCATGGAGGTGTGGTCTAGTTGAAATCCTTCAATAAGGCATCTTCATGTTTTTGGTTGTGAGGCATATGCACATGTGCCTAGGGAGAAGTGATCAAAATTGGAGAACAAGGATGTTAAGTGTATCTTCATTGGTTATGGTGTCGGTGTGAAAGGATACAAGCTTTGGGATCTTGTGGCTGAAAAAATGTTGTATAGCAGAAGTGTCATCTTCAGAGAGCTAACACCTTCTTCCACTGTTTTACAACGAGAAGAAAAAGAAAAGAAAGAGGATATTGTCCAGTTTCCTTCTACCCCTAAGAAGACTGAACAAAAAGACAATGTTGGACCTGATGATGAGGAGAGCTCTAGTAGCTCTGAAAGCTTAGAAGAAGAAGTTGAACCTCAACCTAAGCCTTTGAGGAGATCTACACAAACAAGAAAGCAACCTGAGAGGTTTGGTTATACATTGCTTCATTCTAGTTGTGCTTTTTCTTTTCTTACTAACAGTGATGAACCTAGAACTGTGTCAGAGGCTATGGATATGAAAGATGTAGGTTCCTAGAAGGAGGTCATGGAGGATGAAATGAGTTCTTTGGAAAAGAATCAAACTTGGGACTTGGTGCCTTTGCCTACTGGATAAAAACCTATTGGATGTAAATGGGTGTTCAAGAAGAAATTTGGTGTAGATGATAGTTTTGAGAAGTATAAGGCCAGATTGGTTATGAAGGGGTATTCACAAGTGGAGGGTATAGATTATGGTGAGATCTTCTCTCCCATTACCAAGTTGACATCCATTTGATTCATGTTATCTCTTGCAATAGCTTATGACTTAGAAGTGGAGCAGATGGATGTGAAGACAACTTTCCTGCATGGTGATTTGGAGGAAGAGATTTACATGTCATAGGTAGAGCATTACATGGTGAAAGGTAAAGAAAATTTGGTTTGCAAATTAAAGAAGTCTTTGTATGGATTGAAATAATCTCCTAGGAAGTGGTACTTGAAGTTTGATGCCTTTGTGTTTTCAACTTGATATATGAGATCAAAATCAGATCATCATGTGTATTACAAGTTTGACAATGATCATATTCTCATAATTGCACTGTATATTGATTATATGTTGCAGATTGGGAATGGTAAGAATATGATTTCTGATTTGAAGTCTCAGTTGTCAGCACAGTTTGAGATGAAAAATTTAGGGGCAGCCAGGTACATTCTTGGGATGGAGATCCGAAGAGACAGATCTAATAGAAAACTTTGGTTAAGCTAGGGTAAGTATGTGAAGATCATGTTGGATAAGTTCAGCATGGCAGATTGTAGACCATTGTGTGTTCCTATTTCTTTAGGGGAAAAAGTTGTCTATTAATGATTGTCCAAAATCTCCTACTGAGGTGGAGGACATGAGCTGAGTACCTTGTGCTAGAGTTGTTGGCAGTCTAATGTATTCTATGGTCTACACAAGACCAGACATTGCCCAAACAGTGGGAGTCCTTAGTCAATTTATGGCTAATCCTGGATGGGTACATTGGGATGCAGTTAAGTGAGTGTTCAGATATTTGAGGGGTACTTCTAAGCATTCTATATGCTATCATGGAAATGTTACAGGACCTCTACATTCTGTTGATATTCATGGATCTGTGGATTCATATTGGTAGGTGACATTGACAGTAGGAGATCCACCAGTGCTTATGTGTTTACACTATTTGGTGGTGCCATTAATTGGATGAGTAAGGGACAAACTGTGGTTACTTTGTCCATGACAGAAGCTGAGTATATGGTAGCAACTCATGCTTGTAAGGAATCCATTTGGCTTAAGAGATTTCTTTCAGATATTGGTGTTGATGTAGGTTAGATTATGATCAGTTGTGACAATTAGAGTGTGATTTGCCTTGCAAAGAATCTAACTTTCCATGCCAGAACAAAGCATATTGATGTACAGTTTCACTTCATGTGAGACATGGTAGAGGATTGGAAGGTAAATTTGGAGAAGATAGATACTTTGAAGAATTTTGTAGATGCATTAATGAAACTAGTGAGCACAGAAAAGTTTAGATGGTCTTTGGAGTCTATGGGCCTCTTGGCCTATAGCAATTAAATCATGTTATTCTATTGGCTCTTACAAGGTGTTTGACAAGTGGGAGAATGTTGGGAATTAAGGTGTCTCAACCTTGGTAATTCCATGTATTATTTCATTGTATTTATTAATTTATTACCTATTGTTTAATTTGGATGCAAATCCTATGTTGTCATATTGTGGGAGTTGGCATGGTGATGTGTCATCCTACATGGCATATGACCACATGTAATTTTGTCCTCACTTGAGGAGATAGGTGTCCCACTTAGTGGTAGGAATATTGTGCCATGTGTCGGCATCTTGGATGTTGTGTAAGGGAATGTTGACCGCAACGGTCATGACAGATTCCTATGAAGAAGTTATAACATGTAAGAGTCAGAAATAGAAGCTTGTAAGACGGGTGAAGACATGTATTGAGAAGCATCTTTGAAAAAGGCATCTTTGGGCACCCCAAGGTGGACTATGACATGTTGTAAGAGAATATGCTATTTATAGCCTATGTATGACAGATTCTCTTACAACTATAAGTTATGACAGCTGTGACAGAATCTATGATGGTCGTAAGAGTTGTAAGAGCATATGTCATAGCCCATTTTGGGAATAGGTGACCTCTTTGGGATGGGGTGTGTGGAAAACTATCAGATACATCTAAAAATGTTGACCAAGTGTTCATAGGCATGGGTTTTGGGCCATGAGGCCAAGTTGGATGCTCATTCCAAGATAGAGGCAATTTTGCCTTGTATTTTCTATATAAATAGGTGCTTTGAGGAGTAGTTGCATTATGTGATTGACAGGTACTGTTATGCTACTAGATTAACTTTGGACATGAGTGTCAAAGACTATTGAGAGCTTGCATTGCAAGTGTATTGTAAATAATATTTAGTTTTGATAATACATTGTGTAGGTTTTCGAGTGTGGGGTTTTTCAGGTGATAAGGGTTTTCCCCTCGATATATCTTGTCTCTCTTCTTCTGTCTTCTTTCTAGTTCTATGTTTATTTCTGCAATATCTTTGTTATATGTTTCATGTTGCTATAATTGTAAAGATTAAATTGAATTTACATAGATCTCCCCTCATTAGATTAGTGTAGGAAGTGATTTCTGCACATCTAGCTTCCTTTCATTGTGGGACCACACAGTATATACTAGCTCCAACAATCCAACAAAGAATTGTTCTTTTCTGTTGAAACTTGATTTTGTTTGTTTCCCAAATTGACACTCCTTGCAAATGTTGTTGGATGGTTTCACAAGTTTAGGAAGATCTCTTACAACCTATGCAAAACTTATCGTCACCAAATTGTCAAAATTGATATGACACATCCTTCTATACCACAACCAAGTCTCATCTATCTGGGCCAATAAATAATAATCATTAGTTCCTCTTAATTGGTAAATGTTACCTTTGGTCTTCTTACTAGTAGCAATCACTGTTTTAGATATTTCCATGATCTTGCACCCATTGTCTTTGAATCACATATCATAACCTTTGTCACACATCTGACCAACACTTAAAAGATTATGCTTCAAACCCTTCACATATATGACATTATCAATATTGTGCTTTCCATCAAATGAAATAGATCTTTTTCCACAAATCTTACCAGCTACATTGTCTCCAAACCTAACCAGTCATCCATCATACTTTTCCAAACTCACAAACTTACTTTTGTCACCAGTCATATGATGTGAGCATCCACTATTAATAGTCCATTCATCCTTATTTTCTCAACCTGAACAACCAAAGCACTTTCTTCCACTAGTTTTTCTTCCTTCACACAACTAGAAGGATTAGTAGACACAGGTTCTTCTTTAGTAGCAATAAACAAGAATTCATTTGCAATAGTACTAGCATCATCAAATTCATCATTAGTCACACCTTCATCATCAAGATCCCTAACATAGTAGCATTTCTTTGGAGCTCTAGGCATGTTCTCAAATCTTTTTCTATTCCTTTCAATTCTTTCAGGACATCTAGAATCATAATGACCAACTTTATCACATGAAAAACATTTAAAAGGTAATTTTCCTTTGAACTTACCAGAACCTCTTTGCAATCTGTCAACAAAGTTAGCTTCAATTTCATCAAAGTCATCAATAGGATGCACTTTGTATTTTTATCTTTGGAGATCTTTTTAGAAGTACTGGCTTTGAAATCAGACTCAACTTTTGGTAGAGCATCACCAAATTCTCTCATCTCAAAGGCTGTAAGCTTTCCAAGTAATTGATCCTTATCGATAGTTTTAAAAGTCATTAATTCTTTAATTGTAGCTACCTTGTGACTGTAGGATTTTGGTAGTGATCTAAGAATTTTCATCACAACTTCCTTCTCACCAATAGTTCCTCCCATACCTTTTATTCCATTGACAAGTTCATCAACCTTTTGCATGAAGGCTGTTATGTTTTCATCTTCGTTCATCTTTAAATGCTCATATTTCTCTTTCAAACCCTGCAACTTGGCTTCTTTTACAAAATCATCTCCTTCATACAAATTTTTTAACTTTTCCCATACTTCATTTGCAAATTCTAGATCCATGACTTTTATCAACTCAGTGTCATTTTGGCACTTAATAGGGCATCTCTATCTTTTATATTCAACTCATATTCTCTGATTTCATCTTCAGTTGTCAAACCATTTTGAAGCATGGGGTATTTTGTTTCTGCAACTTTCCACACTTTATAACCAAGACAAAGGAGATAGATTTTCATTCATACCTTCCATAGAGCATAATTTGTTCCATCAAATTATGGAGCTTCCTTCTTAAAAGACATCTTGGATCTACCTCAAGCTATTAGGCTTTCTTTCGAGTAACCTACTTTGATACCAATTGTTGAAATGCACCAGACAACTAAGAGGGGGGTTGAATCTGTTGCCTCCAAAACTTTAACCTCTTATGAACATTAACTCATCAAACATTTGATTACTGTTATTCATATTTAACAGTGAAAGCATGAATTGAAAAACTTAACACAACAATGCAATTAACACATGAGATACCAAATTTTTATGTGGAAAACCCTATAAGGGAAAAAACCATGGTGGGTGTTAACCCATAGAAATATATGTTATAACAATATCAAAAACCAGAGGTTCACTGCCTTAGGGCTCACTACCCAATATGCTCACTGCAAATGTTTAGGGTCACTGCCAAAATCAACTCACTGCCAAGGGGTAGCTCACTACCAAGATTGGTGAATTGATTTGATAGTATCTACTCCATTCCTAGGTTTAGTTCCATTGAAGCACAGTATATCTCATCTACTCTGCTCTTTTACACCTTCACACTTATATTTTCATTTTCACACTTCGATACCTTTTTCACAACTACATTATATGTTTTTATACAATTCATCAACCTTGGAATGTACATCAAGGTCAGAATTACATTCATCAATCATTGGAACAAAGTCCAAGGTCAACATTTACAAACATACATAGAAATAGGTCTAGACCTAATACAAAAAATTACTAAGTGAAATATGTAAAGGTGTATGCAAATCACACTATGCCTTAGTTGGGACTCAAATACAATCTTCCCCGTCACAACATGCTACTACAATCTTCAATACATCTCCACAAATAGTGAAAGAAACCAAGTTGGCCAAGACTGGTGTTCACATTAAGACTTTCAAGAACAGTCTTTATCTACAATCCAAATTTCTCTTTGCGGACCAATCCAAAGGTAGGACCATGATCAAGAGACATCCACAAGCACATTGAAATCATCAGGAGCAACCACACAACCTCTAACCACTCTATCAAAAGGATGCTTCAAACTAGAGCTCATAAACAACACTGTCAGCTATTGTCATAAGGAAAAGATCACTTGCAGACCACCAAATCATGAACCATTAAAGTTTAAGGCACATAACATCATCTTAGACTTAACTCTAGAACCATAGATCAAAATACTTCAATGCGGAAGAATGTGGAGAATAATACATTCTCCCTGTCGCTAGTGAATACTCAGAAAAAGTAGCTTTTACTCTGGTGAACATAACTCACTCAAATTTTCATACAGGAGGCTCAAATTTGTAATATAGAATCTTTAGACATGCCTATAAATAACTTCCAATCCACAGACAAAGATATTCATTCTATAGGAAATGCAGAGGAAACTGTTGGACTATTCTTCTATAGACAAAGATATTCTGCAACATACTCTTTCTACCAGAGGAGCAAATTTTCTCAATATTAGGATTTCCAACACTTACATAGGAAAATACAAAACATCTAACTCATTACAAGAAAGCATCAAAATAAGAGCACAATTGGCACCAATGACAACACTGGTTAGGCACATACTTGCAACAGAATCTTCATGTTAGCACATTATTTTGCTTACAACTTTCACCTTTGTATGAACTTCAGAAGATAGGGTACAATTGTGTATAGATGATACTAATCCAATTAGTATACATAGTACATGTATTTCATCATCTTACCCTTCTCTTCACAGCTTCTCTGATCCATCCCTTTGTTTTCTTCCCTAATCACTTTACCAAAAACTTCCTTTGATATTATCAACACTGATTAACACATTATGCTAATGATGACAATACCTCTGCAACTTTACTTCTAGCCTTCTTTATTACAGCACCATTGAAATCAATAACAACACAAATGCAACAATCTCCCCTTTGGCATTGATGGAAAAACTTGACCTGATATGAAATTTCTCCCCCTTTGACATCAAGGACAAGGGGTAAGTGGTCTTCCTCTAAACTAATCTTCCTTTAGTTCCCCATGTCTACATTCTTTTTAATCTTCTTTTACTGATCCTTAACTATTAGCTCCCCTTGACTGATCAAACTTTGTCATCCTTCACAATTTTCTTAACTACCTACTCCCCATGAGAGGTAGCCTCCATCAATCCAAGGATAAAGATATGTCTTGATCTGGTTCCCTTGGACAAATGCACCATCTATGCATCTAGTTAGAAGGAAGGGCAATTAACCCTAACTTTTGTCTAAGATACTCAAAGGTATCCCTAGAAAGTGCCTTTGTGAAGATGTCATCAACTTGATCCTTTGTAGACACATACTCCAATCTGACTTATTGATCAACAACTTTCTCTCTCAAAAAGTGATACCTAATAGATATATGCTTGGTTCTAGAATGCATCACTAGATTCTTTGCAATATTGATGGTACTTGTATTGTCACAAAAATAAGAATGGTCTCATCATATACTACCTTGATATCCTTCAAAGTTTGGTTCATCCACAACATTTGAGTAAAATAGGGTATTACAACAATGTACTCTGTCTGTACAATTGATAAGGACATTGAATATTTCTTCTTACTAATCCATGAGACCAACCTATCTCCCAAAAAGAAAGCTCATCCAATGGTACTTCTACTATCATCAACACTGCCAGCCCAATTTGCATCAGTATAAGAACTCAAGGAAATGTCATTCCTTTTTGATACCACAATCCATGTTCCAGAGTGATTTTCAAATATTTGAATATTCTCTTGACTTCCTTCATCTGTGTTTCCTTAGGACCAGCTTGAAATCTTGAAACCAAACACACAACTTGCATAATTTCAAGTCTTGATGTTGATAAATATAGTAGACCCCCAATCATAGATCTATATATTTTTTTATCATCTTCAGGTGACTCATCATCTTTACTCAAATGGAAACTAGTTACCATAGGGGTACTCATAGGTTTGCAGTCTTACATGATAAACTTTGTCAACATCTCCTTAACATACTTTTCTTGAGAGATAAAGATGCCATCATTTGATTGAGAAATTTGAATCCCAAGAAAGAATGATAGCTCACCTAACATAGACATTTCAAATTCCTTTTGCATCTCTCCTACAAAATTCTTACACATCTCATCATTTTGACAAAATCTTATGTTGTCAACATACACAACAACAATTAGAATTAGCTCACCTTCAATTTTGATGTAAAGATTACTATCTGTGGTACCTTTCTTGAAACCCTGCTAAATTAAGTACTTATCCAACCTTGCATACCAAGCCCTCGGAGCTTTCTGAGACCATACAAAGCCTTCTTAAGTATGCACACTAGTATTGGGTCTTCTAATAATTGAAATCCATCAGGATACTCTATGTAGATGTCTTCTTCTAAGTCAACATTTAGAAAAGCATATTTGACATCCATCCGATATACCTTGAATCCCTTATGCAATGTAAATGCAAGAACTATTCTGATTTCTTCCATTCTTGCCATTGGAGGAAATGTCTCCTCATAGTCAACACCTTTGACTTGTGAATAACCTTTACAAACTAACCTTTCTTTGTTCCTCACCCCTTCTCCATCTTCATTCAATTTGTTCCTAAAAACCCATTTTGTTCCTATCACATTCTTGTATGCAGGCATTAGCACCAATTCCTAGGTCTGATTCTTTTCTATTTGATTTAACTCTTCTTCCATAGCTTGTATCCATCCTTCATCCTTACTAGCCTCATTAAAGGTTTTAGGTTCTATTCTTGACTGCAAGGCAAAGTTTACTTGTTTAATTATTCTTGCAAATCTTCTTCTTCTCTGAAATCCTTCATTCTTGTCTCCAATGATCTGATCTTCTGAATGATTCTTTTAAACATACTTGGCAAGAGTCTTGGTAGCTTTCTCTTGAGTTTCTTCCTTTTCTTCAGCTTCTATTGCTTCTTCTATACAGACAGAATCCTCTAACCAACAATTCTCTTTCTCATCTAAAATTTGATGTGTTTCTTCATCCACTTTGACATTTGCATTCTCAACTATCTTACTTAGTCTTTTGTTGTAGCATTTGTAGGCTTTGCTGGTAGTTGAGTATCCAAGGGAAATACCTTCAACTACTCTTGAGTCCAACTTTCCTAGATTTTATTGATCTCTTTTGGTGTAGAATTTGCTTCCAAAAACTCTGAAGTACTTGACTAATGCTGGTATGTCATTCTAAAGCTCATAGGGTGTCTTGTTGTAGTGCTTTCTTAGTTGTCCTCTGTTAAGAATGTAGACTGCGGTATGAATTACTTCTTTCAAACATAAATCAGCTATCTTAGCTTCACTCAACATTGTCCTAGCCATCTTCTAAACAGTCATGTTCTTTCTTTATACCACACCATTTTGTTGAGGGGTTCTAGCAGCTGCATAATGTATTTTGATTCCGTTTTCTTAACAAA
Source organism: Cunninghamia lanceolata (assembly GCA_027924645.1). Lineage (NCBI taxonomy): Eukaryota > Viridiplantae > Streptophyta > Pinopsida > Cupressales > Cupressaceae > Cunninghamia > Cunninghamia lanceolata. The sequence goes on along the minus strand of BSBN01000198.1, from coordinate 5,999,455 downwards.
ACTATACAAACTCATTTGATGTGAACTCACCACCTCTATCAGATCTTAAGCACTTGATTTTGGCATTCATTTCACTTTCAAGCAAAGACTTGAATATCTTGAATCTACTAAAGGATTCTCATTTCTCTCTCAAAAAGGTAACCCATGTCATTCTAGTGAAATCATCAATAAGAAACATAAAATACCTCTCACCTATTGCATGTATGTGCTAACTAGTGTTGTCATTGATGTCAACATGTTTGTGTTGTCATTGGTTCCAACTATGTCTTCTGATATTGTTGTTTGTTGAGTGATTGAGTTGTCATGTTAAGGATACTGTCTAAGTTTTTACTCCACATTTCCTCTATATTGAAGACTAGAGTATGAGATTTGGATATGATTTAGAGAAGTGTTTGAAGATGCTAAATCCAGAATTTGGTGGTCTAGATTGCTCTGCAGCAAAAGTTCTATTCACCAGTTTGAAGACTGTGCCTGATAGCATTTACAATGTGACAGGGAGAAAGTATTTTCCTCCACATTTCTCTATAGTTTGGATTTTGGTCTCGTGGTTCTGGACTTAATTTTATAAAGTCCTTATCTATCTTCATTCCAAAGTATTGGTGATTTAGTGCTCTGAAAAGCAAGTTATTGATTAGCAGAGTTCAACAGTGTTTGTTGCAAGTACACTGTAATCTATCCTCAAGTGATATTTGTTGTCCTCAAGTGAGATCTATTGTAGTTGGACTTTTCAGCTCTGAGGTGATTATATGATGTTTGTGAATGTCTCTAGAATGTATTAAAGGTGTGTGGTTGATCCACAAGCTATAATTAAGTTCTTGGAAGCGTTTATTTAAGTATTCTTGATGTTTGCACTAGTTATAGCTGACTTGGTTATTTACACTTGTTGCAGAGGTGATTTGTGGATTGTGGAAGCATGTTGAAGCATGTAAGGATGTTTTTTGGTCTAAGCTAAGCTATGAAGTGCTCTTCATTCATTCATTTGCTTTGCAAGTTTGTTTAGGTCCAGACCTAATTTGAATCATGTATGTATGTCGACCTTGGAGATAGTTTTAATGTTGTAAATTGTATTACCGACCTTGATGATTGTCCCAAGGTTGATGATTGATATAAATATATGTAGTGAATCTATGAGTGGTGTGAAAATGTGTGAAGATGTGAAGATAAAGTGTGTGTTGTAAAGGCAGCAAAGGAGAGATATATTACACTTCAATGAAACTAAACTCAGGCATGTTGTAGATGCTAGTATATTAGTTCATGGCAGTAAACCACCCATCTTAGTAGTGAGCCACCCCTTTGGCAGTGAGCCACCTCTTCACAGTGAGTCTTGGGTAGTGATCCCCTAAGGCAGTGAGCCTCTTTGTTATTCGGTATTGTTACTACATTATATTATGAGCTAACACTCACCATGGTTTTTCCCTTTTAAGGTTTTCCATGTAAAAATTTTGTGTTCATGTGTGTATGGTGTTGATGTGTTTATGTTTTGAATTTTCTATTCATGTTTAATCTTCATAACAGATTAAGGAGTTAAAGTAAGCAAATGTGAATGTGATTATGTTTAAAGAAGTTAAATTTTTTTATACAACTAATTCCCCCCCCCCTCTCAGTTGTCTTGTACCTTCAACAATTGGTATCAGAGCAAGGTTCCTTGGAAGAAAGCCTAACAGCTTAAGCTAGATCTGGGATGGCACACAAAAAGGACATTCCTCAGTTTCATGGATCTGACTATGCCTACTAGAAGGTATGAATGTAAAGTTATCTTATTTCTATTAGTTATAATGTCTTGAATATGGTCAAAGATAAATACATAGTACCTAAAGGTGCTCCAAAGACTAATGAAGAGATTAAGGATTATGAGACTAATCACAAAGCTAAAAAGGATCTATTAAATGCTTTGTCTAATAATGAGATGGTGAAAGTTATGGATCTAGAAACTTCTCATGAGATCTGGGACAAATTGAAAAACATCTATGAAGGTGATGAATCTATCAAGAAGGCTAAGCTACAGAACTTGAAGACCACATATGAAACCATGTGAATGGCTGAGGACAAAAATATAACAATTTATATATAGAAGATTGATGAATTTGTCAGTAGCATCAAGGGTCTTGGTGGAAAGTTAGAGGGTTGGTATGTTGTAGATAAGATACTCAGAACACTTCCCAAATCTTATAGTCACACGGTATCTTCCATTGAAGAATTTTTTGATATGGGCAAGCTTACAAAAGATCAATTGCTTGCTAAATTGACTACTTTTAAGATGAGAGAGTTTGGTACTAGACTAATGGCCCTATGAAAACTAAGACTACCTTTAAGGCCAAGGAAGAAAAGGCTGCTAGATAAGACAAATATGCTATGGAATCAAATGATGAAGATTTTGAAGATCTTGAGGCAAAATTTGCAAGTAGAATAAAAAGAGGCAGTAGAGGAAAGTTCAAAGGTAAGTTACCTTTGAAATGTTTCAATTGTGGTAAAATTGGTCACTATGCTTCAAGATGTCCTGATAGAGCTTTGTTGTTAAAAAACAATGAAAGCAAAGGAAAAATGGTAAGACAGAGTTACTATGTTAGAGATGATGATGGTGTAATTGATGATGAACCTGATTCTGATGATGGCAATAGTAGTGAATTCTTATTTATTGCACTTAGAGAAGAACCTATTTTTGCTAATCTTCCAAGCTATGTGAATGAAGGAAGTCTAGGAGAGTTCTCTACATTTCATGCCAAAAAGGAAGATGAATGGATCATTGATAGTGGATGTTCAAATCACATGATAGGAAATCAGAGTAAGTTTGTTAAGTTTGAAAAATATGATGGAGTACTAGTTAGGTTTGGTGATCATGCAGCTGGTAAGATTTGTGGAAAAGGATCAATTACTTTTGATTGCAAGCATAATACAAATGATGGTCTTTATGTTAAAGGATTAAAGCATAATCTTCTAAGCATTGGAAAAATGTATGACAAAGGGTATAATCTAGTGTTTAAGGATAATGGGTGTGAGATAAGGAAAATCTTCAGAACATTAATTGTTGCTGGTAAGAAAACTCATGGTAATGTTTATCATTTGAAGGGTACTAATAATTGTTGTTTGTTGGCTCAAACAAATGAAAGCTAGTTATGGCATAGGAGGATGTGTCACATTAACTTTGACAATTTGGTGAGAATAAGCACAGTACAAGCAGTAAGAGATCTACCTAAGATTGTGAAGCCTACCAATGTTATGTGCAAAGAATGTCAGTTTGGAAAGATGGCAAAGACTACTTTCAAAAGCAAAGAACAATTCTCTACCAGTTTGCTAGATTTGATACATACAGACTTATGTGGCCCTACAAGAACAAGAAGTCTACAAGGTGACAAGTATTTTATGCTTCTCATTGATGATTATTTAAGAATGACTTGGGTTAGCTTTCTCAAAGAAAAATTAGAATCCTTAGACAAGTTTAAGGCATTCAAATTTCTAGTTGAAAATGAGTTGGATTTGAGAATCAAGTGTTTTAGATCTAACAGAGGTGGTGAGTTTATTTCAAATGAGTTTCATGTTTTTTGTGAAGAACATGGAATAAAGAGACATTTGTCTGCCTCCCAGACTCCTCAACAAAATGGAATAGTTGAAAGGAAGAATAGAACTGTTCAAGAAGCTGCTAGAACAATGACCAATGAAGTAGATCTACCAGAAGTATATTGGAAAGAAGTAATACACACTATTGTCTACATTCAGAACAGAGTGCAAGTCAGAGAAAATGTAACAAAGACACCTTGTGAGCTATGGTATGGTAAAACTCCTACTATCAAATACTTCAAAGTTTTTGGAAGCAAATGTTACATCAGAAAAGCTGAAGAATTAGGAAAGTCTGATGCTAGATGTGATGAAGGCATATTCCTTGGGTAATCTACTAAGAGCTATGCTTATTAGTGCTATAACAAAAGACTAAGAAAGATCATTGAAAGTGCAAATGTGAAGGTAGATGAAGATATTTAGAAAACCTCAAAGCTAGATGAATATGAATTAGATGGATCTGCTGATGCAGAAAAGGTTGAAAAAAATAAAGAAAAGGAAGTTTAGACTAAAGTGTAGGCTACTACTAAAGAAGAAGAAGAAGAAGTTCAAGCTGAAGCTCCAGAAAGAAATCCTAAAACCCCCAGGTATGTGCAAAGAGATCACTTTGAAGATCATATTATTGGTGACAAAAGGAAAGGTGTGTTAACAAGAAGCAGAGCTATAGAAAATCAAGTTAATCTCTATTTACTCTCAAAGGTGGAACCTAAAATAGTAAAAGAAGCATGTAATGATGAATATTGGGTCAAAGCAATGTAAGAAAAACTAATGTAGATTTAGAAGAACAAGACTTGGGAACTTGTCCCTAGACCTGCTAACAAGAATGTGATAGGAACAAAGTGGGTATTCTAGAACAAACTAAATGAAGCTGGAGAAGTTGTGAGAAACAAGGAAAGACTTGTGTAAAGGCTACTCACAAGTAGAAGGAATAGACTATGAAGAGACCTTTGCTCCAGTGACAAGAATGGAAGCTATCAGATTGTTTTTGGCATTTGCAGCTCATAAAAACCTCAAGGTATACCAGATGGATGTGAAGTCTTCTTTGATGAATGGTGAGTTATAAGAAGTTTACATGGAGCAACTGGATGGATTCCAACTATCAGACAGACCAAATATGGTATGCAAATTGAAGAAGGCTTTGTATGGATTGAAGCAAGCTCTTAGAGCTTGGTATGAAAGACTAGATAAGTACCTATTGTAGTAGGGATTTAGTAAAGGGTCCATCGATAGTAACCTATACGCCAAGATAAGTGGAGACCAAATTTTGATTGTTGAGATCTATGTTGATAACATCATATTCAGTGGAAATGAAAGTATGTGTAAGAAGTTTGCAGATGAGATGCAAAAAGAGTTTGAAATGTCTATGTGGTGAAATGAACTTCTTCCTTGGACTACAAATCATTCAAACTAGTAAAGGTATTTTCATTTCTCAATCCAAGTATGTTAAAGAGTTGTTGAAGTAGTTTGGAATAGAGGACTCTAAACTGATATGTACCCCTATGGTTACTAGTTGCAAGTTGAGAAAGAATGATGAATCTCCTAAGGCTTATCAGAGCAAGTATAGATCAATGATTGGAGGACTACTTTATCTAGCCTATACTAGACTAGATATCATGCATGTAGTCTATCTTGTGGCCAAATTTCAATCAGATTCCAGAGAATCACGTGTTATGGAAGTGAAGAGGATATTCATGTATTTGAAGGGCACTCCTGATCATGGCCTATGGTATCCTAAAAAGAATGATTTTTCCTTAAATGCCTATAAAGATGTAGATTGGACTGGATGTGTTGATGGCAAAAAAAGTACAAGTGGAGTTGCATTCTTCCTTGGAGATAGGATGGTGTCCTGGCATAGCAAGAAATAAGAATTAGTTTCCTTGTCTACTACAGAGGCAGAATATATTACTACAGCATCATGTTGTACTCAGTTTCTCTGGATGAAATAGACCTTAAGGGATATCAGAGTTTAGTGTGATGAGCCAATCCCTATTCTTTGTGATAACACAAGTGCGATAAATATTTCAAAGAATCTAGTGATGCATTTAAAGACAAAGAACATTTCAATTAAGTATCATTTTTCAAGGGAGAAAGTTGCAGAGAATGAAATGAAACTTGAGTATGTACCTATAAAAGATCAAGTTGTTGATATATTCACTAATGCTCTTCCAAAGGCTACATTTGAGTATCTCTGGGGGGTGCTGCCACAATAATGGGTTACACTTTCTAGGACATCTTGATTTTTGCTGAAATCACATATTTTTATAAAATATAATGATTTAAGCCTTGAAAGGTTCAAGTTAAAGGATTTTATTTGAAGAAGATTTGATCAAACCCCCTTGGATAGAACCCTGCTATTTTTAAACCATACCTATAATGGAGTCTCCTCTACACCTATCAAAATGCTAATAAAAAACCACTTTTGATTTGTTGGCAAGAGACACTATATGGATTCATGATTGTTGTCATTGATGGCAATAAAGTTCATCCCACACATCCGTAGGACATGGTGTGTCTCTACCGGAAGTCAGAGTGAAGAATGTTGTGGTCTGGTAAACAAGAACAGAGCATGTGGCAAGGTCTAACAGACAGGTCCAGATCTCTTAGAGGAAGTATCCTGGTGCAGTGTGGATTTGGGAAAGTCAATAGGACTACCTTGAGTGGTATATTCCAAGGATTTAGCCTCTAGTGATAGATGAGGAAAAAGATATGAATAGTTGAGTACCAGATTCCTGAGTGACAGTGTGAACAGAGGAAGAACTGACTGAGAGAACATCAGACTACTTTCCGGATGTGTTACTGATGGTGTTAAAGGTTATGAAGGCATGAATCATGTTTGGCTGACATGATTAATGATTTCTACAAGCACATACTTGATCCGCATTACTTTATGTGCTAGGATTCAGCTGACAGATCAGAATTAGTGAAAAGATTGACTATTCCGGGTGCTAACTAGAAAGGTGATGAAATTACTTGTGCGGATATATATACACAATGGATTTAGTTGTGAGAAGTGTTGTGGTGATATGTGGTATGAGAATAAAAGCATAGCAGAGCAAAAACAGTAAGAAAGGTCCGGTAGGTGAAAGGAAAGCAGTATAAGAGAAGAGGAAAGATGAAGTGCAGCAGATCAATGTACTGAGCCTAACCGGAACTAAACTCCAGCATATGTGGATGCTTCCAATCAGTTCAAGTATTGTATAACATTCTTTTGTAGATAGTGTCTCTCCTTGTAGGTAGTGTGCCTCCTTTGTGAGCAGTGTGCTCGGGCAGTGAGCCCTAATTGGCAAGTGCCATTTTTGTATTTCCTTATTCTTCTAACAAAGAATAATCTTTGGGTTAATCACCCATGGTTTTCTCCCTTAATAGGGTTTCCACATCAAAAATACTGTCATGTGTTTTTTCATTTCATGATAATGTTTGCTTGTTTGAATTAATGTTGCATTGATTAATAAGAAAGTTCAGAAAGAAGGAATAATTAGGATAACTGATTCACCCCCCCTCTTAGTTATCAATAATTGGCATCAGAGCTAAGTTCCTCCTAACAGAGTCTAACAGCTTGAGGAAGATCTAGGAGTCCAAATGGATGCATATGGTTTAAGGGAACAACTCAAGACTACCCTTGAGGATCTTGAACAGTCAAACTCTAAAGTCAATGAATTAAAGGAAAGACTCAAACAGGCTGATGATTTCATGAGAGAACTAAAAGACAAATTAAGTCTCTTTATGAAAAAGAGAAATGAGCTGCTTCAGCAATTGGCAAGACAAGGTGAAGAAAGTAATGCAAATGAAGAGCTGACTGAGAAAACCAAGTTATGTGAAAAGTTATCAAAAGAAATCATTATGCTAAGACATGAAATGGAATCAGGAGTTATAAAGTTTACTCAAGAAGTTGAAGAGAAAAGAAAAACTGAAGATAATCTAAGACAATCTCTCAAGGAGAAATTAGAAGATTGCCACTAGATGGATAAAATCATCAGACATCTTGAATCTGATCTTGAAGATGCTAAAGATAATGAAGAAAAACTTGAGGATCAAATTGTCTCTCTAAAAAGGGATCTTCAAACAGCAAATGAGTATAAAGAGAAATTCAAGATAAGTTCTGCTCAACTTGAAGTTCTTCTTGGAAGTCAAAAGAAGGTAGATGACAAGTGTGGTTTGGGATATGAGAAAGGAGAAAGCTCCAGATCCGGTTAGAAGAATTATGGATCAGAAAATCCAAGGAACAAGCCTAGAAGACCTCCGGTAAGACAACCCAATGCTCAAAGATATCCATCTTTCAATGGATACTGCCACAGCTGCAATCACTTTGGTCACAAAGCTAATCAGTGCAGAAAGAGAATGAATCAGACTAATTCATCCTTCTCCGGACAGTGTTTTAACTGCAAAAGGTATGGTCACAAGTCTCATGAATGTAGAAATATGCAAATGAACAAATCATTCAATGGTAGATGCTTTACATGCAATAGAGTAGGTCATATGGCTAATCAATGCAGATCAAGAGGATATCAGTCAAATATGCAAAGAAATGTTGTTTGCCAAATCTGTAATAGGTCCGGTCATAATGCAAAAGTCTGTAGAAGCAAGAATCAGGACAAAAGAGGTCCGGTATATCATAATCAGAATCAAGATAAGGGTAAACAAAAGATGAATGCGGATGAAGTTATAAATGAGATGAGCAAGATTTGGGTGAAGAAAAGTATTGAGAATGTAGAGATTGGATCCACACCTGACTCTGGTGCTGATATTCCTTTCAGAAACTGAAAAGTGAGCTCTGGCTCAGGGGGAGACACAAAGAAAACCTTGTTCCCCCAGCCAGTCAATTGGTGCTAGAACTAGCACAAGAAGAGTTGCAGATTAAAGGAGTCATAAGGGATATATTCAAACAAACTATGGTTAAGATTTGGAAGATCCACAAGATGTTTAAAGATCAAGGTTGATCCGGTTCTTCAAATCACCTGAATAAGGCAAACCGGAAAAATGTAGGTTAGGCATTTATTGCAATCTGATATTAGGGCTTGTGGAGCAATATAAGGGTTTTTTTATTAATCATTCACTCATTTTGCACTCAAGAAGAAACAAAAAGCGAAACTCTACAACGAAATTCCTCAAGTTCATCGAAGATCACTTGCAGAAGTCATTACTTCCAGAGATCAATCCAACCAACTCCGTGAAACTGGTAGGCGCAAAAGGTATTTTCTGTTTTCAAATATCTCACTACAAATCTCTTGATAATGGGTACTCTGAATATTGTAAAGATTTCTGATAGACCTCGCCCTACATTTAAGAAACATCCATACAAATCCTTGGAAGTAGATCCCCTAGGAGCATTCTCTAATGTTCCGCATGGCGTTTTACACACAGAAGACATTAGGGTTTACATACATGCCAATATTGAAGAGTTTGGGGAATTCAAACTAAGAGACATCTATCACAAACAATTGATAGATGATGCTTTTGAGCTTAAACCAGAATATAAGGGCATCCAGGAAAAGCATTTTGATCAGTTCATTCATTTCCCCTGTTTTACGGAGGATGAATGGGTTAGGTACATTTTGAGTAGAATACATGACAATTTTATGTGGTTAAATGGACCATTCAAGATCACTAAAGATGCCATCAGGGCAGTTACCGGATTACACTCATCTGGTGGGATTCCTGTTCTTAAATCTGTAAAGAACCAAACTGTGAGTGAGGCTACCAGATCTAAGTTTGACAAAAGAGCAATGACAGTAGATGACATCACTGATCCGGATGTCAAGTTTGCTTCTATGATCATTGGATATAAGATATATCATTCTAGCAGAGAAAATTTTGTACCTGCAACTGCCATCTATACCACTTATGAAATGCTAAGAAAGGATACAAACTATAATCTTTGCCAGCTTCTCTTGAACCAACTCTTGGAGAATCTGCAGAAAATCAAGAAAGACAAAAATAATTCATTCAAGTATGGAGGATTGATATTGTGCTTATTCTTCTACTTTATGAATGAGCTTCCCGGATCTAATGGCTGGGTATGGGAGAATGATAGACCGATAGCTATCCAAATCAAAGATTATTTGCATGGACTTGGTGACAACAAAGCACAAAATACAGCTCTGTGGGGGTATTTCAAGAACTTTTAGAACATGATGCAAGCAACAGGAAGGATTCCCCAGTCTCTTGTTGAAAAATACAAAGACACAATCTGCTTTATGGTAGAGACTAATCAGTGCCTAATGGAGGCAGTAGAACCAAGGATAGTCTAGATCATGCCCATGGGGTATGAAGTTGATGAATAGATTGTGGAGCTGCATGTTCAACACATGCTAAGCTAGCCTAAAGATCTAAAAGCAAAAAGGTTTGGAACCTTTGAGGAGCTAAGTATAAAAATCCATGTTGAACTCAAAGAACCAGAGATCAAGAGGAAGGTGAGAAAAGAAGTAGAAAATATTGCTCAAGGCCTTGGCATCTCAAAGGAAGCACTTAATGCCCACAAGAATAGGATGGAAAGGGCTGAGGAAGAGAAGAAAGATGCAGAAAAGGGAAGCAAGAAAAGTGCTCCGATAGAAACTTCCACCTAGACCAGATCATCAAAGAGATCTGCACCTGCCACAACCAAAGGCTCAAGAATATCAAAACTGGAAGTCCAAGCTTTTGGGAAAAGAGAGAAAAGATCAAAGACAAAAGCCACAATGGCTTATGCAAGTCAAAGAGATGAAGAGGAAACTGAATCAGATGAGGGGGTAAAGGAATTAAAGAAGCAGAAGAAGAAAGGATCTAGTAAACCCTCCACAGGCCAAGACAAGGAAGAAATGGTAGAGGAATTTGTTGAAAAGCCCACCCTAACTTTAGAAAGTGTAATAAAATTAGTCAATGCGGATGGAAACCTTCAACCAATGGCTGAATTTTATGATGATTACAATGAGGTTGACCAAAAGATCCTGCAGGAAGCTATAGTCAAGTACCTGAACATATATAATAAGGCCTTCATTGAAATTATATCTCTTATTCCCAAGAGCCTTGAAAATGAGTTAGAAATAAGAAAGAACAATGCCATGGAAAAAGACATTGAGATCTAGGAATAGATAGCTATTCAACTATATCCTTCAATCGATCCCAAAACAATGAATATGATATTCAAGGATTGCAAGGATGAGTTCAGGAGAAAAGCAAGGATGAATCAGCTCATGCTTGGTGAGACTGACAAGGTAGCCAAGGACACTGAAGAGATTCTCTAGAAAGCCTTCAAAAGATTTAATCTTCCTATTATAGAGGACTTGGGTACTGATCCCTCAACCACAAAAGTTGCAGAAGAAACTCCTGAGAAAATGACAGAAGAGGTGGGCCTTGAATAGACTAACATTTCTCCTCTAGTTTCCCCTACAATCTCCAAATCTAAAGGAGAAGAAAAATTACAGGAGAAAGAAGCAGAGGTGAAGGAAAAAGAAGATAACAGTTCTAAGGTTGTAGAAGGAGAGAAGACTTCAACAAAGAAAACCACAACTACTAGTGGTGAAGGAGAGAAAACTCCTAAGGACAACTCCAAGACTGTAGAAGAGAAGAAACATCTGTCTCCGGCAAGAGACACTGCACAAAATGTCCAAGAATTCCTGAACAAAGAAACAATGGAGATTGATGAACTGGAGCTTCTACAAGGTCCATTCAATTTTGATTCTCTTTCTCTGGAATAGACAATGAAGATAGCTTCATTTGCAAATGCTAAGGCTAATGAAAAACTCCTAAAATATCATATGGAAGACTGTGAGTTGATAGAAGCTGCTTCTGGAGTATTTGAAAAGATTATGCCATCAGTTCATAAAGATCCCACAACCTCCTCTTCCGATAATCTCAAAACTCTAGTCAGCAGTGTTAATACACATTTTGATTCACTAGAGAAGTCAGCAAAAGATAAGGTCCGGAAGGAATTTCTTGCAAAAAGATTATCAGAGGTACAAGGTTTGATAAGTAATGATAGGAGAAATATGAGTATAGGGATAAAGAGCTTAGAAAATGCTCTTATAGATGGTGGAAAAATATACAAGTTTTGTATTTCATGGTCTAAAGTAACAGTAGAGATTGAGAAGAAAATAAAAGAGCAAGAGGATAAACTACTAAGTTTGTCTCAAAGTTTTGATCCTCTCTCTTCCTCCATAGTCAATCAAGAGTGTCAGACTATTGCAATCATAACTGTAATAAAGAATTTTGAGAAGGAAAGGAAGAACATGATCAGCCGGATGGGTGAACTTAGGAGGATCATTGTCCCTAAGTTAGAGGCCATGCATGAGGCCATAAGTGAAGCTCAAATCACAGCCCATACAAATGATCCAACAGATCTAAAAAGGGCAGATGCATTTGCATTCCTATTGAGTGGTCATATCTCAATTTTGGATAGAATGAAGCAAAGTTGGGCTACAGAATTTATTCAATTAAAGACAACTTTTGCAGACATACTTAAGTATATGTAAGTATGCCATATGTATATACTTATGCAGCTAAGTATAGTAAATTTTTTTAAAATTTTGGCGTGCGGACCCTACCCTTTGCCATTGATGTCAAAGGGGGAGTGAAGAGCAATGAAAAATGAGGAATCCAACTAAGGGGGAGCTCCGAAAAATATATATAAAGATAGAGCATCAGCCAAGGGGGAGCATAGTGTATACACTTAGTCATTTTTCACTAAGTGTTGCCATCAATGCCAAAGGGGGAGATTGTTGGAAAGAGACACTATATGGATTCATGATTGTTGTCATTGATGGCAACAAAGTTCATCCCACACATCCGCAGGACATGGTGTGTCTCTACCGGAAGTCAGAGTGAAGAATGTTGTGGTCCGGTAAACAAGAACAGAGCATGTGGCAAGGTCCGACAGACAGGTCCGGATCTCTCAGAGGAAGTATCCTGGTGCAGTGCAGATTTGGGAAAGTCAAGAGGAATACCTTGAGTGGTATATTCCAAGGATTTAGCCTCCGATGATAGATGAGGAAAAAGATATGAATAGTTGAGTACTGGATTCTTGAGTGACAGTGTGAACAGAGGAAGAACTGACTGACAGAACATCAGACTACTTTCTGGATGTGTTACTGATGGTGTTAAAGGTTATGAAGGCATGAATCATGTTTGGCCGACATGATTAATAATTTCTACAAGCACATACTTGATCCGCATTACTTGATGTGCTAGGATTCAGCCGACAGATCAGAATTAGTGAAAAGATTGACTATTCCGAGTGCCGACTAGAAAGGTGATGAAATTACTTGTGCCGATATATATACACAATGGATTTAGTTGTGAGAAGTGTTGTGGTGATATGTGGTATGCGAATAAAAGCAGAGTAGAGTAGAAACAATAAGAAAGGTCTGGTATGTGAAAGGAAAGTAGCATAAGAGAAGAGGAAAGATGAAGTGCAGCAGATCAGTGTACTGAGCCTAACCGGAACTGAACTCCAGCATATGTGGATGCTTCCAATCAGTTCCAGTATTGTATAACATTCTTTTGTAGATAGTGTGTCTCCTTGTAGGCAGTGTGCCTCCTTTGTGAATAGTGTGCTTGGGCAGTGAGCCCTAATTGGCAAGTGCCATTTTTGTATTTCCTTATTCTTCTAACAGAGAATAATCTTTGGGTTAATCACCCCGTGGTTTTCTCCCTTAACAGGGTTTCCACATCAAAAATACTGTGTCATGTGTTTTTTCATTTCATGATAATGTTTGCTTGTTTGAATTAATGTTGTATTCATTAATAAGAAAGTTCAGAAAGAAGAAATAATTAGGATAACTGATTCACCCCCCCTCTCAGTTATCAACATGATATACCTTTTAAGGGATCAAATGAATTCATTTAAAATTTATGTTTTGTATGCAGTCATTATTATAAGCTTCCCAAAAAGTATAATTTTAAATATATTTAATTTGATTATTATATATATATTTTTTAATTTGTTGTGAATGTAGGTTTTTCACCAAACATCAAGTTCTCTATTATACACACATGGAAAATAAGTAAATTAGTGAAAAAAGTTTCTAAAAAATATCTATGCCCTAGGTATTGATGTCCTTGTTTCAACAAAAAAATAATAATTGAATTTCGATACATACAGAAAAAGTTATGTTTTACGGAATACACCTATGTCTAAATTATAATTGGTTGGACTTCAAAATTTAATTAAAAAAATATTCAATAAAGCATTATGAAACCAAATGCATGCCCTATATATCGGTGTTACCAATTTAAATTCAAAAGAATCAGAATTTTATCCTTTGTAGAAAAAAAGTTATGTGCTACAGAATACACATCACTTCAAAAAAATGTTGTTTACTATTAAAAACTAGTTATCGAAAGAGACACAAAATATTTTACAATTTAACTCCAAATATTAAAAAAAAAAAAGATATTTAGAATCTACAAACAAAATCTCACAAATTAATAGTTTGCATCATCTTCAAATTCCTAACGGTTTAGTGGCTATAGGTGTCAAAAAGTGAAGATTTAGTTCAAAATGTTGATTTCAATGTCAAGTTTGGCCAAAAAGTGTAACCCATTATTGTTGGATGACCCCAAGAGAAGTTAGGGATTGTTGTCTATCCTTCCTTGAACTGGATTCATAAGAAGATGCATCAGTCCAATGTGACTCAAAGTACATTTCTCCTTTTGGACTGATGTTGGAAGATACCTCTCAAGGGGAGTAGGTAATGGTTTGAAATGATTGTTGCAGTCAGGGGGAGTAAAGAATGATTTTAGACTGATTAGAGTAGTATTGTGCAAGTATGTGTAGTGGAAGAGATGTGACGCCCTTTTTCACTGATGTTAAAGGGGGAGAGAGATCATGTGAAAAACTCAAGGGGAGTTCTGATGCAAAGTTATGTCTTTGATGCAGAGCTCACTACACAAAGACCACAAATGATCACAACAACTACATAGGAGGAAGAGGATACAAAGGGATGATAAAGAAAACATGACACTAGGACTCTATGCGCCTAACTACTCCATTGATCTTCTTGCTTGACATGACTGTTCTCTTATTTCCCATGGTTTCAATACCACACAATGACCCCATCTTTAGGTTTATATACCTAGGCTCATTTCCAACCATTATAGGGACCCTATTCCTTCTTAGTTTGGCTATCCCAAGCTTACAAAACTATCAAAATGCATAGGGGATACCTCCATGAACCACCTCCTTCACAAACCGACTCACTACCTTATAGCCCTCCAAAAGGGACTGTCATGCAATAACTTTAGACTCAAACCTCCTAACCAAAATCTCATGGACTTTTTGGATACCCATTATCTTGTACTTTAACATACCCAACATGTACCATAGGTTGTTTTGGAGCACAACACCTTAAACTTGACTGTACCGATTTCACAAGAGGCCTAATTAGGGCAGTTTTGCAAGGGAAGTACTCACTAACTCAACTCCAAGCTCCTCACTCCTGTTCCAAAGGATACATTAGGATACAAATAGACAAATTTCAAAGGTTTTGTGAGTCTAAGTTCATTTCAACTCATTTTATGCTCAAATCTTCACTCCTCCAACACTAGTTTGCCTTAACATGACACAAAGAGGCCTCCATAGCCCCAAACTCCAACTTTCACTTGTCTTATGCTCCCGCATGCAAAACCCATTAGACAAGACACAATATTACACTCACTCCACCTTTTTGGGGGTTCTAACACAGCATCATTTGATAGGAAATCAAAAACCTCTCCTAAACCCTCAAAACAAGGGTTTGAAAGCAACTTCTCAAAAAGCGACCACAACTTGGTTTATCCTCAATGAAATTCCTTCCAACTTGATTCAAAAGGAAGGTAAGACCATCCATGACACTTTCTAATCAAATGAGCCCTTGACCATGCAGTATGGGCAAGTACAGTACAAGGGAACAACAATAAAATAGTGAAAAGGCTGGAAAACAAAGAAGTTTTGAAAAAACATTTGGAAAATGCTTCAAAACTTCACCAAAATCCTTGAAACTTGAATCCAAAGATAATACAATCCACTTCAACATCCTATACAAGAGAAATCAAAACAGTCCTATACAGCTTGAGAAAAATGCAAGGGAACAACAAAAATATAGAAAAATAGAAATGGGACAGCAAAAACAGTAACTTTCTTCATTCTTTTGTCTTCAATCTTCACCCCAGTTACATTATTTGATCACTCCACCTTTACAATGCATTTTTACTTGTGTTATACCCTTATCTCTTCCTTCCCATCATGGGAAAAGGCTAAGAATAGCCAATTGACTATTTTCTTACAAAGACTATTTTTTTTCTAATTTTAGACTATCATAACTTAGTAAACAATAGACCACTAAAGAGAAAGACTATTTTCAATTTCCACTACTTGACTTATGCCTTTTGAATGATTTATTACATGTTTAAAAACTCCATTTTACCCTTAACAAACAAATTTTCAAAAATTAGACTTAATGATTATTCTAGGTGCACTGCACCATACACCCTAACTTGAAACGTTTCTAGGTCCCTTGGAAATATTCATCCAAATTGTACTTCATTGCTCCATGCTTGTCTTCATCAAGTTATTTTGGCTTGGATCCTTCACTATCTATGGCATTCTTGCCAACATTTCTTGTTGTTTGACCATATGCACTCTTTGTGGACTATCCCACTCTTGGTCCTCTAACCTTGTCAACTTCATCAGCAACTATGCTTCTTTCTATTGTCCTTTCACTTAACTTCTTACCTTCTTGTTTACACCACTATTTCATACTCTCCTTTCCACTATTCATAGTCACAATACCTTTACCAACCTCTGTTAGACCTACAACTTGTGTGTTCACTGTCCTTGTTATCTTGTCAACTACTGCACCAGCTTCACTTGGTTGTCTCTTATCTCTACTTTTCACCACAAGGCACATGACTATCCCTACTAAGACTCCTTCACTCACTTCTTGCCTTACCATAGGCTCTACACTCTTGCACTTCACATTTTTAGTCACTTCCTTCTTCCACATGAGGATATTTCTCCTCACAACTGGCTGCAACTCAGCTTCATACTTGTTCTTTGTTGTCTCAACAACTTCATGCCTTGAAAAGGTTGCACACTCCTTGTTTCTACTCTCTTCAAACATTATTGGCTCCTTCTTGCCAAACATGATCATATTTGTTGTTCTTGATTGCTCCTCTAATGGTAGTAGCACAAAAGTCTTCTCATCCTTCTTGATAGTGAAGGTATTGGTTCTTCAATCATACATTGCAAACCTATCAAATTGCTATGGTCTTCCAAGTTTCACATGACAACAATCCATTGGTAGGATGTCACAAAGGACTTTATCCTCATATGCTCCAATCTTGAACTCTACTAATGCTTGTTCAGTCACTAAAATGGACTGATGATCACTCACCAAAGAAATTTTGTAGGGAACTTCCCTAGGATCTCTCTTTAACTTCAACTTATCTACCATCTCACTAGACACCATATTGTCAGTACAACCTGAATCTACTATCACTTTACATACCTTGTTCTTGCTCTTCCAAGTTGTCTTGAACAATGCTCTCCTCTGAATCAACTCTTTCTCCATGGAGTTCTTTAGTAGTGCTCTTTCTCTTAGCATCAATGCTTCTCCTACCTCAGCATCACACCTTGTGGAACTAGAACCACATTCTTCTTCTTGGACTAATTGAGTCCTTCTTTCACTCTTCCTTTCACCATCATTTGAAAATTTTTGCTTCTTAGGACACCTATATGTTGGGTGCCCAAACTCTTGGCAATTATAACACTTAACTACAAAGGTGTTTACACTCCTTCCACCACCAAACCTGCCTCTAGAACCGCTACCTCTGAAATCAGCACCTTGTCCTTGTGCCTTGCTCATGTCTTCTTGACTTTCACTAACTTGCTTTGTATTGAAAGATCCTCTACCTCTAGAGGTATTGCCTCTACCTCTGGCTAACTTATCTTGTCTTCTTTTTAGCTTCTCTTCCACTCTTACTGCCATCTGATAGCAGTCTTCAACACTCCTTGGATTTGCTAGCACTAGTTCATCCTGAATGTTAAACCTCAAACCACCAATATACCTAGCAACTTTTTGCACTTCAATTTCATTTTGACCAGACCTTATATTTAGCTTATAAAACTCTTTAGTGTATGTCTTTACATCCATATCCTTTTTCCTTAAGCTTTGAAGATTCTTAAACATTTGAACTTCATAATCTTTAGGCAAGAATTTACCTTTGATTTTTGCTACCATCTTGTCCCATGAGACAATATTTGCCTTTCCTTTCTTTCTCCTCTCTGTTTGCTAATAATCCCACCATAACAAAGCATGACCTATTAGCTTGGTCTTTGTAATCTTCACTTTCTAATCCTTAGGAACTTCTTCACACTCAAAATGAGTGTCCAATGTTGCAATCCAATCTAGCAACTCTTCATCATTCAGGCTTCCTCCAAACTTTGGCACATCTATCTTTATCTTGTGCTTGTCTTCTTTTACTACCCTCAGCAACTTTACCATCCTTTGATCCTTAGGGTCTAACTCTTCTTCCTCAGACTCAATCTATTCACCTAGAGCCACTCCTCTTCTCTGATTTTGGTCTAGGGTAGCCATCCTTTCCTTTAGCTCCCTCAACTCTCTGGCATGTTTCTCCTTCAGCTCATTCATCTCTTGAGCCATGTTTCTCACTCTTGGAGGCATCTTGACAAACCGCCTCTTCAACTCAACACTTCACAGACCTACTAACTGTGCTCTGATACCAATTTGATGCAGAGCTCATACACAAAGACCACAAATGATCACAACAACTACACATGAGGAAGAGGATACAAAGGGATGATAGGGAAAACATGACACTAGGCCTCTATGGGCCTAACTACTCCATTGATCTTCTTACATGACATGACTATTCTCTTATTTCCCATGGTTTCAATACCACACAATGACCCCATCTTTAGGTTTATATACCTAGGCTCATTGCCAAACATTATAGGGACCCTAGTCCTTCTTAGTTTGGCTGTCCCAAGCTTACAAAACTATCAAAATGCATAGGGGATACCTCTTTGAACCACCTCCTTCACAAACTGACTCACTTCCTTGTAGCCCTCCAAAAGGGACTATCATGTAATAAATTTAAACTCAGACCTCCTAACCAAACTGTTAGGGACTTTTTAGATACCCATTATCTTGTAATTTAACATACGCAACATGCACCATAGGTTGTTTTGGAGCACAACACCTTAAACTTGACTGTATCGATTTCACAAGAGGCCTAATTAGGGCGGTTTTGCAAAAGAAGTACTCACTCACTCAACTCCAAACTCCTCACTCCTATTCCAAAGTATGCATTAGGATACAAATAGATAGATTTCAAAGGTTTTGTGAGTCTAAGTTCGTTTCAACTCATTTTATGCTCAAATCTTCACTCCTCCAACACTAGTTTGCCTTTACATGACATAAAGAGGCCTCCATAGCCCCAAACTGCAACTTTCACTTGTCTTCTGCTCCTACATGCAAAACCCATTATAAAAGACACCATCCTACACTTACTCGACCTTTTTTGGGGTTCTAACACAACATCATTTGACAGGAAATCAAAAACCTCTCCTAAACCCTCAAAATAAGGGTTTGAAAGCAACCACAACCTTGTTTATCCTTAATGAAATTCATTCCAACTTGATTCAAAAGTAAGGTAAGACAATCCATGACACCTTTCTGATCGAATGAGCCCTTGACCATGCAGTACGGGCAAGTACAGTACAAGGGAACAACAATAAAATAGTGAAAAGGCTGGAAAACATAGCAGTTTTGAAAAAACATTTGGAAAATGCTTCAAAAATTCACCAAAATCCTTGAAACCTGATCCAAAACAAAGCTAAGACAATCCACTTCAACATCCTATGAAAGAGATCAAAATAGTACTATATGGCCTGAGAAAAATGCAAGGGAACAAAAAAAATATAGAAAAATAGAAATGGGACAGCAAAAATAGTAACTTTATTCATTCTTTTGTCTTCAAACTTCATCCCAATTACATTATTTGACCACTCCACCTTTACAATGCATTTTTACTTGTGTTTATACCCTTATCTCTTCCTTCCCGTTGTGGGAAAAGGCTAAGAATAGCCAACTGACTATTTTTCTTACAAAGACTATTTTTTTTCTAATTTTAGACTATCATAACTTAGTAAACAATAGACCACTAAAGAGAAAGACTATTTTCAATTTCCACTACTTGACTTATGCCTTTTGAATGATTTATTACATTTTTAAAAACTCCATTTTACCCTTAACAAACCAATTTTCAAAAATTAGATTTAATGATTACTCAAGGTGCACTGCACCAGTCTTGATGGAGGAACATGTTGTTCAATTTTTCACATCATATGTTTCCATCAATGGAAAAGGGGGAGATTGTTGCAAGTATGTGCTAACTGGTGTTGTCATTGGTGCCAACTGTGTCTTGTAATATTGTTTTTTGTTGAGTGATTAAGTTTTCATGTTAAGGATAATGTCTGAGTTTTTACTCTGCATTTCCTCTGTATTTAAGATCAGGGTATGAGATTTGGATATGATTTAGAGAAGTTTTTGAAGATGCTAAATCTAGAATTTGGTCATCCGAATTGTTGTGCAGCAAAATTTCTATTCACCAATTTCAAGAATGTGTCTGACAACATTTGTAATGTGAAAGGGAAAAAGTATTTTGTTCCACATTTTGGATTTTGGTCTTGCGGTTCTAGACTAAAGTTTATAAAGTCCTTAGCTATCTTCATTCCAAATTATTTGTGATTTGGTGCTCTAGAAAGCAAGTTATTGACTAGCAGAGTTTAATAGTGTTTGTTTTAAGTAGACTGTAATCTATTCTCAAGTGATATTTGTTGTCCTCAAGTGAGATCTGTTGAGGTTGGATTTATCAGATCCCAGGTGATTCAATGTTGTTTTTGGATGTCTCTGGAATGTATTGAAGGCGTGTTCTTGATCCACAAGATATAATGAAGTTCTTGGAAGCGTATATTTAAATATTCTTGATGTTTGCACTATTTCTATCTGACTTGGTTATTTACACTTGTTGCTTCAAGGTGATTCATGGATTGTGGAAGCATGTTGAAGCATGTAAGGATGTGTTTGGATATGAGATAAGTTGTGAAGTGCTCTTCCTTCATTCATTTTCTCCACAAGTTTGTTTAGGTCTAGACCTAATTTGAATTATGTATGTATGCCGACCTTGGAGATAGTTCCAATGGTTATAAATTGTATTGCTGACCTTGATGATTGTTCCAAGGTTGATGATTGATATAACTATATGTAATGAATCTATGAGTGGTGTGAGAATGTGTGAAGATACGAAGATAAAGTGTGTGTGTTGTAAAGGCAGTGAAAGAGAGATATATTGTGCTTCAATGGAACTGAACTCAAGCATGTTGTAGATTCTACTATATTAGTTCATAGTAGTGAGCCACCCATCCTGGCAATGAGCCACCCCTTTGGCAGTGATCCACCCTTTGGCAATGATCCACCCTTTGGCAATGAGCCACACCTTGGTAGTGAGCCTTTTTGCAGTGAGCATTCATTTGGGTAGTGAGCCTCTTCATTGTTTGGTATTGTTACTACATTATATTGTGAGCTAACACTCACCATGGTTTTTCCCTTTTAGGGTTTCCATGTAAAAATATGGTGTTCATGTGTGTATGGTGTTGATGTGTTTATGTTTTGATTATGTTATTCATGTTTAATCTTCATAACAGATTAAGGAGTTAAAGTAAGTGAATGTAAATGTGATTTTGTTTAAAGAAGTTAAATTGTTTGATACAACTGATTCACCCCCATCTCAGTTGCCTTGTGCCTTCAACATCACCTTGAAGAATTTTTGTCCTAGTTGATCTACACAAGTTAGTATGAACTAGCTTCAATGGGCTTGTGGTAGAATTTTCCTTGGCCTTGAATCTTATTCTTGTCTTCTTCCTCGTCTAACATTCCTTGCATAGAGTGCTTGTAGGTTTGCTAATCTTTGGCATGTCCCTTACTGCTTGTGTAGAGCTGATCTTTACCAAATTATCAAAGTTGATATGTTCCATCCTTTTATGCCACATCTAGCATTCATTTTCTTGTCCTAGAAGACAAGTCCTTTCATTAATTCCTTTTAGATTATACAAGTTGCGTTCAGTCTTAAATCCTTCTGCCACTAACTATCTAGATTTTACTCTTCTGATATCACATCCTTGATCATTAAATGTGAGATTATGTCCTTTTCTACACATTTGACTTACACTGAGAAGATTATGCTTCAAAATTTGAACATAAAGAACATCATAAGTCTGAAATTTTCCATTAATACTTATAGTACCTTTTCTAGTGATCTTTGTAGATGAGTTATCTCCAAATATGACCAATCCACCATTCCACTTACCAAGATTAATGAACTTGCTCTTATCACTTGTCATTTGATTTGTGCATCCATTATCTATCACCGAGAGATTGGTTTTCCCTTGATCTTGTAATGTTGTTTGGACAATCATTGAATCTTCAACTCCATTGCTTGTTACCTAATCAAACTCAGTGACATCTATCAACTAAGATTTTGATTTTTCAAAACCACTTCTACAATATTTTTCTATATGTCCAGTCTTGTTGCATATTTGACACACCACATTGACATCTACCACAGAAGCAAGGGAATTATTACTTACAAGATTTATTCTATTCATTTCAGATTTGCAATCTATAGCCTTATGCCCAAATTTGTTATAGATAAAGAAATAACCAAAGAAAACATGATTGAACTTGTTTATGGAGGAATGTCTTTTAGAAAGAGATCTTTCATGAGGCATCATAATATCTGTACCTTCAACAACATCCAGACCCCCAAGCCTTGTCTTTTCCAACTCTCATTTGAGTGATAGAATTTCCTTTTTAAGCCTTGTGCATTGTTTGTATTGGCTTCAATCAAGTCTCTTTGTTCTTGATTCTCTTTACTTGCATCTTCCAAATATTCAAGAGAAAAAACAAGTTCTCCTTCAAAATCAACTTTACAATCTTCTTCATCTATAGTTTTACTTGAGTCATCTAAGATCACCATAGCCATGAATATGGATTCTCCTCTATCCTCATTTGATGAGTAGTGATCTACTCTTCTTCGGAGCTGTAGTCTTCTTTTAAAAGAAGGTTCCTCTTGAAATTGTTTCTCTTGAAACCCTTGCTACTATTTTTACTTTCTCCAAAAGTAAATTTAGAAGTATAATGACCAATTCTACCACATTTGAAACATTTGAAAGGTATCTTACCTTTATATTTTCTTGATCCCCTTTGTAACTTTCTCACAATGTTTTCTTTTTCCTCCTTAGCAACATTTCATGCATCAAATGTTCCTTCATTCTTCACAACTTTGAAAGTATCTTCTTTTTTGCATGGACCTATGACATCATTTCTTATCTCATAAGCAATGAGGGACCCAAATAGCTCTTCCATAGTGAGTTTCTTCAAATCCTTAGCTTCTTCAATTACAGAAACCTTTGAATCAAATCTGTGAGGGAGAGATCTTGAGACTTTTATCCCAACCAATGAGTCAGGTATATCTTCACCCATACTTCTAATTCCATTAATAACTTCATCAACCTAGTACAAATAGCCATCTATGTTCTCCTCTTCTTTCATCCTTAGATTCTCAAATATTGTCTTGTAGGATTGCATTTTTTCTTCTTTTATAGTATCATTTCCTTCATAGAAACCTTTGAGCTTGTCCCATATTTCCTTTGCTATCTTACATTGCACAACCTTGACTATCTCTAAACTGGTCAAACCACTTAGGATGGCATTCTTTTCTTTAGCATTTATTTCATTAACCTTCCTCGCATCTAAATCTGCAATAGGATGTTTACATTCAACATATTCATTAATGATAGCACACCAAACATCATACCCTAGCAAAGTCAGATACGCTTCCATTCTTACTTTACATAAATCAAAGTTACTTCCATCAAACATTGGCGCTTTAGAAGAGGACTCCTTCTGAGCCATGTGTTCTCCTTCAATATCTCCCTCAAACTATTAGACTGCACCAAGGAACTTAGATCTGATACCAATTGTTAGAGCACACTGATATACTAAGAGGGGGTTGAATCAATATATCTCAGATTATATATCAATTTAAACTTTATCAACCAAATCTTTGAGTGCTTCAAACAATTGACAAAGAAAATCAATGTACAACACATGAGAACAAAACCATAACACTTGATTTATGTGGAAAACCCTAGAAGGGAAAAACCATAGTGAGCAAGCTACTTGGATCTACTATCCAAATCTAGCCTCACAAATAATGATATAAATAGATTACAACAAGTTTTAGTGATACAACCTAAGGGAGGACACACTCTTAGAAATACAATACAATTAAACTTACAAACTAATTGATCTCACTGATGATAGCCTTCCACCACGCTAACATACTTCACTCAATCACAACCTTCACTTCCTCTGCACAACAAACACTGCTATCTTCATCACACTTCTACACACTCACTCACATATCCTCACACACTCTCACACCTCCATACCATTCACACCAAATTAGATCTTGCATTTATACCTTGCACAAATTACAAAATATTTCTCCTATGTCGGCCAAGATAAAATGTGTATACATGAAACGTGCAATGGCCTCACCAAGTTGGCATTCAAAACATGTAGAAATCAAATGTAGTTTAAGCCAAGTGATAACTAGGACCTATTCTTCATTAACAGATTCTTCTATGTTGGCACACACTTCAACACATTAGGCACAATCATTAAATCACTTCAAGTTAGCCCAACATCATTTATTCTTTCACAAATTAGATCTAAACCCAAAAAAGGTACCGGAGAGATCAATTAGCATCATGCAGATCATCACACAAGAAAAACAAGACTTATATCACCTTATCAACAAATCCTTCCACTAAAACATATATTTTCATTTTGGTACAAACAATCAGAAACTGAACCTGGCATCACAAGCGAACATTGAACACACAGTCTTGAGATAGAACATTGAAAATCTTCTTGCGGTGCACTTTAGCACCTGAAACTTGAAACAAACAATCATACTAAATATCTAAACTCATCATACACATATCAAAGCCAAAAGATGAACTACGGTGAGATGTGGTGACTTATGTTTTCTCCTCCAGACAACCCTAATCAGTAGTAAGATATTTCTTTGTTCTGCTGACACTGGAGAACCTTTGTGGTACACCTTAGCAAATAAAACTTGAATATGACCATTTTCTCATCTATATATAACCATCCTTCAAAATAAAAAACCTCAACTTCAATGGCAAAAAAATGCGGAGCATTTCTCAGACGCATCCTGACTACAGCAACCCTGAATAACTATTTTCACTCTGTGAGCTCTAGAATCTTCTGTGATAATTTTCATGCTATGAAATTAGGAACATACAACCTTCACACTTGTCTCTGACTAACTTCCAAACTGCAAGGCTATATCTTCAAATGCATAGGAATGCAGAGCATTCCCTGAGCTTCTTCTGTGTAAATTTCAGTGCCTTAGACTTCTTGAATCTTTCTTTCAAAACTGAAGCAATGCTTTTCCTCAGTAAACAATGAATACAACATTCACCACATCAGAGACTTCAACAAACATCAATCACAACTCTTTTTAATAGAACAAGAATCTTCATGTTACACTAGTAGAATTTTGGCAAATAAATGACTACGTGACTAAAACTTTTAGCGACGACAACTATAAATGACTAAATTCTACTAATTTTTTGCAACATAGCTATAAATGACTAAATTGATCATCAGGTAAAAAACACAACTAAATAATTAGTCACAAATAAAAATTAGACAATATGATATTAAAGTGGGTAATTAAAAAAAAGGAGTGAAACTTGAAGTTGAGCAAGTGATAAATTAATTTTTTTATTTTTGCAAGAAAGGAGGGAAACTTGCGTGGGTTTCCATGTATGCAATGAGTTCTCTCTTTTTTTTTTTTTGGCAAAAGGATTGAACAACACACGCTCATGAGGAAAGTTTCAGTTTTGAGAGGAAAACCCTTACTTGCTGCTTTTACCATTCCAAGATGGATGCCTTCTCTGCTATTTGCTTCTTTGAAGAGGAAGGTTGTAGTGTTTCTAGGTAGTTATCTAAGTTTCATTTAGCTAAGATCATGGGACAGCTTCATGGCAATTTTTTTGAGCATTGTCAATCTTCAATTGCATGGTTGGTTGTTTCCTTTGCCTCTTTTCTGTGTTTTTCCATTTTCTTGGGGTTGCTTTGTTTCATTTCTGAGTTGCAGAAGGCAAATAAGGGAGTGTTCTTTCTTCATGTTCTTGCATATCAATGTCCTCTTCATCTATTTGAAGGCTCTTTCCCTTATTCCCATCGGTTAGGGTTTTCTTTTGTATTTGATATACATTTTTAGTCTGAAATGTTGCTTTGTAGAGCTTTGTTTTATGTGTTATGGAGGCAACATTATGCAATAGAAGTTTTCATATTCAAAATGCTTGCAATCTAGCCTTTGGATGGTGTTTCAAATCATTATGCTTTGGGATCTAGGGTTTCAAGAGTGCAACAAAGAGACAATGGTTTTGTTTCATTGGCTTGTTGCATTGCCATTAAAGCCATTGTGTTAGGTTCATTGAGGAGGCAGTAGTAATAAGAAATGGAGATCAATCTAACTAGAAGACTAAGTGTTATGACCTAAGCCATGACAATCCACACTCTCACTTTGGTTAGGTAGGTAGACTTGCACAAACTGACACTAGACAACATATTTCTAGCACAAACTTCATGGCACCAAACTCAAACCTCAATGGCAACACTCTAGGCCATTGGCACTCTTCCATTCAATAACTCAGTTGTCCAGCTACTAGATTGGTGTTACCTAAGTTGACACACAATGCAAATGACTTCCACATATGCCAGACTTAGTATCTGTGCCAAAGTTTCAATCACATGCCACTACTCTATACAACATTCCCATGGTTCATGCCACATCAGTAAACTAGCCCACATCGCAAAATGCCATTTCTATACATACATCACACTACATAAAATATGTTTCATGTTTCTTTCCTTCCATTGGAGGGACCTTAAAACTTCTTATCCTAATATGTTATATTCTCCAAGATGATGTTCTTTTATACAAATTATTTTGTCAAAGACACTTTAGAACAACTCTTACCGATATGGTATGGTGTCTTTGATGATGTTTGTTTTATCGAGGATACTTGAAAGTAGCTCCCATCGATACGGTGCAGTCTCTTCGATGATGTTTATGGTGTAGTCTCTTCGATGGTGCCTATGTGTGAATTAGAGCTTTGGATGAGGGTATGAACATCCACCAAAATCCTATTTGGAAGTGGATTTTTATCAGATATTGTAGTTGCAAGTTTCACTTTGGATCACCAAAGTCTTCATAAAAAATTCTGCCCAAAATTCAATATTGAAGAATTAATGCATAAATTCTCTTTTGAATGATTTCAAATTGTGATCAATTTATTTGTAGCTTATTATGTGTAGATGAGATTTGATGTTCCTTGTAGTTTCCTATTCCATTCACTAAAATAGTATAAAATCTCCAAACATTTTAGGTGTGGCAATTCTTAAATATACCTGTACACATACATAAAATATATGTATATATGTATGTATATTTATGTATTGCCATATATATAATTGTACGGAATACAATCTCTTTTACATAAATCTAGGATAATTATGTAAATGCAAACAATTGCAAGAGAAATTGTTCTAAGAGATGTGAACCATTTCCATCGTTTTAAATAGGGTCAATGTTCTTGTGGAAAATATTGGTGGTGTTAAATGAAACAATCTAAAAAATAGGTTTGCACTATAATAATGTGCACTGAATTAGATATCCTATAATAACAAAGGGACATCCATCAAAGCATAATAGGAGGGATTATTTTTGTCATATGTTGTAGTTACAAGTGCCCTACTAGATATACATGAAAATGTGGAAGCATAGACAAGGTAAGCAAACTATAGAAAGATCATTCAAAGACCAAAATCAATGTATGAAGAGATCACTGTGAGTTATCAACTAGGCCTACAAAGATCAAAAGATTTCTACAAGGGATAAATGGTAGTCTCAGGTATTGGTATGATGGATGCTTCTTATTTCATTCTAAAATTCTATTCTCATTTAATGAAGATCTCATAGACTGTGGAGAGTGTCTTAAGATCTTATGTAGTTATAGAAGCCATTAAAATTTTTAAGGCTAGTGTCAAACATAGTGAAGTGCATGTTATGCATAACCTTTGAGAGAACTTTCAAGTATTGCATTATGTTCAAGGTACAGGAATATGGAGTCATCATAATAAAGATGTAGATTCATTCCAAATATCTCCATTACCTTAAGTTACCTTGAGCCTATACTAATAGTGTCAATTCTTCAATGATAATGAATAGGTTGTGAATATTGTTGAAACATGCATAGTGAAGTTTCAATGACATACAAGGGTTCCTGTAGGTTGATATGGGACAATGGGTAGTATACATAAGGAAAAAGAGATTTGGAACTAATGAAGAAGAAAACCTATAGAAGCTATCACAAGGTCTATAAAGTCATTGCAAATCCTTGAAAAACTATGGGCATAGTGTTCAAACATCATCAAAATGTAGTATACGGATGCATAGCTTTGTAAACTATGAATGGACTATGAAACCCTAAAAAGCATTAAGGAAGCACTAAATCTTGGACAGGGTCATCACTATATTCCAAGGCTATATGAGGAGAGTTTCTCTATCATCAGGAGATCTACAAATGGAAAAATGTGGTGACATGGTTATTGAACTCTGCTAATGAAGTTGTCAAGAGTGAAGAACTCTACCAATAGATTAGGGTCTGCATAGTGAACCTAGAGGTATGTCAACATTGTCAAACACTTGTACAAGTTTAGGAAACCCTACAAAAACCATACCAAAAGACATGAAGGACCCATGCATCAATGTCAAAGACATTTTGAAACTCTACAAGATATTTAAGGGTTTATGAGGGTATTGTAGAAACCTAATAATAGTAGCAAGATGTAGAGGAAAGAGACATCACGGGTAGTAAGTGAAAGTCTATAATAATTACAAAAAGAATACAAATATGTGTAAGATGTATGAAGGTTCTAAAACACCTACATAAGCTTTGTATAATTTGAAAGTATTCATGAGAACCCTAAAGAGTCCAAGAATCCTACATAAGAGTAAAATAGCATTAGCAAGATGGTTTAAAAGTGTCTGTTGGTTTGGAAGTCATTCAATGTTTGTATAGGTTCTCTCAAGACTTATCAATTCATCTTGGAGGGCTTGTATTATAACCTATAGGTCTTCATATTATTGAAATTCTTGCAAGAGTTGTATCACCATGAGGAAACATATGAAGACATAGAGAGTCCTAGGAAGGAGAAAAGACACCATGCAAAGATCAGTGTGACAATGAAGGAGATCCTAAGAATACCTACATCCTATTATACTATTAATAATGCAGAATTATTAATAGTACACATTATACTACTTCTCCCCACCCCTATCTCTACAGCAAGTGTATTGTACATGTACTACTATACAGTGCTAGTATACTGACAGGAATATGGTGATAGTGATTTGCATTCTAATCTTGTTCTTAATAGTTGATATGGATTACAATGAAAGTATCATCTTACCTATGCACAATGGAGTGATGGAGTATCATAGTGAATGCACAGTAAATGGTATGCATAATACATTATTCTATCAATGATCAGTGACAATAGTTGGTATGACAATGACAATTTGCAATTCTCTAACTGTGACAGTTATGGTCTTATACTTCTTTCTTGTTACAGTGAAAAAGTGGCTTGCTAATGACAGTGGTTGTTTATGAAAATGGTATTTGTGATAGTGGTATGCATCTACATCCTTCTTTGATCATTGGTTGCACATTATTGGTGTCAACGGTAATGGTGTTTGTTGATGCAAGGTAAGTTTCAAAGGTGTTGATAAAAGTTGATGCAAGGTAAGGTATTTATATATATAAGTATGATAGAGTTGTTTCTTGATCATTCAGATATTCAGTGGAAGTGAGTATTGTTATTTATGCTACAAAAATTTGCAAGAGGTGTGATTGTATGATTACAAGAGATACAAGGTTGGGACATGTCATGTTTTGATATGATCAAAGGTGAATAGATATGGTCTTTTGAGATAGTTATATTGTCAATTCACAGTGAACAATCACATATTTACTTTATTTTCTTCTAAGAATAGTTACTTGGTTTTAGACATGAATGCTTTCTTCATTAGTTTCAGACATAAGTGTCTTTGTTTGCAGTTGGTTTGTAATGGCAGTGATTAAAGAGACAATATAAAGATCCATGTGTATTATGCCTCATATTCCTAATGGCAGTAGATCTTTGATGGTGTGACAGTAAGACTTCTAACTTGATGATGCCATTTCATGATTTTAGACAGTGATTTTATATGTTTCTTGTCCTTATATCCCTTCTACTTAGATGATTAGTTGCAGGTCTCTACTGGCAGTATTATGACTGTATTATTTTTATAGCACAATGGAGTGGTATGTGGAGTAGAGTGGAGTATCTTGATGGTCTTGCAACATGAAGTCTTTTCTCTATCTTTGCTAATGATATGCCTCTTTGCTATCACTGTACTTTTCTCTATCTTTGCTAATGATATGCCTCTTTGCTAGTGTATAGACAATGACATCTTGTATGGTCTCTATGCTACTAGAACCAAATTTTCTCACTTGATGCCCATACAAAGGGTGTAAATTGTGTTGATTACTTTACAGGAGGTGACATACCATATCTGATTTTAGGTTTAGATGATCATACAACAAAGGTGCTCTTTATAGATTCCTTTTTTATTCATGTCTATTACTTTTTGTATGAATCCTTTTGAATACTAGCCCATTCATTTTCTTGGTGTACTTGTATCAAGTGTGGGACTACCAAACAAAAAGTTGTATCTAGACTCTTAAAGGACATACACATAATGTCTCAGTAGTTTGTTTTCATCCTAAACTTCCTATCATTATCACTGTCTCTGAAGATGGTACTGTACAGATTTGGCATTCAAAAACATACAGACAAATTTAATTGAATTATTTTTATTAGAGTTTGTAGACATGAAATCTATTCTCAATGGTAGTGCCATTATCTTTTGTAGCACTTTTGATGATGTATCCATAGTGTCTTCAGTCCTTTGCTAATAGTATTGAACAAATTATATAGGTTCTATATATGGGTTGCTTAAGGGCCATACTATTGTGGGACTTGTATCATTGTTTGACTTGATGTTGTTGTTGTTCCTATTTGTGAAAGAAAGGAAATTGGAATACAATGATTAACTTTTGGAAGGATTACAGTAATGCCATATCTTGTTAGCCGTTATCATTAGTTGTACCTGATAAGCATTTATCAATATTTAGATATGATGGCTAAAGTTGTTTAGTGACATGTGTGACAACTATAATTAACTCTTGAAGTATTACTTTACAGGCTAGAAAACATACTGAATTATTGGCTAGAACATGGATGGGCCATTGGCTATTCAAAAGAATCAAATTGGTGAGGATATATTACCTTGTTAACATTTTTTTTCTTGTTTGCCTTATTGTCACTATCTAAATATCTACAGTTTACATGTATTCAACAAGCTAAGAGTCTAAGACAAAACATCCCTTATGACCAAGTACAAGATCCATCAATCAACCTAAGATGCTGCCAAAAATGTTTATCTATGTCATTGCATCTATGAATATGCTTTGATTGTGTGTGTTTTTCACATATCTAAAAACCCAGATTAGTAGCAATAGCTAAACCGCAAGGTCTATCTGGTTAGTTTGTTGAGCGATAAGTGAAACCATTATTTTTTCCTTTAAAGTAATTCTTATTATAGCTTTGATAATTGTTTTTTAATTTTATTTATTTTGAAAAAAAATATACCCCTTCTATAACTATCCATTTGCTGATGATGATATTAATAATGGTTGTCATCATTATTATGAAAGATGAGTAAAATAGTGTCTTCTATGAAAACCACTATCACTATCTTTTGTGAGTGTTCTCCTTCCTTAAGAAAATCCTATAACTGCCCTTTGTTACTATCATCCTATCATTACAATGCTCTTAATTTCACCTTTATTCTTTGCTCTTACTATTGCTGCAAGTAATTGTTGTGTTGTACTTTCCAATGTCACATGCCATGCAACATCATATCCCTGACCTATGAAAAGACTATTAACTATCTATTGATCTTGTTCACCATCATTATCCTCATCTTCTTTGGCTTCTACTTTGACATGATCCTCTTGACTGTCCCCTAGAGTGATATTTTCTAAGCATTAAAACCCCTTTTAGAGCACTTACACTATCATTTCTAAAAGGTGGTTGTCCTCTTCAAGCTTCATAATCATGATCTTCCTTGGAGTCTTGTTGTATCATATTGCTCCTCTATAAGGTCTTGCCCCTTTATTGCACAGGTTTCACTATCTATTATGTGCATATTGTCATGAGTCATATTGTATATAGCATTGTGTTTCAAGTTTTACTCTTCTTTATGAATGGTACTAAAAAGAAAGTCTTCAAAGATCTAATTGAAATCCTCTTTCTACATGTTGACTAAATGTATACAAGAGTAATTATTATTCCTGCAAGAACCACAACACTTATTGCACCTCCAACTATCACTCAATCTTGGATTTTGGCCTCCCTTAACCACTATTTTGATGAATGTTTGGGGAAGTTAATGTTAATGCAACCTAATATATCCATGAACCTTGAAAGAGTTTCATTAAATGGAAAAAATCTCCCAAGTGATTGTTCAACAAGATAGTTCCTATAATCTCCAAAGTAGTGCAAGACTTCTAGATAATCCTCCATTCAAAATCACTATTTGACTACCAGTTGCCCCTTTCTTGGCATTGTGCCTCTTGAGGTATGGCTATGCCCTTGATAACTATCCTAAAAGATGCTCTACTCATTAAAGGATAGTCCCTCTCATCATTGTATGCATTTAATGTTGAAATTAAGGAACACTGAGAGGGGGGGTGAATCAGTGTTCTACAAAACTTATTATTATGTTCCTTTATTAATTGACCACATACATTCAAAAGAAAGAAACATGAACTCAAGAACAACAACAACAAGATCATCACATATGAACACCAGGATTTTTGCGTGGAAACCTAGTTAAGGGAAAAGCAATGGTGGGGGTTAACCCACAAGATTTTATACTCTGTTAAAAATATTACAAATGGGAAGGCACATGCCTTCGGGCACATTGCCCAGAACTCATTGCTCAAAGGAGGCTCACTGCCTACAAGATCAATTACAAAGAGTTTATTGAAATACTTGAACTAAAAAATAGCATCTAACAATGCAAGATTACAGTTCTAGTTAGGCTCAGTATACTGACTTCACACACTTCATCTCTTACTATCATGTTTCACTATTCTGCCATGATCTAAGGCTCAAATCTCTGCTTCACACTTGATACTGCCACACTTCACACCTCTCATCTCATATTCACAACACCATTCCTCAAAATGCTCACACCCATCGAATATATATATCCGCAACATGAAATTTCATCAACTGCATTCGGCCTCAAGAAAAATTAGAATTTTTTTCAGGATCACTGTTCTGTCAGCTGAATCCATGCACAAACATAAATACAGACCAAAACTTATGTATTCAAGTCACCAACCATGTCAGCCAATACCTATGGATCTCATAGATTACTCAATAAACCATTTCTCTTAATCCACACAAGGATCAAACACCAATTCAGCATGTTCTTCACCGGACTGAACTGTCTAACCAAAACCCAATACTCAGATGCTTCTAACTTTCAATCCCTTCATCACCAAAGGCTAAAAATTTGGATTTAGCTAGTCCTAACATCCCTTAACATTCCCTTAGATCTGCAACACAATATGATTACCTGTGGAGTAATGCGGACCAAAATGTTGAACCCTGTCATATGCTCTGTTCCTTTCTATCCGAACATAGACAAATCTGCAATCTAACTTCTAGTAATATCAAATGATATATTGAGGATGTGTAAGATAGATTCAGTTGCCATCAATGACAACACTTGACATGCCTAGTAGTGTCTCTTGCCAACAATCTACCCCTTTGACATTGATGGCAACACTTAGTGAAAAATGACTAAGTGTTAGAACAACTCCCCCTTACTATGTACACTTGTGATTTCTAGTGCTCCCCCTTAGATGAATTCCTCATTTTTCACTACTTTCCATTCCCCCTTTGACATCAATGGCAAAGGCTAAGATCCGCATACCAAAATTCACACAAAAACTCTATGTACATGAGTGCATATATATACAAACAATCCTTATGTCTTGTCTACATGAACTTAAACACATCATCAAAAATGTTTTTCAATAGTGCCAATTCACTGTCCCAACTTTTCTTCATGCTGCCAAAAACTAAAATATGACCACTGAATAAAAGTGCCTATGACTCTGCCTCTGTAGATCAGTGGGATCACTTGTGAGAGTAGTAGCTTGAGCTTCTGTCAATGCATTGAACATTGTTTTTAACTTAGGGAAAATTAATCCCCAGAGTTCACACATTCTTGCCATAATGTTTTGTTTTTTTTTTCACCAATTTATTTATTTCATCCATCAAGCTAATTACTTGACATTCTTGACTCACTACAAATACTGTCAAAGAATCAAAGGATTGAGATACATTTGACAATTCTTGCTCAGACTCCTTTATTTTCTTCTTAATATCCTCTACAACTTTTGGCCAAGATAAACAAAATTTGTACACATCTCCTCCTTCAATGAGGGTATTTTGAATACTCTTTACACTAGTATCCAGTATAAATCTATCATTGTCAATTATTATTTTCAATTCACTAAATATTTTATCATTAAATTCATTTCAAAATTTAACTTCTGCTGACTTCTCAAAAGACTCAAAGTGAGTACTTACAGAATTTAAAAGACTGTTCAACTGACTGGAGGGGGATGCTTATGAATCCTTATGAAATGAAGGCATGATTTTCTCCAAAATTCTAGATGCGGGATCAAGCAACTCATCATCTTCTATATGGAACTTCAAGATTTCCTCTCTGGCTCTACCTTGTGCAAAAGAGGCCAACTTCATCTTCTGTACTGGTGATAGAGTATCAAAATTGATTGAACCTTGTATTATATCTAGATCTTCTATAACTTGTTTGTCTTTCTCCAAAATTTCTTTCACTACTTCTGTAGTGTCTCTTGCCCAACATGATTCAGTTTTAAGCTCTTTAGGGCCTACAACTTCTCCCTTTCTAGAGTCAACCACATTGTCTTGCTTATCATTTTCATTCTTTTTCTTTGCTTCTCTTTCTGCATCAACAATAGAGTCATCCTTCTTTTTATCTTTATCAGAAATGTCTTCTGTATTCTTTTCTAAAGGATTTTGTGTATCCTCAGCAATAGCATTATCATCATTTTTATCAAATTCCTCAACGTTCAAAATGGAGGAATCAATTCCATCATCAATTTCTTCTTCTTGATCTTTCTTGTCCTTAACTTCCTCTACTTTCTGCTCTTTAGTCTTCTCAGAATCACCTTCAGTAGGAGCATTTATTTCCATATTCATCTCTATATTTTCTTCACCAAATTGGTCTGGAGGAATTTGAGTATCCTCTGCACTATAAACATTATCTTCCTTCATCATCTCTTCATCTCCATTATTCAATATTTCTTCTTCTGAAACAGAGAAGTCATCCACCTCATCTTGGTAATTTTTCTTCAACTCTTCATTATTTAGAATGGATGTATCATCAACATCAACAAGTTCTTCAGTGACCACATTAAACTTATTCTTGTCCAGGGCTTTCCTTAGAATTTGTTCTATTTCTTTGACTACTTCATCAATGTCTCCAATCATTAGCTTATTCATCCTTTTCTTGCTTCTGAATTGATCTTTAACTTCTTTGAAAATTTGATTAGATTCCTTCCTAGAGATTACCGGACATAGACTAGACAACACATGTTCTCTTAGCTCCAAATCCTTTACTTTAGCAGCTTCTTTTCTCATCTCCAAAATGTCACTCAGACTCTTAGGGATTTCAAACAAAATTTCCACAAGTGCTCTGTTGAATGTATTCAAGTACTTAACAGTAGCATCCTCCAAAATTTTCTTGTTGACATTATCAAAGTTGTCATAATATTTTGTTATGGGCTTCAAATTTCCATGACCAGTTACTGCATTCACAATATTTTCAACTGACAGGGTGGATTTTTCAACATGGGTTTCAGTCTTTTATCTTTTGCTTACCCTTATACTTCCAGAGGGCTTGTCTTTGGTAACCCTCGATGCTTCTGCTTTCTCTGACTTTATGCTTCCAAAGGGCTTCTCCTTAGACGCTTTAGTAGCCTTAGTGCCTGAGGTCTTCAACTCTTTAACCTCACCATCTGACTCAGTCTCTTCTTTATCCTCCTTCTCCCCACCTACATATGACCTTTTGCCCTTTACTTTTATCCTTTTTCCTTCCTTAGTAGCATGTTTTTCTTTGAATTTCTTTGCAATAGGAAGGGGTGATGCACGAAAGGTTGTACCAGAACTCCTAGTAGTCCTTGATTTAGAAGAGGATTCTACCATAATACTTCCCTATTCCCTATCCTGCTTCTTCTTCTTGGCTTTCTCTATCCTTTCTCTATTTTGTCTCTAGCTTCTTTGGTTATCCCAATACTTTTTGCATACATTTCAACTTGCATTTGGATCTTTCTCTTAGATTCAAGTTTTCTCAACTCAACATGCAGTTTCAAACTAAGTTCACCATATGTACTAAATCTCTCAAATGA
The DNA here is from genome assembly GCA_027924645.1 of Cunninghamia lanceolata. NCBI lineage: Eukaryota > Viridiplantae > Streptophyta > Pinopsida > Cupressales > Cupressaceae > Cunninghamia > Cunninghamia lanceolata. The sequence goes on along the minus strand of BSBN01000198.1, from coordinate 5,963,124 downwards.
GGTATCTTTTGGTTTTCTCAGAAGGTGTTGAGCATACATTTCCAATATTTGTTCATCAACTTCATACCCCATGGGCATGATCTATATAGTCCTTGGTTCAACTACTTGCATCAAGCATTGATTTGTTTCCCCCATGAAACAAATTGTATCCTTGTACTTTTCCACCATAGACTTAGGGTTTCTTTCCCTTGATTGCATCATATTCTAAAAATTCTTGAAATATCTCCAAAGAGCAGTCCTTTGGGCATTGGAGTCACAAATATTGTGCAAGTGCTCTTTTATTTGTATGGCAATAGGCTTGTCACTAGTCCAATGGAGGCTTTTCATCCCAGGGAACTCATTCATGAAATAGAAGAACAAGCACAAGACCAACGTACCATACTTGAATGTATTCTTCTTATACTTCTTGATCTTGTTCATATTGTCTATTAGCTGGTTTTGTAGTAGCTCACACAAGTCATAGTCAGCATTTTCTCTTAACATCTAATAAGAAGTATAAATGGTGTTGGAAAGAGACACTGTGTGGTTTCATTGGTGTTTTCATTGATGGCAATAAATACCATTCCACACATCTGCAAGACATGGTGTATCTTTACCGGAAGTCAGATTGAAGAATACTTTGGTCCAGTAAGCAAGAACAGAGCATGCAGCAAGGTCTGACAGTCATGTCTGGATCTCTTAGAGGAAGTATCTTAGTAAAGTGCAGACTTGGGGAAGTCAATAGGAATACCTTGACTGATAGATTATAGGGATTGAGCCTCCGGTGATGAAAGAGTGAAGAGATATGAGTATCTAAGTATTGGGGTCCGGTTTGGCAAAGTAGACAAAGGAAGAACTGACCGACAGAGCATCAGAATTATTTTGGATGAGATATTGATGATAATCAAGGTTCTTAAGGTATCATCCATGATTGGCTGACATATTAGATGACTTCTATAAGTATCTCCTTGATTTGCATCACTTGGTAAGCAAGGATTCAGCTAATAGACTAGAGTTTGGGAAAATATTGACTATTCCAGATGCTGACTAGAAAGAGGATGAAATCTTTTGTGTGGATATATATACCAGATAGATTTGGATGTAAAGGTGTGTGTGGTGTATTGTGTGGTTCAAAGAAAAGTAGAAGAGTAGTGTGAAGGCAGTAAGACAGGTCTAGAATGTAACAGGACAGCAGTACCTAAGAGAGTAAGAATGAAGTGTAGCAGATCAGTATATTGGGCTTAACCAGAACTGAACCTCAGCATATGTGAATGCTTCTCATCAGTTCAAGTATCTAGTTTCCTTGTATAAACTATTGTAGGTAGTGAGCCTCTTGTGAGCAGTGTGCTCGGGTAGTGAGCCCTAATTGGCAAGTGCCATTTTATACTATCTTATTCTTCTAATAGAGAATACAATCTTGGGTTAATCACCCTGTGGTTTTTCCCCTAATAGGGTTTTCCACATCAAAATCATTGTGTCATGTGTATTGATGTTAATTCCACTTCATGGTTATGTTTGCTTATTTAATTTAATAATGCACTAATTGATAAGGAAATTCAAAAAGCTGAAATAATTAAGATAACTAATTCACCCCCCCTCCCAGTTATCAACAATTGGTATCAGAGCCAAGTTCCTCCAAAAAGAGCCTAACAGGTTGAGGAAGATCTGGGAACTCAAATGGATGTGTATGGTATGAGGGAACAACTTCAGTCTGCCCTAGATGATCTTGAGCAATCAAACTCTGAAGTCAATGAATTGAAGGAAAGATTCAAACAGGCTGATGATTTCATAAATGAACTAAAAGGGAAACTGAGTATCTCTATGAAAAAGAGAAAAGATCTACTTCAACAATTGGCAAATCAAAGTGAAGACAATGGTACAAATCAAGATCTGAAGGAGAAAACCAAGTTATGTGAAAAGTTATCAAAAGAGGTCATTATGGTAAGACATGAAATGGAATCAGGAGTTATAAAATTCACCCAAGAAATTGAAGAGAAAAGAAAAATTGAACATGATCGAAGACAATCTCTCAAGGAGAAGTCAGAAGACTGCCACAAAATGGATAGAATAATCAAGCATCTAGAATATGATCTTGAAGATGCTAGAGATAATGAAGAAAAACTTGAGGATCAAATTGACAATCTTAAAAAGGATCTTCAAACAACAAATGAATACAAAGAGAAATTCAAGATAAGTTCTGCTCAACTTGAAGTTCTTCTTGAAAGCCAAAAGAGGGTAGATGACAAGTGTGGCTTGGGATATGAGAAAGGTGAAAGCTCCAGATCCGGTCAGAAGAATTTTAGATTAGGAAATCCAAGGAACATGCCTAGAAGACCTCTGGTAAGGCAAACTAATGCCCAAAGATATGTTGCAAGTATGGGCCTAACTGGTGTTGTCATTGCTGTCAACATACTCATGCTGCATTAATGAGAAAGATTGGATGAGCAGAGAGGAGCAATGGAGACAGTGAAGTGGAGATCCTAGCTAAGATGTAGATCAGAGGTTGCGGTTCAAAGGGTTTGTAGATATGAGTCTTGAGATGATCCAGTCAAGTTTTCAGAGGTCCGCATGAAGATCTAAAAAAGTTATGGCCACTCAAGTAGAACTGGCTCCAGTAGGTGTTCAGAGGTGACAGAGTGACACAGATAGGTCCGGTGAGATCCGGTAATGCACTATCCCTTTTTGTGGATTTGAGGGAGTGTTGAGGATGTCCGTGTGAAATGTCAAATCAATTAGTTCATGGTTTGAAGGTCTGGAAAAACCTATTCCTTTGTGACAGTAATGACAGACTGTGTTCTTAAAGCTCCAGATGAAGGAGAGGAGAATTCTGCAAGCAGATGAAGTGTGGATGTTCTCAAGTGATTCAGGAAAGGTTGTGGTGATCCTTGGATCATGTCTAGTTCATGTTGATGGTCTGCATTGAAGTTAGAGTGTACATTGGAAGAATAACCACTGGATGATGGTGTTCTTCCTGAGACTGGCCGATCGGGTGTATTACACATCTTGCAGATGATCTTGTAGATGTTTGCTGACTTAGATGATTATTCTTAAGTCGATGCCTTGTATAAATAAGGGATTGTAAAGTCTTTCCAAAGTGTGTCTTGTGGTGATGAGTGTGTGGTAGCGAGGAGGAGAGCGAAAGGTAGAGTAGAAGTATTGGGCTTAAATGGAACTGATTCAAGCCTAGTAAAGATGCTATTCTCCAGTTCATGTAGGTGATACTTATTTCTTTGTAAACAATGTGTCTCTTGTAGGCAGTGAGCCTCTTGTGAGCAGTGTGCTCGGGATCCCTGATTGGCATGTGCCATTTTGTTCTTTCTATTCTTCTAACAAAGAATATAATCTTGGGCTAATCACCCTGTGGTTTTTCCCTTAATCAGGTTTTCTACGTCAAAATCTTGGTGTCTTATGTGTTGATGTGTTTCTACTTTTGATTTGAATGCATTATGGTTCATGATTAATATTTGGCTAATCACTAAAGAAGATTTAAGTGTTTAATAAGAGAAAGTTTTGCACAACTGATTCACCCCCCCTCTCAGTTGTTTGCCCTAAGTCTAACAATTGGTATTAGAGCTAAGTTCCTCTAAAATGAGCTTAACTACTTGAAGAGATCCAGGATGTCATCTTACAAGAAGGATAGTCTGAAGTTTGATGGAACCAACTTTACTCTTTGGAAAGGTAGCATGAAATGTCACTTGCAGTGTATGGGAATGGTGTATTGGTCCATGGTTACAAAATAGTATGTACCTCCACAGGGTGGTCCGACAACCCTAAATGAAATCACAGATGTTGAAAATAATCTGCAGACCAAAGAGGCTCTTCTAAGTGCTTTATCTGACTCAAATCTCTCAAATGTTATTGACCTACCAACTGCCTTTGAGATTTGGAATAAACTGGAACTTTTGCATGAAGGAGACTAGTATGTTAAATGTGCAAGGTTATAGAGTCTAAAAGGGAAATTTGAAAAACTGAAGATGAGAGATGATGAAATTATTACTACTTTTATGCCAAGAGTGAATGAGCTAGTTTGTGGAATTAGAAATACTGGTGGAGTCTTGGATGAAAATGAGATTGTTGGTAAAATTTTCAGATCCCTTCCTGCTTCTTACAAAATCAAGGCTGCTGCCATTAAAGAATTTAGAGCCCATACAACTGTCATAAGAGATCAATTGGCTAGGAAATTGGCTGCATTTGAAATGACAGAGTTTGGAGATGACCCCCCCAAGACTGAATCTGCATTCAAAGCCAGTGCCTCTGTTAAAGGTAAACAAAGGTTTGATCCAGGAGAGAATTTTTCAAGGGAATTGTCATGGTATGAAAAAGCAAGAAAAGATCTAGAAGAAGAAGAAGTAGAAACTGCTCAACTTGAAGCCCTTATTGCAAAGAGGCTGCCAAAAGGATTTGGTAAGTATGAAGGAAAATTACCTTTTAAGTGTTTTAACTGCAATAAGATTGGTCATTTTGCCTCAAGGTGTCCAGAAAGATTTTCAAGGCAAAATCCTAACAAGCCAAGGTTCCAAAAGAACTGTTACTATGTACATGAAGATGATGATAATGAAGGAGTAATAGATGATGAATCAGAGATAGGAAACAAATCCAGAAATGAATGGGTGTTCATTGCCATCAAGGAAGAAGATCTAATGTCCTCTGTATCTGTCAATCTTAAGACTATGGAAAGAGCTCTGGCTGCCAAAATTGAAGAGAAGGATGATTGGGTCATTGACAGTGGATGCTCTCACCATATGATAGGTGACAAAAACAAGTTTGTAGATTTGGAAAGGTATGAAGGAGGAGTGGTAAAGTTTGGTGACAATTCTGTTGGTAGAATCAGAGGAAGAGGAACTATTTCTTTTGATGGAAGAAACAAAACTGGTAATGTACTGTATGTTGAAGGTTTGAAGCACAATCTTCTTAGTGTTGGACAGTTGGTGGACAAAGGCTATGATCTCTGATTCAAGGATGGAAAATGCAAAATCTGTGAAAGTTTCAGAATAGAGATTGCATCCGGTACTCAAACTAAAGGTAATATCTTCCACTTGGTTGGTACAGGTAAAAGATGCTTATTTGTTCAAGTTGATCAGAGTTGGTTATGGCTTAGAAGGATGTGTCATGTGAATTTTGATAATATCATCAAGATAAGCAATACTCAGGCTGTAAGAGATCTTCCAAAATATGGTGAAACTTACTAACAACTTGTGCAAGGAATGTCAGTTGGGTAAGCTGAGCAAAGTCACATTCAAAAGCAAGGAACTATCTTCTATCAGATTATTAGACTTAGTTCACACTGATCTTTGTGGTCTGGCAAGAACCAGGAGTATTCAAGGTGATAGATACTTCATGCTGCTAATTGATGACTATTCTCATATGATGTGGGTAACCTTTCTAAAGGAGAAATCAGAAGCTCTTGAGAAATTCAAAATATTCAAGGCTATGGTAGAGAATGAAACAGGATTAAAGTTGAAATGTTTGAGGTCTGATAGAGATGGAGAATTCACATACGGTGAGTTCATAGAGTTCTATGAGAAACATGGAATTAAGAGACAATTGTCTGTTCCTAGGACTCCACAGCAGAATGGAGTAGTGGAGGGAAAGAACTGGACCATCCAGGAAGTATCTAGGACCATGATGATGGAAGCAAATGTTCCTCAGATCTATTGGAGAGAATTTCTCAGCACTGCAGTCTATACTCTCAATTGAGTTCAAATCAGAAGAAATACCAGTAAGACCCCTTATGAACTTTGGTTTGGCATTACTCCTACTGTAAGATATTTTAGAGTCTTTGGTAGCAAATGTTACATCAAAAGAGATGAAGATCTAGGCAAGTTTGATGCTAGAAGTGATGAAGGAATATTCTTGGGTTACTCTACTCAAAGCAAAGCATACTAGTGTTATAACAAGAGACTAAGAAAGATGATAGAAAGTACAAATGTGAAGGTTGATGAGGGAATAGAGAAACCCTCAAGGTTTTATGAATATGATGAAGATGATCAGAATGGTGTTCTAGTTCAAGGAGTTCAATCCTCTTCTGAAAGTCAGGTTCAAACTAATCTGGTAAATTAGGAAGAAGAAATAGGTTTGAATGAGCCTGATCAAGAAGCAGAAGTGTAAGAAACTCCCAAAGTTCCAAGGTATGTAAGACTAAACCACTCTAAAGATCACATCATAGGTGAGAAAAGAAAAGGTGTGCAAACTAGAAGGAAAATTGCTCAAAATTCAAATGAATATTGTCTGATCTCAAAGATTGAACCTAAGACAATAAATGAAGCCTGCAATGATGAAAACTAGACCAAAGCAATGGAGGAAGAGTTGATGCAAATTGAGAAAAATCACACTTGGGATCTTGTTCCTAGGCCTAGAAACAAGAATGTCATTGGAACCAAATGGGTCTTCCGGAATAAACTAAATGAAGTTGGTGAAGTAATCAGAAATAAGCCAGACTGGTCTGCAAGGGCTATTCTCAAATAGAAGGAGTTGATTTTGAAGAAACATTTGCTCCGGTAGCAAGAATTGAAGTAGTTAGATTATTTCTTGCATTTGCTGCCTTCAAATATTTCAAGGTGTATCAGATGGATGTCAAGTCTGCTTTCTTAAATGGTGACTTAGAAGAAGAAGTGTACATTGAACAACCGGATGGATTTCAATTGTCTAAGCATGGTGATATGGTCTGCAAGTTGAAGAAGGCATTGTATGGACTAAAGCAAGCCCTGAGATCCTAGTATGAAAGATTAGACAAACATCTTTTGAAGATTGGTTTCAACAAAGGTACTGCTGACAGTAACTTATATTTCAAAATTGATCATCAAAACATCTTGATTGTTGAAGTATTTGTTGATGATATCATCTTTAGAGGAAGAGATAGTATGTGTAAAACTTTTTCAAATCAAATGAAAAGTGAGTTTGAGATGTCTATGCTTGCTGAAATGAATTTCTTCTTGGGTTTGCAAATTACTCAAACAAAGAAAGGAATCTTTATTTCTCAGACCAAATATGTGAAAGAATTGTTGAGGAAATTTGGAATGGAAGATTCAAAGCCAATGAATACTCCCATGGCAACTAGATGTAAGTTGAGCAAAGATGATGACTCTCCTAAGGTAGACCAGATAAAGTACATATCAATGATTGGAGGATTGTTGTATCTCACTCAAACTAGACCAGATATAATGCAGGCTATTGGTCTTGTTGCAAGATTCCACGCTGATCCCAGAGAATCTCATGTCATGGCAATCAAAAGGATTTTTAGATATCTAAAAGGAATAGTTGAGTATGGTTTGTGGTATCCTAGAGATCATGATTTCTCTCTTCATGCATATACAGATGCAGATTGCGCAGGAGATGTGGATGACCGGAAGAGTACTAGTGGTGGAGCATTCTTTTTGGGAAAGAGATTGGTTTCTTGGCTAAGCAAGAAATAAGAGGTAATATCCATGTCTACAACTGAAGTAGAATACATTGTAGCAGCAGGTAGTTGCACTCAAGTTTTGTGGATGAAGCAGATGCTAAGAGATATTAAAGTAGAGTATGAGGAGCCTATCACAATCTTCTATGATAATTCAAGTGCTATAAATATATCTAAGAATCCAGTACTACATTCTAAGACTAAGCATATATCTATCAAGTTTCACTTTTTGATAGAGCAAGTGAACAAGAATGAAGTCAGATTGGAGTTTGTGCCCTCCAAGGATCAAATTGCAGATATCTTTACTAAACCTCTACCTAAGGACTCTTTTGAGTATCTCAGGGAGAAGTTAGGGGTTATTGCCCCTCGGTGATGAACTAAGGTGCACTGAGGTGCATCAGTTCAGTGGATATCACAGTCATATCTTGTGATCCAGATTGATGGGAGCTGCTACTCAGGGGGAGAAGCATGTATGATTCTATAGTGTTGGAATTGAAAGCATGAGCCCTTTGCCATTGATGTCAAAGGGGGAGAGAAGACATGTGAAAAACAAGTGGTTGATGATCAAAAGGGGAGCAGTAAAGGAAGAGAAGACATGTGAATGGTTGTTGTTGATAGGGGGAGTAGTGACAGTAAGGATAAGTTCTTGTCTTGATGGTTTTTCACATCATATGTTGCCATCAATGACAAAGGGGGAGATTGTTGCAAGTATGGGCCTAATCGGTGTTGTCATTGATGTCAACATACTCATGCTGCATTAATGAGAAAGATTGGATGAGCAGAGAGGAGCAATGGAGACAGTGAAGTGGAGATCCCAGCTAAGATCCAGATCAGAGGTTGCGATTCAAAGGGTTTGTAGATATGAGTCTTGAGATGATCCAGTCAAGTTTTCAGAGGTTCACATGAAGATCTAAAGAAGTTATGGCCACTCAAGTAGAACTGGCTCTAGCAGGTGTTTAGAGGTGACAGAGTGACACAGATAGGTCTGGTGAGATCTGGTAATGCACTATCCCATTCTATGGATTTGAGGGAGTGTTGAGGACATCTGTGTGAAGTGTCAACTCGATTGGTTCATGGTTTGAAGGTCTAGAAAAACCTATTCCTTTGTGAGAATAATGACAGATTGTGTTCTTAAATCTCCAGATGAAGGAGAGGAGAATTCTGCAAGCAAATGAAGTGTGGATGTTCTCAAGTGATTCAGGAAAGGTTGTGGTGATCCTTGGATCATGTCCAGTTCATGTTGATGGTCCACATTGAAGTTAGAGTGCACATTTGAAGAATAACCACTGGATGATGGTGTTCTTCCTGAGACTAGCCGATCGGATGTATTACACGTCTTGCAGATGATCTTGTAGATGTTTACCGACTTAGATGATTATTCCTAAGTCGATGCCTTGTATAAATAAGGGATTGTAAAGTCTTTCCAAAGTGTGTCTTGTGGTGATGAGTGTGTGGTAGCAAGGAGGAGAGTGAAAGGTAGAGCAGAAGTATTGGGCTTAAATGGAATTGATTCAAGCATGGTGAAGATGCTATTCTCTAGTTCATGTAGGTGATACTTATTTCTTTGTAGACAATGTGTCTCTTGTAGGCAGTGAGCCTCTTGTGAGCAGTGTGCTCAGGCAATGAGCCCTAATTGGCATGTGCCATTTTGTTCTTTCTATTCTTCTAATAGAGGATACAATCTTGGGTTAATCACCCTGTGGTTTTTCCCTTAACCGGGTTTTCCACGTCAAAATCTTGGTGTCTTATGTGTTGATGTGTTTCTGCTTTTGATTTGAATGCATTATGGTTCATGATTAATATTCTACTAATCACTAAAGAAGATTTAAGTGTTTAATAAGAGAAAGTTTTGCACAACTGATTCACCCCCCTCTCAGTTGTGTGCCCTAAGTCTAACAAGATATCCATCCTTCAATGGATACTGCCACAACTGCAATAACTTTGGTCATAAATCTAATCAATACAGAAAGAGAATAAATTAGACTAATACATCCTTCTCCAAATAGTGTTTCAACTACAAAAGGTATGGTCACAAATCTCATGAATGCAGAAATATGCAAATGAACAATTCATTCAATGGTAGATGCTTTAAATGCAATCGAATGGGACATATGGCTAATCAATGCAGATCAAGAAGATATCATTCAAATATGCAAAAAAATGTTGTTTTCCACAATTGCAGTAGATCCGGTCATATTGTCAAATTTTGTAGAAGCAAGAATTAGGACAAAAGGGGTCCAGTGCATCATAATCAGAATCAAGACAAATGAAAAGGAAAAGTGAATGCGGATGAAGTTAAAAGTGAGATTCACAAGATTTGGGTGAAGAGAAGTACAGAGAATGTAGGGGATGGATCCGCACCAGAATCTGGTGCTAATATTCCTTCCAGAAATTAAAAAGTGAGCTTTGGTTCAGGGGGAGACACAAGGAAAAACATTTTCCCCCAGCCAGTTAATTGGTGCCTGCCTGAAATTGGCACATAGGAAGTTGTGGAATAAAAGGATTCTCAGAGAAACATCTAAAGAAATCTTAGTAAAAATATGGAAGATCCACAGGAAGGTTTCAAGAGTCTAATCTTCCAAGATTGATCCGGTTTAACAGTCATCTAGTAAAATAGGATTATCACAGTTAAATTCAATATGATTCAAATTTGAGGCATCTTGTTCTGTGGATAGATCAAGTGTTTGGGGAAAGTAAGATAATTTGTTATTAATCACCAAGAATAACTCTAAGTATATCTCAGTGATCTGGAAAAAGATCTTTCTCAAAATAAGAAGAACCAGGCAACTGGCATAACTTGAGTTGTGCATTTATTGCAATATGAAATTAGGGTTTTCCCAGAAATAAAAAGGCTCATTCATCTGTCATTTGCACATTTGCATTCAAGAAGAAGAGAAAAGGAGCTCTGCAACAAATTATCTCAAATTCTCAAAAGATCAACCATTGAAGACGATTCATCCAGCAAATTAATCTGGCTCATTCAGCAAACCCTAGAAGCGTAAAAGGTATTTTCCATTGTTGAAAATCTCTCTATAAATCTTTTGAAGATGGCTACTCCAAATGTTGTAACGAGTTCTGATAGGCCTCGACCCAAATTTAAGAAACATCCTTACAAATCTCTAGAAGTGGATCCCTTAGGGGCTTTTTCCAGCATTCCGCATGGGGTTTTACATGTAGAAGACGTTAGGGTTTACATTCATGCAAACATTGAAGATTTTTGTGAATCCAAGATGATGGACATCTACCACAAGGAACTAATAGATCAATCTTTTGAACTAAAACCTCAGTATAAGGCCATCCGAGATAAACAAATCGGTTAGTACATCCATTTTCCCTATCTTGAAGAAGATGAGTGGGTCCAGTATGTGTTGAGTAGAGTGCATGATAACTTCTTATGGTTGAATAAACCATTCAAGATCACCAAGGATGCAATTAGGGCAGTAACCAGTTTACACTCTTCCAGAGGGTTACCTATTCTCAAATTTGTCAAAAACCAAACTGTGACTGAGGCCACTAGATCAAAATTTGATAAGAGAGCAATGACCATAGAAGATATCACTAATCCAGATATCAAATTTGCATCTATGATAATTGGCTATAAGATATATCACTCTAGTAGGGAGAATTCGGTATCCGGAACTGCTATGTATACTACTTATGAAATGTTGAGAAAGAATGCAGATTATGATCTCTGTGAACTCCTTCTAAGCCAACTAATGGAAAACTTACAGAAGATCAAGAAGGACAAAAAGAACTCTTTTAAGTATGGTGGGCTGATATTATGTTTGTTTTTCTACTTTATGAATGAGCTGCCTGGATCCAATGGTTGGGTATGGTAGAATGATAGACCTGTTGCAATTCAAATCAAAGATTACTTGCATGGGCTTGGGGATGCTAAGGCTAGAAATACAGCTCTGTGGGGTTACTTCAATAACTTTCAAAATATGATGTAAACCAAGGAAAGAATTCCCCAATCATTGGTTGAGAAGTACAAAGATACAATGTGTTTCATGGTTGACACTGATCAATGCCTAATGGAGGCAGTGGATCCAAGGACAATCTGGATCATGCCAATGGGGTATGAATTAGATGAGAAAATTGTAGAGATGCATATCCAACATCTGCTGAGCCAACCCAAAGACCCTAAGGCAGAAAGATTTGGAACCTTCCAAGAGCTGAGTGTAAAAGTTCATGTGGAACTTAGACAGCCTAAAATCAAGAGGAAAGTGAGAAGGGAAGTTGAAGAAGTTCCCAAGAGGCATGGAATCTCAAAAGAGGCACTTGATGCCCATAGAGAAAAGATGGAAAGAGCAAAAAAAGAAAGTGCTCTGGTAAAAGCCCCCTCCCGGACCAGATCTTCTAAGAGCTCTGCACCTGCAATTGTTAAAAGCTCAAAGGCATCTAAACCGAAAGCAAAATCATCTGGTAAAGCAGAGAAAAGAACTAAAACAAAGGCCACAAGGTCTTACATCAGTCAGAAGGATGATGAAGAGATAGAATCAGATGAGGAAGTAAAGAAAATGAAAAAGAAAAGGAAAACATTCGATGAACCCTCTACTAAAGAAGTAACAGAAGAATTTGTTGAAAGGCCTACTCTGTCCTTAGATGATGTAGTTAAAGCAGTTACTATGGATGGGAACCTGCAACCAATAATAGAATTCTATGATGCATATAATGATGTAGATAGAAAGATCTTGGAGGAAGCCACAGTTAAGTACTTGAACATATACAATAAGGCTTTTATTGAAATCATATCTCCCATTCCCAAAAGCCTAGAGAAGGAATTAGAGATAAGAAAGAATAATGCTAGGGCAAAGGATCTTGAGATCTAGGAATAGATAGCCATTCATCTCTTTCCTTTAATCACTTCGAAGAAAATGAATATGATCTTCAAAGATTGCAAGGATGAGTTCCAGAGCAAAGCTAGAATGAATCAGCTTATGCTTGGTGAAACTGACAAAATAGGAAAAGAGACAAAAGAGATTCTCTGGAATGCATACAAAAGATTCAACATTCCCATTGTTGAGGACTTAGATGATGAAACCTCTTCCATGGACAAAGAAGAATCCATTAAGACAACAACAGAATAGGTAAAGGAGACTAGTGAAGAAAAAGCTAAGGACTTAGATTCCTCTATTCCAGAAGAGGAAGTCCAAGGAGAAGTAAATTTGGATTCTCCAGCAGTCTTTGGATCCAAAGGAGAAGAAAGAATAGAGGAGAAAGAAGAAGAAGTGAAGGGAAGAGAAGAAGGTCAAGATGAGAAGAACACAAGTGATAGTGCAGAAGGAAAGAAAACTTTGTCTCCGACAAGAGACACTGTAAAAAATGTCAAGGATTTCTTGACGAAAGAAATGATGGAGATTGATGAACTAGAGTTACTTCAAGGACCATTTGACTTTGATTCTCTCTCCCCAGTTCAAACAATGAAGATAACATCCTTTGCCCAAGCAAAGGCCAAAGAGAAACTTCTAAAGTCTCACATGGAAGACTGTGAGCTGCTAGAAATTGTATCTAATGTGCTTGAAAAGATCATGCCATCCTTTCAGAAGGATTCCTCAGCTTCTTCATCTGGTAATCTCAAGTCTCTTGTTAATTTTGTCAGCAGTCATTTTGAATCTTTAGAGAAATCAGCTGAGGTGAAGGTCTGGAAAGAGTTTTTGGATAAAAGATTCTCTGAGTTACAAGGCTTAATAACCAATGATAGGAGAAATATGGATATAGGGATAAAGAGCTTAGAAAATGCTCTTAAGGATGGAGGAGAAGTATATAAATTTTGTATATCTTGGACTAAAGCAACAAAGGATATTGAGAAGAAAGTGAAAGAACAAGAGGATAAACTATTAAGCCTCTCTTAGAATTTTGATCCTCTCACTGTATCCATAATAAACCAGGAATGTCAAACTATTGTAGTCATGAATGAGATTAAGAAGCTTGAGAAGGAGAGGAAGAACATATTAAGAAGAATGGGTGGACTTAGAGGGATGATTATCCATAAATTAGAGGCCATGCATGAGGCCCTAACTGATGCTCAGACCACAGCCTAAACCAGTGATCTAACAGATCTTAAAAGAGCAGAAGCTTTTGCATTCCTGTTAAGTGGTCACATCTCAATTTTGGACAGGATGAAGCAAAGTTGGGCAACAAAATTTGCCCAGTTGAAGACATCTTTTGCAGATATACTTCAGTATATGTAAGTATAGCATGTATATATACTTATGCGGCTAAGTATAGATTATTTTTGGGAAATTTTGGTGTGCGAACCCTACCCTTTGCCATTGATGTCAAAGGGGGAGTGAGGAGCAGTGAAAAATGTGGAATCCAGCTAAGGGGGAGCTCCAGTAAAGTATACAATAGAACAGAACATCAACAAGGGGGAGTGTAGTATAACACTTAGTCATTTTTCACTAAGTGTTGCCATCAATGCCAAAGGGGGAGATTGTTGGCAAGAGACACTGTGTGGTTTCATTGGTGTTGTCATTGATGGCAACAAAGACCATTCCACACATCCGCAGGATGTCACACCCGCATCTCCCACGCAGACGTGATGCACAAATGCCCGTGTCACGACCACATTCGCCATGTGGTCATGACACGGGCTGCAAAATTTTTTTCTTTCTATCCCTAAGAAGCCCCTTGTAGGTGTCTACATGCTTGGTGGCATTACGCCTATGGCATGAACATGTCTACATGATCGATGAGGTGAAGGTCGTCTAGGGTCATGCATCACGAAGTGTGTCGCTTCTAGGGATAGGTTGATCCAATCTATACCCTAAGTTTCCTAGGTGAAGAAGATTTTGCCAACAAGGAACCCTAATTTACTTAGATCGAAAGGTGAAGATATATGGTGTCATGATGGCACATGATTGAAGTGGAAAAGATGGAAAAGAAATTAATAAATTAGCGTAAATTCAACCCTAGAAATCTAGCATATCACGTTTTCGATAAACTCAAATAAATAAAAATTTAAAATAATTCACCAACAAGAAAATAAATTTTATAAGTAAAATTAAATAAAACCTAAGAACAAATTTTAAATATATAACCATTAGGAAAAACTAATATAATAAGCAATAAATTAAATATCACATTAATTTAGAAACAATAACAATGATATAAAGTAAAATGATGAAATTAAATAAAAATGACAAGACGTCGGTTATCTCCAACCGAAAACTGAGTTCGTTATTAAATATAATATTGGTATTACATTTAATAACTCACTCAAAAATTGAATGGATGAGAGAGGAGGGTTCAAATAACCCTCCCCGTAAATTAATAATAATAAAATCAATTTTAAATATAAACATGAAATTTAGTGATGAGATAACTTGATAATTAAATCCAATGCAAAATAACATCTCATTCAGATATAGGAATTAAAATTAATAAAGCAATTCTTCCAAAAGTTAAATTAAACAAAGGAGAAATGATAGGTTTTAAATAAGGGATCAAATAAGTTCCCACCAAAACAAAAATAGAAGTAAAAATAATCCTATCAAGGATTTAAAAATTAAAATCTAATGTTTAATTTCCTCATCCTTACAAACCTTCTCAAATAAATTAATAAAAATAAAACCAAAACTAACCCTAATCACATCTGAAATTAGTCTCTAAACACAAGCTGCCCTAACCCTACTTTCTATTGCTCTCCTTTATGCCCTAATCTCTTGTTTTGTTTTGTCTCTTTTTTTTTTTTTTCTTTTTTTTCTTTCTCATAGTTTGGTTTTGTTCTTCATTTGTATATAGGTGTAGGGTTTGGAGGCAGCCATTGAAGAACTCACGGAGGTGAGTACCAGGGAGAAACTCATTTATTTTTTTCTTGTTTACAATCTGAATCCCTCTGTATTTACCCCTTTATTTATTTATTTAATTTTTTGTGTGTGAAGGGATAGGGGGTCAAGAGGGAGAGAGAGGAAAAGTGGTGGTGGTGGTGCTCATGCTACAGTGGAGGCAGAGGAGTGTTGGAGAGGAGAGAAGGAGGTCGACAGGAGGGTTTCGGCATGGAGAGGGGCGGAGGTGGTGGAAGGGAGAGGTGTTGCAGTGGCGAAGGGGGGAGTGTGCAGTGGTATTGGCCACGTAGGGGGGCAAAGGAGTGGAGAGAAAAAAAATTTCACGGCCCGTGTCGTGACCACACGGCAAATGTGGTCGTGACACGGGCATTTTGCACATCACGTCTGCGTGGGAGATGTGAGTGTGACATTTGACATGGTGTATCTTTACCGGAAGTCAGATTGAAGAATACTTTGGTCTGGTAAGCAAGAACAGAGCATGTAGCAAGGTCTGATAGTTAGGTCTGGATCTCTTAGAGGAAGTATCTTAGTAAAGTACGGGCTTGGGGAAGTCACGAGGAATACCTTGACTGATAGATTCTAGGGATTGAGCCTCTGGTGATGAAAGAGTGAAGAGATATGAGCATCTAAGTATTGGGGTCCAGTTTGGCAGAGTAGACAGAGGAAGAACTGACCGACAGAGCATCAAAATTATTCCAGATGAGATATTGACGGTGATCAAGGTTTTTAAGGTATCATCCATGATTGGCTGACATGTTAGATGACTTTTATAAGTATCTCCTTGATTCACATCACTTGGTAAGCAAGGATTCAACTGACAGACTAGAGTTTGGGAAAATATTGATTATTCTCGATGCCGACTAGAAAGAGGATGAAATCCTTTGTGCGGATATATATATACTAGATATATTTGGATGTAAAGGTGTGTGTGGTGTATTGTGTGGTGTGAAGAAAAGTAGAAGAGTAGTATGAAGGCAGTAAGACAGGTCCAGAATGTAACAGGATAGCAGCACCTAAGAGAGTAAGAATGAAGTGCAGCAGATTAGTATATTGGGCTTAACTGGAACTAAACCTCGGCATATGTGGAAACTATTGTAGGTAGTGAGCCTCTTGTGAGAAGTGTGCTCGGGCAGTGAGCCCTAATTGGCAAGTGCCATTTTGTACTATCTTATTCTTCTAATTGAGAATACAATCTTGGGTTAATCACCCCGTGGTTTTTCCCCTAACAGGGTTTTCCACGTCAAAATCATTATGTCATGTGTATTGATGTTATTTCCACTTTATGGTTATGTTTGCTTATTTAATTTAATGCTACACTAATTGATAAGGAAATTTAGAAAGTTGAAATAATTAAGATAACTGATTCACCCCCTCTCTCAGTTATCAACAGCTCACACACATCATAGTCAACATTTTCTCTTAACATCTAATAAGCAGTATAAATTGCTATACCAGTTATTGAGTTTTCCCTACTGGAGTGATATATCTTATACCCAATCACCATAGGTGCAAATTTGACATCCAGATCAGTTATATCATTTATTGTCATTGTTCTCTTATCAAACTTTCAGCCTGTAGCATCAATTACAGTCTGATTCTTCACTGAATTTAACATTGGCAGTCCACCGGATGAGTTCAATCTTGTTATGGACTTGAAGACATCCTTGGTGATCTTAAAGAGTTGCATCAACCACATGAATTCAACATGCATCTGACTCAGTACATATCGGACCCACTCGTTCTCATCAAAGGATGGGAACCCAATAACCTGAATGAAATGTTTGTCTTGCAGTGCCTTATACTCAGGTTTAAGACCATAAATCTCACCCCTCAAGTGATTCTTCAACAAATCCACCAACTTTGAATCCCCAAACTCATCTATGCTATAATGAATGTAAGCCCTAATATCTTCTACGTGCAACACACCATACGAAACACTAGAAGGGCACCTAATGGATTGACCTCTACAAATTTGTATGGATGCCTTTTAAATTTAGGTTGGGGCCTTTCAGTGATGTCAACAACCAACAAAGTAGCCATATCCAGAAATTGCAAATTCAGATAGATTTATAGGGAATACCTTGTTTCACCGGTTAGGGTTAGCTGTTGAATTCACTTTTCGCACTCCAAATCTTTGAGATCTCAGCTCAGACGCTCTTCTCCTTGTTCTCTTCAAATGCAAAGTGATTCAAATGTTGACTGAATGACCTTTTATGCTTTGCAAAACCTAATTCACCATTGTAATAAATTCTTTTCCCTAATTCATCTGGTTACACTATTTCTGAATACAGTCAATCTTCAATTGCTCCGCAATCAATTGCATTTTCTTCTTTTCTTCTAGAATTTTTTTAATAGATCTATAATAGGCTTCTTTATCTTCATTCATTGTGTTAGATTCACGCACCCACTTACTGGCAGGGGGGATTAGATTTTCAATGCAACTCCCCCTGAGCCAGAGCTCCTATTTCAATTTCCAGAGGAATTATCAGCACCAGATTCTGGTGTGGACCCATCACCATCATTCATTGTACTTTCTTCACCCATGTTTTGTTCATTTCATTTTGGATCTCATTCACATCTACTTTTCCCTTGCCTTTATCTTGTTTCTGCACATTCCAGTTTTTGTTTACTAGACATTTTCTATCATCATTCCTGCTTCTAAAAAATCTTGCAATATGACCGGATCTATTGCAATTAAAGCACACAATATTCATTTGCTCATTTACTTGATTTCCTCTTGATCTGCACTAATTAGGCATGTGTCCAAATCTGTTGGATGCAAAAAAATTCCCATTGAAGGAATTGACATTTCCTCTATTGTTAGAGTTATTCATCATCATACTTTTGCATTCATTGGATCTATCAACATACCTTTTACAATTGAAGCATTGACTGGAGAAGGATGGACCAGTTTGATTCACTCTACCTCTACACTGAGTAGCTCTATGACCAAACTTATTGCAATTGAAACAATTTCCATTGAAAGATGGATACCTTTGAGCATTAGGTTGTCTTACCGAAGGCCTTCTAGGATTCCTTCTTAGATTTCTTCCTTCAGGATTTCTTTGATTTGATCCAAAGATTCCACATTTCTCATATCCCAGACCATGCTTATCATCTGCCTTCTTCTGACTATCAAGCAACACCTCAACTTTAGCTAATCTTATCTTGAACTTCTCTTTGTATTCATTTGCAGCTTCTAGGTCATGTTTGAGAATAACAATTTGCCTTTCAAGTTGTTCCTCATTATACCTAGTTTCTTGAAGATTAGACTCTAGATGGCCAATTATTCTGTCTAATCTACAACACTCTTTTGTTCTTTCTTTAAGAGACTGATTTAAGTTTTCTTTAGTTTTCTTCCTTTCCTCAATTTCCTTGGTTAGCCTCATCACCCTGAATTCCATCTCATGTTTTAGGACAACTTCTTTTGCAAGCTTCTCACATTCCTTTGTCTTCTCCTTTAGATCCTCATCCATGCCATTGTCTTCATTTTGATCTACTAACCGTTGAAGTAGCTCCTTCTTCTTTTCCATAGATTTTCTCAGTTGCCCTTTTAAAGTCTAAATGAAGTCCTCAGCATCTTTAATGTTCTCTTTCAATTCTTTGACTTCTGATCTGGACTGATCAAGATCTTCTAAAGCAACTTGAAGTTGTTCATTGATGCCATCAGAATACCTAAATAAACCCATTGAAATACCTTTACAGATCTTCCTCAAGTTGTTAGACTTCTTCCAAGGAACCAGGCTCTGATACCAATTGTTGAAATTAAGGAACACTGAGAGGGGGGTGAATCAGTGTTCTGCAAAACTTATTATTATGTTCCTTTATTAATTTACCACATACATTCAAATGAAAGAAACATGAACTCAAGAATAGAAACAACAAGATCATCACATATGAACACCAAGATTTTTACATGGAAACCTGGTTAAGGGAAAAACCACGGTGGGGGTTAACCCACAAGATTTTATACTCTATTAAAAGTATTACAAATGGGAAGGCACATGCCTTCAGGCACACTACCTAGAGCTCACTGCTCAAAGGAGGCTCGCTGCATACAAGATCAATTACAAAGAGTTTACTAAAATACTTGAACTAAAAAATATCATCTAACAATGCAAGATTACAGTTCCGGTTAGGCTCAGTATACCGACTTCACACACTTCATCTCTTACTGCCATGTTTCACTATTCTGCCATGATCCAAGGCTCAGATCTCTGCTTCACACTTGATACTACCACACTTCATACCTCTCATCTCATAGTTGTACCACCATTCCTCAAAATGCTCACACCCATTGATTATATATATCCGCAACATGAAATTTCATCAACTACAGTCGCCCTCGAGAAAACTTAGAAACTTTTTTAGGATCACTATTCTATCAGCTAAACCCATGCACAAACATCAACACAGACCAAAAATTATATATTCAAGTCACCAACCATGTTGGCCAATACCTTTGGATCTCATAATTACTCAAACAACCACTTCTCTTAATCTACATAAGGATCAAACAACAAGTCAACCTATTCTTCACCAGACTGAACTGTCTAACCAAAACCTGATACTCAGATGCTTGTAACTTTCAATCCCTTCATCACTGGAGGCTTAAAATTTGAATTTAGCTAGTCCTAACATCCCTTAACATTCCCTCAGATCCGTAACACAATATGATTTCCTATGGAGAAATACAGACAAAAATGTTGAACCCTGTCATATGCCCTGTTCTTGTCTATCCAGATATAGACAAATCTGCAATCTGACTTTTGGTAAGATCAAATGATATATTGCGGATGTGTAAGATAGATTCAGTTGCCATCAATGACAACACCTAACATGCCTAGCAGTGTCTCTTGCCAACATTTAATCACTATCATCTAAGGTTTGAAAACTATCCTTGCATTAGAGGACTTCAAAACTTGTGCTATTGTTGACTATCCTTTTTAGCAACCCTTATGGCTATGACTCCTCATCTCAGGGTGATTTGACTATCTATCCTAGGGCTTGGTAAACAATAAAATTTGTTTATGTTATTTGACCAATCACTTTGGGTATTTAAACATATCAAATATTACTTCTATTTATAAATTATCAATATAGTATAAAACATACTAACAATTATTCATTTCAGGAAGGCCAAGATACTCAAGATGAACTCCATAAAAGAAACCTTAGGGAGGAACTTGAAGAACGAGAAAATAGGCACTTTTCAAAGGATAAGGGATATGTTGGTAAGAATTTTATAACCACTTTGAATTTGTCATGTTTGTGTAAATACATGTTGAATTTATTACCTTTGAATCTAATGCACGTGCTTGCATTGTGATTTTTGTCTACAGATGATAGGTACAAATTTGTAAGATGAGTTATTTGTATTCAACTGCACAGTCCAAAGAAGCTATTGCAAGTGGAGAAGGATGTGAGAACAATGATAGTGTCAAGTGAAAACCATCAAAGTGCATGATGTGAAAAGTGTTATTAATCAAATTTTGCATGGATAGTCATGGGGGCAATTTATGCATTGTAGAGGACAGACTTCCATTAAAGTCTATTCAATGAATTAAGACTCTCATGAAACCTATGCATACAGTACCAAAAGGGTAGATATCATAGTTTTGGAATGGCAAGTTGTATACCTCAAAAATTCTAAATTTCTTTGTAGAGAGTACAATCCTCACACTTTGTAACTCAGTTTTCTCAGTCACAACACTAAGAAACACACTTTGTAACACATTTTTCAAAGAAAAGACACATATTTAAGTCTTGTATTTGCTTTAAGGACACCTTTTCTCAATAAAACCTTAGTATTTTACCTTCTTAATAGTTGTTTCATTATGTGCAAATGAATGATTTATTATGTTTTTTTCTGTTTTATGTTTAAACCTCAAAAGCATTGTCTCATTTCGAGTACTTTTAGGTAGAAATCAGTGAACAAAATGAATAAATGACTAAAAATGGTTGTCATAAATTTGGTCATGTTATAAATGACCAGAAATAAACTACTAATGGTCACGTGACTAAGCTCAGTGAATAAATATGACTAAATATATGATTAAATTAACGACTAAATATACTACCAAATTGCTCAATCAAAATAACCAAATAAATGACTAAAAATGGTTTAGTCATAAATTTGGTCATGTTATAAATGACTGGCAATAAACTACTAATGGTCACGTGACCAAGTTTAGTCATTTATATGCAATTTTTAGTAGTTTTTAAGTCATTTATTGCTATTTTTCTACTAGTGTTAGCACATACTTTTGCTTACAACTTTCACCTCTACATGAACTTCAAAAGATAGGGTACAACTGTGCACAGATGATACTGATCCAATTAGTATACATATTACATGAATTTCATCATCTTACCCTTATCTTTAGAGCTTCTCTAATCACTTTACCACAAATGTCCTTTGATATTATCAACACTAATCATCACATTATGCTACTAATGACAATATCTCTGCAACTTCAGTTTCATCCTTCTTCATTACAACACTGTTGACATCAATGACAACATAAATGCAACAATAAGACCTATTTTTTATGAATAAAAGTGGGTACACTTGTTAATCAAGACATGTTTAGATCTATTTTGAGCATTAAAAAATCAAATCACAATCTTAATGAATAAACCTAAAAAATAAACTTAGGACTGGCCTAAGCCCACCACATTTAACACTCCCCAGACTCTGTAGGGCTAAAGGATTAGGGTGCCTAGCACCTTGGGCCCAGATGGGTCCTTTAGCCCTATTTTTGTGGTGTCAACTTACAACACCTCCTTGGCTTATATGTGTTAGCCTCATTTGGTTTTATTCATCATCAGTGAGTGAGAATAAATATAAGAAGGTGTTTTACAATTCATTTTACACCAAGCTTATCTAGATGAATGATAGAACAATTGGAATTGCTTACATTATTGATCTACCATGCTCTAGTGCTCTTCATGCTTGGAATTAATATTTTCTTGTGGATGTTATGAAGCTCATTTGTAGGTCTTGAATGAAGTTTAAAGCCATCTTTATGCATCTCCTTATTGGTGCACAATCTTGAGTTATCTACTCCAACTAGTGTTTCACACCTTGTGGTAATATTTATCATTTCATTCATATTTTCATCATATATTGTTGATCTTCCCTCTTCCCTCCTAGGGCACAAACTCTTGGATCACTAATCATTGTTGTAGTGGAGGTGGAAATACAAAAATGGGGTTTGACTAAGACAATCCCCTAAGCATAGCACAACCTTTCTCTCTTTTTTTGTGTGCAAGTCACATTAGGAGGATTCAGGCTACAAGAAGTTACATGATTGTAGAAGACTGACAAGTAAAGACACCCAGATCTTACCTTTCTACAAAACCCTAATTTTGGTCTAGGGTGCTTAGTTCCCCAGGTCTTTTGTGTTCTTGAGCTTAAATCTAGGTGCCTCTCTATTTCCTAATCTCTACTGTCTATTTATATTCTTTGTGTCAGTTTCTGATAGTTTGTTATAGGTCAATCTTGGTGAATTAGGGTTTCATATTTTTCCCTAGTTTACTTGGTTGAATTTGGTTGACACTCCTCTATACAACAAAGTGACAAAACCCCTATATTTTCTCTCCTTCATGAGTAGAATCCAAGCTTAGTTTGTCTCTCAATGTTAATGGAAGAGGGTTTGACCTAGTTTAACCTTTTAGGCTAAGTCTTTTTTTCCAGACAACATTTTGGTGAACCTGACTCTTATTACTCTTGTATCCTTCTTTCTTCAGATTTGAGTAGTTTTCTATCCTAGATCTGATTCTAATTAAATTAATCAATCATTTTTCATACCTACATAGCTAATTTTTCCATAGTTTCAAAATTAGGGTTTACAAAAATCTTACATTTCTAGGAAATCTAGCTAGTCTTGAACCTAGGGTTTATAGATTAGTAAGTTACTTGAGATTGTTGCACTGTTGGGTTATTTAAAATAATTTCATTTTCTTTACCTTATCATTCTTGGTGTTTAGAACATTCTTGCATCCTTGCATGTGAAATTTGGAAAACAAGCAGTTCCTGTTAGTTTTGGAAAAAAAGCATATTTGTTACCTTGTTTGCATTTCATAAGGTTAGATCATCATAGCATGAGTTAAATATCTGATTTTTGCACCAAATCTGATTGGTATAACATCAATTAATCATTGCATAGTGGTACATATTGCACTTGAATCTCTTCATTGGTAGGGTTTGTCAAAAAAAGTTGCATTTTTAGGAAAATCTAGTTAGTGTTGAAACCTAGGGTTTGTAATTGATATCTTGTCTAAGATTTTTATGATGTCATTTGCATTTAAAATATGATTTTACTTTTCTCTACTACATTACAAATGTTGTCTTGCACTAAAATTTGAAAAAAAGAACAATTTTGGATTAATACGTTTTGACAAAAGCATTGAAAAAAAAATGATTTGAGTAGAGTTGGAATTGATTAAGGATTTATTAAGTGCATTATGTTTGTTTACATTTGAACAAAACATTGTTTCATTTAAACAAAGACTCAAACCATTCTTTCACTACATCATTCACTTCTATTTGTGCATCTTATGTGTCCCATGGTTTGTAAACACTTTATGAGCTTTGTGACTTGGTGCCCCGATTCTAACATACTTGTGGGAAGAAGTCTTCGAATCATGGGTTCAAATGCTCTAAATAATACTAATATTCGCACATCTGAACCTCAATTTTTGAATCAAATCACACATCTTCCTACTTCACATATCAAAGCATCAACTTCTCAAGAAACCATTGACATTGACGATCTTGTGTCTCATGTTCCCAAGGCTCAAATTCAAAGATTACACACTAAGTTGGCTAATTTTAAGCAATTTGTAAGTCTGGAACATTTAGCTGAGGAGGTTGTCCCTGTCATTAAGAATCTAAGGAGTTTTCTTCTTGAATGAAAAGGAGTAGAAGTCTTGTGTGGTCTAGCTCACATAGTTCACAAAAACATTATGTCAACAACTAGTTGTCACATCTCGTTTGTATGTCCACTATATTATTATCCTAGATTGGTGAACATTTACCATGATTGTTTTACTTTGAGTAAATTCCACATTTGAGAAGGTAATTAGCATGATGTTATATTTACATAAATTAGAAAGTTGATTTAAATATTAAATATTATCGATATGATTATGATGTTTTGCTTCGGCTATGTTTTTGGGAACTAACCTATTGACGTTGATTTGAGTGCGAATGAATGTAGGTACTCATCGAAGATGAGAACATGGTTAAGGTAGAGGTGTTATAGCCACTTGGCAAGAACTGTTTGGAATGGTTAACTCAGATGCAATCACACACTCACATAGTCTCATATTGCATTTTTGAATGACTTATTTTTATGCATCATTGTGTGGATAATAAATGTGATTGATGTTTGGATGCTTAGAAAATATGGTGTTTTTAATTGTTATGAAGATCCTTTTTGAATGCATGATTTGATTGTAGATATTAAAAGTTATTTTGATTATATTAAATGATGTATTTTAATTCAATTGGTGAATATATATATGTGGTTGTATTTTATATTAATTAATACTAAATAATACACTTTCCTATTTATATAAATATGGGTGTTTGGAAGACAATATCTAAATTAGATTATATTTAAATTACAAGAGATATATATAGATATATATATTATTTTATTATTTTTAATACTTCTTGATTGAGTTGAAGTGATTGTGTTTTAATAAAAATAGTTAAATTATGTAATAATATCATATTATATTTAGAATTTTAAGTAAAAAGAATTAAAAATCAACTTACTATCATGCATGTGACAGTAAGCTAATTTAAGTTGTTATTTTAAATAAAATAGAAATTTTGAGAGCATTTTGAAGAAACAACTTGCATGCAAACTAAAAATAATCTGTAGTCTTTAAACCTAATTGGGATGCCAAAAATAAGGGGAGATTTTTAAGAAAAAGAAGAGCACTCAACAAAGGAGAGGACCCCATGATTTAGAGAAGAGAAGGCACCATGATTTTAATAAAGCAGAGAAGAAGTTCACTAATTTCAGAGAGTGATAGGAAGCAGGAGAAAGACAATGATTGTGAAGGCAAATCGACCTCTATTGCAGGCAAATAATTCTAGTCTTTTTCTAGTTTTCAATGCAAGAAATATGGTGGATTAAAAATGTTAGAATGCAAAATATTTTAGCCTATGAAACTTTCATTTTATGGCCTGTGTATTGGGAAATCGATTCCCTCTTCCTAATGTCAACCTATCTTTATCACTTTACTATCGCCAATCTGCTCAAACTTCAACATGACATTTGGGATCGACGTCCTGTTGAGGCATTGGGCCTCTTCATTCTAACCGATTTGCCATTTTATTTATTCCCAACTGCCCAACTCCTTAAACCATGAAATTTTATTTCTGGTTTAATGCCTGTATGGAGTTGGTGCCTGAGTATTTAGTTTGCCAACTATTTTTACTCTATCTTCTTCGGGACGATCCTACTCTTGACTCTACTATTCTTATTTTTCTAGTTTTTACTTCTTGTGCATGACCTCTTGTTGGTCGTTTTGTTCTCTCCCTAGCAATCTTTGCTTTCTTTGTTTTATGCTAGGTAAATCACCTCTTTTCTTGATCTTGTTATAAACATTCGAACTAGAGATAACCACATTTCCTGTCATTGATAAAACTTACCCTCTAATAGATATAAATCTGATAAAATGTTAACTTTCTAGCTTACTGTTGGAAATCAGTCTCTTGCTAGGAATCAATCTCTACTTACTAATTTAAAATGATGTGTTAATAACTTATAAACCTAGATGAAAGTATTTGAACCCTGTAGCTTACCTCTCCATTATTAACTTGTTAAAAAAGTTATTTTAAACATTACCTTTGAATGACAGTAATCTGATTATAAACTCTATTCTGTATTTTTATTTCTGCTATAGTTCCTATCGTAGTTGTGATAGGAAGATTGTTTTCTTGTTTCTTTGACTTCCTGTCACAGTAGTGATAGTAAGGTTGTGAAATTATTTTAGAAAACCTATTACTTTACAAATAATGGAATAAATAGATTATAAGTTAAAATTATCTTTTTCTCAAATGTTGTGAAGGAGTAAATTTGGAGATATAAATATCATTGACTTATTAAAATTTTTTGAAGAGAATTGGTATACTTGTTTTGAATGATTTAGAAGACTTAATATCTTATGGAAATTAAGAGAAAGATGAACTTAGTAATTAAACCAATTTTATAGTTTTTTTTTTATGCAATTGTACGAACAAATGATTGATTATTGCTTGAAAGGTGTGTTTTCATGATTGATGCATGGGAAAGGGATTATAAATGGTCATAGGTGATTTGGATTTATTTATTTTATTTATTCATTGATTTATTTATTTACTTGTTTATTTGGGGGAAGAAAGTAGATTTTTATCTAGGAATGTGTTTGGGTTACTTTCTAGGCTAGGATGCCGAATGTGGATTATTAGAGATGGCTTTTCCTATTTCTAGGAATTGAACCAGGTTACTATGTTTAACGGTTTAGATCTAAATGAGCCGACATTGAAAAATATGTCTATTTTGTCTAGAAAACATATTTATATATATCTCTACCACATCCTATTGTGAAGCAATCTACATTTCATTATTTAGAATTGCATATTCAGACATCAGGGTTGCATCAGGTGTTCCCTCCTACCAATTGTTTCTAGGTAGCTAGACATTTTGTGCAAGTCTGGGTTTCCTTCATTTCATGAAGGGATCCGAGGAAGTTTAATTACTTCATTGTTGGGTGGAAAAGAACTTGGGCCATGTTCCCGTCTCTCAGATCGTAGGTGGAGGACCACTTGGTTCGTGCGACTGATGAGCGTATTGATTTATTTATTCTTGTTGAACATGATTATTGTAAACTTGTAATTGGATGTATTATGCCATGATTTTCAAAGGACTTTGTGTATGATTTTATAGTGCTTTTACCTGGGATGAGCACACGAGTTGTAAGATTTAATGACTTTATTTGATTTATATTGATGAGATTATCTTCTGCAAGTTTTAATGATTCTTATGGATTTTTATTTATGAGGTTTCTCTTTTGTGAAGATTTATTGACTTTATTGAATCTTATTTATGAGACTTATGTTTTACTTGTGATATTGTAATTAAGCAGATTAATTACACCTTTTCATCTTTTGTATTGTAATTAAGTGGATTAATTACACATTTTCATCTTTTGTATTGTAATTAAGTGGATTAATTACATCATTTTACTTTCGTTTCTTATGATGTATTTAAGTGGGTTATTTACTCCATTTTACTTTTGTGGTGGTTTGAGGGCTTTTACATTTGGTATCAGAGCGCAGTTCCAGCATTGGGAGCTCTAGGTGTGTGTGTGTTGCTCAGTTTGATCAAGCATGTGTGGGTCCTTGTGTGTTGTCCTGCTATGAATAGCATGTGCCTTCTTTTTATGGGGTTAGATAGACCCTAGTGATTGTTCTTGAGTATGAATGAACTAGGTTCTTTTCTTCTATTAGGGTTATGCATTAGTATGTGAAAGAGGATGTTGGATCATATGTTTGACTTATTTTATTCTGGTGAATGCTGCCTTGAAATGCATATTGCATTATTTTGTTGAGATTATGATCATGAATATGGATTCATTATGTGGTTATAAGAAAGATAGTATTACATTGCCTCATTGAAGTTTAAGGAAAGAAATGATATCTATTTCTTGTAGGAGAGAATGGTGTATTGTGATATCTTGGTTTCTTAAGTGTTTTAAAATTGTTGGTCATGTATCAGGTTATGTTTTCTATCATGTCCATGATGAGTCTTTGATAGGTTGTGTAAGGGAGTAGGATGCAAAGAATACACTATTCTGTAGCGAGTGTGTTACTAAGAGCTTTGGTAGATTGAGTTCATTAATTGCTGTTAGATGTATTAACATTGTTGAAGTGTTGAGGAAGTTTTGAATTGGATTTTAGGTGTCACTTTGGATCACTTGAAGTACGTTGAAATTTTAAAGGAAATTTTGATAGAAGAATTGGAAAAAGGTTAATAAAGAATTGATGAATGTTAAAAGGAGTAATATAGAATATATGGAAAGAATAAAGGAGTTAGGAAAGGAAAAGTATGAAAATTTTGTGAAAATGACCTTTAGGAAAAAGAATTGGTGAAAGAAGAGTTGAAGTTGTTTGAAGGAAAGAATAATTGCAAGAAAAATTGAAGAACCTAGAAGGAGAAAATTCAAATAGAAAGATCAAAATGATGAATTAAAACAAATGATTGCAGCATGCCAAAAAGAAAATGAATGTTGAAAATCAAGCCGTTAGTTGTGAAGTCTCATGTGACATAGATGATTTGTGTTCTCTTGATCAATCACTTGGTAGTTGCTGAAGAATGTAAGGATGAAAATGATGATGAATCTTCTATCATAGATAGTTTTTGGGTGATAATGTTGGTTTGAAAATCTTGAAGAAAATTGAATAGATAGGAAAAGGTTGTTTAAACATGGGAATGGAATCAAAGAGCCCATTGAGTCAATTGTGGGGACTAAGTATGAGGTCTTGAGTATCAAGGTAAAGAAAAGACAAATATTTTTGCAAGTACTAAGAAGTCATTTCAAGAAAAGAAGATTTTATGTTATTCCCTATTGTGATAGAAAAGGACATAGAAGAGAAAACTATTGGAATTTACATCGTTGCAAAAATTTGAGGTTTGAAAAAAATCATAGTGAAAAGACATGTTGGAATAGAGAGTTGGAAAAAAATGAATCTATGACAAATTGTTTAAAAATGGGTTGTGGTTGGATAAATGTATTAGAAAAATAAAAAGGAAAAGGATTGAACAATAGAAACAAAACAACCAAATATAGTGAATAGCGAAGTGCATAGAATAGAAAGAAATTGAAGAAGTTGAATTGTTTTAGCATTGTGCAGAAGCACGAAGAATACAAGGAAGAGTTTTTCCAAAAAAAATGAATTATAGATCAGGTTGAAGATAAAGTTTGGTTATAAGTAATGAAAGAGGAAATGGATTCCATTGATAGGAATGATATGAGTGGTATAGTTTTAGAGGAGTTGTTTGCAGAATGATTGGATATGACCTAGTGGTGTACCTTTGGAGTTTTTGTCTTATTGTTGGAGATCTCAACCCATGTTTGTTTGGGAGGATTGATCTTTTGATACTATATTGTGTTACCATGCGATTGCATGTGCTTTATTATGTTTGATTCGTGTCTATGATGAATTGATTTATGCCTTCTTGGTGTGCATTAAAGATGTGATTGTTACTCTTATGCTAGAATAAATTTAATTGAGTGGTAGTTGTACCATGTGATGGATTATATACAATGAATTAGAAGTTGTGCCATGTGAATTTGTTGATTGATTATATACCTGGATTTATTTGATGGACACAATGTTAAGTGCAAAATTAAGATATTGTTTTGTATAAGGTTTAGTAGGACCAATACTTTTGTGGATGGTGCCACATGGGAGGATGTAAAAGGACATTAACATGCTTTGTTAGAATTGATGATAACTTAATGATACTTTGAGTTATTGTTATTATTTTATGATACTTTGATACTTTGTTGATGGAAGATTGATTCATTATTTTTGATGTGTAATAAAACATCAGAATGATGTCTCTTCCTAGTGGGGAAGGTTGTCACGTCTCATTTTTATGGACTATATTATTATTCTAGATTAGTGAACATTTACAATGTGATTGTTTTACTTTGAGTAAGTTCCACATGTGTGAAGGTAATTATCATGATGTTATATTTACATAAATTAGAAAGTTGATTTAAATATTAAATATTATCGATATGATTATGATGTTTTTCTTTGGCTATGTTTTTGGGAACTAACCTATTGACGTCGAGTTGAGTGTGAATGAATGTAGGTACTCGTTGAAGATGAGAACATGGTTGAGGTAGAGGTGTTCTAACCACATGGCAAGAATTGTTTGGGATGGTTAACTCTGATGTAATCACACACTCACGTAGCCTCATAGTGCATTTTTGAATGGCTTATTTTTATGCATCATTGTGTGGATAATAAATGTGATTGATGTTTAGATGCTTAGAAAATATGGTATTTTTAATTTTTATGAAGATCTTTTTCGAATGCATGATTTAATTGTAGATATTGAATGTTCTTTTGATTATATTAAATGATGTATTTTAATTCAATTGGTGAATATATATATGTGGTTGTATTTTATATTAATTAATACTAAATAGTAAACTTTCCTATTTATAGAAATATGGATGTTTGGAAGACAATATCTAAATTAGATTATATTTAAATTGCCATATATATATATATATATAATATTTTATTAGTTTTAATACTTCTTGATTGAGTTAAAGTGATTGTGTTTTAACACAAATAGTTAAATTATGTTAATAATATCATTATTATATTTAGAATTTTAAGTAAAAGAATTAAAAATCAACTTTCTATCATGCATGCGATAGTAAGCTAATTTAAGTTATTATAAATAAAATAGAAAATTTGAGAGATTTTTTAAGAAACAACTCGCATGCAAGCTAAAAATAATCTATAGTCTTTAAACCTAATTGGGATGCCAAAAATAAGGGGAGATTTTTATTAAAAAGAAGAGCGCTCAACAAAGGAGAGGACCCCGGGATTTAGAGTAGAGAAGGCACCATGATTTTTATAAAGTAGAGAAGAAGTTCGATGATTTTAGAGAGTGATAGGAAGCAAGAGAAAGACAATGATTGGGAAGGCAAATCGACCTCTGTTGTAGGCAAATAATTTTGGTAACTTTCTAGTTTTCAATGCAAGAAATATGGTGGATTAAAAATGTTAGAATGCAAAATATTTTAGTTTGTGAAAGTTTTGTTTTTTGGCCTGTGTGTTGGGGAATCAACTCCCTCTTCCTGATGTCAACCTATATTTATCACTTTACTATCGCCAATCTACTCAAACTTTAGCGTGACATTTGGGATCGACCTCCTATTGAGGTGTTGGGCCTCTTTATTCTAACCAACCTTCCCTTTTATTTATTCCCAGCTGCTCAACTCCTTAAACCATGGCGTTTTATTTTTGGTTCAGTACTGCCATGGAGTTAGCATCTGAGTATTCAATTTGCCAACTATTTTTACTCTATTTTCTTTTGGCTGATCCTACTCTTGACTTTGTTGTTCATATTTTTCTAGTTTTTACTGCATATGCATGACCTCTTGCTAGCCATTTTGTTCTCTCCCTGGCGATCTATGTTTTCTTTGTTTTATGCTAGGTAAATCGCCTCTTTTCTCGATCTTGTTATAAACATTGGAACCAGAGATAATGACATTTCCTGTCATTGATAATACTTACCCTTTGATAGATATAAATCTGATAAAATGTTAACATTCTAGCTTGTTGTTGTAAATCAGTCTCTTTCTAGGAATCAATCTCTACTTACGAATTAAAAATGATAGCTGAATAACTTATAAACCTAGATGAAAGTATTTGAATCTTGTAGCTTACCTTTCCATTATTAACTTGCTATTAAAAACGTATTTTAAACATTACCTTTGAATGATAGTAATCTGATTATAAACTTTGTTCTATATTTTTATTTCTGCTACAATTCCTGTCACAGTTGTGACAGGAAGACTATTTTCTTGTTTCTTTGACTTCCTATCACAATAGTGACAATAAGGATGTGAAATTATTTTAGAAAATCAATTACTTTACAAATATTGGAATGAATAGATTATAAGTTAAAATTATCTTTTCCTTAAATGTTGTTGTGAAGGAGTAAATTTAGAGATATAAATATCATTGACTTATTAAAACTTCTTGAAGGGAATTGGTATACTTGTTTTAAATGATTTAGAAGACTTAATATCTTATGGAAATTAAAAGAAATGTGAACTTGGTAATTAAACCAATTTAATAGTTTTTTTTATGCAATTGTATGAACAAATGATGGATTATTGCTTGAAAGGTGTGTTTTCATGATTGATGCATGGGAAAGGGATTAGAAATGGTCATAGGTGATTTGGATTTATTTATTTTATTTATTCATTAATTTATTTATTCATTGATTTATTTATTTATTACTTTTTTATTTGGGGAAAGAAGGTAGATTCTTATCTAGGAATGTGTTTGGGTTACTTTCTGGGCTAGGATGTCAAATGTGAATTATCAGAGATGGCTTTTCCTCTTTTTAGGAATTGGACCAGGTTACTATGTTTAAAGGTTTAGATCTAAACGATCTGACATTGAAAAAGATGTTTATTTTGTCCAGCAAACTTATTTATATTATATATATCTCTGCTACATCCTATTGTGAGACAATCTGCATTTCATTATTTAGAATTGCACATTTAGACATCATGGTTGCATCGGGTGTTCCCTCCTGCCAGTTGTTTCCAAGTAGCTAGACATTTCATGTAGGACTAGGTTTCTTTCGTTTCATGAAGGGATCCATGGAAGTGTAATTACTTCATGGTTGGGTGGAAAAGCACCTAGGCCATGTTCCCATCTCTCAGCTCACATGTGGAGGGCCACTTGATTTGTGCAATTGATGAGCATATTGATTTATTTATTCTTGTTGAACATGATTATTGTAAACTTGTAATTGGATGTATTATGGCATGATTGCCAAAGGACTTTGTGTATGATTTTATAGTGCTTTTACCTGGGTTGAGCATGCGAGTTGTAAGATTTAATGACTTTATTTGATTTATATTGATGAGATTATCTTTTACAAGATTTAATGATTCTTATGGATTCTTATTTATGAGGTTTTTCTTTTGTGAAGATTTATTGACTTTATTGAATCTTATTTATGAGACTTATCTTTTACTTGTGATATTGTAAATAAGTAGATTAATTACACCTTTTCATCTTTTGTATTGTAATTAAGTGGATTAATTACACATTTTTATCTTTTGCAGATTAATTACATCATTTTACTTTTGTTTCTTATGTTGTATTTAAGTGGATAATTTACTTCATTTTACTTTTGTGATGGTTTGAGGGCTTTTACACTAGTTGTGTGAAAATCATCACTAATGTGACTTCTTCAAATCTCATGGAAACTTATGTGTCAACACCCATATCAACATCCCCTATTCCTACATACACTTCTTCTATTCTCACCACAACTACACAACCAAGTAATAGTGCTACCACATGTGTTGGGTTATCTACTGGTGTAGTTAGGGTAAAATTGCAAATCAGGGCAAATGAATAAATAGCAATGATAAAAACCCTAGCAATGCATAATGAAGCATAAGACAACATAAAAATCAAAATAACAAATGTAAATGCAAACTGATCTCCACGCTATGCTCGATTTATCTCCATTGCTCTTCTCCACCTCGCATGAGCATGCAAGATTTTGAAGGATTATTGTTGGAAGAATGTTGGGTGCTCACTTCTGCAGCATAACATTGATAAGGATGCAAAGGCTCTAATGATATTTCAACAGCATGTGGATACTTGAGGATCAATGCATCTTAGAAAATTTGACAAAATAAGGGTACTTGAAGCTCAATGCATTTTAGAAAATTTGGCAGAATAAGGGTACTTGAGGCTCAATGCATCTTAGAAAATTTGATAGAATAATGGTACTTAAGGCTCAATGCATGTTAATGGCTTATGAGGGGTTTGATTTATAGGAAAGGCTTGGTTCCAATGGACGGTTGAGATTAAAAAGCTAATTGATTGATGTGGATGGCTAGGATTGATTCAGTTATCCCACTCTTCAAGGGAGTTGTAGTCATTTGACAAGTGGAGGGAGGATAGGGTTCATGTGTGCTTGTGTACATAAAAAGTACTACATATAAAAGATATTAAATAAAAGGCTATAGTACCACTTATCTTTTTAAATGAAAGAGGCACACATGTCGGCTAAATAATAAGATAAATTAATTAAATAAATAAAATTTATTTAATTAATTGGAAAGTCGGCTTATAATGAAATGTGAGAACTTAATTCAAATAAAATATTTGAATTAGTTGGGATATGATGTGGAAATTAATTAAATAAATAAAATTTATTTAATTAATTGGCTAATGGATAAATGGGATTAAGACAAAATGCTACATGATGTCTAAGTGATGTTTTTGACAAGGTGTTGCTAGACATGAACAAAGTTGGGACAAATTTGGGTGTCTACATTTTGCCCCTCTTTGAGATGATGTTCGAGATGATGAGATTTATGTTGAGTAACATCATTTCAAAGAAGTTAAGGTATGGATAGAGGAAAAGGATAGTATGATGGAATGATAGGATGATGATGGAAAGATGATGGGATGATGATGCCCCCTCGAGAGGCTAGGTGGGTTGGACAAACACGGGTAGGCTCTCAAAAAGAAATGGTTTGGCTGCAAAGATAAGATAAGGGGATAGATAGAAGAAATGAAGGATGCATTATGCTGCAATGAAAGTGAGCAACCATGATGTTTGATATAGCACAAGACGTTATGCACCAAGGTATTAGGAACTAGGGTGATGATGAGTCTCATGCCCCAGCATAATACAACCTTTTCTAATGTATGAGGAAGTAAACTTAGAGCATTAAAGTTCTAATGCACAAAAGGTATGATATGACCTTAGATGCAAAGGATAGTGCAAAAAGTTATTCCAACATACACAAGATATGAATATTAGCTGGAAATGATACCGATGTGATACAAATGCAAGAGAAAATGATAACACACACAAGCAAGCAAGCAAGCATGCACAAATGATACAAAAACAAACAAGGTATTGCCCCTATCAAGCTGTAAACCAATGATTGATTATTTGATTGATGATAGTTGAGAGTGTTGTCATTGTAGGGAAAGCTATATCCCTAGATCAACACAAGGTTGTTTGCTGAGTTGGTTAGCTAATTGGCTAATTGAGTTGGCTTACAACAAGGCTATGATCAAAACCATTGATTGCGCTTGAATAATTTGGCTTGATTGATTAACTTGATTGGTATAGCTTTAAGGATGGGCTTGCATTTGGATCATTGTTTCGAATGATTTGATGAGTGAAGGATGATTGAAGATTGATTTGATGAAGGATGGATGATTTGTGGTGGATTGAGCTACTTTTGATTTGCTGAAGTGATTGGATTTGTTTTGATGGTTGGCTTGATGTGCTTTGGTTTGGATGTTTGCTATTGCTAGGTTGATTGTTTTCATGGCGATAGTGATGGTGTTATGATTAGAGTGTCCACTCAATCTAAGTATAAGCAAGTGTTCATAGTGTGCTCAAAGGATGTAAAATGAACAAGGTATTGCCCTTGTCAAGTCATAAACCAATGATTGATTGTTTCATTGATAATGATAGATAGTGTTGTCATTGTGGGGAAAGCTATATCCCTAGATCAACACAAGGATGTGGGAACGCTATATCCCATTGATGATGATCAATTGGGCTCATGACAAGATTAGGATCAAAACCTGTTGATTTGATTGGATAATGTTCCTTGATTGATTAGCTTACTTGATATGGATTAGTGTGACTTGGATTTAAGATCATTGCTTAGATTGATTGGATTGATATGATTGGAAGAAATGATTGATTGAAATAGATGAATGAATGTTATTGATAGGAAGAATTGATGATGATTGTGATTGAATGTTGATGGAGTGGATGGTTTTGGATGATGATTGCATCGATCTTATTGCTTGGATTGTTTTGGATATTTGATTTTTTGGATTTTTTGACATATTTTGATTTTTTTGTGTTTTTGAAATATTTTGATATTTTTAAATTTTTTTTTTAGATGTCAATGGATTTACAATGTTGGTAGCCTTTGTGCTTGATACCAATGACAAGGGAAGACCAAGTCTAGGTGCAAAGGATGGATAAAAGGATGGGCTCATAGTAAATGTGATGGCAAGATTGTGATATATGGATGGGATGGAAGGTTCATGAGAGTTGGATGGATAGATAAGAGAGGATAGGCCATATAAGGGATAGATGCATGCCTCATGATAAATGGATAGGTAGGCTAGAGTGAAAAGCTCATGATAAATGGATGGGGATAAGCTATAAGATGGAAAGCTCATGATGAGGATACGCCATAGTGGATGGATCATAAGGGATCTACGATGTGATCTTCACAGGCTATGTTGCATAGGAAGAATAACTTGCCCCCATTCAAGGTAGAAGACTTAGGGTTTTTACATGACAAAGTTCATGGCAATGGGATGATAAGATTGGATGGGATGGATAAATGGTCAAGGGATAGTACTTGGTTTGGAAAGAAGGTATGTCAAGAAATATCCAAACATGTTTCAACATTTTACCCCTATGTCTTCATCAAGATCTAAAAGGAGAAGGATGGATAAATGGGTTCAATAGGATAGGCATATTTATGTAATGGCTAAGGATGGTAGGATGGTATGGTAATGGTAGGACATGATATAATGGGATAGATAGTTTGGAAATGGATAGGTTGGATGAGACAATGTGCCCCCAAGTGTAAGTGACATAGAAGATCAACCTACACATGATGCCTGTTTGCCAGGTTTTCATCATGGTACTTATCCAAGGCGCTTGTTTACCAGGTTTTCACCGTTGGACGAAGGGATTTCTCTTTACTATTTTGATTTTTTTTTTTAAGATGGGATAGCATGACAATTACACATGGCGCCTATTTGCTAGGTTTTCACCATGGTAATGGATAGGAGGGACTCAAGTGGCTAGTGCTATGAAGGTTGATAGTGTCCTTTTAGAGATTGATGATGTCTTCGTATGGACCATGTCAAGTGTGCTCATAGATGTTGATAATGGAGTGCATAGATGGGTACGATGGAAACTTGGATGCGCTTCTTGTTGCAAAGGTGGATTTGGGCTCATTTGTGCCTATTGGGGGAGGCCATTGATAGTCTTGGTAGCTAGGTGTAATGGTAGGATATGTAGACAAAATATCTCGAGGTGAACCCAAAGATGCGGGCATTTGATCTTGTTGGCAAGGTTGACTTGTGCTCACTTGATTCATGTACAAAGGGCCATTGGTACTTGCATGTTGTGTTTGTGAAATCACTTGATTGCTTTGTGGATGGGCTTGGTAGTGCATTGGAATGGTGGCATGAGAGATTGAATAAGCTTGAGGTGGATATTCATAGGTTGATGTGGCATTGACTTGGTGGATAGGTGGATTAAGTTGATAGGAAGTGGATGGATATGACATGTGGCTATAAGGTGGATTAGGTTGGTATGGAGTGGCTAAGGTTTGTTGTACTTGTCGGGCTTGACTAGTGGCTAAAAGGTGTTGGACTTGGGTTATGAAGTGTTGTAGTTGAGGTGATTGGCTTGTGTGGGGTTGAGCTCTTTGGATGAAGAATTGTAATATTTCAATGGCATCTTGGTTTAGGGGTTGTGATCCTTGATAAAGATTTTGGAGGAATCTTTGGAATTTGACTTCTACGTCCTCTAGTGTAGACATGTTGTCACCAAGTGTTTGTCTTAAGTCCTTTTTAACAAGTGCTTGTTTAGGGATTTGGATGATGATGTGGATTGTTTGGATGATGTGGATATGAAGGGTTGGATGATAACTAGGTTATGTTTGGGATGAAAGTGATTGGGTTTGAATGTTATTGGAAGAATGTGTAGGATGACTTGTCTTTATATGTTTGGGTGTTTAGAGCTTGATGTGGCAATATTCAAACAAATGATTATGCATATACACACATGAATCACTCACATAAGACACATAAGCAAGTTTTAGTTTGGAATAATGTGATGATGGTTAAGCAAGCACATGAAGACACTTCAACAAGTCCTATTCAAGGCAAGGCCACTATCACAAGGAGGTTCTAGTGAAAATCTGGGGGACCAGCACCCCACGAGCATCCAACAAGCCACTTAAGACTTTAACTAACCCTACTAGGAGTTTTAATATACACAAAGGTACACCTCCTTTCGAGTTAGCACTGTATGGTGAGTGCTAATACTGGTTAGACTTGGCTTTCGCCTTATCCTCTGATTTTTATAGCGGACCGGCTGAAAGTACCGCTTAAGGTCGTTCCCTTGGGGTGGATACCAAGGCAGGCCTCTCTAAGGTTTAACAAAAGTAACACAAGTAAATGTTTTTAATCTCTAAGTTCGTGTTGGGACACGAGGAGAGAGCATACACATTTACTTGGTCACACTCGCATGGGGTTCATTAACCTTAGAAATTCAATGTGTGGAAGACAATGCAAGCACTTGTTTGTTTTAAAGCCCAAATCCAAATGTGATGAAAAAGAATGGT
The DNA here is from genome assembly GCA_027924645.1 of Cunninghamia lanceolata. Lineage (NCBI taxonomy): Eukaryota > Viridiplantae > Streptophyta > Pinopsida > Cupressales > Cupressaceae > Cunninghamia > Cunninghamia lanceolata. The sequence goes on along the minus strand of BSBN01000198.1, from coordinate 5,924,757 downwards.
TTGTTTTAGCCCAATTTTTTGATGTGAATTTACAAACAATTGTTCATTTTATGCCCAAAATCCAAATGTGTTTGCAAACAATGATTAAGATGAAAGATTAGAATGAGTGCACCTGATTATTTTTCTATCCAAATTGCTGTAGATGTTGATGTCAATGATGCTCCAGCTCTTTATGATCACCTACAACATAAAAAAAAATGATATTATAATGCAGGCATAAAAAATAGGCTCATTAGGCAAGGAAAATTGTAATTTCAGATGCATAGCTGAATTAGATTTGATTATTTCGATACATTTTTGGTTCGAAAATTAAAAAAATTAAAGAAGAGACCCCCATTAATTTTCAGAGGGCTTTCAAAAAATGTAAAGAAATTAGAAAAATTTCTTGTTTTACGCCCAAAAATGTAGATTTATGGAAATGGTACAGTCGGTAAAGATCTAATTTTTTCACACTGTAAATGAGCTCCAAATTAAATCTGTAAAACATAGACTCCTATTAGAATTTCAAGGGCTTTCTAGAAATGTAAAAATTTCTTAAAACTTCACTGATTTGCATCTAGAATTGCAATTTTATGAAAAAACATAAAAATGTGATAAATCCCGCAAAAATTGCAATAAACCCAAAATTTTTCTGATGTAGCTTCCTTATATCATGGACAAACGTCTGCTAAAATCTTGTACAAAAATGCATAGCCATTTGGAAGATATGATAAAATCTTTAAAACCTAGAGTTTTGTTGAAAAAACAGCAGATCTGGAACAAAAAGTTAATTAAACCTGCAAAACTCAATAATGGGGGTTATATGAATGCAAATTTTTACTACAAAAACCTGCAAAAAAAGATCAAGCGAAGTGAGTCCCACCGGGTGTGCCAAAATGCAATTAGGGTAAAATTGCAAATCAAGGCAAATGAATAAATAGCAATGATAAAAACCCTAGCAATGCACAATGAAGCACAAGACAACATGAAAATCAAAATAACAAATGTAAATGCAAACCAATCTCCATGCTATGCTTGATTTATCTCCATTGCTCTTCTCCACCTCGCATGAGCATGCAAGATTTTGAAGGATTATTGTTGGAAGAATGTTGGGTGCTCACTTCTGCAGCATAACATTGATAAGGATGCAAAGGCTCTAATGATATTTCAACAGCATGTGGATACTTGAGGATTAATGCATCTTAAAAAATTTGATAGAATAAGCGTACTTGAGGCTCAATGCATTTTAGAAAATTTGGCAGAATAAGAGTACTTGATGCTCAATGCATCTTAGAAAATTTGACAGAATAATGGTACTTAAGGCTCAATGCATGCTAATGGCTTATGAGGGGTTTGATTTATAGGAAAGGCTTGGTTCCAATGGATGGCTGAGATTAAAAAGCTAATTGATTGATGTGGACGGCTAGGATTGATTCGGTTATCCCACTCTTCAAGGGAGTTGTAGTCATTTGACAAGTGGAGGGAGGATAGGGCTCATGTGTGCTTGTGTACATAAAAAGTACTACATATAAAAGATATTAAATAAAAGGCTGTAGTACCACTTATCTTTTTAAATGAAAGAGGCACACATGTTGGCTAAATGATAAGATAAATTAATTAAATAAATAAAATTTATTTAATTAATTGGAAAGTCGGCTTATAATGAAATGTGAGAACTTAATTCAAATAAAATATTTGAATTAGTTGGGATATGAGTTGGATATTAATTAAATAAATAAAATTTATTTAATTAATTGGATAAATGAATAGGATGGGATAAGATATGATGTGGAAATTAATTAAATAAATAAAATTTATTTAATTAATTGGCTAATGGATAAATGAGATTAAGAGTGGGATTAAGACAAAATGCTACATGATGTCTAAGTGATGTTTTTGACAAGGTGTTGCTAGACATGAACAAAGTTGGGACAAATTTGGGTGTCTACAACTAGAAATACCATTAATCACTATAACACCACTCCATACAATTACACAAATTCCACACCTAATGTTACTCTACCTACATCTAAACCTACTACCACTTTCTAAAAAGCTAATCATATAATACCACAATTAGCAGTTAGGACCAATTCATACCAATCTCTACCTAAATTGTCTTTTGACCTTGTAATTAACCAATTGTTGTAAAATATGACTTCCATCCAAGAACAATTGGCAAACATAAGTCATAGTCCACCTAAATATAATATGACATCACATTATATCCATAGCCCATTATCTTATCCAATACTAAGAGCTCAAATGCCCGAGAAGTTTCAAACCCCTCACTTTGAGAAGTATAACAAGAAGGGAGACCCTAACAACCATGTGACGGCCTTTATAACTATGTGTAGTGATTTCTTCTTTGAAGATGCAATATTAGAAAAACTCTTTCCTAGGTCACTCAAAGACATATCCTTTGATTGGTTTTGTTCATTGCCTCCTAATTCAATCACTTCTTTCTCACAATTTATCAACAAATTCCTTGAACACTTTTAAGCAAAAATTGGACCTCAAGTTTGACTGATTTGGTCCATTAAAAACAAGGAATAAAGGAGAAAGCAACTAATTTTATGGGGCATTATCAAGCTCTATTCTCACAACTACAATATTCTATTCTAGATGCTAATGTACAAAGAATATTCATTGGAAACCTACAACCTCACATCCGTGACAAAATATTGTTGATGTGTTATGATTCTTTCAATGATCTTTGCACATCTCTATGTGATTACCAACTATCGATTAGTCAGTATGAGAATAATCAATCATCGACTCCCTTTGATCAATCTGAATTCCCACACTCATTCATTTAAAATACACAACAAAAATTTCATCAAATCAGATTCAAAAACATGTAGTGGCTGCAATATCTTCTGCTCCCGCCCCATATAAACTAAAGCAAAAAACTAGACAATTCACACCATTATCAAAATCACTCTTTTTCTATAATGATGTAAGTACTGAACAACAATCTCATCATGCTTCCACCCATTAAACATCTTGATCCAAGTAAGATTGAAGAATTTTCCCTTGATTCAAAGGCCTTTTGTCAATTTCACTGCATCGTCGATCATGACACTGAAAGATGTACGTGTCTTAAACATGAAGTTTAAGACTTCATTGATTCCACTATCATCTAGGTTGCTAGTGTAAATGAAGAAGGAATCAAATCGGTGGCTCCACCTAATCAAAATCTACAAATATATACAAATCCATTACCTCATCATGAATCTAATGTTGTGGATCCATCTCAAGAGATGCTATGTAATTATAATCATCAAGAACAAGACTATGAAGGAGATATTTGCATGGTAGATGCTTGCCCTCATAAAGAGAGAGAAAAGCCTGAACTTGCTATATCTCTCACTCCACATGATGCTACTATTGAAGCCCCTGATGGACCCCTATACATTACCATTCAAATCAATGATAAACCCATAAGAGGTGCTATGGTTGATACTGTTTGCATGGTAAAAGTAGTAACTGAAATGTTTCTCTACATGCATAGTTTGCATTCTGATAGCTACGATATCTCATAAATCATAATTAGGGCACACAATGGGTCTATCCTTTAAACTCTTGGTCCCTTGACCCTCAAAGTTAAGGCTGGGCCAAGAACATTAGATGTTATTTTTATCATCATATCCACATCAAACTTATTTCATGTGAAGTTGGGTCACCCATGGCTTTGCTCCATGAAGGCATCCCCTTCTATATCTCATAAGTGCTTAAAGTTTCCATTTCAAGGATGTGTACACACTATATATCATAGTCAATACTATCCCGTCACTCCCCATGGATACTTTTCACTTGACTACTTTTGGCCAAATCTAGTTGGAGTTGCTGGAACTAGAGAGGATCATATCAAAAATTTAAGGTAGAAAATCATATAATTATCACTTAGTAAGAGACCTACTTGTGATGTCCCAGGTCCTCCCCAATCTTCTAAGGCTACAATAGTAGTTCCCCTTTTTCCACAGGTGCTGAATGAAGTCAATCCCTAATAAAAGGTTCATCCCCGTCCCTGGACATTTGGTAAATATGCTGAGGTTCCCCCTCCATCATCCCTCCAAGGATAACGAGGCAACCAACATGCAAAAAATAGACCTCCCCACAATCACAATATTACTTTTGACCTGCCAGCGTTGCGGATACTAGTGGAAGTCAACCGATTGCATGTGTATTATTTCCTAAGGTTTCTCAACTGTGTGTGGATGCTCAAGTACTTCCACTTGTTTCAAAAGTTGAGAAGGAATAGTAGCCTGCATTGAGAAACCATTTCCCCATGGTCTCTCAACCTTGGATGGTTCCTCTCATTTTTTCTAATGCTCTCAAAGCAAAGGAAGAAAACGAACCCATGTTGGAAGATACTACAGTTCCCTTAACAAACATCACAAGCTAAGAGAAATAAAATTGTAAGAGAAAGAAATAAGTGTCATCATTCTCTAGCTTGCCTTTTTGTAGGAGAGGAGATTCTCCCTTCTCACAAGCATCTATCATCAATGAATGTGAAAGATAAATCTACTAGTACTTTGTCTCCTCTACTAAACCTAAATGTTTCACAACTCATAGCGGAACCTATTGTGCTATACTTCAACAATGAATCCAAAGGTAAGGATGATACATGTATAGCTGTTATTCCTTACACCACACTTTCTCTAGTTCCTCTTGCATCTTGTCTGCCTACCAAAATTGGTGATGAGAAAGATTGGGAGGAGGATTATTTACTTTAGGCCAACTTGTGAGTGTGGCACCTATTTCTTGTGTCATGAGTGAATGTGATTGTTTTCCCGCATATTGTGTTGTTTGATGCTTTATTCATGTTGTTGTTAAGCTCTCTTTGGATGTTCCTTGACGCCCTTGTAGGTGCAAGGATACAAAGGGACCGAAATCTATTGTTACATTTTCTCTATTTGTATCATAATTCATCTATATGTCATAAATTTGCATTGTTGTTTCCTTTGGGAATATGCAAGGTGTACGATGATTTTACATCTTCCCTTGTTGACCTAATGTTTAATTATTTTCATGTGATACTTCTTCCTTTATCTCTGTATTTCTAACAACTGGTAGATGATGATAGTTTAAAATATTTATAGTCTTGACACATATCCTATTATATAACCATTCATATAATGATGTCATTTAGGTAGATCTCTTTATGTTATTTATTTTCACTTTTATGTTTTGATGTGATACCTTGTTGCTATGCTTGGTATCATAGAATGTCTACACAAGCCATTGTGTATCATGCTCGTAGCATCAACTCAGTTTTCCTTATTTGGGGGAAACCCTACGTTGCCATGTACTTTTTAGAAACACATATCCTATGGGCATGTGTTTCCAGAAATCTCTCATGCCTATCTTGTATTTCATTCTACCTTCAAGCAATTACTCCCTAATAGCAGTTAGTAGTCACTTTAAGGTGGGGAAATACATCGTGCTATGCTCTTTTTGAATTACATACTTGTTTATTATAGTTGGCATGAAACTCACCTAGTGATTTGGTAGTCCTCACTAGCCTGTGATGTTTCCATTGTGTTGTTGGTCCATGAACCACCTAGCACAATGAAGTTTTCTAGCCCATGTGCTTCATGCGACTTGTCACATGGTCACCTAGTAATTTGATAGTCTGTACTATCATGTGATCCATGATATCACTTCTCTTCACATGAACCCTAGAAACAGAGCAAGCTAGTGACAAATTCATGTTCCTTGTGTATTTGTTTCCATGTTTGTTTATGTGATGTATTCTCATAATGATTCCATGTGTTTTGCATGTCTTCATCATGTTTTCCTTGTGTATTTCATGTATACTTTGTGCCTTGTGTGTATGCTTCGTTTCAAGCATGTATGCATTGTGTATGGAATGTATTACCTTTGTGTATTGCATGGCTCTTGCATGTATTCCTATATGTGCTTTTAGTACTTCATGTATGTGTGAATTATCTTAAAATGTATTGTGTTTTTGCAACCTTAGAATCCCAAGTGTGCAGATTACTACAATCCACACTTGGCAGAATTCTTTGGCTTCTACGTTCTCATTCTTGAAATCTATCTTCTCCTTACACTAGTGTGAGTTTGAACGTAAGTTTGTACCCATGATAAAGTAGGGCTAAATGTTATGATGACAAGTGTGTACACTTGTTAATCAGGACCTATTTAGCTCCCTTTTGAGAATTAAATGATTAAATCTTGATCCTGATGAATAAACCCCAAAAAATAAACTTAGGACTAGCCTAAGGCCTGTTGAATGCATAAGACAACTAAGAGGGGAGGTGAATTAGTTGTAACAAAACTTCAGACCCTTACAAACATTCAAATCCACATTAACCTTTAAACATGTTATGATGATTAAAAAAGAATAGTAAACAGCTGAAACTAAATCATAACAGCACTACACACAAGAGAACACCAGATTTTATGTGGAAAACCCCAAAAGGGAAAAACATAATGAGGATTAGCTCACAATATAATGTAGTAGCAATACCAAATTACAAAGGCTCACTGCTAGAGGGCTCACTGCCCAAAAGAGAGAATGCTCATTACAGGTGGACTCACTACCCACAGAGAAAGAAAGAAAGAATAGAAGAGTGGCTCACTGCTAGGCTTTGAACTGATATGATTGCATCTAACCTATGTATGGAGTTTAGTTCTAATGAAGCTCAATATCCATCACAACACAAACAACATCTTTGCAACAACACTGAAAATAGTAGACACCTTCTGTTCACTACATTTGGTAGCCTAACACTTGAAATCTCTCACTTCCCTAATAAAATTCACATCAGAAACATCATATCCTTCTAATGCACACACATCCATGACTCGTTAACACTTATTTATACCATCATCATCCTTGAAAACATTATCCAAGGTTGGAAACACAACTTAACCCATAAAATTAAAACTAGGTTTGGACCTAAACATTCCCGTGGAGGAAGGGAATCTATGTAGACCACATCAAACCTTAACATTGACCTAAATCCACTCTTAAATGCTTCATCACACTTTTAGTTCAACCAAAGTACAACTGCAAATAATATAAACAACTAAGTCGGCCATCATTGTGTTAACACCATGAACTTTTAAATACACGCTTCCTCAAAATCACACGATGACATGTGGACCATACGCCAAGCTTGAACATGATCTAGAAACATCCACAAGCACCTGAAAACCAACAAATTCCTTTACAACATCTTTCACCTGAAGAAACTGTTACCTATTTTCGCTAACAGCTTAATCAGGTAGAGCTTTTGTGATTAAGTGGAGGAGAAAGGTACATTTTTTATTCTTTTGCTAGATTACATGCATGTGCATAAATAGAATTAGAAAGATTACATTATACTGGATTGCATTTATGTAAATGTAGATAACATAGAAAGGATTGTACAAATCTTTTGAGAAATGAGTAATGTTATTAATAAAATAAATGTATAAGGTCTCACACAAGCCGTGAGACTAACTTTACTTATTCAATGGAATTGAAGAACAATATGTACATGAATAAGTAAATAGTAGACACCTTTAAGAGTTCATTTCTAACCTATGTATGGAGTTCAATTGTAATGAATCTCAATATCCATCACAACACAAACATCTTTGTAGCAACACTAAAAATAGTAGACACCTTCTATTCATTGCATTCAATAGCCTAACAAATGAAATCTCTCACCGCCCTAATCATATTCACATGAACTAAACCTAAATGTTTCACAACTCGTAGCAGAACCTATTGTGCTATACTCCGACAATGAATCCAAAGGTAAGGATGATATAGGTATGGTTGTTGTTCCTTACACCACACTTTCTCTAGTTCCTCTTGCATCTTGTCCACCTACCCAAATTGGTGATGAGAAAGATTGGGAGGAGGATGATTTGCTTTAGGGCAACTTGTAAGTGTGGCACCTATTTCTTGTGTCATGAGTGAATGTGATTGTTTTCCCATATATTGTGTTTGATACTTTATTCATGTTGTTGTTAAGCTCTCTTTGGATGTTCCTTGACACCCTTGTAGGTGCAAGGATACAAAGGGACCAAAATCTATTGTTACATTCTCTCTATTTGTATCATCATTCATCTATATGTCATAAATTTGCATTGTTGTTTCCTTTGGGGATGATGCAAGGCGTACGGTGATTTTACATCCTCCCTTGTTGACCTAATGTTTAATTATTTTCATGTGATACTTCTTCCTTTGTCTCTGTATTTCTAACAACTGGTAGATGATGACAGTTTAAAATATTTATAGTCTTGACACATATCCTATTATAGAACCTGTTGATGTATAAAATTGCACAGGTTCTGACACCAACATGGGAAGTTTCAAGAATGTGGGACTTGCTACTTGAAACAACCTCTAGATTTTAAAGAAGCTATCTCTTCTCTATCTTGAGGAAAAGGGTAGAAGCGAACAGAATTATAGATACAATTTAAGCAAATCTATCTATGGTAATGTGCCTGAATAAAAGTATTTCCTTCAAATTAAGCACAGTGAAACTATTCTCAAGATTTAGTTATATTAAAGAGTAGATACAACATGATTAACATAAATAAATGCAATGAATATAATCAAAGGCTCACAATCAGACACTTTGCAATGACACAGATAATATCAACCAAGGCACAGAACAAATATCTTCTCATTAATTTTCTAGCAACATAAAAGGCACAGATACATGTACAGGCACATTAACTTTCTAATAATGACATCAACTAGCCACAACAAAGTCTCCAACTTCTCTTTTAGATTCTCTAACAAAATATCACAATTCTAACTCTATGTATCTATGTATATCAATCTTTATCTATATATGGATCTATTACAAATGCTACATATTTATAACCAAAGATCCAGCCCTAGATTGTCTGTAACAACAAAATCTTAATGACCCAACAAAACTAAAGATAACTAGAAGTCTCTGGTAGTTACGATCCTTCAAATCCGCAACAGTCTTTTCCTTCTTGCAAGCTTATTGGTGGGCAAAAAATATATGTAGCACACCTCCTTCATTAAGACATAGACACTTGGTGAGACCCGTACCCTTGAAGCTAGAAACTCTGTGACAGGTGGCAGCGTCTGCAGCCAAACCAGAAACTCCTTTGTCTCTTAGGAAAGAACAAGAAATTGACACTTGTTGCATTCTATTGATGATTACAATATACAGCCTTCTAGCCCTCCTTCTAGCGCCAGAAAAACTGATGGTGATTGTTTTGATGCAATCATAACAGTAAGTTAAAATTCACATATAATGAACTGAAACTATACTTGAAAGATAAGAAGGAATCATTTAAGATTCAACTAATCCCAAGTCTACAATGGTTCGGTTGGTCAAGTTCAGTTGGTCAATGTGAAGCTGTAATGTTCAAAGGGGCCTTACGTAGTTTAGGTTTGTTTGGTGGTTTAATGGACTAAGAATATGCAAAAAAATCATAGATTTCAACAAGTATTTTGTTCATTTGCATACAAGTGTTACTGTACTGCAAGTTCAGATGATTTTCTTGAATTATTGCAGCTTTCTTCTTTATACATTTATGAAAACTGTCTACTCTTAACTCTGTTATGCATGCTTCTTCAAATTTGAGACAATTTCCTTTAGATTTCTACGTTCTTAGCTAAATATTTCAGATGGGTTGGGAAAAGTTAGAAAGATCTAATCTATACCTCATTAACTCTACCGAAGGATCTAATTGTTCTGTTATGCACTATGTAAATACCACAGTAATTTGATCAAATCCACAGTAAAAACCTTAAATGCAAGTTCTGAGCATTTTCACAAACATACATTTAAAATTGCGAGCTCTCAAAGAAAATATTTCAAAACACAAAGAAGAGTAGGAGAACACTCAGAAGATAGATGCAGAACTCCAGATTCTATTGTATTAGAAACGAATAGTCATACATGATTTACAATGTAGGAATGACTCTTAGTTTCATTGATCATACTACAGAGAACTTACAAGCTTTACAGATATAGTAAGGCAGCCAGACATTCCGTGCGCACCTTACTGCAGACAAACAGGCGACCTCCTTCTTCTACTTCTAGACTAAACTAAGCTAACTTGCTGTATGTTCCTAAAATATCCCTGTGTAGCCCCTGTTGTAGCCCCTGTTGTAAAGTATTACAGTGTAGAGAGGCACAATATAAAGGCTTTCTAATTGTCCTCACTACAGCAAAAAACCTAATTAAACCCCTGGTTCAAACCCCTGGTTACAGCAATAAATACAGGTGAACCAGTTCTTCAAAATATCTCTGAGCAGTGTCAAATCTGGGTGAAATATTACCCCTTCTGAGAAGTTCTGGCAGCTTGGCAATAACTTCTATTTGTCTGTTGCAATAATGCTCTCAGCTGCAACTTTGTCCTTTACTTGAATGGCCTTGACTTCCTCGCACTTCATCCTTAGCCTCCTGCTCCTGAGATCAGATTTCCTTCCTCCATGAGGTCACTGTGATCAAGTTCCAGCTGCTTCCTCAACTGCAAGCCTGTAAGACAAGACAAGCAATAAGTATTACATTTATCACATAAACAACAGGAAATTAAAATAATGTTTAAATCCAAGTGACTGTGCAAAATTGTGGAAATTGGGTCCAAAATTAGCAGAAACTGCGTTCAAAATGCACACAGACTGCTCAAAACCCATCGGGTCAACTATCGTTGACCAGGGAAATGCCACGGGCGCCAAAAAAATAGTTTAAAATTTCCATCGCTATACATCCTCTGCCCATCGGCGTGACAATCGCCATCGGCGTGCCAAAAAAAAACATTGGCCGATATTCGCTGTTTGGCCGATGGCCTTTCTCTCTTTGTTTTTTCCTTTGTTTTCTCTGTTTCCTTCCTATCGGCAAGAGCTTATACTATCGGCGAGCTCTATATTCTCTCCGCCGATGACCTTCATTTGGCCGACGCCCCCTTGCTTTGTTTATCCTTCTGTCGGCTTGTTTTTCCCCTTCATCGGCGAGAGATTCGCCATCGGCGAACTCTAAATCATCTCCGCCGACTACCCTCTTCTTACCGATGTCCCCTCCTTCGTTCGTCATCGGCGAGAGGTCGCCCATCGGCAACCTCCATTCTTCCTGCGCCGATGCCTCTTGTTATACCGATTGCCCTTTATCGGCGTAAGTGTTGCCGATGTTAGTTGTTAGTTCTATCGGCGAGAGATCCCCTCTCGCCCAGATATTTCCAAATACTGCCGACGGTGCTTGTTATGCCGATGGCATACCATCGGCGAGACCACGTGCTTCGGGGTGACCATTTCAAACTTGGCCGACATTGAATGTTACACCGATGGCAAAAAGTCCATCGGTGAGAGACCTTACTTCGGCGGCATATATTCGAACTCCGCCGATCACATATGTTAGGCCGATGGCCTTCGTTTGGAACTTGAACCATTGAACCCCGCCATAAGGTTCAACGCGACGGTTCAATAGTTAAAAACACTTTGCCATCTTTCCTGCCTAAGCCTTGAACCCGAACCATTGAACCCCGCCACTATCGACATGATTCCTGCAGATCTCCCTTTCGTTTATTGAACTATTGAACCATTGAACCCTGCCATAAGGTTCAACGCGGCGGTTCAATGCGGCGGTTCAATGATATATAGTGACTGTTAAAAGAAAATGAACCCCGCCAACTTTGAACCATCGAACCTTTTAAAAAGGTTCAAGCGGATGGTTCAACACGGTGGTTCACCATTGTAATACAAAATAACAGCCCACTCCTTAGACACTTTTGAAGACATCGGGCCACTTTGAACCCCGAACCCTTTGAACCAAAAAAGAAAAAAGGTTCAACGTTGTAAAAACACTGCCAATGAATGAATAATGGCGATCAAAGTGTGCCGATGTATTTTCTGCAAAACAATCAAATGTAACATACAGAGTGGAACCCAGACAAAATTGCCCATGACTTGGAACCACTAAATATGAATTTTTCAAAATTTTTAAATCAATGCCAACAAGGAAAAAAAGCAAACAATTGACTGTTTATCATGCAAAACCTGATAGTACATTTTACCTAAATGATCATAACTTGCAAAATAGGATGAATTTTAAGATGGTTCAAAAAGCAACCCTGGCTCATTTTTTGCAAGGAATCCAACCATATTATGCAATGGTACTGAAAATGCAATTTTTCATATTTTTAACAAGGTTTGTAAATTTGACTCTCTTTTCCCTTACCACCAGAACAGAACAAACACAAGCAGAAGCAAAAAGCAAAGCGACAGCAGGGGTCCTCATTTTGCTAAGGGGCAAAATGGGGCGTGTTGTGAACATCACAACACATTCCATAGCTTCAAAAACATCGACGTGTCCTCTTCCACAAATCCCACAAAACTGTGTCTTTATATTCGGGTGACCTCTGCTATTGACAATTGTCGCAACATGCATTAGTTAAGAAACTTACATATTAATAATGGGACCCACAGTCTTAGCGCTTGCTAACTTTCAAAAGGAGAAAACAGGGACAGGTGGCATCTTCCGTGTGCACAATAACTAACAGGTGGCAGCACTCGCATCACTTCTTGAAACATTAGAAACTTTTGAAACTCTCGCAGAAGCTGATACTTGGTGGGTTCCGCATTACTTTAGAAATTTCTAGTTATTCGCTAGAGAAGAGGCATAAACAAAATAACTTTACCTCCGCATCCACCATGTGGCGTTCTCTGCTGACTTGAAACTTACAATCACTGTGGCCCACCATCCTTATTTACAAACAATAACATGATGCGGAAAGCAACACGCGGTAACCTCTGCGTCACTTAAAAGGGACAAACGGCGCACCCCACACAAAACTTGAGACTTTAGGGGCTGCCTCTACACATTACACGTGGCGACCTCTACAACAAAGTTGAAATTTAACATTCTGAAACAATTTAGTATGTGGCGCACTCTACACAAAAGCTATAGTTAGAAACAAATACTGTGACTTTAACTAGGGCTCGACACTTGGTGGCTTCCACAGAGAGTATAAGAAACCTGCACAGTGAACAATTGGAAACATGCATAGAAACAAAAAGAAACCTGCGGACTCGCTACGGCTGATACAAAATGTAGAGTTTCAACACTCTACAGTTCTTGGTGACCAAGAGGACTTCTGAACCTACTCGGAAAGAACTCAAAACTTGGCAAAAATATATGTATTGAAACATAACCTAGAGTCACAAATTCTGTAATGTCGTCTAATAAATAGACCATTCTGAATCAGAGAGTCCCTGTCTACTCTATAAATCTTGAAAAGAAAAATCAAGATTAATTATATCCTTATGGGAAAATGTTTGCAAAATTTGGACTGCAGCCTTTAACTAAAACTTGAGCTGAGCCACAGGTATCAACACAGCTTCCACTTCCTTAACTGATGAAGAATTACTCAAACCCTAGAAAATTGTTTGATCATTTTTCTTGGTCAAGAGAAGGTCCTTGATATCGTCAATCATTAGCACTGTGTTATTGTCTGGGAATGGTGAAGGAAGCCTCAGTTGCACCAAATCCTCTATATGTTTTTTCATGTCCTTCACTCCTTTTACTGTATCTAGGAGTTCTTGACAATTTGTTGTTGTAGAGTTGCAACTTAGAACCTCATTTACCTTTTTAATAGTGACCATTCTATCATTTATTCCTGTTGCTAACAGAGTCTCATCTGTTGTATCATATAGTTTCTTTAACAAAAGTTGAGAGTCTGAAACTCTTAAAGAAATAGTTGACAAGGTGGCTTGCACCGAAGTTTCAACCTTCTCACACAACTGCTATGCATTTAATAGAAATGTTAAAGATGACCTTAGCTAAATAATCTCCTCAGAGATTCTTTCCCAAACTGAAACATAAAGCTCTTTCACCAAATTCAAAAATCCAGCATTCTATGGCCTATTAGCTAACTCAATTGTTAGCTATTTTGTTCTTTGTTGTTCTGCCAGGAGTTATGACTGAATTGCACCATTAGTTTTTTGCTCACTTAACAACTTCTGTTGAAATTGTGTGGCCTGTTGCAACTTCTCTTGATACTTCTTCTCCAAGGTGGCCTTCTCCTGTCTCAAAACATTCACTGCAACCTTTTCCTGTGCTAGCTCAGACTTAAGAGAAGCATTTTGGGCCTATGTAGCATGATGTATTTAACAAGAAATAATATTTTGTGACTATTTATTCAAACTCTCAATCTCATTCTTCTTAGATTGAACTTCCCTAGCAAGGTTGCTACTATTCATTTTCCCTTGAGCTAAATCAGTCTCTACTTTCTGCAACCTTTTAGATACTTTCAGATAATCTATTGCAATAGAAGATGTAGTCTCATTTAGTAGCTTGACCCTATCTTGTGGCCTGAAAAGAGACATATCCATAGCTACAACATTCATTGAATAGTCTTAGGGCTGCATCTATTCATTAGGTTTCACCACATTTGGAGACAAATGTGTGACTATCAATTGTTGTTGAATGGGGTCAAAAAATGAACTCATGTGTGGCATAGCATGACTCTTGTTTTCCTTCTTTCTCTTCTTGTCCATTCTAGCTTCTCTAGCCCTTTTTATTGTGTCTGCTTGGGCTTGAAATGTAGGAGGTGAAGCAATGTATCCTCCAGCAAAGGGATGACCTTGAGGTAGGCCATAGGGAATAGCCAATAATTGTTGGCTAGGGGAAACTTGAGGAAGGACTCTTTTTGGCACAAAGGGAGAAAAGAGTGGTAATGAAATGGCCTGTGAAGACATGGCTTATGAACTGACAATTGGGGCAAGGGTTGATGTAAGCACATCAAAAGTGGCAGGGGTATAAATGTTTAGCTAATTGGGATTGCCACTCCTAAATTAGAAGATAGAGTCAGAGGGGAAAAGGGATAAGAAACACTTACTTGAGCAATAGAAGATGTGACTGGCAGTTGTTGTAGCAGTGGTTCTGCTTCTTCCTCCTCTTCTGGTTGCAGGTGTAGTTTCCTGTGTTTCCTAGGTCTCTCTCTTGTTTCTTCCTCTATTTCTAACTCTACCACATTTACCACCACTGGTGGTTGCAAAGGAACAAAACTGGAACCTCCAGATACTGAAGCTGCTTGAATCCCTATAGTTGGTGAAGTCACTACACCCTTTTGTTTCTCTAAGGTGTTGAGGGATTAGGGCCAGGAAGATACAAGAGTAGCAGATGAGGCCTGTCCTGTCTCTTGCATTGTGTGGGCTAACTCAATTTCCTCCTCTGACTCCTTACCCTTCCTCTAAATTTTACTTGTGTCAGGGCTAGAGACTGGGGAGGGATCCCACTCATCCTAAATTGACTCCCATTTCTCATCTATGTCAATATTCCTGAAAGAATGTGTTAACTATGAAATCTCTTGCCTATACTTCCAATAGGCTTCAATCTTCTCTGGCTTCCAGTCTTGGGCCTTCAGTGATTTCTTAAGACCAACAAACATTCTTATCTTAGGGTCATAAACCTTTTCTTTAACATAAAAATTTTCCCATGGCCTAGGCCCTTCACAAGGCAAATCAGCTAGTGCAACATATAGGTCTAGGTTGTCTTCTTTAGGGTTCCTTCTATCTTCCCAAAATGGCCAACCCTCACGTATCATTTTAGCATGGACTTTGTTGTTTCTAATCCAGGAGTCCAAAAAATTGTTTGGGTCATACTTCCATTTATCTTCAATGATGAAGAAACCAAGGGCAGCTAGCTTTCTTAGCAAAAGGTGCTCAACATCTCTAACCTCTAGTGCCATATTTTTCCTGACCCATGGGATGTCATACATCTTCTTTTTCTTTTTCTTGTGGCCAAACTCATTATCAACCACAGACACCTGTCGGGTCACTTCTAAGAACATGACCCTAGGGGTCAATATTTTAAGGAACAACATGGGCTCTTCATTGAAATTATGGACTCTGATTATGGTATTGTGTGCCCCAAAGAAATAATCACAAGGAATTGGGCAGTTGATCATAAATCCCCTTATACCCTGTGTCAATCTATGATCTACATGCTCAGGGCTTAATTTGCAAAAGGCAGGGGCTACAAAAAGTTCCTAAAAATCATAAGGGTTGGATGGCTTAGATAGCACATGTGTCCATGCAGACACGGGGATAGTTTTGTTTTGGCCAAAATCTGGGTCATACATGTTTAAATGCATATACGGTGCAAAAAGACTATGGTTCTGATACAACATTAGATGGAATGGAAAAGCAGAATACCTAAAAAATCCCTTGGACTTGAAATTCACGAGTTGATCAATTTTCTCTGAGAAATCCAGTCGGGTATTCTTGTGATTTGTCTATAGTCTTTAATTTGAAAATGATAGCTATTTGCCAGTCATAGACTATGTTGTCCTCTTTCATCCCAAAAATGAAGGCTATCATTGATAGTGCCTCTTGAACATTTTGACTAAATTGTGCCCTCCCAATTGGTAGTGTGGGCATCTGGGTGTTATTATCTCCCAACTGCATCTCTGAATTGAGGAACCTAACTTTGTTGATTATATTTGCCCATGTATTTTGCATTTTAGCAATAGTTGGAAATGTGGCTATTCTATCATGTTGCAGGGCCAGCATGTCCCTTATGGACTTTGGTGTAATATGCACAATAAAAGGGCCCTATTGTATGGTATTCGATGGTGCATGAAACAACTCTACGCATAACTCAATTAGCTTGGGACATAGGTGTACACTCGAAACCAGGAATTGTGCCAACTGTGAGGTCCATATTCTCATACCAAAAGTTTTAGACAACCCAATTTTTGCCTTTTGAATACACCTCTGATGTGCCCCCTCCTAGAGAGTCTTGGTAGTCTTTTGAAGGGTTGTGTCACAAATGTCATCTGTGTAATCCTTCACCTTCGCTGGGTCGATAGAATACCCTACCTCAGGGACCCTTGTTCTGGGATAGGCTCTCTTTGGTTGCGCAGGTGCTAAAGCATATGCTTTCCTGCTCAAAAGCCTATCAATTGACTCATAAATTCTGAGTCCCTCTTGAGGAGACTGTGATTCAGACATATCTGTATTTGTAAGGAGAATGCGGGAAGCTTGACATAGGAAAGGATGAAACCGCTTAACAAGAATGACACAAAGCTGAAAGGCAATTGCTAGGGATGGAAATTGGAGGCAATAGTGATTCAAAGAAGAGAGATTGAAACAAATGTGAGTTACACTTAGGATTTAACACTAATTCATTGGGGCTTTAATGACACATCTTATCTTATAAATGGCATTAACGTTGAGAAATAGTTAGTGTATCTTTTTGAAAATCTACATGAAAAGGAGTGTCAGATATGTTACGGGAGTGGCTATCCTTTCTGAAAAGCGTGTACTTCTGGGGAATTTGGGGATTGCCAAACAACCTTAATAAATGTGAGACCAAAAGAGAAGGGGCTTTGCGCTGCAGACACATGTTCAGCGAACACTTATTGAAAGGGAAAGTGGGAACAAAAAGTGGGAAAAATAGGAAAGAAACTAACTAACTATGATACATAAGAGCCCCTACTCAATTGAAATGTTTCAGATAGATCCCATTTATAGGAATCTCTTCAGGTTCGCAATCCATAGTCTCCAATTAAAATGAATTTTGTTGCTTGCAGGAATGAATTTTGTAAGGACCAGTCCACAATGATTCAAATTTACTATGTCGACCTGGCTTAGCAGCTCTCTCATCCCATTTCAATACAAGTGAGCCAACCTCAAAAATGGGATTTGAAGTCTTCTTATCAAAACAATCCTTAACTATTTTTTTATGTTTCATCAGTGACTCATGTGTCTTTTCTCTTTTCTCTTGTACCTCAAACAGTTTAGCAAGTATAACTTGCATGGGGCCATTCTCTTCAATTACAATCTGCTCTAACAATTGTAAAGTAGGGATGCCAAGCTCAGTGGAATTACTTCTGGTTTACCATAAACCAATTCATAGGGAGACATTTTAGTCACTTGCTTTGGTGTGATCCTGTCAGCCCATAGTATTGTATTACGTAGTTTATGCCACTCTCTATGATAATTGGTCCCTATCCTCTTAATGAGTCTGATCAAGTTCTTGTTAGTGGATTCTGCTAGACCATTAGCCTGAGGGTAACAATTTGAAGAAGTCTTCAAATAAATCCCATTCCTTAATGCAAACTCAAATAGTTTGGTTCCCAAAAATACTTTAGCATTATTTGATATAATAGTACGAGGAGGCCCAAACTGAATAGTTATGCCTTCTAGAAACTCTAGTATAGTCTTTTATGTTGCCTCTTTGAGTGGTACTGCTTCACTCCACCTCGTAAAGTAATCTGTTACTGTGAGGATCTATTTGTGTCCCATACTTGACACTGGATTGATCATACCAATAAAATCTAGACCCCATTGAGCAAAGGGTTCATCCACAACTATGGGGCTTAGAGGCATTGCTGCATTTCTCCTTTTGCCTGTATAAAACTGACAAGCCTGACATTCTTTAACCAGTTGATAGTAATCTGTAAATAGAGTGGGCCAGAAATATCCTACTTTAGTCACTTTGATTGCAGTGGTCCTTGCTGAGAAGTGTCCACCTAAGGCTCCATGGTGTAATTCATGTAGTATTCTTTGAGTTTCATCTTTCTCTATACATCTTAAAAGTATACCATCAATATTTCTTCTAAATAGAATCTGGTCAATTAGTACAAAATGGGCCCCTTGCTACCTATAGTATATTCTTTTGTCATGAGAGAGCTCATTTGGGAAAATCCCATGCTTCATAAATTGTATTCTATTTTTTACCCAGGAGTCTTGATCAACCTCTTGGATTTTTAATACATTTTCATTTTCTGTTTCTTGTGTCATCATTCTCTCCATGTCTTGAGTCATATATTGGCACAATACTTTACCCCTGACTAACTTGGTGGGTCTTACTTCTACATCATATTCTAGGATCTCTATGATCCAATTGGCTCTTTTCTCAGTGATCTCACCCTCCATAATATATTCTCTTACACTAGGATGAGCCACTAATATCAGAATCTTGTTTCCTATTACCATATGTCTAAATTTTTTAAGGGCTTTTACCATGGCATATGCCTGCTTCTCCACAAAATTGTATCTAGCCTAATATTCCCTGAGAGTCTGGGAGAAAAAGGCTATTGGATGTTCTCCCTCTTACTGATCATTCTTCTGAGTTAAAACAATAGCAACACTGAATTCTCCCCCATACACATACATTATGAAAGATTTAGAAAAATCTAGGTTTCTAAGTACTGGGACTGTTGAAATGGCTTTCTTGACTTCTTCAAAAGCCTGACTTCCTTCTATAGTCCATTTGAAAACTAGATCCTTTTTAAGAAATAGTGTCATTGGTCTAATTAGTCCTACAAAATCAGCTATGAATCAGCTAACAAAGTTGATTTTCCCTAGAAAGGATTGAACTGCTTTCTTGTTGACTGGTAGAGATAGATTCATTATGGCTGTGACCCTCTCTGGATCAATAGAAACCCCTTATTTTGACACTATATTCCCTAAAAGTTTACCTTGAGGTACTGCAAAGATACATTTCTTGGGATTCAGAGATATTCCAAACTCTTGACATTTCTTAAAAATAGCCTCTAAATGATCAAAGTGATCTATAGCATTTTTGGAAAAAATAGTGAGGTCATCTAGATAGATCAAAATAATTTTATTTATAAGTTCCCCAAATGCTACATCCATTGCTTGCTGAAAGGTAGCTCCAACATTTGCAAGACCAAAAGGCATCTTAGCATATGCAAAGGTTCCTCACTTTGTAGTGAATGCAGTCTTATGCTGGTCTTCATCTGCTAACTAAATCTAATTGTATCCAGAGAAACCATCCAACAAGGAAAACCTTTCTGACCCAACCAAAGTCTATAGAATCTGTTCCATAGAGGGTAGGGGGTAATGATCTTTCAAAGATGCTCTATTCAGATCCTTGAAATCTACACAGAGTCTTATGTCACTATTCTTTTTTTCTTATTGGCACTAGGTTTGATACCCAGGTTGGATGCTTTATTGGAAAAATAATCTTTGAGTCAAGGAGCTTTTGTACCTCATCCACCATTAAAGGTTCAATTCAAGGATTCACTGGCCTTTGCTTCTATTTGACTGGTTTAGATCCTTTAATAAGCTCTATGGTGTGTTGGATGATGTCTCTATTAAAACCATGGAGGTCTTCATAGGTCCAAGCAATCACCCTATCATATTTTTCACACAAATCAATCAACCTTTCCCTTTCTTGCTGGGTTGTAGAATTTCCAATTTTCAATTTTCTTCCTTCACTGACTTGGATTTCAGAATAATCTTCCTTATTTGCCTAAAACCTCCTCTTCTCTACGCTTACATCCTCTGGGTCAAATAGGTTTTCTAAAGGAATCAGTCCTTTAGGGAGTTTATTTGACTTCAGCTAGATAATTTGGTCACCATATGCTTCTTCACTTTTGGGATGTAATTGATCAACAAACTCACATGATTGTTGTAAGAATGAGAGAACTTGGAAATCATTATCAAAAACTTGCCAATTTTGGTCATTATCTGGAATAGTTGGTCTGACTATAACTTTGACTAATTCATTGTTAACTAATAGATCATTTGCTAGGTCAAACTGTGAACCAATCTGTGTCATTCTATCTGCCTTAGAATTTTGGGCTCTAGGAACTACCTCAATACTGAAATCCTCAAAACCATCTATCAAGTCCTAAATTCTGTGCCTATAGGATCTCATTCTTACATTTTTGGCTGTCGCTTTTTCTCTGATTTGTTTTGCTACTAGTTCTGAATCTCCTTTTACTATCAGATTCTTTATTCCTTTTTTCTTTGCCAACATGAGTCCATGCACCAAAGATTCATATTCAGCATTATTATTGGTACAGGCAAACTAAAAGTGGATGGCTCTTAAAATTTTCTCACCATTTGGGGCAGTAAGGCAAATTCCTACTTTAGCACCATTTTTACTCCTAGCCCCATCAAAATTTAGGGTCCATATTTATGAGTCTTTTTCAAGTTCTTGACTCTGTGATGCTTCTTTCCTTAAAACATTTGGGATCTCTTGGTCTTCTTCAAGTATGACATAAGTGCCTAGACCTATAGAGTCATAATTTCCATAGGGATCACTCTGCATCATAGTCAATAATTGATTATTCTCTTCTTCCTGTTGGTCATGTTTAGTCCAGTAACCTAACTCTTCAACAAAGATTCTCTCCTCTTTATTCAGCATAGCATGGGATGCTTCTAACTTTGGGGTTGGTTCATTTGTGATATGGTCTTTGGATAATGGCTCAAACAATATTTTCATCTTTGTCCCATATTTGGTTCTTAGGATGAGGTGTGACCAATCTAGTGACATGTAACCTCCTATTTTGGATGTGAAATCTCTGGATAAGCATAAACCAAATACAAGGGGAATATCTATGACTACCACATCCTAATTGACAACTATATTGGGGCAAGTATAGAGTTGTAGTGGAAGTTGTTTAATTTTTCCTATTGTTTGAACAAATTTCCCAACCAACTGCATGACCCTTCTTATAAGTGGCTCATATTTTATCTTTAAAGCATCTACTATCTGCTTTAGCATTACTGTGGCACTGGCCCTAGAATCTATCATTGCATTATGCAACAATTTTTTCCCAACTATTAGAGTCAAATAAAAGGGATCTAGTTTAGATTTACCTACCTTAGGTGCATTGTTCAACCAAGTTGTTGTCTGCAGAGGTACAATATCTTTGAGCTAAAGCTTCTCTTTGTCAATAGCTCCTCCCTTAGTACTAGTATGTTTAGGGGCTTCTTGACCCTGCAGGGCTTGCTACAACAGTGTCTTCTGCTCAAGAATAGATAACATATCCCAAATTGATACATGTACTAGAGTTCTTTTCAGCTAGTCCACCACATTCATAGGTCTGATTACTTGGGCCTTTGAATAATAAGGGTACCTTGTCTTTTCTAGAACCTATCCTGAGGCTACTTGATTCTGCACAGGCTGAGGCATTTCTTGCCTAGAGACTGTGTTCTAATGATTTTGAAATGGAGGAGCTCCCATAATCTCATTATTAGTGACTTTAGGCTGCTCCATCATTCTCCTCTTTGATCTGGTATAATAGTCTAATTGCACCAATGGTTTCTTTGAAGTAGATGCCTCATTCAGAAACACCGAATCTTCCTCTTCAATCCATGAAAATAGAGCATGCTCAGGAGCTATTTCCTCTTCCTGTTGTATGGACATCCCTTGCATCTGGGCCACCATTACTGCATTTTGGACACCAGGAGATTGATATGGTGGAGTGTTAGAAGTTGAAAATTGTCCTTCTAACCCTCTCTATTCTTCTATCTTTTGCTGCAAATTTCCTCTAGGACAGTCTCTGGGTATATGGGCATTGTTGCAGGGAAATCACCAAGCATTTGTGCCATCTGCAAAATTATTTTTCCCTGGAACAATTTCCCTATGGGGATTATGAGGAAGAATTTGTAAATGTGTAGGGACTATAACCAACTGGTTTGAAGGCTAAGGATTAACTTTCCTTTGAGGGCCTTGATATTGATTTGGCTGAAAGGGAGGTCTATTTCCTTGGTAACCTTGATAAGGGGGCTTTGGATAGGGATTTTGTTGTCTCTTTAGATTAATTATCTCATTTGAGAAGGTTCTTAAAATGTTCTTGACATCATCCATTTCAGATGGTTGAATAGGGGTGGTTACCTTAGCAGGTTGTTGAGGAAATGAATACATAGACACAGGTGGAGTTGTAAGATTAGGAGCTTCTTGTGGCAAAGGTAAGGTAATTTCTAGAAACATGGGCATATGAGGCCTTGGGGGCAATTTTCCAGCATCTATCAAGTTATTTTTAGCCTTGACCACCAACTCATAAGCTTCTGGTAGTGTCTGACCTCCAAGAGACTAAATCATTACTGATATATCTGAGTTTAAAGCTTTAAGGTAAAACACAATAGCCATACCTAGTAAGGGTCTTGCTGTAGTAGGAATTCTCTCCCAAGTCTTTTGAAATCTTGAGTTAAAATCAGTCATGGCTTCTTGTGGTGCCCTTTTGATAGTGATCAATTGTTGCAGCAAGGAGGATTTATCACCTTTCTCCTTAAATCTTGCAAAGAAAGCATCCCCAAGCTGATCCCATGTAGATATTGTGTTTGAAGTGATAGATCTGTACCAATCCAGGGCCTTCCCTTTGAAAGAGGCTGCTAACAATCTTATGGCCATATTTTGTTGAGTGATAACATGTACTGCATGCACATTAGATACATCTTGTAGATGCTCTTTAGATGTCTTAAAATCTTCACCACTGAACTTAGGTAGAGACTTCAGAGCATTGGCCGGAATAGCATCCCAAGTTGTTGGTGGTACCGGGAGAATTAGAGGACTACCATTGTTCCAATTTGCATAGTTCCTTGGGGCTACTGGTGCTCCCATATTTACTCTTTGTGCTGCTGCAAACTGATTCACTCTTCTCCTTGGAGTAGCTACTAGTGGTGGGAAAAGAATGTCTGGATTAGCAGTAGATTGAGCTCTTGTTGTAGGTCCATAGCTCTGGCTCCTTGTGGCTCTCTGGCTCATACGATCTTGACAAAACTTCAAGAAAGGTCCCACCGGTTGTGCCAAAAACTATTGATGTATAAAATTGCGCAGGTTCCGACACCAACATGGAAAGTTTCAAGAATGTGGGAATTGCTACTTGAAACAACCTCCAGATTTTAAAGAAGCTGGCTCTTCTCTATCTTGAGGAAAAGGGTAGAAGCTAACATAATTACAGATACAATTTAAGTAAATCTATCAATGGCAATGCACCTAAATAAAAGTATTTCCTTCAAATTAAGCATAGTGAAACTATTCTCAAGATTTAGTTATATTAAAGAGCATATACTACATGATTAACATAAACAGATGCAATGAATATAATCAAAGGCTCACAATCAGACACTTTGCAATGACACAGACAATATCAACCAAGGCACAGAATAGAGCTCTTCTCATTAATTTTCCAGCAACATGAAAGCTACAGATACATGCACAGGTACATTAACTTTCTAATCAAGAATAACAAAATAAAGGCAAAATGACATCAACTGGCCATAGCAAAGTCTCCAACTTCTCTTTTAGATTCTCTGACAAAATATCACAATTCTAACTCTATGTATCTCTATATATCAATCTCTATCTATATATGATCTATTACAAATTCTACATATTTATAACAAAAGATCCAGCCCTAGATTATCTGTAACAACCAAATCTTAACAGCCCAACAGAACAGAAGATAACTGGAAGTCTCTAGCAGTTACGATCCTTCAAATATGCAACAGTCTTTTCCTTCTTGCAAGCTCATTGGTTGGGGCAAAATATATGTGGCACACCTCCTTCATTAAGACACAGACACTTGGTGAGACCTGCGCCCTTGAAACTAGAAACTCTGTGACATGTGGCAGCGTTCACAGCCAAACGAGAAACTCCTTTGTCTCACAGGAAAGAACAGGAAATCGACACTTGTCACATTTTGTAACTTCAAAAACATCGACGTGTCCTCTTCCACAAAGCCCACAAAATTGTGTCTTTATATTCGAGTGACCTCCATTGTTGACAATTGTCGCAAGCCGCATTAGTTAAGAAACTTACATATTAATAATGGCACCCACAGTCTCAGCGCTCGCTAACTTTCAAAAGGAGAAAATAGGGACAAGTGGTATCTTTCGTGAGCACAATAACTAAAAGGTGGCAGACCCGCATCACTTCTTGAAACATTAGAAACTTTTGAAACTCCCATGGAAGATGACATTGGTAGGTTTCGCATTACTTTAGAGACTTTTAGTTATTCACCAAAGAAGGGGCATAAACAAAACAACTTTACCTCCGCATCCACCACGTGGCATTCTCCATTGACTTGAAACTTACAATCACTGTGGCCCACCATCCTTCTTTACAAACAATAACATGATGTGGAAAGAAACACGCAGCAACTTCCACATCACTTAAAAGGGACACACGGCACACCCCACACAAAACTTTAGACTTTAGGGGCTGCCTCTGCACGTTACACATGGCAACCTCTGCTGCAAAGCTGAAACTTAACATTCTAAAACAATTTAGTACGTGGCGCACTCCGCACAAAAGCTATAGTTAGAAACAAATACCGCGGCTTTAACTGGGGCTCGACACTTGGTGGCTTCTGTAGAGAGTATAGGAAACCCGTACAATGAACACTTTGAAACATGCATAGAAACAAAAAGAAACCTGCGAACTTGCTACGACTGATACAAAATGTAGAGTTTCGACACTCTACACAACCATTCATATAATGATGTCATTTAGATAGATCTCTTTATGTTATTTATTTTCACTTTTATGTTTTGATGTGATACCTTGTTGCTATGCTTGGTATCATAGAATGTCTACACAAGCCATTCTATATCATGCTTGTAGCATCAAATCAGTTTTCCTTGTTTCGGGGAAACCCTAGGTTGGCATGTAGTTTTTAGGAACACATATCCTATGGGCACGTTCTTCCAAAAAACTCTCATGCCTATCTTGTATTTCATTCTACCTTCAAGCAATTACTCCCTCATAGGGGTTAGCAATCACTTTAAGGTGGGAGCATACATCATGCTATGCTCTTTTTGAATTAAATACTTGTTTATTATAGTTGGCATGAAACTCACCTAGTGATTTGGTAGTCCTCACTAGCCTGTGATGTTTCCATTGTGTTTTTGGTCCATGAACCACCTAACATAATGAAGTTTTCTAGCCCATGTGCTTCATGCGGCTTGTCACATGGTCACCTAGTAATCTAATAGTCCTTACTATCCTTTGATCCATGATATCACTTCTCTTCACATGAACCCTAGAAATAGAGCAAGCTAGTGACAAATTCATGTTCCTTGTGTATTTGTTTCCATGTTTGTTTATGTGATGTATTCTCGTAATGATTCCATGTGTTTTGCATGTCTTCATCATGTTTTCCTTGTGTATTTCATGTATACTTTGTGCCTTGTGTGTATGCTTTGTTTCAAGCATGTATGCATTGTGTATGGAATGTATTACCTTTGTGTGTTGCATGGCTCTTGCATGTATTCCTATATGTGCTTTTAGTACTTCATGTATGTGTGAATTATCTTAAAATGTATTGTGTTTTTGCAACCTTAGAATCCCAAGTGTGCAGATTACTACAATCCACACTTGGCAGAATTCTTTGGCTTCTACATTCTCATTCTTGAAATCTATCTTCTCCTTACACTAGTGTGAGTTTGAACATAAGTTTGTACCCATGATAAAGTGGGGCTAAATGTTATGATGAAAAGTGTGTACACTTGTTAATCACGACCTATTTGGCTCCCTTTTGAGAATTAAATGATTAAATCTTGATCCTGATGAATAAACCCAAAAAAATAAACTTAGGACTAGTCTAAGGCCTGTTGAATGCACAAGACAACTAAGAGGGGAGGTGAATTAGTTGTAACAAAACTTCAAACCCTTACAAACATTCAAATCCACATTAACCTTTAAACATGTTATGATGATTAAGAAAGAAAAGTAAATAGCTAAAACTAAATCATAACAACACTACACACAAGAGAACACTAGATTTTATGTGGAAAACCCTAAAAGGGAAAAACACGGTGAGGATTAGCTCACAATATAATGTAGTAGCAATACCGAATTACAAAGGCTCACTACTAGAGGGCTCACTACCCAAAAGAGAGAATGCTCATTGCAGGTGGACTCACTATCCAAGTGGGCTCACTACCCATAGAGAAAGAAAGAAAGAATAGAAGAGTGGCTCACTACAAGACTTTCAACTGATATGATTGCATCTAACCTATGTATGGAGTTCAGTTCTAATGAAGCTCAATATCCATCACAACACAAACAACATCTTTGCAGCAACACATAAAATAGTAGACACCTTATGTTCACTGCATTCAGTAGCCTAACACATGAAATCTCTCACTGCCCTAATCAAATTCACATCAAAAACATCATATCCTTCTCATGCACAAACATCCATGACTCATTGACACTTATTTATACCATCATCATCCTTGAAAACATTATCTAAGTTCTGCAACACAACTTAACCCATAAAATTAAAACTAGGTTTGGACCTAAATATTCCCATGGAGGAAGGGAATCTATGTAGACCACATCAAACCTTAGCATTGACCTAAATCCACTCGTAAATGCTTCATCACACTTTCAGTTTCACCAAAGCACAACTGCAAATAATGTAAACAACTAAGTCAGCTATCCTTGTGTTAACACCATGAACGTTTAAATGCACGCTTCCTCAAAATCACACGATGACATGTGGACCATGCACCAAGATCGAACATGATCTAGAAACATCCACAAGCACCTAAAAACCAACAAATTCCTTTACAACATCTTTCACCTGAAGAAACTGTTACCTATTTTCGCTAACAGCTCAATCAGGTAGAGCTTTTGTGATTAAGTGGAGGAGAAAGGTACATTTTTTATTCTTTTGCTAGATTACATGCATGTGCATAAATAGAATCAGAAAGATTACATTATACTAGATTGCATTTATGTAAATGTAGATAATATAGAAAGGATTGTACAAATCTTTTCAGAAACAAGTAATCTTATTGATAAAATAAATGTATAAGGTCTCACACAAGCTGTGAGACTAACTTTACTTATTCAATGGAATTGAAGAACAATATGTACATGAATAAGTAAATAAAAAGTAAATGTGCATATAAGGAGGGAGACCAATCATTGCCTGAGAATGATTGGTTCTAATGTGTCATCTTGTCTTGTTGCTGCTCCAAGCTATTTCTATCCTTCCTAACTCCATGTTGCTCCTAGTTCCTGCATTTGGCAATAAAAATGAGGTTGGAGCAATGCTCTAAGCAATGAAAGGTCTCAAGCCTTACATGAACAATAACCTATGCATGTACAAACTAATCTTCAAATGAATTAAATAAGAAATGCAAACCTTGGATGTCCTAGAGAACAATCAAGTCATTAAACACATCCAAAATATTCATTTATTTTCTAACAAGTTTGTTTCATGTGCAGATATAGGTGTAATTATGTCTCTGTTTTGATTCATTAGATTACATTATGAGTGGAGAAAATGTGGGTCCCACAAGGGTTTAGCCTAGCTCATAACCATTATAGAAGATTTCATGTATATTCATCAGAAACAAAGATCAACTTATACAACTAGGTCTATTCATATACTTGAACAATATGATTTATTGCCAGAGACAGTCATATGTCTAAGTGTCAATCAATCATGCAAAGATGACAGTGGTCAAGGCAAGAGGACATCCATAGCAATTCACAAGGGACATCAAATAGTTATGTATAAGAGACAAGAAAGCCAATGCTACAGATTGAAGGGAACAACCTCACGATAGATGATAGTGCACAGTCATTAGTAGTCAAACTATGGAGGAGCATTAATCATCCTAAAGGATAGTCAGGTAAAGGACAGTCACAGTCATGTTGACAGTCATATAGTGTTTGTGTTGGTGACCAGGGGAGGAAGCAGTGACAAGAGTAGGACATCAGAGTGCTCCATCAAAATCTCATGAAGACAGTGTGAAGGCTGGTATGGGTGATTGGGAGAAGTTTCCAAATGTTTCATAGTGCTACAAGCTCAAAATAGTTTCAACTCTGAAGATGACATGTCTTGCCAAAGCCCTAAGATGGTATATAGTTCATGTTGGCTATTCCAGAGGTTTGGTGAAGTAATTTGTGATGAGAAAGTGATCTCAAATATTATTTTTCTAACTATGGGTAGAGAAGAGAAATTCAGTGTGAAGAGGTTCCATGAGACAGTTATAAATCATCCTTAACAGAAGAGCAGAGGCAGTATTGTAGCAGTTGAAAGAGGTATTAGACATCATTTTTTATGACTGTTACATTGTCATTCAATGAAAAGAGCTAGCCTGCACCTCTATACACAATGGGCATGAAAGTTTTGTAGGGTTTGTAGCAGTGATAAAAAAAAGATCTATGTTTTCCATTTATGACTATACCTTTACTATGGCCTGATTCAACATTTCAGTTCTATCATAATGAAGGGACAATATGCACAGGGTAGTGTCATGATAATGAGCCTGCATGAAGCAAGGAGAACTTATTATGCATAGATACATGAGAACTTCACACACAGAGCCATCCAAGAAAGTATGACATAGTACATGAGCACATGTATATCTTTTCATAACAGCATTTTTAAACTGACCCGCAAGTTTAGCCCATGAAGATAGAGGTATTCAGAAAGTCTATGACAAAGAGACTACAGAAGTCTTGAAGCACTATGAGAACAGTGACTGTCAAAGTGCCCAGAAATGGTAGAAGAAGTAAAATAGTCATGAAGGATTGGCACACAAGAAAGGAACATGCTTAGAATCTATATAGTTTTGTCCATTTTTGAAAAGCTACAGGAGTCATTTCATGAATAGCTATAGGAACATATGCTTATAATGATCAATTATAAGTGATAAATATAGAAAGAGGCAAAATAAGGTAAGGCTTTGTTTCCTTTAAAACCCTAGGTTGAGGTAAAACCTTATTTCTTCATTCTTCATTGACAGAAAAGAGAGTAAAGGTGACAAATATCAGTAAATCATGCTAGAAGCCTCAATAGCTATCATGTTTCAAGGACATTCACAAAATGCATTTAGGGTATTTACAAAACCCTAGTAAAATAAACCCTCGTTTCTCAGTCAGAGACCCAGATACAGAAATGTTTTGCTAGAGTATAGAGAATCTGAGTATAAATATATATCTACAGGAAGATGTGAAATAAGATTGAGGGTTTGTTCTATTAAAACCCTAGTATGAAATCTAAAACAAATCTTTGTTTTTGATTATTTTATGATAACAGAGGTTGATTGTCTGCTCAACTGAATAGAGGAACACATTGTAATAAAAAGACAAAGTTTCTTCTTCTATAGTTGTTTGTATCAAAGAAATGTAGTCATGTATACATGAAATATAGTGAATGGGCTGCAACCATGAAAGAAATGAGATATGTATCATTTGCTTAATACAAGAACAATAGAAATGACAAAGATTTTCCAATTTTGCTTCAAAGAAACAAGTCCATCAAACTCACCTTTGGCTATTGAAGCCTCTTTGAGCGAAAAATGCAGTTGACATGCTTTCAAAACAACAAGAAAATCTCTAGAGAAGGAACTGAAAACCATTGTCGTGGTGCACAACAATAGGCAGAGAAAATAATACAAAGTGATAAGAGCTTTAGGGTTTGAATTGCTTTTACTCAAGTGCCTTATCCGATGGAGTGTTTTTTTTTACCTTGTTTAAACAAAAAAATATTGTTATTATATGCCTCATGGTCAAGAATTATGATCATCATTCCTAGTGTTTGACTTGGAGGGGCCCGTGAAGGATTTCCTTTGTGTTTTGCAAAGTCAAGAAAGATGATGAATATTGCCTTCACTTTTTAGACTCAGGACAATTACCTTCACCCTTTATATGCTTGTTCTTTGATTTGTTTTGCATTAATTTGACATGTAAATAATTTGATTTGAGTGATATTATTATAAATCATTAAATCAAATTTCTTTTCTTAATGCAAAATAAATAAATCATGCTTTTTAATGACCTTGTGAGTTATGGATCCTAATGCTATCCCAATTTTATAGAAGAGTGGAGGTAATTGGCAGACACATGCCAACCATATAGCTTTTTGTTTTGCCTTGGAGGAGAGAGATTGACTGAGTCTTAGAGGCAGTTATTGATTGAGTTGAATGCTTTTGAGAGCATCTAGGAATTGTTTTACTACTTTTAGAGTCCTTTTGGAGTAGTTTTTATGAGTCATCGAGTTAGAGTAGGTCATGATGGACTTTTTCCTTCATTATGAGCTCTTGTGGAGAAGATACAGGCCCTATATTCTATGCTTTTTGTGGGTATCCGACCCAATTTTGTTTCTAGCTCCTTGTATGGTGGAACCACTTGGATAGTGGTGGATATAATCAATTTTGTGACTCTTTTGTGCCAGGAGTTCTGATTATGCAATTTGGAGAGACTTGTGATTTTAACATCCTTGCTCAAATTTTGGCATTTTTTGTAACTCATTTTTAGTTTACTTCATATGAAATACAGTGGAGACCTTGAATGCCATTGATTGGAGTTTGTACCTACTTGCTATCTACATCTTTGTGTTTAACAACTGATTTGGTAAAGTTGCCTATGAAGTAAGTTTTTCTTCCTCTTAGTTTTGTCTCAAAAGTGGAAACCTTTATGTAGAAAATACTATTGCAGGTTGCAATTTGTGTTGTAAATGTGTGTTGTTAAGTGTGAAAGTATTTTTCCTCTTTAAAGCTTTCACATTTAAACCTTTTTGTGAAACATTTATGCAGAAGTATAAGAGATAAGTTGTGCAAGCATTTCTTCAGTCATTTTAACAAGTGTTTGAACTAGTATTTTCATGTTCCTCATTAAGATAGGTGTATCACCCTTTAGATTTAAATTTTAGTTTCAGTGCAAATCTTTCTTACTCTTTCCCTTGTCAAAGCCATAGGATAGTCAGTCTTAGGTGATACAGAGTTAGGAAGCTGGCCTTCTCCAGAGATTCACTCCAATTTGTAGGTGACCCATAGCCTAGGAATGTTTCCATATTCCTCTAGAGTACCAATTTTCTACAAATTGGTAGGGTGCAACTTTCAGAGATAACAAAAACTTCACATCAGAGTACTTAACCAACTATATCATGCTCTGTCATCATTTGTAACTTAAGAAATGTACTTTCCAAGAACTAAACCATGAACCACTTGAGATGAAGGAAAATATAGACTTCATAAGCACACATCTAGAACCCCAACACCTGAGACCATTTTGCAAAGAAATGCTAAGAAAAATACTTTCTCCCAGACACACTACAAACACTATCAAACACTATTCTCAAACTTCAGTGAACACAACTTCCACTGCACAATGATTCAAAGCACCAAATTTTGGATTTAGTATTTTCAACCACTTATAAACAACATATCCAAACCACATACTCAGATCTCCAACAAAAAATAAATGCGGAGAAAAAAAATTGAACACTACTATGTAAGACAGAAGAGTTCTTCAACACTCTATTTCCACAATTAATCATTTTTTCTCAAAAGCATTTGGAAACCCAATAATAGAATCATATCCTCAACATTTTTAGCACCTCTATAAAGAAACTAGATCCCTTTTAGCAAGACAACT
Source organism: Cunninghamia lanceolata (assembly GCA_027924645.1). Classification (NCBI taxonomy): domain Eukaryota; kingdom Viridiplantae; phylum Streptophyta; class Pinopsida; order Cupressales; family Cupressaceae; genus Cunninghamia; species Cunninghamia lanceolata. The sequence continues at coordinate 5,892,661 of BSBN01000198.1, read as the reverse complement.
TAATCAAACAACAACAACCTCATCAGAAGACATAGTTGACACCAATGACAACACAAGCTTGTTGACATAAATGAAAACACTAATTAACACATACTTGCAACAATCTCCCCCTTTGTCATTGATGGAAACACATGATGTGAAAAACCATCAAGACACAACTCTACAACAATCTTCTTTAACTTTGTTACTCTCCCCCTTTCTTTTGTACATATTATTCTCTCTCTCTCTGATCACTAATTGTTCTTTCTCCCTCTTTGTTTTTCAAATGAACTCTCTCCCCCTTTGGCATAAATGGAAAAGGGTGTCAGAACTTTCCCTTTTCATGATACTACACATACTTGCACTATTCACTACTACTTTGCAATATCTTTTTCTTTCACTGTTATGAATACTCTCCCTAACTACAACAATCATCATGGTCCTACTTCCTTCTCCCCCTGAGAGGTAGCCTCAAATCATTAGTTCAAAAAAAAAGTAATGAATCTTGAAATCCATTGGACTGATGCATCTCCTTATGCATCTAGTTGAAAGAAGGAGGGGCAATAACCCCTAACTTCTCCCAGAGATACTCAAATGTATCCTTAGGATGAGTCTTAGTGAATATTTTAGCAACCTAATCCTTTGTAGGCACATACTCAAGCTTCACTTCATTCTCTACAACCTTCTCTCTTAGAAAGTGATACCTAATTGAAATATTCTTTGTCCTTGAATGCATCACCGTATTCTTTGAAATGTTAATAGCACTTGTATTATCATAGAAAATAGAAATTAGCTCATCATACACAACATTGATATCCTTCAAGGTTTTTTTCATCCACAACACCTGTGTGCAAAAAGATGTTGATGCAATGTATTCTACCTCTGTAGTAGAAAGAGATATTGAATCCTACTTTTTACTTAACCATGACACTACTCTGCCATTAAGAAAGAATGCTCCACCACTTGTACTTTTCTTGTCATCTACAAAACTAGCCCAATATGCATCTATATAAGTGCTTAGAGTAAAGTCAGTATATTTTGGATACCACAAGCCATGATCAGAAGTGCCCTTTAAATATCTAAAAATCCTCATTACTACCATAACATGTGACTCTCTAGGATCTTCTTGAAATCTAGCCACAAGACAAACTGCATGCATAATATCTAGTCTAGTAGTAGTCATATATAGTAATCCTCTAATCATTGATATGTACTTGCTCTGATTATCCTTAGGAGATTCATCATTCTTGCTCAACTTACAACTAGTAACCATAGGAGTAAAAACTAGTTTAGAATCTTCCATTCCAAACTTCTTTAACCAATCTTGTACATACTTTGATTGAGAAATGAAAATGCCTTTATCTGTCTTGTTGATCTATAAGCGAAGAAAGAAATTCATTTCCCCACACATTGACATTTCAAAGTCTTACACATGCCTTCATTTCCACCAAAAATTATGTCATCTACAAATGCTTCCACAATCATAAGTTGATCTCCACTTACTTTGATGTACAAATTACTATTTGCAGAGCCTTTATTGAATCCTTGTTGTGATAAGTACCTACCTAGCCTTCATACCAAGCTCTGGGAGCTTGCTTCAATCCATATAATGTCGTCTTCAACTTGCAAACCATATCTAGCTTATATGACAATTAAAATCCTTCTGGTCTATGTACAGTTCATCTTCTAGTTCCCCATTCAAGAAGGCAAACTTCACATCCATTTGATATACATTAAAATCCTTATGTGATACAAAATCCAAAAACATCCTAATGGCCTCCATTCTTGCCACCAGAGTATAAGTTTCCTCATAGTCTATTCCTTCCACTTGTGAGTAGACTTTGCATACAAGTCTTACCTTATTTCATACCACTTCTCCATTGTCATTCAATTTAATGCACAATGCCCACTTAGTTCCAATCACATTTTTGTTCTTTGGTCTTGGGATAGGTTCCTAAGTCTAATTTTTCTCAATCTGCATCAGTTCTTCTTCCATAGTCTTGATCCAATTCTCATCCTTGCATGCCTCAACCACTATTTTAGGTTCAACTTTAGAAAGTAAACATGGATTCACCTATTCTTCAGTAGCTCTACTTCTTGTCAATACTCCTTTGCTCTTATCACCAATGATTTGGTCTTCAATGTGATGATTCTACACATACTTGGGAGTTTTAGGGATTCTTTCTGGAGCTTCTTGTTCTTCAACTGGTACTTCTTTTTATTTAGCTTCTTCTTCTTCACTAGAAGGAGACTCATCTGATTCATAATCATTAATCTCTAAGATCTTTTGTATGTCTTCATCAACCTTAACATTCGTACCTTCAACAATCTTTCTTAGCCTCTTGTTGTAGCACTGGTAAGCTTTTCTTTTGTTAGAGTACCCAAGGAAAATACTTTCATCAGACCTTGCATCAAACTTTCCTAGTTCTTCATCTCCTCTGATATAACATTTGCTTCCAAAATATTTAAAATATTTAATAGTGGGAATCCTTCCATTCCATAGCTCATAGGGAGTCTTTGTGTCATTTTCCCTTACTTGTACTTTGTTCCTACATGTAGACAACAGTATGAATTGCTTCTCTCCAATAGACTTTTGGTAGGTCTACTTCTTTGATCATTGTCCTTGTAGCTTCTTGAATAGTCATGTTCTTCCTTTCAACCACTCCATTCTGCTGAGGAGTCCTAGGGGTAGATGAATGCCTCTTTATCCCATGATTTTGAAAAAACATGTTAAACTCCTTAGAGGTAAATTCTCCACCTCTGTCATACCTCAAACATTTGATCTTCATATCCATTTCATTTTCAACCATTGATTTAAAGGCTTTAAAGCTATCTAGGGCTTTTAATTTTTCCTTAAGAAAAGTGACCCATGTCATTCTAGAGAAATCAGCAATAAATAATATAAAATACATGTCACCTTGAAAACTCCTTACTCTTGTAGGACCATAGATATCTGTATGTACCAATTCCAATAGTCCAGTAGATGACCGATCCTTGACTTTGAAGATTCTTCTTGTTTGATTTTCAATCTGACCTTCCTTACAAACAACATTGATGGGCTTTGTGATCTTTAGCAGATCTCTCACAGCTTGAACTAAACTTATCCTTACCAGGCTATCAAAATTGATGTGAAACAATCTCCTATGCCATAGCCAACTCTCATTGGTCTAAGTCATAAGGAAATAACTAACACCACTTTTGAGATGATAAATATTTCTACCTGTCTCTTTCTAGTAGCAATTACTGTTCTGGAACTTATTTTGATCTCATAGTTATCATCTTGAAACATAAGATTGTAACCCTTGCTACACATCTGTCCAACACTCAAGAGATTATGCTTTAAACCTTTGACATAAAGAACATCATCAGTGTTATGCTTTCCATCAAAACTAATTGAACCTTTTCCATAAATCTTAGCAGCTTCATCACCACCAAACCTAACCACTCCACCATCATATTTTTCAAGTTTAACAAGCTTACTCTTATCACCTGTCATATTTAATTTGAGCATCACCTGTCAATAATCCATTCATCATTTTAATTTATGGCATAAAAAGTAGACATTACAGTGCATTCAAGGTTAGTGCTTGCTTCAGGACCCTTTTCCTTTAGTTTCTAGAGTTAGTAGAAATAGTTTCATCTCTTAGGGCTATGAATAAGCATTCATTAGCATTATCATCCTCATAATCAAGTTCATCATCAGATATACTTGTATCTTCTCTAACATGGTAACTTTTCTTAACAATCTTACCTTTGTTTTTCCTATTCTAAATTCTCAAAGCTCCGTTTGGACATCTTGAAGCATAATGACCTATTTTTCCACAACTGAAACATTTAAAAGGCAACTTACCACTAAAATTTCTAGTACCCTTTTTCATCCTTCTCACAAAGTTAGCTTCCACTTCATCAAGGTCTTCAAGATTTGATTCCACAATCTTCTCTGATTTCCTAGCCTTAAAAGTAGTCTCATCATTTGTAGTTCCACTAGTTGTGCCAAACTCTCTTATTTCAAAAGCAGTTAGGGTGCCAAGCAACTGATCTTTGGTAAATTAATTCAAATTCTATAATTCTTCAATGGAAGAAACCTTATGACTATAAGCTTTAGGAAGAGTTCTAAGTACCTTTAATATTACTTCTTTATCATCTATACTTCAACCAAGACCTTTGATACCATTGACAACTTCATCCATCTTCTATAAGTAGCTTGTAATGTTTTCATCTTCAGACATTCACATGGTCTCAAAAGTGGGCTTCAAATTCTACATTTTAGCTTGTTTGACTTTATCATCTCCTTCATAAACACTTTCCAACTATTTCTAAATCTCATTAGCAGTCTTCAAATTCACAACTTTCACCAACTCAGAATTAGTAAGTCCACTTCAGAGAGCATATTTTTCCTTACCATCTATTTCAGTAGCTTTGATATCATCTTCAATACTTATACCATTCTGAGGTATAGTGTAATTAGACTTGACAGATTTCCAGACCTCATAACCAAGAGCAATGAGAAAGGCTTCCATACTTACCTTCTAGAGTGCATAGTCTGATCCATCAAGTAAGGGAATATGTTTCTTGTGCACCATCCCGGATCTACCTCATGTTGTTAAGCTTTCTTCAAAAGAACCTCACTCTAATACCAATTGTTGAATGCACAAACTGAGAGGGGGGGTGAATCAGTTGTAACAAAACTTCAAACCCTTACAAGCATTCAAATCCACATTAACCTTTAAACATGTTATGATGATTAAGAATGAAAAGGAAATAACTAAAACTAAATCATAACAACACCACACACAAGAGAACACTAGATTTTACATAGAAAACCCTAAAATGGAAAAATCATAGTGAGGATTAGCTCACAATATAATGTAGTAGAAATACTGAATTACAAAGGCTCACTACCAGATGGCTCACTACCCAAAAGAGAGAATGCTAATTGCAGGTGGACTCACTATCCAAGTGGACTCATTGCCCACTAAGAAAGAAAGAAAGAAGAGAAGAGTGGCTCACTGCTAGACTTTAAATTGATATAATTGCATATAACCTATGCATGGAGTTCAGTTCCAATGAAGCTCAATATCCATCACATCACAAACATCTTTGCAACAACACTAAAAATAGTAAACACCTTCTGTTCACTACATTCAATAGCCAAACACATGAAATCTCTCGCTTCCATGATCAAATTCACATCACAAAAATCATATCCCTCTCATGCATGCACATCCATGACTCCTTGACACTTATTTATACCATCATCATCCTTGAAAACATTGTCCAAGGTCGGCAACACAACTTAACCCATAAAATTCAAATTAGATCTAGACCTAAACATTCCAACAAAGGAAGGGAACAAATATAGACCACATCACACCTTAGGATAGACCTAAATCTAGTCTTACATGCTTCATCATGCTTTCAATTTCACCAAAGCACAACTGTAAATAATGTAAACAACCAAGTCAGTCATCCTTGTGTTAACACCATGAAATTTTAAATGCACACTTCCTCAAAATCACATGACAACATGCAGACCATGCACCAAGCTTGAACATAATCTAGAAACATCCACAAGCCCATGAAAACCAACAAATTCCTTTATAACATCTTTCACCTAAAGAAACTTCACACCGAAGTACTTAACCAACTATATCATGCTCTGTCATCATTTGCAACTTAAGAAATGTACTTGCGAAGCACCAAACCACAAACCACTTTAGATGAAGGAAAATATAGACTTTATAAGCACACATCTAGAACCACAACACCTAAAGCCATACTACAGAGAAATGTGAAGCAAAATACTTTATCTCAGACACACTGCAAACACTGCCAAACATTATTCTCAAACTGGTGAACACAACTTCAACTACACAATGATTCAGGCCACCAAATTCTAGATTTATTATCTTCAAACACTTTTAAACAACATATCCAAAATGCATACTTAGAGTTCCAACACAAAAGAAATGTGGAGTAAAAACTTGAACAATATTGTGTAAGCCAGAAGACTTCTTCAACACTTTGTTTCCATAATTAATCATGTTTTCTCAAAAGCACTAGAAAACCCATCAACAGAAGCATATCCTCAACATCTTCAGCAACTCTATAAAGCAACCAAATACCTTTTAGCAAGAAAACTTAATCAAACAACAACCTCAACAAAAGACACAATTGACACCAATGACAACACCGATTAGCACATACTTGCAACAAGGCCACCACATGTAACACTCCTTGGAGTTTGTGGGACTAAAGGACTAGGGCACCTAGATCCTTGGGCCTAGATGGCTCCTTTATCCCTATTTTTGTGGTGTCATCTTAGAACACCTCCTTGGATTATATGTTTCATCCTCATTTGGTTTTATTCATTATTAGTTAGTGGGAATGCATATAAGAAGGTATTTTACAATTTATTTTACACCTAGCTTATCTAGATGAATGATAGAACAATTGGAATTTCTTACATGATTGATCTTACATGTGTTAGTGCTCTTCATTCTTGGAATTGATATTTTCTTGTGGATGTTATGAAGCCTATTTGAAGTTCTTGAAGGAAGTTTCAAGCCATATTTATCCATCTCCTTGTTGGTGCATGATCTTGTTGGTGCATGATCTTGAGTTATCTACTCCAACCCATGATAAGATCCAAACAAATAATAATGGAAATAATATGATGCAAAAGATAGATCTCACACAACATAAGAGATGTTTGTGGGCCAATATGCCCTAATATCCAATATATGCAGAAATAGAATAAACCCTTGAGGTATAGTAACACCATACAACACTCCTTATGGAAGAAGCCACTCCATGCTATATCTCCAAGAGATCTCCAATACAATATCATACTCTTCACATATCCTTACAATGATATTCACCTCCTATATATATACCACCTCTTAATTACATAATGGGAGGGTAATCCTAATGAAGGCCTACTCAACACCTAATATAATTATTTACACAAGTTACCCATAAGACCCAATATAACTAACTTAAGGGATGTGTGCCACATGTTGGAATCTCTATCCACCTAGATACATTATAATATCATATCCCTAGGTACATAACATGCCATCCCTCCTTGACATGTTTCATCCCTAAAACATGAGAAGAAGCCAAATAGTAAGACTGTCACAAGTTGGTATGAATGTTCCACCATGACCAATCATCCAACCATCCATAGTTGATCTTCGTAATGGTTTTATATTGATAGTACCTAGATCCCATCCTTGATCCATATTTTGTTGCACCTATTTGATTGCATTCCTTATCATAGTAAGTCCTCTACTTCCATGAATAGCCTTTACTTCTATGATGCCACTGATTGTTGTAGTAGTTTTTTTGATTCCATGTGGGTCTATAGATATTGGATTGTTGTTTCCATGTAGTATCATTCCTCCATGATCGTTTCCTCCATGATTCTTGCCTCTCACAATGATGTGGATGCCTATATATTGCACCCTTTTCTATCACTAGAGCCTTCTCTAATTATTCATCATTTTTGCCACTTGTTTTGTTGTCTCATGAAGAGAATTACTTGTCTCCTCTTTTTTTCTTTACATCTTACTCCTCTTGCATGTCCTCTAATTCCTTGATGCAATCTTCAGTAGATTCTTTAAATTGCACTTCCTTGGTTTTATTTTGGACTTCATTATGTGTAATATCCTGTAATGTAACTTTTTTCCTTGTATACCAAAGCTTTGTGAACTTCTTTTGCACATTGATGTTTATTGTTCCTAAAGATTCTAACCAAGGATAACCAAGAACAATATCCAATCCATCCATATCCAAAGCATGAAAGTTTGAATGAAAAACATATTTACCCATAGAGAGCTTCAAGTCATCAAAAATTTGAATATCCTTACCCAATATTTGACAATTCTTTATGTACTTTGCTTGTATATGTAGATTGTTGGCTAAGTCCATGCTGATGAAGTTATACTTGATGCTAGGATTTATAGAAATAATAACTTTTTCCTTTTTAATACATCCATGAATTTATAGGATTGAATCTTCCTTCCTTGGAGCTAAAGTGCATGTACCTGTATCCTCTTTTTCTTCTGTTGCTTTTCTTCCTCCTCCTCCTTCACCTTCTTATTTCTTCTTCTTCTTCTTCATCTTCATCTTCTTCTTCTTCATCATCTTCATCTTCATCCTCGTCTTCCTCTTCCTCCTCCTCCTCCTCCTCCTCCTCCTCCTTCTCCTTCTCCTTCTCCCATCTATTGAAGAAAGCTTATTCTAGTTCATCTAAAGAAATATCCTAATGCAATGCTATATACCATTTGTAAGCTTCACCCATTAAATGTAAACTAAACTCTATTTTCCATAGTTTCTTTTGAGCATAAACTCTTTTAAATTGGTTCCACCATTCTAATACATCTCCACTTCCATAAAAATAAGGAATCCTCATTGAAACTAGGGTTTCTAAATTTTTCCAGCCTACCCAACTTTGATTGAATTGTTTTGTAATGTTATCAGCCTCAAAATTAAAAACATAATTAATAGACCCCTAATAAAATTTGGTGATCTTTCCAAAAATATCATAATTTTAGAAAAATTCCCTAATTTACAACCTAGAGAGCAAATTTAGTTAAAATAATAAAATTACCATAACTTACTAAAAACAACTCCAATTTCTTCCAGATCAAGACTAAATATGTATCACTATGGGTCCAATTAACCCTCCAGAAGGCAAGAAAACATTCACTAAATTCCAACTCTAGGAGAGAAAATGGTGAAAACCCTAATTCTACAACAAATCCCTTAATGATTCTCCAATTGCACTCAAATTTGGTATGTAGAAGCTTTAATATGATATTGAAAAACCCACAAAAAAGCTTGCACAGATTCACTAAAATAAGAGAGATATGCATTACCCAAAAAATAATGGCAAAAACCCTAATTCTATGATAACTCACTTAATTATGCTCCAAATGCTTCGAAATCTATACTGTCGATACTTTAATATGGTCTTCAAAAACCCTTTAAAAATCATAAAAAAAATTCACTAAAATTTGAGAGGTATGCACCTTCCAAAATGACCTCCAAATCAGAAAAAAAAAATCGCTTAGTTTTTGCCTTCATGGTGCCAAGATCATGCTCTGATACCACTTGATAAGATCCAAACATATAATAATGTAAATAATATGATGTAGAAGATAGATATCATACAACGTAAGAGATTTTTGTGGGCCAATATGCCCTAATATCCAATATATGCGGAAATAGATTAAACCCTTAAGGTAAGGTAACACCATACAACACTCCTTATTGAAGAAGCCACTCCACGCTATATCTCCATGAGAGATCCAATACAATATCATACTCTTCACATATCCTTACAATGATACTCACCTCCTATATATACCACCTCCTAATTACATAAATGGAGGGTAATCCTAATGAAGGCCTACTCAACACCTAATATAATTAATTACACAAGTTACCCATAAGACCCAATATAACTAACTTAAGTGATGTGTGCCACATGTTGGCATCTAAATCCACCCAAATACATTATAATAGCATATCCCTAGGTACACAACAATATGCCATGCACTAGTGCTCTTCATGCCTGGAATTGCTAGTTGCTTGTGGATGTTATGAAGCCTATTTGAAGTTCTTGAAGGAAGTTTCAAGCCATATTTATCCATCTCCTTGGTGGTGCATGATCTTGTTGGTGCATGATCTTGAGTTATCTACTCCAACTAGGGTTTCACACCTTTTGGTAATCTTTATCATTTCATTCATATTTTCATCATATATTGTTGATCTTACCTCTACCCTCCTAGGGCATGCACTCTTGGATCACTAATCACCGTTGTAGTGGAGGTGAAACACCAACATGAGGTTTGACTAAGGCAAGCTCGTAAAAACAACACAAACTTTCTCCCTTTTCTTGTGTGTAGGTCACATTTGGAGGATTCAAGCTACAAGAAGTTACATAACTATAGAAGACTGACAGGTAAAGGCACCCAGATCCTTCCTTTTTGTAGAACCCTAATTTGGGTCTAGAGGGCACTTAGTGACTTGGTTCTTTTGTACTCCCGAGCTTAGATCTAGGTTCCTCCTTGTTTCCTGATCTCTGTTGTCTATTTAGTGTCTCTGTGTCAATTTCTGATAGTCTGTTATAGGTCAATCTTGGTCAATTAGGGTTTCATGTTTTCCCTAGTTTGCTTGGTTAGATTTCTTTGACACGGGACAAAACCTCTATAGTTTGGCTCTACTTCATGGGTAGAAGACAAACTCAGTTTGTGTCTCAATGTTAATTGAAGAGGGTTTGACCTAGCTTAAGCTTTTAGGCTAAGTCTCATTTTTCCACACAACACTATTTTCATAATGTCAGCTAAGACTAATATGTAAAAGTGTATAAGGATTAGGATAGGTGAAAAATAATTAATTAAATAATAAAATTATTTAATTAATTATACCTTTCAAAGTGGGAGAAATAAATTAATTAAATAACTAAAATTGATTTAATTAATGTGGCTAATGGATGGACTGAATTAATTAAAAATAAATATAATTTATTTTATTAATTTAGTAAATAGAAGTTAAGATTAATTAAATAAATAAATAGATTTTATTTAATTAATTGGTTAATGAAAGGGGCCTGGGATGAAAGTGTCACAAGATGTCACAAGATGGTGTCTAGGTGATGTCATAAGGACAAGGTAAAATTTAGGTGTCTAGATTTTTCCCCTCTTTGAGATGATGTTGCGACTAAAAGGAAGTGGAATCATTTGAAAGAAGAAAAGGTATGGATGATCAGAAATGGATGATGGGATGGGATGCCCTTCAGAAAGGATAGGTAGATGTGAAGGACATGGGTAGACTCTAAAAATGGATAGAAAAAAATAAGATGGAGAAAGATGAGTGTTGGTATGTGGTTGTTGGTATCTGGCGACTAATCATGCAACGGGATGCAGGTACCTATAGCAAGTTAATATTTTAGTGACTTTGATAGCTGTGTTTTAACCCCAAATTAAGTAAGGGAGAGTGCATGGGGCCACCAACCCTCTTATGTGGTCTAGGGGGCCATCCCCCAGCATGGGTTCAGGGGCAATGCATCCAATGGGGGCTATTAAGGGTAGCAGCATCGAAGAAAAAAATTACCCATTATTTAATAAAGGAAAAAGTCATTATTTTTGTAAACTAACATTGTGTAACTAAAAATCACAAAGATTCTTTAAATCTTGTTATTTTTATATATAAATGGCTATGGAATATGAGAATTCTAGAGATAAAAAAGGCAGAGTGGGTGCATTTCTATGTAGCACACTACATATTAAGTTGTAGGTTGTAATTGGTCATATTTGAACTGGACAATAAAATAGAGGGGTGTGTGCAAGAAGTTGTGTCCACTTATTGGCCAAAAAGTGGAAGTGTTTTCCTTGATTTTTAGAATTTGTCACATTTGACCTAAAAATTTGAAGCACTTAACTATGGAATCTTAGAAAAAGTCACTAAATATGAAATGTAGTACTCGGAGTCTAGTTTCCAAATATGTAATTTTTTTCAATGCCTAGATGATAGAAAGTAATTTTGAATAGGTGTTTCTAAAAACCACTGTTTAAAAGTCACTTTTTTTTTACTATACCATGTACGTGTACGTCATCCATATTTTGACCTAAATAATCACATTTTTCAAAATCCTTTTGGGAAAAGATTTGTAACTCACTGAAGCATGTTTTCCATATTTTTTTGTAAATTTTTATTGAATATTTTTTTTTATTAATTTTTTATTGGCCATTTTTGGTCTTTTAAAAAATCATCGTGTATGTCATGCATAAGATGACCTAAACTTAACATTTTTTGAAATTTTTTTTTTTAAATTGAAAAGAATTGTCTAAAGTATGTTTTCCTACAATTTTTTTTACAAAAAAATATGTTAATAAAAAGTTATTAAAATACTAAAAAACCCTAATAATTCAAGTTTATGGACTTATTTCATCATAAATTGATTAAAAAATAGAAAAATTAATCCAATTGTAAAAAAAATTACATATTTGGAATCTAAACTATCTCATCTATAATGGGTTTTAATTTCGTCAAAATATTCTTCAAAATAGGCCTTCAGATATATGCCCAAAGTCACTATTTTGTTGTGACATTGACAGGACCTTCAAGTTGCAGGTCAAACCTGGTCCAGAGGTCAGGTTCAGGTCCCCAAAGCATTTCCCGAACTGGGTTACAAAGCAAAACCTGAGCTTAAAATTCAAATTTTAAATAACGGGATCCTATTTTAAAACGGGATCCCGTTTCATAAAAGGTTAATATTTTAAGCTTTATGAAACGGGATCTCGTTTTGAAAACGAGATCCCATTTCATAAAGGTTAAAATATTAACCTTTTATGAAACTCAAAACGGGATCCTGTTTTTTGAAAATGGGATCCCGCTTTTGGCTCGGGATTTCAAAGCAAAATGGGATCCCGTTTTGGTTAACCCGATTTTGGATTTTTTTCTAACTCCGAAACTTCCACCTTAAGTGGACACAACTTCTTGCATTTACCCAGAGGATGGTTTTTTCTCTTTGGATGTATCCCACATTAGGTGAACCACGTTAATATCAATGTTCTTGTGTAATTCTTTATTTTTTTGTATTTTATCTGCATTGGTATTGCTTAAATTATATTGCTCCAGTCTGTTGAATACTAACAACTAGTATTAGAGCCATGTATTTTTTAGTCAATTTGGTAGGATATTTCTACATTTGACCGAAAGCAATGTCTAAAGAATGAAAAAAATATGGTTGAGAAGTTTAATGGCCAAAATTATCAATTATGGGAGATGCATATGGAAGATTATTTGTATCAAAAAGATTTGTGGAAACATTACAATGAAAAGCAAAGAAAACAACCATGATGATAGATGAAGAATGGGAGATTCTGGATAGATAGACACTAGGAACCATTCGGTTGTGCCTAGCACCATTAGTGGAAATTAATATATCAAAAGTAGAAACAACTAAGGATCTGATCAAAGCATTAACTCGATTGTATGAAAATCCCTCAGCTTCAAATAAGGTATTCTTAACGAAGTGTTTGTTCAATATGAAAATGACAGAGGGAGGATCTGTAATAGATCATTTAAATGAATTTAATATGGTTACCAGTCAATTGAATTCTATAAAAGTGATTTTTGCTGGAGGTTAGGGCTCTCTTAATTCTATGTTATTTTCCAGAAAGCTAGAAAGCTTGGTCATGGTTGTGAGTACAATTCTTTCTCTAGTTCAAATACTTTAAAATTTGATGATGTTGTTGGTGTTATCCTAAGCAATGAAATGTGATGGAAAAGAATAGGTGAGACTTCAACATCAGGTAATGATTTGAATGTAGAAGACAAGGGAAGACCAAAGGAGAGAGGAAAAAGCCTAGGAATTCATGGGAAGTCACGAGGGAAATCAAAGAAACTAAGATCCCAATCCAGAGGATGAAAGGATTGTTGGAACTATGGAAAGCTAGGACACCTAAAGAAAGATTGTTGGTCTTAGAAAGGTAAACAAGAGGACAGACAACATGATGACAATAAGGAAGAAAATATTGTAAGTAATTCATTACAAGATGCTTTAATTATTTTCTTAGATAATGTTGATGATTCTTGGGTAATATATTTAGGAGCATCATTCATGTCACACCTCATAGGAAATATTTTCTAGATTATGTTCAAGGTGATTTTGGATAGGTATATTTGGGTGATGATGAACCCTATCAGATTGTTGGAAAGGGTAAGCTAAAAATAGAATTGTAAAATGGAAATCAATGGTTGCTACAAGAGGTAACACATGTTCCTAATTTAAGAAAAAAAAATCTCAATAGGACAACTAGGAAGTGAATGCTGCATAGTTACCTTTATAGACAAAGTTTGGAAGGTCACTGAAGGTGCATTAGTAGTTGCTAAAGGTGTAAAGGTAGGCACATTGTATCTATGTACTGGTAATAGTAATTCTTCTACCTTAGCTACTATAGGAACAACTACTATATGAACAATTTCTATAAGAACAACTATTGTAGAGATAGGTACTACAGGAATAATTTCTACATGAATAGATGTAGCATTGTGGCACCATAGACTAGGGCACATGAGTGAGAAAGGGATGAGGATTATCAACTCTAGAAAATTCTTTCTAGGACTGAAGCAGATTGACTTGGACTTCCCTAAAAAATATATTTCTGGGAAACAGAAAAGAGTCAAATTTCTCAAAGTTGGGAAAGAAAAGAAGAGTGAGAAATTAGAGCTTATGCATTTTGACATATGGGGACCAACTCAAGTATCATCTCTTAGTGGCTCTTGTTATTATGTTAACTTTTATTGATGATGCAACTAGGGAAACATGGGTGTATTTCCTAAAAATAAAATCATATGTATTTGGAAATTTTAAGAAATGGAAATCTTTGTTTGAAAATGAGACAAGAAAAAGTTGAAGTGTCTCAAATCAGATAATGGAGGTGAGTATTGTAGTAGAGAATTTGAAAATTACTATTAATACAATGGAGTCCCTGGGCAAAAGTTAGTTCCAGGAACTCCACAAGAAATGGCGTGTCTGAGAGAATGAATAGGACAATCATGGAGTGTGCAAGGAGCATGAGACTGCATGCTAGACTACCCTTACATTTTTGGCCAGATGTTGTACATATGATTGTTTATTTAATTAACACAAGACCTTCAAATCCTTTGGATGGTGGTATTCTAGAGGAGGCATGGATAGGTTAAAAGGTAAAATATTCTTTTTTGAATACTTTTGGCTATGAATCTTTTGTCCATATGGATATTGAAAATAGAACCAAGCTTGAGGAAAAATCTAAGAAATGTACCTTCATTAGAGTAGAGGACTTTGGTTATCAGTTATGGGATTATGAAAATCAAAAGATTATTAGGATTAGAGATGTTATATTCAATGAAAATGTTATGTATAATGATCAACTATAGGAAAAGAAGCATTAACTTGTAAGAAGGGAATATGTGGTGTTGGATGAGATTACATAAAATAAAATGTCATTGGTACCTAATGCTCAACAACAACAAGATATACCATAGAAACGTACAGGTGTTAGATGATCTACCAGGATAAGTAGACCCCTAGAAAGAATTTATCCTTCATTAATTCTATATTACTACCTAATTTTGGTGAACTAGAAGGATATGGGGAAGCAATGTAGGTAGATACTAGAAAGAAGTGGGAGCAAGGCATGAAAAAGGAGATAGATTTCTTGGTTTAGAATAAGACTTGTGACTTAGTCCATTTGCTTGTAGGTAAAAGACAATTGCCAAATAAATGGGCTTACAAGATGAAGGAAAAAGATGAAAGCAAGAAAATATATAAGGCCAAAATCATGGTAAAAGGTTTTACATAGAAAAAATGTATAGACTTTGATGAAATTGTAGACACTCAAAATTGTCTAGGTCTTGTTTACACATGACCTTGTATGTCTTTGCCCTAGGTCATGGTTACACAACACATTGTTGACATGAACTTGTATGTGTTCCCCTAGGTCCTAGTTCATCCCATCTTAATCACATTTGTCTAACTTAATCACCTTCTTGATTAATTAAATAAACCCATTTTATTTAATTAATCCCACTTGATCACATTGCCAATTAATTAAATAAACCCCATTTATTTAATTAATTGCACCTAGTCATATGTCTCACATAATTCAAATTAAAAATTTGAATTATTCCCTCACCTCTCATCACATTGCGACACATGTCGCATGTCTCCATCTTCCACTTAATATGCCTTCACATGTCAAACTAATTCAAATATAATATTTGAATTAGATTCCTTTCATTCTCCATCGCACACTTGTCATGTGACTACAATCCCTCTTTGAGTGGGAAACCCTAATCCAACCCTAATCGATCTTGACTGTCCATATCTTTCAACATAACTCTCAATCACAACCGTCCATTTGAATTTGCCTTTTTCTATAAAGGTATCCTCTCTTGAGCCATTTGAAACAAATCTTCTTCTAGTATCCACATGTTGTGCAGGTTTCTTCTCAATCTCTCATCCATCTATCTTGCATTCATCCAATCATTCATCTATCCATCCCTATCCTATTGTTATGCTATTGAATCAAGAAATCAATATTAATCTATTTGGGTAAAGCTAGAGTGCTTTGGGTGCAACACTCTCCACCTTATCAATGGATCATGAGTCAACGTGAGGTTTGCATTCATTTGATTTGCATTTGTTATTATTTCCATCATGTTGTATCAGTCCATTTTCATCAGATTTTTATCATATTTCTCTTTTTTGTATAACGGATCCCTAGGCACTTTCACTTGCTTGTTTTTTCAATTTGGTGGCTTGCAGGTGACCTCAAGGAGTTGGAGCAGCATTCACATCAACATCTACAGTAGTTTGGGACAGAGATACAATCAGGTGTATCCATTTCATCATTCATCTCTTTCATTTGATCAATCAATCTTGTTTGCATCACACATTTCAATTTGGGCTTAAAACAAATATTGCTTTAGCAATCACATCGAAAAAACTAGGCTAAAATTAACCATTGTCTTCAATCACACATCTTGAATTTGGGTTAAATAAGATCAAGTGCCTTCATTTCTAGGTGAAGTTGCATGTGATTAGTGGTGTGTATTCTCTTCTCATGCGCTTCGTGCAATCTTGATATTCAAAAACACCTTTCATCCATTCAATTTTCACACACACATTTCATTTTCTAAGGGTTAATTTACAAGTGTGAGTGAGTCAAGTGTGTGTGTGTGTGCTCTCTAGTCATACTACAAGGTGATCTTGGAGATCAAAAACACCTCACTTGATTTCCTTTTGTTTACCCTTTCCTAGGAGGCCTACTAGGGGATGTCATCACCCCTAGGGATGACCTCAATTGAGGCTGAATCGAAAGACACCATCATTGGGAGTTGGAATCTTGTCACTCTTGGCTAAGCCCCAAAGAACTTTATACCTTTGGGAAGTGAAGGTGAAGGGTGGGTTACCCCTTTCTCCTAACTGTGTGGCAGGATTTCACTTTCAATTCCTTAGTCAACCTTGTGTAAACATAGCCTAAGACCTAATTGGCCATACCCCATTTGACTAGTCATAGGGCTTGTCAATGTTTCTTCCACATGTGCTTTTTTAATCATCATTACATTTCATTTTTCAAAATCCAAAATTTCTTATGTATCTTGCACAAGTGATTCATGTTTGTACATGTGTGATCATTTGATTGAACATTGTTGAATCAAGCTAAACATCAAACAC
Source organism: Cunninghamia lanceolata (assembly GCA_027924645.1). Taxonomy (NCBI): domain Eukaryota; kingdom Viridiplantae; phylum Streptophyta; class Pinopsida; order Cupressales; family Cupressaceae; genus Cunninghamia; species Cunninghamia lanceolata. The sequence continues at coordinate 5,875,446 of BSBN01000198.1, read as the reverse complement.
ATAAAGACAAGTCATTCTACACATTCCTCCCAACACATTCAAATCCAATCACATTCATCCTAATCACCCTTCCTAGCTACTTCAAACCCTAATCATTCCAAACCACCTTCTTTCTAATCAACCCCTACTCATCCTCGTCACCATCCTAATCAATCCAATTCATACAATCTTTCCATTCTTAATCATATCCAAGTCATCATCCTAATTATCCTAGTCATCATCCTAGTCATTACACATCATCCAATCATCCCAAGACAAATCACATCCAAACTACTTTCATCCCAAACCAAATCCAAATCAACCCAATCAAAAGTCAAGACCTTAGTTGATCATCATCAACTGTTATCCAAACTTGCTTGACATCATTAGTCTATCTTAAGTAAGTCATCTAATTAAATCAATCCAATCAACCCTCTTACTTGAGATCATTAGTCTATCTCAAGCATAGAGAGCCATCCATCAAAAAAACAAAACAAATCAAATCATCCTAAGGTCTTGAAATTTGATCCCAATCACTCCACATCATCACCTAGATTTCTCATTTAAACCACTTTCATCCCAATCCATTCATCCTAATCACCTCAATCCAAGTCATCCCACCTTGTTATCGCACATCATCCTTACCATTATCCTAAATCATCCTAGTCACCTACCCTAATAATTCCACCATCATTCATCCTAATTCCTTCAAGTCATCTAATCTCACCATCCTAGTCATATTTGACATCCTAGTCATCAACACCATAGTCCTCATCATCCAAGTAAAACCCCTAATCATTTCTAGCCATTACACACCATCAAATCTTCATCCAATCAATTCTCCACATCTATCACTTGTAAACATGGACAGGGCATTTCTAAACAACACCTATGAGAATGATCCTTATGGAACCAAAAGACTTCTTAATCAACTTAGTCAACTTAGGTGGCTATATAGAAAGGAAGAAGACCCTATGTCACCACAACATCAACAATTCCTGTAACATCAAGTCCTAGGCCAATATCAATGCTCCCACATTCCATCACAAGCCCAACAAGCACATAATCCAAACACTAATGCTGCCACATCCATACCACAAATCACCCTAACTATTCCTAGCAACACCCCAAATGCAAGTACTTCCATAAGTCTACCATCCAACGATCCTAAATCCATTGCCATCATATCCCAACTACTTTCTCAACAAACTTCCAACATCACCCAACATCCACAACAATCCACCTTACAAAACCTTTCACCTACAAGTCTTATCATGCCACCTCATCACCAAACCTATCCACATGGCAATCAAATGTCCTTAAAAGAACAACAAGCAAGTCCAAATGGCCCTATGTACATAAATCAAGAAAGTCCAAGTCATCTTATGCAAGACCTAAAATCCTTTAACAAGGGAGAAACCAACCTAGAAAGTTCCTCCTTTGAGTCACCTTCACCATCCAATCATATACCAACACATGAGCCAACTAGTCCCATCCCAACACCTTTATGAAGTCCTTCATCACCTTCATCACCTTCATCCCCATGTTCCACTAATCCTTCATTAAAAGATTCCATGGAGATGCTTTTAGAGAAATTGGTCCACACAAATTTGATTGATCTATACTCCTTCAAAGCATATTCTCCATTTATGATTAAACCTAGAGGGTATAATGAAAACCATTATTGTGCATACCATATGTATAGGGGCCATACCATATCTACTTGTGTCTGATTTCAAAGATTAGTCAAGAACCTAGAAGATGGTGGTAAGATTGTTTTGGATAAAACCAATCCCTCTAATTCCATTATTTTTCCATCTAGCCCAAATCCTACTCCCATTATCCATCCAACAAATCCTAATCCTAAGCCTCCAACTTCCACTATTATCATCCGTCCCATATATTGTCCATTCACCCATACCCTTGTAAAGGATGTGATCCATTGTCTACGAGAAAGGAATAAAACATTTCCATGTCATCAAACACCTATTCTTGAGCCTCCCCATGAGTCCTTAAACACTTTGTCGAGTCTTTTAACCCCATCATGTGATCTACAAGCTATCAAGCTTATTAAAGAGCCTTCCACTTCCATTTGAGAAAACCAAGAGTTATGTCAAGAGCACGATCCAAAGCATGAAGAAACAATACCCCCTAAATCTAATCAAGATCAAATCATCCCCATCCAATCTATCCATAACATGTATCTTCTTTATGATCAAGATAATACCTATGAAGAAGCTATCCATGAGCACCTTGATCCTATCCATAATCCTATAATCCATGAGCAAGACATCCAAATTGCTCCTAGTCATCCTCCATCTAGCCCAATCTATGATCCTACACCTTCCACTTGTCATGATGAGACTTGTGCCTCCAAAGAAAACATAGAAGATCAAACAAATAATTTGGATCCCAATGAACATAAGAAAGATCCTAATGATCCTTCCACATCCACCATTGATCCCATTTCAAATCCACCATATCCTACTAGTCTATCCACATTCATTCATGAGTGTCCCTCCTTAGGACAACAACAACCTTTGTCCTCTACCTCACCCTCTCCATCCAATAACAAGCTCAAGTCTAGTGTCCAAACTACACATAGTCCCATTGTCAATTGCATGCTCCAAAACATGAACTACCAAGGCAAAGGTTTAGGGCTAAATGAACAAGGCATTTTGGAGCCAATCTATGTCAAGGTCCCTCCTCGCTCACTTGGCCTTGGATACACACCCCAAGGTCAACAATCAAAATATGTTGGTACTTACTCCACATTTCCTAAATCCACTTCCTTCCATCATAAACCCCATCATATTCCTAAAACATACATTGCCATTCCACCTCCCTCATCCTACAAATGTCAAAAGCATGTGACCATTCATCTTCCACCATCCACTTTACCTCCACTCCTTCCAACTCCTAATATCCCTCCATCCACTTTGCCACCATTGCTACCAACACCCCCTTACCCAATCATTCATAAATTCCCTCACATTCGTAATCTTGACCAACAAATGCACACATTGTCTAAACATAAAGCTTTCACTCTTCCCACCAACCCCACTTCCATTAAACCCATGGGATTAAAAAAAAAACATTTGGATGCCTCCTTACATAAAGCCAAAAATCCTAAGGGTCCTAATGCCTTAGGAAATCAATCCAAAAATTCAAAGCAAGGTACATTCAAAAATCCATCCAAACCCATACCTCCAAAAGAAAAATGGTATGGGTACCTAAGCAAAAATCAAGCAAATCAAATGAGGCATCCACATCCTGAAAATCCCAACCATTCACTTCCATTCAAAAATTCCATTCCATTCCAAAGTTTCAAATTCCTCCATCCCACATGTAAAGCAAAAATCATAAAAATACTAAGTCTATGTGGGTCCCTAAATGCTTACGTCATCCATCCACTAAGAAAACATCACCATTGCTTCCTACACCTCCATCCACTCAAAAGGTTCCATGTTTATCACAGTGTGTGTAGCCATTGGTCATGATTCCTTTCCATACCTCCATCACTGCATCATTCACTCATTATCCTACATATCTCCCCTATCACCTTCCTATGGTCCATACTTTTGAATAAGTCCATTATAATCCACATCATAATCCACTATATACCTGATCCATCTCACTTTCATGCCATCTCCCTACCAACATCGATGAGCACATTTGACATGGTCCATGTAACATTCCTCTCCAATGGGGCTATCACCTTTCATGGCACTAGACACTTGAGTCCCTCTCGTCCATATCCACCTTCTTCCATCCAAAAAGTCAAAAAAGTCAAAAAAAATTGAAAAATAAAAAAAGTAAAGATAAATCCCTTTCGTCTAATAGTGAAAACCTGGCAAACAGGTGCCTTGGATAAGTACCATGATGAAAACCTGGAAAATAGGCATCATGTGTAGGTTGATCTTCTATCCCACTTACACTTGGGGGCACCTTTTCTCATCCTACATACCATTTCCATATCCTATCCTACCATCCTTATCCATTACACCCATGTACCTATCATATCAACCCCTATCCATCCTCCCTATCTCCTTTTGATCTTGATAAAGAAATGGGAAAAAAATGTTGAAACATGGTTTGGATATCTCTTGATGTACCTAATCCCATCCAACCAATCCTATCATTACCCTCTTTCCATTACCCATTTTTCCATCCCATCCAAACAATTCTATCATCCTATTGTCATAAGCTTTGTCATGAAAAATCCTAAGTCTACTATCTAGAATGAGGCACGTTATTCCTATGTGACATAGTACTTGGAGATCACATCCTTGCTCTCTTACACATACATCCATTCTGTTGGTTTTTCTTTCTGAATCAGCAGAGGGTTTGCCATTTCCAATGCATAGGTAGATTCGGACAACTAATACAGGAGGTTGCATGAGCTGCCTCCCCTTCACTTCTGGTTCTGCCGCACCAAGGGGGTATCCCTATCACTAAAGATTTAAACTTGACTCGCCCAATGACACAAAGATTTAGCTTTTTAGAATAGGTAGAATACTCTCATTTTAGGACCAAGATTTTTAGGATAAATCACAAGGCTGGCAATGTTGTTGGACATATCTAGCTGATTGTGGATGAGAGTATGTAGGGGTCCTATTTCTACTCTTACAATGAACAGGTTTGAAATTATGAAATAATTTGTTTTATGTTTTGGATGCAAGACAAGGGGTTTTGGATCATAACTACTACACAAGAAGTAGACTGGTGCCTATCTCACGGCAAGGAGTCAACTAGACGTATACAAGTAAATGATTTGCACCTAGCATTCAAGTTTCAAGGGGTTAGGACTGGTGCTTGCCTTACAAACACCACCCAAGACTAAGTGTTTAGCTACCTCTACTTACACATATCCCAGATGACATACATTCTTCTCCATACTTGACCTAAAATAGTTTAATCCACTCCTTGAATGGAAGTTAAAAGATCAAGCATGCAATACAAAAAATCTATATCCTAGAATCTTAGAAACGCTTAGCAACCAGATTCAAAATAAGCAATGCATACAACAAATGGAGACAGACAACTAAACACATGCAAGAAGCATTTTTCATATAAACATGACATGAAACTGAAAGATGTGCAACATACATTCAAAATGCAACTCATAAACTCCAAAATGAGACAGAACAGCCCAGAAAAGCTCTATTCTTCGTTATTTTTCCCCAAAAATGCCCAAGTCTTCGACCACCTAAAATGAGTAACACAGTCTACACTTTATAGCAACACTGTGTACTCAACAATAATTACAAGGCATTTTCAAAATTCCACCTGAAACACCACACCAAAAAATGGTGCCCAAAAACATGAATACAGCGTGAAGAAGGAGGAAAATAGGTCAAATCGGGGAATGTGTAGCCGTTCGCAGATTTTCCTCACAAATCTAGTAGGTAGCTTGTCAATCATCGACCCATGCCTCTGCATTTCACCATTAATGGCCCAGCTACCCGCGAGATGCATCAGTTGTGTGCTTTGAACTTCCTTCCCGCTTGATATGCAACTGTGGATGCATACAAATCCCTCGCTTTCAGAAAGTTTAAAAGATGGCCGTCAATTTCCCTCCTCCCACCAAGATTAATGGCTTCGGTTCATGCTGACTAGTCATCAGCCAATGAAATCACACCACGTAGGCACCCTGTTTTCATTGCTGACTTTTCCGCCATCTATTTTGCCCTTTTCGCCTTGTATATGCAAAAGAACATGCATATACATACAACTGCTTGCATACAAAGCATGGACCCCAAATATTTACAAAACAAATCACAATCTCATTCGGGTCTGGCTTGTATCTTCCTTTTACATATATCACTTTTTATATTGCACATATAAATGCAATATACATACAAGCCGCGGATGCCAGCCACTTTATCAATCGGATTGGAAAATTTTGAAATCCGGGCCTTGTATCTAATTCTTTGCATATTGGCTTGCATATACAAGCACCTAACATTCAAGTCATGGACCCCACCGTTAAACTTGCCAAATTTGACTTTTAAGTCGGGTCTAGCTTGTTGCGAATGTATGTAACCAATGTATATCACACATATAATGCAAACATACAAGGAAAACATACATTCACCTGGTGGGTCCATCCCTTTATATCTCCTGCCTTGGATGTATCTTTTCTTTGTATGCTCCCTTTGCATGTTTCTACCCAATATACATTCTGTTTTATATGCTCACATTGTATGTTGAACACATATAATCTCCTTTGTATACCTGCGGGTCCCACCTCTTGCATATTGGCCCTTTGCACATTTCCCTTGTATATGGCGAATGCATATCACATATACAATGCAACTTATATACGAGATACAAAGCCTTTGTATGTGAGGCAGACCCCACCAAATGTATCTCACCTTTTGTATGTTGACTTTGCATGCACCATCATTGTATCTTTGCAATGCACATTTCCTTTGTATGTGCGCTTGCCTTTGTATCTAGCCATTGCATGTCTAAATATACAACACAAATATACATGCAAATCTTCACATACAAGCAAGGAATATTCCCAAAATCTGTGATAGATTCTTCAATGCATATACAAACCCGATATGCATTCAAAATGCATACAATCAATTTTTTCACTTTTTTGAAAGCCGATTGAATATTTTTGGCCCACAAATGTACATTTGTACCTACATGTATATACAAATGGCCTTGTATGTACAAAGACACTTGCATGCAACTATTTTTTGCAATTTTCAATTGAGAAGGCCGAATGACTTAGAGAATTTTGGATTTTTCTGAAAAGTGCATGTTGATTCAAATGCTCAAAACCCAAACTATAAGTAGGCACCAACACATTCCATTCTATAGCCTATCCTTTTATCCTATCCATTTATCATGATCCTTTCATCCATCCACTATCATCCATCCTTTTGTCCAATCCCATTCATTCCCTTGCACCTAGACTTGGTTTCCCCCTTGTCATTGGTACCTAACATAAAGTCTATCAAAATGATCATCTAATCAAAACATTTCAAAAATCCAAAAAAAATCAAATATTCCCAAAATCACAAAAAAAAAATCAAAATATCCAAAAAATCAAAACTTTTCAAAAACACAAAAAAAATCAAAATATCCCAAAAATCCAAAAAATCCAAAAAATCACAACATTTCAAAAAATACAAAAAAACAAAATATTCCCAAAGATACAAAAAAATGAAATATCCATCGAAAATCCAAGAAATAAGATCAATAATCATCAAAATCAATCCATCCAATCAATCCAAATTATCAATCTAGTCATCAATCAAATTAGTAATCCAAATCAAACAATCCAATCATCAATCGAATCATCAAATAAAAAAAAAATTCAATCAAATCATCAACTCAATCAATCAAATCAAACAATTCCTTCAAATCAAATCTCATCAAAACAAATCCAATCACATCATCAGATCAAGCCAATCTATCAATCATCCAATCTATAAAACAATCAAACCAATCAAAAAACACAATCAATCCATCCACTTTCATCATCACCATCAATAAAACACAAATCAAAACTACATCTCCTCTTTATCATTACTTTCCTTGATCATGTGGACACGGGTATGTAGGCCTTCTAGAGCACAAAGAAAGTGCCTAGATTTAGGCACAAGACTATATTCCTCTTTCTTCTTTCATCATTCTTCCATCATCTATCATCATAATCACTTCTTCAAATCAACTCATCAATCACATTCATATCAATCCAATTCAATCGAATCAATTCTTCAAATCAATCCTTTCATCCAACCAAATCACTCCAAACAATGATCCAAATGCAAGTCATCATTTATCCATACCAATCAAGTTAATCAATTATGTCAAATTATCCAATCAAATCAATGGTCTTGATCCTAATCTTGTCGTAAACCAAATCAATTAATTATCATCATAATCAATGGGATATATCGTTCCCACATCCTTGTGTTGATCTAGGGATATATCGTTCCCTGCAATGACAACAATATCAATCATCAAATCAATCAATCAATCAATCATTGGTTTACAGGTTGACAGGGGCAATACCTTGTTTGTTTTTGTATCATTTGTGCTTGCTTGTGTGTGTTATCTTTTTATCTTGCATTTGTATCACATCGGTATCAACCCAGCTAATATTCATATCTTGTATCTAGACAAGGTTGTATTATGCTGGGGTACTAGACACATCATCACCTTGGTTCTTATACCTTGGTGCATAATGTCTAATGTTATATCAAACATCATGGTTGCTCACCTTCATTGCAGCATAAGGCATCCATCCCTTCTTCTATCCATTCCTTTATCTTTTGCCATTCCATTCATTTCGAGAGCATACCTGTGTGTGTCCAACCTGCCTATCCTCTTGAGGGGGCATCATCACCCTATCCTTTTCTACTATCCATTTCCTTAACTTCTTTGAAATGATGTTACTTGACACAAGTCTTATCATCTTGCAACATCATCTCAAAGAGGGGCAAATGTAGACACTCAAAATTGTCTAGGTCTTCTTTACACATGACCTTGTATGTCTTTGCCCTAGGTCCTGGTTACACAACACATTGTTGACATGAACTTGTATGTGTTCCCCTAGGTCCTAGTTCATCCCATCTTAATCACATTTGTCTAACTTAATCACCTTCTTGATTAATTAAATAAACCCACTTTATTTAGTTAATCCCACTTGATTACATTCCCAATTAATTAAATAAACCCTATTTATTTATTTAATTGTACCTAGTCACATGTCTCACATAATTCAAATTAAAAATTAATTTTTTCCCTCACCTCTCATCACATTGCAACACATGTCGCATGTCTCCATCTTCCACTTAATTTGCTTTCACATGTCAAACTAATTCAAATATAATATTTGAATTAGATTCCTTTCATTCTCCATTGCACACTTGCCATGTGACTACAATCCCTCTTTGAGTGGGAAACCCTAATCCAACCCTAATCAATCTTGACTATCCATACCTTTCAATGTAACTCTCAATCACAACTGTCCATTCAAATTTGCCTTTTCTATAAAGGTAGCCTCTCTTGACCCATTTGAAATAAATCTTCTTCTAGTATCCACATGGTGTCAAAATTTCTTCTCAATCCCTCATCCATCTATCTTGCATTCACCCAATCATTCATCTATCCATCCCTATCCTATTGTTATGCTGTTGAATCAAGCAATAAACATTAATCTATTTGGGTAAAGCTAGAGTGCTTCGGGTGTGGTGGTGCCTGCATAAGCAATCAGGTTTTAAGCATTTAAATATGCAGGCCCCTTCCCAAAAATCCAAAGAGTTCTCTCTTTTGACCTCTACAGTGCTAAAAAATGCATAAAAATCAGTCATATGCATGTGTCTTTGTATATACAAGGGTTGCTTGTATATACATACTGGTGAAATATGCATTGGCGGGTGTAAAATCTCCATCAGCCTTTGAAAAAGTGAGTTGTATGCATTTTACATGCATATTGGGCTTGAAATGATGCATATACAAAGGGGGAATCTTTCACAGATTCTTGGGAATACTCCCGCTTTGTATATCGGGTTGCATGTGGAGGTGCATTGAAAAATATACAAGGGGCTTTGTATGTTCGGCAACATACAAAGAAGGGGAGTTGCAATTGGTGGGGCCCGTAGATAGGATATACAAAGGCGAATGTATGTGAAGTATACATTCAAAATATACAAAACAAAGGCATACATTCTGGACCCGAGAGATAAATTAGCTGAAGTTAATAATATTTTGGGTCCGCTACATGTATATTGGGCACTTGTATGTGCTGATATACAAGCGAAGATACAAAGGTCAAGATGCAAGCCAGACTCAAATAAGTTTACAATCTACTTCATAACATTTTGGGGTCCGCCTTGTATATTAAACTGTTGCATGTATATGCATTTTGCATATATAGGGATTTTTGAAGGGTGAACAGTGGCGATTGTATATGCATTTGAATATGCATGTATATGGGTGAAAAGTTAGCGATAGAGGAGTGAGGTTCTGACATGGCATGATATTATTAGTTCGCGACTTTTCAAAGGTGTTTTGAGCCGTTTATCTCAGTGATGGAATCAAAATCGACGGCTATCTTTCAGTTTTGTACAGCGATGGGTTTCTTTGTATGCGACCACATTTTTTGAACGAGAAACTCCATGGGCATGCTGTTGCAGGTTTCAAGGGGGCTGCGGGTAGCTGAGGCAATAATGGCAGATTGTGCAGGGAAGTATGGGTGAGGCGACAGGTGAACTACCAGGCTTACGAAGAGAACCTTCAGGTGGCGGCCTAGATCCTGATTCCATCTACTCCTTTCTCCTTGTCCCTCTGCTGCATTAACTATTTTGAGCACCATTTTCTAATGCATTGTATCTAGTAGAAATTTTGATTAGCCTTGTAATTAATTTTGCTGAGTTCACGGTTTTGTTATAAAATGCAAACTGTGTTACTCATTTTGGGTTGTTGAAGACTTGGGCAATTTTGGGGGAAAAATAACAAACCACGAGACATTTCTTTGCTATTCTATCTCATTTTGGAGTTTATGTATTGCATCTGTGATGTATCTTGCACATATGTTCAGTTTCAGTGTTGATGTTATATGAAAAATGCTTGTTGCATGTATTTATCTGTTTGTCTCCATTTGTTGCATGTAATTTCTTCTTTTGAATCTGGTTGCTAAAGGTTTCATAGATTTAGGGATACAAGTTTCTGTATCACGTGCTTCATCTCTAACTTCCATTCAAGGAGTGGATTAAACTATTTTAGGTCAAGCATGGAGAAGGTTGTGTGTCAGCAGGGATATCTGTAAGTAGAGGCAACTAAATACCCATCCTTGGGTGATGTTTGTAAGGCAAGCATCAATCCATCCCCTTGAAACTTGAATGCCAGTTGCAAGCCATCCTCATGTATATGTCTATTTGACTCCTTGCCCTGAGATAGGCACCAGTCTGCCCTTGTGAAGTAGTTATGATCCAAAACCCCCTGTCTTGCATCAAAACCATCAATTCAAACCATTCCACATTTTGAACCTGTTAGTTGTAGGAGTAGGATTAGGAACCCCTGCATACTCTCATCCCTGACCAGTTAGATATGTCCAAGAACGTTGCCAACCTTGTGATGTATCATCCACATCTTGGTCCACACATGAGAGTATTCTACTTGTTGCTGTCAAGCTAAATCTTCCTGTCATGGAGCTAGTCGATGTTACATCTTTAGTTATAGGGACACCCCCTTTGGTGCAGCAGAACCAGAAGTGAAGGGGAGGTAGCTCACGCAACCTCCCATAATCTATTGGCTGAATCTACCTGTGCATAGGAACTAGCAAACCCTCTGCCGATTCAGAGAAAATTACCAACAGATTTTGGCGACTCCACTGGGGAAGAATTCATGAAAAAAGAATTGTATCTGTGTGCCCATCCGAGTCACCAACAGAATTGGTGACTTTGTTGGGGAGATCAATGTCATATCCATGAAAGTTTGAGTCTAAGATATTGAAGAATTAGGCCTGGAAGTGCCTTGTTGTAGCAAATTTAAACTTTTATGTGTGGCTCTAATGTTGGGGAACCCAGAAAGAAAGAAATGCAGTTTCAGCTTCGGCCAGTTTGATGATCATTCCTCTGCCAAGGAGGTGGCGACTTTGTTGAATGAACCTATCAGTAGCTGCAACATATCTAGGTATTTGCATAAGTTTTAAAAGATTCCCTATTTGGTGAAATAGCACTGGTTAAAAGGGAAATATTGGTGAAAGCAGAGCTTGCATGCTTTTGTTATAACCTAATCTTTTTTTCAAAAGGGCATGCAGTATTGTTCAAAAGACTCATATAGAGGACTTTAGGAAGGCTGAAATAGCAGTTTGTATTTCAAAGGCCTAAGATCATACTGTGATTGAAAATCTGAGTAGAGAAGGGGGTTGCAAAAACATAAAAAGATGTATTGTCAGCACATGCACCCTTATGAGGTGTCAAATGCAGTGATGTATAATAATCAGTCCCAACCATGTAATAAAAGAAGTTTTAGCCTTCACAGATATAAGCCCATAAATTTTGATGGCATTTGTGGCTACCCTAATGCTTTTCCATCTAAAATCAGAAAGTATTTGCCCAAATTGAATGGTGTGAAGGATGAATCAGCTGAGAGACACTTGCAACACTTTATAAATGTTGTAGATGATTTTGAGATTGACCATGAAGATGTAGTTATGAGATTATTTGTTCAATCTCTAGATAAAGATGCAAGGGACTGGTTCTCCTATCTTCCAGCTTACTCTGTCAGCTCTTGGCATGATTTTAAATCTGCATTTCTAGATCAATATGGTGAAAGAATTTCTGATTATGCAGTTATTAGTGATTTTATGTATATCCATATTGAAGAGGATGAGTTGATTCTAGCCTTTAACCTCAAATTTATGAGGACATTGAATAGAATTCTAGAATGCATAAGACCTAATGCTGCATTGTGCCTAGTTGTCTATTTGGGAGCATTTGATAGGAAAATGAGCTATAGATTGAGGGACAAGGAGCCCACCACATTGCATTAGGCACGACAGTTTGCAATAGACATTGAAAATAATTGGAGGTATGGAATTCAAAAGGGTTATTTCTCTAAAAATTTTTGCTGCCCTAGGGCCACCAATGTTGATGAGGGATATAGTTTAATTGTTGGAAATGAATGTCAAAGTACTCACACCCCTGCTGTCCCAATTTTTGCATCATCCTGAGTTGATGATGTTTCTGTTATAGAGGAGGATGTCCTGATTTGCCTGGCAAATGAAGTTGATAATAATAAATTTTCAAATAATATTTGTATTCCAGTCCTAAACAAATAGCATTCATGCTTAAATGATCTAGCTATGCAAAGTAGTGATCATATGGATCAAGAGTCAATATTAGTTTCATCAGGAAGCACTAGAGGGCTGGAAAATGATGTAGATTGTTTAACTTCAGAGTGTATTGAAGTAGCAGAAATCTTATATGTGGGGCAATCAAAGATTAAAGATGATAAAGATGATATCCATGATCAATTCATGGATCAGGTTTGTTCTTCTTATGACTCTAGGTCTGATAATGATGAAAAAGAAATGGATTGTCATGAAGAAGAAATAGAGACCTTTGCAATGAGCATGAATCCCCTTTATGATGAGCCTATGGATGCATTTGATTTTATGAGTCAAGACTTTCAGTGGTGCAAAACTAACCCTCTGTTTGAAAATGATAATACTGACTTACAAAATATGGATAATGAATGCTCAGTATCAGTTGGTTCAGACATGTGCAATGATAGCTATGTGGATCAGGATTTTTTTTCAATGTCAGTGAATGATATAAATGATATTGAGGGTCTCATGTTTTCTGAGTGTTTTCAGTTTTTAGATTAGCTGGATGAGTGCCTGGTTATGTGTAACAGTCACGTAAATGATAAGGAATGCCAAGAGCAATATGATATACTATTTATCAAATATAACATACATATGTTACCTAATGCTGAAGAATATTATAATGTGTATGGTTATATATTTGGTTGTAAGGTGCAGAGTGACAGAGGCAGTATTGACAGGGGCAAGTTTTCAAAAATGCTAAAGCATGTAATTGATCAGATCAACTTATGGGCAGATTGTTTTAATTTTTTCAGCCATGGTTAGGATTATTCAGTTTGGAATCAGGCATTTGATAGAATAACATTGTGGTTCTTCCTTTTTGGCTGCCTGGGGCCGCCAAAATAATGTTTGAAAATATAATTTCTGTGTAAGTTGGTGCAATGTTCGACTCTGTTGCCTAATGGATAAGGCCTAATTTGCAAAACCAGAGATTTTGAGGTTCTCGCCATGCTTGCAAGAGGCATGTGTCCCCAGACAGAGCCACTGGTGGTTCCTGCATAAGCAATCAGGTTTTAAGCATTTAAATATGCAGGCACCTTCCCAAAAATCCAAAAAGTTCTCTCTTTTGACCTCTGCAGTGCTAAAAAATGCAAAAAAAATAGTCATATGCATGTGTCTTTGTATATACAAGGGTTGCTTGTATATACATATTGGTGAAATATGCATTGGCAGGTGTAAAATCTCCATCGGCCTTTGAAAAAGTGAGTTGTATGCATTTTACATGCATATCAGGCTTGAAATGATGCATATATAAAGGGGGAATCTTTCACAGATTCCTAGGAATATTCTCACTTTGTATATCGGGTTGCATGTGGAGGTGCATTGAAAAACATACAAGGGGCTTTGTATGTTTGGCAACATACAAAGAATCGGAGTTGCAATTGGTGGGGCCCGCGGACAGGATATACAAAGGTGAATGTATGTGAAGTATACATTCAAAATATATAAAACAAAGGCATACATTCCGGACCTGAGAGATAAATCAGCTGAAGTTAATAATATTTCGGGTCCGCTGCATGTATATTGGGCACTTGTATGTGCTGATAAACAAGCGAAGATACAAAGGTCAAGATGCAAGCCAAACCCAAATAAGTTTCCAATCTACTTCATAACATTTTGGGGTCTACCTTGTATATTAAACTGTTGCATGTATATGCATTTCGCATATATAGGGATTTTTTAAGGGTGAACAGTGGCGATTGTATATGCATGTATATGGGCAAAAAGGGCAAAATGAGAGGGCGAAAAGTCAGCGATAGAGGAGTGAGATTCTGACGTGGCACGATATTATTGGTTTGCAACTTTTCAAAGCTGTTTTGAGCCTTTTATCTCAGGGATGGAATCAAAATCGATGGCTATCTTTCAATTTTGTGCAGCAATGGGTTTCTTTGTATGCGATCGCATTTTTTGAATGGGAAACTCCATGGGCATGCTGCTACAGGTTTCGAGGGGGCTGCAGGTAGCTGAGGCAATAATGCCAAATTGTGCAGGGAAGTATGGGTGAGGCGACAGGTGAACTACCAGGCTTACGAAGAGAACCTTTGGGTGGCGGCCCAGATCCTGATTCCATCTGCTCCTTTCTCCTTGTCCCTCTGCTACATTCACTATTTTGAGCACCATTTTCTAATGCATTGTATCTGGCGGAAATTTTGATTAGCCTTGTAATTAATTTTGCTGAGTTCACAGTTTTGTTATAAAATGTAAACTGTGTTACTCATTTTGGGTTGCTGAAGACTTGGGCAATTTGGGGGGAAAAATAACAAAACATGGGACATTTCTTTGCTATTCTATCTCATTTTGGAGTTTATGTATTGCATCTGTGATGTATCTTGCATATATGTTCAGTTTCAGTGTTGATGTTATATGAAAAATGCTTGTTGCATGTATTTATCTGTTTGTCTCCATTTGTTGCATGCAATTTCTTCTTTTGAATCTGGTTGCTAAGGGTTTCATAGATTTAGGGATACAAGTTTTTGTATCATGTGCTTCATCTCTAACTTCCATTCAAGGAGTGGATTAAATTGTTTTAGGTCAAGCATGGAGAAGGTTGTGTGTCAGTAGGGATATCTATAAATAGAGGCAACTAAATACCCATCCTTGGGTGATGTTTGTAAGGCAAGCATCAATCCATCCCCTTAAAACTTGAATGCCAGTTGCAAGCCATCCTCATGTATATGTCTATTTGACTCCTTGCCCTGAGATAGGCACCGGTCTGCCCTTGTGAAGTAGTTATGATCCAAAACCCCCTGTCTTGCATCGAAGCCATCAATTCAAACCATTCCACATTTTGAACCTGTTAGTTGTAGGAGTAGGAATAGGAACCCCTGCATACTCTCATCCCGGACCAGTCAGATATGTCCAAGAATGTTTCCAACCTTGTGATGTATCATCCACATATTGGTCCACACATGAGAGTATTCTGCCTATTGCTGTCAAGCTAAATCTTCCTGTCATGGAGCTAGTCAATGTTACATCTTTAGTTATAGGGACACCCCCCTTGGTGCGGCAGAACCAGAAGTGAAGGGGAGCTAAATCTTCCTGTCATGGAGCTAGTCGATGTTACATCTTTAGTTATAGGGACACCCCCCTTGGTGCGGTAGAACCAGAAGTGAAGGGGAGGCAGCTCACGCAACCTCCCGTAATCTGTTGGCCAAATCTACCTATGCATAGGAACTGGCAAACCCTCTATCGATTCAGAGAAATTACCAACAGGGTGCGACACTCTCCACCTTATCAATGGACTATGAGTCGAGATGAGGTTTGCATTCATTTGATTTGCATTTGTTATCATTTCCTTCATGTCAATTTTTCATGATTTCAAAAATATTTTCTCCTATTGTATAAATGACTTTAATTAAAACTATTCTAAGTCTCGTGGCTACAAAAGACATGCATCTTGAACAACTAGATGTAAAAACAACTTTTCTACATCGAGATTTGGAGGAAGAAATATACATGTAGCAATCATAGGGATATGAGGTCAAAGGTAAGGATGACTTAGTGTGTAGGTTAAAAAATAGTTTGTATGGCTTGAAACAAGCACCCCATTGTAGACACCTAAATTTGACCATATCTTATGGCATTACCATGCGACATATTTTCTTCTAAGTCCCCTTCATGACCCCTTAAATCACTCCCATTAGTTAAATAAATTATATTTATTTAACTAATTCCTCTCATCTTTTTATCCTCTTCTTACATCAAATTAAATAAATCTTATTTATTTAATTCCATTTTGTCCTCCATTCGCACCAAATTAAATAAATTTTATTTATTTAATCTCATTTTCCTCCATCATCTAATTTAAGTAAATTAAATATTTATTTAAATCCCACATGTCTCTCATAATTTAAATAGTTTTATTATTTAAATTATTTATCTGCACTCACATCCATATTTTTAACCTCATTCATTGTGCGCCATAAGCACTTCCTCTCTAAAATCAATTTAAAAATCCTATTTATTCGCACTCTCATTTTAATTTTAGTCACATGTCATCCTCATTTATGGTGCATCATAAGCACTAACTTTGAATTTCAATCATGTTCATCCACTTCATCCCTCACCCTTCTTATCCTAGACATCCATTTGATTCCCTCTCTATCTATAAATTGAAACTCTTATTTCAATTTGAAACTCTCACACACTCTCATCAAATTTCTATACACACATATCTATCAATTTTCACTTATCTCATATCATTTTTGATAATTTTCTATCAAGATTATGCTAGTTGTGTGAGTAGCCTGGACAAAACATCCAAAGGACAAAGCAATGGAGCTTGGGTGCACTTCATTCTATCCTATCAGAAGTCTAATTTTATGCAAGATTTGAAAGTAATGATTTATTGTTTCTCTTTATGTTATTTCCCTTGCATGATTTTTGGGGTTTCATTTTCGCACACCTGGTAGTTTTTTATTTACTCACATTCCTTGATCTAGCTTGCTTTTTTCAGGTTTTCTTAATGTTTTGTTGTAGGTTTATATCATTTTTGGACAAAACCCTAGGTTTTAAAGATTTCAACATATCTTCCAAATGGATACGTGTTTTTCTACAAGATATTAACTCTAGTTTTTCTATTGTCTAAGAATGCTCCAACAAAAAAATCACATCTTTATCATCAGTTTTGAATGATTTATAACTATTTTAGGTTTTTTCATAAATCTACATTTTTGTATGCAAATTAGTGAATTTTCCTAAAATTTTTACATTTATGGAAATCTCTTGAATGTTTAATGGGACACAGATTTAATTTTGAGGTCACTTATGGTAAAAAATACTCAATTCTTTATCAATTGTAAGGTTTTCTTAAATCCACATTTATGGGCACAAATTAGGGATTTCCTCCAACTTTTTTATATTTCTACAAAGGTCTCAGAAAATTAGCAGGGGTCTCTTCTTTGAGTTTTTACTTTTTATGTCAAAAATATTTCAAAATAATCAAATCTATGTCACTATCTAAAAAAAATGTATCTGAAATTGCAATCTTCTGATGAGCTCATCTTTTATGGCTACATTATAACATTATTTTCTAATTTTTTTCAAAGATTTGGTTCTTTTCTAACACTTTGATTGCTTGTATCTCATTTTTCGAAGATCAATCTTTGAAACTACTAATGCATTATGTGCGACACCGCTTATCAAAGATCATTTTTTTCTCACTAATCTAAGCACTTAGTTTTAATCTAGGGGGATAGTAATTGAACGTTGTTTGCAATGTCTTAGGATTTTGAAAAGGGTGTATGCTCGCTCCTCACACCTTTTGGTGATCTTGGAGATCACAAACCCCTTCATTATCCCTTTGTTTATTTGTTAAATCCCAAGGGCATTATCTCACATATGTTTTCCCCTTGCGCTTCGTGAGAGCTTGGGGATCAAAAGTTAATAGTGTTCCTTCCCTTTAGGAGGCCTACTAGGGGATTTCATCATCCCTAGGGATGACCTCAACCACGTGTACTGGTGGGGTATATTAAAAGGAGTAGTGAATGTTGTACCTCAATCTAGTTGTGAAGTCATTGGGACATCCTTGAGGCCCCAAGTAAATTTAGACACAAGGTGAAGTGGTATTTGCTTTCGCTTATGCCACATCCTTTTACAAGCTAGTGTTCATAGATTTGGGCCTCATTGTACCTTTTGTATTTGACAAGACTCTCCTAGAAGCTTGTAAAGCCTAGTTAAGACCCTTTAGCAATCATATCCTATGGTGCATCACTGTAGCAAGGGGATAAGAGCTCACACTATTACCTCTGTTGCTTGAGATGGAATAAAATTTGGGCAAGACTTTAGTCTCCAAAGTAAGGGGTGTAAGGTGGTCCATGACCTTGCATTTCCTATATACCCAAGAAATGGTAAATGGTATCAAGGGATGGAAATCACCATTATCTAATAGTGGAGATTGAAGTTACACCTGAGTGAGTCCATGGGAAATGATACTCCTACTTGAATAATTCTAGGTTTGTTCATGTGCTTGGCATGTTTTCCTTGCACAATACAAATAAAAGCCACTTTATCCGTGAAGTAATTTGCACCATTTTCCTTGATAATTCAATTCATCCATTGTCTTCTTGTGTTTCTTTTTCTTGCCAAAATCTAAAAATCCAAAAAAACCAAAAAAAATCTCAAAATCCAAAAAAAACCAAAATATCTCCAAAAATCTAAAAAAAATCAATCTTCCAACCTAATCTAGCATCCATCCTAATCATTCTCTTACACCATAATCACCCATCTAATTATCTTATCCCAATCATCTCTTTCATCCAATACAATCCATTTTACCCTAATCGTCCATATGGCACTCGAAGATCCTTATGGCACCCAAACAATGTTTGAGGAACTCAAAAGATTATATGGAAAGTATCCAGTCACTCCTACATCATCATCCCTACCTCCCATCAACAACCAATCAAATTTATCCATACCCCAAACTTATCAAACATCCACCTTACCCCAAACCTCACAAGTCCAAATTCCTAACCATGCTTCATCTTCACACATACGAAATCCCACTATCTCACAACTCCAACAACAACTCCAACAACTCATCCTTCAATAACAACAAGCCTTTCTTTAACAACTCCTAGCCACCCAAGAAGACCAAAAACAACCACAACCTTTATCCTTTCAACAAACCCAACCACAATCCCCTATGTCATACTCATCAACTTCATACCAACCTAGTCCAACCACATATCAAGATAGTCTTACCTCAACCTATCCCACTTCTTCCAATATCAACCAATATCCACATCAATCCATACCTCAAGGTCATCCAACTATTTTTTCCAACATCTCACCTAAACCCCAAGTCCATTTACAAGACTATTAGGTTCCTTTACAACAAGAATATGCAAGTCCAAGTTACCATTTGCACCAAGATCAAGTGTCCTTAAGTACTTATGCTACCTTTGACAAGGTGAACACCACTCTATATTATGAATCCTATGAGTACCCTCCATCATCATCTAATCAAATGCCTATCCAAGAGCCTACTAGTCCTATCCCAACAACACCATGTAATCCTAACCATTTGGTCCAGCAACCTTCTAATCCATCAATTCCTTCATTTCCTTCACTAGCATGTCCCTCCAATCCTCCACCATAATATGAGGCTGAGATACTTTTAGAAGAGTTGGTCCAAGTAAATTTTTTTAAGCTACCACCAATACAACCCTTTGTAGAAAACCACATTAAACGCTATTGGTATAATTAAAATTATTATTGTGCATACCATAGGGTTAGCATCTATAAGACATTTGATTGTCCCACACTTAGGAGATTGGTCAAGAACCTCATAAAATGTGCTAAGCTTGTGCTCACAAAACCCAATCCTAATTCATCCCCTCCTATTATCCCTTCACCTAATCCTAATCCAATACTTTCCACCCTTATTGTCTAGCCATTATATTGTCCACCCACCCATATACTTATGAAGGATGTGATCCAATGGCTATTAGAAAGGAATCAAACATCTCCATGTCATCACACACCTATCCTTGAACCTATCCAAAAACCTTACAGAAATATATCTATTCCTCCAAACACATCATGTAGTCCACAACCTATCAAGCCTCTTGAAGAATCCCTTAGCATAAGTGCAATTAAAGATCCATCATGTATAGTTACATGTTGTTGATCATCTATAGCCTATCAAGCCTATCCAAGAGTCTCCCACTCCCATTAAATAAAACCAAGGGCTATGTCAAGAGTCTAATCTAAAGCATGTGGAAACATCAACCCCTCATCCTAATTAAGATCTAAACACCCTATCTAATTCCATTCTTGATTTCATTCCATCATATGATCAACCTATTCATAACCTATATTATTTATGACCAAGACCTTATCCATGAGCAAGAAATCCAAATTCCTCCTATCCATAATTCACTTAATCCCATCCATAATCCCACCACTTACAACACTAGTCCTATCCATCCTCCAACTAATCCTATCCACCATCCAACAACATCCACTTCCCTTGATGAGACACTCGGTCCCCAAGAAAATATAGACAATCAACTTCTTACTAAGCATAATGTTGATCAAGATCCTCATGATCCTTCACCATCCTCTATTGATCCCATTCTAAATCCATCATCCTATCCTCTTGGATCCAACACCTTCATTTGTGGTGGCACTCTTGTAGGATATAAACAACTTCTATCCACCACTCCACCCTCCCCATCTAATAAAGGACTCGCATCTTGTGTCCTAAATAATAAACATCCTATTGTACATCGCATGCTCCAAAACATGAATCATCATGAAAAAGTCTTAAGCCTTCATGAACAAGGTATTTTGGAGCCCATCCATGTCAAAGTTCCTCCACAATATATCCCAAGGAAAACAATCCCAAGATGTTGGTACTGTTGGATTTTTCTCTTTGAATCAGCAATGGGTTTGCTAGTTCCAATGCATAGGCAGATTCGGCCAACAAATATAGGAGGTTGTGTGAGCTGCCTCCCCTTCACTTCTAGTTCTGTCGCACCAAGGGGGGTATCCCTACAGCTAAATATTTAACTTTGACTCAGCCAATAGAAAGATTTAGCTTTACAATAAAGGCATAATACTCTCATGTTTGGACCAACATTTGTGTGATAAATCACAAGGTTGGCAGTGTTCTTGGACATATCTAACTGGTTAGGAATGAGAGTATGCAGGGGTCCTATTTCTACTCCTATAAACTAACAAGTTTGAAGTTTTGAAATGATTTGTATTATGTTTTGGATGCAAGACAGGGGTTTTTGGATCATAACTACTACACAAGGGTAGACCAGTGCCTATCTCAGGGGAAGGAGTCAACTAGACATATACATGTGAATGATTTGCACAAACTCAACAGAGATTCAAGTTTCAAGGGGTTAGATTGGTGCTTGCCTTACAAACATCACCCAAAAATGAGTATTTAGCTATCTCTACTTACAAATATCCCTGCTACCATACAATCTTCTTCATACTTAACCTAAAATAGTTTAATCCACTCCTTGAATGGAAGTTAGAGATCAAGCATGCAATACATAAATCTATATCCTAGAGTCTTAGTAACCCTTAGCAACCAAATTCAAAAGAAGGGATGCATACAACCGTGGAGACAAATAGCTAAACACATCCAATGAAGCATTTTTCATATAAAAATGCAATGAAACTAAACATATGTGTAACGTGCATTCAAATGCAACTCATAAACTCATGAAATGAGACAGAACAACCAAAAAGCTCTATTTTTTGTTATCTCTCCAAAAAATTGCCAAAGTCTTCCACCACTGAAAAAATGAGTGACACAGTCCTGATATACCTAGAATGTGTACCTAGCAATTAATTACATGGTCTTTTCGAGATGATGCCAGATACAGTGTACCATCAGAATGGCACCTAAAACATTCAATGCTCCAGGTAGAAGAAGAAGAAGGGAGTGGTTGAATTTAGGAAGTGTGCTGCCACTTGGAGATTTTCCTTTAAAAATGGTAGCTGGCATGTCATCATCGACCATACCTCTACAATTTTGCCATAAATGCCAACCTACTGATTTCGAGATGCAGCAATGGTTCACACACTCTAGAACTCTTTCATTTGAAAAGCATCTATGAACACAAAAATTCTTCCTTCCCTGAAGATTTGAAGCAGGTCGTCAATTCATTTCCTCCCGTCGAGATTTGTGGCTTCAAATCATGCTAAAAAGTCCACAACCAATGAAAACATGCCACGCAGGTGCATTATCCCCTTTGACTTTTTACATTGTGAACATACATTTTGCTTTTTCACCCTTTTTACCTTTCCACCCATAGCACATTCAAATTTTATATATGCAGTTGCATATACATACAACTGACCTTAGACATGTGATAGCCTGCCATTGGATCACCATCGCTGAATATTTGCATCTCTATCGGCAATCCATTGTATCCATTTTTGCTTTTGAAATTGTATGTGCAATTGTATATACATACAATCACCACATACAAGGGTGGACCCTAAATCTTCATAAAACAATTTGAAACTGCAATCGGGTCCCGCCTTGTATCACCATTCTTTTTATATATCTCCTTGTATATTGCATATATACAATGCACCATATACAACCAATTGCGGACCCCAACCTGAAATCCACCATAATTAATTCCTTCTTCACATCCAGATTGTACATGTACTTTGTATTTTGCATTGTCTATAGCACATACATACAATCTAGGACATACAACTATGTAGGCCCCACCAGGTTTTTGAACATCGTTGACTTTGACCGTAGCCTGCCTTGTATGTTTCTTTGTATCTGCTCATTGTATGTCCAATTGTATATTGGGAACATACAATCCCAATATACAACTACAGATTTCACCCATTTCACAAATGCAGTTTACTTTTCGGCTACATCCACTTTGCATATTTCATTTGTATCTTTACTTGTATACCTGATTGTATGTTGCAGATACATACAACCCCCTTTTCATATACTTGTGGGCCTGACCACCATTTAACCAAATTTGAATCCACTTTGAAGTCTGGTGTTGTATCTACCCATTGTATATCAAACATACATGCAAAATATACATACAATCCTTTACATACAAGCACAGAATATTCCAAGAATCTACCATGTACATCCACCTTTTTTACCTCTAGAATTACACCCGAATATCACATACAAGCCTGATATGCATACAAAGATGCATACAACTATTTTTTCCACTTTTTGAACCTGATTTGACTTATTTTCAGGTCCACAAATGTACATCTGCACTTGTACATACAAAGACATATACAAGCAGCCATATACAAAGATACATGCATAAAAATGTGAAGGTCGGTAGACTTAGAATTTTTTATGGGTTTGAATGAGAAATGCCTATGGAATCAAATGCTTGAAACCTAAACTAGCAGTAGACAGCAATATTGCCTCTATTTGGGGAGGCATGCCTCTTGTAGGTATGGCAAGAACCATAGATCTCTGGGACCGAGTGCCTTCTCCATTGGGCATAAAATCAAAGTTTCACCAACTTGCATCACAAATCACACCCTTTTAAAAATTTTCTTGGTGGCCCAGGGCCACCAAAAAGGAAAAACCAAAATTTTCCTTTGTCAAATATCTGATTTTCTTTTGATTTCTTCAAATGAAGCTGAAAAACACTTGGCTGTCTGCAGTACCCAGCGTTGCAATTATTTGTGTTACTGCTCCTTTCTCTTTCTTTAACAAATCTACAACAAGATTCAAAAGCATCTACCATTCTCAGCAATAGACTATCATGATCATATGAGTCACTGATGTTGCTTGGAAAAATAATAGACTCACATGAAACAAATGAATCCACATCATAATTTTGCCCTTCTTAAAAAAATAAGAGCTCCTCTGTATTGAACAAGTAGTATTCAGGCACAAGCAACATTTCATAACCAAAATGATATTCATTTTTAGGAACATTCAAGTATCCATCATCATTGCTCTCAACAATTTTATCATTAATGTCCACCTGGAATGTCTCAAGAGAAGGCATACATAGCTCAGAGTGCAACCCTACGTTGAAAGCTTCATAGTCACCCCTGCAACCAACACTATCTCCAACTATATGAGCACACACATCTACAACTTGTCCATTCACATCTGAATAGTGACCCTGATTTTCCTCTCCACCAATGCATTGATAATCAAAAACAAACATTTCAACCTCTGCATCGTAGGGGTGGTCATAATCTTCAAGGAAGCACTTATACTCAGCATCCATATATATTTCATCATTTGAAAGGCTCACATATGGGTCTGAATGCTGACAGTCATTAGCACATTCACTGTCGTCCCTTGAATCAATGTCTTCTATATTCAGAGTGAAGCTCTACATATCCACCTCATATAAATATTCTTGATCAGATGAGATATGCCTATTACTGCAAGACACAACTTCATGTATATCTTTCATTTCATCATTTGAAACACATTTTGCATCTGCAGGCTTCTCTTTTAGAGGCTGATAACAATCTTTGTCTTCATCATTATAGGATGTGCCCACATTTTTGACAACATCTTCTTCATGTTTGTGCATCACATCATGACTGCACCCATTGTTCTGAAATACATTCCACTTTGCAAAATCATCTCTCAATGAACACACTGGGAAAGATGAAATATATTCACTTTGAAAACTATTTTGAAGGCTTGCAGTCATGAAACCTATTGGCATTCCATATTTCTGATTATTTTCAATATCCATAGAAAATTTGTAGGCTTGGTGAAGTGTAGTTGGTTCTTTATCTCTCAATAAATAACTCATTTCTTCATCAAATGCAGCCAAATAAATTGCCAAGCACAATGCATCATTGGGTCTCATATATTCAGGAATCTGCTTGAGCAACTTAATAAATCTAAGATTAAAGGCTATAACCAGTTCCTCATCTTCCTTTTGGATATTCATGAAATGTATGATTAATGAGGCCAAATCAAATCTTTCACCAAACTGCTCTAGGAATTCAACTTCCAAATCTACCCATGAAGAAACTGAACACACAGGCAGGTCTAAAAACTAGACCCTAGCATGATCCTCTAATGACTGAAAAAAAAGTCTCATTACTACATCTTCAGCCTCTACCTCATAATCTTCTATCAAATTACAAAAATTTTGTAGATGTTTTTTTGCAGACTCAAAATTTGATCCACTGTATTTTGGGAAACATTTTCTAATCTTATTGGGAATAACATTTGGGTAACCACTTATTCCTTTGAAATTCAAAGCTTTATATCTTTAAAAAAAAAATGGTCTTCTTTAAGAGCACAACTAGGACTATTGCTCTATTTGAATCATTTCAAGTGAAAAGATGGAATACCTAGAAATATGTTGCATCTTTGGATAGGTTCAATCAACAGAGTCGCCACCTCCCATAGAGAGGACAGAATATCAAGAAGGCACCTTTATTTTCTAGATTCATCTGGCCAGAAGAGCACCACATGGTTCTTCCTTGGTCTTACTGCAACAACTTCACCTAGGTCTTCTAAATCTTGAAATTGCTTGATTCCCTAGCAGAGTTACCACTTTGTTGGTGACTCAGATGGGCAAAAATAACACTTTTAATTCAACTCCCCAGCGGAGTCGCCACTTTGTTGGATTTTTCTCTCTGAATCAGCAATGGGTTTGCCAGTTCTAATGCATAGGTAGATTCGACCAACAAATACAGGAGGTTGCGTGAGCTGCCTTCCCTTCACTTTTGGTTCTACTGCACCAAGGGGGGTATCCCTATAGCTAAAGATTTAACTTTGACTCACCCAATAGAAAGATTTAGCTTTACAATAAAGGAAGAATACTCTCATGTTTGGACCAAGATTTGTGTGATAAATCACAAGGTTGGCAGTGTTCTTGGACATATCTAACTGGTTAGGAATGAGAGTATGCAGGGGTCCTATTTCTACTCCTACAAACTAATAGGTTTAAAGTTTTGAAATGATTTGTATTATGTTTTGGATACAAGACAAGGGTTTTTCGATCATAACTACTACACAAGGGCAGACCAGAGCCTATCTTAGGGCAAGGAGTCAACTAGACATATACATGTGAATGATTTGCACAAACTCAACAAAGATTCAAGTTTCAAGGGGTTAGATTGGTGCTTGCCTTACAAACATCACCCAAGAATGAGTATTTAGCTATCTCTACTTACAAATATCCCTACTGCTATACAATCTTCTTCATACTTAACCTAAAACAATTTAATCCACTCCTTGAATGAAAGTTAGAGATCAAATATGCAATACATAAATCTATATCCTAGAATCTTAGTATCCCTTAGCAACCAGATTCAAAAGAAGGGATGGATATAGCCATGGAGACAAATAGCTAAACACATGCCATGAAACCGTTTTCATATAAAAATGACATAAAACTGAACATATGTGCAACATGCATTCAAATGCAACTCATAAACTCACAAAATGAGACAGAACATCCAAAAAGCTCTATTTTTCATTATCTCTCCAAAAACGTGCCCAAGTCTTCCACCACCAAAAAAATTAGTGACACAGTCCTGATATACCCAGAATGTGTACTCAACAATTAATTACATGGTCTTTTCGAGATGATGCTAGATACAGTGCACCATTAGAATGGCACCTAAAACATTCAATGCTCCAGGTAGAAGAAGAAGAAGAAGGGAGTGGTTGAATTCGGGAAGTGTGCCACTGCTTGGAGATTTTCCTTTAAAAAAGGTAGCTAGCCTATCATTCATCGACCATACCTCTGCAATTTTGCCATAAATGCCAACCTACCGATTTCGGGATACAACAATGGTTCACGCACTTTGGAACTCTTTCATTTGAAAAGCAGTTGCGAACACAAAAATTCCTCCTTCCCTGAAGATTTGAAGTAGGCCGTCGATTCATTTCCTCCCGCTGAGATCTGTGGCTTCAAATCATGCTAAAAAGTCCACAACCAATGAAAACATGCCACGTAGGTGCATTATCCCCTTTGACTTTTCACATCGCGAACATACATTTTTGCCTTTTTGCCCTTTTACCTTTTTGCCCGCAACACATTCAAATTTTGTATATGCAGTTGCATATTCATACAACTGACCTTGGACATGTGGCAGCTTGCCATTGGATCACCATCGTTGAATATTTGCATCTCTATCGGCAATCCATTGTATCCATTTTTTCTTTTGAAATTGTATGTGCAATTGTATATACATACAGTCACAACATATAAGGGCAGACCCCAAATCATCATAAAACAATTTGAAACCACAATCAGGTCCCACCTTGTATCACCATTCTTTTTATATATCTCCTTGTACATTACATATATACAATGCACCATATACAACCAATTGCAGACCCCAACCTGAAATCTGCCATAATTAATTCCTCCTTCGCATCTGGATTGTACATGTGCTTTGTATTTTGCGTTGTATATAGTACATACATACAATCTAGGACATACAACTGTGTAGGCCCCACCAGGTTTTTGAACATCGTTGACTTTGACCACAACTTGCCTTGTATGTTTCTTTGTATTTGATCAATGTATGTCTGATTGGATATTGGGAACATATAATCCCAATATACAACCGTGAATTTCACCCATTTCACAAATGTAGTTTACTTTTCAGCCGCATCCACTTTGCATATTTCATTTGTATCTTTACTTGTATGTCCGATTGTATGTCGCAGATACATACAACCCCCTTTGCATATACCTGCAAGTCCAACCACCATTTAACCAGATTTGAATCCACTTTGAAGTCTGGCATTGTATCTACCCATTGTATATCAAACATACATGCAAAATATACATACAAGCGTAGAATATTCCAGGAATCTACCATATACATCAACCTTTTTTACCTCCAGAATTGCACCCGAATATCACATACAGGCCCGATATGCATACAAAGATGCATACAACTATTTTTTCCACTTTTTGAAGCTGATTTGACTTATTTTTTAGGTTCGGCAATGTACATCTACACTTTTACATACAAAGACATATACAAGCAGCCATATACAAAGACACATGCATAAAAATGTGAAGGCTGACAGACTTAGAATTTTTTATGGGTTTGAATGACAAATGCCTGCGGAATCAAATGCTCAAAATCCAAACTAGCAGCAGGCACCAATAGGTACCACCTCTATGCCTTCCAAATCCACATCTTTCCATCCCAAACCCCATGCATCCCATTGCACTGCCAAAAGATATGTCACTATCCCTCCTCCATCCTCACACAAATCTCAAAAGCATGTGACCATACACCTTCCTCCATCTATGTTACCTCCACTCCTTCCAACCCCTAATATCCCCTATTGGAATTAGACCACAGAACCGAGAGGGGGGAGAATCAGTTGTCACAAAATGTAAATTTTTCTTGACTTTAATCTTCTTTTATAACATTCAATCAAATAAACATTAAAGCATGAATCAATAACATATGAGCAGAAACATAAATAACACAATTGACATCAAGATTTTTGACATGGAAACTTGGTTAAGGGATAAACCATGGTGGGGATTAACCCACAAAAATTATACTCTATTAAAAGTATTACAAAGGGGAATGCACATGCATTCAGGCTCACTGCCCAAAGCTCACTGCTCAAAAGAAGGCTCGCTACCTACAGAAAGAAGATTACAATGAAATTGAACTGATAATTAGCATCTATCAATGCAAGGATTCAGTTCCAGTTAAGCACAAAATACTGACTTGATACACTTCATCTTCACTTCTACTCTTCTTATTGTTTTACTAACATCTGAACCTTAGATCTCTGCCCTTTTCACACTTACTCCATAGTCACATTACACACACACCCAAAACATTCAAATCCATTAGCTATATATATCTGCATCCAGATCTTTAACTACTTTTCAGTCGGCTTTAAGAACACATAGAACTTTATTGAAAAATATGTTATGTAGACTAAATCCATGTACACTTGTAACATGGACCAAAACTTGTACTCACAAATCATTAATTAGGTCAGCTACTATCACTGATCATCACAACTTGTTTAACCAACAACTCCCATACATCTAGAACCAAGATTAATTACAAGGTCAGCTTGTTCTTCTTTTGTCTATTTTGTTAAACTATTAACCCAATACTCAGATGCTAATAAATTTTGAATCCTTCATCACCGAAGGCCAAAACTCTAGATTTAGATTATCCTGACAATACTCAAGGTTTCCTCAAATCCACAACAAACTTTGATTTACCACTAGAGAGATCTGTACCAAGATATCGGATGCTGTCGCCTACTCTGTTTCTAACTTCCTGGACTCAAATAAATTTTTATTCTAATTTCCGGTATGAACAAATTGTGTTATGCGGATGGGTGGAATAGTCTTATCTACCATCAATGACAATACTTGTCATGCAAAGCATTGTCACTTGCCAACAATCTCCCCCTTTGGCATTGATGGCAACTCTTAGTGAAGAATGACCAAGTGTTACTCATTTATTCCCCCTTACTCTATACTCTTATGCTTCTTCATTGATTCCAAAACTCCCCCTTTGCTAGATTCCTCATTTTTCACTAATCTTCACTCCCCCTTTGACATCAATGGCAAAGGATGGGGTCCACAAGACAAAATTCTCCCAAAAATTTTGAAAAACAAATATGCCGCATATGTACAACAAATCATTAAGTTATACTTACATGAACTTGAGAATATCGACAAAACTATTTTTCAATTGCTAAAGTTCGGAGGCCCAAGCTCTTTTCATGCCATCCAAAATTGAGATATGTCCACTCAAAAAAAAAACATATGTTTATGCCTTTGTTAAATCTAGAGGATTACTTGTCTAAAGTCCAATTTGAGCTTCTGAGGGCATTAAACATGGTTTCTAACTTGGGGGTAATCAATCCCTGGATATCACACATTCTCTTTATAATGTTACCTTTTTCTATAACAATCCTCTTTATCTCATCTGTCAAGTTGATTACTTGACATTCTTGACTTATAGTCGAAACTATTAGAGGATCAAAATTTTGAGAAAGATTTGACAATTTATGTTCTTGCTCCTTTATCTTCTTCTCAATATCCTCACTGACTTTGGGCCATGATAGACAAAATTTGTTTATATCACCTCCATCACTTAGAGCATTTTGAATGTGTTTTATGCTGATACCAAATATTCTCCTATCACACCCTATTAGGCTCTTAATTTTACTGAATTTCCTATCCAAAAATTCATTCTTGACTTTTGTCTCTGCAGACTTCTCAAAGGACTCAAAATGTGTACTTACTGAATTTACAAGATTCTTCAGATGTCCAAAGGGAGAGTTGGATGGATTCTTCTGCAAGGTTGGCATTATCTTTTCCAATACTCCTGTTGCAAGGCCTACTAGCTCAATGTTTTCTATGTGAGACTTCATTATTTTTTCCCTTACCTTGGCTTGTGTGAATGATGATATTTTTAGCATTTGGTCTAGAGAGAGAGTCCAAATTGATTGGTCCTTGTATCAATTCCAGCTGATCTAGCTCTAACATATCCTTGCTGAGAAAACTCTGCACTGCATCTGCAGTGTCTCTTGCCACATTTTCTATTTTAGTTTCCTTCCCTTGTGCATTGACAGCGACAACAAATAGACTATCTTGCTTTGGTGCATTAGCACTATCTCCTTCTGCAAGTTATTCTTTTTCCTTTGCCTCTTCCTCTTCCTTCTCTTTCTCTTTTTCTTCTTTCTCTTTCTCCTTTCTGGAGTCATCAGTAGCAGGAGGATCCAGAGGATCATGGCCAACATTTGCTTCTTCTATCAATACTTCCTCTTCTTCTTTCTGCACTTCCTCTTCCGAAACAGAGGAGTCTAGAGTTACAGTCTATTGCTTATTTTTCTTTAATCCTTTGACATCCATGTTTGAGGACTCAATATCTACATTTACCTCCTCTACAACAGGAAGATTGTGCTTTTTCAAAGCACTCTGAAGAATCTCTTTGGTTTCCTTTGCAATCTTGTCTGTCTCCCCAAGCATAAGCTCATTCATTCATTTTTTACTTTAGAACTCATCCTTGGCTTCTTTGAATATTAGATTCATTTGCTTCGAAGTAATTTGAGGGCATAATTGTATTAATATTTGTTCTCAGATCTCAAGATCCTTGCTTTTTGCATTCTCTTTTCTCAGTTCCAAAATTTTCTAAAGGCTTTTTGGTATTAATGAACATATCTCAATAAGAGCCTTGTTGTAGATATTCAAATATCTTACCGTTGCTTCTTCAAGTACTATTTTGTCAGCATCACTATAGTCATCATAGAATTCTGTCATTGGAGTCAAGTTTCCATCCATGGTAACTAATTTAATGATGTCATATACTAAAAGGGTAGGCTTCTCTACATATTCCTTTGGCTTTTGCCTCTTGCTTTCCCTTTTGCTTCTAGAGGGAATCTCCTTGGATATCTTGGTTGCTTTTGTGCATGTGGTTTTTGGTTCTTTGATCTCAATGTTAGAATCGATATCTTCTTCTTCTTCTCTTGTACTTTCATAGGTTTGGGATGCTTTTGTTTTCTTCCTTTTCTCCCTTTTTTTGGATGATTTTGCTTTTAGTTTTGCAGTCTTAGAAGGAACAGGGGCAGCAACAAAGCTCCTAGTAGTCCTTGAAGTGGAAGAGGGTTCCACTAGAGCACTTCCTTGTTTCTTATCTTGTTTCTCTTTCTCAGCCTTTTTAGTTCTTTCTCTGAATTGCCTCACAACCTCCTTAGTTAGGCCCATCCTTTTAGCGAATTGGTCAACTTCTTTTCTTAGTTTCCTATTGGTTTCAAGTTCTTTGAGCTCAGTATACAGTTTTAAACCTAGCTCCTCATATGTTCCAAATCTTTTCAACTGTTGTGTCTTTAGGCTTGCTTAGAAAATGTTGAGCATACATATTTAGGATCTTTCCATCTACTTCATACCCCATGGGCATGATCCAAATGGTTCTAGGTTCCACTGCTTCCATCAAGCACTGATTAGTGTCAACCATGAAGCATATTTCATTTTTGTACTTCTCAATAATTGATTTAGGCATTCTTTCCCTTAAATGCATCAACTCTGAAAATTCTTGAAGTATCCCCATATTACAGTTTTCTGAGCTTTGAAATCACCAATGCTGTGAAGATGATCTTTGATCTGAATGGCAACTAGCTCATCATTAGTCCAGTGAACACCCTTTACTCCAGGTACTTCATTCATATAGTAGAAAAACAAGCATAGAACCAATGTACCATATTTAAAAGTTTTTTTCTTAGCCATTTTGATTTTGTTCAAGTTTTCAATTAGCTAGTTCTATAACAGCTCACAAAGGTCATAATCTACATTCTTCTTCAACATTTGATATGCTGCATACATGGCAGTTTTTAAGACAGAATTCTCCCTACTGGAGTAATATATTTTGTAGCCAATCACCATGGAAGCAAACTTCACATCCGGTTCTATAATGTCATTTATAGTCATAGACCTCCTATCGAATTTAGCACTGGTTGCATCGGTAATAGTTTGGTTTTTCACAGATTTTAACATGGGTAATCCACTGATTGAGTTTAACCCAATTACAATTCTGATAACATCCTTGGTAATCTTGAATGGTTTTGACAACCAAATGAATTCATCATGCATCTGAATCAAAACATACTGCACCCATTTATCTTCATCAAATGTTGGAAATCCCATAATTTGAATAAAGTGTTTATCCTGTAGTGCCTTATACTCAGATTTAAGATTGATATTTTCATCCCTGAGATGACTCTCAAATAAGTCTACATACCTTGAATCACCAAATTCATCTATTTTTGCATGAATATAAACCCTAATATCTTCAACATGTAGCACACCATACGAAACACTTGAAAAAGCACCTAACAAGTTGACTTCTATTGATTTGTGAGGATGCTTCTTAAATTTGGGTCAAGTGAAAGAAAGCTAGGTGTTCGATAAATGCTTCGTACACTAATCTAATGAGGAGAGGGCTATGCAAATTCAAATTAATCCTTACAACTACAGCAACATAGAACATCTAACATAGATATGGAAGAAATACACATGAACTAGAAATAATATAGAAGAAGAAAGACAAAGATTTATGGTGGGGAAAACCCTTATCTGGTGAAAAACCCCACACTCAGAAACCTGAACAATGTATTAACAAATCTGAAAGTTGTTTACAATACACTTGATATGCAAGCTTCAATGGTTTTCGACACTCGTGTCTGAAGTCAATCTGGTAGCATAATAGTACCTGTAAACCTGTGATACAACTCCCTCTCCAAGCACCTGTTTATATAGAATATACAAGGCAATATTGGACCTATCTTAGGATGGGTGTCCAAATTGGCCTAATGGCCCAAAACCCATGTCTAAGGACACTTGGTCAACATTGTAGAATGTGCCTGACACTTGTCCACAGTTCCCATCCCAAAGAGGTCACCTATTTCCAAAATGGGCTATGACAGATGCTCTTATGACACTTATGACCATCATAGAATCTGTCATAGTGGTTACAACTTATAGTTGTAAGAGAATCTATCATACACAGGCTATAAATAGCATATTCTCTTACAACATGTGATAGTCCGCCTTGGGGCACCTAAATATGCCTTATTCAAAGATGCTTCATGACACATGTCTTCACCTATCTTAGATGCTTCTATTTTTGACTCTTACATGTAAATCCATCATAGGAATCCGTCATAACCGTTTCAGTCAAACATTCCCTTCCACAACATGGAAGATGCCGACACATGGCAAAATGCTCCTACCAAAAAGTGGGACACCTATCTCCTCATATGAGGACAAAATTACAAGTTGTCATATTCCATGTAGGATTGACACATCACCATGCCACATCCCACAATATGACAATATGGAATTTACAAATATTTATAGCATAGGAAATTAAATAATAAATACAAACATTAATAATGTAAGGAATTACCAAGGTTGAGACACCTTAATTCCAAACATTCTCCCACTTGTTGAACATCTTATAAGAGCCAATAGAAAAATAGGATTTAACTGCTATAGGCCAAGAGGCCCATAGACTTTGAACACCATCTGAACTTCTTTATACCCACTGGTTTTGTCAATGCATCTATGAAACCCTTCAAAGTATCTACCTTCTCCAAATTTACCTTTCCATCCTCAACCATGTCTTGCATGAAGTGAAACTAAACATCAATGTGCTTTGTTCTAGCATGGAAAGTTGGATTCTTTGCAAGGCAAATTGCACTCTGACTGTCACAACTGATCGTGATCTGACCTGCATCAACACCAATATTTGAACACAATCTCTTAAGCCAAATGGCTTCCTTACAAGCATGAGTTTTTGCCATATACTTAGCTTCTATCGTGGACAAAGCAACCACAGGTTGTCACTTACTCATCTAACTAATAGCACCACCAAACAGTGTAAACACATAAGCATTGGTGGATCTCCTGCTATTAATGTCACTTGCCCAATATGAATCCACAAATCCACGAATGTCAATGGAATGCAAAGGTCCTGTAGCATTACCATGATAACATATGGAATACACAAAAGTACCTCTCAAATATCTGAACACTCTCTTAACTACATCCCAATGAATGCATCCAGGTTTAGACATAAATCGACTAAGGACTCCCATTGCTTGGGCAATTTTTGGTCTTGTACAGACCATAGCATACATCAAACTACCAACAACACTAGCATAAGGTACTCTTCTCATGTCCTCCACCTCACTAGGAGACTGTGGATAATCCTCAACAGACAACTTTGTTTCCAAAGACACAGGAACACACAATGGTCTACAATCTACCATGCTGAACCTATCCAACATAGTCTTCAAATACTTACTCTAGCTTAACCAAAGTTTCATGTTGGTTCTATCTCTTCTGATTTCCATTCCTAGAATGTACCTGGCTGCCCCTAAATCTTTCATTTCAAACTATGCTAACAACTGAGATTTAAAATCAGAAATCATATTCTTACCCTTCCCAATGAGCAACATATCATCAACATACAGTGTAACAATGAGAATACTATCACCATCAAACTTATAATACACATAGTGACCTGATTTTGATCTCACAAATCTAATTGACAACACAAAGGCATCAAACTTCAAGTACCATCTCCTAGGTGATTACTTCAAACCATACAAAGACTTCTTAAGTTTGCAAACCAAATTTTCTTTACCTTTCACCATGTAATGCTCTGGCTACGACATGTAGATTTCTTCCTCCAAATCGCCATGAAGGAAGGTTATTTTCACATCCATCTGTTCTACCTCCAAGTCATAAGCTGCTACAAGAGACAATAGGAATCGAATGGATGTCAACTTTGCAATGGGAGAGAAGATCTCACCATAATCTATACCCTCCACTTGTAAATACCCCCTCACAACAAATCTGGCCTTACACTTTTTGAACACCCATTTGCATCCAACAGGTTTCCATCCAAGAGGCAAAGGCACCAAGTCCCAAATTTGATTCTCTTCCAAAGAAGCCATTTCATCCTCCATGGCCTCCTTCAAGGAACCTACATCTTTCATGTCCATAGCCTTTGATACAGTTCTAGGTTCATCACTATTAGTAAGCAAAGAAAAAGCACAACTAGAATCAAACAATGTAAAACCAAACCTTTCAGGTTGCTTTCTTATCCGTGTAGACCTCCTCAAGAGCTGAGGTTGAGGTTTAGCTTCTTCATCCGAGCTGCAAGAGCTCTCCTCATCATTAAGTCCAACATTGTCTTTCTGTTTAGTCTTCTCTGGGGTAGCAGGAAACTAAACAACATCCTCTTTCTTTTCTTTTTCTTCTGGCTGTAAAATAGTGGAAGAAGGTGCTAGCTCTCTGAAGATGACACTTAACAGCCTTGTTCTCTAGTTTTGACCACTTCTCCCTATGCACATGTGCATATGCCTCACAACCAAAAACACGAAGATGCCTTATTGAAGGCTTTCTACCAGACCACACCTCCATGGGTGTCTTTCCAACAAGAGTTGATGTAGGAGATCTATTAACAAGATCACAAGTAGTGGCAACAGCTTCAGTCCAAAACTTTTGTTCTAGGCTAGCTCCACTAAGCATACTCCTAGCCTTCTCCATCAGTGTCCTGTTCATCCTTTCTGCCAGTCCATTTTAGTGCGAGGTGTATGGAGTTGTCTTATGTCTTTCAATCCCAAGTTCATTGCAATATTTATCGAATTCTATAGAATAGAACTCACCACCATTGTCAATTCTCAAATACTTAATCTTTTTACAAGTATGATTTTCAGCAAAGGCCTTAAACTCCTTAAACTTATTATAGACTTCAAATTTGCTTCTGAGAAAATAAATCCATGTCCTTATAGTGTAGTCATCTATGAAAGATACAAATAATATAGATTTTGATAATGAAGGAACATTAACAGGACTAAATACATCAGAATGAACAAGATCCAACACACTAGAAGACTTATGAGAACTTGAATAAAACTAAACATGGTTTTGCTTTCCATAAATGTAATGTTTGCAAAAGTTGAACTCAAGATTACAATCATCTAACCCCTCAATGAGGTTTTTATTTTTCAAGGTACACAGACCCTTCTCACCAATGTGGCCAAATCTCTTATTCCATAACATTGTCTTTTCAGTAGGAAGTTTAACTTCCAAAGCATGATTACAAACATTAGAACTAGAAACAACAGATCTCTTAACTACTCATTTAGATGGTGGGGATGAAGT
Source organism: Cunninghamia lanceolata (assembly GCA_027924645.1). Classification (NCBI taxonomy): domain Eukaryota; kingdom Viridiplantae; phylum Streptophyta; class Pinopsida; order Cupressales; family Cupressaceae; genus Cunninghamia; species Cunninghamia lanceolata. The sequence continues at coordinate 5,838,462 of BSBN01000198.1, read as the reverse complement.
GAATGCTACCCTCTTCCTTGAATCAAAAGAGATATTGCATTGTGAAATGCATGCCTCCAGCTGAAACAGAGTATCTCTCCTAGTACCCTTAGCAAACACCATAGCTCCTCTAGTCATCTTGCATCCTTCTTTCAAAAAGACAACCTACACACCTACATCATTCAAACTACTTACAAAAAGAAAGTTCCATGCTAAGCCTGGGATATGCATAACCCTAGAGATCCCCTTCACTCAACCATCAGGGAATCAAATAGAGACTCTTCCACGACCAACAATCTTCAGATGAGAGTCGTCCCCCAAGTACACCTTTCCACCATCAAACTTCTCATACTTAGTGAACCAGTCTCGATGCCAGGTCATGTGGAATGATGCACTAGAGTCAATCAGCCACACATCATCAGATGCATGGGTTACCAGGGCTGCAATGAAAGCATCACCATCATCTTGTCATTTGTCAGAATTTGAATCTGGGGTCTTCTTCTTCTTTTTCTTTTCTTCTTTGCATTCCTTTCAGAAATGCCCAGATTTACCACAGTTCCAACAGATAGCCTTGGACTTTCCAGGAGATTTGGATCTACCCTTCTCAACTTTCTTGTCCTTCTTTTTCCCTTTCTCCTTGGGTCTTCCATGAACTGCAAGAGCCTCTTTGGCTACATCAGAAGACTTTCTCTGCATCTCTTTAGATAACAATGGTTTCCATTTTGAATGTGGATGTGGTGCTTCCAATAGCCATGACAAGGTGATCCCATGAGTCCAACAAAGAACAAAGCAAGGTCATACACCGATCTTGCTCCTCCATCTTCACACCAATAGATGTCAATTGTACAACTAGCATGTTAAAAGCTTTCATATGTTCATCAATAGATGCTCCATCCTCCATTCGAAGGGAATACAACTTCTTTCTTAGAAAAAGTTTATTAACCAGGGATTTCGCTTGATACACATCTCCCAACTTCTTCCAAAGCAAGGTTGTAGTTTTCTCCTCATGGACATTTAACAAGATAGAATTAGCAAGACTAAGTCTTATGAGACCCTTAGAATTCTGATCCTTGAGATCCCAATCATCTTGTGACATTGCAGCTGGTTTAGTTCCATTAACACTTTGCCAAAGGTCTCGGTCAACAAGCATGTCTTCCATCTTGAGCTTCCACAACTCGAAATTAGTGCCATTGAATTTCTCCACTTCAAATCTTTCGGATGTACTTACCATCTCCTTACTAAAATAGAATTCAAAATACTCTACACAAACTCCCACTCAACTTAATATTAGCTCAAAAAAACCCTACCCATCAGCTAAGACCAAAACTGGCCAGGCTCTAATACCAACTGAAAGGAAGATAGATGTGCAGAAAACACTTCGTACACTAATCTAATGAGGAGAGGGCTATGCAAATTCAAATTAATCCTTACAACTATAGAAACATAGAACATCTAACATAGATATTGTAGCAATACACATGAACCAGAAAGAAGATAGAAGAAGAGAGACAAAGATTTATGGTGGGGAAAACCCTTATCGGGTGAAAAAACCCACACTCATAAAACTGCACAATGTATTAACAAATCTGAAAGTTGTTTACAATAAACTTACAAGGAAATCTTCAATGGTCTTTGACACTCATGTATGGAGTCAATCCGGTAGCATAACAGTACCTGTAAACTTGTGATACAACTCCCTCTCCAAGCACCTATTTATATAAAATATACAAGGCAATATTGGACCTATCTTGGGATGGGCATCCAACTTGGCCTCATGGCCTAAAACCCACACCTAAGGACACTTGGTCAAAATTGTAGAATGTTCTTGACACTTGTCCATAGCTCCCATCCCAAAGAGGTCACCTATTTCCAAAATGGTCTATGACAGATGCTCTTACGACACTTATGACCATCATAGAATCTGTCATAGCGGTTACAACTTACAGCTATAAGAGGATCTATCATACATGGGCTATAAATAGCATATTCTCTTACAACATGTCATAGTCCACCTTGGGGTGCCCAAATATGCCTTATTCAAGGATACTTCATGACACATATCTTCACCTATCTTACATGCTTCTATTTCTGACTATTACATGTCATAAATCCGTCATAGGAATCCGTCATAACCGTTTCGGTCAAACATTCCCTTACATAACATAGAAGATGCTGACATAGGGCAAAATGCTCCTACCACAAGCTGGGACACCTATCTCCTCATATGAGGACAAAATTACAAGTTGTCATATTCCGTGTAGGATTGACACATCACCATGCCACATCCCACAATATGACAATATGGAATTTACAAATATTTACAACATAGGCAATTAAAAAATAAATACAAACATTAATAATGTAAGGAATTACCAAGGTTAAGACACCTTAATTCCCAACATTGAGGCCTTTCAGTAATGTCAACAACATGAGGAGAAACCATATCAATAGATTTTAGATTCAAAGCTTTACAGAGAAGTACCTTTTTCTTCTGCAGGGTTAGGGTTGATCAGTTACCAGTTGAATTCACTCTTCGTCCTTCAATCTCTAGATTTTACAACTCAGAAGCTCTTCTACTTGTTTCCTTCAAATGCAAAGTGGTTCAAATGCATGATTAAGTGATCTTTTATCCTTCACAAAACCTAATTTTGCATTGTAATAAATGCGCTACCCTAATTTCATTTAGTTACTCTGTTTCTTGAATTGTTCTTCATGAATCACTCCGTAAATTTCCATAGTAACATTTTTTCTTCTAGAAATCCTTCCAAAAGTTTTGGAACAATTCAAAACATCTTCTCTCATTGTGCCATATCTAGGCACCCATTTATTGACTGGGGGAATTTGATGTTCAATGCAGCTCGCCGTAAGCCAAAGCTCCTGATTTAATTCCTGGGGGAATTGTTAGAACTGGATTCCGGTGCAGACCCATCACCATTGTTCATTATATCTTTCTTCACCCAAGTCTTGTTCATTTCATTCTATATCTCAGTCACATCAATTTTTCTTTTGCCTTTGTCTTGTCTCTTCTAATTTAGTTTTCTGTTTACTGAAACTCTTCTTCCATTGTTCCTACTTCTGCAGAATCTTGTAATATGACCAAATTTATTGCAATTAAAGCACACAACATTTCCTTGCTTATAAACTTGATTTCCTCTTGATCTACACTAATTAGCCATGTGTCCAAACCCATTGTAAGAAAAATAGTAACCATTGAAACAATTGTCAATTCCCATATTGTTAGCATTATTCATTATCATACTTCTACATTCATTTGATCTATGACCATACCTCTTACACTTGAAGCATTGACTGGAGAAGGATGGACCATTTTGATTTACTTTGCTTCTACACTGAGCAGCTTTATGACCAAATTTATTAAAATTGAAACAATTTCCTTTGAATGATGGATATCTTTGAGCATTGGGTTGTCTTACCAAAGTTTTTCTAGTTCTATTTCTCCCATTCCTTGGTCAAAAATTTCTCTGTCTAGATCCAAAGCTTTCACCTTTGTCATAGCCAAGACCATGCTTGTCATCATCCTTTTTCTATTCTTCAATTAGTGCTTCAAGTTTAGCTTATCTTATCTTGAACTTCTCCTTATATTCATTTGTCATTTCTAGGTCATGTTTGAGAGTGATAATTTGTCTCTCAAGTTATCTTTCATTGTTTCTACTTTCTTGTAGATTAGATTCTAGGAGACTAGATATCCCATCCAATTTGCAGCATTCTTTAGTTCCTTCTTTTAGATTTTGATTAGTCTCTTCTTCAGTTTTCTTCCTATCTTCAATTTCCTTGGTTAGTCTCATCACCCTAGATTCCATTTCATGTTTTAGGACAACAACTTCTTTAGCTAACTTTTCAGATTCCTTTGTCTTCTCTTTCAGGGCCTTGACTTCACAATGATTTCCCAGTTGAAGAAGTTGCTCCTTCCCTTTTACATTGGATTTGCTCAAATTTCCTTTTAAAATATTAATGAAGTCTTCAGCTTTTTTGAGGTTTTCTTGCAGCTCTTGGACTTTTGCTCTAGACTAGTCAAGATCTTCTAGGGTGAGATTAAGTTTCCCTTGTAGGTTATATTCATCCATTTTACTGGCTTCCCAGATCTTCCTTAAGTTGTTAAATTTTTTCAAAGGAACATTGCTCTGATGCCAATTGTTGGAATTAGAACGGACAACTGAGAGGGGGGGTGAATCAGTTGTTACACAACTTAAAATTTTCTTGCCTTTAATCTTCTTTTATAACATTCAATTAGATAAAAATTAAAGCATGAATCAATAACACATGAGCAGAAACATAAATAACACACTTGACATCAAGATTTTTGACATGGAAACCCAGTTAAGGGAAAAACCACAGTTGGGATTAACCCACAAAGATTATACTCTGTTAAAAGTATTACAAAGCGGAATGTACATGCATTCGGGCTCATTGCTCAAAAGAAGGTTCACTACCTATAGAAAGAAGATTACAATGAAATTGAACTGATAATTAACATCTATCAATGTAAGGATTCAGTTCTTCACCCAAGTCTTGTTCATTTCATTCTATATCTCAGTCACATCAATTTTTCTTTTGCCTTTGTCTTGTCTCTTCTAATTTAGTTTTCTGTTTACTGAAACTCTTCTTCCATTGTTCCTACTTCTGCAGAATCTTGTAATATGACCAAATTTATTGCAATTAAAGCACACAACATTTCCTTGCTTATAAACTTGATTTCCTCTTGATCTACACTAATTAGCCATGTGTCCAAACCCATTGTAAGAAAAATAGTAACCATTGAAACAATTGTCAATTCCCATATTGTTAGCATTATTCATTATCATACTTCTACATTCATTTGATCTATGACCATACCTCTTACACTTGAAGCATTGACTGGAGAAGGATGGACCATTTTGATTTACTTTGCTTCTACACTGAGCAGCTTTATGACCAAATTTATTAAAATTGAAACAATTTCCTTTGAATGATGGATATCTTTGAGCATTGGGTTGTCTTACCAAAGTTTTTCTAGTTCTATTTCTCCCATTCCTTGGTCAAAAATTTCTCTGTCTAGATCCAAAGCTTTCACCTTTGTCATAGCCAAGACCATGCTTGTCATCATCCTTTTTCTATTCTTCAATTAGTGCTTCAAGTTTAGCTTATCTTATCTTGAACTTCTCCTTATATTCATTTGTCATTTCTAGGTCATGTTTGAGAGTGATAATTTGTCTCTCAAGTTATCTTTCATTGTTTCTACTTTCTTGTAGATTAGATTCTAGGAGACTAGATATCCCATCCAATTTGCAGCATTCTTTAGTTCCTTCTTTTAGATTTTGATTAGTCTCTTCTTCAGTTTTCTTCCTATCTTCAATTTCCTTGGTTAGTCTCATCACCCTAGATTCCATTTCATGTTTTAGGACAACAACTTCTTTAGCTAACTTTTCAGATTCCTTTGTCTTCTCTTTCAGGGCCTTGACTTCACAATGATTTCCCAGTTGAAGAAGTTGCTCCTTCCCTTTTACATTGGATTTGCTCAAATTTCCTTTTAAAATATTAATGAAGTCTTCAGCTTTTTTGAGGTTTTCTTGCAGCTCTTGGACTTTTGCTCTAGACTAGTCAAGATCTTCTAGGGTGAGATTAAGTTTCCCTTGTAGGTTATATTCATCCATTTTACTGGCTTCCCAGATCTTCCTTAAGTTGTTAAATTTTTTCAAAGGAACATTGCTCTGATGCCAATTGTTGGAATTAGAACGGACAACTGAGAGGGGGGGTGAATCAGTTGTTACACAACTTAAAATTTTCTTGCCTTTAATCTTCTTTTATAACATTCAATTAGATAAAAATTAAAGCATGAATCAATAACACATGAGCAGAAACATAAATAACACACTTGACATCAAGATTTTTGACATGGAAACCCAGTTAAGGGAAAAACCACAGTTGGGATTAACCCACAAAGATTATACTCTGTTAAAAGTATTACAAAGCGGAATGTACATGCATTCGGGCTCATTGCTCAAAAGAAGGTTCACTACCTATAGAAAGAAGATTACAATGAAATTGAACTGATAATTAACATCTATCAATGTAAGGATTCAGTTCTAGTTAAGTACAAAATATTGACTTGATACACTTCATCTTCACTTCTACTTTGCTTACTATTCTGCTAACATGTGAACCTTAGATCTCTACCCTTTTTGCACTTACTCCATAGTTACATTACATACACACCCAAATCATTCACATCCATTAGCTATATATATCCACATCCAGATCTTCAACTACTTTTTAGTCGGCTTTAAGAACACATAGAACTTTATTAAAAATTATGTCCTGTCGGATAAATCCATGTACACTTGTAACGTGGACCGTACTTGTACTCAGAAATCATTAATTAGGTTGGCTACTATCACTGATCATCACAACTTGTCTAACCAACAAATCCCATACATTCAGAACCAAGATCAATTACAAGGTCGGCATGTTCTTCTTTTGTCTATTTTGTTAAACTATTAACCTGATACTCATATGCTAATAACTTTTGAATCCTTCATCACCGGAGGCCAAAAATCTAGATTTAGAATATCCTGACAATGCTCAAGATTTCCTCAGATCTGCAGAAAACTCTGATTTACCACCAGAGAGATCTAGACCAAGATACCAGACGTTGTTGCCTGCTCTATTTCTGACTTTCTAGACTTAGATAAATTTTGATTCTGACTTCTGGTATGAACAAATTGTGTTATATGGATGGGTGGAATAGTCTTAGCTACCATCAATGACAATACTTGTCATGCAAAGCAGTGTCTCTTGCCAACAATCTCCCTCTTTGGCATTGATGGAAACACTTAGTGAAAAATGAGTAAGTGTTACTCTTTTATGCCCCCTTACTCTATACTCTTATGCTTCTTCATTGATTATGGAACTCCCCCTTTGCTAAATTCCTCATTTTTCACCAATCTTCACTCCCCTTTGACATCAATGGCAAAGGATGGGGTCCGCAAGCCAAAATTCTCCAAAAAATTCTGAAAAACAAATATGCTGCATATGTACAACCAATCATTAAGTTATACTTACATGAACTTGAGAATATCTACAAAACTATTTTTTAATTGCTCAAGTTCAGAGGCCCAAGTTCTTTTCATGCCACCTGAAATTGAGATATGTCCACTCAACAAAAATACATATGTTTCTGCTTTTCTTAGATCCAGAGGATTACTTGTCTGAAGTGCAGTCTAAGCTTTTGATAGGACATTAAACATGGTTTCTAACTTGGGGGCAATCAATCCTCGAAGCTCACACATTCTCTGTATAATGTTACCTTTTTCTTTAACAAGATTCTTTATCTCATCTGTTAAGCTGATTACTTGACATTCTTGACTTATAGTCAAAATTGTTAGAGGATCAATATTTTGAGAAAGATTTGACAATTTTTGTTCTTGCTCCTTTATCTTCTTATTAATATCCTCACTGACTTTGGGCGATGATAGACAAAATTTGTATATATCACCTCCGTCACTTAGAGCATTTTGAATGCTTTTTATACTGATACCAAGTATTCTCCTATCACACCCTATTACACTCTTAATTTTACTGAATTTCTTATCCAAAAATTCATTCTTGACTTTTGTCTCTGTAGACTTCTCAAAGGACTCAAAATGTGTACTTACTAAATTTACAAGATTCTTTAGATGTCTGGAGGGAGAGTCAGATGGATTCTTCTGTAAGGTTGGCATTATCTTTTCTAATACTCCTATTGCAAGGCTTAGTAGCTAACTATTTTCTATGTGAGACTTCAGTATTTTCTCCCTTGCCTTGGCTTGTGTCAATGATGATATTTTCAGCATTTGGTCCAGAGAGAGAGTGTCCAAATTGATTGGTCCTTGTATCAATTTTAGCTCATCTAACTCCAGAATCTCCTTACTAAGAAAACTCTGCACTGCATCTGTAGTGTCTCTTGCCACATTTTCTATTTTAGTTTCCTTCCCTTGTGCTTTGACAACGACAACAACTGGACTGTCTTGCTTTGGTGCATTAGCACCATCTCCTTCTGCTAGTTCTTCTTTTTCCTTTGCCTCTTCCTCTTCCTTCTCTTTCTCTATTTCTTCTTCTTTCTCTTTCTCCTTTCTAGAGTCATCAGTAGCAGGAGGATCCAGAGGATCATGGCCAACATTTGCTTCTTCTATAAATACTTCCTCTTCTTCTTTTTGTACTTCCTCTTCTGGAACAGAGGAGTCTAGAGTTACAGTCTATTGCTTATTTTTCTTTAATCCTTCGACATCCATGTTTGAGGACTTAATATCTAAATTTGCCTCCTCTACAACAAGAAGATTGTGCTTTTTCAAAGCGCTCTGAAAAATCTCTTTGGTTTCCTTTGCAGTCTTGTCTGTCTCCCCAAGCATAAGCTCATTCATTCATTTTTTGCTTTGGAACTCATCCTTGGATTCTTTAAATATCTGATTCATTTTCTTCAAAGTAATTTGGGGGCATAATTGTATTAATATTTGTTCTCAGATCTCAAGATCCTTGCTTTTTGCATTCTCTTTTCTCAATTCCAAAATTTTCTCAAGGCTTTTTGGTATTAATGAACATATCTCAATAAGAGCCTTGTTGTAGATATTCAAATATCTTTCCGTTGCTTCTTCAAGAACTCTTTTGTTAGCATCACTATAGTCATCATAGAATTCTGTCATTGGAAGCAAGTTTCCATCCACAGTAACTGAGTTAATGATGTCATCTACTGAAAGGGTAGGCTTCTCTACATATTCTTCTATCTTTTGCCTCTTGCTTTCCCTTTTTCTTTTGGAGGGCATCTCCTTGGATATCTTGGACTCTTTTGTGCATGTGGCTTTTAGTTCTTTGATCTCAATGTCAAAATCTGTATCTTCTTCTTCTTCTCTTGTGCCTTCATAGGTTCAGGATGCTTTTGTTTTCTTCCTTTTCTCCCTTTTTCGAGATGATTTTGGTTCTAGTTTTGTAGTCTTAGAAGGAACAGGGGCAGTAGCAGAGCTCCTAGTAGTCCTTGAAGTGGAAGAGGGTTCCACTAAAGCACTTCCTTGTTTCTTATCTTGTTTCTCTTTCTCAGCCTTTTTAGTTCTTTCCCTGAATTGCCTCACAGCCTCTTTAGTTAGGCCCATATTTTCAGCCAACTGGTCAACTTCTTTTCTTACTTTCCTATTGGTTTTAGGTTCTCTGAGCTTAGTATGCAGTTTTAAACTTAGCTCCTCAAATGTTCCAAATCTTTCAACTATTATGTCCTTAGGCTTGCTTAGAAGATGTTGAGCATACATATTCAGGATTTTTCCATCTACTTTATACCCCATGGGCATGATCCAAATGGTTCTGGGTTCCACTGCTTCCATTAGGCACTGATCAGTGTCAACCATGAAGCATATTTCATTTTTGTACTTCTCAACAATTGATTTAGGGATTCTTTCCCTTAAATGCGTCATACTCTAAAAATTCTTGAAGTATCCCCATATTGTAGATTTCCAAGCTTTGAAATCACCAATGTTGCGAAGATGATCTCTGATCTGAATGGCAACTGGCTCATCATTAGTCCAGTGAACACCCTTTACTCTAGGTACTTCATTCATATAGTAGGTAAACAAGAATAGAACCAATGTACCATATTTAAAAGTGTTTTTCTTATCCCTTTTGATTTTATTCAAGTTTTCAATCAGTTGGTTCTATAACAACTCACAAAGGTCATAACCTACATTCTTCTTCAACATCTGATATGCTGCATATATGGCAGTTTCAGAGACAGAATTCTCCCTGCTAGAGTAATATAATTTGTAGCCAATCACCATGGAAGCAAACTTCACATCCGGTTCTATAATGTTATTTATAGTCATAGCCCTGCTATCGAATTTAGCACCGGTTGCATCAGTAATAGTTTGGTTTTTCACAGATTTTAACATGGGTAATCCACTGGTTGAGTTTAACCCAATTACAATTCTAAAAACATCCTTGGTAATCTTGAATTGTTTTAACAACCAAATGAATTCATCATTCATCTAACTCAAAACATACTGGACCCATTCATCTTCATCAAATGTTGGAAATCCCATAATCTGAATAAATTTTTTATCATGCAGTGCCTTATACTTGGGTTTAAGATTGATATTTCCATCCCTGATATGACTCTCAAACAAGTCTACATACCTTGAATCACCAAATTCATCTATGTTTGCATGAATATAAACCCTAATATCTTCAACATGCATCACACCATATGGAACACTTGAAAAAGCACCTAACGAGTCGACTTCTATTGATTTGTGAGGATGCTTCTTATATTTGGGTCAAGGTCTTTTAGTAATGTCAACAACATGAGGAGAAGCCATCTCAATAGATTTTAGATTCAAAGATTTACAGAGAAGTATCTTTTCCTTCCATGGGGTTAGGGTTGATCAGTTACCAATTAAATTCGCTCTTCGTTCTTCAATGTCTGGATTTTACAGCTCTGAAGATCTTCTACTTGTTTCCTTCGAATGCAAAGTGGTTCAAATGCATGATTAAGTGACCTTTTATCCTTCACAGAACCTAATTTTGCATTGTAATAAATGCGCTGACCTAACTTCATTAAGTTACTCACTTTATTGAACTATTCTTCATGAATCACTCTGTAAATTTCCATATTAACATTTTTTCTTCTGGAAATCCTTCCAAAAGTTTTGGAACAATTTAAAATATCTTCTCTCATTGTGCCATATCCAGGCACCCACTTACTGACTGGGGAATTTGATGTTCAATGTATCTCCCCCTGAGCCAGAGCTCTTGATTTAATTCCCAGGGGAATTGTCAGCACCAGATTCCAATGTGGACCCATCACCATTGTTCATTGTATCTTTCTTCACCCAAGTCTTGTTCATTTCATTTTGTATCTCATTCACATCAATTTTTATTTTTCCTTTGTCTTGTCTCTACTCATCTGGTTTTGTATTTACCGGACCTCTTCTTCCATCATTCCTACTTCTGTAGAATCTTGCAATATGACCAGATTTATTGCAATTAAAGAAAACAACACTTCCTTTCTTATAAACTTGATTTCCTCTTGATCTGCACTTATTAACCATGTGTCCAAACCCATTGCAAGAAAAATAGTAACCATTGAAACAATTGGCAATTCCTCTATTGTTAGCATTATTCATTATCATACTTCTGCATTCATTTGATCTATGACCATACCTCTTACACTTGAAGCATTGACTGGAGAAGGATGGACCATTTTGATTTACTCTACTTCTACATTGAGCAAATTTATGACCAAATTTATTGCAATTGAAACATTTTCCATTGAATGATGGATATTTTTGAGCATTGGGTTGTCTTACCAAAGGTTTTCTTTGTCCAGATCTGGAGCTTTCACCTTTCTCATATCCAAGACCATGCTTGTCATCATCCTTTTTCTATTCTTCAATTAGTACTTCAAGTTTAGCTTAGCTTATCTTGAACTTCTCCTTATATTCATTTGTAATTTCTAGGTCATGTTTGAGAGTGATAATTTGTCTCTCAAGTTCTCTCTCATTGTTTCTGCTTTCTTGTAGATTAGATTTTAGGAGACCAGCTATTCCATCCAATCTCCAACATTCTTTAGTTCTTTCTTTCAAATTTTGATTTGTCTCTTATTTAGTTTTCTTCCTATCTTCAATTTTCTTGGTTAGTCTCATCACCCCAGATTCCATTTCATGTTTTAGGACAACAACTTCTTTAGCTAACTTTTCACATTCCTTTGTCTTCTCTTTCAGGGCCTTTTCTTCATGATGATTTCCTAGTTGAAGAGGTTGCTCCTTCCCTTTGACATTGGATTTGCTCAATTTTCCTTTTAAAATCTCAATTAAGTCTTCATCCTTTGTGAGGTTTTCTTGGAGCTCTTGGACTTCTGCTCTAGACTAGTCAAGATCTTCTAGGGCAAGATTAAGTTTCCCTTGAAGGTTATATTCATCCATTTTACTGCCTTCCCAGATCTTCCTTAAGCTGTTAAACTTTTTCAAAGGAACCTTGTTCTGATACAAATTGTTGGAATTAGACCAGACAACTAAGAGGGTGGGTGGGTGAATCATTTGTCACACAAATTAAACTTTTCTTGCCTTTAATCTTCTTTTATAACATTCAATCAGATAAAAATTAAAGCATGAGTCAATAACACATGACAAGAAACATAAATAACACAGAAATGACATCAAGATTTTTGACATGGAAACCCAGTTAAGGGAAAAACCACGGTGGGGATTAACCCACAAAGATTATACTCTATTAAAAGTATTACAAAGGGGAATGCACATGAGTTTGGGCTCAATACCTAGAGCTCACTGCTCAAAAGAATACTCACTGCCTACTAAAAGAAGATTACAATGAAATTAAACTGATAATTAGCATCTATCAATGCAAGGATTTAGTTTCAATTAAGAACAAAATATTGACTTGATACACTTCATCTTCACTTCTGCTCTGCTTATTGTTCTACTAACATCTGAACCTTAGATCTCTGCCCTTTTTGTACTTACTCCATAGTCGCATTACACACACACAAATCATTCAAATCTAGCGACTATATATATCCACATCTAGATCTTCAGCTACATTTGAGTCATCTTTAAGAACACAGAACTTTATTGAAAATTCTATTCTATCGGCTAAATCCATGTACACTTGTAACATGAACCGAAACTTGTACTCAAAAATCATTAATAAGGTGGGCTACTATCATTGATCATCACAACTTGTCTAACCAACAACTCCCATACATCCAGAACTAAGATCAATTACAACGTTGGCATGTTATTCTTTTGTCTATTTTGTTAAACTATTGACCTGATACTTAGATGCTAATAACTTTTGAATCCTTCATCACCGGAGGCCAAAACTTTGGATTTATATTATCCTAACAATGCTCAAGATTTCCTCAGATTTGTACCAAACTCTAATTTACCATCAGAGAGATCCAGACCAAGATACTGGACCCTGTGGCTTTCTCTGTTTCTAACTTCCTGGACTTAGATAAATTTTGATTCTGACTTCCAGTATGAAGAAATTGTGTTATGCGGATAGGTGGAATAGTCTTAGTTTCCATCAATGACAATACCTATCATGTGAAGCAGTGTCTCCTACGAACATCCCCATCCTCACATCCCCTTATCCTTTTATCCACAAGTCCACTAATCCCTACATCCACACATCTCATTCCCTTAAATCCCCTAAAATTCCTAATCATGATCAACAAATGCACACATCGACCAAGCATGAAGCTATCACAAACCCCATGAGATTCAAAAATAAAAATTTGGATGTCTCCTTACATAAAGAAAAAAATCCTAAATATCATCATGCTATAGGGTACCAATGCAAAGAATCAAAGAAAAATTTATCCAAAAGGCTACCCAAGCCCATGCCTCAAAAAGAAAAAGTAAAAACAAAAATGGTGTGGGTCCCAAAGAAAAAAGAACTTAATCCAAATGAAGCGTCCACAATTCAAAAATCCCAAAAATCTCATTCCCTATAAAAAAATTCTACAATTCCTAAGACCATTTGGGTCCCAAAATTACTAAATTGGCCATCCCCTTAGCAAACATCTCCATTACTCCCAACTCCTTCCATTCAAAAGCTTCAAAATCCAATTCAGTGTGTGCAACTATTGGTCTTGGTTCCTTTGCATTCCGCAACATTCCCACATACCTCCATCTCCCCATCTTCTATATACTATCCCACATATTTCCCCCATCATATCCCTATGGTCCAGGATTTTGTATAATCCTTCCATCCATAATCCACATCATAATCCACTATCCATCAAAAGATAATCCACATCATAATCCCCTATCCTTCCCTACACAATTCACTATCTATAATTCACCTCCATCTCCCTCTCATGCAATCCTCTACCAACATCCATGTGTAAAATGGCACTTGACATGATCCATGTGTGGCATCCTCTATATGGGACATTACCACCTTTCATGTAATTAGACGCTTGAGTCCCCATCCTCTTCCAAATTCATCTTATCCATATTCTCCTATCCCATCCAAAAATCAAAAAAATCAAAAAAATCAAAAAAGAGGAAAAGAGAAAAACAAAAAAATAAAAATAGTAAAGAGATTTGTCCAATGGCAAAAACCACCTCAATGACACCTTGGATAAGTACCATGATGAAAATCTGGCAAATAGAGATCATGTGTAGATTCGTTGTCTATGTGTCTTGCACCTGGGAGCATGTTGTCTCATCTATCCCATCCTATTATTTTCCTCTTATCCTACCATCTTCATCCATCATATCCTCATGCCTACCTATTCCATTTACCTATCCACATACTTATTCCATTGGATCAATTCCTCCTTTTGATCTTGATGAAGACATGGGGCAAAATGTTGAAAAATGCTTTAGGCATCTCTTGATCTACCTCATCCTTTCTATCCAACCCTATCACCTTATCATTACAAATGCTATCTATTGATCATGATGTTAGTCATAAGTAAACATGAAATCAAAGTTACACAACAACCTTTATTTATCTTGAAAGATATGATGAATTCAGAGAAGTCATGATCCCAAGTCTTCGTTGATTAGTTCATAATCTACTAATTTTATTGAGTGGTTGATGCGTGTTGTTGTTTTCCATTTCAAGGGGCCTTATGTTTATTTATCAATAGATTCTATTTCCTGCAAATATACTACACAGAAAGGTTATTCTAAATAGTTATTTACTCAAATAATGTGTCTATACTTAGATCTTTGTATGATATTTATCAATTTAACATGCTTTAACTTCAAATATGCTATGTATTTCTAATTATCTACAAGATGTTAGCATATTTCTTGTCATTTTCTTCTGATTGTCTTTTATTTGCAATTATGGTGATGAAATGTTATTAAATTGAAAGAAAATTAAAAGAATACTTCAAATTTTGGTGAATCTTAGCTATTGAACCACATACACACTAGATACTATCATGAGGAGAAGAAATCAAACCACATTTTCACTAGGATGTTCCACAGCTAGATATAGATGATACTAACTTCAAAGGATGAGGAATGAAGACAACACATGCAGACTGATAAGCACTCTAAGGGACGCGGCTAATCAAAGCATGTATCAAGAATTCAAACATAGATTACTCAGGATTTATGATGATTTGTAATCAAATGGTCTTATGTTTCATTAAGTATGTAAAAACATGTATGTTTACAATAACTTTGAAATAAGTCTTGATATTTTAGCAATCAAATTTTAATTAAGCTTCTGAATGTTCAAAATATGGCATCCCTGCACCTTTTATAGAATAAGGTGAGGGAATGGTTACAAATGACCTATGGTCAGGATTTGTCACTTAAGATCAATGGTAGATATCACCTTTTGACTTATTCAACATCTTTCTCATGGCACAGGTTGCCAGCTAGCAACCATCTGGGTGACTTATTATCTTCTAAGTACCTAATGTATATGTTGCTTTGAGGATGCATCTCCATTTAATTCTTCGGGTTCTTCCTCATCATCATGATCATCATGATCATCGCTTTCTGTATTGTCATCACCTTGATGAATATCATCCTATATATGGACCTTTACTGTCGTCCTGATATTTTCATAGGCTTGTACTATTTTCTCTACTTCCCCATCATCTTGAGTTTTGGATTTAGTGATGGCATGCTTGTGAGCTTGAACTTTATCTTTAACTGCCTCTAGCTTACCTTTTCCACTACTTAATGTCTCATTGTAATTCTCCACCCTGACCTTGATCCTCATGATCTTGTTCATCACCTCCTCTGTCAGGTGAGTAAGGGGGTCATCAACCACTAGCTGGAAATTATCATGCAGTGCCTTGATGGAAAAATTTGCATCTTGATTTTATATTTTCCCCTCTACTTTTCCTTCTAATGCTTCTAGTATCTCTACTTCATATGCCATCATACTATGCAACTTCATACTGATATCTCTACAACTGGCCTCAGGATCCTTTTAGTCTTTGGCTTATCCATTAGAGGCTGATGCATGTCCTTCTATGGATGCACCTGCAGCTGATATGGCGATTCTCTCAATTATCACCCCCTTAGGTTCATTATCAGTCTTCTTTCCTCTGGGGGGTCCCTTTCCTTGTTTCTGAGCAGGCAGCCTTTCTCCATTAGATTTTCTCTTCTCCCCAAGAAATCCATCATATTCTTCATTAGGGATATCCTGCCTTTTTCTCTTGTTATCCACTGTGATGGCCACACCTTTCTTCTTCAGTCTACTAATTTGTTCATCCACCCATGATTGGGTTAACTACAACACACCACCTATAAACTTCTCTAGTGAAATGTCTTCAGGTTCTGTTAGGTCATGGGCTAAGATGGTGTCATTATACACCTTCTTATCTTCATATTCATTTGGTATTGTCTTTCCCTCATCTTTCTTTAACTATGTAGGCATCGAGATGCAGTCAAATGTCCTTATCTGATTCAAGGTGAGTCTTTGATATTTTCTTCTTCTTACTTCTGCCTCATCCTCACAATCAGTCCAAAATCTTCTAAGTGCTTCTAATGTATGGGCTTCCCCATTATCTTCTGCATTCTACCATAGGGGTCATATGATCTAGCCAATGGAAATGGCTGTAGGTACATCATGTTCAGACCTCCAATGACATTCTTTATGCTCTATGAATCAGTGCACATGTACCAACCCGTAGTTACTGGAAATAGTATTGGAGGTATCTTCCCTTGTGCTTTGTATGCATCCAGTATGGTAGATATTTGTCTCAAAAATTCCATCAAGAGTACCCCATCAGTAGGGTACCTGGGTAACATGAAGGGCTGTTCTTCCACCCTGATATATGAGAAAGTGGCAAACTGGATGAACCAAGCACCATGCTTGTATATAACTTCTTGAGCTTCCATGCTCAATCTCTTGGTTCTATCATCTTCCATAGTTCTAACCAGATGCATAGAAAATGCATCATTCACCAGTTTGTAATCAAAGAGGTAGTTCCTTCTCTGTAACTAAGGATAATGATCCCATATATGTGCATCATCTGCACTACCGCCAATCTTTCCAACTATAGTTAGTGCATCAAATGTTTCTTTGTAGGCACATGAATAAACAACATATGAGTTCATGTGGAATGAGCATTCTAAACCTCCCAGGTTCTTCATCTGTTCATCTAAGGCATCACTAATGATCTTGCCCCATAGTGGCTTGCTTTCTATATAGAGGACCATCTGGATGATTCCAAACATCCAATTCTTAAAATTCCCAGCATGAGGTTGGCCTGTCATCCTACTGAGCAAGGTTATCATGTATTGATATTCATCATCAAAGTCAAATTTATATAGATACACTGGAAACTTGGCAGAGCCAGTATAGGTGTTGTTTTTAGACCTCCACTGGTATATCCTCTTCCTGGCACTCTTCTTATTGTTTTCATACCCCGTCTCCAGTTTGTGCAGATCCATACTGACTACCTTCTTTCCAATTGGGAGATTGAAATTAGATGTAATCCCTTTAATTGAAAAGTCTGCATAAACTCTTCCATGTTTCTCCACCCACCTTGTTTGAGGGTTATAATTTTTGGCGCATTCTATTACCAACTCTGGGGTTTCCATGGCATATGGGAATCTGGCTACATGTCACATTCCTAACACATATATTGCATCCAGTAGGATATCCTCTTTATCATCACATATCTTGGATGACCATGCCACTAAGTCTATGTCTCCCTGGTGGGTGTCTCTGATGGTGTCATACATGAATTGTATCCCTTCAGGTCGAATGTACATGGGCTTAAGAAATTCTACTCCTGATCTGTTTCTCCTGACATCTGCCATGGATTCCTACAATAAACATGACTGGTCTTACCATAATAATCATATGCATTCACACAACACTATACACCTACGGCATCATGTATACTATATTCATTAACTCATCATGATGTGCATATTTATAGATTCAACCACTAGAAAAGTCATACTACCTGGACATGTAGAAAATGACAACAGGAGGGTTTTAATTACTTACTTGATAACGCTTATCTCTTGGATTAGGCTGATGATTATGGAAAAGGGTAGTAAATAATGGTGATCGCACATTCTGTTATGCTGCAAGCCGTTGTCCATCCACAGGTAGCTCGTATGAGGGTTTGACTCTTTGCTCTGTAAATTCTCATTTTTTGCAAGGTAAATGAGAAATGGCCTTGGAAACTTACGTTTAAATGTATCCATAGGGCAGATTAGGGTAAAACTAGTTGAAATCAATTAAAACCATTGATCTTCTGCATGAAATCCATGGATGTTGCCAGGTGTTTGGATCATATTCATGTTCAGCAGGAATCCACCTACTACATTTATGTGCGTTTAATGTTGTGAAGCAAGATGAGGGGGGTGGTCTTCAGAAGATCAGGTGATGTTTAAAATATGACCCCCTCTATGTAACATAATCTTCCACCTTTGAGCAGCAAAACTGATGCTAAGGAATCAGGTGATGTGGTCAAAGGTTGACCAGGTGTATATTGGGTCATGACTTTAAGATCAAGGGATGTTTAAAATGTGACTCCCGTGAATAAAATGACTTCCTTTTGAAAGATCAGGATGACGTCACCGTCATGTCATTGAAAAGGGTGATCAATGGATACATACCTTTGTGAGGTAAAAAGAATGATGACGTCACTTTCATATTAGCACTGGGGTGATACTTTACGATAAGGTGATATTCATAAGATTGGGTGATAGTGAGAATATGATCCCCGCAACATATATGAAGACGCATGATGGATAGATACAGTTATCATCTAAAATTAATGTCTAGCATTTGTGGACCAAGTGATTATCAGGTGATAAACTGACATCGGGGTGATCTTAAGTAAGGTGACTGATGTTTAAAAAATATGACCCCCCCAGAATACCAGGTTTGACTGGAACTTTGACTTGTCATAACTCTTTCCCCTTAAGGAATTTCAAGGTGATCCAAAAGAAAAACCTGCACGGAATTTTATCTACTTTCCAACTATGAGGTTAATGATATGAAATAATGACTTTGACAAACTAACCTCATCATGATGAGCAATCCACCCCCTTATGCAGGGTTACCTGCCTGACTTACTTTTACCAGACTGCTGAAAGCTAGAAAAACAACACAAGCCAAAGTAGCAAAAAAGTTGGGTCCCTATTTTGTCAAGTCAAAATGGGGCATGTTGTGTAACCACACAACAACTTTCCACCAAACAAAATGACTAAATTCCAATTATTCAAGTGATGTGATCACATTCTAACATAGTATTCCAAATCTCTTTAAGTATAAGCACTCATAATCTTCCTGAATGACAAGGTTTTCATCATGGCAACAATGCTAACAAAGGATTAGGTGTGTGCAAATGATTAATTATCCTCATCTTGAAATCAAGTTGAAAACATGAGTAACTGATGTTAAGCTACATAGTTTGGGAGCATCCTTCATAGCAAACCTGGATCGAGCCTTGCTGCCATCAGTTGTCCATAGCCCCAGCAAGGTTATCTATACAATCCCCCTAAGTAGAGTCCCACTACCACCAGGCATCTATAGCCCTGATAGAGTTACTTAGATGGCCTAGTTTTATTTTAGATTTTCAAAAATTTATACTCTATCCATATGATTTCATCATGTAAGCTTAATGTACAAGGTATGGTCAATTGCTGATTTAGGTTGGAGATTGCATTGGTAGCAAGGAAGTCCCTTTAGATTTTTCACTTAACACCTATACTTGTGTGTTCAACAAACCCAAGGCTGTTAGGTGAGTCATTGTGAAAGAGTCACTTTGGTCAAGAAAGGGCACCCTGATGAAAAGATATCACAGACCTGATCATCAGTACTTCTCAAAATGAGTCATAACCTATACAGGAATTTGTTCTCATCATTTGAATATTAACAATTTAGTTATTTTCTTGGGGTGATGAGCTGCATCATCTTGACTAACCAAACCAGAACTCAACAACCAAACAAACAAAAACAACCAAAACAAAACTATACAAACAACTATACAAATATACACTTTATGATACACATGACTTACATGAAGCTGACTTAGGCTTGGAAATAATGTTTAAGGAACTGTCCATTAACTTGTAATGGAACATCCTCACCTATCAAGGTTTTAAGCCTGTAAGTGCTCTCTCCTAAAATTTCTAAAATTTGGAAGGGACCTATCCAGAGTTTACCAAACTTACCATGATCTCCCTTCCTTTCATGTGCTTTGTCCCACATTAGGACTAAATCTAAGATTCTAAAGGCTTTGACCCTGGCTCTTTTGTCAAAATAGCATTTGACAACAACCTGATGTTTGGCAAATTGATCAATTGTCTGACTTATTTTCTCTTCTAGGTGCATCAACTAAAGCAACCTGACTTCTTGGTTATTATCTATGCCTAGATATTCTTGTGCAAACTACAGTGTAGGAATCTTTAAGTTAACAGGAAGGATGGGATCCACCCCATATACTAAGTGAAAAGGTGAATTTCCTAATGCAACCTTATTCCTGGTTCTATCTACCCACAAGGCATATTTCAGTAGGGTGTTCCACTCCCTTGGGTTCTTCTCTATCAACTTTTTTATGATGTTCAATAAATTTTTATTTGTGAATTCTGCTAATCCATTCCCTTGGGGATAGTAATTTGAGGAAAATTTCAATATGATCCCATAGTCAAAAGCCCAGCTTGATAATCTTGTAGAAGCAAAGGCAGACCCATTATCATATACCAAAGCATAGGGAACTCCATACCTGGTGACT
Source organism: Cunninghamia lanceolata (assembly GCA_027924645.1). Taxonomy (NCBI): domain Eukaryota; kingdom Viridiplantae; phylum Streptophyta; class Pinopsida; order Cupressales; family Cupressaceae; genus Cunninghamia; species Cunninghamia lanceolata. The sequence goes on along the minus strand of BSBN01000198.1, from coordinate 5,817,767 downwards.
ATATTACTTTCCAAAAACTTGATGACATCCTCAGCATTACATGTCTTGCTGCTGATAGCCTCAGTCCACTTGGTATAGTAATTAGTAATAGTTAAAACATACCTGTGGCCTGAGGATGATGGAGAATTGATTGGTCCTATGAAGTCCATTCCCCAATGAGCAAATGGACGCATCTCTATTACTGGCTACAAAGGTTGAGTAGCATATCTTTCTCTATTTGCAGCAACCTGACACATGTGACAACATTTGATATGTTCAACAGTATCCTTAAAAATAGTGGGCCAATAGTACCCTGCCCTAAGGATAGCATGCGTGGTGGCCAAGGATGATCCATGTGTAGTCCCAAACTTATCATGTAATTTTGCTAACACATTATCTGCTTCTTGCCTTTCCAGGCATCTAAGGTATATCCTCTCATAATTCATCTTAAAAAGGACTCCCCCTTTTATCATGTATTTCTGTGACCTTATTTTTAAGGCTTTCCTTTGTGAGGCTTGTAGTCTTGAAGGACATCTTCTAGTAATCAGGATGTGCCTAATGTCTGAGCACCATTCTCCATCATCCTTTGCATTAATAACATACTGCTGGCTCATGATATTAGGATCAATCTCTGATATCATCTAGCTTAATGCTTGTCCTCTCACTAACTTCATGGGTGTAATATCCATATCATACTCCTATAGGAGAGTGATCCATTTAGATCTCTTCTCACCTGGTTTGCTCTCCATTAATAGCATCTTCACTATTGCATCAGGTACCACAATAATCACTTTACTTCTCAGAATATATTGCCTAAACTTCTTAACTGCTCAAACCAGAGCAAGTGCCTGCCTTTCAACATCCATGTATCTGAGTTCTACATCTTTGAAAGGGCAGCTCATGCAGGCTATAGGCTTTTCTTCTTTTTCTTCATTTCTCTGTGTCAACATTGCTGCAGATGTATGTTCTGAAGCAAATGAATAAATGTAAAAGTCCTTGGTATAATCTGGACTAATCAGAACTGGAGCATTAGATATGGTTTTTTTAATATCTTCAAAAGCTGCTCTAGCTTCTAGTGTCCACTCAATTTTAGCATCCTTCTTGAGCATGGCATTCAAGGGTCTAACAATTTCTGCAAAGCTAGTAATAAATTTTCTCACAAAATTAATCTTACCAAAGTAAGATTTGAGCTCCTTTTTGCTTCCAGGAAGCTGTATCTTCATGATGGATTCCACCCTATCATGGTCAATGATGATCCCATTTTAAGTTATTAGGTGACCTAGTAATTTCCCTGTTGTTACCCTGAATATGTATTTCTTGGGGTTTAGGGATATCCCATATTGTTCACATTTCTTTAGCACTATTCTCAGGTCTTCTACATGGTTTCCTCTATCTTTAGAGAATACTGTTAATTCATCCATGTATATGACTATACATTTACCAATCAAGCCTCTAAAGACTATGTCCATCTCTCACTGAAATGTGGCTCCAACATTTATTAACCCAAAAGGCATGTGCCTGTAAGTGAATATTCCCCACTTTGTGGTGAAGGCAGTTTTCAATCTATCTATTTTGTCCACCATCACCTGGTTATCACCTAAGAAACCATCTAGAAATGACATCATGTTGGCACTGTTCACAATTTGCAGGACCTCATCCAAAGAAGGCAAAGGGTAGTTATCCTTCTCAGAAGCTGTGTTTAAGTTCTTGAAGTCCACACATAATCTGATGTAGTCATTCTTTTTTCTTACTAGGAGCAGGTTTGTCACCCATGTGGAATGTTTGATAGGAAATATGATCTTGGCATTGAGTAGTTTCTTAATCTCTTCAAAAATGATAGGCTCCAGTAAAGCATTGACAGGTCTTTGTTTTTGTCTAAAAGGCTTAGCATCTGGCTTCAAAGGTATGGTATGAGTGATGATTGATGTGTCGTAGGTTTTCAACTCATCATATGTCCAGGCAATGACATGGATATAATCTTTGAGAGCTTGGGTTATTCCTTCCAACTCTTCTTCTGTATAAACTTTCCCAATCAGGACATTTTACTTTTCATCATCTTGTCTAATGTTGACCTATGAATATTGTCCTCCATTAGCTTTTGGAAGATCCTTTTGTTTTAGCATGTTGTCTAGATCAAATGCTCTTTCCATCTCTATCATTCCCTTAGGAATCTTATTACTAGGCAACTCTAAGATTTCTTCTTCTTCCGAGATGTGGTCCTCCACATTCCTTTCATCTATGATCTATGCATCAAAGACATCCCTATTGGAAATGAAGTCTAGAATATGCTGATCATCATCAAATACTTGGAGGTTAGTTACATTATCTGGCATAGAAGGAACAGATACTAATTCTACTAAAAATATTTTCAGACTAGATATGGACAGTGGCTCCAAAGTGCTGGCAGCGTGGGCTAAGGCATGTGCCCTGTGGTTTTGTTCTCTAGGTACATGGGTGATGTTGAATGCATCAAAATCTTCTATCAAGTCCCATACCCTATGTCTGTAATTGGACAGTTTCTTGTAATTGCAAGAGTATATACCTCTTACCTGTCTCACAACTAATTCTGAGTCTCCATAGACATGCAGAATTTCACTTTCTTTTTAAGTGCAAATAGTATCCCATGAATCAGAGCTTCATACTCTATCATATTGTTGGTGCATGGGAATTGCAATCTGTATGCTGCTAAGTAGGTTTTTCTAGATGGATCAACAAGATCTACTCCAGCTCCTTGTTTTGACTTGGATCCATCAAATCTTAGGATCCATGGCTTATCCTCAGCTAAAGGCTTGTCTGAGTGTTCCTTTTTCTTTGCAGCTCTAGCAGCTACACCACTTGATATCCACTTTAATTTTGGTATCTCAACTTTCTCCAACTTCACCTTTTCTACCTTATGTGAAGCTAATATTTCTTTTCTTCTTTTTACCATCAGAAGGAAAATCTTCTGAACTAGGCAACATCTGTCTTTTCAAAATATGTAAACACAACAAACAAGTAGTTTCTAAATGAGGTGCTTCATGTAACCTGCACTAGCCTTCAATCAAGACATCCTGTGGAGATCTCTACTACTGTGTCATCTTCTGAATCTATTTTGATAAAAACTCTTCAAATTTAGATAGATTGCTGCCCCTATCTTCATCAGATAACTCATAATCTGATTCTACCAAACAATCACTCCCTGGGGTGAATTTCTTATTTCTTTTAACATTACTCTTGTTACATACCAGCATCTCTTCTGTTGGACTATAACCTTCATCTTGATATGTGCATTTTCTTATTCCTGCAGAAGACAAACAAACATCAGTGTCACTATCACTATCATTGTTTGCAGAACTTACCGTGGATGATAAAGATGATGCTACTGATGCATTATTGTATGCTTGTTCTAGCTCCATCATATCTATGCAGGCATCACAGGTTTTTTTAGAATGCGCCTCATTATGTAACCTGCAGCATCCATCAGTTAGAATATCATGAACATGCACTTTTAACAATTGACATCATTTCACCTCTCTAAACAAATGCATCTCAAAATTCTTGAAATGATCTACCTAATTTTTATTTTCAGGGTTACAATCAATTTGTACAATTATTTTGTCATCTTGAGGGTCATCATGATGATGATGAAAATCATACATCAAGATTTCTTCTATCCTGACAGTCTGGGTCTGATGGAGTAAACTCTGGGTTCTATGTCCACATACATGATCTCGTTGGTTTTGTTATATTCAATGATCATGTGCTTCATGTGAGGCTCAGCATCTATTCTTATTTGATTTGGTATTCCCTTCCAGAGTAACCACATATGACTGAAATTAGTTGACATGTATCTGTTAAGGGTTTTTGACCAGTCTCTACTGAGTAACATCCCATATGTATCAGGTATATCAACTACCTGAATATCAATATAGTACTAGATTCTAGGATCTGATGCTAGATACATATGAATGTGAGTTAGTTCTCCTACCACACTCACCTCTGTTTTGTCTAATTGTGTTACTTTCTTTAATGATTTAGTAGGATGCAACCCTAAGGCATTGCATATGGACAGGGGCATTACATTGGTAGATGCTCCTAAATCTACTAAGCAGTTGTGCAAATTTTTACTAAACATCCTTATGGTAAGGAGAAAAGGAGGTGACTCACTTTTGTCTTTGTATAAGGTCATGTGGGAAGTTTCTGGATCTTGAATAGTAGCTGAGGCTTTGTGTTTAACATTAACATCTCTAGCAGCATGATCTTTATTTCCAGACTGACCTGAGGTATGACTATCCTCTTTTGGAGCAGGATCATCTAGTGATTTCATGAATGCTTTCTTGATAGCAAGGGTTTTGAGCAACTCTAAAAGTGACATGCTGATTTTAATCTTTTTCATTTCATCTGCTAGATAAGTGACCAACTTATCAAATTCAGGAGGCAGATTAGTAGCTTTTGGTGCTATATTTGGTGATGCTAAGTATTGAGCATTAACCTTGGGAAATCTAGGGTTGTTACTTGCCTTTAGATTAGGAGGTGTGTTGAAATTGTTTGGAGGCAAGGAAGTGGTCAAAGGTTGACCAGCAGGCCTGTTTGAATTATTTCTCAAGTTGTAATTATGCTTACCTTGATATTGTTGTTGATAAGCATGTACCTCCTCATGTTTATTTGAGGGCTCATTTTCATCCTCAAAGGGAAAAACATAGTTAGACTCAAAAACCATGGCTGACTCTTCACATGCCAGGGTGTAATCTTGGTGAGAAGACACTATCTGTTGATAAGGATAATGCATGTAACTCTCTAACACTAAGGCATAATCATATCCACAAGGGACAATTTCATTTCCTTCTACATGAGGTGGATTTCCTGAAGTATTGAACACTTCAGTCTAAAAATTACTAGCAACAATCCTAAATTGAGGACAATCTAACTCTGCATGAGCATTGGTGTTATGTATCCTACACCAAGTTGTAAGGGCTGCTTCTGCAAGGTTCACTCTAGTGGTCTATTTGGGTTCACTAGGAGGCTGATTGTCTAGGGGTGATGGCAAAGAACCATTGTTTGGCCTAGTATTCCACACTCTAGGCTGTCTAGAAGGATTATTGTTGCCATTGTTATTGTAATTGTTGTATCCCCTATCAGGATAATTAGGTCTATCATTAGCATAGCCTCTATTCTAATTAGGCTGGGAATAGAAGTTTTGACTCCTCAAATGAGTAATCTCAATTGTAAGTTTTCTTAACTGTGTTGATATTTCCTTAATCTCTTCTTTCTCTTCCTAAACCTTGGCCACTGCATTCTCAGTTTGGGGCTTGAAAAAGGAAGATCCATTGTTATTGTTGGATTGATCTACAACCTGAGGTAACTATGTTTGTCCTGGATATTGTAACATCTGGCTGTTTCTATTTGGAGGAGGCATGATACTAAGTGGAGGTATTTACAATGGACTAGGCATCATAGCTAGAGGTATCATGGCTCCATTGGTCTGTTGTTGGGTAGGATAGCTTGGATAACCAGGAAGTGTTGGGAATGCAATATTTGGAGTAGGAGTAGGATTAACTGCTGACTGACTTTGACAGCTTCTTCAAAAGCCCCTACCAAAGTTGTAACATTAGGATGTGCTCTCCTGATAAACATGGAAGTCAAAGGATCTAAAGATGAATAATATATGCTCCTAGTAGCTTCATCTACTACAACATAAGGTGAACTAACTTAGATAGCATCTTTTGGAACCTAGCATTGCAGTTAGCAATAAGTTCTCCTTCGAATCATTTGATTGTGGCAAATAAATGATAGTTCATTAAAGGATCTATAGGTATTTTGAACATGTCCTTAAAATCTTTCTCTAAGGAAGCCCATGAACCGACTGAACCCTGACCAAGACTAATATACCAATTATAAGCCTCTTCCCCTAAGGAAAATGGAAATAACCTGCATACAATGTCTTGATGCTCAATTCTAGCCCTACAATAGGCTTCCTTGAAAGTTCTGATGTGATCATCAGCATCTTGATATGGATGATACTTTGGACAAATTTTATTAGGATTCTTAGGCAAAACATGATATGTATTGAAGGTCAAAGGTGATTCTGCTACAAAGAATGACATTGCAACTGGTGGAGGTTGAACCTGAGGTATGACTGGTTGAGGTTGCACCTGAGGTGTAACAGGTGGTGCTCTAGGTGTTTGTAAGCCAATAGGAGTTATAGGAGAATGTTCTAGTGAAGCTCCTGATGCACTAGAACCAGGAGTGTGATGGATGTCTACAGTTTTAAGTCTAAATCCCCTAACAGGTAATTCTTCAAATAGTCCGCTGGATCAGGACCTGGTATTTGGCCTGAGAGCTAGGATTTCTTAAATTTAAGGAAAATCAACTGGTTAACTACAAAGATCAGTTGAAACTTTCAGCAAAGGCTGTCTTTATGGTCAAAAATGGTAACTGACTAGATATTTACAGAATATTTGTAGAAACAATGCAAATATGAGGTGATATTGAAGCTCAGTGACATACGCGACCGGATATCAGGTTTCTAAAGTAGGTTTTCTCAAAGCTTTAACAAATTTACCTAAAATAGAGCTTATCTTTGCAAATTCACAATGATCAACTACAAATATCGCAATATTTATAGTTAATTTTGAAATCTTCACAAAGGATTAGCATGCACAAACTTAAAAAATTCTTTAGCTAACTTTTCACATTCCTTTGTCTTCTCATTCAGGGCCTTGTCTTCACGATGATTTCCCAGTTTAAGAGGTTGCTCCTTCCCTTTTACATTGGATTTGCTCAATTTTCCTTTTAAAATCTCAATGAAGTCTTCATCCTTTTTGAGGTTTTCTTGGAGCTCTTGGAATCTTCTAGGATGAGATTAAGTTTCCCTTGAAGGTTATATTCATACATTTTATTGCCTTCCCGGATCTTCCTTAAGTTGTTAGACTTTTTCAAAGGAACCTTGCTTTGATACCAATTGTTGGAATTAGACCGGACAATTAAGAGAGTGGGGGGGTGGATCAGTTGTCACACAAATTAAACTTTTCTTGCCTTTAATCTTCTTTTATAACATTCAATCAGATAAAAATTAAAGCATGAATCAATAACACATGAGCAGAAACATAAATAACACACAAGTGACATTAAGATTTTTGATATGGAAACCCAGTTAAGGGAAAAACTACAGTGGGGATTAACCCACAAAGATTATAATCTATTAAAAGTATTACAAAGGGGAATGCACATGAATTTGGGCTCACTACCCAAAGCTCACTACTCAAAAGAAGGCTCGCTGCCTACTAAAAGAAGATTACAATGAAATTAAACTGATAATTAGCATCTAATGCAAGGATTCAGTTTCAATTAAGCACAAAATACCGATTTGATACACTTCATCTTCACTTCTGCTCTGCTTACTGTTCTACTAACATCTGAACCTTAGATCTCTGCCCTTTGTGCACTTACTCCATAGTCGCATTACACACACCCAAATCATTCAAATCCATCAACTATATATATCTGCATCTAGATCTTCAACTACTTTTCAGTCAACTCTAAGAACACATAGAACTTTATTGAAAATTCTATTTTGTTGGCTAAATCCATCTACACTTGTAACACGAACCAAAACTTGTACTCACAAATCATTAATAAGGTGGGCTACTATCACTGATCATCACAACTTGTCTAACAACCAACTCCCATACATCTAGAACTAAGATCAATTACAAGGTCGGCATGTTCTTCTTTTGTCTATTTTGTTAAACTATTAACCCGATACTCAAATGTTAATAACTTTTGAATCCTTCATCACCGGAGGCCAAAACTCTGGATTTAGATTATCCTGGCAATGCTCAAGATTTCCTCAAATCCATAGCAAACTCTAATTTACCATCGAAGAGATCTGGACCAAGATACCAGACCCCGTGGCTTGCTTTGTTTCTGACTTCCCGAACTTAGATAAATTTTGATTCTGACTTCCGGTATAAACAAATTGTGTTATATGGATGGGTCGAATAGTCTTAGTTTCCATCAATGACAATACCTATCATGCAAAGTAGTGTCTCATGCGAACATCCCCATCCTCACATCCCCTTATCCTTTTATCCACAAGTCCACTAATCCCTACATCCACACATCTCATTCCCTTAAATTCCCTAAAATTCCTAATCATGATCAACAAATGCACACATCAACCAAGCATGAAGCTATCACAACCCCCATGAGATTCAAAAATTTTTTTTTGGATGTCTCCTTACATAAAGAAAAAAATCCTAAATATCATCATGCCATAGGGTACCAATGCAAAGAATCAAAGAAAAATTTATCCAAAAGGCTACCCAAGCCCATGCCTCAAAAAGAAAAAGCAAAAACAAAAATGGTTGGGCTCCGAAAGCAAAAAGAACTTAATTCAAATGAAGCATCCACAATTCAAAAATCCCAAAAATCTCATTCCCTATCAAAAAATTCTACAATTCCTAAGACCATTTGGGTCCCAAAATTACTAAATCGACCATCCCCTTAGCAAACATCTCCATTACTCCCAACTCCTTCCATTCAAAAGCTTCAAAATCCAATTCGGTGTGTGCAACTATTGGTCTTGGTTCCTTTGCCTTCCACAGCATTCCCACATACCTCCATCTCCCCATCTTCTAGATACTATCCCACATATTTCCCCCATCATATCCCTATGGTCCAGGATTTTGTATAATCCTTCCATCCATAATCCACATCATAATCCACTATCCATCAAAAGATAATCCACATCATAATCCACTATCCTTCCCTGCACAATTCACTATCTATAATTCACCTGCATCTCCCTCTCATGTAATCCTCTACCAACATCCATGCGTAAAATGACACTTGACATGATCCATGTGTGGCATCCTCTATATGGGACATTACCACCTTTCATGTAATTAGATGATTGAGTCCCCATCCTCTTCCAAATTCCTCTTATCCATATTCCCCTATCCCATCCAAAAATCCAAAAAATAAAAAAAATCAAAAAAGAGGAAAACAAAAAAATAAAAAAATTAAAATAGTAAAGAGATTTGTCCAATGGCGAAAACCACCCTGATGACACCTTGGATAAGTACCATGATGAAAATCTAGCAAATAGGCATCATGTGTAGATTCCTTGTCTATGTGTCTTTCACCTGGGAGCATGTTGTCTCATCTATCCCATCCTATTATTTTCCTCTTATCCTACCATCTTCATTCATCATATCCTCATACCTACCTATTCCATTTACCTATCCACGTACTTATTCCATTTGATCCATTCCTCCTTTTGATCTTGATGAAGACATGGGGCAAAATGTTGAAAAATGCTTTAGGCATCTCTTGATCTACCTCATCCTTTCTATCCAACCCTATCACCTTATTGTTATAAATGCTATCTATTGATCATGATGTTAGTCATAAGAAAACATTAAATAAAAGTTACACAACAACCTTTATTTATCTTGAAAGACACTATGAAGTTAGAGTATTCATGATCCCAAGTCTCCATTGATTAGTTCATAATCTACTGACATTACTCAGTGGTTGATGGGTGTTGTTGTTTTCCATTTCAAGGGACCTTACGTTTATTTATCAATCGATTCTGTTTCCTACAAATATGCTACACAGAAAGGTTATTATACATAGTTATTTACTCAAATAATGTGTCTCTACTTAGATCTTTTCATGATATTTATCAATTTAACATGCTTTAACTTCAAATATGCTATGTATTTCCAATTATCTATGAGATGTCAGCATATTTCTTGTTATTTTCTTCTGATTGTCTGTTATTTGCAATTATGGTGATGAAATGTTATGAAATTGAAAGAAAATTAAAAGAATACTTCAAATTTTGGTGAATCTTATCTATTGAACCACATACACACTAGATATTGTCATGAGGAAAATAAATCAAACCATATTTTCACTAGGATGTTCCATAACTAGATATAGATGATGCTAACTTCAAAGGATGAGGAATGCAGACAACACATGCAGACTGATAAGCACTGCAAGGGACATAGCTAATCAAAGCATGTATCAAGAATTCAAACACAAATTACTTAGGATTTATGATGATTTGTAATCAAATGGTCTTCTCTTTCATTAATTATGCAAAATCATGTATGTTTACAATAACTTTGAAATAAGTCCTGATATTTCAGCAATCAAATTTTAATTAAGCTTCCGAATGTTCAAAATATGGCATCCCTGCACCTTTTATGGAATAAGGTGAGGGAGTAGTTACAAATGACCTATGGTTAGGATTTGTCACTTAAGATCCACTGTAGATATCACCTTTTGACTTAGTCAACATATTTCTTGTGGCACAGGTTGCCAGCTAGCAACCATCTAGGTGACTTATTATCTGCTAAGTACCTGATGCATATGTCACTTTGAGGATACATTTTCCTTTCATTCTTCTGGTTCTTCCTCATCATCATGATCATCATGATCATCACTTTCTGTATCGTCATCACCCTGATGAATATCATCCTGTATATGGACCTTTGCTGTCGTCCTGATATTTTCATAGGGTTGTACTATTTTCTCTAGTTCCCCGCCATCTTGAGTTTTGGCTTTAGTGACGACATGCTTGTGAGCTTGAACTTTATATTTAACTGCCTCTAGCTTGCCTTTTCTGCTATTCAATGTCTCATTGTAATTCTCCACCTTGACCTTGATCCTCATGATCTTGTTCATCACCTCCTCTGTCAAGTGGGTAAGGGGGTCATCAGCCACTAGCTGGAAATTATCATGCAGTGCCTTGATGGCAAAATCTGCATCTTGATTTTCTATTTTCCCCTCTACTTTTCCTTCTAATGCTTCCAGTATCTCTGCTTTATATGCCATCATACTGTGCATCTTGATATTGATATCTCGAAGCTTGCCACTGCACTTCTTTAGGACATCACATTCGAACCTGACGTCCTCATACCATACTTCTACTAGCAGGGAAGTGTTATTGTTTAATACCTAATTATTTATCAGGCCCTAAGGATCAATCCTCTTTATATCACTCAAAGCATTTAAGGCCTTTTCCAATTGGAATGATCTCTTTCCCATTTCATTCTACATTTTATCTACTTTTCTCTTCAAAGTGCTCAAAGAATTCCACTTCTGTAAAGAAGTTCTCAATACATCTTCTTCTCCTGTAAGGGCTGTCAGTATCCATCTATCCATGATCTTGGCCTGATGTTTCATGAGGTCCATCTTATTAACTTCCTCCTGTGATATAATAGTTAATGGGACTACATGATCTACTGGTGTATTATGAAAGTTAATTAACCCCTTTATGTATGCATGCAGTTGAGCAATGTGCTCTTTATGCTATTTATTTTTTTCCTTCTCTTTCTTTACCCTTTGGGTTAAAGAATCTATGATATCCTTCTCTTCTTGACCCTCTTGGTCTTCATTGGCAAACCCCAAGTCAACTGTGGTGATCTGGCATTCTTCCAGGGTGATTTTGCCTTTCTCCTTTTCTACAATGGGAAGTGCTACTTGGGCAGTCCATCTTCCTATAGAAAGATCTCTTCTGATAGCCAAGATCAACCTGGCTTTCCTATTAGGTTTCGTGATGGTCTTTGCAAACAAGGTTGAAACATCAAATTCTTGAACTTCAAAACCTTGTTCTTTACCTATTTCTTTCTCAAGCCACTAAGGTACTTCATCTCCTGATGCTTGTGGTCTTTTATCATCATCATGTTCATCTTGGTCTCCTGTATCTGTCTCTATTATGAGTGGAGAAGGTGACTTCCTTATTTCTTCCTAATGATGTTCTTCATGATGTGAATCTTGTTCTATTTCTTCCTCTTGGGGAGATTCTTTCTATAGGGGAGGATCCTGTGGAATATCCACATGATGATCCTGAGCTTGATCCTGATGTTGATCTTGAGCTCCCTCTTTCTATGTCTCATCCACCTTATTATGTTGTTCCCCTTGAGGCATATTTGTATCCATGGATGTCTTTGTGTTTAATCCTAGTGCATCACCCTAATCTTGAGCTACATTTTATTCCGCACCTGATATACTGACCTCTGGTGTCTTAAGGTCCTGATGACCTGATGTATCTTTTTCTCCTACGTTATGTTGAGCCTAGACGACATCATCACCTGTTGTTTCTTTATCACCTCCGCCCTTTTGTTGGACTTCTATTATCTTAGGCTCAGCTGGTATATCCTATTGTTTCTGGCCCATGTCTAGAGTATCACACTCTACTTTTGCCTGCTTGACTACTTCAATTTTTTTTGTTACATCAAGTTCACCTACCTCATCTTTAGGACTCATATCTTCCCTATATGTCAAGTCTATCACTGCAGGGCTAGTTACCTAATCCACTAATTTGTCAAGCCCTACTTGTTGGGCTGCCCTCTCTGGGCTATTTTCTTTCTCTTCTTGCTCTGTTTGCTTTAACTCTTCTAGTACCACCATCTGTGTTGATGGGGTCCCATGTGGGGTCATGCGAGTCCTAGAAACAAGTGTTTCCATCTGCTGAGAAGCCATGTTTTGTACCACTTCATCATTTGATAGGACAACGGTGTCCTCCAAGGAGAAAGTACCACCATGACCTACCCTAGAGGCTTCTTTTGCTTGCTCCTCAACCTTCTCAGTCTTAAATTGGATGATAGTCAGAAGTGGCACACCATGTTGCATTTCTTTTCTGAACACTTCACTACTAGCTCCCCTTAATACTATAGGGTCATTTATGATCTCACCCCTCATAGATGTTCTTTGTTTCTTAGGTGGTGATGTCACTAGGGGCGTCGCCCTCCTCTTCCTGGTACTCATCATAGGATCATCACCAATAGGCTCTTTACTTATTGGCTCCTCTTCAATAAGGATATCTTCTTCCACATTCTATCGTGAGGCTTGGCCCTCATGCTGTATTTTTGCAATCTCTACGATTAGCCTCAGGATCCTTTTAGTCTTTATCTTATCCATTAGAGGCGATGCAGATGAGGCTGATGCATGTCCTTCTATGGATGCACCTACAGCTGATATGGCGATTCTCTCAATTATCACCCCCTTAGGTTCATTATCAGTCTTCTTTCCTCTAGGGGGTCCCTTTCCTTGTTACTGAGTAGGCAGCCTTTCTCCATTAGATTTTCTCTTCTCCCCAAGAAAGTCATCATATTCTTCATCAGGGATATCCTACCTTTTTCTCTTGTTATCCACTGTGATGGCCACACCTTTCTTCTTCAATCTACTTATTTGTTCATCAACCCATGATTAGGTTAACTGCAGTACCCCACATGTAAACCTATCTAGTGAAATGTCTTCATGCTATGTTAGGTTAGGGGCTGAGATGGTGTCATTATACACCTTCTTACCTTCATATTCATTTGACATTGTCTTTCCCTCATCTTTCTTTAACTGTGCAGGCACTGAGATGCAGTCAAATGTCCTTATCTGATTCAAGGTGAGTCTTTGATATTTTCTTCTTCTTACTTCTGCCTCATCCTCACAATTACTCCAAAAATCTTCTAAGTGCTTCTGATGTATGGGCTTCCCCATTATCTTCTTCATTCTACCATAGGGGTCATATGATCTAGCTAATGGAAATGGCTGTGGGTCCATCATGTTCAGACCTCCAATGACATTCTTTATGCTCTGTGAATCAATGCACATGTACCAACCCATAGTTACTGGAAATAGTATTGGAGGTATCTTCCCTTGTGCTTTGTAGGCATCCAATATGGTAGTTATTTGTCTCAAAAATTCCATCAGGACTACCCCATCAGTAGGGTACCTAGGTAACATGAAGGGCTATTCTTCAAAACCTTCCACCCTGATATATGAGAAAGTGGCAAACTAGATGAACTAGGCACCATGCTTGTATATAACTTCTTGAGCTTCCATGCTCAATCTCTTGGTTCTATCCTCTTCCATAGTTCTAACCAGATGCATAGAAAATGCATCATTCACCAGTTTGTAATCAAAGTGGAAGTTCCTTCTTTGTAACTGAGGATAATGATCCCATATATGGGCATCATCTACCACCAATCTTTCCAATAGTAGTTAGTGCATCAAATGTTCCTTTGTAGGCACATGAATAAACAACATATGAGTTCATGTGGAATGAGAATTCCAAACCTCCCAGGTTCTTCATCTATTCATCTAAGGCATCACTGATGATCTTGGCCCATAATGGCTTGGTTTCTATATAGAGGACCATTTGGATGATTCCAAACATCCAATTCTTGAAATTCCTAGCATGACGCTAGCATGTCATCCTGCTGAGCAGGGTTATCATGTATTGATATTCATCATCAAAGTCAAATTTGTATAGATACACTGGCAACTTGGCAGAGGCAATATAGGTGATGTTTTTAGACCTCCACTGGTATATCCTCTTCATGGCACTCTTCTTATTCTTTTCATACTCTGTCTCCAGTTTGTGCATATCCATACTGACTACCTTCTTTCTAACTAGGAGATTGAAAGTAGATGTAATCCTTTTAATTGAAAAGTCTACATAAACTCTTCCATGTTTCTCCACCCACCTTGTTTGAGGGTTATAATTTTTGGCGCATTCTATTACTAGCTCTGGGGTTTCCATGGTGTATGGGAATCTAGCTGCATGCCACATTCCTGACACATATATTGCATCCAGTAGGGTATCCTCTTTATTATCACATATCTTGGATGACCATGCCGCTAAGTCTGTATCTCCCTGGTGGGTGTCTCCGATGGTGCCATACTTGAATTGTATCCCTTCAGGTCAAACGTACATGGGCTCAAGAAATTCCACTCTAGATCTATTTGTCCTGACGTCTGCCATAGATTCCTGCAATAAACATGACTGGTCTTACCATAATATTCATATGCATTCATACAACAATATACACCTACGGCATCATGTATACTATATTCATTAACTCATCATGATGTGAATATTTACATATTCAAACCACTGGAAAAGTCATACTACCTGGACTACAGAAAATGACAACAGGAGGGTTTTAATTACTTACTTGATAACACTTATCTCCTGGATTAGGCTGATGATTACGAAAAAGGGTAGAAAATAATGGCGATCGCACATTCTGTTATGTTCCAAGCTGTTGTCCATCCACAGGTAGCTTGTATGAGGGTTTGACTCTTTACTCTGTAAATTCTCATTTTTTTAAAGGTAAATGAGAAATGACCTTGGAAACTTACCTTTAAATGTATTCGTAGGGCAGATTAGGGTAAAACTAGGTGAAATCAATTAAAAACATTGATCTTCTGCATGAAATCCATGGATGTTGCTAGGTGTTTGGATCGCATTCGTGTTCGGCGGGAATCCACCTACTGCATTTATGTGCATTTAATGTTGTGAAGCAAGATGAGGGGGGTGACCTTCCACCTTTGAGCAGTAAAACTGATGCTAATGAATCAGGTGATGTGGTCAAAGGTTGACCAGGTGTATATCGGGTCATGACTTTAAGATCAGGGGATGTTTAAAATGTGACCCCTGCAAATAAAATGACCTCCTTTTGAAAGATCAGGATGACATCACCGTCATGTAATTGAAAAGGGTGATCATTAGATAATACCTCCGTGAGGTAAAAAGAATGATGATGTCATCATCATATTGGCACTGGGGTGATACTTTGCGATAGGGTGATATTCGTAAGATCGGGTGATATTGAGAATATGACCCCCACAACATATATGAAGACACATGATGGACAGATACAGTTATCACCTAAAATTGATGTCCAGAGTTTACGTAGCAAGTGATTATTGGGTGATAAACTGACATCGGGGTGATCTTAAGTAAGGTGACTAATTTTTAAAAAATATAACCCCCCCCGGAATACCAAGTTTGACTGGAACTTTGACTTGTCATAACTTTCTCCCCTTAAGGAATTTTAGGGTGATCCAGAAGACAAACCTGCATGGAATTTTATCTACTTTCTAACTATGAGATTAATGATATGAAATAATGACTTTTACAAACTGACCTCATCATGATGATCAATCCACCCCCTTATGCAAGGTTACCTACCTAACTTACTTTTACCAGACCACAAAAAAGTAGAAAAACAACACAAGCCAAAGCAACAAAAAAGTTGGGTCTCTATTTTGTCAAGTCAAAATGGGGCGTGTTGTATAACCACACAATACTATCATGTAAAACCCTAAGTCTAATACCTAAAATGGGGCCTGTTATTCCTATGCAACATAGTCTTTGGAGATCACATCCTAAAACCCCCTCCACCATCCATTATGTATCCTCCATCTTTCCTATTCTTCCATCCATAATCATCTTATCCATCTATCCTATCCTTCTTTCATCCTTGACTTGGTTTTCCCTTATCATTGGTATCTATCATAAATGCTATCCAAATGCAATCCAATGTCATCCCATAATATTCCAAAAATACCATAAAAATCAAAAAAATTCAAAAAATCAAAAAAATTGAAACATTCCAAATTCCAAAAACATCAAATATTTCTAAAAATCCAAAAAAAATCAAAACATTTTTGAAACTCAAAAAATATCAAAATATCCAAAAAAAACCATGCAATAAATCCAAATGCAAATCACCCTTAATCCATACAAATCTAGTCAAAGTAATTGACCTAAATCATCCAATCACATCCTTGGTTTTGTTCCAATCTTGTTGTCAACCAAATCAATCAATCATCATCATCAATAGAATATATTGTTCCCACATCCTTGTGTTGATCTAGGGATATATCGTTCCCCAAAACATGACTACACTATCTCAATCAATCAATTATCGGTTTACAACTTGATAGGTGAAATACCTTGTTTGTTTTTGAATCAAGTAGAAACATTCATACAATGCATTGTACCTTAACCAAAATCTCCTATCTAGTCACTTTATCAAATCGTTGCATCATTCAAACTCAAACAATCATCATCTAGCCTCATCAAGGGATATATCGTTCTTGTCATTAGGTGCCTATCCAAACATCACTT
Organism: Cunninghamia lanceolata; assembly: GCA_027924645.1. Classification (NCBI taxonomy): domain Eukaryota; kingdom Viridiplantae; phylum Streptophyta; class Pinopsida; order Cupressales; family Cupressaceae; genus Cunninghamia; species Cunninghamia lanceolata. The sequence goes on along the minus strand of BSBN01000198.1, from coordinate 5,800,879 downwards.
AAACTCTTTGGCAAGAGATACAATGATTGTGTGACTTGTGTCATCATTCAGTCTTTTTTTAAATCTTTTCTATCTCCTTCTTTTGCTTTATCAAATCCACCTAGATCCATTTATATCTTTGTGTGTTATGATTAGCAGAGAATGGGACATAGTGTTTTGCATGTCTATTGGATAGTCTTATGACTATAGCTAATATTCATATCTTGTGTCTAGACAAGGTTGTATTATGTTATGTATAAGGATACTCCTTTTGTTTGCAGTGTCAAGTCCATGCAAAGGATACAGAGTCACCCTAGTCTCTTATACCTTCGTGCATAATATCCCTAATTTAAACCTCATTCATTGTGCATCATAAGCACTTCCTCTCCAAAATCAATTTAAAAATCTTATTTTTTCCCACTCTCATCCTTATTTTAGTCACCTTTTATCCTCCTTTATGGTGTCTCATAAGCACTAACTTTGACTTTCATTCATGTTTGTCCACCTCATCCCTCACCCTTCTAATCCTAGCCATCCATTCGATTCCCTCTCTATCTATAAATTGAAACTCTTATTTCAATTTGAAACTCTCACACATTCTCATCAAATTTCTATACACATGGATATCTATCAATTTTCACGTATATCATATCATTTTCTATCAAGATTATGTTGGCTGTGTGAGCAATGCACAAAACATCCAAAGGAAAAATTAATGGAGCTTGGGTGCAATTCATTTCATCCTATCAGAAGTCTGATTTTATGCAAGGTTTGAAGGTAATGCTTTATTGTTTATCTTTATGTTATTTGCCTTTCATGATTTTCTAGGTTTCACCCATCAATGGTACTTGATATTTGATAGTTTTATGGCTAAACAAGGTTACAACAAATGACATTGTGACCACTGTATTTACTTTAAGAGATTAGATAATGGCAGTTAAATTATCTTGTTACTATATGTCGATGACATGCTTGTTTCTAGATCTAACATACAACATACAAATGAGCTTAAGAAAAAATTAGAAAAATCATTTTCTATGAAGGATTTGGGTTCAGCTAAACAAATCCTTAGTATGAGGATTTCACAATATAGGAAAAATAGAAAATTGATTTTGTCTCAAAGTGAGTATATAGGGAAGGTGTTGAAATGATTTAACATGTAGAATGTAAAATAATTTAGTACACCTTTTCCTAGTTATTTTAAATTGACTAAGGAGATGTGTCCAAAGACACAGGAGGAGGTAGATAAAATGTCTTAGATTTTGTATGCATCAGATGTTAGTATCTTGATGTATGCAATGCTATGCACGAGGCTAAATATATTGCACATGTAGTAGGAGTTATGAGTAGGTATATGACCAATCTAGGAATGGAACACTGGAATGTTGTAAAATGGATTCTTTGGTATTTGAGAGGTACTACTAGAAAGAAACTATGTTTCAGAGGATCTAACTCTACTCTACAAGGATATGTTGACTATGATCTAGTAGGTGATATAGATAGTAGGAGAAGTACTAAATGGTATGTCTTTGCTGTAAGTGGAACAATAATCTGTTGGATTCAAAGATTGTGGAAGGTTGTATCACTTTCAACCACTGAAGTTGAGTATGTATCTTCTACCGAAGCTAGCAAGGAGATGAGTTGGTCACAATATTTTCTAGAGGAATTGGGAAAGAGGCAAGAAGATAGCCCATTGTACACTGATATCTAAAGTACCATTAATTTTGAAAAGAATTCAACCCTTCATTGAAAAATAAAGAATCTATAACTCAAGTACCACTTCATCCAATTAGTTTTGGCAGATGGATAGTCGACGCTGGAGAAGATCCACACTAGTGAAAGTCTTGCATATATGTTCACGAAGGTAGTCACATGGGATAAACTAATTCCCTTGGAATTTTCCATTGGCCTTCAAGAATGATAATTTTGGAAATGTGAAACAATCCAAGTCAAGGCATGTCTTCTAGTGGGAGCTACAAGTGTATTGGTGCTTCTCCAAGATCAATCTCCAAGTGGGAGATTGTTTGGTGTGGAGCCTGATTAGTAGATTGTTGTTATGTGGTGACTAATCATGCTACAGGCTACAAGTACCTCTAGTAGGTTAATATTTTGTTTACTTTGACAACCTTGTTTTGATCCAAAATTAATTAAGGGGGAGTGCAAGGGGGGCAGTACCCCTATTGTGGGGTCTAGGGGCACCCCCAAACAAAAAATTACCCATTATTTAATAAAGTAAAAGTCATTTTTTTTCTGTAAATTGACATTGTGTAACCAACAATCATGAAAATTACTCAAAGCTTGTTAGTTTTATATATAAATGGCTATAGAATATGAAATGTCTGGAGAGAAAAGGGCAGAGTGAGTGCATTGTTATGTATCACAGAACAACAGATTAAGTTGTAGGTTGTAACTGGTCAGATTTGCACTAGATAATAAAATAGAGGATAGGTGTTTCTCTATGGATGTAGCCCACATTGGGTGAACCACATTAATCTCTATGTTCTTGTGTAATTCAAGATTATATATATTTCATCTGCATTGGTATTGCTTAAATTATATTGTTTCAGCCTACAGAATCCTAACAATAAGTTATGTTGCATTAGGTGAGTAATCATGATTTATTATAGCACTAGGCATTATGCACCAAGGTATAAGACCAAGGTGATGATGTGTCTCATGTGTAAAAGGATGGTCCAGCACATCACAAGACATTTGACGACCTTAGTGAGTACTATGATGACACAACCAATAAGGTCACAAGAAACAATATGTTATAGAGCACCATGATATGGAAAACCATGATACCATTGTGGTAGGTAGGTTACAAGGAATGATGTATATGCAAGATAAAATGATAATCTAGATACAAGATAATGCTAAATAAAATGATAATGCAGATACAAGATAAAATGATAATGCTAATGCAAGTTAAAATGATAGTGCTAATGCAAGATAAAATGACAGTGTACATAAGAAAACATATGCCATTGGACACGATGATACAGAATACCATGATGTCATTGTGACAATATGCTGCATGGATTGATACAAATGCAAGTATAATGATAACACACAAGAAATAAAGCAAGCATGCACAAAACAAAACAAAGATAAACAAGGTGTTGCCCCTAGGACCAAGCTAAAAATTGATGATGATTGGTGATTGAATGAGTTGACAAAAAGACAAGAAACAAAACCAAGGTACGCTTTTGGATGATTTTGATAGATTTCTCAACTAGATTGGTGTGGATTAAGAATGGCTTATACTCAATTTATTGCTTAGATTTTTGTATGTTTTGATGTTTTTAAAATTTTTGACATGTTTTTGTTATGGGATGGTTGAATGAAGGAATGGGATGGATGAAGGAGTGGTGATAGTGGAGTGAGAGGTATGGTGGAAAATGCACTTGTGGCCATTATGAGATAAGTAGGGTGAAAGGATTTGATCATGGAAGGTGGTGGATGTGTCATAGAAGGAAGATGGTGGGGGACCAACAAGCTCACTTTTATAGAGTTGTTTTTTATTTTCTTTTATGTTCACATTGATTTTTTTATTCAAAGAAATGTTCATGTGATGCTAGGGGAAATATGTATTTTTATTTGACTTTTGATGCCCTCGATATAGTTATACTATGATTTTTCTATTTTAAGTCCAATACTTTTCAATTTTTTCATTTTCGGGCTTTTGTATTTGTAGGTCTTGGATTTTGTTGGTCCCAAGTAATATGGCAATGACATTCTAATGGTGAGGATGGAATAGTCATGGAATAGGTATGAAATGTCAAGATCTTTGGAAAAGGTATTAATGGTCCCATCGATGATACACTGAACAATATTAGAGGCTTTACCTTGATTTGTAGAGGGAACATGAGAATCCTTAGTTTCCAATCTATGAGGCATTTATCCTAAGCCATAAGAAGCATCACATAATTGGTCAACATGAAAAGCATTATGTAGCTCATATTTTCCACAACCTTTATCAATGAGCTTGACCTTTATGACTTAGAAACCAAATAAGGAACAAATACATCAATGAACCTACTCCATTTTAAACATCACATCAAGAGCAAGTAGCTAAGGAAAGGAAATGAAACAATATTACCAAAGTAGTCCTTGTTTCCCTTAATATTTGATAATGATCTTCAAATTGATAATGTTGATTACTCACACTAGAAGCATAACAATACTTGAAAGCTCATGTGATAGCCAAATGTTCTAGGTAGATCTTTCTTGGAGAAATGACCTGATTGATAGTGATATTTATATGATCTTGGATGTGGGAAGGACATCATCTATTTTCATGATGTTGGTTAAGACTAATAGGTAAAAGTATATAAGGTTTAAGTAGGTAAAAAATAATTAATTAAATAATAAAACTATTTAATTAATTATAGGACAAAGTGGGAGAAATAAATTAATTAAAAAAATAAAATTTATTTCATTAATCTAATTGATGAAATAGACTAAGACTAATTAAATAAATAAAGATAATTTATTTAATTAATTGGATAATGAAAGGGGCCTAGGATGAAAGTTTTGCAAGATGGTGTCTAGGTGATGTTGTAAGGACAAGGTCAAATTTAGGTGTCTACATTTTACCTCTCTTTGAGATGTTGTTACGACCAAAGGGAAGTAGCATAATTTCAAAGAAGAAAAGGTATGGATGACTGGAAAGGGATAATGGGATGGCATGCCCCCTCGAGAGGATAGGTGGGTATGAAGAACATAGGTAGACTCTTGAAATGGATAGGACAACAAAAAGATAATGAAAGACAAGTTATTGTGCATTAGGTGAGTAATCATGATTTTTTCTATAGCACTAAACATTATGTACTAATGTATAAAGACCAAAGCGATGACATGTCTCATGTGTAAAAGGATGCCCCATGGTGGAGTCACGGTAGGAGGGTTCATAGAATGAACAATCTGGACCGTGCAACAAGAGTAAACACAATGGAAACAACTCAAAGAAATAAAGCAAATGAAGATTCAGTCATTTAGTATATCATAGAATTCAAATAGAGATTGGTCAGAAAGATGCAGGCTTACAATTAGGGCTCACATACCTAATTACATACATGCGCAAGATAAATCTTTGAAGCTCCTTCGCACAAAATCTAAACTATTAGCTATCACTAGGTTATGAACTTCCCAACTACTTTCCTAAGGATCTATTACAATAATATATATCAAGTTTAGATCAATAGATTCCTCCGCATTAGCCAAGGAAGATCACAAATTCCAAGGAAGAGATGTAACATGTGTACACAGATAGGTCAGACCTAAATGCATAGAACACTTTTGGTAAATGAATGGAATGACATGCGGATCTCTTGGGAAGGTTGGCCATGAACCAAAGATCATTTAATGATCTGTCATTAGGCTCCAAAGATCAAAAAATGCTTCTGCAGGTTTCTCCTTTAGCTAGTTGTCAGTGAATATCAGGATGCTATGCTCTAAAAAGAAGTCAACTTCTAGTAGCGATATCTTTCTGGTATTGACATGTGGATCTCTAAATGATGGATATGATGTAAATAAATGAATGCAGATGCTAAGTCTAGCTCCACAAGATCTGAAAATGCTACTAGATAAAAAAATAGAATTTGCTTCTAACTAAACTGCTTGAACTGAATTGAAAGAAACAAATTGAATTGCAAACAAAATGAAATGCAAATGTTTTTGGTTGATGCAAGATTACTCTTGAACCAGGGATGCTCCTACATCAGACATCTAGGTTTATTGAAAAAGTGAGTCCCCAACTTTGTTGGGGCTAGGGGAGAACCAAGACGGTCCACCTGAACCTGAGAAATCCATGATGAATCTTCTTTCAGTCTACCTTTCCACTTCACAAGATATTCTTTACATTGTCTTCCTCTAGTACTACGTCCAACTTTGTTGTCCAAAATGTCTTGAATCTGCTCCAGTGTTTGTTGTGGTAACTGCTTCTTCAAGTCTTCTCCCATGCTGTCACTAAACTCTACTTCATGATACTGATATAAGTCTGCAATGTTGAAAATAGGTGATATACCCAATGTCTTCATTAATTCCACTTTATATACATTTCCTGAATCAAATTTCTTGAGTATCTTACAGGGTCCAAACTTCTTCATCTTCAACTTGTTATATGTTCCAACTGGAAATCTTCCTTTTCTTAGATATACCATCACTTCCTCTCCAACTTCAAATTCCTTATGTATTCTCTTCTCATCTACCTTTTCCTTATACTTACTATTCATATTCCCCAAATGCTTCTTCACCTGATTATGCACTGTCTTCATATGATCTACAAATTCTTCTGATTCTACACTCCTCTTTTCCTCTATACTAATGTCTCTTAGTTCTGCCACTCCTCTAGGGTTCACTCTGATAACAATCTCAAAAGGTGTTCTTCTGGTACTCCTGTTTACTAAATTATTGTATGCAAACTTTGCTTGTGAAAGAATCAAATCCAAACTTCCTATCTTTATTCCAACCAAACATCTCAACAAGTTTCCCAAACTCCTATTCACTACCTCTATCTGTCCATTAGTTTGTCGATGAAAAGCTGAACTAAATTTCAAATCTATCTTCATCTTCTTCCAAAGTGTCTTCCAAAAGTATCCAACAAACTTTATGTCTCTGTCTGAAACTATACTCTTAGGTAATCCATGTAATCTCGCAATCTCCTTGAAAAATAGGTCACCTACATGCACTGCATCAGTTGTCTTCTTACAAGGTATGAAATGAACCATCTTTGAAAATATGTCAACTACTACAAATATTGAATCATGTCCTCTCTGTGTCTTAGGAAATCCCAACACAAAATCCATCATGCTTATGTCTTCCCAAGGTCTTTCCAGTATTGTCAAAGGTGTATACAATCTAGTATTCTAACTACTCCCTTTTGCAACTTGACAAAATCTACAACTCTGAACAAATCTCTGAATATCCTTATGTATCTAAGGCCAAAAGTAGTTTTCACTTACCAAAGACACTATCTTATCAATGCCAAAATGTCCTGCCAATCCACCACTATGTTTCTCCTTGATCAAATTATCTCTCATTGAAATTCTAGGTATGCACAATTGACTTCCTTTGAACAACATATCTTCTTGAATGAAATAGTCCAACCACTTACTCCTATCTATCACAATAGGTTCCTTACATGTTTTCCAAGGTTCTGCAAAATTAGTGTCTCCCTCATACATGTTCTTCAATTCATCAAAACCCAATACTTCAACTCTCATCTCTGTCAACAAGTTTCTTCTCCTACTCAAGGCATCAACAACTTTGTTTGATTTACCACTCCTATGTTTCAACACAAATGTATAACTCTGCATGAACTCTACCCACCTCATATGTCTCTGATTCAACTTACCTTGACTGTTCAAATATTGCAAAGCTTTCTGATCTGTATACAACACAAACTCCTTAGGCAACAAGTAATGTCTCCACTTCTTCAAGGCTTGAATTATGGCATAGAACTCCTGATCATAAACTGAATATCTTCTCCTTGCATCATTCAACTTCTCATTGAAATATGCTATAGGTCTACCTTCTTGAATTAATATAGCTCCAATTGCATTTCCACTTGCATCACAATCAACTTGAAATACCTTATTAAAATAGAGTAATTCCAAAATCAGTTGCTCTGTCACCTTCTACTTTAACAACTCAAAACTTTTATTTGCTCCAGATGTCCACTTAAAACCCTTTCTGTCACCTCTCATTGTCTCTGTCATAGGGTTACAAACTGAACTAAAATTTCTGAGGAATTTCTGGTAGAAACTAGCGAATCCATGAAATGATCTAACCTCTCTAATGGTCTTCTATGTAGGCCATTCAATAATTTCTCTCACTTTCTCAGGGTCCATCTTCAATCCTTCCCCAGAAACCACAAATCCCAAATATACTAGTTCTTCCTTCATGGAACTACACTTCTTGATGTTTATCAACAATTTCTCTTCTCTCATTCTCTACAAAACTTGTCTAATATGCTACAAATGTTCCTTTTTCATCTTACTAAAAATCAGAATGTCATCCAAATATACAATCACAAACTTACCTGAGAATCTCTTCAGAACTTCATTCATCAACCTCATCAAAGTACTCGGTGCATTTGTCAGTTCAAGGGGCATCACCAACCACTCATACAATCCTTCATTCATCTTAAAAGTAGTCTTCCATTCATCACCTTCTCTGATTCTGATCTGATGGTATCCACTCTTCAAGTCTATATTTGTGAAATATTTGGCTTCACTCAAACAATCCATGATATTATCCGTCCTAGGTAAAGGAAATCTATACTTAACTGTGATCTTGTTTATTGCTCTAGTGTCAGTACACATTCTCCATTCTCCATCCTTCTTCAGTGCTAACACTACAGGTACTACACAAGGACTCAAGCTTTCTCTGATCAAACCTTTCCTTAACAACTCGTGTATTTGTCTATTCAATTCTTCATTCTCTGTTAGTATCATTCTATGTGCTACTTTGTTAGGTAAACTTACTCCTAGTATAAGATCCATGTGATGACTGATGCTCCTTATAGGTGGAAATCCATCAGGTACATTATCAGATATGATGTCTTTATATTCTATCAACAACTCTCTTATCTTCTCTGGTTGTTCTTCTTCAGTTTCTTTCTTCAATGTTTCAGGCTTCTTAGGAATCAAGGCATAACACATATTTTCATGTTTCAATCCATCCAGAAATTTCCTTCCATCTACCAAATAGATTCTAGCATTCCCAAATACCACATCTTTAGGATCATCCTCCAAAGGAATCAAAGTAATTCTCTTTCCATTTTATTTTATAGTATATGTATTCTTTCTCCCATCATGTATAGCTTTTTTATCATATTGCCAAGGTCTACCCAATAAGATATGACATACATCAATAGGCATAATATCACACAAAACTTCATCATGATAAGATCCAATATGAAATTTCACCTTTCCAACTTTCCAACTTCAATCTTTCCAACTTCAACTTAGTCACCATCTCCTCTGAAACTAGGTTATCTAAACTACCACTATTAATTACAACTTTACAACACTTACCTCCTAATTTGCATCTTCTCCTGAACAAACTCTTCCTCTGTGGTGGTTCCTTATTTGTTTCTTCTTGAAATAGTGCTCTTCTCATCATAAGTGACTCTCCTTTCTCTAGCTTACCAACAGAATTAGGTGATCCAACAGGTTCCTCTTCAACATAGGTTGCTCTTCCACTATTCTCTGTCCTCTTACTTATGCTACCCTGATTACATTCAAATGCTCTATGTACTTCACCTCCACACTTGAAACAAGTACCTCTGAATGTTCTCTTATCTAGTCTTCCTTCTCTTTTGTATCCTTCATTCCGGTATGAATTATAGTTGCCTCTAAGATGAAAATTTTTGTCATTTCTTTGGTAAGCATTGTTATCTCTGTCATCCTTCTTAATTGGGTTGTCAAACTTGTTCTACTCCTAATATGATTTGTCTCCTTTGGAAGAAGTCCTACCTCTCTAAAATTTACCTCCTCTTCCTCTCTATCTCTGATCATGCCTTTTATTCAGCTTCTCTTCAACCTTCAGGGAAAACTAATATGCTTCTTCCAAAGATGTCATCTAAACCAAGCTTAGTTCTTCTTGAATGTTCAATCTCAGTCCATTGATGTATCTAGCCACTTCCTCCTTGCTTGCTTCACTATGTCTTGTTCTTATGATCATCTTATAAAATTCTTCAGTATAATCCCTCACAAATTTCTGCTTTTGTCTCAGGTTTTGCAATCTTTTCAACAATTCTAACTCATAGTTAGCAGGTATAAACTAATTCTTCAACTTTATCACCATCCTATCCCACTTTGTAATCTTTTATTTTCCTCTTCTATTTCTTTCCAACTGAACTTCTTTCCACCATATAGAAGCATGTCCTTTCAATTTTGTCTTTACAAACTTTACCTTCTCTAGATCTTCAACTTCTTCATATTTAAAGTATTCTTCCATGTCATTTATCCAATCAATCAATTCTTTAGGGTTGAAATTACCAGTATAGTTTGGCACATCAACTCTAGGTCTCTTTCCAATATTTGAAATAGCTCACAGCATCTTTACTTGATCTTATTCCTCTTCTTCATCACCTCCTAGGGTTTTGCTAGTTTGTTCAACAGGTTGAGATTCTTCTTCATCATCACTTTCAATATTAGGTCTAGGTGTCAATCCTTTTTGCCTATCTTCTTCAATATCATCCAATCAAATTTGCATTATTTTCATTATCTCCATCATCTCATCTATTCTACTAGCCATTCTTCCAATAGTAGCAACTCTCCTCGATGGCGTTCTTCCTAGGATCAAGTGTAAACTACATCAGGTTCGGCAATTGGGCTACAAGGTGACAATTATCTCACAATCAGCGGTCGATTGCAACACAAATAACCTACCTCAATTCAACGATCTATCCACAACAAGATCTTATGGAATTTCTTCACCAACTTCACTCAATTCGCTCCCAAAGATTTAAACTTTCGCTCTGATACCACTTGGTGTAGTCATGGTAGGAGAGTTCACAGAATAAACAATTTGGACTATGCAGCAAGAGTAAACACAATAGAAACAACTCAAAGAGATAAATCAAATGCATATTCAGTCATTCAGTATATCATAGAATTCAAATAGAGATCAGACAGAAAGATGCGGGCTTACAATTAGGGCTCACAAGCTTAATTACATACATGTGCAAGATAAAGCTTTGAAGCTCCTTCGCACAAAATCTAAACTATCAGCTATCACTATGTTATAAACTTCCCAACTACTTTCCTAAGGATCTATTACATCAATATATATCAAGTCCAGATCAATAGATTCCTTTGCGTCAGCCATGGAAGATCACAAATTCCAAAGAAGAGATGTAATGTGTGTGCACAAATAGGTCAAACCTAAATGCATAGAACACTTCTGCTAAATGAATGGAATGATGTGTGAATCTCCTAGAAAGGTCAGCCATGAACTAAAGATCATTGAAATATGTGTCATTAGGCTCCAAAGATCAGAAAATGCTTCCGCAGGTTTCTCCTTTAGCTGGTTGCTAGTGAATATCAGGATGCTCTGCTCTAAGAAATAGTCAACTTCTGGTAGCGATAGCTTTCTAGTATTGACATGAAGATCTTTAAATTATGGATATGATGTAAATGAATGAATGTAGATGCTAGGTACAGCTCCACAAGATCTAAAAATACTACTAGATCAAAAAATAGAATTTGCTTCTGAATAAACTACCTGAACTGAATTGAAAGAAACAAACTGAATTGCAAAGAAAATGAAATGCAAATGTTTTTGGTTGATACAAGATTGCTCTTGAACCAAGGATGCTCTTGCATCACCCAAACACATCACAAGGCATTTGACAACCTTAGTGAGTACTATTATTATACAACTAATAAGGTCACACGCAATGCTATGCCATATAGCATCATGATATCGTTGTGGTAGGTAGGTTACAAGGACTAATGTACATATGCAAGATATAATGATAATGCTAATGTAAGATGAAATGATAATGTAGATACAAGATAAAATGATAATACAGATACAAGTTAATGTTAAGACTAACAATGCAAGTAGCTTATACATCACTTTGGCCAAAGATTTCATAAATAAAATCACATTCCAATGCATAGATGTGGGTCACTATTCACACAACTCTATCTCATTCTTGTGAACATAATACCACTTATTCACAAACTACAAAACAAATAGTAGCATTGTTCAAGTCATTTCATAACTTATCTCTATGTGATTTAGTCTCCCTATCATAGACTTGGCTAGATAGTTAAATTTCCTCTAACCTACTATTAAATCTAGTCAAGTAGGTGATAGTAAGACTCAAGTCCTAATATAGACAGGTGACTTAACCCAACAACATCATGCTGCCACCTAATCATATAATAAATTAAAACATATAAATTTAGCCATTAGTGTAGTTGTTAATAGTCATAAACTTTATATCAATGCAAAATATCTTCCTACAACATGATACCAATTTCTGGGTGATTATTTCCTCCTCAAATTCAAGGTAATCATTAGTTTACCGTATCTGAATTGAATGCAATTTTCTATAGTTTTATAACCTAATTGAATCCATACAAGTACAAGGATGATCTAAATTAACTCATATGAAAAAGAATCCATAGTCAAAACTAAATTTCACAATGCCTTTGAAAACCAGTTTCGCATAAATTTAGAAAAGAAATACATTAATATTTATATTATCATATGATTACAATCCAAGGATCGTATACACAAAACCTCTATATATCTAAGTGAAACAAGGTTATCACCTCAAAATCAAATCATGTAAGATAAACTTAAGAACTCAATAACTGGTATAAAATGTAGTACTATATATATATATATATTCCAAAAGAATGTAGTAGTTGTGTGTTATTTTTTCCACACATATACTCTTAAATAGAAATTAATACACACACACACACACACACGTATATATATATATATGCATAATTTTTATATTAAACATATTTTAATAGAAAGTCTTGGTGGGTTCTCATAACCAAAGATCACCAGACAATTGTGATAACTAATTAAAATAATAATACCTCCAATCATGCTTTGGTTTGTAACCATTCAAAGACATGATTATGACTATTACTACTATACGAGTTGAGACTACTTAGTCTCCTTGTGATTCAAGTGAATAAAAAAATATAAACATAAACTAAAAACTTAATAATATATCACAACTTCAACTCTATATTTTTGTTTAGATAAAATTGAAATCTAATTCAAGTGATAATTTATCAGTTTCCCAAAGCAAGAGAATAGTTCTAAATTAAAGATGTTCCAACAACTTGAATAGAATCAGTCAACATATCTCCTAACATATTCCCATTATAAAATACATATTTATTTATTTTTATTTTTCTATTAAAAAACCCCATGGCCTAAATGTGTTTGGCCCGAATAATATGTATAAGAAAACCCATACATTTTTGTATGTAAAAAGAAACATAGCTTTCTATGTTAAACTTTCCCCATGATTTGTATAGAGTTGAATAGTTCCTTTAAACACAACATTCAATGAATATACACAAATTTGTATATGTATATTGTAAATATACTATGTATGGGGAAATATGAAATTCTTAGGAACATCCATACAACAAAGATTAGATACAAAAATCCATCATAACCTTCAAGAAATCAACAATGGTATAACAAAGGTAAGATAAAAGCATGAAACACTAAATGTTACCCATTGCGTGGGATTCCTTGGTGTATTTGCGAGTGTGGATTCCTCAAATACAAAAGCATAACCATGGTAATATTGATGGATAGGAGGATGTGTCATTGCTTCAAGGAGTGCTCAACATAACTAGGAGATATGGATGCCAATTGCTCAAAGTCGTGAAGGGTTTGTGAAGGAGTGAACAGATGTATTTATAGCTTTTAAGGAAGATAGATCAATGGTGGAGGAAATTAGATGAAATAAATAGAGGAGATAATATGAGAGATCATAATTAAATGTGCACATGATAGGTATACATGTAAAACGTCGATTTAAAGAGTTAGCTGCTTTCTTAGCTAAAGATAGGTGTTACCATTTTTCACTTACATCTCAAACTGGTGGAGTTAGTTCAGCAAGTTCATTTTAAAAGTGAAGGTTTTAGCATTTTTTGTTGTAAGTTATTTGCATAGTTGAATGATTCAGTGATATTGCATTTAAGTTGTTCAACAAAAGGAAAAGATCGCTGACCATCATTCAAATTGTAGGAGATTAATTATTTCATTTGCACTATAATGTTTATTTATTTTACAAATGAAATACATAAAAGAAATAAACATTGTATTGAATGAAAGATGATAGATCAAATGTCCCACACAAGCCATGGGAATAGCTGAACAAATGCAAGTATAAGGAAGATACTATGCATCTAAATATACAAGAGAGAAAGTCATAGCCATCATTGCCTTTAGTGTCTTCAGCCTCTGGGGTTGCCTTCTACCCTTGCTCCTGATCTTCGATAAGAACCTACAAAAAATTGGAAAAGGTCCTGTTAGAGCTCCAGTTATATGTTCTCAATGTGTCTATTAGAAGAGGCATAACACATTACCTATAGTGTACATCAGACAAACATATCATCCATAAGAAAGATAGATTGAAAAGGAATAATCATTTGTACTTCAATGTTTTAATCTAATATGTTTGTTTCATGTGTAGGTATAGGTGAAATTATGTTGCTGTTTTGGGAGACATTTCAGCATGTGGTGCAAAATGGGCTCCCACAAGGGTAGAGCTCAACATGCTACCCCTATGCCTTAAGGGGAATGAGATCAGGATATTCATTTATATTGTGTAAAGGAGAGAATGATAAAGTGAAATAATGTTACATCAACTCAGCCTATTGAGATTTAAGCTCAATGTTCACCTATGGCTACCACTCAAAAATGGTTGAAGTGGCAATCATCTATGAATAGTGAACTTTTCACAAGGATACCAATGAGCCAATATAGGAGAAAGCATGTGCACTAGTGAAATAGAGTTCACATCAAACATTTTGCCTTTTTAAAGATAGTTTGTTGCTCCTATCCCAAAAGTGTCATGGAGAGATCATATACAGCTGAGAAGAGCAACATAAAGAGAGCATGTATAAGACATCTTGTAGGTGGAAGCCATAAGTATATGGATATATCTGCCATCTATAGAGAAAGGTAGGGTCACTTCCATCAAATGATATACAACCGTATAAGTGTCAAAAGAGCAAGATAGCATCAGCTGAAATTGATAGTTCGATCATTATTTTTCATCAGTACCAAGAGGTGGAGTATCCCAAAATGAAATTGTATACATTAAAGAGATACAATACTAAAGGAAACACAATTTCAAAATCACATGATGCTATAAGAAGGAACATTTATGTGCTAACATCAGTTCATCATAAGTCTATCATATCCAGAAAGTGAAAGAGAATACATGAACAAATAACTACAGGTATATGGAATTAAAAGGAGAGCTTGCAAAGTATAGTATATGCTTAGGTGAGCTCAAAGAAAAGTTACAAGTTGTAGATAGGAGAGGAATAAGGCTTTCAATATATAGATAATCCAAGTGCTAAGGTCAAGCCATGGTTTTTAGTCATTTTTTCTCATACCCATTTGAGGGTTTTATCAAAAGTTGTAGATCTGAAACAAAATAAAGTCCCTTTTAAAAGAAAATGTATGAAAGTATACTAGCCACAACACTATGACAATACAGAGAAAAAATAAGATGGAGATTTCCATATATTTGAACAAGAAAATGCATACACATACATTACAACCCTCATGGATTTTGAAAGATATACAACAGGAAAAGCAGTGATACAATGAAGTGAATAAGTGTGAGCTTAGAAACCCACATGTATTGAAACCCTTGTCATTTTTGAAGAATGTAGAGATAAATGACTAGCCACGACCCTCTAAAGTAGAAGATATACAGGATAAAGCCAACAACAATCAAAGACTCACCTTTTATTTTTTGAGGGAAGCTGAAGTTTTCATTTTGCAAACAAGCTCAGAGCATATCCATGGTGGCCTCGATAGAGGTATGGTTACACAAAAAAATGAAAAAAGAGATCAAATGGTACATCAAAAATGACACTTCTAGCCACAGTTGAAAGCAGAAATCCATTAAGGAATGGAAAAAAATGGATGAACACTATGCAAAAAGAGATTACCTTTTACCTTGCTATCAAAATGGTCTCAAAGAATCAAAAGTTGCAGTAAAATGGAGGGGTTTCATCTCCAAACCCTAGAGGTGCAAAGGTGGCCACAGAGAGCCCTTTCACCAAAATGTGTTTTGCAAATGAGCTTGAAAGAATAAGGCAAAACTTTTTTTGTGTTAGGGTTTACCTTTGCCCTAGTTCAAAACTAGGTATTTTATCACATTTGAAATCATTCTATTTGCCCACACTAATGCCATCGGGGGTCATCAAATGCTAGGTCGACCACCTTTTTCAAGGGGTCATGACCATAGAATGCTTAGGGTCCTTTTTCATATGTTAAAACCTTATGCACTTTGACATATTTCAAAAGACTTAGTGTTATTGAAACCTTGAAGTGCCTTGTCATTACCTTGATTTACCACTTGCAAAACATTTGAAAATAGAGGACATGCCTTTGCCTTAGAGACTATTTTTGTAGGGTACATAGAGAATAAACCTTAAAGGCTTTATTTTTTGCAAAAATATATGGAGATCATATTATTTTTATGATTTTTTATAGAAAATTCAAGTATTGTAACTGCAATATACTTGGTGAAATAAGGTAAATATAAGCCTTGTATTATTGTTTTGTAAAAGAAAATCAAATGGGGTAAGATTAAGCAAATCAGATGGAAAAGCTACAGAATCTATTAAAAGATAGATATTAAAGCAATGTTGTTTATAAATTGCTTTAATATTTTTTCATCTTATGCAGTTGAAAAAAGATAAAGCAAAGTCAAATTGTTTTTCAGATTTGCTTTATTTTTTGATAGAAGAGACACAAAAATTGATTTTTTATGGGCAAAGAAAGAAAATTTTGGTGGGATGAACTTAGAGGACACCTTGGCAGATTTTATTTTCCAGTTTGGTGCCAGATTGAGGGTTTTATTTTTGGCTTTTCTGAGGAGCTCAAAAATGGATTTCTTTCATCTATTTTTAGGATATTTTTTGCAGAGATCTCTTGGAGGCATTTATAGGAGAAAGACTTAGTTTTTTTGCAGTTAGTTCATACCATTTTCTTCTCTTTTGAGCAAAGGCAGAGAGTTGTACACAGATAGTTGACTCAGTTTGTTTTTTGCATTGTACTCCTAGTTCAATACAACAGATTTTCATATTCCATCTATTTGTCTTTTTTTGCAGTTTCGATCTAATGTCTCATTGTGGTAGTGTTATGTCCTTTGTTATGTCTCTTTACTATGAAATTGCATGTTGATCCTAGTTATAATTTGTGTTCAATCTGAACCTTTTTATAAATTATTTTTGGATCAAATGTCGTAGGTGGGGTTGTGGAAGTTTGCATTTGAAGGGATGTTTGTGAGATAAAGTATTTCATTTAGATTAAAATTTAGAGTTTAGAATTTCATTTCAGTACACCTCTCTCATCCCTTTTCTCAAACAAGTCATTAGATTAAAAAAATCATAAGGAGAACCAGCTCACTCTGGAGGTTCACTGTCAACACAGATCACCCATAATCTAAGAGTGTTTCCATGTGTCAACACATAACTAAGTCTTTTGTAAGCTTAGTATAGGGTACATATCTAATTGATAATAATTTTTGGCATGCCTGGTGGGACTCTAAAAGTATTTTTAGAGAAGTTTGTCAAATCTTCAAGCTACTATTCTGGTATATGCAGCAATGTTTCAGCCTTTGGAGGCTTTTTGTAAGTATGCCTGGTGACTCAATCTTCTGGTCTTGCATGCAGAACTAGTGCATTCAACTTGTGAAAACAAGATCAGGACAAATTTGATTATTTCAATCCAATAGCATGTTAATCTATCACTGATATTTGGTGTGTGTATCAGTGATCTTAGCCTTTGGAGGTAGAGAATCATACACATCTGGCAACTTTGAATACATATCTATAGGTTTCGATATGATCAAGTACTGGTATGTTATAAAATTCATTTATTCATTCCATTTTCTAACTTTCATATGAATAAAAATGTTAGATTTTCATAGGCAGTATGAATATCCACCACCATACTATGAAAATGTTGTCCATAGGGCCCTTGATCAACCATATTAGGCCAATTGTGCAGCTTTTACCAATTCCATGGCTCTTCAAAACTAGCATGCATAGTATAATTACCACCCACCCACCCCTGCTCAGCCTCTTTACCAGGTGTATACAAGAAGTCATAATGCTAGTTTTAGTCCAAATACTCAAGATGCTTACCGCATGCCCATTCCTGCCCAATCTCCTAGTCACCCTTCTTACCAGATAAAATAGTCTGAGATGATGGAGCTTAAAGACATGATGAGGGACATTGTGTCAAACCTCAACAAGCAGGTGGAGGAGATTAAGAGGGAGCTTGAGTATAAACAACACTAGGAGGAACTGGCTTATCAAGCCTATCTGCATGAGCAGGAGTTGGAGGCACAAAGAACACAATATGAGCAGGAAATTGCAAGCATGAGGAGTTATCAGTACCAACAAGAAGAGGGATTTCAAGCAAGATAGTATGAAGAGTCTAATTTGCAACTGAAAGAGTTGAAATGCCAAGTTTACTTTCAATAGCCAGAGCAACCACCCTATGAGACCTTTGGTTCCGATTAGGAGTGGGAGACACAAAAGAGACTATTTGAAGAGAATCTGGAGAGAGAATAATGTAGTCAAGATAGGAGGGTCAGGTTAGGGACTGTCCAACCTTGCAACCTTCAATAATTAACTCCATGGATATATAGATATGCAACATAAGCCTATAGTTTAACAACCAAAAGATAGAATAGATTCATGAACACATAACATCATATTTATCCTGGGAAAACCCTAATAGGGAAAAAACTAGCCTTCAAAGCTCATTCTTCATATATTATACTTCAAATCAAATTACACACGCCTCAAGGGCTCTATAGATGCTAGGCCGTAGCCCAAGGATTACAAAACATTCATACAACAATATTATTTCATGATCTATTTCTTCTACAACTTAATTCTCTGCTTTGTAACTCATTCTGCTTCTTGCTTTGCCTTCTACTATGCTCTGCTACTCCTCTAGATCAAAACACCTTTAGATCTCGCTTCATGTCTTTGTGCTATCAATCACTTCCACACTTCTGCCTTGTAACAAATCATTATCCTTCATTTATATCATCCGCAAGCTTTCTAAACATCAACAAGTGGGCCTAAGTGTAACAACTAGTTTATGAAACATGTACACAAAATAGGTCGGGCCTAAACATAAGGCACTACTCTACAAATGCATAGAACTTTATGCAGACCTCACTGAAGGTTGGGCAAGTCCTTGAACTTCATCAACCAATTCTTCTTTTCACTCCATAAGTCACAGGAAAGATCCGCAAGCCAAATCCACTTCACTAAATACAGTCGGCTCTATTCTGTCAGAACAGTCAATCTTCAAATATTGATAACTTTCCAAAATCAATGCCAAACAATCTAAATTCTTGATATGTTGTAATTTCCTATGTCTAGATGCTAATTCTAGATCTGCAACCCCTCATACTCAAAATCTAGAATTCTCCAAGGTCACTTTCTCTGCACATTCAAGCTTCTTTCAACTGTCTCAATATTCTAAATTCTTCTGGATGCTTCTGCATCAGACTTCTGGATGCTCCTACATCAGATTCTTATGGTTATTTGAGAAGTGAGCCTCTTCAATTTGGTTTGTATTATGTCATATTTAGTGTTGTTTCTTTGAATAGGTTTGGTGATTTGTTCACAGGTACTTGCTACAGCCTCAAGGTTGGTGGTCTATTCAAGTCCACCCTGCACAACTACCTTAGATTCTTCTAAGGTCAGCATTCTACTTGTAAGCCTCACACTGCTTCTATGATTGGTGATCTGAGCAAGTCTTCTCCACAAGATGCCTCAAGTTCTTTCTCTTGTCAAGGTATAGGTTTGGCGGTCTACCTGCAAGCCTTGCACTACCTCAATGATTGGAGATCTAAGCAAGTCTTCTTTGCAAGTTGCCTCAAGATCAAAGTTTGTTTCAATCAAATACATCCTCTAGAACAATCAAGTCAATAGACATTTTTAGTTTCTCTACAACACTATCTATTATTTGGTCCTTAACATAATTTAATTTGCACTCATCAAAATCTTACAACTTCCACTCTGCTTACATTGCTTTAGTACTTCACTTTGTTTCCCTTACCATAATCACTTCAATCCGGTACACAATTCTTCTCATCTAGTCCAAACTCTTTTCTCTACTATGCGTTACATTTGTTCACACAAACTTTATCTTGCACTGCCTTCTCAGATGATTTTACAAACTTTCTCTTGCACAATTCTAT
Source organism: Cunninghamia lanceolata (assembly GCA_027924645.1). Classification (NCBI taxonomy): domain Eukaryota; kingdom Viridiplantae; phylum Streptophyta; class Pinopsida; order Cupressales; family Cupressaceae; genus Cunninghamia; species Cunninghamia lanceolata. The sequence continues at coordinate 5,780,922 of BSBN01000198.1, read as the reverse complement.
AAAACAAATCTCCTTAAGATTAATTCTTCTCCTTCTTCCAGTTTCTCTATTATACTCAATGATTCGAAAGGTTCTTCTTCCTCTTCTGGGTAAACTATCTCTGCATTATTTTATTCTTGTTCCTCTATCAAACTTAGTGATTCAATCAACTCTTCTTCTTCTACACAAATCATCTATGTATCAACAGGCTTTTCAACTTCTGTATAAACTATCTCTCAATTATGTATTGCTTCTCCTTTGTTAGCTTCTTTGATAACAGGTTCTTGATGACTTTCCTTGCTTGATTCTTTTCTCCTCCAAACTTGGAAATAGGTTCTTGCAAATGGTCTTCTATCAAATCCTCTTACATCTCTTTTGTATCCTTTAGTGTGATAAGAATTATGAATCCTGTCACTTCTCCCTTTGCAGTTTGAATTTCTTTCCTTATTCTACTCCACATAAGGTCTTCTTTCTTTGCATCCTGATCCAACATATAAACATTTTAGTCTATATCTCCCCCTGAACATACGAGTAACATGTTTCCATTCTTGTCCATCAATCCATCCATAGTTATTTTGTATACAACCTGCCATAGGCTTTCTTCTCTTCATCTTGTTCCAACACAACTTTTTAGAATGGTTCCTCAATCCACATAACTTACAAGGGTGTAGATCCCAACAAGATTCCTCTTCATGTCCCTACCTATTACAATGTGAACGAAACATACCTTTTCTTCTTTGATTTGATTTGAAGTTTGTCATAACCTCCTTAGCACTGTCATATCCAATCCCTTCACTTCTTGATCTGATCACTGGTTCAATAGGTTCCATAATTCTTTGTTGTTGCTCACCCAATCCTTGTCCTTCATATCCCATTCTTTGCATGATTTTGAAACCAATACCATCACCAACAACTCTAGGTTCTGTCACACTGTCATCTTTAATTTCACCATCTAAAGAAACTTTTGTATCATCAGACAAATCATTAGTATCACAAGAAACATCACAAAATTCAGGCTTAGATTTTAAAATTTCATTCTTTTCTCTGCATGCTACAAGTGATTGTTCTAACTGATCTTTCTACTCTTTTAATTTTGATATTTCACTTTTCTGCAAACTATTCTCCTTCTTCAATTCTTCCAAACTATCTTCTAGATCTCTATTCCTCTGTTCAACCTTATAAAACAACTTAAATCCTTTCTCTAATTCTGCAAATTTCTTTTCAACATCCTCAAATAGTTTTAGCTCTACTTCTAGGTCTTCATTTCTACTCTTTACACCTTTCAGTTCTTCTTCAAGGATTTCAAACTTGTCTCCTCCAAGATCTTTCATCTTCTCTAACAATTCTAAATTACACTTGTTGATTTCGCACAAATCTCCTTTCAAAATATCCTTTTCGCACATTAGGGTTTCATTTTCTTTCTTCATCCTCTTTCCAATCTTCCCCATCTAAAACAAACTAGATAAACAATTCAAAACAAAAGCTCACTTGGATCTTTCTTTCCTTGATCTTTCTTTAGTGACAATTCTTCTTCAGTCTAGGGTTTCGCACAACTCTTCATCAGATTCACCACCTTCTACAGATTCGTAACTAGCCCAGGAGATTCAAAACTAGCTCTAATACCACTTAATGTAGTCAAGATAGGAGGGTCCAGTTAGGGACTATCCAACCTTACTCCCTTAAATAATTAACTCCATGGATATATAAATATGCAACGAAAGCCTATAGTTTAACATGGAAAGATAGAATAGATTCATGAACACATAACATCAGATTTATCATGGGAAAACCCTAATAGAGAAAAACCTAGCCTTCAAAGCTCATTCTTCATATATTATACTTCAAATCAAATTACACATGCCTCAAGGGATTTACAAATGCTAGGCCATAGCTCAGGGATTACAAAACATTCATACAACAATATTATTTCGTGATCTCTTTCTTCTACAACTTAATTCTCTACTCTGCAACTCATTTTGCTTCCTTCTCTACCTTCTACTCTATTCTACTACTCCTCCATATCAAAACACCTTCAGATCTCATTTCATGTCTTCGTACTATAGATCACTTCCACACTACTGCCTTGTAACAAATTGTTAACCTTCATTTATATCATCCGCAAGCTTTCTAAACATCAACAAGTCGGCCTAAGTGCAACGACTAGTTTATGAAATGTGTACATAAAATAGGTCGAGCCTAAACATAAGGCACTACTCCAAAAATGTATAGAACTTCATGTAGACCTCACTAAAGGTTAGCCAGGTCCTTAAACTTCATCAACCAAATCTTCTTTTCACTTAGAAAATCACGGGAAAGATTTGCAAGATGAATCCACTTCACTAAACACAGTCAGCTCTGTTCTGTCAGAACATTCAATCTTCAAACAATGATAACTTTCTAGAATCAAAGCCAAACAATTTGAATTCTTGATATGTTGTAATTTCCTATGTCTAGATGCTAAGTCTAGATCCACAACCCCTCATACTCAAAATCTAGAATTCTCCAAGGTCATTTTCTCTGCACATTCAAGCTTCTGTCAACTGTCTCAATATTCTGACTTCTTCCAAATGCTTCTGCATTAGACTTTGGAATGCTCTTGCATCAGAGAAGTAGTTGCACAAACAAAGCTCTTGCTTGCTCAAGCCCAAGTAGCTCCTATTGTTCCAGAACATCTTGCTCAAGAAGAGGTACGTAAGTATAAATTTCCATGTTTCAGACAGAATGAACCTCTTAAAGCTCCTAAAGATGAGATTCTGAGTTTTAGGTAGAATAAGGTCCTTGATTCCCCAAACTAGCCTCTCAACCTTGAAATCCCAAGTTTCAGAAGCCTTCATGCCTTGAAGGTTGAGGAAAATAATCGTATTCAGCCTAGTGTAGTTGCAGACCAGCCTCTTGAAGAGTATCTTTACCTCCAAGAAATCAAAGAAACTCCCCAAGTTTCCCAACTAGACAAATCTGATTGTCCTATCACTATTCACCTTTGTAAGGATGGACCTACTGTCTTACAAAATGATTCATTCACCATCAAGGAAGCTAGGCAGGTAAATTTATTGCATATAGCTATGGAGTAATATCAGTTAGAGTAGTGGAAGATCAAACTAGAAAAGACTCCTCTTGATGAACCTTCCAATATTTTCATTAATGATCCTCCTTGTTTGGTAAAAGATGATAAAATTCTTACAGAAATTCATGTAGTGCAAGAGGATGATTCACATGAAAAGGTTGTTGTTGTTTGCATAGAGCAAGTTAATTCAAATATGACCTTGAATCCTCAGCACTTTGATTCCTTTGAAAAATTTTCTAATGTTGTTCATAAGATGCATGAAAGTAGGGTACATAGCTCGCAAGGTGAAAGTCTGAAATTGCAAAGACAAAATACTCAAGTTGCATTGGAAGAAGCAACAGTTTTATAAAAGAAAGAGGATCCTCAACAATACAAGGAATTGTTGATTGAATCCAATCAATCTAACAATGGGGTCTTGGATCAAGAAGAAGAGTACAAACCTATCATGGAAATTACACAGTTGGCTGGAAGCTATGTTGAGGTAAAGGACACCGCCTTATCATTAAACAATTAGGAAGATTGCAAAGAAATTTTACTTAAGGAATATGTTGTAGACTTAGATAATATGCAAAACGAGGGTGTTGAACCTTAGTTTTCAGCTAACCTACTTGATGAACTTCTTGAGTTCATGCATGAAAGTATAAATGGCATGGCTATATCAAGTTTTGACCATCACAGCAATGAGGACCATTCAAATAACGTGCTGATCCAACAGTAGATGTGTAAAACCAACCCTGATTTGAAAAGTATAGAGTCTAAGGAGGATCCATTCCAAGCATAAATTGAGATTTTCTGCTCACATTTAGAGGTTATGTCAGCATTTGTGGAAGAAGGTTACTTGGAATAGCCAAAGAAAGAAGTAGAAGTGGATATTTTCCTAACCAAATCACTGGTTAAGGATCAACATGACTCGCAGTAGAATGAATCGGTGGTTATGAAGCAGCCTAACAAGCAACTTGATCTCAACTGGTTAGAAGAGCTACTTTACTATCACATAGAGGAATTTGAAGCTGATGTGCCAATTCATGGTATGTTGAAAGAGGTTAGTTCATCATTCGAACACGTGCCTTCATTTATTGAAGAAGAAATTCTTGTTTCTAAATGTTCTTCCTTGGTTAATAATGTGTATTTTGAGCATAGCCCAACTCTTACTAAGAGCCTACTAAGATTTTATAGCTTTGATGAGCTATTAACAACCCTAACAGAGGAGGACAACCCATTGAGAATGGAAGAAGAGATAACATGCCAAGCTATCATGCAAGCAGGAGGTGATGCTGTTGTTTTTGATCATTCAAAATGTTTTCTCTCTGGTCCAACATTTTCAAGAGGATGTCCTATTAGATATTTGACTAGATTGGAAGCTAACAAAAGGGGACAACCTCATAATGACACTGATCCAAATCAACAAGAAGGGTATCAAGTCGAGTACTATCAGTTTACTTGTTCGTTTGATCAATTTGCCAAACAAGTTAGATAGGCAAGTGATTGTGTGATCCTGATCAGAGAGGTGTTGCAGTTGTTTGAAGGATATTTGTTTTCATTCCACCTCTTATGGTCAAGTCAAAACTTTATGGAGTATTGCAGATTTCAAAGGAAGGGCAATTATTTTCTTGAGCCTGTGAATGGGTTTGTTTGATCAGTTTATGTGGTTGATTAGAGTAGGATAGGGTAGAGTTAGTGTTAATAAGTGCTTCATGCACATTTCTTTTCAGTATTTTGTTTCCCTAAGTGTTGTTGCATAGGTTTTTCTAGCCACTAGGGCCTGTTAGTTTGCTTTTCAGTTTGGTTTGTTTTGTTTTCTATTTCTATTTGAACTGGTTGGAGAGCTAAATTTTAGTGTTTTTTGAGTTTGAAAAGAGCAGAGTATGACTCAATGCCCAATGGATGTATTCAAGGCAATTGATCCAAATCTTAGTAGGCAAGCATATAGCAAAAGTCACCAGACATGTTACCATTTTTCACATACGACTCAAACTTGTGGAGCTAGTTCAACAAGTTCATTTTAAAATTGAAAGTTTTAGCATTTTCTATTGTAAGTTATTTCCATAGTTGGATGATTCAGTGATATTGTATTTTAGTTGTTCAACAAAAGGAAAAGATTGCAGATCATCATTCATTGTAGAAGGAGATTAATTATTTCATTTTCACTACCATGTTTATTTGTTTTACAAATAAAGTACCTAAAAGAAATAAACATTGCATTGAATGAAAGACGATAGATCAAATGTACCACATAAGCCGTGGGAAAAACTGAACAAATGTAAATACAAGGAAGATACTATGCATCTAAAGATAGAGGAGAGAAATTCATAGCCATCATTGCCTTTAGTGTCTTTAGCCTCTGAGGTTACCTTCTGCTCTTGCTCCTGATCTTCGATAAGAACTTGCAAAAAATTTGAAAAGGTCCTGTTAGAGCTCCAGTTATGAGTTCTCAATGTGTCTATCAGAAGAGGCATAACACATTGCCTATAGTGTACTACATCAGAAAAATTTATCATCCATACACAAGACATATTGAAAAGGAATAATCATTTTTACTTCAACATTTTAATCTAATCTATTTGTTTCATGTGCAAGTATAGGTGAAATTATGTTGTTGTTTTGGGGGACATTTTAGCATGTGGTGCAAAATGGGCTCCCACAAGGGTAGAGCTTAGCATGCTGCCCCTGAGTCTTGAGGGGAATGAGATTAAGATATTCATTTATACTATGTAAAGGAGAGAATGATAAAGTGAAATAATGTTACATCAACTCAGCCTATTGAGCTTTAAGCTCAATGTTCACCTATGACTACCAATCAAAAATGGTTGAAGTGGCAATCATCTATGAACAATGAACTTTTCACATGGCTGCCAATGAGCCAATACAGGAGAAAGTATGTGTACCGATGAAACAGAGTTCACATCAAACATTTTACCTTTTTAAAGAGAGTTTGTTGCTCCTATCCCAAAAGTGTCATGGAAAGATCATATACAGTGTAGAAGAGCAACAAAAAGAGAGCATGTATAAGAAATCTTGTAGGTGGAAGCCATAAGTATATGGATATATCTTCCATCTATAGAGAAAGGTAAGGTCACTTCCATCAAATGATATACAACCGTATAAGTGTCAAAAGAGCAAGATAGCATCAGCTAAAATTGATAGTCTGATCATTATTTATCATCAGCACCAAGAGGTGGATTATCCCAAAATGAAATTGTATACATTTAAGAGACACTATACTGAAGGAAGAACAATTTCAAAATCATATGATGCTAGAAGAAGGAACATTTATGTGCTATCATCAATTCATCATAAGTGTATCATATCCAGAAAGTGAAAGAGAATACAGGAATAAACAACTATAGGTATATGGAATTAAAAGGAGAGCTTGCAAAGTATAGTACATGCTCAGGTGAGCTCAAAGAAAAGTTACAGGATGCAAATAGGAGAGGAACAAGGATTTCAATATATAGATACTCCAAGTACTAAGGTCAAGCCATGGTTTTAAGTCATTTTTTCTCATACCCATTTGAGGGCTTTATCAAAAGTTGCAGATCTGAAACAAAATAAAGTCCCTTTTAAAAGCAAATGTATGACAGTATATTGGTCGCAACCCTACGACAATGCAGCAACAAAATAAGATGGAGCTTTCCATATATTTGAACAATAAAATTCATACATAGACATTACAACCCTCATGGGTTTTGAAAGATATACAATGGAAAAGCAGTGATACAATGAAGTGAATAAGTGTGAGCTCAAAAAACCATAGAAATAAAAGTCTTGTCATTTTTTAAGAATGCAGAGATAAATGACTAGTTGTGGCCCTCTAAAGTAGAAGATACACAGGTTAAAGCCAACTACAATCAAAGACTCACCTTTTATTTTCTGAGGGAAGCTGAAGTTTTCATTTTGCAAACAAGCTTAGAGCATATCCATGGTGGCCTCGACAAAGGTTTGGTGACACAAAAAAATGAAAAAAGAGATCAAATGGTGCATAAAAAATGACACTTCCAATGATAGTTGAAAGCAGAAATCCATCAAGGAATGGCAAAAAATGGATGAATACTATGTAGAAAGAGATTACCTTTTACCTAGCTATCGAACTGGCCTTAGAGAACCAAAAGTTGCAGTAAAATGGAGGGGTTTCATCTCCAAAACCTAGAGGTGCAAGGGTGGCCACAGAGAGCCCTTTCACCAAAACATTTTTTGTAAATGAGCCCAAAAGAATAGGGCAAAACATGTTTTGTCTTAAGGTTTACCTTTGCCCTAGTTCAAAACTAGGTATTTTATCACATTTGAAATCATTCTATTTGCCCACACTAATGCCATCGGGGGTCATCAAATGCTAGGTCAACCACCTTTTTCTGCCTAAGTCTATAGGACTTATAAGTGATCATGACCATAGAATGCTTAGGGTCCTTTTTCATATGTTAAAACCTTATGCCCTTTGACATATTTCAAAAGACTCGATGTTATTGAAACCTTGAAGTGCCTTGTCATTACCTTGATATACCACTTGTAGAACATTTGAAAATAGACGACATGCCTTTGCCTTAGAGACTTATTTTGTAGGGTACATAGAGAATAAACCTTAAAAGCTTTCTTTTTTGCAAAACTATATGGAGATCATGTTATTTTTATTTTTGGCAAAATAAGGAAAATATAAGCCTTGTATTATTGTTTTGTAAAAGAAAATCAAATGGGGTAAGATTAGGCAAATCAGAGGGAAAAGTTGTAGAATCTATTATAAGATAGATATTAAAGCAATATTGTTTATAAATTGCTTTAATATTTTGTCATCTTATACAGTTGAAAAAAGAAGCAAAGTCAAATTGTTTTTCAGATTTGATTTATTTTTGGACAGAAGAGACACATAAATTGACTTTTTATGGGAAAAGAAAGCAAATTTTGGTGGGACCAACTAAGAGGACACCTTGGCAGTTTCTATTTTCTAGTTTGGTGGTAGATTGAGGGCTTTATTTTTGGCTTTTTTGAGGAGCTCGAAAATGGATTTCTTTCATCTATTTTTAGGATCTTTTTTGGAGAGATCTCTTGGAGGCATTTATAGGAGAAAAACTTAGTTTTTTCAATCATTTCATACCATTTTATTCTCTCTTGAGCACAGACAGAGAGTTGTATACAGGCAATTGAATCAGTTTGTTTTTTGCATTGTACTCCTTCCAGTTCAATACAAAAGATTTTCCTATTCCATCTATTTGTTTTTTTTTGCAATTTTGATCTGATGTCTCATTGTGGTAGTGTTATGTCCTTTGTTATGTCTCTTTACTTTGAAATTGCATGTTGATCCTGGTTGTAATTTGTGTTCAACCTGAACCTTTTTATAAATATTTTTGGATCAAATCTCATAGGTGGGGTTGTGGAAGTTTAAGTTGGAAGGGTTGTTTGTGAGCAAAAGTATTTCATTTAGATTAAAATTTAGAGTTTAGAATTTCATTTCAGTACACCTCTCTCATCCCTTTTCTCAGACAATTCATTAGATTAAAAAAATCATAAGGAGAACTAGCTCACTCTGGAGATTCACTCTCAACACAAATCACCCATAATCTGAGAGTGTTTCCATGTCTCAATAGATAGCTATGTCTTCTATAAGCTTAGCATAGGGTGCATATCTAATTGATAACAATAAGATTGATTTTTATAAAAATAGAATGATTTTTCAATTTTATGAATTGATTGAAAAAAACAAAGATTTTAAAGCCAATTGAACTCAACTTTTGATTTAATTTTTGAAATGTAATAGATAAAATTAAATAATAAATTATTTAATTTGAGTGCATGGAAGATTTTTTAAAAGAAAAAGATAAATTTGGAAGATGAGAAAATAATTAGAAAATAAATAAATAAATTTATTTAATTTTTTGTGCATGATGGAAGAAAATAAATAAAATATTGATTTTATTTATTTAGGAGATAAGAAAAGTCAATTTAAATAAATTGGAATAGTTTATTTAATTTTGGAAGAATAATTAGCCAATTAAACAATTAAAATTATTTAATTGTTGTGGATAGGAAGAATAAGAGGTTTAATTAATGAAATAATTGATTTATTTAATTAATGTGAAAATATAAGAATGAGGCAGGGGAATGATGAAATTAATTAAGTAATTAAGAATCATATAATTAATGTTGGATTAAGGTGAATTAGAAGAATTAATGTTAGGAGAATGATGCATGTGCAAGGTGATAATGTGATGGTCATTTTCGGGTGTCTACATTTTGCCCCTCTTTGAACCAATGCTTTGCATAGCATATTTTCAAATATTTACTGATGATATGAATAATGTGTCGACTATTGTGCCCTAGTGTAATGGGTGATAGGATGTTGCCTTAAGAGGAAAACTACGGAAATAGAAGATGGACTAGGTAGACTTGTGATAAGAAGAAAAGGTAGACAACGTAGAAGAAAGAGGCTAAGAAGGACCAAAAGAGGAAGTGGAGGTTAACATAATGGAGAATATGAGATGACACGAAGAAAAATAGGGCATGGGAGGGAGAAAATTAGGGCTGGGAGGCTATAAGTAGGGCCCAAGGGGTCACTTTCAAGTCATTTGCATCCTCAAAGTTTAGAGTTTTTATCTTCTAGTGCTTGAGAATTTTTAGGAGCTTAGAAGAGACCATGTTGTAGAGATATTTGGGATTCAATGAGCATATCACTGTACAGAGAGGGTTCATACATATGGTTAGCTAGTAGGAGCAACAAGAGCAGTATGTACCCCTAATCGAACCTCCTAGTACATTTATGAGGGTTATTAATGATGGTTGAATAGGGTAGGTCCTAGGTCATGACTAGAAGCGGTCAGTAGGAAAAATGGTGTTAATGGCTAGAGTCATTGCACTTTTGCCATGCAATGGTGCAAATGGTGTGTGCAATGGTACTTATAGGAAAAGGGAATCACTTTTGTCTAGGTTTAGGGTTGGGTGTAAGATGCACAAATGGCATGTAGTTTACCGTATTAGGTCAATATAATTGCACAAATGGAAAAAGAGGCTACTAGTGGTCCATGAAATGGTGCTATTGGTAAAAACACACTGCTTCTGGCTAGGTTAAGCATATGTATAAGAGGAATGGTGCAAACGGTGGACATAATAGTGCAATTGGCAGATAGAGTGGTGCAATTGGTGGATAGATTGGTGCAATTGGTGGAAAATAATGCACTTATGGCTTACACAGATGTGATAATGATCAACAAAGTGGCACAAGTGGCTGAGAGGTAGGTGCTATTGGTTATATTTAGGAATTTTTGGGAAAAATAGGGTGCTTTTGGCTTTTTAAGTAGAATGTTAAAAACATTATAAGTTTTGACAAGTTGACAATTGTGAATGCAGATTGTACTTCCACCACTGATGTCCCAGTAGCAACATTAAGTGATGCTAGCCCTAGTAGCAAATTTGGATGAGGATGAAGATCTATTCCTTGAGGTGATGGTCTTATGGTATGTGGCCCACATGACTCTAGTTTGAGCTCTCACTGTGCAATGATGATAGTGTTGGAGGAGATGTGGCACAACAAGAACAACTGATTATTATTACTAACAAGGGAGATCACCATCACCTTGTAGGATGTGTGGAGCATTCTATGCATCCTGATCTATGGGACACAGGTTGTCTATGATACTGATATAGGAGAGACTATACTAGCCCATATGTTGATGACTCAGGATCTAGGGATTGAGGATAGAAAGATACATCCCTAGTAGATGTGGAGGATATTTCATAGGATTCAGCTGGTGGTGACTGGATTGATCATCAAGGAACTAGTACTAGATTGATAATCTTGTAGTTTTTCCATCAGATGGGGCCATGTGCTAGAGGGGATGTTCACCTATGTCATCAGATATGCATGGGTGTCATGTGTATTGGGTCATCTAGACAATGATATGCATCCAATTGTGTATAGATTCAGCTTGAAAGCTTGGTTGCTAGGGTCACACTATTCCATGTGTGGGTCTGGGAGCATATTACAGTGATGAGGCCTATCTTTCTATGACATAGAGAGGCAGGCCAACCCCTTATTCACTTGTATGATGGAGAAGTGACACATAGGCAGCTTGGGAAGATGACCTACTAGCGGAGGACATTTTATGAGCTTGATACCATCATATTATGGCCATGGAGAGATTGTGAGCCATGGTGGGATGATGCAGAGTAGTTTCTATATTGTCGATAGGCTAGGTACTTTTTCAGGTCAATGATGTACATCATTGAGAGATTCTTATTAAAGAAGGTACTCCATTAGATTGGATTGCCACAATCTATACTAGTAGGAGAGGAGATATTTTCTTGCACACAGAGGGATGTGCTAGAGTGGGGACCTGAGGTGGTTGTAGCTACAACATTGGCTAAGTTTGACACACTTTCCCCTATGCAGTGGGAGCTACTAGGAGAAGGAGCTGACCTTGGGACTATTCCTGAGTATGATTCATATTGGTTGGTCCATAGGCCGACTAGACTAAATATCCCCAGTGTGGTGCGTGGTCGACACAAGTAGGTAGGTGAGGTGGGAGGAACATGGTTGGAAGTTAGATCTAGTAGGGATAGGAAATAGAGGTATAGAGCTATTATGGTGAACGAGGAGGTTGGACAACATGATGCATGACGATGAGATATTCCTAGGATCCTAGGGTGTGGACATGTAGACATCAACCAGTAGGATGTGGCTATGGGTGAGGCAGAGCAACAGGATGTTCCTATTGTAGGTTTTGAGTTGGAGTGGGTATAATGCCTCTTGGAGGTAGAGACTTGCAAGTAGATGAGAGCTAAGCTACTCATAGTGAGGCTACACTAGGAGAGGGATGCCGCAAGGATGGAGCTGCGACAGGCATGAGAAGCATGGAAAATATAGGGGCAAGCATAGGTATAGGTGCCGGATATGACATAGGTAGCCTAGATTACTATAGAGAGGGATGGGGCTATTGTGATGAGGCTTTAGGATGAGTCAACCCTACAACATATGATACATGAGCGGGATACAACCTGTGTGATGATTGGGACATATCAACCTACCATGACCTTGGTCATTGAGCTATCACATGTACAACATGAGATGACTAGGGTCATTGGAGAGGCTAAGCATTATAGAGGGATGTATCACGGTGTTTTACCACCAAAGTAGATGCCACCTAGTTTCAAAGAGCAGAGTAGATCAGGGGCCTCCTCTTTGAGGAGATTCAGTGGCTCAGTGGTGGGACCTCTACCACCATGATTGATAGGCGCACAACAACCACCCCCAACCATAGGACCATCACCATTAGGTGTAGGAGATGAACCATCGGAGGGGAGCTCCACATAGACACATTTTATGATGATGCATATGTATATATTGAGACTATGATGCATGTGGGCTAGTTGTATAGTTGTATATATTTATGGCTCTTGTAGCCCACATTGTATAAACATGTATATGCCACTTATTTATTTTTTGATATATATAAGAGATGACATGATTTTCTGACCTACATGATGTATTATGGATGATATATATGATGCTTATGTTATGATATTTTGATCTATATGATGCTTATGTGATGGATAAATGACATGTACTATGATTATGTATTTGTGTGATGACATATTTATATGTGGTGTATGATGTATAATAACATATATATGATCATGGATTTATGTGCTTACATGCTTTATATGTGATGTATAATGTATATGCTATGGGTATATAATGTGATGTCTAACATGACTTCTATGGTGTGATTATATGGATGGACCTATGGATATATGATGCTTATGATGTATATGATTCTTATATGATTTTTATGGTGAGACTATATAGATGTATGATGGATATATGCTTCTTATAATGTGATGTCTAACATGCATGTTTTTGTAGGACTTCTATGTACATGAAAGATAAGAAGATGATGCTGATGAACTAATATGGATAGAAGAAAATGATGTCTAGAATAGAGAAATGATGATTGATTGATCTTCATTAAAGATATACATTTTATTAGGATATATGAGTGGATAGATGGAGGAATTTTTTCTATGGTTATGCTTTATAAAATGTAAAGAGGAATCCTTATTTTGATATAGCTTATGGATATTATGCAGCAGGGTATACAAAACCAAGGTGACCATATATCCAATGCACAGGACATTGACTCTGCAAACAAATGGTTTGAACTTATTCATACGAGACATAATAGAACCTTGTTGGATATGTGAATGAAAAATAGTCTTAGCGCAGAATGATTTGAATACACAAGGCTTTTTCAAGATCTTAGATACAAAGGATATTGATATGCAAGATTCTAATTCCAACACAGGTGAGATAAATATTAGCCTTGGTAGGATAATAAGAACATCCCATAAACACAACATATGAAGGAAATGACCATGCCCCAATCCATACTTTATTGCAACATATCATGATATAGAAAGATCAAGGTAGTCTTGATTAGGTATTAGAAAGGAACAAAAGATAAACCAAAAATAAATCAACCGAATGATGAAAAATACATAGCCATCATATCTCTTGCTAAAGAGGGTTCTCATATTAGATTGGGCCGTATTGTAGGAAGGATATATCTATTAGAGGATTTGGAATAGGATAAAAGGATTTAGAAGATGAGGCAAGTGATATGTAGACAAGTGCATTGCTTTAGGAGTAGTCTTTTGCCTCTAATTTGATAAGTACTTGATCTTTAAAAGGATGCATACTTTATTTTTTTCTTGAGTTAGTCAAGATAAGGTGATAGGTGGACGGGATGGGTTGTGATAGATGGATGAAGTGGCAGTTTTAATTTATTATGGGTTGTAGTAGATGTATGAAAATGTTTATGGAAAATGAGTGAAATTGAGAATTCCTCTCGAGACTAAAACAAGGATCCATTCCTAGACCTAAGTGAAGGAAAATGTGCCCCCAATTAGGTACATTATTTATTATGGAAAATTATGGATGGACTTATTATGGATAAAGATGCTAGTGGATAACAAATTATACTAACAATTTCCAAGCTATGATAAATGGAAATGGGGAAATGTAAAGGTCAATAACTTTATTATGGATGGATGGGATTTTATTATGAAATTGGATGGAGTGGTATGGATGAAGACTTAGTAGATGGTGGATGTTGAAACTTACACATAGCATTTGTTTATATGAATAACATGCAGAAGATATCAATTAACTGCAGATAAAGATTAAATAGAGGAATGAAAAATACATAGATATAAAACAACAAGAGACAATTTTGTTGAAATTAAGGAACACTGAGAGGGGGGTGAATCAGTGTTCTGCAAAACTTATTATTATGTTCCTTTATTAATTTACCACATACATTCAAAAGAAAGAAACATGAACTCAAGAACAACAACAACAAGATCATCACATATGAACACCAGGATTTTTACATGGAAACCCGAATAAGGGATAAACCACAGTGGGGGTAAACCCACAAGATTTTATACTCTGTTAAAAGTATTACAAGTGCAAAGGCACATGCCTTCGGGCACACTACCCAGAGCTCACTTCTCAATGGAGGCTCACTACCTACAAGATCAATTACAAAGAGTTTACTGAAATACTTGAACTAAAAAATAGCATCTAACAATGCAAGATTACAGTTCCGTTTAGGCTCAGTATATTGAGTTCACACACTTCATCTCTGACTACCCTGTTTCACTGTTCTGCCATGATCTAAGGCTCAAATCTCTACTTTACACTTGATACTACCATACTTTAGACCTCTCATCTCATATTCACACCATCATTCATAAAAATGCTCGCACTCATTGATGATATATATCCGCAACATGAAATTTCATCAACTACAGTCAGCCTCAAGAAAACTTAGAAACTTTTTCCAGATCACTGTTCTGTCAGTTGAATCCATACACAAACATCAATGCAGAACAAAAATTATGTATTCAAGTCACCAACCATATCAGCCAATACCTCTAGATTTCATAAATTACTCAACCAACCACTTCTCTTAATCCACACAAGAATCAAACACCAAGTCGACATGTTTTTCATCGGACTGAACTATCTAACCAAAACTTGATACTTAGATGATTGTAACTTTCAATCCCTTCATCATCAGAGACTAAAAATTTGGATTTAGCTAGTCCTAGTATCCCTTAACATTCCCTCAGATCTACAACATAGTATGATTACCTGTGGAGAAATACAGACCAAAATGATGAACCCTGTCATATGCTTTGAACCTGTCTATCCAAACTTAGACAAATCTGCAATCTGACTTCTGATAAGATGCAATGATATATTGTGGATGTGTAAGATAGATTCAGTTGCCATCAATGACAACACTTGACATGCCTAGTAGTGTCTCTTGCCAACAATCTCCCCCTTTAGCATTGATGGCAACACTTAGTGAAAAATGACTAAGTGTTAGAACAACTCCCCCTTACTATGTACACTTGTGATTTCCAGTGCTCCCCCTTAGATGAATTCCTCATTTTTTACTACTTTCCACTCCCTCTTTGATATCAATGGCAAAGGCTAAGATCTGCATACAAAAATTCACACAAAAAATCTATGTACATGAGAGCATATATATACTAACAATCCTTATGTCTTGTCTACATGAACTTAAACACATCACCAAAAATGTTTTTCAATAGTGCCAATTCACTGTCCCAACTTTCCTTCATGCTACCCAAAACTAAAATATGACCACTGGATAAAAATGCCTATAACTCTACCTTCTGTAGATCAGTCGGATCACTTGTCAGAGCAACAACTTGAGCTTCTGTCAATGCATTGAACATTGTTTTTAACTTAGGGAAAATCAGTCCCCAGATTTCACACATTCTTGCCACAATGTTTTCTTTTTCTTTCACCAATTTCTTTATTTCATCCATCAAGCTAATTACTTGACATTATTGACTCGCCATAGATATTGTCAAAGGATCAAAGGATTGAGACACATTTGACAATTTTTGCTTAGACTCCTTTATTTTCTTCTTAATATCCTCTAAAACTTTTGGCCAAGATAAACAAAATTTGTACACATCTTGTCCTTCAGTGAGGGCAATTTGAATACTCTTTACACTAGTATCTAGCATAATTCTATCATTGTTAATTATTCTTTTTAGTTCACTAAATCTTTTATCATTAAATTCATTCTAGACTTTAACTTCTGCTGACTTCTTAAAAGACTCAAAGTGAGTACTTAAAGAATTTATCAGACTCTTCAACTGACTAGAGGGGGATGCTGATGAATCCTTCTGAAATGAAGGCATGGTTTTCTCCAAAATGTTGGATGCGAGATCAAGCAACTCACTGTCTTCTATATGGAACTTCAAGATATCCTCTATGGCCTTAGCTTGTACAAAAGAGGCCAACTTCATCTTCTGTATCGGTGATAGAGTATCAAAATTGATTGGACCTTGTATTATATCCAATCTTCTGCAACTTGTTTGTCTTTCTCCAAAATTTCTTTCACTGCTTTTGCAGTGTCTCTTACCCAACATGATGTTTTAGTTTTATGCTCTTTAGGGCCTGTAACTTCTCCCTTTCCGGAGTCAACCACATTATCTTGCTTATCATTTTCATTCTTTTTCTCTGGTTCTGCTCTTTCTGCATCAATAGCAAAGGCATTCTTCTTTTTATCTTTATCAGATATCTCTTCTGTATTCTTTTCTAGAGGATTTTGTGTATCCTCAGCAACAACATTATCATCATTTTTTATCAAATTCCTCAACATCCAGAATGGAGGGATCAATTACATCATCAGTTTCTTCTTATTGATCTTCCTTGTCCTTAACTTCTTCTGCTTTCTCCTCTTTACTCTTCTCAGAATCACCATCAGTAGGAGAATTTATTTCCATATTCATCTCTGTATTTTCTTCACCAGATTGGTCTAAAGGAATTTGAGTATCCTCTACACTATGAACATTATCTTCCTTCATCATCTTTTCATCTCCTTTATTCAATATTTCTTCTTTTGGAATAGAGAAATCATCTATCTCAGCTTGTTGTTCATTTTTCTTCAACTCTTCATTGTTCAGAATGGGTGTATCATCAACATCAATAGGTTCTTCAGTGACCACATAAAACTTATTCTTGTCCAGGGCTTTCCTTAGAATTTGTTCTGTATCTTTGACCACTTCATCAATGTCTCCAATCATTAGCTTATTCATCCTTTTCTTGCTTCTGAATCAATCTTTAACTTCTTTGAAAATTTTATTTGCTCCCTTCCTAGAGATTACCAGACACAGATTGGATAACACATGTTCTCTTAGCTCAAAATCCTTTGCTTTAGTAGCTTCTTTTCTCATCTCCAAAATGTCACTTAGACTCTTAGAGATTTCAAACAAAATTTCCACAAGTGCTCTGTTGAATATATTCAAGTACTTAACAGTAGCATCCTCCAAACTTTTCTTGTTGACATTATCAAAGTTGTCATAATATTCTATTATGGGTTTCAAATTCCCATGAATAGTTATTGTATTCACAATATTTTCAACTGACAGGGTGGATTTTTCAACATGGGTCTTAGTCTTATGTCTTTTGCTTACTCTTATACTTCTGGAGGGCTTGTCTTTGGCAACCCTTGATGCTTCTGCTTTCTCTGAATTTATGCTTCCAGAGGGCTTCTCCTTAGACAATTTAGTAGCCTTAGTGCCTGAGGCCTTCAAGTCTTTAACCTCACCATCTGACTCAGTCTCTTCTTCATCATCCTTCTCCACACCTACATATGACCTTTTGCCCTTTACTTTTGTCCTTTTTCCTTCCTTACCGGTAGGTTTTTCTTTGAATTTCTCTGCAATAGGAGAGGGTGATGCACCGAAGGTTATACTAGAACTCCTAGTAGTCCTTGATTTAGAAGAGGATTCTACCAGAACACTTCCCTGTTGCCTGTCCTACTTCTCCTTCTCAACTTTCTCTATCCTTTGCCTATTTTATCTCACAGCTTCTTTGGTTATCCCAATACTTTCTGCATACATTTCAACTTGCCTTTGAATCTTTCTCTTAGATTCAAGCTCAACATGCAGTTTCAAACTAAGTTCACCATATTTATTGAATCTCTCAACCGAGGTATCTTTTGGTTTGCTCATAAGGTGTTGAGCATACATTTCCAGTATTTGTTCATCAACTTCATACCCCATGGGCATGATCCATATAGTCCTATGTTCAACTGCTTCCATCAAGCATTGATTTGTTTCCACCATGAAACAAATTGTATCCTTGTACTTTTCAACCACATACTTAGGGATTATTTCCCTTGATTGCATCATATTCTAAAAATTCTTGAAATATCCCCAAAGAGTAGTCCTTTGGGCATTGGATTCACCAATATTATGCAAGTGCTTTTTTATTTGTATGGCAATAGGCTTGTCACTGGTCTAATGTGGGATTTTCATCCCAGGGAACTCATTCATGAA
Organism: Cunninghamia lanceolata; assembly: GCA_027924645.1. Classification (NCBI taxonomy): domain Eukaryota; kingdom Viridiplantae; phylum Streptophyta; class Pinopsida; order Cupressales; family Cupressaceae; genus Cunninghamia; species Cunninghamia lanceolata. The sequence goes on along the minus strand of BSBN01000198.1, from coordinate 5,762,507 downwards.
ATAGAAGAACAAGCACAAGACCAACATACCATACTTGAATGTATTCTTCTTATCCTTCTTGATCTTGTTCAGATTCTCCATTAGTTGGTTTTGCAGCAGCTCACACAAGTCATAGTCAGCGTTTTCTCTTAACATCTAATAAGTAGCATAAATGGTTGTACCGAATACTGAGTATTCCCTACTGGAGTGGTATATCTTATACCCAATCACCATAGATATAAATTTGACATCCGGATCAATTATATCATTTATTGTCATTGCCCTCTTATCAAACTTTGAGCCTATATCATCAGTTACAGTCTAATTCTTCATTGACTTTAACATTGGTAGTCCACGGGATGAGTTCAATCCTGTTACAACCTTGATAGTATCCTTGGTATTTTAAAGGGTTTCATCAACCACATGAATTCAGTATGCATCCAACTCAGTACATATCGAACCCACACATTCCCATTGAAGGATGGGAACCCAATAAGCTTAATGCAATGTTTTTCTTGCAGTGCCTTATACTCAGGTTTAAGACCATAAATCTCACCCCTCATGTGATTCTTAAACAAATCCACCAACTTCAAATCCCCAAACTCATCTATGCTGGCATGAATGTAAGCCCTAATATCTTCTATGTGCAACACACCATGCAAAACACTAGAAAGGGCACCTAATAGATCGACCTTTATAGATTTGTATGGATGCCTTTTAAATTTAGGTCAGGGCCTTTTGGTGATGTCAACAACCAACGGAGTAGCCATATCCAAAAATTGCAAATTTAAAGAGCTTTACAGGGAATACCTTGTTTCGCCAGTTAGGGTTAGCTGTTGAATTTGCTTTTTGCACTCCAAATCTTTGAGATCTTAGCTCAGGTGCTCTTCTCCTTGTTCTCTTCGAATGCAAAGTGATTTCAATGTTGAGTGAATGACCTTTTATGCTCTGCAAAACCTAATTCACCATTGTAATAAATGTCTTGCCCTAATTCATCTAATTACACTATTTTTTAATACAGTCAATCTTCAATTGCTCCGCAATCAATTGCATTAGCTTCTTTTCTTTCGTAATTTTCTTCAATAGATCTACAATAGGCTTCTTTATCTTCATTCATCATTCTAGATTTAGGCACCCACTTACTAGTAGGGGGATTAGATTTTCAATGTAGCTCCCCATGATCCAGAGCTCCTATTTCAATTCTGAGAGGAATTATCAGCACCGGATTCCATTGTGGACCCATCACCATCATTCATTGCACCTTTCTTCACCCATGTTTTGTTCATTTCATTCTGGATCTCATTCACATCTACTTTGCCCTTGCCTTTATATTGTTTCTATACATTCCAGTTTTTCTTTACTAGACCTTTTCTATCACCATTCCTACTTCTGTAGAATCTTGTAATATGACCAGATTTGTTGCAATTAAAGCACACAACATTCCTTTGCTCATTTACTATTTCCTCTTGATATGCACTGCTTAGCCATGTGTCCAAATCTATTGCATGCAAAACATTTCCCATTGAAGGGATTAGCATTTCCTCTGTTGTTAGAGTTATTCATCATCATACTTCTACATTCATTAGATCTATGACCATACCTTTTACAATTGAAGCATTGACTAGAGAAGGATGGACCACTTTGATTTACTCTACTTCTGCATTGAGTAGCTCTATGACCAAACTTATTGCAATTGAAATGATTTCCATTAAAAGATGGATACCTTTGAGCATTAGGTTGTCTTACCAGAGGCCTTCTAGGATTCCTTCTTAGATTTCTTGCTTCAGGATTTCTTTGATTTGATCCAGATCTTTCACCTTTCTCATATCCCAGACCATGCTTATCATCTACCTTCTTTTGATTATCAAGCAACACCTCAAGTTTAGCTGAGCTTATCTTGAACTTCTCTTTGTATTCATTTGCAACTTCTAGGTCATGTTTGAGAATAACAATTTGCCTTTCAAGTTGTTACTCATTATACCTGGTTTCTTGAAGATCAAACTCTAGATTGTCAATTATTATGTCCAATCTTCAACACTCTTCTATTATTTCTTTTAGAGACTGATTCATGTTTTCTTTAGTTTTATTCCTTTCCTTGATTTCCTTGGTTAGCCTCATCACCCCAAATTCCATCTCATGTTTTAGGACAACAACTTCTTTTGCCAGCTTCTCACATTCCTTTGTCTTCTCCTTCAGAATCTCATCCATGCCATTATCTTCATTCTGATCTGCTAACCGTTGAAGTAGCTCCTTCCTCTTTTCCATAGATTTGCTCAGTTGCCCTTTTAAAGTCTAAATGAAGTCCTCATCATCTTTAAGGTTCTCTTTCAGTTCTTTGACTTCTACTCTAGACTGATCAAGATCTTCTAAAGAAAGTTGAAGTTGTTCATTGATGCCATCAGAATACCTAAATGAACCCATTGAAATACCTTTGCAGATCTTCCTCAAGTTGTTAAACTTCTTCCATGGAACCAGGCTCTGATACCAATTGTTGAAATTAAGGAAAACTGAGAGGTGAGGGGTGAATCAGTGTTCCACAAAACTTATTATTATGTTCCTTTATTAATTTACCATATACATTCAAAAGAAAGAAACATGAACTCAAGAACAACAACAACAAGATCATCACATATGAACACCAGGATTTTTCCGTGGAAACCCAGTTAAGCGAAAAACCATGGTGGGGGTTAACCGACAAGATTTTATACTATGTTAAAAGTATTACAAATGGGAAGGCACTTGCCTTTGGGCACATTTCCCAAAGCTCATTGCTCAAAGGAGGCTCACTTCCTACAAGATCAATTACAAAGAGTTTACTGAAATACTTGAACTAAAAAATAGCATCTAACAATGCAGGATTACAATAGGCTCAGTATACCAACTTCACACACTTCATCTCTTACTACCCTATTTTACTATTCTGCCATGATCTAAGGCTCGGATCTCTACTTCACACTTGACACTACCACACTTCGCACCTCTCATCTCATATTTGCACCATCATTCCTTAAAATGCTCACACCCATCGATTATATATATCTGCAACATTAAATTTCATCAACTGTAGTCAGCCTCAACAAAACTTAGAAACTTTTTTAGGATTACTATTCTGTCAGTTGGATCCATGCACAAACATCAACGCAGACCAAAAATTATGTATTCAAGTCACCAACCATGTCAGCCAATACCTATGGATCCCATAAATTACTCAACCAACCACTTCCCTTAATCCACACAAGGATCACACACCAAGTTAGCCTATTCTTCACCAGACTGAATTGTCTAACCAAAACCTGATACTCAGATGCTTGTAACTTTCAATCCCTTCATCACTAGAGGCTAAAACTTTGGTTTTAGCTAGTCCTGACATCCCTTAACATTACCTCAGATCTAAAACACAATATGATTACCTGTGGAGAAATGCAGACCAAAATGTTGAACCTTGTCATATGCTCTATTATCGTCTATCTGAACTTAGACAAATCTACAATCTGACTTCTGGTAAGATCAAATGATATATTACAGATGTGTAAGATAGATTCAGCTGCCATCAATGACAACACCTGACATGCCTAGCAATGTCTCTTGCCAACAAATTTTAATGTGGTTCACCCAAACTTGGGCTACATCCACTAACAAAGAGTCCAATATTATTATCTAGTAAATAGAAGTGATTACAACTAGCAATCTCATGCAACTCAATACCGCTACAATATGCTATAACACCATATCAACATAAACCCTAACCCTTAGCCTTTTTATCAAGACTTATGTCAATTACAAAAATAAGGTTTTTATATGTCTATCAATAGAAAAATAGTTGTCGATGCCTTTATAAATAATAGGTCAATAGAAAAATAGCTCTGCCCCTGCACTTTCCCATTAAATAATTTGGGGGGAAACTGTGTTGACAAAAGTGGGGAAAATTTAACCTCTGAGTCTGATTATGGTGCAGGAGCACCTACCTAACAGCTGGCCTTCATGAGGCAGTTAGTTGTTTTAGGTCTTGTTTATGTTTCCAAGAAGGTCTGGTAAGACCAAATGCATGTAATAAGGTCATACTGATCATGATAAGATCATGCTGACCATGCTTTTCTATTTTTAGGTAGTTTGTTAGAACAGCTGTCATGCTGTAGGTCCGATTGGATCTCCCAGCCGCCTGGAGAGTTCCCAGCCGCTTGGAGTCGGGTCAGTAGTACTCGCAGGAAAATCTATTTAAGCAGGAGGATCGATTGGTTTGAGATCATCGATCAAGCTAGGTTGTAGAGAGTGAGACAACGAGAGAAACTGATCATTGTATTTGCATCTTTTGAAATCAAATAAAGTGATTTTGTTTGTGTTCATCCTCTGTTGAATTCCATTACTTGATCGATTTGCTGTTTTGGGTGGTTTCATGGATTCACTGATCCATTCCACCGGTTGATTCGTCTGATCGGTGGAATGGTTATGTACAGTAGGGTAGGTGTTAGTTTGTTTGTTTGCATGCAGGTGTGCAGGATCGCGGTTGAAAGGTGTTGAAGACCCTAGCATGGGCATGTGCTAGGTCGAGCTGATAAAGTGTGGAAGATCACCCTGGAAGTGGATCGAGTCATCCCAGGAGGTTCGGCGGATCAGAACAGTGCAAATCTGCTAAGGTTGAAAGTTTGCCAAAACGGCATCATCAGGATATTTCTGCAAATATCCTGCAGTCGCTTCGGGCATCATCATCCGAGTAAGAGGAGATCGGCATGATGTAGTTGAGTGCATGAAGTGAATGTGCGTCAGGGTGATCATCATCAGGAGTTGCCGAGGAGGAGCGTATCGGCATCAGGAAGAAGATCGGGTTGATCGCGGGCCGAAGAAAAAGCTAAGTTTGGCCAACAGCAGGATATGACGTCATCATCATCAGGATATACGTCATCAGGATATTTCGGAGCAGCAGGATATTGAGGAGCTGCGGGTGACATCATCGTCATCAGGATATACGTCATCAGGATATCGGGTGACATAAGCATAGAAGGGACGGTGCGAGGAGTTAAGGTTCGTCATCATCAGGATAAATGGAGAGAACCGGATGTTCTTTATCCTGTTGATTATCATGATGTTGAATATCATGATGCTGAAGGTAGTGAAGACGGAAGTTGTTGCTGAAGTGAACAGTGGACGTCAGGGGGATGTTCGCGCTGGTCGAACATGATGATGCTGTCGATAATCGAATAAGGTGATGCTGTTGACATGCGAAAGGGCGAGGGCTTGTCATCAGGAGGATATCGGTCGGCACAGGAAATATGATGATGCTGACAGTGTTAAGCAAAATATGATGATGATGGTGATGATGATGATGATGATGATGGGCTGCAGACATCCATGCTGTATGGTAAGGTTATAGTGTGGATGCCTCTGCATCATAGTGGTATCAGAGCTCAGCAAAACATCTGGGCTGTTGTGTGTTGATTCTGTCACCGAAAGGGCAGAGGGAGAGTTGATTGTGTCTTGATTGAGAGGTTGACAAAATGCCTCCGAAAGGTAGTGGTACTGCAAGGGAATTGTAGGAGATGAAGGAGAAACATGCTATAGAAATGAGGAAGATGAAGGAGCTTGCTGAAGCACTTCAAGCCAGGCTTACAGCCCTGGAAAAGAACAAAAAGAGGGAAGTGGCAGACAGTGAGTCTGAAGAAGATGAAGATGCTGTAGAAGAGTATGAAGAGGTAGCTGAAGATCTGGATGCTGAAGACCAGAAATTTGCAAAACTGTTAAAGGCAGTGCAGAGTGATAAACCTAAGGTAAAGGTTGATGTTTCCAAGTATACTGGAAGTTTGAATGAAGATGAGTTGCTGGATTGGATTGCTGCACTTGATAATCACTTTGAATGTGAAGATGTTGCTGAGGATCAGAAGGTAAAGATTGCAAAGACCAAGTTAGGAGGTCATGCTTTGGTATGGTGGGATTATGTACAATCTGAGAGAAGGAAACAAGGCAAGTCAAAGATCACTTCATGGGATAAGATGGTAGCAAGGATAAAGGGTAAATTCTTGCCAAGGGATTATGAAATCCAAATGTTTAAGAAGCTGCAATTTTTAAAGCAGAAGGAAAGGGATGTGAAGGCATATACAGAGGAGTTTTATAAGTTGAGTATGAGATCTGGTCATCATGAGAATGAGGTAGAAAAGGTGGCTAGGTACTTGGCTGGTTTGAGATTTAACATACAGGATGAGTTAGTTTTAGCTAACCCTAAGAATGTGGAAGATTGTTATCAAATGGCAATCAGGATTGAAGAAAAGATGATTAGAGGACATGATAAGTCCATGAGAGGAAGAGGAAACAATATGAGGGGAAGAGGAGCAGCCCCTACACAAAAGCAAACCAATGAGGGTCAAGAAGACACTGGTAAAGGACAGGGACAGTCTGATTTCAGAGGTGGATGGAAAGGTAATAAAGGAAGATTTGGAGGTGGTAGAGGTTCTACTACATTTTCAGAAAAATGTTACACCTATGGTGAGTTTGGTCATCCATCCTTTAAATGTCCAGAAAACAAAGGTTCATCATCCAGAAATGATAGAACTAGTGACAAGAGGGTACAACTTGTACAAGAAGAGACAGTAGAGCAAAGTGTGTAGAGTTCAAACACTTATCAGAAGGATAAGGAGCCTGATAATTATGCATACCCAAAGAGTGGAGAGTCTCTGCTGATGAGAAGAACAGTGATTACCATGAAGGTACCTGACAAAGAATCCCCACAAAGAAGAGCTCTTTTCAAGACCATATGCAAGAGCAAAGGTAAAAAATGTAAGGTTGTCATTGATACTGGTTCAACAGACAACATGGTATCTCAGGAAATGGTGGATAAACTGAATTTGGAAAGGATTCCACATCAGCACCCTTACAAGGCATCTTGGGTGAGTGATAGTCAATCACTTTTTGTCTCTGAACAGGCATATGTGGATTTTCAGATTGGAGCATATCAGGATAGAATTTTGTGTGATATTTTGCCCATGGAATGTTGTCACCTACTGTTGGGTAGACCATGGCAATTTGATAGAAGGGTACTGTATGATGGGTATGCTAATACATACACCATCAAGAAGGATGGGAAGACTCTGAAGTTGATGCCATCACAGGCAGATGCTGCAGCACAGGGAGCAGCCAAAATCATTTTAATGGGAAAGAAGGAGTTTGTGCAGATGCCTATAGGAGCAGGCATAAAGGCAGATAAGGATACTGCAGGAAAAGGAGTTGTTCAGGACAACAGGTTGAAGAAAGTTTTCGTTGTGACTGACAGAGGTCAGCAGCAGGTGCAGAAATAGGTTTGCACATAGCAATCAGTTGAGAGGAATGACAAGGACGTTGTCATAGTTGGGACTATTGTTTGTCCTATAAAAGATGAAAGGAAGACAGAGTTGAACATTTCAGAAGTTCTAGAGGTAGTTCAGACAGAGGTTCTGGTCAAACAATCTGACAAACACAAAGCCAACCTGAGAAAGGCCTACATTGACAGGTATGAGGATTTACTTGCCAGAAAGCAAGGTATAGTACAGAAGTCTTGGAGCAGCCAAGAGCCAGCAGAGGATAAAGCTGGAACAGATCAGCATATTGCTAAGGCAAATTGTAAAGGTGGAGGACTTCCACATACTAAACTCATGGGACATGAGTTCTTTTCTGTTGGGGAGTATGGTGCAGGAGCACCTACCTGACAACTGGCCTTCATGAGGCAGTTAGTTGTTTTAGGTCTTGTTTATGTTTCCAAGAAGGTCTGGTAAGACCAAATGCATGTAATAAGGTCATACTGATCATGATAAGATCATGCTGACCATGCTTTTCTATTTTTAGGTAGTTTGTTAGAACAGCTGTCATGCTGTAGGTCCGGTTGGATCTCCCAGCCGCCTGGAGAGTTCCCAGCCGCTTGGAGTCAGGTCAGTAGTACTCGCAGGAAAATCTATTTAAGCAGGAGGATCGATTGGTTTGAGATCATCAATCAAGCTAGGTTGTAGAGAGTGAGACAGCGAGAGAAACTGATCATTGTATTTGCATCTTTTGAAATCAAATAAAGTGATTCTGTTTGTGTTCATCCTCTGTTGAATTCCATTACTTGATCGATTTGCTATTTTGGGTGGTTTCATGGATTCACTGATCCATTCCACCGGTTGATTCGTCTGATCGGTGGAATGGTTATGTACAGTAGGGTAGGTGTTAGTTTGTTTGTTTGCATGCAGGTGTGCAGGATCGCGGTTGAAAGGTGTTGAAGACCCTAGCATGGGCATGTGCTAGGTCGAGCTGATAAAGTGTGGAAGATCACCCTGGAAGTGGATCGAGTCATCCCAGGAGGTTCGGCGGATCAGAACAGTGCAAATCCGCTAAGGTTGAAAGTTTGCCAAAACGGCATCATCAGGATATTTCTGCAAATATCCTGTAGTCGCTTCGGGCATCATCATCCGAGTAAGAGGAGATCGGCATGATGCAGTTGAGTGCATGAAGTGAATGTGCGTCGGGGTGATCATCATCAGGAGTTGCCGAGGAGGAGCGTATCGGCATCAGGAAGAAGATCGGGTTGATCGCGGGCCGAAGAAAAAGCTAAGTTTGGCCAACAGCAGGATATGACGTCATCATCATCAGGATATACGTCATCAGGATATTTCGGAGCAGCAGGATATTGAGGAGCTGCGGGTGACGTCATCGTCATCAGGATATACGTCATCAGGATATCAGGTGACGTAAGCATAGAAGGGACGGTGTGAGGAGTTAAGGTTCGTCATCATCAGGATAAATGGAGAGAACCGGATGTTCTTTATCCTGTTGATTATCATGATGTTGAATATCATGATGCTGAAGGTAGTGAAGACGGAAGTTGTCACTGAAGTGAACAATGGACGTCAGGAGGATGTTCGTGCTGGTCGAACATGATGATGCTGTCGATAATCGAATAAGGTGATGCTGTTGACATGCGAAAGGGCGAGGGCTTGTCATCAGGAGGATATCGGTCGGCATAGGAAATATGATGATGCTGACAGTGTTAAGCAAAATATGATGATGATGGTGATGATGATGATGATGATGATGGGCTGCAGACATCCATGCTGTATGGTAAGGTTATAGTGTGGATGCCTCTGCATCAGATTAGGCTCCATATAACAACACTTGTTTTCCAAGTTTTCATTATGGTACTTATCCAAGGCGCTTGTTTATGAGGTTTTCACCAGAGGATAGATTTTTTTTGGTACTTTTCTATTTTTTTCATTTTTTTTCATTTTTCTATTTTTTGATTGATTTTTTTCTATTTTATTTTTTTTTGGATTTTTCTATTTTTTTAAAAAAAATTTCTATTTTTTTATTTTTTGGATTTTTCTATCAGGGATGCTCTGAGGATCAAGCATAGAACTTCTTAATATGAATACTATTGATGGGTTCATCTAAAGGGGTGCCTTCAGGTGTTGACAATGTATAAGCTCCTAATCTAGACTACTATAATAATGAAGGGTCCCAACCAATTAGGTTCAAACTTTCCCTTTTTGTCTTGATCTTGTTGATTTCTCTGATTTTCTTTTAGAACAAGATCACCTACTTGAAACCATCTTTCCTTTATTTTATTATTAAAGCAATGATGAAGATGATTTTGATAGACCTAAAGGTGGTTAAGTGTTGTAATCTATGCCTCTTGTACAATAACTCTACCTCACATGATCTAGCAATTTTGTACTCTTCTCCATCAATAAGATGCTACATAGAAACTTTAAGAGAAGGGAGCTCAATAGGTAAAATAACCTCGATGCCATAGACTAATGCATATGGAGTAGCACTAGTTGGGGTTCTGATACTAGTGTGGTATGCCCATAAGGCAAGATTGAGCTACAAATGCCAATCACGACCAACTTCATCAAGATTATTTTCTTAAAGATTTTCAATATGGTTTTATTGGAACCCTCAGCTTGGTCATTACTTTGCAAATAGTAAGGGGTGGAGAAGTGATGCTAAATATGGAACTAAGTGCACAAGGCATGGACATCTTGATTCTTAAAGTGTTATGTCATACAAAGTTTCCCTATGACTTTTTACCTCCTAGTTTAGCTCCTAGGTCCCCTTAATTTCATTATTCATGTTTAAAACTTATCCTAGAATAATTTCCCCTGAAACCCATTTCAAATGGGATCTAGGGGTTAGTCTTAAACCTTAATCAAGACCAAAATATGGCCTTGGGACTTAGGCACCCACGCCCTAGTCCAGGCCTATTTGTCGGGACCTAAATTTAAGTGTGTCAACATAGGATGTTTAAAAAGGTTTCCCTCTATTAGCCTTTTCAATTTGAATTGCGAATGTTAGCAAGAAAACATATATAAGTGAGTTTATGTCTTCATTTTACAACTAGATGGATAATGTGAACTTGTGATATTGAGCTAAGGGATTTCAAGGGATTCACTGTGTTGCAGAGTAGAATTGTGCTATTATTGTGTTTGTTTGTTGTATATTTGGCTTCATAAATCCATCTCCTCATGGTTTGAAGGATCTTCATCTTCATGAGGGCTTCACCTTTAAGGTGACATCTATTTGTTCTTCAATCATTTTATTTCATCATTACTTTAGCCTCTACCCTCCCTTAGGCACACACTCTATCTAACAAATGTGTTATGAGGCTTGAATGCCATTCCATGGCTTGACCGAGGTAAGCTCCTAAAAAACACAACCCCCAAACACCTCTCTTTGTGATTGTAGCTTACAGGTATAGGATTTGGTGAAGTGGAGTTGTAGAGAAGCAAAGCAGAAGATAGAGACTTAGGATCTAGAAAAAAGGTGTAGAACTAAACTAGGGGACCTGCCCCATAGTCCTCCCAATAAGATTCATCCCAAAAGAAGGATCATGATATAATCCAAAACACCTCTCTATTCTATATCTATAGAAAAACTACCCTGTTGGACTTGGGTGCCCACCCCATTGTCCCTGAAGTCTTCACCTCTGGAAATCCAACTTATGGTGAGTTTCTAATCCTTCTTGAGTGTCTTCTTATGCAGTGAACTGTAGCAGTTTATTCGTCTGTACTCAATTTCATTATAATTAGGGTTTGAGGCTTGTTGAATCTAGGGTTTGACAAATCTTTCAATCTAATCAATCTTTCCATATCATGCCTAAGTACATCAACCTGTAGTTGAGTCCTCTTCATCTGTAGTGACTTGGCTCAGTTGTTGTCCTTGAGTGTTATTGTGAAAGGAGGGTTTGACAAATATTTCAATCTAATCAATCTTTCCATATCATTCCTGAGTATATCAACCTATAGCTAATTCCTCTCCATCTATAGTGACTTGGCTCAATTGTTGTCCTTGAATGTTATTTTGAAAGGAGGGTTTGATTGAATCTACCTTAACTACATTTCAACCTATCTTCTTATCATATATAACATTTTTGTGAACCCATGTTTTTACTGAACTTTCATCTTATTGAGTGTTGTAATTAGTCATTGCATTCATTCATATCATATTTATCACCTTGCATTAGAAAATTTTGCATACATTTAGAAAAGTTTGAAAAAAACAAGCATTCTAGGCTTGCATTAAGACATAGTTTTGCATATTTTGCATTGCACACCATAAAAAGATTTAATTTTCTTATTTTTCCATCAGATCTGATATTTATTACAGAAATTCATATTTAATTCATATCAAATCTTGCATTTACAAGTTGCATTTGCTAGGGTTTTTCCTAAAAAGTTACATTTTGCATAACCTAGTCTTAGAAAAAACTAGGGTTTGTAGACAAAATTTCATTTTTAGATATTACTACTCCTTTTCAACATTCATTCAAATCTGATTTTGAAATGTAGTGTTGAATCATAGTGCATATTTTTGCATCTTAGGTTTGAAACTTCACTCTTTTGCAATTACACAATGTGTATTTCAACATAAGCCATTTAACCTCTCTCTAACATTTCTTTGCAAGAAATCTTAAAAGTGGTCTATACTACCTTTTGTGTAGCACTTTTTGCATCTTAATAACACTATTTGTAAGGATACTATTGTGTTTTTGTTCTTGGTAACAAGTTTCAAAAACTTGGTTTTCTCAACCTAGTGTTGTGGTGTACAAAAGTCTCTCATATTGGTTGTATGTGATAAATGAATAGATCTTATTGTACTTTGCTACTCAAGACATTTTAATATGGGATCTTCATGCCATTTCTCTTTGGTATCTTTGCATGCATATATCAAAGATCTTGATTTTCATAGATTTATAGCCTTTATGGGTAAGCATCCTTCAATATTAGAAAATCTAACCGAATTCATATCCATGAACTCTCATAAGAAAGAGGATTATGAAAGTTGTTCTATAAATCACGATAATGCATTAGATCTATTTAGGGTGAAAATGGGGAGGCAAGATGGAAGGTTTCAAGTCCCACACTTTTACACACTAAAGCATTAGGGAAGAAAAGGAGAAGTTTCGGGTTAAACTACTAAATTCCTATGTTCCCTTTTCTTGTTAGTAATGTTTTTGTGACTATCTAGATCAGGTTTTTACAAGCTAGTATCTCTCGCTAAGAATGAAGCTCTAAATTACCAATCAAACTTTAATAACTTGATTTCTGACACATATACGAATGAAAATATTACATAAATGCAAAGGAAACAATACAAAGACAGTGTACCTAGAAACAGAGGACTTGATGGACTAGGGAACTAATGCCAGTGTTCCAAAAGTTTTTGAATGTTAAGATTTTCTACAACACCTGTCTTGCAATCTGTAGAGGCTTCCAGATCTTGAAGAAATCACCTTGTTGGACTAGGGCACCAATGCCAGAGTCCCGAAAGTCTTGGAATCTTGAAATCCAAACTCTGTGATGACTGTGTATGTAATATCAGTCTTCATGTCTCTCCTTTCTGTTGGATCTCGACAAATTCAACCTGCACATGCAAAAGGAGGAGAAAGATGGTTGTGGCTATATAGGAGCTTGCCTTAGTCAAGCCCCATTTTCAATATTCCTACCTGAAAAATAGCCCAATATTAAAATCTACAAATGTGTGTGTTCATATAACAAATGTGCATGCATAAACATAAAAACCCTAGATGACTCAAGCATCAAGGAAAGATCAATTATTTACTTCACTCAATGAACAAACACAACTTCACCTCAAGGAGATGAAAGCAATGAAGACTTGCATGAACAAGAAGGTGAGGAAACCATATCCAGAGGATTCCAAGCTTGATGTTGGAGTCTTCAACCCTTCTCCTGATCATGCAAAAGTTGTACAAACCCTAGGAAGAGCAAGATAGTCTCAATATCTTGATTCCTAATCTCTACCCATTGTCTCCATGATAGAAAATTCAAATAACTTCAAAGAGCTTCAACAAATCACTAATCTTCAATGGAAATTTTGGAAGAGTTTTTTGCATGAAGTTTGGATATAGATTGTGTATAGAAAAATGATTTTCAAATGTCTTTAAATATCTAACCTTATGAATTTCAAATTTTGAAACAAGATGTCCACATCGCGTGAAAAACAAAATTTTGAAAATGGAATCCTAGAATGTACGGCGGGAGTCGACATCCCGCCAAAATTCAAAACCCTAGGAAATAGGGTAGGACAAGGGTGCTAGTGCCCAAGTACAAGCCCTAATTTCCCAATTAGGTCTGCTTTAAAGGGGTCCTAGAATCCCAAATTCAAACTCACTTTTTCACTTTCAGTCTTCAGTCATCTTGAAGCATGACATTCTTCCAGTTAGACATTAGGTCAATCAGGGTTTGGGAAGGTCTAAAATAAACTAGGTTGAAAGGACACCAAAGGAGAAGAGCTAAACTATGAGAAATTGTACCATTCCATGTAGGAGGACAATTTCTGAAATAATAGGATCTAATATCTAATGTATATGATGATAATAATGATTCTATGAGTCATCCTATTCATCCTTTAGTTGAATGTTTAAGAACCTTGGATATCACTAAAGAAGTGAAGACACTCGATCTTCCTCCTTTGGATTAATGTTCAAGTACTTTGGAAATAACTAAGGATGTGAATGGTTCTCCTTTGGTTGCATGTTCAAACCCCTTGGACATCACTAAAGATATATTAATTGACAATTCTCATAACAATATTTCACCTTCCCTTCATTCTAATTCTCTCCTTCCTAAAGATGAAGCATTGGTGGATGAAGAAGGGTCTCTAGAATAAAATTCTATAGGGATGAATGTTGAGCTTAATCAAAGTCAAAACAATGTTAATTCAATCATCACTAATAGGCTTATTCAATCTATTAAGGGGATAACGAATAAGTATAGTAATGTTCCTAAACTCATTGTGAATGGGGTACCTAATGCACCTTCTTGCTTAAAACTAGTGATTATGGCTCAAGATGATCCAAAACTACCTCAACCCCCAAATTACATTCTAAACTATGCAAGACAAATCACTCATCAAAATCAAGGTGGTCAAAATGTGTCATAAAAACCACATTATAGTGTGATTACTCACACATAAAACACCCATAATAACAATCAAAGCAAGCAAGCACCACATGTGCCTATCTCTCTTCAATCTTCTCAACCTATACTCCCTTAACCACCTCTCCTTACTCATAAAGGTGGCCAAGATTATAATCTTGTTGAGAAGCTTCATGCTACTCCTACTAAGATTTCTCTTTAAGAACTCATACAAACATCACCTACATATCACATAACGATCCAAGAAGCTTTACAAAAGGTGATTGTACCACCTATTGTTAAGCCAAATGATGTAGCATCTCTGTTAGATTGTATGCATGTGACAAAAATGGATATTCTGTTTCAACAACATGAAATAACATCAATTAAAAATGAATATTATCCACTTATAGTATTTGTCACAATAGATAAAAAGTTGATAAAGCGAGTTATGATTGATAATGGATTGACTCTTAATGTTTGTGGCATTGACATACTACCCAATATCAAGATTGACACTTCTTTAATCAAATCATATAGGATTAGCATTTGTGGCTTTGATAATGTTGGTAGACAATCCCTAGGTACCATAGATCTACCTGTAAAGGTTGGACCTGTGACTTTATCTACCCTTTTTCATGTCATGCTCGATTCAATTTTATATAATATGATTCTCGGTAGACCGTGGATCCATACCATGGGGGGAAATTCCCTCTACCCTTCATCAATTAATAAAATTTATTTACAAAAATAAACTTCACACCATCAAAGTTGATCCTGAACCAAATAGTTGTTTACATATTGAAACGCAAAAACA
This sequence comes from Cunninghamia lanceolata, assembly GCA_027924645.1. Lineage (NCBI taxonomy): Eukaryota > Viridiplantae > Streptophyta > Pinopsida > Cupressales > Cupressaceae > Cunninghamia > Cunninghamia lanceolata. The sequence continues at coordinate 5,747,339 of BSBN01000198.1, read as the reverse complement.
AGTTCACAATCATAAGAGTCTAAACAACTTATGAGTTGATTCATCAATACATCTTGTCATAGATAATGTTATGCAAGACTTTAAACCATCAAATGTACTTTTTGGTGATGATTAGGGCTCCTTAGATTTTACTCCTTCCTTTATGGGGGAATATAAACTTAATAACTCTAATCCTAACACATCAAAAGTCGCATTGATCTCATCTAAGCAATCTTTGTAAACACCTAGGAAACCCACAATATTCTTGGTAGATAAAAAAGATAAAACTTACTTATACCATAGATTATGAGTCTTATGAGGCCTCACCATCTTCTAAAGAGATGGACTCTCTCTATGGTCATGTATTTAAAATTTCGTACAAAAATTATGACTACAAAGGCAATGGTTGTGGTGTAAATCAACAAGGAATCAAAGTACCTTTATAGGTTGTTGGAATTAACTACATGGTCGGTATTGGATACCATTCTTTGAAGACCACCAAAGCCTACCATCATCCTAAACTTAATGTTAATTCAATATCAACAAGATGAAAAATTAATGCGATACATCCTGAGATGATTGACATAGATTGTCCTCTAAGAAATATCCGATTGCATTAGGTAAGTATTTCTCCCTCCTCTAGCCACACTTGATGTAGCACCTATTCCAGATGCTTTCAAGGGTGGTCTCCTCCTAGATATATATGTTTTTAGCACTATGTTGTGTTCCCTTGTGTGGTGTTATGTGATGTTTAGGTCTCTTTGGATGACCCTTGATACTCTTGTAAGGACAAGGATACAAGGAGACCACCTCTATTGTGACCATTCTTCAATTTGTTTCATCATTCTTCTACTTCTCCTCTCTCCTCTTTTTATTGTTGTGTGTTGTGTCTTGGGGGCATAGCATTATGGAGGGTGTTTTGGGGGCATCCTCCTATGTGGTTTTCCTAAGGCACTTTGTCTCCTCTCACTTTTATTGTTTACCTTCTTCAATGATCTTATCTAGCCGACAGATGGCGAAAAAAAATACTAATAAGGACCATGTGTCCCTTCAGTAAGTAAGCAAAAATGGACCAAGTCCATTTATAAAGATGGGGTTGATATATATATCTGATGCTTGACTAGTATAATTACTCCATGTGATGTATCATGTTGTCTTATCTCTTCTAACAAACCTTTGCAATACAATTGCTCCATGCACTTTGGATTGTTTTGTATCTCACCTTGTTGTTACGCTCGGTTCTAAGATACCTACAGTATAAGCCCAATGGCTATACTCAAATATGAACCCATAAGTGTAGCCTTGGATTTTTGGATGTGATATAATACATGCATAGTTTTATCTCTTGTTTTTCATCTTAGCATATCTTATTAATGTGTTTGCAGGAACATTTGGGAATTGTGGCAATGCCACCTTTGGGGGCATGGGATTTGCAAGAGCTATTGTTCCCTTGCATGTTTTCACTCTACCCTAATGTGCTTGATACTGGAAAGTGTTATTAACCACCTTAAGGTGGGAGTATTTACAATGGTATCTATCTAATTATTTTGGCACTAACGAAGCATCTTTTAAAGCCCTCACCACGAGGCAGGGTGGTGTATCTCTTGAGCTAGTGTACATCCTTATTAAATTGCAAGAAAGAAAGCCCTCATCATGAGGTGGGATGATGTATCTCTTGAGATAGTGCGTGTCCTTTTATACAAAGTCTTGCAGAAGGCGGGATGATGTATCTCTTGAGCTAGTGCTCATCGTTTTATACAAAGTCCTCTGTGGAGGTGGGGTTGGATCTTAAGTCATCCACCCTTAAGCATCTCTTTGGTGGTTGTGGTAGTGTAGTTCAACTGTCAGGCATGTTTGTCATGTTTTAGATGGTGAGACTTAGAAATAAGCTCCTTCCCATCATTCGTGTTTGTCGTGTCTAAGATGTATAGTGTGTCTATGGCATACTATGTGGCACTCGTGTATTCAGTGTGTTTTCTATGTGTCTTCCCTATGTGTCTGGCATGTCTGGCATGTTTTATATGTGTCTTGTGTGTTGTTTATGGTGGCGTGTAGTGATGAGCTCCCTCCCCATTATTTAGTTATATATATTTCTGTGTGTGTATTTTCTTAATCATGTCTTCTCTCCATGTATTCTCTATGTATTGCATGACTGCTCTCATGTCTTCATCGTGTATTGTGTGCTTCCACTATATTCACCATCTTTTGCATGCTTCCTATTATATTCTTTGTGTCTTGCATGTCTTCCATGTGTTTTCGAGTGCTTACCTGAGATTAGGGGCTAGAAATAATCCTCCAACCACTGGGTATGCCTTAGCTTATGTGCTTGGTGTGTTTGATGTGCATTTGACCGTACTTTAGTGCATGTATGGACCATAAGTTCATACCTACATTAAAGTGGGGGCTAAATGTTATGTCGTAAAAAGTTTTCCTATGACTTTTTACCTCCTAGTTTAACTCCTAGTTCCCCTTAATTTCATTATGCATATTTAAAACTTATCCCAAAGAAATTTCCTTTGAAACCCATGTCAAATGGGACCTAGGGGTCAATCATAAACCTTAATCAAGACCAAAATATGGCCTTGGGACTTGGGCACCTATGCCCTAGTCTAGGCTTATTTTGTCGGGACCCAAATTTAAGTGTGTCGGCATAGGACCTTTAAAAAGGTTTCCCTATGTTCGCCATTCAATTTGAATTACAAATGTTAGTGGGAAAGCATATATAAGTGAGTTTATGTCTTCATTTTACAACTATATGGATAATGTGAACTTGTGATATTGAGTGAAGGGATTTCAAGGTATTCATTGTTTTACAGAGTAGAATTGTGTTGTTATTGTGTTTGTTGCAGATTTGGCTTCCTAAAGACATCTCCTCATGGTTTGAAGGATCTTCATCTCTATGAGGGCTTCACCTCTAAGGTGACATCTATTTGTGCTTCAATCATTTTATTTAATCATTTCTTTAGCCTCTAACCTCCCTTGAGAATGAACTCTATCTAACAACGGTGTTGGAAGGCTTGAATGTCATTCTGGGGCTTGACCAAGGCAAGCTCCTAAACACCACAACCCCCAAATGCCTCTCTTTGTGATTGTAGGTTACAGGTGTAGGATTTGGTGAAGTAGTGTTGCAGAAAAGCAAATAACAAGATAGAGATTTAGGATTTAGAGAAAAAGTATAGAGAATCAACCCTACTATACTAGGGCACCCGCCCTGTAGTCCTCTCGATAGGATTCGTCGCAAAATCAAGATCAAGATATCATCTGGCACATCTCTCTATTCTAGATCTATAGAAAAACTACCCTATTAAACTACGGTGCCCATCCCATTGTCCCTTAAGTCTTCACCTCTAGAAATCTAACTTATGGTGAGTTTCTAATCCTTCTTGAGTGTCTTCCTGTGTAGTGATCTATAGTAGTTTGTTCATCTATACTCAATTTCATTATAATTAGGGTTTGAGGCTCAAGTTAAATTTAGGGTTTGATAAATATTTCAATCTAATCAATCTTTCCATATCATTCCTGAATACATCAACCTGTAGCTGAGTCCTCTCCATCTATAGTGACTTGGCTTGGTTGTTGTCCTTGAGTGTTATTGTGAAAGGAGGGTTTGATTTAATAGATCTTAACTACATTTCAACCTATCTTATTTTCATACATAACAAAAAGGTCTACCATTATCAGTTATGATAGCAAGTGGAATACCATACCAAAAAATGATGTAATGCAAGATAAACTTAGATATCTATTTACCAATAATGTAGGTCAGAGGGATAGCTTCTAACCACTTTGCAAAATACTCAGTCGCAATTATTATGAAATTATGTCCATTAGAGGATGATGGATGGATTTTACCTATGAGGTCAAGTCCCCACTATGAAAATGACCATGGAATAGTAATAGGTTGCAACTAGTGTGCTGGTGCATGAATCAGGTCTTCATGTTGCTGACATTGAAGATATTTATTAGCAAACAGGTGGGCATCATGTTCCATAGTGGGCAAATAGTATCCTATATGGAGCAACTTCTTAGCAAGGTTTGGACTGGTGGAATGTGATCCATAGACACCTTTGTGAAATTATCGTAAAGCAACATTAGCCTCTTCTAAGTTGAGACATCTAACTAGGATACCATCAATATAAGCTATCACTAAGGATAATAAATTGGGAAGCTCAGTGGATAAAGGTTTTCTTTTGGGTATTGGTTAGGTTTGAAGGAAGAGTTTTATCATGGAGGTAATCATAGATGTCTTGGTACCAGGGAGAATTGGGACCAACAAGTTCACAGATTATTGTAGTAGGTTGAACATTGAAAGTTAGTATCAAGAGTTGTTCGACCAAGAATTCACAATGTTGAGTATTAGTCAGCATATCTAGGAGAGATCTTATTATTTCCATAGCATCATCAACTTTTATATTCAATCTAGGAATTTGTTTAAAGGAGATTTTGGAAAAATATTGCTTGAAGTCATCAACCATCCTTTTATAGGGAAGAAACTTATCATCTTTAGTCTAATATTCATCTGTAACCTATTGAATCATAAACTAGGAATCTCTATAGACCTATCACTTCTTAATGTCCACTATATTGCCATGCGAAGTCCTATAATTAAAGCTTCATATTTAGAAATGTTATTGGTAAAAGGAAAAGCTAAATGATATGACTTAGGAATACAGTCACCCTGTGGTGTGATGAAAAGGACTCCAGCTCATGAACCATGCTGGGTATATGAACTATCAAAGTAAAGATGCCATACAATGTATGGGTAGACATTGAATATCCCTTCATCTAGAAAATAAAAAAGAATAAGATGTGTATCTGGGATAGGAGCCTCTACTAGTTGACCAGCAATGACTTATCCTTTGATTGTTTTGCGATCAACATACTCAATATCAAATTCACTAATAATCATGACCCATTTTGCTAATCTTCCTATGAGAGTTGCTTTAGATAGGAGGTATCTTAATGGATCTACCTTAGATATAAGCTCATTTTTTTAATTTATCATGTAGTGTCACAACTTTTGGGAAGAAAACACAACAACTAGACATGCCCACTCCATAGGAGTATAGTTAAGCACATAGCCGACTAAGGTGCAATTGATATAGTAGATTTCTTATTCCTTTCCAGATTCATCATGTTGATCCAAGAGAGCATCGAGTGCAGCTATTGTGGTAGAAATAAATGTAATGTAGGAAAAAGGAAGAATGAGGGTTTGATTTAATGAGGTTGATAGTTAATTAGTCTTCCTTTCACTACATACATTCAAGGACATTAAACTAAGAATCACAACTTTTGCACTTGGAGGACTCAACTACAAGTTTGGTGTCAGTTGGAATGACAAGGAAATTTTAAATTTGCTGATTGATTTGTTAAACCTTAATGTAATTATGCTCAAAACCCTAATTATGCAAAATCATAAACAAACAAACGAAACCTGACAAATGCTCACATAGGAAGACACTAAATGCAGATTGGATACAAACTAGGTTTCAGATTTTAGAAGGCAAAAACTTTAGAGACAAAAGAGCGGGCACCCTCATCCAATGTAGTGCTTTTTTTTAAGGGCTTTAGGATAAAATTTTCTTTAGACTGTAACCTTCTCAGAGATTCCTAATATTACAAAACTGAGGGACAAAAGAAGGGGTGCCCTTGTTCAATTAGGGATCTTTTCTATTATTTAAAGCTTCATATTTGGAATCTTCCTACTCTACGCTAGTCTCCTGTAACTCCTCTCTACAAGATCCGACACCTGTCACATACAATCACAAGAGAGGGGTTGGGGGTTGTGGTGTTTAGGAGCTTGTCTCGATCAAGCCCTAAAATGGAATTCAAGATTTCCAACACCGTTGTTAGATAGAGAGTGTGTTTCCTTAGTGGACAGAGGTAAAATAAAATGATATGATAAATTTATTGAAACACAAAGTAGATATCACCTTAGTAGGTGTATCTCTCATGGGGTGATGAAGATCTTTCATGCCATGAGGGAATTACGAATGTTTAGTGGGAATTACAAATGTTTAGGACTTCAAATTACACAAGTTCACACTATCCATCTAGGTGTAATTTGAAGTCCTAAACATGTTTATATATGCATTCCCACTAAACATTCATAATTCGAATTGCATAGGCCAACAAAGGGAAACCTTTTAATGGTCACCTTGCCGACATCCAAAATTTAGGTCTCGACAAAATAAGGCAGGACAAGGGTGTGGGTGCCCTTGTCCAGGGTCCTATTTTGGGATTGGATTAAGCTCAAGAGTGTCCCCTAAATCCCATTTGTCATGGGTTTTAGGGGGATTTTTCTCTGAGATTCATCTTTACCATGCATGATTAAATGTAAGGGACCTAGGAGCTAAACTTAGGAGGTAAAATTCTAAGGGGGACATTTTATGACATAAAATTTAGCCCCCACTTTAATGTATGTATGATCTTATGACCCATAAATGCATTAAAGTTCAATAAAAAACACAACAAACATGCTAGGCACTTAAAGCTACGACATACATAAAGATTGAGTAACTATTTCTAGCCCCTAGTCTCAGGTAAGCATTAGAAAACACATTGTAGACACATAAAACATGGAGAATATAGTAACAAGCACACAAAACATGGAGAAGATAGTATTGAAGACACACAAAACACAAAGAAGATAGTATTGAAGACACACAAGAATAGAGAAGACAGTATTGAAGACACGTAAAACACAATGAAGACATTGATATAGCATTGATATAACATTTTCATTTTCATAATATTCATGAAAATAAGATTGAAACACAAAATCCCAAAATGTAGGGGGGACTCATCGCCACACCCTTTACACTACACCAAGGGGGGAAACATGCCATACAAAATCCAAGTGTAGGGGGGACTCATCGCCACACCCTTTACACTACACTAGGGGGAAGACATGCCAAACAAAACCCAAGTGTAGGGGGGACTCATCACCACACCCTTTCCACTACACATGAGGGAAAACACATGGAAAACATGAGCGCCATATAGCATGCCATAGACATACTATATGTCTTAAACATGGCAAACAAGGGAAATGGAAGGAGCTTATTGCTAAGTCCCACCATATCAAACATGCTACATGCACACTTGATGGTTGGGCTTATGCCACAACAACCACCAAAGACACAATTAAGGGAGGATAGCCTCATGATCCAACCCTACCTTCACAAAGGACTTTTGTAATAAAAGGATGTGTGCTAGCTCAAGAGATACACCATCTCACCTTCCATAGAAGGAATTTTGAATAAAAGGATATGCACTAGCTCAAGAGATACATTAACCTGCCTCCGTAGAGGGATTATTTGATAAAAGGATATGCTATCCAACCTCACAGAGAGGGCTTTTTTATTGCAATATAAATAAAGATGTGTATTTGCACAGGAGATACAACATCTCACCTCATCTAGAGGGCTTACAAACATGCTTTGTTATTACCAAAATCATCAGATAGATACCATTATATATGCCCCCACCTTAAGGTGGTTGATGTTGTGTACCAATATCAAGCACGTTAAGGTAGAGAGAGAAAACGCAAGGAAACAAGAGCTTTCGCAAAGCCCATGCCCCCAAGGTGACATGTGCTCACGATCGTCGAATGTTCCACAAACACATTGGTAAGATATGCTTAAGATAAGATAAAAAGAGATTAGAATTATTAATCTAAGATAATAACCAATTCAACTCATTAAAGCCATGCGTGAAAATAATCACATCAAGGACCAAGGCTATACTATAGGTTTGGAACCGAGCATAACTGTTGGTCTATACTACAAATACCTCAAAATCAAGTGTAGCAACAAGGTGAGATACCAATCAAATTATGTAAGAGAAGATTGAGTGGATTGTAAGATGTTAGTCACAAGAAATTCCATAAGATGATACATCACACAGTGATTCTATTAGTCAAGTATTGGATATATATAAATCAACCCCATTGTCATATATGGACTAGATCCATTTTTTGCTTACTCGCTGAAGGGACACGCAGTTCGTATCAATGTTTGTTTGTTTTGATCATCCACTAACTAGGTAGAATCACTAGAAGAAGGTAAACAATAAAATTGAGAGACACCATGTAGGAGGATACCCCTAGGTCATCAAATGCAATGCTATGCCCCTAAGGCATGACACACAACAATAAAATAGAGGAGAGGAACAATAAAAGAATTATGAAACAAATAGAAGAATGGTCACAATAGAGGTAATATCCTAGTATCCTTGACCTTACAAGAGTATCAAGTGTCATCCAAGGAGACCTAAAAAACACATAACACATCATGGGGGAACACACCACATATATATAAATATATTTTTGCATTTTATCTAAGAGGAGTCTAAACATGTGAGCATCTTAGAAAGGTGCTCCATCAAGTTCTGTACAAAGTTTGAGTAAATCATACCTGATTGATTCTTATTTCCAAGACAGCCATGCGGTACTTATTTCTCAAATCCCTATATATTTGAAATCTTTTATTGCTTGTGAGGAGGGGAATCATTGCCATTTCCCGTAGATAATAATCTACTTGTTCTTTTCTAATCCTTTGATTTCTTGTTAATCTTTTTGAGGTGGAATTGGATATTTTCCATCGTGGCAACCTTTCCTTGTATCATAATATCTTGTCGTGATTGTTCAATTTGTAGATCTAGTGCATCTTGGTTGATTCCCCATCCTTGAAGGGAGAATGGTAGAGGAACCTCAGCATAAATTGCTTTTCCTTATGGATGAGGTGAGTCTTTAGCTTTATTATTATCCACATCTATCATACTAATTATTTCATCATAATCAAGATAATCATCTTCTTACTCAATTGTGTTTTGTTCTACCATATTGTTCTCGCTATGCCTAGGGAGTGGATTGGTAAAGATCTGTAAATTCTGATTCAGAGGGGCAAGTGATTTATTCCCATTGTCATTCAAACCAATTACCTGTATTACATTTGAGTTGATGAGGTCTTGAATTTCATGTTTAAGACACATACATCATTCAGTGTCATGCCCTTGTTGTCGATGATAATGACAAAAAGAATTAGCATCAAAGTGAGGTCCTTGCATTCTATTACTATCCAATGGTTTTATGGGAGGACGTTTCAAGAGGATATTGCTCAACTCTTGGTTCATAATAGAATGTAGTGAATCAGATATTGTAGTAAACTATCTTTGTTGTTATCGAAATTGAAATGGTACCCTCTTCAGATTAGTGATAGTGGACACTTGTGAAAAATTGTTTGAATTATACCCATTTATCTTAATGAAACTCTTGTAATTCATTTTAAATTTTTTTTTTGAATGTCCAGCTATGGATTGACCAACTTGAGCCGATGAGAGCTAGTAATCATGAAGGGTTGTGCATAAATGTTCAAAAGAGCTATTCTTCATTAAAAGGATCTTATCACAGATTTTAGGTTGTAGATTTGTAATAAACACCTTCTAAACATCCTCATCATTCATCTGGTATTGTATTTGTGCATAGAGAGCTTGATATTGACCGATAAACTTAGTTAACTTCTCTTTCAGACCTTTCTTGCAATGAACTAAATCAATCAATGAGACATGAGGTCCAATGTTTGCTTGGAGGTGTTGTAAGAATTGATCAACTAGTTGTGAGAAAGAATGTATTGAATTTAGAGGCAAAGAGCAAAACCATTCCTAAGCTATATCTTTGAGGGATTGTGGAATGAGTTTTTCTAACAAGTCCTCTTCAAAGAAGAAATAATTACACATAGTTGTGAATGTAGCCACATGAGTATTAGGATCACCTTTACCACTGTACTTTTCAAAGTAAGAAGTCTCAAATTTATCAGGCATAGGAGTTCTTAGGATTGCATAAGATAGAGGATTACAAGCATAGTAAGTTGATATGTAAGGTTGAGAAGAATTTGTCAAGCTTGTCACTTTCTATTGTAAAGAAGTCATGCTTTGCAAGAGTTGATTTAAGATGGCATCATTAGGAGATGTGGTTTGTTGTGAAGAATTAGAAGTTGTGGTCATGAAATTTTGAGGTGATTGATTATGAGTATGAGTAGTAACAAAAGGTGCTTGAGAACAATTGTAAGTGGAAGGTGGTTGAGAATAGGTTAAAGTGATAGGTGGTTGAAAATAAGTGGAAGTGATAGGTGGTTGAGAGTGATTATTCATATAAGAAGTCACCCTAGGTGCCAAATTTTCATAATTGAATCCCATAGCCTTGTAATCCTATGAATTAATGCCATTAGATACTCCAACACTAGTGGTAGTATTACTACAAGCATGTGCACTAGTAGAAAGGATTGATGATGTAAAAGCAGACATTCTAGTAGTTGTTATAGGTGCCAATACTTGTGTATGAATCGGTGATGACATATTGTTGATGACATTTACACACTCAGTCATGGGCATAACATTATGATTCACTATATATGCTAAGCCATGGATCATGTTCACACCATTTTGTCCTTCTTTTAACAAATCTCTTATATTATGAACAACAGGCTCAACTTCCTCTACTATCCTTTCTTTTTCCACAAATGCTTGAAAATCCACTAGTTTTTTATCAAGTTTGCTTATTTGTTCATCAAGTACATGTGTTATTTCATCAATAGGATCTTCAAAATAATGAAATATTTGTTCTTCTATTGTATTTGTAGGAGGTATGATATCTTGCAAAGTTTGTGTTTCTCCTTTTATAAAATAGGTGTTCAATGGATTTTCTGATGTAAGAACAACGTTGCTATTGGGAGCACTAGAACCCATTAGTATAAGACTTCTTATTAGAAGGATATTCTTATTAAGATGAAGAGTAAGACAACTCATGCAAGGTTTTATTATTGCTAACACACCCTAGATGTGAGAGTATTTCACACCTAAAACACTTATTTTAGGAAACGGATAAAAATACACATAGAGATCTCAATGAAAAAAGTGGATAGAAGGAAAGAGTACAACACAACAAGGCCCAATTGATGATTTATGCAATGAAACAACACCAATCTATGCTTTTTTATGCTCCTAAAATGCTCAATTTTTCACTTTTTCAATGCAAATGCACAAAATATGTAATGCAATTAGGAGAATGATGAGCAGAAGAAAATTAAGACCTTGTAATCAGTCCAATAATGCAGCAAAATTTGTCACAACATCCCAATCTTTCAATGGTAAATGAAAGATTAGCCAAAATGTAGTAAAAATGCAAGGATTTTTGAAAGCCTAATAGTGAGATTAAGGCATGTGAATATGAAAAATGATGAATGAATGAAGTCTAATTAGATTTAATGTCAAAAATAACTCAGATCAGATTTTAAAATGTTGAAAAAATCCTACAATTCTTAATGCAAGTCAAATTTTAAGGAAAGATGAATGAATATGCTTCTTTTTGTTGAAATACACAATGTGTAAATGCAAAATTTGAAATGTAAATACAAAAACACCTTATGATGAAAAACTATAGTCAAAGTTCAGATTTGAATGAGTGTGAAAATGAGTAATAAAATCTGAAATAAGATTTTAATTACAAACCCTAGCTTTTCAAATTACTAGGTTATATGAAAAATGCAAAATTTCAAGGAAAAGCCTAGCAAATGAGAGATGCAAATGCAAGGTAAATGATCATGTAAATATGAAATGATACAATTTATCTCAGATCTGATATAAATATCAGAAATTCAAATGATTTAAATGATATGCAATGAAAATAGTGAAAATTATGTCTAAATGCAAGCCAAAAATGTCTATTTTTTTTTCAAAATTTTCAATTTTATATGCAAGATTTTCAAATGTATGATGATGAAGATGATATGTATGAATGCAAATATGATGTACAACACTCAGTAAGGTGCAAAATTTAGAAAAAAAACATGGGTTCACCAAAATGTAATGTAGGAAAAAGGAAGAATGAGGGTTTGATTTAGTACATACTAGATTTTGGGTAACAGAAGGTGGAAACTTTGACGAAAAAAGAGCGGTCACCCTTGGTCCAATGTAGTACTTTTTATGAGGGATTTGGAATAAAATCTACTTTAGACTATAACCTTCTCAAAGATTCCTGACACTGCAAAAATGAGGGACAAAAGAGTGAGAACCCTTGTCTAATTAGGGATCTTTTTTGTCATTTTCTTCAAATATGGAATCTTTCTACTCTGCTATGGTCTCTTGCAACTCCTCTCCACAAGATTCAACACCTATCACATGTGATCACAAGAGAGGGGTTGGGGGTTGTGGTGTTTAGGAGCTTGCCTAGGTCAAGCCCCAGAATGGCATTCAAGACTTCCAACACCATTGTTAGATAGAGAGTGTGTGTCCTTGATGGACATAGGCAAAAGAAAATGATATGATAAATTGATTGGAACACAAAGTAGATATCACCTTAGTAGGTGTAGCTCTACTGGGGAAATGAAGATCTTTCACACCATGAGGAGATGGATTGATGAAGACAAATCTGCAACAAACAAGTAGAAACACAACACAATACTGCTTTGTAACACAATGAAAGGCTTGCATATCCTTAGCATAAGATCACAAGTTTGCATTATCCATCTAGGTTTAAAATGAAATCCTAAACATGTTTATATATGCATTCCCACTAAACATTAATAATTCAAATTGCATAGGCCAACAAAGGGAAACCTTTTAACGGTCACCTTGATGACATTCAAAATTTAGGTCCTGACAAAATACGGTAGGACAAGGGCATGGGTGCTCTTGTCTAGGGTCCTATTTTGGAACTGGATTAACCTCAAGAGTGTCCCTAGGTCCCATTTGTCATAGGTTTTAGGGGGATTTCTCTCTGAGATTCATTTTTAACATGCATAATTAAATCTAAGGGACTTGGTAGCTAAACTTAGGAGGTAAAAGTTGAAGGGGGACATTTTATGACATAATATATAATAGTAAAGGTATCCCTGAAACTGGTGGTACCAACACAAGTTGTGTAGCAATATATTCTATCAATTGGTCCAATACCTATTGACACTTACTATGACATCTAAATGACACATCTTTATGAACTAAGTGCAAGAAAAGATGACATTTGTTAGCAATTTGGGATATGAAATGCCTGATTGACCGAAGTTTACCTTGGAGGCTTATTAGTTCTTTCAAATTAGAAGGTGGAGCCATCTCGACTATAGCCTTGACCTTAGCAGAATCTACTTCAATTCCTCTACGAGATACTATATATCCCAACAATTTTCTTTGATGTACCTCCAAATACACATTTCTTGGGGTTAAGTCTAACCTGCTAATTCTAAGGTCTATAAAATTTATGCCATAACTTGTAGATGACCATCTCTAGTGGCTGATTTTACCAATAGATCATCAACATAATCTTCCATGATAGTATGAATAAGGTCATTAAATATAATAGTTATTTCTATTTGGTATGTTGCTCTTGAAATTTTCAAGCCAAAAGGCATGACTTGCCAACAATAGGTGACCAAAGGACATGTGAAAGTTGTCTTGTTTCAATCTTCAAGTGCTATAAGGATCTGATTGTAACCAAAAAAACATCCATTAAAGAGATCATTTCATGACCAGATGTCAAGTCTACTATGATATCAATATTAGGTAGAGGAAATCATCCTTTCGACATGCTTTGTTGAGATCCTTGAAACCTATATAGATACAAATGCCCCCAGTGACTTTGGATATAGGCACCAAATTAGAAACCCACTCTAGATAATCAATAGGGAAAATGAATTTCACGTCTAGTAACTTCTAAAGTTCTGCCTTAACAAGCAATGTTATCTAGGGATGCATCTTTCAAAGCTTCTATTTAACTAGCTTGGCATTAGGAAATACTGCTAAATGATGGACCATTGATGAGGGATCCAATCTAGGCATGTTTGTGTATGACCAAGCAAAGTTAGCTATCGTTCTCATGAATAAAATTGAGAAATCCTTTTTCTCCTGCTCTAAAAGAGATGCTACTAGAAAGTCAGTATTTGGATTATGTGTAGCACCTAAATTGATTTCATGTGATGTTTTGACCAATAGTGTAGACTTTTGTTGATATACTAAAGTAAAGGGAAGGTCAAATCCTCCATCTTCAGGTGCCTTAGAGAGGTTTTCACTGTTGGATACATCCTTTATTTTTACTATATTAGGATTTGATAGCGGCACAATGTGTTTTTCACCTTCTCACCAAAGTATGCTATGTTGTCACCAAGTGGAATATCATCTCATAATCACATGAATTATGTAATAGCCTCATCATCTTGAAAGATATCAAGAATGGGTGACTCTTGTTGGTCCCAATAAATAAGATCATAGTATACATGTGGAAGGTTCTAGGTTTTGGTTGTTGATGTGAGGGATATTGAAAATACCATGAAGATGGAAGTCTCTTGGAATAAGTCAGTAAGGTGTAAATAGGAGTCATCAATGCTATCCTCATTAGAAATCACCTCTGTGGGAAAATCTTTCACTACTTCATTAAGAATAAACTCAATGTCTAAGGATCAGGGTACCTCCTTTCTATATCCTAACCCATGTTTATTATTTTTCTTTGTCACAAAAATGTGTCCTATGTTTCCTTGTCCATGTAATCTGAGGCCACCTTGGCCTTTGTAACCTATGTTTTTAATAATGTAGAGACCCCTTCTATACTACTCAACTAGTAATGTAACTGGATCTTCGTCTTCTGTGAATAGCCAAGATAAGATGTCTTCAATGGACTCATCTTCTAGAAATCCCTAAGAAATGAATATTTTGGGCTTGGCTTTTATGAAAACTTTTGGACTTGCTTTTGCTATTGGTGGCTTGCCATAATATTTAGGTGAATGAGGCAAATTCCCCACACAACAAGATTTTTGTAGGTCATACTCACCAAATCTTTTGTCTTTGTGCTAAACCTTGATCTCAAGAAAAGGTTTATTAGATGTAGTTGTGGTTAATGTGGATGGATCAATGTATGAAGATGATGGTTGAGATGTAATGTTGTTAGGAATTTGATTTGAGTTCTAGTATTGACCTTGCATAGCTTGACAAAACTCAAAAGGATTAGGATCCCCAAGGATAGTAATTTTGGTACCATTGTATGGAAATTTGAGATAGTGATGGTATGTAGATGGCACGACCAGTATGGTATGTATCTATGGGCAACTAAGAATGATATTGTATGGAAGATGAAGGTCCAATACCTGATAATGAGTCTCTATGATTGTAAGACAAAATTGGATGGGTAAATAGATAACACCTTCAAATTCTCGCTTTGCATCATCATATGATTTGATGGTTATACTTTTTATTTGAATTAATAACATCCTTAGAGTATCCCAATTGTTTTAGAAACTTTAGAGAATGAATTTTTATGCCAGCACCACCATCTATAAGAATTTGTTTGACTTTGTGTTGGTGGATGTAGACTTCTATGTGGAGAGCATCATTAATAATTATGGTAGGTTTTTTGTGATGGAAGGTCTTTCTTAGTGAAAACTAGGTGATGAGGTGAAGCAATATGCCCTATCATGGCTTGGAATTCAGCAACATCAATGTTATTAGGAATGGATGACTCTTGAATGGTTTTCTCAAGTATAACTTAATGTGTGGGTGATATTTAAAGGAGGTCTAGGATGGATATTTGTGTTGGTGTTTTCCCTAGGTGGTCTAAGATGTACTCAGAATTAGGATAGGTATTAGGTTCTACCCCATGAAGGCTAACATGACCATGATGATTTGTAATTGTACAATCTGGGGCTTTTCCCTTAATAAAGAAATTAGACATATGACTCTCTTGTATATGCCCTACAATGGAATCATAGAAATTAGACACATGGTTGACACTTTTATGTTTGTTAGAAATATTTCCTTTACCATGAGGTGGGAATGGATCCTTGTATATATTGAGATCATTGTTGAAGTTTATTTAGGAGGATCATTGACATTTACTTCTCCTCTATCAATAAGATTTTGGATGAGTTTTTTGAGTTTTATGCATCTAGGTGTTTTATGTCCTTTTGCTCTATGGTATTCATAGTATTTGTTTTCTTTATACCAAGAGGGTTTAAATTGAGGTTCATTGTATTGAAG
Source organism: Cunninghamia lanceolata (assembly GCA_027924645.1). NCBI lineage: Eukaryota > Viridiplantae > Streptophyta > Pinopsida > Cupressales > Cupressaceae > Cunninghamia > Cunninghamia lanceolata. The sequence continues at coordinate 5,731,343 of BSBN01000198.1, read as the reverse complement.
TTCTTTGGGTAGTGTGATGAGACCTATTTGGATGAGTTTTCTTAAGATGGATTCAATAGGTTCTCCCAGCGGAGTAAATTTTCAATGAGGCAATAAATCTTGTCGGGGTTGCTCTCTAGGAGTAGATGTGACATTTTTGGCTAGATGGAGATTGACAGGTGGTTGGATATTTTGAACATGTTTAGCATTCACAACACCATGGTTGACAACATTTTTATTTTTAGACCAAAAATGGGGGTTTTCCTTGAAGATTTTGACTATTCCTTTAGCGATAAGGGTCTTTTCTATGTTTGTTTCCTTAGAGACAATCTGATGAAAAGAATTAGCACATTGAATTTGTAGGTGAAAACCTATTTTAAGATTTAAATTTTGAAAATATATGCTCACCCATTGCTTTACGAGAAGAGGCCATAGAAATTTAATAGACATGTTTCTCCATCATTGTAAAAAGGATATAAAAGTCTCCCCATTTACTTTTTTATTGTTGCATAGGTCAGTCATGGAAATCTTATGTTCTATGTTGAATGACAAATGAGTTACAAAATTTTCAGCAAACTCATTAAAGGTCTTGATACCTAGGGGTAGATGAGAAATTCATTCTATAGCTTTCTCTCTAATACTACGAGGGAAGAGGCATAGAAGATATGTATGATTCTGAACTACCTCTTGGCAAGCGATGTAGAATTCCCTAAGATGTTCTTTAGGATCCCCTTTTCCTTTGTACTTATCAAATTTTGGCATTTCAAAATTAGGAGGAAAAGGTATCATAGGGAGAGAGGAATCAAAAGGGTAAGGACAAACTTCTTCTAAATAGAATTTTTTCTAGGTATGTCCTAAGTGGAGATCTGAGATATGTTTCTGCAAGTATGACAATCTCTACTCAATCTCTAGTGTGGGATGTTGATTTGTAGCAAGACCCTGAGAGTGTGATGATGGTGGTTGTAACACTTGAGAAAGATTTGTGTGTGATAGATATGAATATGGGTGTGAATTATGGGTTTGTAATGCATGTGGTGGATTCTCATATGATATGTAAGAATTAGAGGTTTGGGGTTGTGATGCATATGTTGGATTGGTATGTTTGATGAATGGATTAGAAGATTGGGGTTGTGATGTAAGATATGTCAATGTGTGAGATGTTTGTGGTGCATGTGAAGTAATGACTTGATTGGGTTGGGTCATAGATGACATGGATGTAATGACTTGAGGAATGGATGATGGAATACTAGAAGAATCATGACCAAATGATGTGGGAATTTGATAAAGCGGATTATTGAATTGGTTGATGAATGGTAATGAAGCAATGTTATGTGTAGGTATAGGTGTAGTTGGTATGGTAGGTGCTATGGTAGACATTGTAGGAATAGAAATCTAGGATGTGATTCTCCTATAGCAGCAACAAAAATGTTTATAGGGTCTTGTTCCTTAAGAGTAGATGTGTCAAAGTAATTAGGAAACTTATCTCCTTGATTAGAAAGTAAAATAAAGTATCTTTTTGAATTTGATTCTAAGAGCCTATCTAGAGCTTGTAAGGTCTCTGGGTCTTGGAATTCTTCAGATGGGTCTTGTGATGCCTCATGTGATTTTTGTCCAAATTCAATGGAAGGTGGACCTAATGTGTACCCACTTGGAAGGAATACATGAGGATTCATACCTATGGTGAATTGTGTATAATTAATGGATGTGTTTAGATCATGTTGAGAGCCACTTTGATTAGTTTCCATAGTTTTCTTGTATTGGGACCTAGTAATAGGCATATGATATTTCAGACCTTGTAGATGATGAGGATGGATGACGGATGGAGTTTTTAGACTTTTGTAACAATATTAGGACTCTAAGATGATTAGATCTTTGGATGTTTTGACAAAAGATAAATCTAGATCAATGTTGGTTAGATTTGGATTGAGATTATCTTCTAAGAGATAGACTAATGAACTCAAGGAAATACAAGATGGGGTAGTGAGGTTCACCAACTCAAGAGGAGCCACTCTCCTAAGCTTTCTATTTCACTAGTTGATAGATGCTAACATATTTGCTAATTTGAAAGAGGAAACATCTCAAATTAGAGACAAGCTAGTCGATATGATCTAGATTTTGCTGGTAAACAAACTAATGTTAAAGACTAGATGATATGAAGGATTTGTGCTAGATGATGATGATGAGGAGGATATCCTATAATCTCAAAGGGATAAATCTCTAAAGCCCAAATGTTGATGTGATGGTACAATATGGTAATTGGATGAATGAAGGGATTATGGTGGTAGGCTAAAAGGTCTTAGGTCTAAATGTAAAATCAAATGAATGTGAAAGATCGCTAAATCTAGTTGACTTATGACTAGAAATGCTATGTGAAACCAAAGCTCAAGACTATTTGCTAGAAGCATAGAGGAATAATGTAGATGTGGTAACATGATAGCTCAAATGTGCAACAATGACTTCCAGAAGCACAATTATGTAGACTAGAAGTGCAACTCATCAGCCTAAAGTGATATCAGGATAGCTCAAATGTGTAACTTTGTGGATGATAGTGAACATGAGATAGAAATAGAAGTGTAACTCTATTTGCCAAAAGCACAACTCTGTATGCTAGAAGCACAACTCTATGTGCTAGAAACACAACTTTATATTCCAGAAGTGCAACAATGTGTGCAAGAAGAACAATAATAAGGATCCAAAGTGTAGTGTTACTATTTAAAAGTGAAACTGTGTAGCTCAAAAGAGAAAATTTTGTGACTATTTGTTTGAATGTAGGTTGGAATGAGTTCTTTGGAAAGAGAATAAAATAATAAGACACAACAGTTGTAGATTGTTTTAGAATTGGGTGCGCAAGGCTATGAACCTCTACAAATAACAAATGGTGAATACTGGTAGATCACAAGAAAACACATCAAATACTCTTGCACAAGCATAATATTTATTCAATCAAGGAGTGTCATATCCCATGGACTCACTTAGATGTGACTTCAACCCCACTATTAGATAATGGTAACTTCCATTCCATTGATACCATCTACCATTGCTTAGTTGAGTAGGGACTGCAAGGTCATGTACCACCTTACACCCTTCACTTTGGAGACTAAAGACTTGCCCAAAGTTTATTCCATCTCAAACAATAAAGTTAATAGGATGATCTCTTCTCCCCCTGTTGTAGCAATGCATCGTAGGATATGATGGTTGAATGTCTTATCTAGGTTAACAAGGTGTCTAGGATGCCCCCAAATATACATGAGGTGTGGTGGGGTCCAATTCTATGAATGGGGGTGTCCCAATCATCCAACCAAGCACCAACCATGTTAGATCTAGGGCACACAACTGAGAGGGGGTGGGTGAATCAAATGTACAAAAAATTGCTTCTACTTCAAACACTTGATTCTTCTTGTTAGTTAATAGCATTCAATTAACTATCCATGAAAGCATAATGCAAAAACATAGGAGTAGATAAACATCAACACATTGGACCCCAAGATTTTGACATGGAAAACCTAGTTAAGGGAAAAACCATGGGGTGATTAACTCAAGGATTATTCTTTGTTAGAAGAATAAGAAAAATGAATGGCACATGCCAATTAGGGCTCACTGCCTGAGCACACTGCTCACAAAGAGGCACACTGCCTACAAGAGACACACTGTCTACAAAGTGATAAGAATCACAAACTTGAACTGGAGATTGACATCTTTACCATGTCTAGATCAGTTCCATTTAAGCCCGAGATACTTTTGCTCTGCCCTTCGCTCTTTCGCTATACCACACTCATCCGCTACTCCACACACTTTGAAATGAACTCACAAACCTTTATTTGTACAAGGCATCAACTTAGGAACAATCATCTAAGTCAGTAATCATCCATAAGAACATTCGCAAGATGAATAACTCATCCGGTCGACCAGTCTGAATAAGAATATCTTCATCCGGAAGAATATCTTCAATTCCAGGCTTTAACACTAATGCGGACCGACAACACAACCTCAACATGATCCAAGAACCTTCACAAGCTTGCCTGAATGACCAGGTACATCTGCACTTCCTCTATTCATAGGAATCTCTTCTCCTCTTCATCTGAAACTTCAAGAACACAGTCTGTCTGGACTGTCAAACTGAAAAAGGTTCTTCCGAACCACCAAACTTTGTACAAACCAAGATGACACATCACAAGGACATCCCAAAAACTCCTTCCAATCTGCAGAGTCTGATAATGCACTTCTGAATCTCACCAGACCTTTTTGTAACACTCTGTTCCTCTGGAGCATCTCCCAGAACTGGTTCTACTTGACAGATCACAACTTTTTCATATCTTCATGCGGACCTCTGAAATCTTAACTGGATCATCTCAAGACTCATATCTACAAACCCTTTAATCTGCATCCTCTGATTCTTAACCTATTGAGTACATTTGCCTTCTTCTTATCACTGATCTTCACTGTTCTTGATTGAGACTAATTTTCTCAATATCCTCAACACACAGCTCATCCAAACCTTCTTACCAATGCTATATGAGTATGTTGACATCAATGACAACACTGGTTAACCTCATACTTGCAACAATCTCCCCCTTTGTCATTGATGGCAACATATGATGTGAAAAACCATCAAGACAAGAACTTCTCTTTTCTGTCACAGCTCCCCCTATCAGCAACAACTCTTCACATGTCTTCTCTTCCTTTACTGCTCCCCCTTTGATCATCAACCAATTGTTTTTCACATGTCTTCTCTCCCCCTTTGACATCAATGGCAAAGGGCTCATACTTGCACTTGTAACATATTAGAATTATACCAGCTGCTCCCCCTTAGTAGTAGCTCCCCATCATCAATCCGGATCACAAGATATGACTGTGATATCCACCGGACTGATGCACATCAGTGCATCCTAGTTCATCACTGGAGGGGCCATGACCCCTAACTTCTCCCTGAGATACTCAAAAGAATCTTTGGGAAGAGGTTTAGTAAAAATATCTGCAAGCTGATCCTTGGAGGGCACATACTCCAATCTGACTTCACCCTTGTTCACTTTTCTCTCAAAAAATGAAATTTGATAGATATATGCTTGGTCTTAGAATGCAATACCAGATTCTTGGAAATATTTATTGCACTTGAATTATCACAAAAAATTGTGATAGGCTCCTCATATTCTACTTTCATGTCTCTTAACATCTGCTTCATCCATAGGATTTGAGTGCAGCTACCTGCTGCTGCAATATATTCTGCTTCAGTTGTAGATAGAGATATTGCCTCTTGTTTCTTGCTTAGCCAGGAAACCAATCTCTTTCCCAAGAAGAATGCTCCACCACTAGTTCTCTTCTGATCATCCACATCTCCTGCCCAATCTACATCTGTATATGCATGAAGAGAGAAATCCTGATCTCTAGGATACCATAGGCCATACTCAACTATCCCCTTTAGATATCTAAAAATCCTCTTGATTGCCATAACATGAGATTCTTTAGGGTAAGCCTGAAATCTTGCCATAAGACCAACAGCCTGCATTATATCTGGTCTAGTCAGAGTGAGATACAATAATCCTCCAATCATTGATCTATACTTGGTCTGATCTGTCTTAGGAGAGTCATCATCTTTGCTCAACTTACATCTGGTTGCCATAGGAGTGTTCATTGGCTTTGAATCTTCCATTCCAAATTTCCTCAACAATTCTTTCACATATTTGGTCGGAGAGATAAAGATACCTTCCTTTGTCTGAGTAATTTGCAGACCCAAGAAGAAATTCATTTCACCAAGCATTGACATTTCAAACTCAGTTTTCATTTGATTTGCAAAGGTTTTACACAAACTATCTCTTCCTCCAAAAATGATATCATCAACAAATACTTCAACAATCAAGATGTTTTCATTATCTATTTGGAAATATAGATTACTATCAGTAGTACCTTTGTTAAAACCAATCTGCACAAGATGCTTATCCAGCCTTTCATACCATGCTCTTGGGGCTTGCTTCAATCCATACAGTGCTTTCTTCAACTTGTAGACCATATCATCATGATCAAACAATTGAAATCCATCCAGTTGTTCAATGTATACTTCTTCTTCCAAATTACCATTTAGGAAGGCATACTTGACATCCATCTGATATACCTTGAAGTCTTTGAAGGCAGTATATGCAAGAAATAATCTGACTGCTTCAATTCTAGCTACCGGAGCAAAGGTTTCTTCAAAATCAATTCCTTCTATATGAGAGTAGCCTTTGCAAACCAATCTGGCTTTGTTTCTGATTACTTCACCAACCTCATTTAGTTTGTTCTGGAAGACCCATTTGGTTCCAATCACATTCTTGTTTCTAGGTCTGGGAACAAGATCCCAAGTGTGATTTTTCTCAATTTGCATCAACTCTTCCTCCATTGCTTTGGTCCAGTTTTCATCATTGCAAGCTTCATTTATTGTCTTAGGTTCAATCTTTGAAATCAGATAGTATTCATTTGAATTTTGAGCAATTCTCCTCCTTGTTTGTAACCCTTGGTTTCTGTCACCTATGATCTGATCTTCAGAGTGATTTAAAGTTACATACCTTGGAACTTTGGGAGTCTCTTGCACTGTTGCTTCTTGGTCAGGTTCATTCAGACAAACCTCTTCTTCTTGATTTACCAAATCAGTCTGAATCCGACTTTCAGGAAGGGATTGAGTTCCTTGAATCAGAGCACCATCCTGATCATCTTCATCATATTCATAAAACCTTGAGGGCTTCTCAATTCCTTCATCAACCTTCACATTTGTACTTTCTATCATCTTTTTTAGCCTCTTATTGTAACACCAGTATGCTTTGCTTTGAATGGAGTAACCCAAGAAAATTCCTTCATCACTTCTAGCATCAAACTTTCCTAGATCTTCATCTCTTTTGATGTAACACTTGCTACCAAATACTCTGAAATATCTCACAGTAGGAGTTATACCAAACCAAAGTTCATAAGGAGTATTACTGGTATTGTTTCTGATTTGAACTCGGTTAAGAGTGTAGACTGCAGTGCTGACAGCTTCTCTCCAAAACATCTGAGGAACATTTGCTTCCATCATCATTGTCCTGGAAGCTTCCTGGATGGTCCGGTTCTTTCTCTCAACTACTCCATTCTGCTATGGAGTCCTAGGAGTAGACAATTGTCTCTTTATGCCAAGCTTCTCACAAAAGTCTATGAATTCATCGGATGTGAATTCACCACCTCTATCAGACCTTAGACACTTCAGTTTTAATCTGGTTTGATTCTCTAACATAGCCTTGAAGATTCTGAACTTCTCAAAGGCTTCTGATTTCTCTTTCAGAAAGGTTACCCACATCATTCAGGAATGATCATCAATCAGTAACATGAAATATCTATTACCTTGCATACTTTTGATTCTTGTCAGACCACATAGATCAGAATGAACTAATTCCAATAATCCGGTAGAGGACTAATCTTTGCTTTTGAAAGAGATTCTGCTTTGTTTACCTAGCTGACATTCTTTTCACAAACTATTTGTAGGTTTCACCAATTTTGGAAGATCTCTTACAGCCTAAATATTGCTTATCTTGATGATGTTATCAAAATTTACATGACACATCCTTCTATCCCATAGCCAACTCTGATCAACTTGAACAAATAGACAACTTTTATTTGAACCAACCAGATGGAAGATATTACCTTTTGTTTGAGTACCAGATGCAATCTCAGTTCTGGAGCTTTCAAAGATCCTGCATCTTCTATTTTTGAACTGGAGATCATAACCTTTGTCTACTAACTGTCCAACACTGAGAAGATTGTGCTTCAATCCTTCAACATACAGTACATTACCAGTTTTGCTCTTTCCATCAAAAGAAATAGTTCCCCTACCTCTGATTCTACCTACAGAATTGTCACCAAACTTTACCATTCCTCATTGATACCTTTCTAAATCTAAGAACTTGTTCTTGTCACCTGTCATGTGGTGAGAGAATCCACTGTCAATAACCCAATCAGCCTTTTCTTCTACTTGGGCAGCCAAAGCTCTTTCTACAACCTTATGATTGACAGATTCAAAGGATATTGGTTCTTCTTCCTTGATGGCAATAAACACCCATTCATTTCCAGATTTGTCTCCTATCTCTGATTCATCATCTGTTACTCCTTCATTATCAGCTTCTTCATGAACATAATAACAGTTCTTTTGGAACCTTTGTCTGTTGGAGTTTGACCTTACAGATCTTTCCGGACATCTTGAAGCAAAATGACCAATCTTATTGCAGTTGAAGCACTTAAAGGGTAGTTTTCCTTCATACTTACCAGACCCTCTTGGCAGTCTCTTTGCAATGAGGGCTTCAAGTTGAGTTGTTTCTGCTTCTTCCTCTTCCATGTCTTTCCTTGCTTGATCATACCATGACAGCTTCCTTGAAGAGTTCTCTCCCGGATCAAATCTTTGTTTGCCTTTCACATAGGCACTGGCTTTGAATGTAGATTCAGTCTTGGGGGGATCATCTCCAAAATTAGTCATTTCAAATGTAGCCAGTTTGCCAGCCAGTTGCTCTCTTGTGACAATTGTATGGGCTCTGAATTCATCAATGGCAGCAACCTTGATTTTGTAGGCAGCAAGAAGGGATCTGAGAATTTTGCAAATAATTTCATTTTCATCTAGAACTCCACCAGCATTCCTGATTCCACATACTAGTTCATTCACTCTTGGCATAAAGGTAGTGATAATTTCATCATCTCTCATCTTCAATCTTTCAAATTTCCCTTTCAGACTTTACAACCTTGCACTCTTGACAAACTCATCTCCTCATACAGAAGTTCCAGTTTAGTCCAAATCTCATATGCAGTTGGTAGGTCAATAACATTTGAGAGATCTGAGTCATTCAATGCGCTTAGAAGAGCTTCCTTGATCTGCAGATTGTTTTCAGCATCTGTGATTTCATTCAGAGTTGTCGGACCACCCTGTGGAGGAACATATGGTTTTAAGACCATGGTCAAGTATGCTTTTCCCATACACTCGAAATGACATTTCATGCAACCTTTCCAGAGAGTGAAGTTGGTTCCATCTGATACCAATTGTTAGATCTAGGGCACACAATTGAGAGGGGGGGTGAATCAATTGTACAAAAACTTACTTCTACTTCAAACACTTGATTCTTCTTGTTAGTTAATAGCATTCAATTACCCATCCATGAAAGCATAATGCAAAAATACAGGAGCAGATAGACATCAACACATTGGACACCAAGATTTTGACGTGGAAAACCTGGTTAAGGGAAAAACCACGGGGTGATTAACCCAAGGATTATTCTCTGTTAGAAGAATAAGAAAAAAGAATGGCACATGCCAATTAGGGCTCACTGCCTGAGCACACTGCTCCCAAAGAGGCACACTACCTATAAGAGACACACTGTCTACAAAGTGATAAGAATCACAAATTAAACTAGAGATTGACATCTTTACCATGTCCGGATCAGTTCCATCTAAGCCTGAGATACTTCTACTCTGCCCTTCACTCTTTTGCTATACCACACTCATCCGTTGCTCCACACACTTTGAAAAGAACTCACAAACCTTTATTTGTACAAGGCATCGACTTAGGAACAATCATCTAAGTCGGCAATCATCCATAAGAACATTCGCAAGATGAATAACTCATCCGGTCAGCCAGTCTGAATAAGAATATCTTCATCTGGAAGAATATCTTCAATTCTAGGCTTTAACACTAATGCAGACCAACAACACAACCTCAACATGATCCAAGAACCTTCACAAGCTTGCCTAAATGACCAGGTGCATCCGCACTTCCTCTATTCACAAGAATCTCCTCTCCTCTTCATCCGGAACTTCAAGAACACAGTCTGTCACGACTGTCAAACTAAAAAAGGTTCTTCCAGACCTCCAAAGTTTTTACAAACCAAGATGACACATCACAAGGACATCCCAAACACTCCTTCCAATCCACAGAGTCTGATAATGCACCTCTAGATCTCACCGGACCTTTTTGTAACACTCTGTTCCTCCGAAGCATCTCCCAGAACCGGTTCTACTTGACCGATCACAACTTTTTCATATCTTCATGCAGACCTCTAAAATCTTAACTAGATCATCTCAAGACTCATATCTACAAACCCTTTAATCTGCATCCTCTGATTCTTAACCTATTGAGTACATTTTCCTTCTTCTTATCACTGATCTTCACTGTTCCTGATTGAGACTAATTTTCTCAATATCCTCAACACATAGCTCATCCAAACCTTCTTACCAATGCAATATGAGTATGTTGACATCAATGACAACACTGGTTAACCTCATACTTGCAACAAACCAAACACAAGTCTTAGTGGACCGAGGGCCTAAGGGTTTTTGCTAAGCTAGAGGGGGTCCTTCCTTTGAAATGAGTCTTTTGAGTCTCATAACATTTGTATACCACACCAAAACATGCAGTTAAGGTCATCCTTAAGGGTGATGAAATCCCTTAACATGCCTTCTATAGAGGATTCCAAGTACTTTTGATTCTCAAGATCATCTTGCGATGCAAGATAAGAGCATAGTATGACTCTTGGGTCCTTGGGAATAAAGCAAACAAATTGAGTAAAAGTGAATAATCTAGTATTTTTTATCTCTAGATCACCTTTTAGTGTGAGGAGAGAGCATACATAGACATTTGAGACATAGAGAATAATTGTATATTCCCTTAATGAAATTGAAGTGTTCTAATAAACTAGTGAGAAATCAAATCTTTGTCAAGCATCCTAAATGAAATACATTAGTAGTTCACTTTTTGCTTCTTTGGAAAGTGATAAGAGGCTGCACAAATGATGTTAGATTCCAAAAAGCCACTTATTAGATGCAAAAAGCTAAAACCAGGACTCATAGAACCAAAAGCATCAGTACAATGATCAAATAGCGACTCAACATTAACCAAAAGTGCAATAGAATTGACCAAAAGCGTATGCACCATTAAACAAAAGCATAACAAGAGTAACCAATTGCAAAAATGTTTTACTAGAAGTGCCATGATATTGACTAGATGCACAACTCTATTGTTCAAAAGAGCAACTCTGTTGCCTAGAAGTGCAACTTTTTTTCCCAAAAGTGCAACTCTATTCAATCCTACAAACAAAAGACATAGAAAGTCAAAAGTGCGATCTTTTTGTTCAAAAGTCAATTAGGATGTTACAGATGTGCCAGGGGATTACTCAAAAGAATAATGGATTAATTAGGTCAAAAGACAACTAAACATGTCCATAAGTACATCAACTTATGAACAATCAGAGTTAATGCCTACAAATAAGTCAGGTTGCATGCAAAGAGATAAACCAAATGCCCAAAAACCTTGCAAAAAGTTAGAATCTCAAAATATAACTTAGAAAATAGAAGCTCCACTGTGCAAACCAGATGCACAATATTGTTGACAAAAAGCATAATTCTACAGTCAGGATGCACAATACTATCAACCAAAAGTGACATTCAGACTAGATGAACCATTTTGTTAGTCGAAAATGCAACTCTATTCCTGTAGCCTAAAAAACAAAATTTCTCAAGCCACAAGTGTTAAATTTAGGGAGTGGGTCCCATTGGGCATGCCAAAATGTGTCTGGGAAAATCTGGAATTCTTAGGAACATCAATACAACAAAGATTAGATACCAAAATCCATCATAACCTTCAATAAATCAACAATGGTATAACAAAGGTAAGACAAAATCATGAAACACTAAATGTTACCCATTGTGTGGAATTGCTTGGTGTATTTGTGAGTGTGGATTTCTCAAATACAAAAGCATAACCTTGGTAAGCTTGATGGATGGGAGGATGAATGATTCCTTCAATGAGTGCTCAAAAGCACCCGGAGATATGTTGCTCAAAATCGTGAAGGGTTTGTGAAGGAGTGAATGGATGTATTTATAACTTTTAAGGAAGATCAATCAATGGTGGATGAAATTAGATGAAATTAGCAGAGGAGATAATTTGAGAGATCATGAGTGAATGTGCACATGACAAGTGTACATGCAAAAAATTGATTTAAAGAGTTAACTGCTTTCTTAGCTAAAGATAGGATTGATTTTAAAAAAAATAGAATGTTTTTTCTATTTTACGAATTGATTGAGAAAAACAAAGATTGTAAAGCCAATTGAACTCAACTTTTGATTTTTTTTGACATGCAATAGATAAAATTAAATAATAATTTATTTAATTTGTCTGCATGGAAGATTTTTTAGAAGAAAATGATAAATTTGGAAGATGGGAGAATAATTAGAAATTAAATAAATAAATTTATTTAATTTGTGGTGCATGATGGAAGAAAATAAATAAAATATTATTTTTATTTATTAAGGAGATAAGAAAAGCCAACTTAAATAAATTATAATAATTTATTTAATTTTGAAAGAATAATTAGCCAATTAAATAATTAAAATTATTTAATTATTGTAGATAGGAAGAATAAGATGTTGAATTAATTAAATAATTGATTTATTTAATTAATGTGAAAATAGAAGAATGAGGTGGGAAAATGATGAAATTAATTAAATAATTAAGAATAATTTAATTAATTTTGGATTAAGGTGAATTAGAAGAATTGATGTTAGAAGAATGATGCATATGCAAGGTGATAATGCAATGGTCATTTTTGGGTGTTTACATATACATATACAAATATCTATATTAATTTACTTATAACATTAATCAAAAGTAATTCCTCATACAACCACTCAACCATGAAAAATGTAGATTCTTCCTTTCCATAACCTTAGGTTTGGTTAAACACAGTCCTTTAAAATTTAAAACAGCACATTTCATTGCTCTAAGAATACTTCAATATTATAATAAACTAGGGTTAATTAGTTTGGTTGTAATGTTTAAATGTGTTAAACCCAAAACAAAATTCTTCACAACGGCCATGATTATGCCACAAAAACACTCTAAAAGAATATTCCTATATTGTCTACTAAAAACAATTATTTTTCAGACAATAAAGGGTTTTGAGAATGTTATTATTTTCTAGTGTAGATTAATGCATAACAACATACTAAATCTATACACACTCACTCAACTTAGTTAACTAACAATAGATTATCAAAAACAATATGCATACTTTGTAAGAGCTTAAACCCACAATTATTTTTCTAGTTTTTTCCTCCTTTCACCGTTATTTTTTCTCTAGTCTATTCTCCCTTTCTTCTACTCCTTTCTTTTATTTTTTATTATTCAAACTCTGTTATTTTTCATAAAATCTTGGCAATGTAAATTTGCTTTCATTCTCTTAATATGCAAGGGCTCTATGGAGTAAAAGACCACTCCCAGTCCATTGCCAATTCATCAAATGCAATAAGATATAGTTTTGTAGTGGTGGCGAGCATAATTAAAGCTCCAAACATTACATTAAATTTATAATAACTTCACATGCTTCCACTACATGGAGCTCTAATCAAACAATTTGAATTTTAAAACAAACATGAAAAACATGTTTTTATATGAGACCTTCACTTAAAATTAATTTAGATTAGAAAAATTAAACTCCTATCACTAGGATAGTGACAACATGGTTGACATCTTTGACATCAAGTATCGATAAAACATTAGTATACCAACCCAGTAAAACATATGACAATCAAAGGAAGTATGATGACCAAAACACTCAGAAATGGTGAGAATGTAGACTTCTATATTTAAAGACACCAATGCCAATGTAGTGTACAATGCATGTCTAAACATGAAAAGATAAACAATGACTTACGACAAGAATGACATCACCAAAATATGAGAAAAACCTACTGACATGTGTGAGTACTCCTAAATACATGATATGAGTTGCCAATTCAACTCCATCTACAATCCTCTCCTCGATGATGCTCTCCTTCCTTAACCGAGAGAGTAGACTAAAACTATCCTACATCCACCTCATTCACCGACAAGGTAGTTAGTCCATCAAAATTATAATCATGTTTGTATTTAAATTCCACATTCACATGGATGCATAACAAAATAATAATTTCAATGAAACCATATCTATTCCAAATTTCATAAAAAATAAGATCTTTATATATCATCCCATATCAGAAATTAAATAATTAAAGTATGACATAATTAATTATTTAAAAAATAGGGTGTAACATATCCTTCACCTTAATTTTAACTAATATCATTGAAATGGGCTCTCCCGCTCCTCTTCCCACCCATGTTCCCGGTTCACAGGGTTCGCCTGTTGTAGGGTTTTCTTCTACTGTTGGTGTGGCTGTGGTTGTTGGTACGTCATCTGTGGGCTCAGCTGCTATTGCTGTTAGAGCACCATCTGTGTCTACGGCTGCTGCCTTACAAGGGTTTTCTACTGGTGTGGCTGCGGTTGTTGGTGCGCCGTCCGTGGGATCAACTTTTGTTGTCGTTGGAGCACCGCCTGTGTCTATGACTGCTGCCTTATAGGGTTTGTCTGCTACTTTACATGCATGGGTTTAGTCTGCTAATGGGGTATTTGCAACTATTGGGTTCTCTTCTGTTGATGGTGTGGTTGTGGCTGTTGGTGCATTGTCCGTGGGCTTAGCGGCTAGTGTGGCTATTGGTACACCATTTGTATCTATGATTGGGGTTCCATATTCTACTAGGATGTCTGTGACTAGTGTGTTTTCTTCTACTGCTGGTGTGGCTATGGCTGTTGATGCACCATCTATGGGCTCAGCTACTGGTGTTTTCGTTGGTGCACCGTCCGTGTCTACGGTTGCTACTTTTCAGGGCTCATCTGCTACTTTATTTGTAGGGGTTCCATTTACTGTTGGGGTGTCTGTGGCTATTGGTATGTCATCTGTATCTGGGGCTACTACTTTTGCTACTACCTCTTATGCAAAGATTGTTAGCAGTGATTCTCCTCGATGACATGAGGAGTCTACTAATGCTACTGCTACTCTGAGATCTATTTCTCAGTTAGACTTGCCTCCTCTTGTAGTGGTCCTAGGGGATGAGGTTTTAAAAAATATGGACTATTTCTCTAAGTAGGGTTTGATTTGTAGATTTGACCATTGGTGGCCTCAGCTGGGTGATTTGAACCTCTGGATTTCAGAGCATTGGCGCCCTATCACAAAGGGGAAAATAGAAATTTACCCTTGTGCAAAGGGTTTCTTTGTAGTTGTTTTTGATTCAGTTTCTGATCAGAATGTTGTTCTTCATACTTAGGCTTAGTTTTGGGGCCATCATGCCCTCCTTCTCAAGCCTTGGGTTCCCTCCTTTAACCCATTGACCGAGTCTTTCAATAGAATGCATGTTTGGATTTGTCTCCTGGATCTTTTGCTACATCTTTGGTGCAAATCTTGTTATGAGGGTATTTGAAATTCTATGGGTTCTTTTATTATGGTAGATCAAGTGACTACCTTGTTTTCTCATACCACATATGCTCGTGTTCTTGTGGATCTAGATCTCTCTAAGCCTCTCCCGGTGGATCTCTCTCTTAGTTGTGCACAAGTAACCTGCCAAAGAATTGAACATTTGCTCTGATACCACTTGGTGTAGTCAAGGTAGGAGGATTCACATAATGAACTATTTGAACCGTGTAGCAAGAGTAAACACTGAAAACAACACAATAATATAGAACAAATGTAGATTCAGTCATTCAATATATCAAAGAATTCAAATACAATCTAGCCGGCAACATGAGGGCTTGCAACTTGGGTTCACAGGCCCTATTATACACATGCACAAGATAAATCTTTGAAGCTCCTTCGCACCAAAATCTAAACTATAGAATATGAATCAATTGCTAACTCCTTTTTTCTTCTTTCCTAAGGATCTATTACATCAATATATGTCACTTCCAGACTAATAGATTCCTCTGCATCAACCAAAAGAGATCTGAAACCCCGATGAAGAGGTGTAACGTGTGTTCTTGGATAGGTCAGACCTATCAGCTTGAAAATCCTTCTCCAATGGATACAATGAAGTGTAGACCTATGAGGAAGGTCAGCCACGAACCAAGGAACATTGTAGAATGAGTCACAAGGATCCACAAGTTGGCCAATGCTCCTAATCATTCTCCTTCAGTTGATTACTCATGACTATCAGAGAAATCTGTACTGAGAAAACAAAGGATCTTCTGATAGCGATATCTTTTCGGTAACTGATCCAAATTCTCTAAATTCTTGATATGATGTATATGAATGAATTGAGATGCTAAGTCTAGATCTGCAAGGTATGAAATACTGAAATCAGACCACAAGCTGAGCTGCATCTGATTGAATTGCCTGAACTGAACTAGGAAATGAAAGAACTAAAATGTAAACAAACTGAAATACAAATGCAAATGTTTTTGGTTGATACAAGATTACTCTTGAACTAGGGATGCTCCTTCATCACCTCTAGAACCCTTTCCTCTATCCTTTGATATGCCCCTGCTTTCTACATTCAAAACACTACCTGATGTGGACCCTCCTAAGGTTTTCCTTTACATTTCCTCGCTAAGGATAACACCAATAACATCATCAAATTTCAAAGTATTTCAACCAAAGACAGAGTTACTTACAGCCATTACCAAGCTATTCCAGCTTTGTGGCAAAGAACATAAAACCAAGAGAGCCCTCACCTCTTCATAAAATTTCACTTTCATAGAAGTTAACTAACTAGTAATCATATTAAACTCATTTAAATTATCTTCCACAGATCCACCTTCAATCTTTTTTAGATTAAACAAATGCTTTATGAGAAATACCTTAATTGAGGCTGGGGGTTTTTCATATAATTTAGCCAAAGCTTTCATCAGTTCATCTATTGTCTTCGATTCTATTATATTTAACACCATAGATGGTGCTAGACACAACCAAATGGTTCCCAATGCCTTTCTATCTAGAAGATCCCAATCCTCATCAGTCATTGTTGTCAGTTTATTAGCTTTTCCTTCCAATGGCATCCATAAATCCTTTTGATAGAGATAATCCTCCATCTACATCTTCCATAACTAATAGTTCTGCCCATTGAATTTATCTACCTTCAATTTACCCTCATCTTCCATTGCTCCCACTCAATTGTGAGACCTTCCTCTAGAGAATAATCAAACACAACTAGCTCTCATACCACTTGTTAGGAATTGCATGCAGAAGATATCAATTAAATGCAAATAAAAATTAAATAGAGGAATGAAAATACACATAAATAATAATAGCAAGAGACAATTTTAATGTGGTTCACCCAAACTT
The DNA here is from genome assembly GCA_027924645.1 of Cunninghamia lanceolata. Classification (NCBI taxonomy): domain Eukaryota; kingdom Viridiplantae; phylum Streptophyta; class Pinopsida; order Cupressales; family Cupressaceae; genus Cunninghamia; species Cunninghamia lanceolata. Next base: position 5,714,243 of record BSBN01000198.1, on the reverse strand, counting down.
AGGCTACATCCACCAATAGAGAGTCCACTATTATTATCCAGAAAATCAAACCGATTGCAACTAGGAATCCTTACAACTCGATACCACTACAAATACAACAATACAATATTAACGGAAACCCTAACCCTTAGTTGTTTTATCAAGACTTATGTCGGTTATAATATAGGGATTTTTTTTTATGTCAGCTAATCGAAAAAGAACTCCCGATGCTCTGCCCCCCTACACTCCCCCATTAAATAATTTGGGGGGAAACCACGCTGATAAAAGTGGGGAAAATTTAACCTCCAAGTCTGATTAGGCTCCATATAACAACAAGACTCACCAAGGTAGGTCATTTTATACCTAGGAATCCAACAGATGGAGTACCAGTTTTAGCTCAAAATGTTTGTGCAAGAAGTGTTTGGATTACATGGAGTTTCTAAGAATATTATCTCAGACAGAGATGTGCGCATGACGTCAAGATTTTGGCAAACTTTGTTCTCAGTGCTAGGAACTCAACTCAATATAATCTTAGCTTATCACCTTGAGATAGATGGTTAGAAAAAGAAGATAAATCAAGTTCTATAAGATTTATTGATGATGTATTGCATTGATTAGAAATACAAATGGGAAGAGTATCTATCGCTTGTGGAGTTTGGTTATATAAACTCCTACATTTTTGCTATCAATATGGCTCCATTTGAAGTACTATATGGAAGAAGATTCTGAACTTCTATAAGCTGAGATAAGCTAGAAGATATGATTAGCATGTTAGTTTCAAGATAGACAATTGAGAGGGGGGGTGAATTAGTTGTCCCAAAAACTTTCCTTTTATTAACCACTTAAATCATTCTTATAATTCAGCAGCATAATAATAAATTAATCATGAAAACACAATGCAACAATTCAAGAGCAGAAACACATTAACATATAAGACACCAAGATTTTAACGTTGAAAACTTGGTTAAGGGAAAAACCACGGGGTGACTAACCCAAGATTGTATTCTCTATTAAAAGAATAAGAAGAATAAGATGGCACATGCCATTTAGGGCTCACTGTCCGAGCACACTGCTCACAAGAGGCCCACTGACTATAGTAGACACACTGTCTACAGAATGATAAATATTACATACTTGAACTGAAGAATAGCATCTTCACCATGCTTGAGTCAATTACATTTAAGCCCAACACTTCTGCTCTTTCTTTTGCTCTTCTCCTCTCTACCACACTCTCATCTTTGCCAAGATACTTTTGAAATGACTTCACAACTCTTATTTATACAAGACATTGACTTTGGGATAATCATCAAAGTCGGCATACTTCAAATACACAAATACAACTTGACTTATTACAAAAGACTTCATGCGAATCACCACACTGTCGAACACACAGATCTGGGACTTAAATCTTCTTTGAGGAACACATCATGCTTCGCAGAACATCTTCAAGATCATCCGCAAGATGTGTAAATCATCCGGTCGGCCAAGTTTAGGATGAACATCATCATCCGGAAGTAATTCTTCAATTACGATCTTAATCTCCAATGCGGACCACCAACACAAACTGGATACAATCTAGAGACCCCCACAAGCTTTTCTGATACACCAAGAATATCCACACCACTTCTGATTACTAAAATCATTCTCTTCTTCATCCAGAACCTCAAGAACACAGTCTATCATCACTATCATATTGGAATAGATGCTTATGGACCTCTAGACCACAAACCAATTGAGTTGTTAATTCACATTGACTTCCTAAATACTCCATCAAATCAACAAAACAAGATATTGCATTTTTGGATCTCACCGGACCGATTTGTGTCACTCTGTCACCTCTAAACATCTGCCAGAACCAATTTTACTCATATGGCCATAACTTCTTCAAATATTCATGTAGACCTCTCAAATCTTTACTGGATCACCTTTAGACACATATCTAGAAACCCTTTGATGTGCATCCTTTGATCTTTATCCTAGCTGGGATCTTCACTTCATAGAGCTTCACTGTCTTGACTGTTCTTCTCTATTTCTGATAGAACTAATCTTCTCAATATCCTTAGCACACAACTCATCCAATCCTTGACATCAATGCAACAAGGGTATGTTGACATCAATGACAACACTGGTTAGGCCCATACTTGCAACAATCTCCCCCTTTGTCATTTATGGCAACATATGATGTGAAAAACTGTTTTAAATATCAAGACAAGTACTCCTCACTGACTGACATAACTTCCCCTATCAACAACAACCATTCACATGTCTTCTCTTCCTTTACTACTCCCCCTTTGATCAGCAACCACTTTTTTTTACATGTCTTCTCTCCCCCTTTCACATCAATGGCAAAGGGTACATACTTGCATCACTCAAAATCATATAGACTGTTCCCCTTGAGTAGCAACTTCCCATTATCAATTCAGACCACAAGATATGACTATGAGATCCACTAGACTAATGCACATTAGTGCACCTTAATTTAGAACTGGAGGGGTAGTAACCCCTAACTTCTCCCTGAGATACTAAAAAGAGTCCTTAGGTAGAAGTTTAGTAAAAATGTCTACAATCTGATCCTTGGAGGGCACAAACTCCAATCTAACTTTATTCTCGTTCACCTTTTCTCTCAAAAAGTCAAACTTGATGGATATATGTTTTGTCTTTGAATGAAACACTGGATTTTTTGATATATTTATTGCACTTGAATTATCACAGAAGATTGTGATAGGTTCCTCATACTCCACTCTGATGTCTCTTAGCATTTGCTTCATCCACAATACTTGAGTGCAACTACTTGTTACTACAATATATTCTTCTTCTGTAGTGGACAAAGATATTGCCTCTTGTTTCTTGCTCAGCCAAGAAACTAATCTTTCCCTAAAAAGAATGCTCCACCACTGGTACTCTTGTGGTCATCTACATCTCCTGCTCAATCCACATCTGTATATGCATGAAGAGAGAAATCATGATCTCTAGGATACCATAAACCATACTCAACTATTCCTTTTAGATATCTAAGAATCCTCTTGATTGCCATGACATGAGATTCTCTAAGATTAGCTTGAAATCTGGCAACAAGACCAACAACATTCATAATGTCAGGTCTAGTTTGAGTAAGATACAGTAGTCCTCCAATCATTGACCTGTACTTTTTCTGATCAGCTTTAGGAGAGTCATCATCTTTTCTCAGTTTACATCTAGTTGCCAATGGAGTATTCATTGGTTTTGAGTCTTCCATCCCAAATTTATTCAACAATTCTTTCACATATTTGGTCTATGAAATGAAAATTCCTTTATTTGTTTGAGTGATTTACAGACCCAAGAAGAAATTCATTTCCCCAAACATGGACATCTCAAATTCACTTTTCATTTGATTTGCAAAAGTTTTGCACAGACTATCTCTTCCTCCAAAAATGATATCATCAACAAATACTTCAACAATCAAGATATTTTCATGATCAATTTTGAAGTACAAGTTACTGTCAGCAGTACTTTTGTTGAAACTAATCTTCAAAAGATGCTTATCTAGTCTTTCATACAAGGCTCTTGGGGCTTGTTTGAGTCCATACAATGCTTTCTTCAACTTGCAGACCATATCACCATGATCAGACAATTGAAATCCATCTGGTTGCTCAATGTATACTTCTTCTTCCAAGTCACCATTCAGGAAGGTAGACTTGACATCCATCTGATATACTTTGAAATCCTTGAAGACAACAAAGGCAAGAAATAATCTAACTGCTTCAATTCTTGCCACCGGAGCAAAATTTTCTTCAAAATCAACTCCTTCTACTTGGGAGTAACCCTTGCAGACCAATCTGGCTTTGTTTCTGACTACTTCACCATCTTCATTCAGTTTATTCTGGAAGACCCATTGGTTCCAATCACAGTTTGGTTTCTAGGTCTAGGAACAAGATCCCAAGTGTGATTTTTCTCAATCTGCATCAACTCTTCTTTCATTGCTTTAGTCTAGTTTTCATCATTGCATGCTTCACTTACTATTTTTGGTTCAATTTTTGAAATAAGACAATACTTTTCTGAGTCTTGAGAAATCTTTCTTCTTGTTTGAACACCCTTTCTTTTATCACTTGTGATCTGATCTTCAGAATGATTCAATCTTACATACCTAGGAGTTTTGAGAATTTCTTGCACTTCTATTTCTTGGACAGGTTCATTCAAACTTATCTCTTCTTCCTATATTTCAGGAGTCTCTAGATCAATCTGGATCTAAATTTCAGAAGGGGCTTGGACTTCTTAGACCAAAGCATCATTCCAATCATCTTCTTCATATTCATGAAACCTTGAGGATTTTTCAATACCTTCATCAACCTTCACATTTGTACTTTCTATAATCTTTCTCAATCTCTTGTTATAACATCGGTATGCTTTGCTTTGAGTAGAATAACCCAAGAATATTCCTTCATCACTTCTAGCATCAAATTTGCCAAGGTCTTCATCTCTTTTAATGTAACATTTTCTACCAAAGACTCTGAAATACTTCACAGTGGGAGTGATGCCAAACCAGAGTTCATAAGGGGTCTTACTAGTATTGATTCTGATTTGTACTCGATTAAGAGTATAGACAGCAGTGCTTACAACTTCTCTCCAATAGATCTGAGGAACATTTTCTTCCATCATCATGGTTCTAGATGCTTCCTGGATGGTCTGGTTCTTTCTCTCCACTACTCCATTTTGTTGTGGAGTCCTTGGAGTAGATAACTATCTTTTTATCCCATGTTTCTCATAGAATTCTATGAACTCTCTGAATGTGAATTCTCCACCTCTATCAGACCTGAGACATTTTATGTTTAATCTAGTTTCATTCTCTACCATAGCTTTGAATATATTGAATTTCTCAAGAGCCTCATATTTCTCTTTCAAAAAAGTTACCGACATCATCCTTGAGTGGTCATCAATTAATAACATGAAGTATCTATCACCTTGCAAACTCCTCATTCTTGTCGGTCCACATAGATCAGTATGTACTAAGTCCAACAATCTAGTAGAAGATTGTTCCTTACTTTTAAATGTGACTCTTCTCTGCTTATCCAACTGACATTCTTTGTACAAACTATTGGTAGGTTTCACCAGTCTTGGAAGATCTCTTACAACCTGAGTGTTGCTTATCTTGATGATATTATCAAAATTCACATGACACATTCTCCTATGCCACAACCAACTCTAATCAATTTGAACAAATAAACAACTTTTTCCAATACCAACCAAGTGGAAGATGTTACCTTTTGTTTGAGTACTAGATGCAATCTCTATTCCAGAACTTTCAAAGATCTTACATTTTCCATTTTTGAATTAGAGATCATAGCCTTTGTCCACCAATTGTCCAACAATGAGAAGATTGTACTTCAAACCTTCAACATATAGTACATTATTGGTTTTGTTCTTTCCATCAAAAGAAATAGTTCCTCTACCTCTGATTCCACTAGCAGAATTATCACCAAATTTTACAACTCCTCCTTCATATCTTTCTAAATCTGTGAACTTATTTTTGTCACCAGTCATATGGTGGGAGCATCCACTGTGAATAACCCAATCATCCTTTTCTTCAACTTGGGCAGCCAGAGCTCTTTCTATCATTTTATGATTGACAGATTCAGAGGGCATTGGATCTTCTTCCTTGATGGCAATAAACACCCAGTCACTTTCGGATTTGTTTCCTGTCTTTGATTCATCATCATCATCTTCATGAACATAGTAACATTTCTTTTCAAATCTTGATCTATTTGGATTTTCCCTTGAAAATATTTCCAGACACCTTGAGGCAAAATGACCAATCTTGTTTCAATTAAAGCATTTGAAGGGTAATTTTCCTTCATACTTACCGGATCCTCTTGGTAGTCTTTTTGCAATAGGGCTTCAAGTTGAGTAACTTCTGCTTCATCTTCTTCCATATCTTTTCTTGTTTTTTCATACCATGATAGTTTCTTTGAGGAGTTCTCTCCTGGATCAAAATTTTGTTTGCCTTTTATAGAGGCACTAACTTTGAATGTAGATTCAGTCTTGGGAGGTGCATCTCCAAACTTGGCTAATTCAAATGCAGTTAATTTTCCAACCAATTGATCTCTTGTGATATTTGAAAAAGATTTAAATTCTTCAATAGCAACAACCTTGTGTTTGTAAGCAGGAGGTAGGGATCCGAGAACTTTGGCAACAATCTAATCTTCACCCAAGATTCCACCATCACACCTAATGCCACAAACAAGCTCATTTACTTTTGGCATTAATGTAGTGATATTCTCATCTTCATTCATCTTCAAGTTTTTGAATTTTCCTTTTAGACTCTGTAGCTTGGCACATTTAACATATTTGTCTCCTTCATGCAAAAGTTGCAGTTTTTCCCAAATCTCATATGTAGTTTTTAGATCTATAACATTTGTCAGCTCTGAATCAGATAAGGCACTTAATAGAGCTTCTTTAGCTTGAAGATTATCTTCAGCATCTTTGATTTCATCTACAGTTGTTGGACCATTCTTTGGAGGAACATACTTCTTTTAAGCCATGATCTAATATTGCATTCCCATACATTGCAAGTGACATTCCATGTGGCTTTTCCAAAGAGTGTAATTGGTTCCATCAAACTTTAGACTATCCTTCTTGTAGGAAGACATCCTGGATCTCCTCAAGCGGTTAAGCCCTTTTAAAGGAACTTATCTCTAATACCAATTGTTAGTTTCAAGACAGACAACTGAGAGGGGGGGTGAATCAGTTGCCCCAAAAACTTTCCTTTTATTAACCACTTAAATCCTTCTTGTAATTCAACAGCATAATAATAAATCAATCATGAAAACACAATGCAACAATTCAAGAGCAGAAACACATTAACACATAAGACACCAAGATTTTAACGTCGAAAACTCGGTTAAGGAAAAAACCATGGGGTGACTAACCCAAGATTGTATTCTCTGTTAAAAGAATAAGAAGAATAAGATGGCACATGCCAATTAGGGCTCACTACCTGAGCACATTGGTCACAAGAGGCCCACTGCCTACAAGAGACACACTATCTATAGAATGATAAATATTACATACTTGAACTGAAGAATAGCATCTTCAACATGCTTGAGTTAGTTCCATTTAAGCCCAACACCTCTTCTCTACCTTCCTCTCTTCTCCTCTCTACCACATTCTCATCTTCACCAAGATACTTTTGAAATGACTTCACAACTCTTATTTATACAAGACATTGACTTTGGGATAATCATCAAAGTCAGCATACTTCAAATACATAAATACAACTTGACTTATTACAAAAGACTTCATGTGAATCACCACACTATCGGCCACATAGATCTAGGACTTAAATCTTCTTTGAGGAACACGGCATGCTTCGTAGAACATCTTCAAGATCATCCGTAAGATGTGTAAATCATCTGGTTGGCCAAGTTTAGGAAGAACATCATCATCAAGAAGTAATTCTTCAATTACGAGCTTAATCTCCAATGCAGACCACCAACACAAACTAGACACAATCTAGAGACCCCACAAGCTTGCCTGAAACACCAAGAATATCCACACCACTTCTGATTATTGAAATCATTCTCTTCTTCATCCAAAACCTCAAGAACATAGTCTGTCATCACTGTCATATTGGAATAGATGCTTGCAGACCTTTAGACCACGAACCAATTGAGTGTTAATTCACATTGACTTCCTAAACACTCCATCAAATCCACAAAACAACATATTGCATTTCTAGATCTCACCAGACCGATTTGTGTCACTCTTTCACCTCTGAACATCTACTAGAACCGGTTTTACTCATATGGCCATAACTTCTTCAAATCTTCATGCAGACCTGTCAAATCTTTACTAGATCACCTTTAGACACATATCTACAAACCCTTCGATGCATATCCTCTGATCTTCATTTTAGCTAGGAATATTTATTAGGGATTAAACAATTTCATTATTGGTAATGTCTGATTGAAATTCCATTATGATAACCTATCTATTTTGGCATTAAATGATATTGAGAGGGGGAGAATACCTCAACCCCATTCTTGTATCTTGTTGAGTGCTTGAACAATGTAAGTATACCTAGTATTCATTTACATTATGTTGTTATATATATATATATATATATATATATTAGGAATTTTTAGTTTAAACCTATAGATTTTTTGTCAATAAGCTTCTTAAAGAGGGTGGTATAATTGCAAATTTAATTGCAACAAATTCTTGTTAAGTTATGGAGGCTCAATCCCTTTATCTCCATGATAACTTGGAGAGTATGGGGGAACTCTTAATTAGAATGGAGAGTGGTCATAATTACCAGTCACCCCACTAGCGAACTATTTGTGCCATGAAGAGCAATAATAGGCTTTATTTTGGCAAGGAATATCTGGGTAAGGGAGAAGTTAAGCCTTGTAAAGGCTATATTATAATAGAGGTAAGATGATCGAAGTAGGGTAGTGATATCACTTAGTGATAATAGGCTTTTGATAGAGCAGAGAGAAGAGATAGTATGTGGTAAATCTGAGTAGAGGAGTGAACTATGTTAGCACAAAGAACTTTTCGCTTATCTAGAGAACCACAGGGTAAAAGAGAGAGATACATAGTAGCACGAGAGAAGCCAAACTTGGACAGAAAGGAGATAGTTATAGCCTACATAGGCATTGGAAACCAACAATATATAAGGTAAGGATGTCTTTAATAAACATTTATTTCCATTCTTAGACTATAAAAGTCTATTACTATTTGAATAAAAATAGGAATATGTTTGCTTAGAGTTAAATCCATAGAGTATTCATAGTAGAGAAATGAAGTTTGATGGAGACAATGATAATGTCTTTTACACAATAGATTGGAAACCATAGAGTTTAACTTTTCAATGTTATTGATTCCTTAGAAATAATTGTAGAGGATAACTCTCTCATGCTATCATTTTAAAATCAAACTTATAGGTCTTTATGTTGTTAACTTAGTAGTTTGGTAGACACAAAATTGTGTATAAGAACAACTCTATTTAAACTGAGGATATCAGGTATGTAGAAAGTAATCTCATACTATGTTTACACTTGAACAACCATAGTATTTTCCTTAAGCTAACAAACACCAAATATGAGTAGAGAGATACCATAGTCATGCAGAGATAGATTGATATTAGTTCTCATTTTTGAGTGCATGTTATTGTAGACATAACCTATTAAGGTCACAATATTTAACTAGATAAATTTATGAATGTATCTAAGAGACTGAACCTTACTAGAACTCTGATTTTAAACCTAGGAGCTATGAGAAGTAAGATTGTTTATAAGTTTTATTATTTTAAATCAAATGATTTTGTGTTAGATATACACCTATGTTAGAAGATATTGAAATGATATCAATATCATTTGAAACACCTAAGGATAGTGATTTATCATCACATAAGCATTCTACAACAATGATAAATATTATCATTATATTTGAAGGATATTCTATAGGAGTTTAAAACTTATCATATGTAGAGAGTCAAAGGACTCGAGAAGATCAAGAGGTCCAAAATGTTATTGTAGACTCAAACATATCAAGGTTGAAAGATAGGACTTCTTAAGAGATTATATGAAGAGGATATACCTCATGCTCTATGTTTTTACATGTTATGTCAAATGTGAATTCAAGCAATGTCAAATGGTCAAGAAAAGACTAGAGGTTTTTGGTTATCATTTTATATTATTATAAACTTTTACTATTGGGAAAACAAGAGTATTTATTTTGTAAGCGAAAAAGGTGGTGGAGCCACCCATACTATATATTAAAATAGAAACATAATTACAAGAAAAGCCAGGGATGTATCATCTGGCAGAAAAAATATATAGGAGTATATAGTATTTATATACAAACAAGGAGATCAGAAAGGCATATCACAAAAAACATACAGCTACTCATAATTTGAATCATGGTGCTCTTTAGGTGGTGGCATTAGGAATGGGAGGGTATGTGCTAGAGTGCTTGGAGCTCGAGGAGGTCCTAGAGCCCAATCTGGAGCATGCACCCATAGGAATCTAATAGCATTAAACACCTCCTTATCCCTATCAGACACTCTAATAGGCAATTGAAACCTATGTGCATCTAGATGATGGTTAAACTTGTTATAGCAGTCCAACCTTAAACCTCTCTACACTCCCATGATATAACCCATTTGTAGTCCAGCCTTAAACCTATATGAACTTGTTCTAGCAAAGAGGTTTAAATGCTATGCTAGTTATGACATTGATTTAGTCTATTAAATAGTCAACAATAAATGTTTGAGAAACCATAGATCAAGATAGTGTAAATTAGATAAGATTTTAAGTAGTAGTTTGATAAACTTAGATGATTTCATGATAAGAGTCGAAACTTGACATACAACAAAAGAGTGCTTAATCTTTGAGTCATTGAGTAGAATGACAAGAAGTCATAGACCCTGATATTTACAAGAATGCAACTAGGGACTCTTTGAAAGGTTAAAATCATCTAGACCTGAATATTGTTTATAAATCCTAGATTGAGGATCAAAATTCTAAGTTAGATTGACTAAAATCTAAGTTCAATCAAGACAATTTATGTCTAGATTTATTAGTCAAAGAAAGTTAGACTGTAGGATGAGGTAGTCTCCAAGTCGAGTTAGAGGTGTGTGAACACATGACTACATTTATTGTAAACATCTATTTATATAGAAAGTTTGGCCAAATGATGCATTTGTCTCTAGATGCATTAGTTAGTTCACAGTGTCTAGTGGTGTGACCTATCAGAATGATCATACTTAGCTAGAAGATTGTCTATATTAGTATGGTTGTTTGAATTAAATAAGACACAGCACTAGAACTTAGATGGCAACCTGTTGGTCCTTTATGTCTATACTCTTCATGAAGGGTAGGGCCACTTCCAGGAAGGAAGGTGTGTGGGGGACCGTCGGTCTATGGTTGGAGGTAAAATACTTAGATGATGTTCTCCCTCTATAGCAGAAGACTTGCCAAGACTTGTGTGATAGATAACAAGATGCCAGATGCAATATAATTTATGATTGACTTATGATGTAAAATTATTCTTTTTGCCAAGTGCAAATTACTTGTAAATGTAAATTGAAATGATTTCACTATGTTTTTATTTTTTATTATATTGTAATTTCAAGGTTGAAAAATATTTAGAAGATATATTCATTTAATTTTATGCGGAATATATAAAAAAAGTTTCATTCATGTTGAACATGTTTATTTACTTTCCTAGTAAAACTTTGTGTGTAATTCCAAGTAAAAAGAGATGGTGTGTTATAGCAAGGGAGGATTCCTATACTAATTCCCCTAATTTTTAGTTAGGCATTGGTTGGTGTAGTGGTTGCATCCACATGTGAAGAAACCACATGGAATTCCTTTCCTTCCATTTACTTGGTCACCTTTGTTACCATTTCTTTTCCTGAAGTCATTTTTATTTTTCCTATTTTGGTAATCATTATTAGTACTCTTCTTGGACCCTTTTCCATTGAATTTATATTTTCTACCTTGGTTCTAATTCTTTTCTTGAAAGAAGGTGTAGACTTTGACCATCCAAACTTCTTTTGGGACTTGTCCCTATAAGGAAATATAGATTTAAGCTTCTACTCTTGTTTGATTTCTTTTTTAAACACTAAGTCCATTTTTCAAGGACCAGGTACATCTACCTCACATCCAATATGAGGATTCGATACCATTATGAACTTATAAATATGGAATCACTCATCTCACTAGTATTGGGGTACATGTTTCCAAAGCCTTGCAAATTTTTCCTAGTACTTGATTACAATAATTTATCCTTGTCTTAGATTCTAGAAATCACTCAACTTCTAGTCAAAATATAATTGGGGTAGCCATCTCTACCTAAAAATAACTAAGAACTAATCCCATGTCATGTTCATGAAAGTTTAGCCCAACTCCATCTTTTTGTTCATCCACCTGGTAGAGGTTTCTCTGAAGAGTTGATAATTTCCTTAGACAACCTTAGTTATCTTTGAGTAGTTTCATATTTCAAAATACCTTTCCATATCATTTAGCCATGCTTTAGATCTATCTCCTATAAAAGTTCCATCAAATTTAAGAAGATTAATCTTTCTCATATATTGGGAAAGCTCATTAGTCATTCAAGTCTTCACCTCTTCTCACCTTATTTCTTTGCCTTGATTCTCCTAGTTTCCCCAAGATTCACTATGCCCTCCATGATTACTCTATTCTTTATTCTACTCCTCATCTCCTTCCTAATTAGGAGGATCTTTGACTTCTTGTTCCAGGGCTCCCAACCTCTCCTTAGTATTACTCAAGGCCATAAGAATTTAGTCCAACTTTGTTGTGGCATCATGCACAACTTGTCTTGAGCCATCCTAACTATTACCAAGGTTGGTTCTAGTTTGCACCATGATTGGTCCTGGTTAGTTAGAATGTTAAATCGTTAGCTTATGGCTTGGTGTATAATTTGCTAAGTTTGAGAAAGATAACATAGTTTTCAAAAAATAATAATCAATACGTCTTTAATGTTTTGAATGCAAGGTCTTGAATTATAAATTTTCTATCATAAAAAAGCATCACACATTTGAGAATTGTAAAAGAAGGCTAGTTCTTAGTCATATAATAGTGGACATACAAATCCTTATTTAGATAAGGTTTCTCTGGGTTACATAGATTTTAAGTATTAATTAGATAATTCAACCTCTTCTTATTCTCTATTAGAGTCCAATAATACCCAACTTGAGGTAGGATGTACACGCATATAGTCCTCTATCACCTCATTATTCATATTCTATTGAATCGCATCCACAACCAAAGGGCATGTCACAAACCACCAATGGTTTCTTTGGTTTTTTCATGATGGGGTATTAAGCTTCCTACACTTCTCATTTTCTAACTTAATTTGATCCAAGGTTGCTTCTAGGGTTTTAGTATCGGAGAACCAAACATCTTCTCTGAAAGTTGAAGGTGCTACATTTTATGCATTTTATCCTTTTGTTTTTATCCATTTGGATTTCTTTTTCCCTATACCATGTTTCTTTGACCTGAACCCTCCCATCTCTGCATTCAGAGAATAAATTTACTAGGGTTATATAAGCAAACATAAAGTTACTAATGTTATTATCTTCTTGTGAAGTAGGCTCATAGTATTTCTAGTGTTTGAACTATAGCTTTGATACCACATGTAATGAACATCTATTTAAAATAAAAATATTCAACTTAAAAAACTCCTAAATATTTTTTTATCTAAGGAATCTTTACAAACTAGTTCCAAATAAACAATAATAATAAACCAACAAATCAATATTCTTAAACCAATGATTAAACGATAATTCAAATACACTACAAATACACAAAATAAATTTACATTCTTGATTAGAAATAGGAAAAAATAGTTTTAAATTGAACTTAACAATTTTGCACTCATCCTTCTTTTAAGATAATTAAATAATTTAACCACTTGTATAATGATAATGCCAATAAACTGGCTTACAAAGAGTATCATATAGCTTCACAACTATCAAAACATAATTGTAAGTATAACTATGTGTCTCTATGATCAAGCCTTCAGTGTTCGTGTACAAATGCATAGAGGGAGATCATCATCCAGGTACTTTTCCTCCATTCATAGATTGGCAGTCCCCCACACACCTTCCAACTAGAAGTGTCCCTACCCTTCATGAGGGTATAAAAGGAATCTATAATCATACCATGCCATCTAAAAACTAGTGTAGTGAACTCACTCTACTACATTCAATCTACCATAAAACTCCATAAATTCCTCTAGCTAATTATAATAATTCTAACTGACATGCAACCTATCTGATGAGGGTGTACTCCACCCAACACACTCATGACAACAAATTATAAGCTTCAAACAACAAACACATGATTTACGTGGGGAAAACCCTTTCAGGTGAAAAACCCACACTCAAAAAGTAGCTCAATGTAATGTTTAGAAATTCAACAACATTACAATATACTTGGAAGGAAAGTTTTCACAAGAGTGTATCCAACTAAAGACCCAAATGCAACTCAACACTATCATACTTTCCCCTACAACCTCTATCTTAAGCACCTGATATATAGGAGTTACAATACATGAAACCATCAAACAATAATACAAAACCATGAGCTAAAACCACCCAAAAGTGGCACCCAAATTATCTACCAATAAAAGATGCCTTATGATGTGTCAGAAAACTCATCAATGCCTGTAGATTCACTCAACAACTCTTTTCTATGTCTAGCACATTTTTTTACATTCTCTAATATGAGAGGCCTAACTTTTGGAGGCCATAAATTTTGATTTGAGCATCTGATTGATGAACCATTTGATGCATTGGAAAGCTCCTAAAAAAACTGAACTTCCACAAAATATCATTTTGGGGAATTTTGACTTTCAGCCAATTTTAGGGCAAGTAAGAAACCTCTAAATGCCTCAAAATTGATTTTGAAACTTTTTCCATGAACCTCAAAAACTAAAACTTTAATATATTGAAATCCAGATATGATCTTGGGCTGAAATTTACCAAGAATGTTTATGTTTCTATTCCAAATCTTTGGGAAAAAAATTTGGCCCAACCACTTCTCAAGTGTAGGCTTACTAAAAATAGTATGTGCTAGTATTCTCAGCCTTTTTGAAAACTTTAAAATTTCTGGATCATTATTCAAGTAAATGGGTATTCACAAAAGCCAAAATTGGAAAGAATAGAAAACAAAATCATTTTTTGGGTGACGAAAGATTTCCCTACACCTCTGGATGCTCTTGCATTAGACACCCAGGGTAATTTGAGAAGTGACCTTGTCACATCTCTAATGTTTGAGGAAAACTAATGTGGTCAACCTCTACTTTGGATACCATGATGAAGATTCAACAGGTTGTCCTCTCCATTTGACCAAATATTCTTCTTAGTGCATGTTTCTCGTGCTCCTTCCCACACAACTATCTAAGATTTTTTCATTTTCTTCCTTCTCTGAAATAGGTGATAGGATATTCCACTATCCATCTGCTTGCCCATCTTCCATACTTCCTTCATGATATTCTGTCAGATCAACAATATTTAACATAGGTAAAATATTGATCCCACCTGACCTCAACTTCATAGGCATTCCCTGATTTACACTTTTCTAAAATATTACAAGGTCCAAATTTCGTCATCTTCATCTTGATATATGTTCCTATGGGAAACCTTTCCTTCCTAAGGTGGACCATGACTTCATCTCCAACATTGAACTCTTTGAATCATCTTTTCTAATTTACCTTCTCCTTATACTGATTATTCATTTTATGGAGATGCTTTCTTATCTCTTCATGTAGATTCTTCATGTGTTCTACAAAATATTCTACATCTACACTCCTCTTTTCCTCCCTATTCATCTTCCTCAATGCCGAAATGTTTCTAGGACTACTTCCATATAAAATTTTGAATGGTGATTTTCCTATACTCCTATTAACTGACTTGTATGCGAACTCAACCTATGGCAAAATCAAGTCCCATCCATTTGGATTTTCTCCTACCAAAAATCTCAAAAGGTTTCCATAACTTTTATTTATCTCTTCTATCTAACCACTAGTTTATGGATGATGTGTAGAACTGAACTTCAAATCTATCTTCAAATTCTTCCACAATTTCATCCAAAAATATCCAACAAATTTTGTATATGTCTGAAACTATACTCTTCGGTAGACCATGAAGTCTAACCACCTCCTTGAAAAATATCTCTACAATATGAATTGCATCATTTATTTTCTAGCAAGGAATGAAATATACCATTTTGGAAAATCTATCAACCACCACAAAAATGGAATCATGACCTCTCTAAGTCCTGGCCATACCAAGTACAAAGTCCATGCTAATGTCTTCCAGTGGTCTTTTAGGTACAAGTAAAGGTTGATACAAACCAATATTTTTGACTTACTCCCTTAGCCATCTAACATACCCTACAACTCTGTACAAAATTGTTCACATCCTCATACAACTATGGTCAATAATACGTCTCACTTACTAATGCAATTGTCTTATGTCTCCCAAAATGTCCTACTAATCCCCATTGTTCTTTTCTTTTATCAAGTTCTCCCTCATGGAACTTTGTGGAATGCATAACTGAATTCCTATAAATAACATGCCATCTTGGAATATGTAATCCAACCACTATGTTCTATCCATGGTGACAGGCTCTAGGAAAGCTTTCCATGCCTCTAAAAAATTTGGATCTTCTAGATACAAATGTTTGAGTTGTTCAAATCCAACAACTTTAATTCTCATCTCCAGCAACAAATTATGCCTCCTACTCAAGGCATTTGTAACCCTATTAGACTTCCCACTTCTATGTTTCAACATAAATGTATAGCTTTAAAAAAATTTAACCCATTTCAAATGTCATTGATTCAACTTCACTTGGCTATTCAAATACTGAAAATCTTGATGATCAATGTACAAAACAACTTCCTTAGGAAAACGATAATGCCTCCATTTATTTAATGCTTGAAAAATAGCATAAAACTCCTTATCATAAACATAATATTTTTTCCTAGCATCATTGAGTTTTTCACTAAAATATACAATGGGTCTTCCTTGTTGACTTAGTACAGCTCCTATGGCACTGTGACTAGGATCACAATTTACCTAAAACACCTTGTTAAAATCTAGAAGTGCTAAAACAAGTTGCTCTATAACTTTTTGCTTCAACAAATCAAAACTCTTGGATGCCCCTACAGTCCATTTAGATTATTTTCTATCTCTTGTCATTGTTTTATTTAAAGGTGCACATAAGCTGCTGAAATTTCTAATCAACTTCCTATAAAAACCAGCCAATCCATGAAATGATCTTACCTTAGTAATATTCCTTTGTGTAGGCCATTCTATGATAACCATTACTTTCTTTGGACCCATCTTAAGGCCCTCAGTTGAGATCACATATCCTAGGTACACTAACTCCTTCTCCACAAAGTTGTACTTCTTTAGATTTATCAACAATTTCTCTTCCTTCAACCTCTCAAAAACTCTACAAATATGCATCAAATTTTCCTCTAAGGTTTTTATAAAAAATAGAATATCATCCAAATAGATAATAAAAAACTTACCCATAAATTCTTTGAGTGCCTTGCTCATGAGCCTTATGAAAAGTGCTCATTGCATTGGTTAGTCCAAATGGCATCACTAACCACTCATACATTCTTTCTTTTGTCTTGAATGTTGTCTTCCATTCATCTCCTTACCATATCCTAATCTCGTGATACCCAATCTTCAAATCTATCTTTGTAAAATACTTCGCTCCACTCAGGTAGTCCATGATATCATCCATCTTTGGAAAGGGAAATTTTTACTTGATTGTGATTTTGTTAATGGCCCTATGATTGGTACACATCCTCCATTCTCCATCCTTCTTAGGTGCTAGTACTGCATGTACTACACATGGACTCAAACTCTCTTTGATTAGCCCCTTTTTCAACAATTCTTGAACTTGTTTGTTCAGCTCCTCATTTTCTGCAAGAGTCATTCTATGGGCTTCCTTGTTAGGCAAACTAGCTCCTATTATCAAATATATCTAATGGCTTATGCTTCTCACTAGTGGAAAAACTTTAGGTACATTATCTAAAACAATATATTTAAGTTCATCCAACACATCTATAATTTTTGTGGGTACATCTTCTCCTTCCTCTTTATTGAGTTGAGGAATCAAGGAAAAGCACATATGTTCATGTTTCATGCCATCTAAAAGTTCTCTACCATCTACCAAAAAATTCTGGCATTACTACAAAACTTTTTCTCTACTTCTCTCACAAGTGTCAACTTATGTCTCAATCCATCTTTTGTCAAATAATAGGTGTTAGCACAACCATCATGGATATCATACCTATCATACTGCCACAACCTTCCCAATAACAAGTGACATATTTATTGGTGTAATGTCACATAACACCTCATCATGATAATCTCCAATCTTAAACTTTACCAAACACTATTCACTAACCAAAGCTTTATGATCTTTCTACAACCAAGCAATCATATATGTATATGGATGTTCTATTCTCTTCAAATTCAACTTTCTAACCACCTCTTCAGAAACTAGATTATCTATACTTCCATTATCAATAATCACATCACAACACTTACCTCCTGATTTACACCTTGTTTGGAATAGGATCTTTCTTTGTGTTGGTTCTTCTTTTCCCTCTTCTTTTATCAAGGTTCTTCTGATAACAAGAGCTTCTCCTCTTTCTACATCTTCTAAATGTTCAGATCTAGCCTCCTCATCAACATGGACAACTCTAGCATTACCCTCTGGTCTTTTGTTTGTTCCTCCCTAATTTTCTTGATAGTCATATGCTTTATGCCCTTCTTCATCTCATCTTAAATAGGTTCCTTTAAATCCTCCTCTTCCAAGCCCTCTTCCAAATCTTTCTCTTCTTCTTTGGTACCCATGATTATGTCCTTGAGGGCGGTATACATTTTCACCTTTGTTATTTTGATTGGTACCTGCATCTTCATTTTTCTTTTGCTCATCTTGTTTTCCATGACCCCCATATGATCTTCTACTAGTTCTTCAACCATGACCTCTCCCTCTTTGTTTATTCTCAAGTTTTTTGTTCAATTTTTCTTCTACCTTCATTGCAAACTAATATGCATCTTCAATAGTTGTCAATCTAACCATTCTTAATTCTTCTTGGATACTAGGTTTCAACCCATTGATATACATGGCTACATTTTATTTATTAGCCTATGTGTGACCTTCTCTGATGATGACTTTGTAAAACTCTTTTGTGTATTCTTTGATTGTCTTCTTCATTTGTCTTGGACCTTGCATTTTTTTAGAAGTTCCAACTCATAATCCATAGGAATAAAATATCTCTTTAATGTATCAACCATTATATATCCCATCTAGTGATCTTCTCTTCTCTTTTCCTTTTGGATTTCTTTCTAATTGCACCTCCTTACACCAAATTTTTGCACAAAATTTGAGCTTGGTCTTGGTAAACTTGATCCTCTTAGGATCTTCTATTTCTTCATATTCAAAATATTCTTTCATTTCATTGATCCAATATATCAATTCTTCTGGATTGAGATGACCAAAAAATGTACAGATGCCAATATTTGGCCTTTTCCCAAATTTTGTTATGGCCTTCAACAATCTAACATGTTTAGGTTATACTTCTCCATCATTTTCTTTAGATTGTGCATCATCTTGGGATGCATCATCTTCATCTTCACTTTCATTTCTCCTTTTAGGTTCAAACCCTCTTCTCAGTTCCTCTTGGATTGCATCAATCTACCACTATAGAGCTCTAAACCCTTCTTTTATCAGAACAAGATGTCTACTAACACAGTTTCTACATGGAGGCATCTTTATTTTCTTATTTCTTCACTTATACTTAATGTAAAAATTCCTCAGCATGAAGCTACGTTAAATTGGCTGTTTTACTTCAACCTTCAAACATGTGATCTCAAGATCCTGACATAAATTGCCTCACTATTCAGTGATCCATTTGCACTCTTAAGAAAAACCTGGCTCTGATACTGCTTGATGAGGGTGTATTCCACCCAACACACTCACAACAATAAGTTATAAGCATCAAACCACAAACACAATTATTTACATGGGGAAAACCCTTTTAGGTGAAGAGCCCCACACTCGAAAAGCAGCTCAATATATTATTTAGAAACTCAACAAGATTACAATATACTTTCAAGGAAAGTTTTCACAAGAGTGTCTCTAGCTATAGATCTAGATGCAACTCAACATCTATCATACTTCCACCTATAACCTCTATCTTAAGCACTTGATATATAGGAGCTACTCTACATGAAACCATCAAATGGTATTACAAAACCATGAGCTAAAACAACCCAAAAGTGGAACCCAAATTATCTACCAATAAAAGATGTGTTATGATGTGTCACAACACTCATAAACTTGTGTATCTTGGACCCTAAAAGCTATTTTCTATCCCTGACACATTTTTTTACATTCTCCAATATGTGAGGCCCAACTTTTGGAGGCCATAACTTTTGATCTGAGTGTCCAATTGATGAACCCTTTGATGCGTTGGAAAGATTGTGAAAAATTAAACTCCATAAAATAACCCTTTAGGGACATTTTGATTTTCCAGCAATTTTAGGGCCTGTACGGAAACTCTAAGTGCCTTGAAATTGATTCTGAAACTTTATCCATGAAACTCAAAAATTGATACTTTAATATCTTGAAATCTAGACATGATTATGGGCTAAAACTTACCAGGAATATTTATGTTTCTATTCTAAATCTTTGGGAAAATTTTTTGGGTCCAACCGTTTCTTAGATGTAGGCTTACTAAAAATAGTAATTCTTGGTATTCTTAGCCCTTTTGGAAACTTTGAAGGTTCATAATCATTATTCAAGCAAATGGGTATTTGTAAAAACCACAATTCAAAAGAATAGAAAAAAAAATCATTTTCTGGTGATGCAAGATAGCCCTACACCTTTGGATGCTCCTACATCAAAACATTGTTGTGTTTACAACCAAACATGTTTCTTTAGGAGTTGATGTGTCTCCCACCCTTCTTACAATTAGTTATCCATTAATCTCAAGTGAGCTTTGCTAAAATTGTGTCTTATTGTTCTTGGGGAAACTAGACCATATAGCTGGAGTCTCAAACATAGGGTAAAACTATAAACCTCCATGAGGGAAAAACATATCCTCCAAAAGTATCCACATTATTATTGATTCATAATCCACTCAAATGGATTTATACATATCTACAAGTTCCATTACATAGGATTGTCACAAATAGCTAAAGTAGGAATAGCTCTCCACCCAACCATATGGTTTGAATTCTGCTACAATGGACTTCATCTCATACCCACCCCTAATTTATTCCCATATGTCATGCTATCCCATCATGCTCCTCCTTGAGATCTCATCCTCATGATTTCATCCCTCATCTCTAGTTTCTTTTTCCAACTTACTAATTCCTCTTGATGATCTCAAATAATTATAACTGATGTATACATAGCAACATCAAGACTCAAAGATGATTCACATTAGATACAAGGTGGAACAAAGAACTAGGCCATATTTAACATGTAGTAATCCAAGTGTAAACAACCTCCAAATCACATGAAGTAATGATAGAAAGAAGGATCCTCATTTAGTCCTCCTTTCAAGCTCCCCTAGACCCAATATACCTCCATATGAACTCCTTCATTGGTACAAACTCCTAGAAAGATAGAACAAGTGAAAATGGCATATGGTAGTTAGCCCAATCAAGACTTAAAGACCATCTTGCACCCTTGTAGTGACCCAAGTCCTCTCAAACATGAATATGAAATTTCCCCATCATTGCACAACATATCCTCCAAACCATGATACTAAGTAAGAATTTACAGAAAATGTGACACCTTCTATAACCCCTTGGTGACATACAAGAAAACAACACAATGAAACAAATAATCAATATTTTCCTCATACCTCTAGATGCTCACATGCATCACTTATGATGAAAAACCCCATAAATAAGCATCATTCAATAATATTGATAAAACATGCAATAATGGAAAATGGAATTTTCATGAGCTCTCCTCTCGCTTCCACATACAACCTCAATACCTCTTCTAGACTTTTACAATGCCAAAACTATATATCCAATGGTATATTTCACAATATCCAATTACCATGATTTCACACTTGGGAATCCTTAAATATAGGATGAAATTATTCAATAGGATTTTGGGTGGTTTTCCCTTATATTTAATTATGGCATAAGTGGCCTTAGTGGGGTTGATTATTTAATTTATAAGTTTAAATATTAGATATTACTTTATGAATTGATGTGTTAATCATATGGCATAATTAATGTTATTGGAACCTACTTATAAATAAGTGTAGTCACCTAATAAATAGTATGCTTTAACAATAAAAAAAAAATTGTATTAAATCATTTGGGAGCTGATTTATGGAAATCTTTTAGAAGGCTTTACTTGTGTTGATTTCAAGTTACACATGGAGTGGGAAATATTAAGGGGATTCATATAAGGTAATTAAACTTATTTAATATCTTTAATTATATCTGCTATCTATTTATTATCTTTTGTACTGAGGTTTTATGGTCTATCTCACAATGAAATAGTACACTCAATACTTAGAGAAAAATCTTTGAGGTGTTAGTATAAAATGGGTTTCATTTAATGAGATCTATTAGGTGTTTTCATTAATATTTAATTTTTATTTCAATAACTTCTAGGATCACCTAGGCTCCTTGTCCCTGTAGATCCCAAAATGCGAAGGAGATTCCCACTCCTATCAAGTGGCACTTAATTACACTCAACCTAATCATGATATTTACCATTAGTCTAGATTTACATGTATCTCCAAGGTCTAACTTTTCCATGCTTCATCTAGGATTGTGGGTTTACATTTTTATAGCCAACACTAGGTACATTACCAACCATCTCATGCTTAACCAAAACCACTATATAGCACCACAATATGAAGGCGTATCTCTCTCCAAAGTAATGATTATTATACTCAACACAAGTATATTATCTTCAAATCATAACTTATTCTCCCACTACATGATGAGTGTAGACTCTAATAACTCCCCATGCCTCTATGATTTACATCTTCATATCAAAAGGTCATATGTTTCCAATTGATAGCTCTTCTCAAAACTAGCTATATCAGGCTAAAACTCCAACTAGTAATCCACAGTCCATTACAATACAATAATACTCATCCTCAATACTAAAATCACATCTATCAAAATCATAAAACTATGGGGTAAGTGTGAGATCATGATGGCCAAGCAATGGCAATAGAGGATGAAATTATGTAAAAGTGTTAGAGGGACTTGTGAAACTCTTTTTAGGCTCAAATTTTCAACCTTTTTTGGTTTGATAAGTTAAAAGGAAATGAATATTAGTTATGATAAAATGAATATCTATTTCCTCAAAATGGATATCCATTTTATTTTCAATATCTTCCCCCTAAAAATTAGCTCAGCATTGCACGAGAATTAGGCTTGGGAATCCCAAACCTACATTTTTCATGAAAATCATGACTTTGGAGGTCTATAGAATTTTTCCTCAACTTGACCCTTCATGCTAACATATATTTTTTATTTTAATTTAATAAAACAAAAAATCAGTATTTCTAGGAAACTCTCAAGATTTTAAAAATATAAGATGTGTCTCATTATAATTTTAGTACATAAATTTTCTTGATTTTCTACATGTATTATAATGGTCTAAATTCCTTATAGATATAAATAATGAAAAATTCTATAATTTACAAACCATTTATCCTTTTCTAAATCCAAAATCCATGTCACACTCTATGCTTCATTGGCAATAGGTTTAAAAAAAAAACAAATTTCATATATTTTGACCATGTTAAATGGGCTGAAAAATATTTTTAATATTTAAAAAGTTATAGTTAAGAATTTTAAGTAATTATCTATTTATTTACAAAAAGAAATTGAAAAAATTGTTTCACATATAGTTATGTGTCATTTACATATATTCAAAATTATAAGAAAATGTTAATTTTCACTCATACTTACACTAGCTAGAATGACACATATTTTTTTTTTCTAAGAAATTTAGTACTGCCTCATTTAGAAATATCTATTTTTCACTATATTAATTTGAAATTAAATAAAAAATAAAAAACCAATAAACTACACCATATTTCCTATAACTTTTATAAGTACTTTAAAAAAAAATGTAGATAACTCATTTTATTTTGCATGTGGCCTCGCTTAGGTTTATATGTTAGCATTTTCATTACCACTTAGGGGTATGTTTTGGTCCATCATGATCTTGTACTCACTCCTATATTACTATTGAAGCTCTCATTAAGAGTGTTTATTAGCAAAATAAATAATAGGACACAATCTAGATATATGAGCCTATCTTACTCTTATGTAGTCTTTATACCCCAGCAGTGACAATGATAGAATAACATATATTTCTGGTAGGAAATAACATAATATGGCAAGATTACATCATATTTAATATATAATAAATATCATAAATGTTCAAATATTACACAATAGTTCTCATATCATAGATATATTCCCTCTTCTCATCATATCTATATCTCTTATCATATCTTCAATCTTCCTCTCTTATTATGCTTCTTCACATCATCATAATTCATACTTCATGCTCTTATAACTCACATTCATCTTCCTTATATAGCCTCTTAATACCCTTTCATGATGTCTTTCCCTTATTCCCTTTCCTAAATACTCTTAATTAACTCCTAATCATTTGCTAACATTCTCCCCAGGCATAAAACATTGTCTTGTCCTCAAGACAACCAAAAATATTTCTTCCATTTGTTTCAATTAGTAATGTATTCAGTATAACCCATTGCAATTTACCACATGATCATATACACATAGGCCCCTAATCAAATGCAGTGATGTAGGAATGGAATAACACCATGCACTTCATACCATAATCTCTACTCAATCTTAATATCATCCACATGCTCTTAGTTCTTGGCACACAATCCCAATTCACTACGGCAAGCTCCTACACTTTTAAACAATCATTCTTCATACAAAATAGTAACATAGTCTTCACCCTATTGTCTCTGGATATCTTTTTGGTAACTCAAACCTCTTGAAACTTTGATCAAACCTGGCTCTTGAATAGCTCTATCTATCCTCCAAACTACAAGACTAGAATACTAACTGTGGTAAAATGTGGTGGTCTCTATTGCAAATAGGTGCCTAAGCAGTCTTGTCATTGATGTCAACATATCCTTGTTGCCATTTATGTTAAATGTATCCTATTTTGTTGCATGTTTAGAAGAATAAAATGTTGAGGATATTGAAAAAAATAATGAAGATCAATGTATGCGGACCATATGGCTATGTAGAGGATTGTCTGAAGTAGCTCCAAATAAGATTTGAGAGGTCCACATGAAGAATTGAAGAAGCTATGGCCATCTAAGTAGAACCAAGTTTTGTTGTGTTTAAAAGAGTCAAAGTGATAGTAAATTGGTCTGGATTGCTCCGCATTGAAATATTATGATTTGCGGATCTAGAGGCATGGTTGGGAAGTCAGTGTGTATCATCAACTCAATTGGTGCATGGTTTGGAGGTCCTCAAGCAATCTTTCTAACGTGACAGTCATGGCAGATAGTGTTCTTGAGATTCCAGATGAAGATGCAAATGATTTTGATGTTTTAGAGTGCGGATTTTTTTTGAATTCAATGTGCTTGTGGACATCTTTGGATCATGTGACTACTGTGTTGGAGGTCTGCATTGAAGATTGAGCTCGTTGTTGAAGATTTCTTCCTTGATGCTATTGTTCTTCCTAGTCTTGGCTGACCGGATGATTCAAGAGTGTTGTGGATGATCTAAGAGCAATTCTATGGAGCGTGGTATGTTGTTGGAAGAAGATTCAAGTCTTAGCTATGTTTGGCTTACAGTATAGTGATCCAGTTAAGTCAAGCTGACCTTGATGTTCATTCCAAGGTAGATGAAGCATATAAATACTTGTCGATGAGTTGTAGAAAGTTATCCATGTGTGAAAATGATAAAATCCTAAGAAAGGTACAGAGGAAAGGGTAGAGAAGAGGAGGAGCAGAAGAACAAGAGCAGTAAAGAATGAAGATATAGTGAAGAGGTGTTTGAGGGATAGAGTAGAAGTTTGTGAGCCTTTGATGGGACTGAACTAGGCATGAAGAAGAAGCTATTTCCCAGTTCATTATCTATGTGTTAAACATAAATTCTTGTAGGCAATGAGCCTCTTTTGAACAGTGAGCTCTGGGCAGTGCGCCCGAAGGCATGTGCCTTCTCTTTTTCTAAGTACTTTTAATAGGGTATGAATCTTGTGGGTTAACACCCATTGTGGTTTTCCCTTAACCAGGTTTCCACGTAAAAATTATTGTGTTATGTGTGTTCATTTGTTTCTACTCATGTGTTGATGATTCATGCCTAAATGCTTACATCATTAATCTATTTGTAAGTTATGAGAAGATTAAAATAAAAAAAGGTTAATTTTTGGGACAACTAATTCACCCCCCCTTTTAATTGTCTGACCTAATTCCAACAATTGATATCAGAGCCGGTTCCTCTAGAGGAAGCCTGGATGCTTGAGGAGATCCAAGATGTCGACTTACAAGAAGGATAGTCTGAGGTTTGATGGAATGATTACCCTCTATGGAAGAAGTGCATGGAGTGTCACTTGCAATGTATGGGTGATGTCTTTTGGTTGATAACTAAGGATGAGTACAAGGTTCTGAAGAATGGCCCTACAACTCTAGACAAACTCAAGGATGTTGAACACAACATTCAAGCTAAAGAAACATTGTTAAGTGCCTTGACTGATGCAGAAATGACAAATGTCTTGGAATTAAAAATTGCTCATGAAATCTAGAATAAGTTGGAAACTCTGTATGAAGGTGATAAATATGTCAAATGTGCCAAGCTACAGAGCCTGAAGGGTAAATACGAAAGATTGATGATGAGCGAAGATGAAAACATTACTTCCTACATGTAGAAGGTGAATGAACTTGTGACGGGTATCAAGAGTGCTAGTGGAGTATTGAAAGAATTAGAGATTGTTGCCAAAGTGTTCATATCCTTACCTCTGGCATACAAGCATAAAGTTGCTGTCATTGAAGAGACCAGGACTGTGACAACTGTTACAAGGGACCAGTTGGTTGGTAAGATTTCAACATTTGAAATGAGTGAGCTTGGTGATTCTCTTCCTAAGTTTGAATCTGCATTTAAAGCTAGTACTCATGGAAAGAAAAGATATGATCCGAGTGAAATCTCTTCAAGAAGATCAAATAGATGTGACAAGATAAGGAAGGATCTTGAAGATGATGAAACTGAGTTAGATGAAATTGAAGCTCTTTTTGACAAAAGATTGCCAAGAGGATCCGGTAAGTATGAAGGAAAGTTGTCATTCAAATGTTTTGCTTGTAATAAGATTGGTCATTTTGCCTCAAGTTGCCTGGAGAGAGGTTTAAAACCAAACCCTAACAAACCTAGAGTTTAGAAGAAATCCTACTATGTCCAAGAAGCTAATGAAGGAGTCACAGATGATGAATCTGATCACGGAGGTTCCATAGAAAGTGATTGGGTGTTCATGGCTATCAAAGAAGAAGATCCGATGCAAATGTGGAAAGTGCCTTGGCTACTCAGGTCATAGAAAAAGATGAATGGGTAATTGACAGTGGATGTTCTCATCATATGAATGGTGATAAAAGTAAGTTTGTAAGCTTTGAAAAATATGAAGGTGGAATTGTGAAATTTGGAGACAACTCAGCTGGTAGAATCCGTGGTAGAGGATCCATCTCTTTTGATGGTAAGAATAACACTAATGATGTTCTGTATGTGGAAGGATTGAAGCATAATCTTCTTAGTGTTGGATAGTTGGTTGACAAAGGTTATGATCTCTGATTCAAGGATGGAAAATGTAGAATCTTGGAAAGCTCCAGAACTGAAATTGCATCTGGTACTTAGATTAGAGGTAACATCTTTCATTTAAGTAGCTCTGGTAAAAGTTGCTTGATTGCTCAAGTCGATCAGAGTTGGCTCTGGCATAGGAGAATGTGTCGTGTGAATTTTGATAACATTGTCAAGATAAGTTCCACTCAGGCTGTAAGAGATCTTCCAAGACTTGTGAAACCTGTTGATAGCATGTGCAGAGAATACCAATTGGGTAAACAGAACAAAACTTCATTCAAGAGTAAAGAACAGTCTTCAAGTGGATTGTTGGAACTTGTGCATACTGATCTTTGTGGTACTTATAGAATTAGGAGTGTACAAGGAGATATATATTTTATGTTGCTAATTGATGATTACTCCTGGATGATTTGGGTAACCTTCCTGAAAGAAAAATCAGAAGCTCTTGAAAAATTCAAAGTGTTGAAAGTCATGGTGGAGAATGAGATTGGTGTGAAGATAAAGTGTCTTGGATCCAACAGAGGTGGAGAGTTTACCTTCAGTGAGTTTGATTCTTTCTATGAAAATCAAGGAATAAAAAGATAGTTATCTGCTCCTAGGACTCCTCAGCATAATGGAGTTGTGGAAAGAAAAAATTGGACCATTCAAGAAGCTGCTAGGACCATGATGATGAAAGAAAATGTTCCTCAAGTCTATTGGAGAGAAGCTGTGAGTACTGTTGTCTACACTCTTAACCAAGTGCAAATCAAAGGCAATTCTAGTAAGACCCCTTATGAACTATGGTTTGGTGATTCTCCTACTATGAAATATTTCAAAGTTTTTGGTAGCAAATGCTATATCAAAAGAGATGAGGATCTAGGAAAGTTTGATGCAAGAAGTGATGAAGGAATATTTCTAGGTTACTCTACTCAAAGTAAGGCATACTGGTGCTTTAACAAGAGATTGAAAAACATTGTTGAAAGTCCAAATGTTAGAGTTGATGAGAGAAAAGAAGGACATTCTAGGTCTTGCCGATATGATTCAGATGATCAAGATGAGAGTCAAAGTCAAGGAAGGCAAGTTCAAACCCAGACTCAGATCCAAATTGATTTGGAATATCTAGTGACTCAAAAGGATAGTGCAGATGTTGAGGAACAAGCTCAAGAAACAGAGGTTTAAGTAAATCCCAAAACTCCTAGGTATGTAAGATTGAATCATCTTGAAGATCAAATCATAGGAGATAGAAATAACGGTGTTTGAACTAGGAGAAGAATTGTTGAAGATCAAGAGGAGATGTGTTTGATTTCAAAGATTGAACCAAAATCAGTAAGTGAATCTTACAATGATGTAAATTGGGCAAAAGCCATGGAAGAAGAGTTAATGCAAATTGAAAAGAATCACACTTGGGATCTTGTTCCTAGACCTGAAAACAAAAATGTGATTGGAACTAAATGGGTCTAATGGAATAAACTAAATGAAGATGGTGAAGTTGTAAGAAACAAGGCAAGGCTAGTATGCAAAGGATATTCTCAAGTGGAAGGAATTGATTTTGAAGAAACTTTTGCTTCAGTGGCAAGAATAGAGGCAGTTAGATTATTTCTTGCATTTGTTGCTTATAAAGATTTCAAGGTCTATTAGATGGATGTCAAGTCAACATTTATGAATGAAGAATTGGAAGAAGTCTACATTGAGCAACCGAAAGGATTTCAGTTGTCTAATCAGAGAAATATGGTCTACATGTTTAGGAAAGCATTGTATGGACTCAAACAATCCCCAAAAGCCTAGTATGCAAGATTAGATAAGTATCTTCTAAAGCTAGGATATAGCAAAGGCACTGTTGACAGTAATCTTTACTTCAAGATTGATCATGAGCACATTCTGATTATTGAAGTATTGTTGATGATATCATTTTTGTGGAAATGAGATTATGTGCAAAACATTTTTTGATCAGATGCAGAGTGAATTTAAGATGTCCATGTTTGGTGAAATGAATTTCTTCTTAGGTCTACAAATCATTCAGTCAGATAAAAGTATATTCATATCTCAATCTAAGTATGTAAGAGAATTGTTGAAGTTTGGAATGGAAGATTCAAAGCTAGTGGGTACATCCATGGTAACTAGATGTAAGTTGAGTAAAGATGATGACTCCCCTAAGGCAAATCAGAAAAGGCATAGATCAATGATTGAAGGATTGCTCTATCTGACTTAGACCAGACATGATATCATGAATGCAGTTGGACTTATTGCTAGATTTCAAGCTGATCCTAGAGAATCCCATGTTGTAGCAGTCAAGAATTTTTAGATATCTCAAAGGGACACTTGATTATGGCTTATGGTATCCAAAGGATAATAACTTCACTCTTCATGCATACATAGATGTTGATTGGGTAGGAGATGTGGATGACAGGAAAAGTACTAGTGGTGGTACATTCTTCTTAGGAAGGAGATTGGTTTCTTGGATGAGCAAAAAGTAAGAGGCAATATCTCTGTCCACTGTAGAGGCCAAGTATATAGCAGCAGCAAACAATTGTACTCAAGTTCTATGGATGAAGCAAATGTTGAAAGACATCAGAATTGTGTTTGAGGAGCCTGTTACAATATTTTTTTATAATTCAAGTACAATAAGCATCTCAAAGAATCTGGTGTTGCATTCAAAGACAAAGCATATATCAATCAAGTTTCACTTCTTGAGAGAGAAGGTTAATGAGAATGAAGTCAGATTGGAGTTTTTTTCTTCAAAGGATCAGATTGCGGATATTTTCACTAAGCCTCTACCCAAGGATACTTTTGAGTATCTTAGAGGGAAGTTAGGGGTTATTACCCCTCCTAATTAGAACTAAGATGCACTAGGGTGCATTAGTCCAGTGGAATTCATAGTCATATCTTGTGATCCAGATTGATGTTAAGGAGATACTACTCAGGCCGAGTAGTCAGTACGCAAATTTTGGAGATCATTCTAAAACAAAAAGGGGGAGAAAAGATTGCAAATATGTTCCCTTTGCCATTGATGTCAAAGGGGGAGAGAAGTCATGTGAAAAACTAGTTGCTCGTAAAAAGGGGGAGCTATAAAGAAAAATGGTTGTAGGTGTGATAAGAGAAAGGGGGAGAAGTTCTTGTCTTGATGGTTAAATTAGTTTTTCACGTCATATGTTTCCATCAATGACAAAGGGGGAGATTGTTGCAAATAGGTGCCTAAGTAGTGTTATCATTGATGTAACCATATCTTTGTTGCCATTGGTGTCAACTGTATCCTATTTTGTTGCCTGTTTAGAAGACTGAAATATTAAGGATATTGAGAAAATTAAGGAAGATCAATGTATGTAGACCATATGGCTATGTAGAGGATTGTCTAAAGTAGCTCTAGTTAATATTTGAGAGGTCCACATGAAGATTTGAAGAAGCTATGGCCATTTGAGTAGAACCAGGTTTTGTTGTGTTCAGAAGAGACAGAGTGGTGACAAATTGGTTTGGATTGCTCCGCATTGAAATATTATGATTTGTGGATCTAGAGGCATGGATGGGAAGTTAGTGTGTATCATCAACTCAATTGGTTCATGGTTTGGAGGTCTGCAAGTAATCTTTCTAATGTGATAGTCATGGAAGATAGTGTTCTTAAGGTTTCAGATGAAGATGCAAGTGATTCTAGTGATTTGGAGGAGTGCGGATGTTTTTGTTAAATTCAATGTGCTTGTGGAGGTCTCTGGATTGTGTGACTGCTGTGTTGGAGGTCCGGATTGAAGATTGAGCTCATTGTTGAAGATTTCTTCCTTGATGCTGTTGTTCTTCCTAGTCTTGGCCAGCCGGATGATTCAAGTGTGTTGCGGATGATCTAAGAGCAAATCTATGGAGTGTGACATGCTATTGGAAGAAGATTCAAGTCTTAGCTATGTTTGGTCGATAGTATAGTGATCCGTGTTAAGTCAAGCTGACCTTGATGTTCATTCCAAGGTTGATGAAGCATATAAATACTTGTTGATGAGTTGTAGAAAATTGTCCTTGTGTGAAAATGATAAAATCCTAAGAAAAGTACGGAGGCAGGGCAGAGAAGAGGAGTAGTAGAAGAACAAGAGCAATAAAGGATGAAGATATAGCGAAGAAGTATTTGAGGGAGAGAGCAGAAGTTTGTGAGCCTTCGATGGGACTGAACCAGAGATGAAGATGTTATTTCCCAGTTTATTATCTTTGTGTTAAACATAAATTCTTGTAGGCAGTGAGCCTCTTTTGAGTAGTGAGCTCTGGGCAATGTTCCTGAAGGCATGTGCCTTCTCTTTTTCTAAGTACTTTTAACAGGGTACAAATCTTGTGGGTTAATCCCCATTGTGGTTTTCCTTTAACTGGGTTTCCACGTAAACATTCTGGTGTTATATGGTTCATTTGTTTCCGCTCATGTGTTGATGATTCATGCCTTAATGTTTACATCATTAATTTGTTTGTAAGTTATGAAATAAGATTAAAATTAGAAAAGGTTAATTTTTGGGACAACTGATTCACCCCCCCTCTTAGTTGTCTAACCTAATTCCAATAGTCTCCAATGACTCCTCTTGGTACCCTACAAATCAACAGCTACTAACCCCCATCTACTAAAATGAGGTCCAGATGCCCCTACATCAGACTCTTAGAGTTAATTAAAAGGTAAGCCTCTTCACGTTGACCTACAATCCTCACCAAACCATGAGATCATACAACCAATTACGATGAAATGTGGTGGTCTAGTTGCACATGAAATTGATAAGTTTGGTGATCTTCTCACAAATCCTTCCAAATGCCTCACTAGTCAGTGGTCTAAACAAGTCATCTTTGTAGGCTGCCTCAAGTTCTTCCTTTGTGATGGTTCCTTTTCATTTACGGTGGTTCTTCTCCATATGTGGTAGTTTCTCTCCTTCTATAGTGGCGCTTACTACACTTTTAGGGTACCACACATTCTTGCAACACTTTCTACATTCTCAATAGATTCTCAAATAACCTCTTGAGATCCAAGAATATTGCCTTAGTTCAATAATTAATTAGTCAAGATATTTTTGATCTTTCTCCATGGTGCTTTCTACCCTCTTAGATTTGGTTGTAACTCCTTTCGCATATGTAGAACTTATTTGGTTCCCTCTCCACACACATTGCCCCTATACTCCTCTCTAATTCTTTATCAGTACTTCCTTTATTGCAGTGTGATTTCTTCTTCTTTTGTCATAGAGTTCATGGTTATCCCTTCTTTTACTATAGTATGGACTTCTTTATGCTCCACATAGGTTCCTTCCTTTCCACATTTTAGCCTATGTCCTTCTTCCTTTCCAACATGTGAATACTTAAGCCTATACACCCTTCTAAACATACATGTAACATGTTTCCAATATGATCCATTCAGCCATCAACAATCCATTTGCATACAATCTATCCTAGATTATTTATTCCATATTGTATTCCAACACATATTTTCATAGTGATTATTGGTGCAGGCGCACCCCAAGAAGACTAGAGTCTTATGCATTTTCCATATTTAATGTAATAAGGTCTGTTTGACCAGACTTGTCATTAGTGTTTGTAATTTAGTTTCTGTTTGTAATTCCCTAGGACACTTATCAAGCTGTCATGATAAGGTTGTTAGTTTGTTAAGAGTTTGTTAGTTAGTTATCTCTCCCAGCCGCTGGGAATCAAGTCTGTACTACTGTTGGCAAGTAGTTAGATAGCTCAGCTCAGATTGAGATTGGGATAGAGAGGAAGATAGATTGAGATTTTTATAGAGAGAAGTAAAGTACTAAAACCATGAAATCAGATATCTGTAACAATTTATGTACGCAATAAAAGAAGGATCCTATTTGTGTTGTTTTCTGGTGTTCAATTTCCTTGTGTAGTCAATTTTCTAGTTTGCAGCCGAGATGGGTTCTCTAATCCATTCCACCGATTGATTACTTCGTAATCAGTGGAATGGCTGCATATATTAGGTTCGGTTTTCTATTTTGTTTCTATTCATTTTATTTTTACAGGATCGAGTTTTGTAGCATGCTGAGATGAACCCTAGTATCCTCACGTGCTAGGTTGTTAAAGTTAGAAAAATCTATATGTTTGTAGAAGGTACATGTTGGCACAGTCACGACGATTTTGGCTATGCAGATCGGCGTCACAGATAGTTTGAATCCCTATGTTAAACCAATTTTAGAGGTTCAATGACCTTTCGGTCCAACGGAGTTAGTAGGTAGCCTATCAGATTCCACAGTTGGTTGAAACCAGGCAGAAACTTTTAGTTTGAACCTTTAAAGAAAGGTTCAATAGTTCGCTTGCATATCGGGTTCATTTGGCTCGATGAATGTTTGTAAGAAATTAAGTAAGGCTTCGAAGGAATCTTTGAATTGGTTAAGTGTTGGATTGAACCTTTGAACCGGTTCAATGGTTCAAAGGGTTCATGGTTCAATAGTTCCAAGGTTCAATGGTTCAGCGAACAAGCGATAGGTTTAGTAATAGCACCGATTCAATAAAATGATGGGTTCAATGGTTCGATAGTGTAGTTGAGAGTTGTTGATAGTAACTTTAAACTAAACAGTGGAACCGATAATATTGGTTCAATGGTATGGTTGGTTTAGAGGTTTAACCGAAGGGAAATACTCATATTGGCGTAACGGTAGGAAATACAAACCGTCTGCCGATAGCGATGGTCTCGCTGATAGGCGCAAAATCTAAGTCCCATCGGCCTAAAGATGGAGCTCGGCATGATAGGGTTTAAGCTCACCGATAGAAGTGGGTTTTGCTAATGGTAACACATATGTAGAAAATGTATGTTAGCAGCTGGCTAACTGCCGACTGCTAAACAGGTTTCCATGACCCGCTGCCTGCCCTGCATCATAGTGGTATCAGAGCGAAGGATTGTAGTGATTGGGAAAAGGTGAAGACAAAATGTCTGATACAGAGGGAACATCAAAGTTTCCAGCAAGGATGACCAATGCTGAATTGGTTGTCTTGGTAAAGAAGCAGATTGTAGAAAGCAAAGCAATCAGAGCTTAGAATGAGGCTTTGAAGGATGAGTTAGATAAGTTAAGGGACAAAGTAGGAAAGGGAAGAAAAGATTCTGGTGAGGAAGATAGGGATGAAGAGGAGATCCCTAGGCAAGAAGAGATAGAGGTTCCTGTAGACCAGAGACCCTTACTAAATGCCCTCAAATCCATGGAGTGAAGGACCATGGACATGAAAATAGACCTGCTAGTATTTTTAGGCAAGATGGATCCTAATTCAGTGATGGAGTGGATAGACTCCTTGAATAATTTCTTTGAAATAGAGGAAATACCAGAACATCAAAGGGTAAAGATGGCCCAATCCAAGATGAAAGAGGTTGCACTAACTTGGTGGAATTTCATCCAAGCTGACAGGGTGAAAGAAGGAAAGAACAGAGTTGCTACTTGGAAGAAGATGATGGCTTTAGTGAAGGAAGCCTATGTTCCATTGGATTACAACATCCAACTACATAAGAGGAGGCAAAATTTGAAGTAGAAGGAGTTAGATGTCAGTTCATACACTGAAGAGTTCATGAAACTCTATGTCAAGACAAAGCTCAAGGAGAATGAGGAAGAGAGGGTAGCAAGGTATCTCAATGGGTTGAGATTTACTATTCGAGAAGATTTAAATCTACATAGTCCAGATACAGTGCAGAAGTGCTACCAATTGGCACTTAAAGTGGAAGAGAAATTAAAGAGAAGATAAGAGTAGAACAGTAGAGGAAGAGGAAGACAACAAAGAGGGGAAGAAGTCCTTTCAGAGGCAGAGGAAATGGATTTGGACACCAAGGTGAATCCAATCAAGAAAGCAACAAAGGAGATAGCAATCAAACTCAAGGAAGTTACAATCAAAAAAGAAATTTTAGAGGCAGAAGACCACCATTTACAGGGAGATCTCACAGCAGAGGACCTCTTAGATGTTACAATTGTAATCAAGAAGGCCACATAGCCAGCAAATGTCCAGAAAAAGCAACAACTTCAATGGGAGACAGGAGGACAAATCTGATCGAAGAATCTGATTCTCAAAGTATGACAAGCTCAAACACTTATCAAAGTGTGAATGCTCCTGATGGTTATGGGTATCCTAAGAAAGGAGAATCTTTGATGATTAGAAGAGAAATGACCACCATGAAGGTTCCTGACAAAGAACCCCCACAGAGAAAGTCTCTTTTCAAAACCACTTGGAAGGCAAGAGGTAAGGTATGTAAAGTTCTGATTGATTCTGGATCTACTGAAAATTTTGTGTTTGTTGAAATGGTAGAAAAGCTTAACCTTAGGAGGCTGCCACATCCTTACCCATACAAGATTTCATGGCTCACTCAAGGCCAGCAAACAGTTGTAGAAGAATAGGCTTGGGTAGAATTCCAAATTGGACCATACAAGGATAAATTGTTGTTTGACATAACTCAGATGGATGCTTGCCATCTCCTATTTGGAAGACCATGGCAATATGATTTGAGAGCACAACATGATGGAGTTAGAAATACTTATTCAATCACCAAGGATGGTAAGGTAATAGAATTACTATCATTGATGGATAAGGAGGTAGAATCAAAAGGAAAAGAAGTCAAGGTAATGCTGGTAGAAGGTAAACAGTTCATGACAGAAATAGTAGAAGAAGGAGCAGTTGCATATGCTCTAATCCCATGCCTAAAGGTGAATATGGAACAATAACAAGAAGTCAAGGGAGAGAAGAGACAAAGATTTATAGGTCCAGTTGTTCAAGAGCTATTGGACAAATACAAAGGCATCATCTCTAATGGAATGCCAAGGTCTCTACCACCTAGAAGAGATATCAGCCATTGTATAGATATGATCCTAGGATCTACACTTCCAAACAAAGTAGCCTACAAGCTCACCCCAGAATATAATGCAGAGGTAGAAAGACAGATTGAGGAATTGTTGGACACAGGCCTAATTGGCAAGAGTTTAAGTCCATGTGCAGTACCAGCTATACTAGCACTAAAGAAAGAAGGCACTTGGAGGCTTTGCACTGATTCAAGGGCTATTAACAAGATCACAATCAGGTATAGGTTCCCAATACCTAGGATAGAGGATTTGCTTGATTGTTTAGGAGGTGCCAAATATTTTACAAAAATAGATTTGAAAAGTTGCTATCATCAAATCAGGATTAGGCCAGGAGATGAATGGAAAACTGCATTTAAGACCAATGAGGGGTTGTATGAGTGGAACGTCATGCCTTTTGGTTTATCCAATGCTCCTAGTACATTTATGAGATTGATGAATGAGGTCTTGAGAGAATTTATAGGCAAATTTGTCATAGTATATCTTGATGGCATTCTAATTTTCAGCAATGCAAGGGAAGAACACCTAAAACATGTAGACTTGGTTCTCAAAAGGTTACATGAAGAGCATCTCATGATGAACTTAGAGAAGTGTTTGTTTATGCAAGAAGAGATTATCTACTTGGGTTTTGTCATCTCACAGGGAAAACTAAAAATGGATCAAGAAAAGGTAAGTGCCATATTGTCTTGGCCAACTCCCAGGACCATGAATGATGTCAGAAGTTTCCATGGGTTAGAAACCTTCTATAGGAAGTTCATAAGAAGGTTTAGTCATGTCTGTGCACCCATCCTTGACACCATAAAAGGAAGACAGAAGTGCAGATTTACTTGGACAAAGGAGGCAGATGATTCATTTGAAACATTGAAGAAGAAAGTGGCACAACAGCTAGTCCTTGCACTTCCTGATTTTCACAAGATTTTTTAGGTCAAATGTGATGCAAGTCACATGGCAATTGGAGTAGTACTCAGTCAAAAAGGGAGGCCTATTGCATTTTTCAGTGAGAAATTAAATGATGCTAAGAAAAGATATTCATCCTATGATTTGGAGATGTATGCTCTAGTCCAGTCACTCAAAAAGTGGAGGCATTACTTGATGCCAAAAGAATTCATAGTGTTCACAGATAATCAGGCCCTTAGTTTCATAAACACCCAAGAAAAGATGAACCATAGACACATGAAGTGGGTGGAAACTTTGCAAACTTTCACTTTCACACTCAAGCACAAGAAAGGGGTCAAGAATAAGGTAGCAGATGCTTTGAGCAGGGGGGCTCTCACCATAAATCAGATTCAATTGGAAAGTGTTGGGATTGATTCCTTAAAGACTATGTATGATGATGATGAAGACTTTGGAGAAATCTACAAAGTATGCACTTCTTTTGAAGACAAATATCATGTTGAATACTCTAAATTTCTGATACAAGATGGATTACTTTTCAAAGGTGGACAGTTGTGCATTCCACGGTGTTCTATGAGACTGAATATCATTAAGGAGAAGCATTGTGGAGCCATGGCAGGACATTTTGGTCTGGATAAGACTCTTGATCTGGTGAAGAGGCATTACTTTTGGCCAAAGCTACAGTCAGATATCAGAAAATTTGTGGAGACATGTGTGATCTGTCAGAAGGCAAAAGGAAGATTCACTAATGCAGGTTTATATCAGCCATTGTCCATTCCTTTTAGACCATGGGAAAGCATAAGCATGGATTTTGTGTTGGGTTTACCTAAAACAAGGAAGGGGTATGATAGTGTCTTTGTTGTAGTTGACAAATTCAGCAAAATGGCACATTTCTTGCCATGCAAAAACAACTGTGATGCTTCATATGTTACAGATCTATTTTTCAAGGAAATAGTGTGAATACATGGATTGCCATTGAGTATAGTGTCAGATAGAGATGTGAAGTTTATTGGTCATTTTTGGTGGACTCTTTGGAAGAAGCTTGGAACCAATTTGTCTTTCTCATCAGCTTATCACCCTCAAACAGATGGATAGACTAAAGTGGTCAATCGGTCATTGGGAAATCTGCTCAGATGTTTGACAAGATAGCATGGAGAGAAATGGGATAACATCCTATCACAGGTAGAATTTTCTTATAATGACACCATCAATATAAGTACAGGAAAATCAACTTTTTAGGTAGTATATGGAATTCATCCCAGAGGAATTTTGGAGTTAAGAGATACACTTGCAGGAGAGTCTATTAGTGTAGATGGAGAAGACTTTGCATCCACAATCAAAGAGGTCTATGATCAAGTCAAACACCAACTCCAGCAAACTACTTTGAAGTACAAAGCATATGCTGATAAAAAGAAGAGAGATGTACAGTTTGATGTTGGAGATTTGGTGTGGGTTAATTTGAAGAAGGAAAGACCCCCAAAAGGAAAACATACCAAATTAATGCAGAGGAAGATTGGACCATGTCAGATTTTGAAGAAATGTGGACAGAATGCTTATGAAATCCAACTCCCTTCTGATCTTAGCTTGTCACCTATTTTTAATGTATGTGATTTAACTCCATACAAACATAATGTAGATGTAGAACAAGAACCATTACAGGGAACAATAGATGATGATATTCCTAAGCATGATCCACCAAACTTGCGGAAGATTTTAGACTCAAGAATGGCAAAGACAACAAGGAACAAAGAGTATATGGAATACTTGGTGGCTTGGCAAGGGAAACCTGATTCAGAGGCAGTTTGGATGCCTGAAGAGCAGATCATCCAATAGGGTGTAGATCTTCAAACTTTCATCTCAAGTGGACTTGAGATTTCTTTTCTCGGGGAGTCTGGTGCAGGAGCACCCCAAGAAGACTAGAGTCTTATGCATTTTGTATATTTAATGTAATAAGGTCTGTTTGACTAGACTTGTCATTGGTGTTTGTAATTCAGTTTCTGTTTGTAATTCCCTAGGACACTTATTGAGCTGTCATGATAAGGTTATTAGTTTTTTAAGAGTTTGTTAGTTGGTTATCTCTCCCAGCCACTTGGAATTATCTCCCAGCCACTGGGAATCAAGTCTGTACTACTGTTGGCAAGTAGTTAAATAGCTCAGCTCAGATTGAGATTGGGATAGAGAGGAAGATAGATTGAGATTGTTATAGAGAGCAGTAAAGTCCTAAAACTGTGAAATCAAATATCTGTAACAATTTTTGTAAGCAATAAAAGAAGGATCCTATTTGTGTTGTTTTCTGGTGATTGATTTTCTTGTGTAGTCAATTTTCTGGTTTGCAGCCGAGATGGGTTCTCTAATCCATTCCACCGGTTGATTACTTCATAATTGGTGGAATGGCTATATATATTAGATTAGGTTTTTTGTTTTGTTTCTATGCATTTTGTTTTCACAGGATCAAGTTTTGCAGCATGCTGAGATGAACCCTAGTATCCTCATGTGCTAGGTTGTTAAAGTTAGAAAAATCTATATGTTTGTAGAAGGTACATGTTGGCGCAGTCACGAGCATTTTGGCTATGCAGATCAATGTCGTAGATAATTTGAATCCTTGTGTTGAACCAATTTCAGAGGTTCAGTGACCTTTCGGTCCAACGGAGTTAGCAGGTAGCCTATCAGATTCTGCAGTTGGTTAAAACTGGGTGGAAAGTTTCAGTTTGAACCTTTAAAGAAAGGTTCAATAGTTTGCTTGCATATCGGGTTCATTTGGCTCGATGAATGCTTGTAAGAAATTAAGTAAGGCTTTGAAGGAATCTTTGAATTGGTTAAGTGTTGGATTGAACCTTTGAACCGGTTCAACGGTTCAAAGGGTTCATGGTTCAACAGTTCCAAGGTTCAACAGTTTAGCAAACAAGTGATGGGTTCAGTAATAGCGTCGGTTCAATAAAACGATGGGTTTAGTGGTTTGATAGTGTACTTGAGAGTTGCTAATAGTAACTTTTAGCTAAGTAGCGGAACCGATAGTATTGGTTCAATGGTACGGTTGGTTCAGAGGTTCAACCGAAGGGAAATACTCATATCAGCATAATGATAGGAAATACAAACCATCTGCCAATAGTGATGGTCTTGCCGATAGGCACAAAATCTAAGTCCCATCAGCCTAAGGACGGAGCTCGGCATGACAGGGTTTAAGTTCACTGATAGAAGTGGGTTTTGCCGATGGAAACACATACATAGAAAATGTATGTTAGCGACTGGTTAACTGCCGACTGGTAAACAGTTTTCCATGACCCGCTGGCCGCTCTGCATCAATTATTCAATCCAAAAATGCTACAAGAATGAAGATCCCAACACATCCCACTTCTATGTCCATGTGTGTTACAATCAGAACACTGGATACCTTGCATACTATGAGCTAATTTGTTTGAACTTGACATACCACTTTTATTTTATTTACCCCTGACATATCCAAGGCCTTCATTCCTTGGTCTCACTATTGGCTCAATGGGCTCTCTATGTCCTTGTCCATATTTTCCCAATCCTTTTCCTTCATCTCCCATTCTTTTCATGATTGTATAACAAAGATTGTTTTGATAACTTCTTTTGTCAATAAAAATATTTGTAGATTCAATTACCTTGTTATCTTGAGCCCCACTCTCCTTATCTAAGGAAGCTTCAATTGTATCACACAAATCATTTGTATCACATGAAACATGACAATGTATAGGCTTAGATCTTAGACATTCATTTTCTTTCATGTATGCTACAAGTGATAGATCTAGCTGATCAATATATTCTTTCAATCTTGATATTTCATTCTTCTGCAAATTATTTTCCCTTTTTAACTTCTTCAAAAGTTCTTCCAAATCTTTATTCTTCCTTTTAACTTTATTAGTTTCATAATGTTGAATTTTATTAGGGAAGAGGGTCTCTTCTTCCTCACTATCTTCCTCTTTAGTTTCAATGTCTTTAAGTTTTACAGTATTTGTGCCCTGCCTAGTTAGTATCGTAGCTTTATTTTTCCCTTTAGTTTTCTTCTTTTTAGATTGATCATGCTTGACTTCCTTACACTAATTCTCTTCTTATGAATATTCTATTGAAGATATATCCATCTAACCATCTTTGTTTCTCTAGCAGCTTCTTACTACTTGACCTTGTTCTTTAGGGACCCTCCTGATTAGGCAGGCATCTTTTGCGAAATAAAATTTTTTAGTTCCTCACTCTTCGACATTAGTGAGTCCATATAAGTTTCCTTATGTTTTACTTGCTTGCAATGAGTTATAGGTTCATTCACAATCTTTTGTTTTTTAGGTTTATTCTTTCTCCCTTTATCTCTTGTCAACTCAAAGTCAAAAATAAGATCTTTCCCCAATAGTTCTCAATTTCTCTCGGTCTCTTGCTCTATCTCTTCTTGTCTATTCACTTTTTTGTTTACTTGTTCTATGGATATCCTTCTACTTTTAAAAGGCATAAAGTGTACTCCTGGTCCGGGGTTTGTAACTATTCAAAGTGCCTCTTCATTCTAGGAGATAAGTTTTTATTTGTAAATGACATTGTTGACCTATTTTTCCTCTAGCAGGAGTCAAATAATTCAAGCAACATGAGTTAGTGTGCATACCCCCAATGTAAGCTATGTTTGTGATCTTGAAGTTTGAACCCAAATCTCAGGGTCTGAAGCTTACCATGTGAAAGAGCTTGAAAAAATAGGCAAGTTTGCTTTTTACATCACCCTGAAATTTGCTAAAATAAGGAAGTTATGTATGGTCGTGATTTGTTCAAACCTGATCTTACAGGATGGCATCATCATGATATTCTGAACATCGGGTGATTTTCTAAACATGGGGGTCATCTTCCAAATATCGGGGCATTTTTTCAAGGGGGGTCATCTTCCAAAATGTCGGGTGATATTCTGAACATCAGGTGATATTCGTAATATCACCCGATCTCTGGAATATCACCCTACCTTCCGAATATCACCCCGATATCCAAATATCACCCCAATATTCGTAATATCATCCTACCTTCCGAATATCACCCTAATATCTGAATATCACTCCGATATCTAGAATATCACCCCTTCTTCCAAATATCACCCTACCCTTCGTAATATCACCCCTCCTTCCAATATCCCCCCCGATATGATGATGACGCCATCCTATCATGTCTCAATAAGGCCCGTCCATGATGATGATGTCACCATCATATCCCTCATAAGGAGTTTAAGCGCCAAAAGTCTCGAAAGGCCAGATGCAGGGTGATATATTCAAACATTTGACCGAATCTTTGACCACCTGTATCTCCTCCGTCTTGGCGAATTTTGACATAATGTAAGAGGCAAAAATGTATGTTTTTGCCCCCTCTTTCATATGGTAGGCTTTTCAGAGGGTATTCTCAGTTTTCAATTTTAGACCTGGATCTGCATGTCGGTCGAGTGGACGTTTCAGCGACCATTTTGGGGCAGTTGTAGATATTTCTTGCATTTATTGCTGCACAAAGAGGAAGCAACTCGCATTGATGGTCAGAAATATCTTTACACCGCCTATTTCAGATATTTTCATATATGTGTTGCTGAGGATTGATGAGTAAGCTGCTTGCATTAAAGACTCTAAATATCTCCCCACCTGCCCCTATTCTAGATCTTTTGCACCATTACTCCCGACAGCTGGGACGTCCTTTCAAAGATATTTTTGGTGGCAACTCTCGGAGCGATTTTTGTAACTGACTTAGGTTAGATTGAAATGCTATATAAGCTAAGGCTTATGATGTAAAAGGGTTGGAAATTTTTTGGCATTCTGGTCTTTCTATTTTCCAAATAGATTTTTAATATACTGTAACCTTGCCTTCATATTGAATATATGCAAGTTATTATACCTCTTTGACTGATTATCTAGTTCTGTGTGAATCTGGATATGGTTGCCTGTGAATGTCTTTGTTCTTCTCAATCATATTACTTCTTGCCTCTGCTAGAATTATCTAATCTATGTAATCATTTTTGCTCTATCAGGTTGTACTGTGCATTTTTTAGTTCTATGAAAGTCTCTTTAAATCTGTCTGGTGCATCACCCTTTTATGTTTCAAGTTTTGTTGTTTCATCTTTACTTTAAAGCATTCCTTCTCCCTTTTCCCCCAAGAAAGTTCAGTAGTTTTAGGTGATAAATCAGGCAAGGAAGCTGACCTTCTCCGGAGGTCTGATCTCTTTAAGCAAGTTCCCACACTTCGAGATCATTCCCATTGTGCCATTAGAATGCTTGGAACCCTTCCAAGAAGGGTGCAATTTCATGTGACAATAGTTTCTGG
The DNA here is from genome assembly GCA_027924645.1 of Cunninghamia lanceolata. Classification (NCBI taxonomy): domain Eukaryota; kingdom Viridiplantae; phylum Streptophyta; class Pinopsida; order Cupressales; family Cupressaceae; genus Cunninghamia; species Cunninghamia lanceolata. The sequence continues at coordinate 5,670,956 of BSBN01000198.1, read as the reverse complement.
CACACCTGGTGGGACAGTACAACTTCTATTACTAGTTTTGATGTGCAGCCAATGATTTTTAGACCTGTAAGAGGTTAAACCTGCATATCTGGTGACTCACACTGAGGAAGAACAAGAAGATCAATTCTGCCATTACATTTTATGAGAAACATTCAAATTAGGAGTTCAAGCTCATTTGACTACTTGCAGCTGTCACCACCTAGAAGATAGGGGAGAGCTATAGTAAGGACCCCAGTTGCCAAAAAGATACAGTCAACCCCACCAAATTTTAGACCAGTTGCCTCTGTAGTCCCTGCAGCAACTCAAGCAAATCTACCCCTAGCTGTTCAGATGGCAAGAAATTAGCCATTTGTGACTTTTGATGGGGGTAGCCCTTTAAACCTAATAATACATGATGTTATACCCATGGTAGCTTTGAAGAGTCTACCCTATTTTTCAGGGGAAAATCAAGCTACCCCTATTGAGCACATTAGAGACATAGGATCTCTGTGTGGTGTACATCATGTCACTCAGGAGAATGTTGCCATCAGGCTGCTGGTTACCTCATTCAAAGGGAAAGCCTTGCAATAGTTTAGGAGCCTACCAATGTAGACTATAGAAACCTGGGATGATCTAGGAGAGAAATTAAACAAATAGTTCCAAGATAAATCAGATAATCTATCATTGGTTGAACAGATGACCACTATGAAGAGAGCTCCTCAGGAGCAAATGATGGATTTTAACTTCAAATTCCAGAAGACATGGGACAGAATCCCTGCCATGGTAAGACCTCTAGTTGAATATGCTTTTCTATATTTTTTGAAAGCCCTAAATAGTGATATTTTAGTGATGATACAATCATTAGGAGGTACTAGTTTACCTGATGCTTATGAGACAGCTATTAGGGAAGAGAATAGCTTGATTTAGGCTAGAAAAATAGCACCTAGACCACCAGTGCCTATCTTTCTTGAGATTTAGGCTTCAATGCTATTGCCAACCCCATATTTTGCCCCTGTACCTATAGTAGTAGCATTACCAAGCACTGCCAATTCTAAACCAGCTGCCTATAGCTCATCTCAAGAGCTGAAAGAGATCAAAATAGGCCAACAAAAAATGGAGAATATCCTGCAAACTTTTGGGAATGAGCTGGTAAACATCAAAAAGTAGTAGTCCCAGAATAGGTAGCCTTATCAGCAATCTAGTCAAGGGCAGAATCAAACATATCAAGGGCAAAGTCAGCCTTACCAAGCTAATAGGCCACCTTATCAAAGTAACTAGCAAGGTGCCAGGCAAAATGTGAATCAAAGGCCTTTTTAGCCTTATAATTGGGCACCTATTAATGCAGTAAGGGACCTTGTCCCTACTCAGAACAATCTTGCAGCTAATTATAAGTGGTGTTTTCCATGCAATCTGCCACATAATCGGGTAGCCTACTCGAATGGGGTGATAAATCAGGCTCTGATGGTGCAGAATGTTGTAGCCACACAACCAAATACACCTCATGATGGGGTTGTACAACAACAGGAGCAACCTCAGAGTGATTCTGCTTTCGTGAACTGGCAGGAAGGTGAATTTTGTGGCATAAATAGCAATAACACCTCAGTTGTAGCAAACACAAGGGCCAAGAAGAGGGGTTATGAGATAGACCAAGCAACAAATAAAGGAAAAGGACTTGTTGATGCCTCTACTTCCCATGTTCCCCACATTTTACAAAGAAACATTTTAGCAACAGCAAGGGAAATGCCTCATTTGTAGGTTGATATTGTTGCTACAAAATCAAATCAGAAGGTAAGTGCCATTCCACCCTTCAATATTATTGAAAATATGAAGAAGATTAATGCGACAATGTCCATGTGGGATTCCCTAGCTATCCCTGGCCAAAAGAAGATGTTGCAGTCTGCCTTATCTGATTTGAAAGTATCCAATGATACAACTATAGACCCAATTAGGGTTGTCCTTACCAATTCATCCCAGGATAACAACAAACATCCCAACAAAAGTGTCAAACCACTCCCATTTTATGTATCATTGATAATTGGAGACAAATTAGTTCATAATTGCATGGTAGATAGTGGAGCAAGCAGTTCTGTGATTCCTAAGAAGATTGCAGACCAATCAGGACTCAAGTACCAGCCCCTTGAGAAGGGTGTACTCCAATTAGATGGCACAACTATTAATACTATGGGTGTAATAAAAGACTTAAGTCTCACTCTACATACCTATCCTAATGTTTCCATTTCACAAGAGGTCTTCATCATAGATTTGCCTCCTTATTTTGCCATGTGCTTATCAAGAGTGTTTACTGCCAAGATAAGAGGATATTTATCCTCAGACTAGTCCCACATGTTTGTGAGGACTAGATATGGCACTAAAGTAACTTTAAAATCTAAGTTGCTTTCAAATCATCACATAGAGCCTTACACACCAAGCATTGTTAATGCAAATTGCATTATTTCTAACGATCTTGAACTTGTTGCTGCTCAAGAACTACAAGCTGAAAACATACCAGAGGTACTCTTAAGGGAGCGGGCCTTAGAAAATAATGTGGAGGATCCTGAGGGACACATCCAAGAAACTAGTATGGGGGTTTACATACTACATGAACCTAAGACAACAATGCCAGGGCTTGTAAAGGATGCAGAACAACAGATAGAGTAGCATAATGAAGTATGGAAAATGTACTTTGATGGCTCAAGGAGTAGGAATGGATCTAGAGGTGGTACAATGTTGGTGTCACCACAAGGTGAAAAATACTATTCTTCTTTCCGTTTTGCCTTTGCATGTACAAGTAACACTGCTGAATATGAAGGATTAATCCAAGGTTTGCACTGGGCAAGAAAGAGGAAAATAGGCTGTTTACAGGTCTATGATGACAGTGAACTCATTATGAATCAAGTAAGAGGGCTGCATCTTATAAAAAGTGATGTTCTGAAATGCTACAAGGATAGGGTTTGGAACATGATTGAAGAGTTTGATGCTTTCAATCTGATACCCATTCCAAGGAATCAGAACTCTCATGCTGATAGGTTAGCTATAATTGGGGCTCAGTTTGACATCCCCAATGATATTCAAAGGGAGAAGGTACAACCTCATGTAAAAATAGTTGATAGGCCCTATATCCCTAATAATAATGTTCATTGGCAGGTTTTTGAAAGTGATGAGTAGATCCTACGTTTCTTGTTAGAAGAAGATGAATTTTCTGTGATAAATCAGGATAAGCTCAAACAACAATATAACAATGATCAAATTGTTCAGTTGAGAACAAACAAGCTGCCCAATGGATTGGTAACCTTGGAATCTATTTTTAGCACAAATGATCAGCTTAAGAAAAGAAAGACTAGCATGCAGGTAAAAGAGGAGCATTATGAAGAACTAGATATTTTCAAAGGTAATCTTCTTAAAATCGATAAAATCTGCTCAGCTAAGGATAGGAGAGCTTTTATTGCTCTCTATCAAGAATTTGAAGATGTGTTTGCCAGGGATTACTCAGACCTAAAAGGTTTTGACCCTCATATTGCCCAGCATACCATAGAATTAGAACCAGATACTAAACCTATGAGGTAGAAGCAAAGACCTTTAAATCTAAAGCTTGAGCCTCTAATGATTAAAGAGTTGACCAAATTGAATAAGGGGAAGATCATTTTTCCAACCAAACATACTTCTTGGGTCTCCAACCTTATTCCTGTGAGGAAAAAGAATGGAGAGATTAGGCTATGTGTTGACTTCAGAGACCTCAACAGAGCCTCCCTAAAAGACCACTAACCATTGCCCTCAATGGAGCAAATTCTACAAGTAGTGGCTAGCTCAGAAAGATTTTCCTTGCTGGATGGATATTCTGGATACAATCAAGTGCTAGTTAGGGAGGACGACCAATTCAAGACGACTTTCACCACCAAATGGGGTACTATGGCCTACAAAAGGATGCCCTTTGTTCTGTCCAACGCTGGCTCTACTTTTTAGAGAGCCATGGACATGGCTTTTAAGGGTCTGCTGTATAAAATGGTGTTGGTATACCTGGATGACATAATGGTCTTTTCCAAGAATGCATCTGAGCATTTATCCCATCTAAGGCTAGTTTTTGAGAGATGCAAAGAGTTTGGCATATCTCTCAATCGTAGGAAGTGCATATTTGTTGTGCATGAGGGCAAGCTTCTAGGGCACGTCGTGTCAAAGGAGGGCATTACCATTGATGCTAAAAGAGTAAGGGCCATTTTGGAGCTACCCTTACCTAGTCATAAGAAGGGACTTCAAAGCTTTATTGGCAGAATTAATTTTCTACGAAGATTCATCCCTAATATTGCAAATCTTTTGAATCCTTTGACATCCATGATTAAGAAGAATATAATTTTTAGTTAGACGAAAGAGGCCAAACTTATCTTTGAGTCTATAAAGGAAGCATTGTCAGTTGTGCCAACTCTGGTGAATCCTGACTTTTCCAAAGATTTTATTCTGTATGCTTATGGCAGTCTGGATACAATCTCTGCAATTTTGGTATAGCAACAGAGTGAGGGTTTTGAACAGCCAATCGCTTTCTTCAATATGATGTGGAGATTAAGATAACCAAGCTTGTCAAAGGCAGAGGACTCAGTGAGCAACTTGCTACCAGTTCAGAGAATGAGGTAGAAAAGGAACAAGAGGTGCTTTTGATCATTGAGGAGGAGCATCAGAGTGATACAGCAGCAGTAGGCACCAGTTGGGTTAATGACATGACTTAATTTTTGCAAACTGGTGAATGTCCAGCAGGCTAGATAGAACTAAAAGAAGATATTTTAGACTGCAATTTATTCCATATGCTTTAATAAATGGCATCCTTTTCAAAAAGGACTTTAATGGTGTATTGTTAAGGTGCATTCATAAAGGTCAGACTGACAAGGTGCTACATGAATTTCATGATGGAATAGCAGGGGGTCATTTTACCCCAAGGACTATTACTTGGAAAATAATGAGAGCTAGCTATTACTGGCCCATCTTATTTAAGGATGCCCATGCATGGGCTAGAAAATGTGTTAAGTGTGCCATTTTTGCAGGCAAAGAAAGGTTGTCAGCTTTACCTCTACAACCAATTTAGGTAGAGCAGCCCTTTATGAGATGGGGCATTGATTTTATAGGTCCCATTAACCCACCATCAAGTGCAGGCCACAGGTGGATACTCATAGCTACAGACTATTTCACAAGGTGGACTGAAGTAGTGGCTCTGAAGGAATTAAATGAGATTTTTGTTTTAAATTTTTATCAAGATTTGATTTCTAGATTTGGGGTGCCTGAGTCTATCATCTCTGACAATGCTTTAGCCTCTGTTAGATTGAGGATAACCGACTGGGCTGTGAGGAATGGGATCTATTTGAATACTTCATCAAATTATTATCCATAGGGTAATGGTTTGGCTAAATTTACAAATAAAAATCTCATAAGGATTATTAAAAGATCAATGGAGGATAACCAGAAGACCTGGCACACCAATCTAAAATTTACTCTATGGGTAGATAGAATAACTCCTAAAAGGCCTATTGGGAACCCCCCATATCTGTTGGTGTATGGAAGAGAGGCAAGGTTGCCTATATCTATGAAACTGCTAGCACTAGACATCATGAATCAGCTCGAAATGTTTGAAGCAGAGGGCCCCATGGCTGTTAGATATGCTCAGCTTATGGAGCTTGAAGAGAGTAGAGATAAAGCTATGAAAGCTATGGAGTATCATCAGCTTCAAACAAAAAAGAAATTTTGATAAGAGGGCCACCCATAGAAACTTTAGAATGGGTGATATGGTGCTCAAATGGGATGAATTGAAAAGCAGACTAGGAAAGCATTCCAAGTTTGACAGCATGTGGAGTGGACTAAATTTGCCTATCCCAGTTAATGGGATACACTTGGAGAGGTGTTTTGAGGTATGAGTGCTTTGTAAATCAGTAGATCAGGTCCCTATGTTTTCAATAAGTGCTGCTGCAGATTAGTTTAGATCCCTTTTGCTTTCCCTAAGTGCTGTCTAGCACAGTTGAGGGGGGTTACTTTCAACATTTCTATCTTGGGTTAGTCTTCCAATGTTCTTCACTGGTGTACTAAGTTGCTAAGGTTAGAAAATGTCTGTATATTTTTAAGTCTATGTATGACTCCATGCCCAATGGATGCTCAAGGCCACTGATCTAATTGTTTAGCAGGCAAACATCCCATAGAAGTTGTCAAATTGTTGACCTATTTTTCCTCTAGTAGGAGTCAAATAATTCAAGCAGCATCAGTCAGTGTGCATACCCCCAATGTAAGCTATGTTTGTGATCTTGAAGTCTAAACCCAAATCTCAGGGTCTGAAGCTTACCATGTGAAAGAGCTTGAAAAAATAGACAAGTTTGCTTTTTACATCACTCTAAAATTCGCTAAAATAAGGAAGTTATGTATGGTCATGATCTGTTCAAACCTGATCTTACAGGATGGCATCATCATGATATTCCAAACATCGAGTGATTTTCTGAACATGGGGGTCATCTTCCAAATATTGGGGCATTTTTTCAAGGGAAGTCATCTTCCAAAATGTCAGGTGATATTTCGAAGATCAGGTAATATTCGTAATATCACCCGATCTTCGGAATATCACCTTACCTTCTGAATATCACCCTGATATCCAAATATCACCCTGATATTCATAATATCACCCTACCTTCCGAATATCACCCTGATATCTTAATATCACCCTGATATCTGAATATCACCCCGATATCTGGAATATCACCCTAGCTTTCGAATATCACCCCTTCTTCCAAATATCACCCTACCCTTTGTAATATCACCCCTCCTTCCAATATCCCCCCCGATATGATGATGACGCCATTCTGTCACGTTTTAATAAGGCCCGTCCATGATGATGATGTCACCATCATATCCCTCATAAGGAGTTTATGCGCCAAAAGTAGTCTCGAAAGGCCAAATGTAGGGCGATATATTTAGATAGTTGACCGAAGCTTTGACCACCTGTATCTCTTCCATCCTGGCAAATTTCGACATGATGTAAGAGGCAAAAATGCATGTTTTTACCCCCTCTTTCATATGGTAGGATTTTCAGAGGGTATTCTCAGTTTTTTATTTTGGACCTGGATCTGCATGTCGGTCGAGTGGACGTTTCAGCGACTATTTTGGGGCAGTTGCAAATATTTCTTGCATTTATTGCTGCACAGAGAGGAAGCAGCTCACATTGATGGTCAAAAATATCTTTTCACTACCTGTTTCAGATATTTTCATAAATGCGTTGCTGAGGATCAATGAGTAAGCTGCTTGCATTAAAGACTCTAAATATCTCCCCACCTGCCCCTGTTCCAGATCTTTTGCACCATTACTCCTAGCAGCTGGGACGTCCTTTCAGAGATATTTTTGGTGGCAGTTCTCGGAGTGATTTTTGTAACTGACTTAGGTTAGATTGAAATGCTATATAAGCTAAGGCTTATGATGTAAATAGGGTTGGAATTTTTTTGGCATTCTGGTCTTTCTATTTTCCAAATAGAGTTTTCATATACTGTAACCTTGCCTTCATACTGAATATATGCAAGTTATCGTACCTCTTTGACTGATTATCTAGTTCTGTGTGAATCTGGATATGGTTTCGTGTGAATGTATTTGTTCCTCTCAATCATATTGCTTCTTTCCTCTATTAGAATCATCTAATCTGTGTATTCATCCTTGCTCTATCAGGTTGTGCTATGCATTTTTCAGTTCTGTGAAAGTCTCTTTAAATCTGTCTGGTGCATCACCCTTTTATGTTTCAAGTTTTGTTGTTTCATCTTTACTTTAAAGCATTCCTTCTCCCTTTCCCCCCCAAGAAAGTTCAGTAGTTTTAGGTGATAAATTAGGCAAGGAAGCCAGCCTTCTCCAGAGGTCTGATCTCTTTAAGCAAGGTCCCACACTTCGAGATCATTCCCATTGTGTCATTGGAATGCTTGGAACCCTTCTGAGCAGGGTGAAATTTCATGTGACAACAGACATGTCATTAGTTAACCTTATTAATTTACCTCCCTCTCTTATACTCCTAGGATCCAAATTGACAAGTAATGTGCTTCCTTTTGTATCTCTTATCCGTAATATACATTGCCTTACTACATCATCCAAGTATTCTTCATCTAAATTTAAGGATCTGTTTATGGATTTATTATTTGTTGAGGTTGATTTCATTCTTTACTCATCATTTTGACTGCACCCACAATGGCATGCTCATCCTTTCTCTCTTTTCCACCTATGTTCTTCTTTTTGGCAACACCCACCTTGGCGCACTCATCCTCATTCTGTTATTTTTAGTCTACAACCCTTGTGGTGCTTTCCTTTTCTATTCCCTTTTCCTTTTTAATTCTTTTTCAGTACCTCTCCTATTGATCCTAAGTCTGTTTTCTCATTTTCTCTTCCATATTCATGTCTATTACAAATTTTATGATTTCACCAATATCTCTTAGTTTCTTGTTACCTCATTTGGCCATGGGTGTTTTTGATGTGGTGTTTCATTAAACCTTATGTATCCCATGGTTGACTTCCTTTGAATGTTTACATCTTTTCAGGGATCTCTTGAGATCCCTTCCCATTTCCATTTGTCATGTCTTAGGTTCCTGCCCCCCTCTCACAAGGGTAGGACCTATGAGATTTCTACCGCAACTCTTGAAAAAAAATTCTCTTTCTTCCTTCTTTATTCTCCATTGTCCTCACTAGGGTATTGCAATGGAACCAAATGTTGGCAATAGAAATAATAGGACATAGTTAAGAGATCTAAGCCTAGCGGACTCTTATGTAGTCTTTATACCCCAACAGTTATAGTGACAAAATAACATATATTTGCGATAGGAAATAACATAATGCAGTAAGATTCATCATACTCAATATATAATAAATATCATAAATGTTCAAATATTACACAATAATTCTCATATCATATATATTGATGTAGAGGCTTATGGGGATCTAATTAACTCTCAACAAATTGGTTCACAACTCCATACCAAAGGCTCAAGTGAGATCTCATTCAAGTGACTTAATCATTGTAGGGTAGACATTGACAAGGTTCTTTGATGACTTAGGAAACTTGGTCCAACCACCCAACAAGGTCTTATGAGCCTACAATCCCTACTTCCTTCATAGGACTACTTTTGGCCTTGTAGCCCTTTGTTTTGACACAGTCAGCAATAACTTGTTATGCAAACCTACTACCAAGAATCTTAGACAATTGAGAGATACCCTTTTGGATTTGCTACAACATATTCCAAATTGGGTATGGGTTGTTTTGGACAATATGGTCTAACCTATAACCCCTCCTAGTAGCCTAGAGCCCCAATTAGCCCTATTTGTGAAGCAACCAACCTCAATTTTGATCACAGTGCTCAACCAACCATTTAGACATCTCAGGGGCATGGTAAAACTAAGGATTTCTCAGGTTTTAGGTCTCCAAAATGGACTGCAACTGATTGGGCTTATACTGTTCCTCTTCTTAGCACCTAACACATGGATCTTGTTAGGTCTTTTCAATGTAATTCCCTCAAAACCACTCTTCCTGCAAACCCATTAACAAAAACATGAAATCCTATTCTAGACCAATCCATTCCACTGGTTCAAGAGTGCCTAGACACAGTGGAATGGTATGCATCATTTGGGGCAGAACCCTAAAATAAGGTTTAGCGGGCTGTCTGCAACCAAATGAGTATAACTTCCTTCTATAGTTGTTTCAAGACCTCCAACCATGTCCAAAACATTCACAACCCTTCCCTCTTTCAACCACACATTGAATGGGCACGTGGTGATATCGTACAGGTACAGTACACGCTTAAAACAATGCACAAAATACAGAAAACTATAGAAAAAGAGTGTTTTTTTTTTAAAAACTTATTCACATTTCCACACAATACCCTTCAATCCCTCCAATGGATTGTTTTATCCCTTTTCCAACATGTTGTCAACCTGAACAATTGTTTGGGAATTAGTTTTGGATTGGTGGGAGAGCAAAACTACCCTGCAACCACCCAACTATCTGACTATTTGGCATTTTTTGCAACTTGAATGTGATTAAGGACTAGTGACAAGGTGTTCACACCCTTGACAAAACTTTGACAAGGTTGACAAGGCATAAGACCTCTTGACATCTCCCTTGCATGTCAAAAAGATGCTTACAAAGTATAGATGCTTATGACTGCTCCCTTACACCTTATGACTGTCCCATGACAACAACATGATATTAATGGACATAGTCCTTATTACAAACATGGGAAATGGTCCTTAAGACCTTATTACAACATCATGAACACCAAAACAAACAATGCAAGATGAATGGAGATCTCCTTAGTGCTCCTGCACCATATATATATATATATATATATATATATTCCCTCTTCTCATCATATCTATATCTCTTATCATATCTTCCATCTTCCTCTCTTATTATGCTTCTTCACATCATCATACTTCATGCTTCATGTTCTTCTCTCTCATATTTCTCTTCTTTATATAGCCTCTAAATACCCTTTCATGGAGTCTTTCCCTCCTGTCCTTTCCTAAATACTCTTAATTAACTCCCTTCCATGAATTCACCCATTCCTTTATGATATTTATCCATATTTTTACGGTGTGTTATGGTGTGTTTAAGCTATTTAAGGCCTATATGACCCATATATCGGTCTAGGGATGGCCCAAATGGTACCACAAACCCTTTGCAACATATGATAATGTCATATAAGGTATAGTGGTGTAGTTTTATGTACTCTTGATCACCTACTAACAGTGTTCTATAGCTAACCATGACATCATGATATCGCTATGATAAACTCAAAAACACAAAAATGACATTAGAAAAATGATACATGTACACAAGATCTTCCCATGATATCATAGTTATCATCTTAAACCTAGAGTGTCACAAAAAATAATATATATACATACACAAAAGATCACACTAGATCATGATCAATCCAGAGCATCTTATGAAAGTATAGTTCATGTTTATAAGATCAAAATGAATTCATTCCTTCTACCTACAATGCCTAAAAAACACCTTCTCAACTACTCATCTCACTACCTTTTTACCACTCAACATGCTAATGCTACATGATGACTGAAAGGAAACAAACTAGGATATACCAAATAGTCTACAACAAATTGTTAAGATGACTAAAAGACCAACAACTAATCTCTACCACTATCATTATTTATCTTTTTGATGCATAAAAATGACACCATCAATACTCCTAGATTTTCTTTCAAGATCTCCATTTAACATATAGGTACACAAACATGGAACCCACAACAAAATACATCACAAATGGAACTTTGATCGAAGGCATGATAAAAAATCATGGCCAACACTCCTACTAACAATAAAGTAAACCAAAAACCTCATAGATCTCAAAACAATACAACTTGGATCTATCAAAACATATAGACCCAAAAACATGTAGATTCAAATTGACCCATTATTGATAACATAATTGAAGCACCATGCAAACTCTTCCCATGGCATCCTCAAATCCAAAACATCCTCAAATCTAAATGCACAAAAGTTTACAACTCCAAAACAATGACGAGTCAAGAATTAGAGACTAATAAACAAGCCTCTAACCATGCTTGAAAGCATGCATGCAAATATAAAATTGTCTTCATCTATAAAACCTTTGGGAATTACAATATGAAAAATAACCTTCCATATATATAATGGACACAAATTTTGAATATACACAAAACTTGCCAAAACCATATATTCTAAAGGCATCTATGCAAATCTAAATTAATTAACACATCCAAGACACCCACAAATTCTAGGACCAATAATTCACTATCTAAATGATGGGATATGATAAATTTGCAACTAGCAAATCTAAACACCATGAATCTACAACATATGATTGCAGACATCTTTGAGGGCTATCTAGGAGCATCAAGCCACCAAATGGCCAACGCCACAACCTCTACCATGTATGTGCATAGAAGAACCCTAAGTTAAAGTCATTGTAAGATGAACTCCTCTATCAAGTACATGCAAAAAGAAGAATTGGGCTATCTAGGAACTTCTAGGTCATTATATGACCAACTCCACAACCTTTGCATGACCTAAGGGTTTGTTCTCTGAGCTCCTAGGTCACTAATAACCAACTCCACAACCTCCATGTGACCAAGAAATCATCTAAAATGACATATGAGAATCAAGGCACTACATGAAAAACTCCAACAATATAGTGATGAAATCCAAGTAAACAGGCAACATAATTTTTAATCATGTCACAATCAAGCAAATCCACCATCCCGAACCCAAACCTCAAAATGTGTTCCATTGATCTTCATTTCCTCTATTCTATAAGTTCTCGTCATAACCATCCCTAAAACAAGATCAACTACAACCAACTCACACTTGATTAAGGATCAATACATTGGTGCAAGAAAGGTTTTCATTCCTTCAACCCTAAACTATGTTCTAATACAAAATGAAATAAAATATGGACTACTCATACCAAAATCATAGATAAATTACCATACTAAATGGATACCAATTGTAAATAAATATAGATATATTTTCTACATTATACATACTATGAAATTGTTTCACATTAACCCTATAAGGAAAGATGTTATAATGGTATCACTGATCTATAAATTCTAGCAGCATTCTCACATAAATCACACAAAACAAGAAAGAAATAACTAAAAAACTATTTAAAAAAACCTTAGCCTCTAAAAGGTTGAAACCAGTGTCTTGCTAGAAACAAAAATAGTCACAATAAAATATCAATGGTCGAGCCTCAATATGAAGATTAACACTCTCAACCAAGAAGAAACCATGTAAATGCAATAATTGTTGGAGCAATGAGCAATCATTATGTCTATTCCACTAAGACTAATCCAAAAATAAATGATAGCCAATTGTCCAACTCCATGGTCCTCAATATCTCTTCAAGAAACAACCCAAGCAAAGCTCCAAACATTAAACAACTACAAGATAATCAAATGAATGATCAACAAGTGATGAATGACTCTATGCCAAGCCTTCTATTTATAGAGAAAAGAGCAACAAGTAAAAGAAAACTCACAAGAAGCTTTCTAGGCACTTTTACCACCATTATTTAATGCACCAAGCAGAAATAATCAATGCACTAGTTACACACATGATAAATACTCTAGTATCTCCATAGTGTTTTCTTTGCTCCCTCAAACTGAATCAACTTGCAACATATTTCCCAAGTATTAAATGCTTTACAATAGTAAATATATTTTACAATTAAGTAAAAAACAATAAATGCATTGTTCCAATTAATCCAATTAGCTATATATTCAGTTAGCCATGATCTCCTCAATGTTACCCAATTATAAAATATAAAATATTTTATTATACAAGATGTATAACACCTTCACAACAACCAACATGAAGGTTCAACAAATAATTCAAAACTATTATGGTTGACCATTTTTTGGCTTTAAATATTCAATAAATGAATTTTCATATTTTAATGAAATCATAGCATATTGAAGAGAAACGACAGCAGAACAGCAGGAGAAAGAAATGGTCCCATTTTCAGCGAATGGAGATCAAATTTATTTAATTTACTAAGGATTTCATAAGTCCGCAGAGCAGAAATATACTCTGGATGCGTTGGAAGTTGCCCTGATGAAAGTCAAATGAAGGAAATAAATCTGGCTATGTTTAATAAATATAAATGTTTAATTCATATGGTAAGATTAGTAGACATTCTATTAGTTGATCTTCCCTCACTGTTCACTTCTCAGTGGCAAAACTTCTCCACCACAACTGGACTCCTCCTCCCTAACACTCGGTAGATGTCGCGCCCAAGATTCCCAAGTTGTCCTCCCAATTGATTACGCCTCTTACTTCAATTCCGGCCACCAGAATCAACTGCACACTTACGTTTCCAACTTACCCTCTTGTTCTATTGGTCTTTAATGAGTTTACTCTACGTAATAATCTAGACGTAGTTTGCCTAACAATTATATATAAATTTGCCTAACGACGGATTGTTACATATTAGATTCGACGCTGTTTGACTAGGTGCTTGTTCATTAATTGGCATTCAAGGATTGCTATTCAGAAAAGCTTGTAAGTCAAGCTATGTATTAAAAAACATGAAGTCATTTAATAGTACATACCAAGTAGTGTTTTTGTCAGTGTATAGACAAAAATGCTTGGTCATGTTTATTAGGTTTCTTTTACCACGTCTAATGTTACCACTTCCTATTTGTATTCTCCTCATAAATTGTTATCATTCATTTCAATATTCAAAAGTTAATTTTGGTTAATAAAAATAGGACAAATATTTACCACTTGTTATAAATGAGGTGTAAAATTACTATTCACTATTTGACAGTGGAAGTGGATGATATTTAAGTAGAATGAAGTTTTAATGTTTTTGGGTTGCTTTAAGTACGTTATTATTATTATTATTTTTTAAATAAGTGTCTATATCATTTAAAATTATGAAACAATATTACACATATTCACAAAAAATTGTGGGTGGAAAAAGTCACACCCCAAAGTCCAAACGGGGCTAAAGTCAGGTAACAAAAGAAACAACAAGAGGCCACTACGCAACAAGAGCTATATCATTGGGTGGAGGAGGATGGTCTAGGTCATCTGATTTGCCCCATATATCAATGGGGTTCAGGGTATCCACAAGAGGCTCCCAACCATCATTATCATAATTAGCATCGTCAATTTTTTGTCATCTTTAGGTTGATTGTCACAAATAGGAGAAATGGGAAAAACCAATCAGGGAGACTTGCTAGAGCCAAGCTAGCCTACAAATCCATGACGAAAGGCTTGAGGAGAAGTAGAGTAGTGGTGAAATGATTTGGCCACCCTAGTTGCACATGATCTCTTCTTCCAAGAGGCTGAGAGGCTTGGGAATGAGCATCTTGATCTCTACGAGCAGAATGACTGTGTCCTCTATGATGCCCATAAGGTGGAGATTGGTCTCTACTAGAAGCAAGAGTCAAGGGACTTTGGTAACAGTGCAAGGGGCATTGCCCTAGTGGTCCAAAAGCACCTGCAAATGCGTAATCCCAAATGCAACTTTGTGAGCTTGCACATGTATTTGCATGAGAACATTAGAACAAATCATGGATTTAGAATAAAGTAAAAAATTCAAATCAACTATATGGATAGTAGAAACTAAAGAAAAAAAAATTTCCTTCCATATGCTGAAAAAAATTCACCCTAAAAGAATGCCAAATTTGAGTAAATCTAAAGGGATTCTAGGCCAATCCCCTAATAAATGGGTAAAAGTATAGAACTGTGTCACACTTTTGGCCAACTTATCAGCACAAGTGAATTTAAACATTTTCAATTCTAAAATTTATTTTTTGTCAAACATATGGTCTAGTGAGATTCATTCTAGCTAAGTTAGATATGGGCCACAACTTTTGCAACTAGAAGTGTCAACTAAATACATATGTAGCACCACTTGGGGGCCAATTTACCAAAAAAATAAAATTGTTCAAAAAAGTTAACATTTCAACAACTCCTACTCATGTAAATATTTTTAAAAAAAATCTAAAAACACCCTTTTGTAGTTTTCAAAAATATGATTTTTTAATAGTTTAATTATGTTTATTTTTTATTTTTATTTTTACTAAAAGTAGGTCATCAACACCAAAATATAAGGTTGGTTGTCTTATCAAGAAAAAATGTTAAAGTTTATTAAAAGAATTTAAAAATTATGATGCACTAGAGAATAGATTCCATGTCAAGATGATATAATTTTTTTTCCATTTTGGATAAATAGTCAAGACAAAAGCTGCCGTCCCATCGAAATAATTATGTTTTCAGTACATGCGACTTTTAATATTTATCTAAAAATATATATTTATCAAAATGTGGAAAAAATAAATTCATGCACTAAAATTTCAAGTTATAAATACATTAAAAAAATTGAAAGAAAAAAAATAAATTTACCATATAAAGAGTGACGTCCCACTTAACTTCATTTTCCAGCATTTTATCAACAACTAAATTATAGTGTCAATTTTAGAAAAAATATATATTCAAATAATTTTTTAATTTTTATAAAAAAATAGAAACATTAAATACACTTAAAAATAAATATTTCATTAGTTTACATCATTTCAAAATTCAAAATATATACATCACTTTCTAGTGATTCAAGTTGAAAATTTAGATCAGTGTTGGCCATTTCCCTTATAAAAGTGTGACATAGCTTTGTACTTTTACCCAAAACCATATGCTAGGAAAAATGTTTAGGCTGGAAAGGCTTGAGAAAATCATAAATCCAAGTCCAAGATACCTAAGCCCTAGGATAAAACCCAAAGAGATGCTTAAGCATTTCTTGGTGGCTACAGAAAGGACATATAGGATCTTTAATTCCAATATGGGTCAATCTAGATCTAGAACCAATAGAAAGACCTTGGAAAAGAGTATACAAATCAAAGTGAAAAAACTTTGGCTCAAGAATGGCCAACCAAACAGTGTGAAATTTTCACTGCTAGACTGTTAAATGGGACTAAAGTAACCATCTTTGGTTGAAAGTAGGAACCATAGGAAAATGAGGTGATAGCCATGAATAACCCTTAAAAGATTTATAACTATGAAATGGTATGTTTGGATGCCATTTGTATTCTTTCCATGATGTTTTAAAGCAACAAACCCCAATTTTATGAATAATGTTTGGTAGCACAACATCAATAATCACCTAGAAAGTTTCATGATCGTGATTAAACAAATGAAATTTATCTTTGTTTGCTAACTTTACCAAGGTTTGTTTTGAATATGGAATTATAATATCTCATTCATCTCTATATCATCCATAGAGGAATGGACAAGTTGAGTCAAATAACAAAATATGATGAAGGTAATTAAAAGAATCATTGGTCAAAATAAGAAGGCATGAGATTCTAAGATCAGATAGGAAATATGGAAAGATAGAGTGACTCAAGAAAGGAATCCTTTTGAATTGGTGTATAGATTTAATGTTGTCCTATTGGTCAACATGATGATACATGTTTACAAGTTCATCTAGGAAACACATGAAGGTATAGATGATGCTATAACTTGTAGAATTAATTAGTTGATTGACCTTGATGGAAATAGAAGGAATACTAAGAAGATTAATTTGAAAGCATAACAGTGAATGAAATATCTATTTGACAAGAGGGAAAGCCTAAGAAAGTTTGAAATTGGAGACATGGTGTTGGTTTGGAATGCCACATCACACATGATAAAGGGAAACATGGTAAATTTGATCCCATGTGATTCGATCCTGTGACCATTGAGAATTCTTTTGGTGAGGATTATTATTTCATTAAGAGTCTTAGTGGAGAATTTCAAGAAATGCTAATGCATGGTCAATTCTTGAAGCATTATTTTTCTTGAGCTTTTGTTCATCTTTTCTATGCACAATAGGTTTAAGTTTTCCTAGGTACCTTGTGTCTTATGTTGAGTAGCCATGGTTTTTTGTTCCCCATGGTGAAATTTCTATATTTGTGTGTAGTTTGCATCCCAAAGTTCCCTAAATTCTTTCCATGTCCCATTGGAACATGCATCCCTAAACAAGAGCCACTATTGGAACCTATGTTTCCTAAAATATTTGTTGTCTATATGTTAGGTTAATCTTTTCTAGTAATCCTAAGCTCGGAAAGGTATACATTCTTTAAAAAAACCATGAAATAGTCTAGAATAACCAAAATTTTTAAAATAGTTGGAAAAAGCTAGATTATTATTTTAATTTTTTTTGCATTTGAGCACGTATGGATTTAAAAATTTACCCAAATCTCTAGGAACATTGCTAAGTCTACTTTAGTAAAAAGTTTCAATTAAAAATAATACATAGATAGAAAGAACCAATAAATAATCCTAGCTGTTGGTCTTTTTCATCAAAAAAAGAACCAACAACTCTCAGAATATAAAAGATATTCACAACCTCTAGATGAGATTTTCATATAGAACCAAAGGGGTTTCATCTTATAATCAAAGAAACCAATGGATTTTCATATACTAATCTCAATATCCAATAGATTTTCATCCACAGAAGAAATTTTAAGAACACAAGTGCTCAATACAAATTTTGATAGAGTTTTGATGTGATAAAAGATGGATAATCAAATAAGGAATTGTTAAACATTAAATATATGTTCCAAGATCAATTTGGGTTCCTAAAATACCAATAGCCCTTTTTTGAAGGAAATAAAATATTATTTAATGTTCCCTTTTCCATCTCCATAATTGCCAACTAAAAATAGTCCTTTTGGAAGGACATAAAATATTATTTGATGTTGTCATTTCCAACTCCATAACTGCCAGCTAAAAATAGTATGTAACTCCTCATTAACAACTTGTAATGAAATGTATCACATCTTTATAGAATCTTGCTAAATGTGAACTCTTGTAATTTGTAAAGACTCTTGAGAAAATCAATATCTAAAATAGAAGTGCCACCATAATATTTAAAATATTTAATATTTAATTGTCCCATTTAATCAACCTTGAAATTAAAATCATCATGGGACCAAAAAATAAATATTAAATAAATTATTTCTCTTTTTTTTTACCTTAACTCATGGAGAATATTGGAATGGACATTTTCTCCACAAAACTAATTTAATTCAAAATGGGACATGAAGTTGCCCCACTCAAATATTGCTTGTCTCATGTCCCATTTTCAGTTAAATTAATTTTGTGGAGAAAATGCCCTTCCAATATTCTCCATTGGTTAAGGTAAAACAATAATAATTTATTTAATATTTCTTTTGTAGTCCCATGATGATTTTAATTTCAAGGTTGATCAAATGGTCCAATTAAATATTAAACATTTAAATCTTGTGGCACTTCTATTTGAGGTGCTGAGTTTCTCAAGAGTCTTTGGAAACTCCTAGAGTTCATATTTAGCAAGATTCTATGAAGATGTGATAGAGTTCATGAAAACTTGTTAATGTTACAGACTATTTTTAGCTAGTATTTATGGAGTTGGAAACGACAACATTAAATAATATTTTATTTTCTTCCAAAAGGACTATTCTTAGCTAATAGTTATGGAGATGGAAAATGAAACATTAAATAATATTTTATTTCCTTCCAAAAAGGGCATTGAGATTTTGGGCACCTAAATTGATATGGCAACATATATTTAATATTTAGCAATTTCTCATTTTACTATCCATCTTTTATCATATTAAAAACTCTGACAAAATTTGTATTGAGAACTTGTGTTCTTACAATTTATTCTATGGATGAAACCCATTGCAGATTGAGATTAGTGAATGAAATATTGGTTTGTTGGATTAGAGGATGAAACCACTTTGGTTCTATATGGCAATCTCATCCAAAGGTTGTGAATATGCTTCATAGTTCAGTTTTCACCTTATTAGAGCAATTTGATGCAGAGTTATATTTTAGTTTGTAGTAGAGAGTTTTTCTATTGTGATGTAGATGTTTATATACCTTTGTTTATTCAAAAATTATATTTTTATAATAGAATAATCTTTTATATTTTGGGAGCAAAGTTTGTTAGCTACTTATGTGATTTGTAGTTTTTTCGGGTATTTTTAGATTGGATAATTTTTAGAATTTTTTACTATTGTTTATACTAGAGATATTGTTGTTTTGATAGCATATTTTTCATTTAAAAATTAAAAATTACATCAACAGAAGAAGATCTAATCATTTTTGTGCAAAATTGTCGAATTTGGGTGCAACATTTATGAATAAATTGCTATAATCTTTGTGGTATTTCAAGTTAATTAAGAAAATAATTTCATGAGGGTTTCAAATATCATTTCTATTTTTTTGTGGCTTGATATATTTTAAATAAATTTTAAAATATTTCTTACAATATTATTTGGGATATTACAGATAATGGAGCCAAAATAGAGTGCACAAGTTGGTGAATGGATTATTAAAAAGTTATGATAACTTATGATAGATGTAAGAAATATGCTATTTTAAGCCTATGGACTCATCTTGAGATTTTTGTGTTGGATTTGGCTTGAGATTTGGGTGTGATGCTTTTGATGGTTTTAGTTCATGGTCTTCCATTGATCATTTTGTGGTTTTATGTATTTGTAAGTGCTATTATGCTACTAGAAACTCTCCAAACACTATTGGTGATGCATGATGGTCGATATTTTTAGATTGTATTGCAATCTTATTATTATTGAGTTTTATTTAATTAATTAATTTTTTTTCTTTTGTATTTACCTCTTCTTATGAGTTATTTGCTTATTTTTATTTAATTAATTAATTAAATGAACAAGTGTATGTTTATTTAAAATATTTATTTATTTAAATATTTATTATTTTATTGATTTATTTTAAGCATAAATAAAACTTGGAAATAAACTAAAAATGTAGATGAAACAATGAACACAAATATTTTAAGAATTTGGACCATAGAAAGATAGAAGGCAAGCAATCAAATATGAAGACTCGAATGAAGTAGAAATACCAAATAAAATACTTGAGTATCAAGGAGCCTAAAAACTAAAATTACAGCAAACCATTTATATTCAAGAATATCGAAACCGACAACAATGATAAGTAGAACTAAGAAGATCAAGTACAAACAAAGCCAACCATAAAATTTCAAGAGGCCCTGAGTTTGAATTGGACTTGGGTGTGTTGTAGGCATGACACTTAAAACCAAATTCATCATAAGTTCCCCAAACATCTAATATAGAAACTTGAAGCAAAAGTGGTTGTTACTTGTTAAAAAGAGACAAATGACTAGATTTAATAATTTTACATCATATTGTAGATTATTTAGCTTCTTTAAAATAAAATTCAACAATATACCAGTCAAAGATTCTTTCACCATTTTCTAAGTCAAAGATTCTTTCACTATTTTCCAAGTTATAATATGTACAAATAAAAGTATCAAAATACATAATTTTAACAAATCTTTCAATTTTTTATCAAATTTTAACAACATAAACATTACACTTTCTATCAAATTTTATCAACATAAACATTACACTTCCTAACAATAAAAATATTAATTTACATATTCCTTTAATTGTTCTTTTAACTTATACCAAAGAAAACCTGTATGTTGAATATTTCTATAGTTATTGGCGTTGGCGTGTGTATCTCTACACTCTACGTAATGTACTAATGTTAACATCAAACGACTTATTCCACGAGTATGGTGATTACCACCAAACTTAATCCGAAATCTGCACCACCGACATGGCAATTCTTCAAACAATTATAAACTATTTAGAGCCGTCAACTTTGTGCTTTGAATATTACATATATGAACTCATATTTTAATAAAATCACCGCATATTGAAGAAGACGGGAGAGGAGCACAACAGGAGAAAGAAATGGTCCCAGTGTCAGCAAATGCATTTCAAATCTATTTAATTTATTATGGATTTCAAGTTAGCAGAGCAAAAATATCCTCTGGGTGCGTTGGAAGTTGTCCTGGCCAAAGTCAATATGTTTAATAAATATAAATGTTCTCGTCAGTGGGACATTCTATTAGATTCATTCAGTGCTTTACGTGAATCTGTGGTTTTGCTGTTTTTTTCCATATTCTGTTCTCTTTGTCCTTCCTTGTCGGTTTCGTGTGGGGGCTTCAGCCCTACATCATCTACTTACTCCCACTCTTGCCGAAATTTCTCATCTCCTTCCTAGCGTTGCCCCTGTAATTACTTACCAACTGATCACGCTCTATTTAAGCTCTGTGCTTTCGAACATCTCGGTATCGGTTTCTGCTTGGTTTTTCTAAGCTTCGCCTTGTTTATCCTAAATGGAGAACAGTGCAACAAGCTGCGGAGTGGCATGTTGGTGGCCATATGTACTAGTTCCGCTCACTTCCAGTGGGCGCGACTTATATAGCCCGGGGAGTTTTCAAGAAGATGATAGTATTTCTTCGTGGAAGCAATACCTGGTCATGCTGGTTTTTGCCGTGCTTTGTTCCGTAATCATCTCCTGGTGGAGTCCTGGCGGATGTGCATGGGCAGGAAAGAAGAAGAAGAAGAAGATTCCAGGGCCCAGAGGATGGCCAATTATCGGAAGCCTAATGGAAATGAGTGGTGGCCATGCTCACCGTACGCTTGCTAAATTGGCTACTATTCACAAGGCAAAAAAGCTAATGGCCTTCAGCTTGGGCTCAACTCCCGCAGTCATAACGTCGGATCCAGAGGTGGCACGAGAGCTCTTGAGCTCTCCTCACTTTGCGGACAGGCCCGTCAAACAATCTGCCCAGCAGCTGATGTTTGGGAGGGCAATAGGCTTTGCACCCAACGGCCACTACTGGAGGATGCTGCGCAGGATTTCGGCTGCTCATCTTTTTAGTCCACGAAGAATTGCTGTGCACGAATCTGGGCGTCAGGCGGACTGTCTGAAAATGTTATCGGATATACGCAATGAGTTCATGTGCAAGGGTGTCGTTAAGCTACGCCCACATCTCCAAGCGGCGGCTCTGAACAACATCATGGGAAGTGTCTTTGGTGCAAGGCTGGATGATAACAGAGAAGGCAGAGAGGTGAGGGAGATGGTGGAGGAGGGTTTTGAACTGCTGGGGGCATTCAACTGGGCCGATCATCTTCCATGGCTGCGGCTTCTTGATCCCCTGCAAATCCACGCCCGGTGCTCTCGACTGGTACCTCGCGTAAAGGCTTTCGTCCAACACATCATCCACCAACATCGACAGTCCACCGTGCTCAGGGACACCGCCGATTCAGATTTCGTGGATGTGCTCCTTTCCGTTCAAGCCCACGAAAACCTCCACGACGAAGACATCATCGCTGTTCTTTGGGTAAGAAAGCAACTATCATATTTATTTCTAGATCGATATATCACGCCCCCTCATAAAACTAATAAATATTTGATATCATAATATTCCTCACATACAGGAGATGATCTTCCGCGGCACGGACACCGTCGCTTTAGTTACAGAGTGGACAATGGCGGAGTTGGTATTGAACGAGGAAATACAAGGCAGAGCTCAGGCAGAGTTGGAGGCAGTCGTGGGGCGGGACAGAAGTGTACGAGATGAGGACATTGCGAGGCTTCCGTACCTGCAAGCGGTGGTGAAAGAGAGTTTGCGGATGCATCCGCCGGGGCCTCTGCTATCGTGGGCCCGCCTGTGCAAGGAGGAGGTAAATATAGCAGGTGGGATGCATATTCCGGCGGGAACTACAGCCATGGTGAACATGTGGTCCATCACTCACGACCCAGAAGTCTGGGAGTCGCCTCATGAATTCCGGCCGGAGAGATTTCTTGAAGAGAAAGTAGACGTTCGGGGAAACGACCTGAGACTTGCGCCCTTCGGTGCAGGTCGGCGAGTGTGTCCGGGAAAGGCTCTCGGCCTCACTACTGTTCATCTCTGGGTGGCAAAACTGCTCCACCATTACAAGTGGATTCCTTCTCACCAACACCCCGTAGATCTTACCGAGATTCTCAAGTTGTCCTCCCAAATGGTCACGCCTTTTATTGCGATTCCGGTCACCAGAGTACCTTCTGAAAATTGATTATAGGTTTGTGATTATACCAAAACTTGCAAGTGTTAGTGAACTTTCCAAACCAACACCTTCACCTAAACCTAAGCAGTTAATCCAAGATATCAATTTCGAACTGTTAGTCCAACACTTACGTTTCCATGTTCCCCTCTTCTTATATTATTCCTTACCGTTTCCATGTTCCTCTTTTCTTATATTATTCCTTTATGAGTTTACCGTTGCATGATAGTCTAGATGTAGCTTGCCTAACGACGAATCGTTACAGAGTAGCTTTAACACCGTTTGACTAGGTGCTTGTTTGATAATTGTTATTCACAAAAGTTTGTCAGATGAACTATGTATACAACACATGAAGCCATTAGCTGTACAAATACGCTTGAACATGTTTAGTAAATTTGTTTTACGAGTAAATATTTTATTTGTGTGGCTACCAAGAAGTTTAGATATCTGTGGGCCGCTTTAAGTATGCTATTTAAATTTGACTTAATATTGTTTAATTGAGCATTTCTTCTCCGAAAAGGCTTAATATAATTCTCAAGACACGTTTTAAAAAAAAAAAAATCTTGGAACCTTTTCAAGAGACGTTAAGAAATGATTATCAAGAATCTATCCCACGTTTCCAGTCAAAAGATGGGACATCGAGAATCTGTCTCATTAAATGAATATTGTGGATAGTTTTGATTTAATGGCTAATTTTCCTGCATTCATACCTATTCTCTCGCGATCATTTCGTATCATTTTATTCTATTGTGAAAAGTGTCTCTTAATATATTAATAAATGATATAATCTTATGTAAAACTGAGTTAGTTTTTTTGTTTTTTCGGGTCTTATATCATTTTTAAATCAATTACACATATTTTTTACACTTACAACTTATTTCCATTCATATGTTTACCTCTGTTACAAGAAATGCAACGGCATGGCCCCGTTTCCGTTTTAACGTGCAAAATGTCGTCACGGATGACCTTTCTAAGCCTACCGTGACGTTTCCAAATTGAAAAATAGATTTAAAAAAATTAAGGTAAATAAATGTTGAAATGTTTCCGCCCATAGAACATTGTTAAATTTTCCCTGAAGATCGAGCATCTCGCGTTTTGCGTTCTCCGTTTAAAAAACTCCACTAACTGCATTTTAAAAAAGACCAAAGAAAATCCATGTTTTTCTATACGTTATGGTACTTCTTGTTTAAAAAACTTCAATTTTTTTTTTGGTCATTTGGGCTGAAGATTGTGGAATGTCCAAGTATGAATTTTTTTAATTTTTAAAATGATATTTTGTTATGTTTCTTTTATTTTTATGTTATTTTCTATATAAATTATAATAGTTAAATCATATAATTATTTTTTAGAAATTTTGTTTTTTCTTATATACTTTATATATCCATCCATTTCTTATTTACAATATGTAAATATTCTGTTTGTTGTGGCAGCTATTTCCATTTCTCATTTCTGGTAAGATAGATGTTTACACATCCTTATACAATCTTTCCATCTACTTATTTATTACACCTATGCATATACATATTTCCATACACACGTTACTCACTTTGATTTAGCCCCTTTCGTGTTTTAGGACAATTTCACAGTTGGAGAGACATCTTCATAGTCATTGGCTCATCCTTCCAAATTTTAGTTTTTAAAATTTAAAATAGTTTGACTCACCTATACCCTTCTTGCCAAGCATTGCCTAAACACAAACTTGCATGATACATTGCTATGTCCTTGTATTTAAAGGCATTTAATGCACTCATTTACACATCTATGATTTAAGAATAGTATTCATGTATCATTTGCATATTATAC
Source organism: Cunninghamia lanceolata (assembly GCA_027924645.1). NCBI lineage: Eukaryota > Viridiplantae > Streptophyta > Pinopsida > Cupressales > Cupressaceae > Cunninghamia > Cunninghamia lanceolata. Next base: position 5,645,750 of record BSBN01000198.1, on the reverse strand, counting down.
TTAAATTGGAGCACCAAAAAGAATCTAGATTTGCATGAGCATTTCTAAAAACATATGCATTTATGAAGAATGTTGTTTTCTTAGTTATACAATTTCATAAGTAACCTAAGAGAACATATCCTGTAATGACATATTGAAATCCCTACCAAAGTATTCATAAATATCACATGATCCCTTAAATATCAAAGAAGCAAAATAAATTAAAGCCAATAAAACAAAGTAAGGAACAAAAGTTTGAAAATTTTGTAGTCCAAGTTTCTAGGTGTAGGATACAATCATAGACTTGTCCTTAAACCCTAAACTCATCTTTATATAAAGTAAAAAAAAAATTCTAATCACAAGGTCATTACAAATTATTTAATTTATTAATACCTACTATATTTAATTAACTCAAACTAATTTGTTCTTAATTATTTACATTTATTTAATGAACCTAGGTCAATCTTAAGGAAACCTTATTTTCCTTTATACTTAGATAAATTTTGGTGACTAATAATTCTTTCAACTATAATGTTCTTTGTTTCATCTATTAATCTTCACATCCTTAGTGATTACAGTTCCCATCTTCACATAAAAATAATGGGGGCATTATAAAGTGGTAAAGGTAACATCTTAGAGATAAAACACGCCATAAATCAAATTTCTATGACAATTAATAAATTAGACAATTGATATGATAATTAATTATATAAATTAATTGGTTTTAGATAAAGCATTGAATCAAATCCTAAAATTAATAAAGAGAAAAGGAGGTGCTTAGCTATGTATGTGTTAATGTATGCTTTTTAAAAAATAGCTTATGTGATCCAAGTCAAACTTTTGCTTTTAGATCTATGATAGTGGAGCTTGGACAAATTAAAAAATGAGCTATGCTTTATCAAGGGTACTAAATTACACATGTGGCCTTACTTGAAATGCATGACCTTGGACCTAAATTGGAAACCTTATGTTAGGGTAAATAGATTTTACCTTGCTTAAGTTTTACTTAGGCTTAAATAATTGGTTTGGGAAGGGATTCTGATGCAGAGGAAACACAACAGAAGCTTACAAATGGGAAGGAGGAGTCATTAACACAACCAGCATGTTAAAATCCTGGACATGCAGTATGTAATACCTATCGGCTTATCATCATCATCATATTTCTTGCTAACACAGACAGCATCATCATATTTCGAAGAGGCATGAAATATCCTCCTGCTAACTACTGTTCACTTCCTTATCACCTTTCGTCTTTCGCCTGTCAGCAGCATCATCACATTCGACAAGCGCAAACATCCTCCCATATATCTTGATGGCGACAACTTGCAGCACCTTTCCCTCGATGCTTACGTCACCTCGATATCTGACCACTTAACCAAGCAGCATCAGGATATGACTTATCAGGTCATATTGAAACATCCTGATGATGATACTCAACTTTATGCCGATGACTTACGCCGATGCCAAAACACTTAGCGACAGTAGGATAAACTTGCATAGGGTGATATTCGCAATATCCTGATGATGATGACGTCACTTGCACCTGATGATGATGTCAATAGGATATAAGACACTTATATCCTCCGCAACATGATAATGCATATCCGGTGATCTTTTCAATATCCTGATGATGACCTTTCCGGTCCTTAGCCAAAAAGTGAACTTTCACTCCTGCATGCGATAGCGACATGCGGACGATGGATACACACGAAAGATGATCCTGACGATGATATACACACTGAGTATATATCCAACCTATATCATCCTGATGCACTTGAAACATACAGTCTTCGTCAGCTTCATAACCCGATCCGAATAGCGATATACTCGTAGATGACGATATGATTCACTCCGTCTGGAAAAGCACATGCAGATCCCTGTATATCCGTCAGCTGCATGCAAACTCACAGAACCGCACAATTTTACAAAGAAAACATGATGATTGGGCCGGATCACCTTCAGATCAAAACTTAACAGTTTATCTTCCTAAATCCTAGCACATGAGGATGCTAGGTTGATTCACAGCATGCTACCAATCGATCTCCCACACAATGAAATGCATAAACAGAAAACTAAAATACAACCTAAACTAACATGCATGACCATTCCACCGATTCACAGAATCAATCGGTGGAAGGGTTGAAAGAATCCATTAACCTGTAATCAGAACAGAAATCAAAACATAAACAGCTGATAAACCAGATAATGCAATTGATGAGATCTTATTTAGATGAAACACAAATGTCCTGTTTCTACAATACTATCGAACAACAATGTTTCACAATGTCTGGACTGATCTCTGGATCTCACTCAATCACCAGTACAACATAACATAACTACTACTCTCTGATATGATCTCATACCCTAACTGATCTGAGTTATTTATAGCAATATCCTACGAGTACTACCAACTCGGTTTCCCAGCGGCTGGGAGCTTCCAAGCAGCTGGGAGAGGACAGCTCAGACAACCTGATCACGAACTCTAACTACCTGCACACTCTCCTAGGTTGATCTAATACATATGCATTGGTCCAATGGACCTTATTACATGATGAAGTCAAACATGCTAAAAATAGACTAATGTCCTGTCATGTGGACAATGAACCTATATCCTGTCTTGTAGGGGTGCTCCTGCACCATACTCCCCAGAAGAAGAAATCTCAAGTCCACTTGAGATGAGAGTATGAAGATCTGCACCATGTTTCTAGATCTGCTCTTCAGTCATCCAGACTGCTTCAGAATTAGGTTTTCCCTTCCACGAGACTAGATACTCCAAGTACTATTTGTTCCGGGTCTGTTTGACCACTCTGGTGTCCAAAACCTTCTGCAACTGTGGAGGATCATGCTTGGGAATGTCATCATTGACTGTATCCTGTAGGAGTTCCTGATCTGCATCTGGATAAGACTTGTATGGAGTTAAATCACATACATTGAATATAGGGGACAAACCAAGATCAGGGGGAGTTGTATCTCATAAGCATTCTGTCCATGCTTGTGCAAGATCTGACATGGTCCAACTTTTCTCTGCATGAGTTTAGTATATTTTCCCTTAGGAAGTCTGTCCTTCTTCAAATGAACCCATACCAAATCTCCAACATCAAACTGTACATCCTTCTTCTTTTTATCAGCATATTCCTTATACTTCAAGGTGGTTTGTTGTAGTTGGGTCTTGACTTGATCATGAACCTCTTTGATGGCTTTGGCAAAAGCTTCTCCTTCTGCACTAACAGGGTGTACTGTAGATGGATCTCTCAATTCCAAAATTCCTCTTAGATGCATACCATAAACTATCTGGAAAGGTGATTTCCCTGTGCTCCTATTGACAGTATCATTATAGGAAAATTCAGCTTGAGATAGAATATTATCCCACTTTTCTCCATGTTGTTTTGTCAAACATCTAAGCAAATTTCCTAAGGAACGGTTCACTACTTTAGTCTGTCCATCCGTTTGAGGATGATATGCAGAGGAAAAAGACAAATTTGTTCCAAGTTTCTTCCAAAGAGTTCTCCAGAAGTGACCAATAAACTTCACATCCCTATCTGACACTATGCTCAATGGCAATCCATGGATCCTGACAATCTCCCTGAAAACAAATCTGAAATGTATGAAGCATCAGCAGTGGTTTTGCATGGCAAGAAATGTGCCATTTTGCTGAATCTATCTAGTACAACAAAAACACTGTCAAACCCTTTCCTTGTCCTTGGTAAACCCAAGACAAAATCCATACTTATGCTTTCCCATGGTCTGGAAGGAATGGGTAAGGGCTGATATAAACCTGCATTAGTCGACCTGCCTTTAGCTTTCTGACATATCACACATGTCTCTACAAACTTTCTGACATCTGATTGTAACTTAGGCCAAAAGTAATGTCTTTGGACAAGATCAAGAGTCTGATCTAGACCAAAATGACCTGCCATAGCTCCACAATGTTTCTCCTTAATGATGTTTAACCTCATAGAACACCTTGGAATACATAACTATCCACCTTTGAACAACAATCCATCCTGAATCAAAAATTCAGAGAATTCAGCATGATATTTCTCTCCAAAAGAAGTACATACATGATATATCTCCCCAAAATCTTCATCAGTCTCATACATGGTCTTTAGTGAATCAATGCCAACACTTTCTAACTGAATCTGGTTGACTGTGAGAACTCTCCTGCTCAAAGCATCTGCAACTTTATTCTTGACTCCTTTCTTATGCTTCAATGTAAAAGTAAACGCTTGTAAGGTTTCTACCCATTTCATGTGTCTGTGGTTCAGCTTTTCCTGGCTGTTTATGAAACTCAGAGCCTGGTTATCTGTGAATACTATGAATTCCTTTGGCATCAAGTAATGCCTCCATTTCTTGAGTGACTGGACTAAAGCATACATTTCCAAATCATATGATGAATACCTCTTTTTAGCATCATTGAGCTTCTCACTGAAAAATGCAATAGGTCTACCTTCTTGGCTGAGTACTGCTCCAATGGCCATGTGACTGGCATCACATTCCACCTGAAAGATTTTGTTAAAGTCTGGAAGTGCAAGGACTGGCTGCTGTGCCACCTTCTTCTTTAATGTTTCAAAAGAATCATCTGCTCTTTGAGTCCAAACAAATCTGCACTTATGTCCTCCTTTGATGGTATCAAGCATGGGTGCACAAATATGACTAAACCCTCTTATAAACTTCCTATAGAAGGTTGCTAACCCATGGAAACTTCTGACATCATTCATAGTCTTTGGGGTTGGCCAAGACAATATGGCACTTACCTTCTCCTTATCCATTTGTAACTTTCCTTGTGAAATGACAAAACCCAAATATGTGATCTCCTCTTGCATGAACAAACACTTGTCTAAATTTATCATCAGTTGCTCTTCATGTAACCTCTTAAGAACCAAATCTATGTGTCTGAGATGTTCTTCTTTTGTGTTGCTGAAAATCAGAATGTCATCTAGATATACTATGACAAACTTATCAATGAACTCTTTCAAAACCTCATTCATCAACCTCATAAAAGTACTAGGTGCATTAGATAAACCAAAAGGCATAACCTTCCATTCATATAACCCTTCATTAGTTTTGAATGCTGTTTTCCATTCATCTCCTGGCCTAATCCGGATCTGATGATATCCACTCTTCAAATCTATTTTTGTAAAATACTTAGCACCTCCCAAACAGTCAAGTAAATCCTCTATCCTAGGGATTGGAAACCTATACCTGATTGTGATCTTGTTAATAGCTCTGGAATCTGTGCAAAGCCTCCAAGTACCTTCCTTCTTTGGTGCTAGTACAGCTGGTACTGCACATGGACTTAAACTTTTCCCAATCAGACCTAAATCCAATAATTCTTCAATTTGTCTGGCTACTTCTGCATTCTGTTCTGGAGTTAGTTTATAGGCTGCTTTGTTTGGAAGTGTTGACCCTGGAATTAAGTCTATGCAGTGACTAATATCCCTGACAAGTGGTAGGGATCTTGGCATTCCTTCTGAGATGATACCTTTGTATTTATCCAATAGCTCTTGGATAGCTGGGTCTATGAACCTTTGCTTTTTCTCTTCCTTGACTTCTTGCTACTGTTCTTTATTCACCCTCATACATGGGATTAGGGCATATGCAACTGCACCTTCTGCTGCTACTTCTTTCATGAACTGTTTACCTTCCATCAGCATTACCTTCACCTCTTTTCCTTTAGATTTCTCCTCCTTCTCCGTCAATGGTAGTAACTTTATAACCTTACCATCTTTAGTGATTGTATAGGTGTTTCTAACACCATCATGTTGTGCCTTCAAATCATACTGCCATGGTCTACCAAATAAAAGATTGCAAGCATCCATCGTGGTAATGTCAAACAACAACTTATCCTTATATGCTCCAATCTGAAATTCTACCCAAGCCTGCTCTTCTACAATTGTCTGTTGACCTTGGGTAAGCCATGAGACTTTATATGGGGATGGGTGAAGCAATCTCCTAAGCTTAAGCTTTGTCACCATTTCTTCAGACACAAAATTTTCAGTAGAACCAGAATCAATCAAAACTTTACATGCCTTACCTCCTGCTTTGCAAATGGTCCTGAAAAGAGACTTTTGTTGAGGGGATTCTTTGTCAGGTACCTTCATGGTAGTCATTGTTCTTCTCATCATTAGGGACTCTCCACTTTCTGGGTATCCATAATTATCAGGAACATTCACACTCTGAAAATCATTAGAGCCTGTCATACTTTGATTATCAGGTTCTTGGACCAGATTTGTTCTCCTTTCTCGTGTTGAGCTTGTGGCCTTTTCTGGACATTTGCTGGCTATATGGCCTTCTTTGTTACAGTTATAACATCTGATGGATCCTCTGCCCTGGGATCTTCCTCTGAAAGGTCTTCTACCTCTGAAGTTTCCTTGCTGACTATAATTTTCCCCCTGGTTCTGACTATTGTTTCCCTTACTATTGTCATGACTGGATTCTCCTTGATATCCATGTCCATGTCCTCTACCTTTAAAAGGACCTCTTCCACCCCTTTGTTGTCTTCCTCTTCCTCTATTGTGTTGTTCTTGTTTTCTCTTTAACTTCTCTTCCACTTTCAATGCCAACTGAAAGCATTTCTGAACTGTATTTGGATTATGTAGACTTAAATCTTCCTGAATGTTGAACCTCAATCCATTAAGGTATCTGGCTACCTTCTCGTCTTCACTTTCCTTTACCTTTTTTTTCATGCAAAGTTTCATGAATTCTTCTGTATATGAGCTGACATCTAGCTCCTTCTGCTTTAGGTTTTGCTTCCTCTTGTGTAATTGGATACTGTAATCCAATGGGACATAAGCTTCCTTTACTAATGCCATCATTTTCTTCCATGTAGTGACTCTACGCTTTCCTTCCTGTACTCTATCATCTTGGATGAAATTCCACCATGTCAAGGTAGCTTCTTTCATTTTTGACTGGGCTATTTTCACCCTCTGTTGTTCTGGTATCTCCTCTGTTTCAAAGAAATTGTTCAAGGAGTCTATCCACTCCATCACTGAATCAGGTTCCATCTTTCTTGTAAACACTGGCAAATCCAATTTCACATCCATGGTTCTCCTCTCCATGGCCTTGAGGGCGTTCAACAGTGGTCTCTGGTCTGCAGGAACGACCTCCTCGTTCCAACTAGGGATCTCTTCTTCTTCCCTATCTTCTTCTCTACCAGAACCTACTCTGCTCCTCAACTTCTCTAACTCATCCTTCAATTCCTGATTCTGAGCCTTCACAGCCTTGCTCTCTGAAATCTGTTTCTTTACCAGAACTGCCAACTCAACGTTGGTCATCCTTGCCAGAATCTCAGATGTTCCTTCTTCATCTGACATCCTGCTATATCCTTATCTTTTCCAGAAGATCCTTCCTTTGCTCTGATACCACTATGATGCAGAGGAAATGCAACAGAAGCTTACAAATGGGAAGGAGGAGTCATTAACACAACCAGCATGTTAAAATCCTGGACATGCAGTATGTAATACCTATCGGCTTATCATCATCATCATATTTCTTGCTAACACAGACAGCATCATCATATTTCGAAGAGGCATGAAATATCCTCCTGCTAACTACTATTCACTTCCTTATCGCCTTTCGCCTTTCGCCTGTCAGCAGCATCATCACATTCGACAAGCACAAACATCCTCCCATATATCTTGATGGCGACAACTTGCAGCACCTTTCCCTCGATGCTTACGTCACCCCGATATCCGACCACTTAACCAAGCAGCATCAGGATATGACTTATCAGGTCATATTGAAACATCCTGATGATGATACTCAACTTTATGCCGATGACTTACGCCGATGCCAAAACACTTAGCGACAGCAGGATAAACTTGCATAGGGTGATATTCGCAATATCCTGATGATGATGACGTCACTTGCACCTGATGATGATGTCAACAGGATATAAGACACTTATATCCTCTGCAACATGATAATGAATATCCGGTGATCTTTTCAATATCCTGATGATGACCTTTTCGATCCTTAGCCAAAAAGTGAACTTTCACTCCTGCATGCGATAGCGACATGCGGACGATGGATACACACGAAAGATGATCCTGACGATGATATACACACTGAGTATATATCCAACCTATATCATCCTGATGCACTTGAAACATACAGTCTTCGTCAGCTTCATAACCCGATCCGGATAGCGATATACTCGTAGATGACGATACGATTCACTCCGTCTGGAAAAGCACATGCAGATCCCTGTATATCCGTCAGCTGCATGCAAACTCACAGAACCGCACAATTTTACAAAGAAAATATGATGATTGGGCCGGATCACCTTCAGATCAAAACTTAACAGTTTATCTTCCTAAATCCTAGCACATGAGGATGCTAGGTTGATTCACAGCATGCTACCAATCGATCTCCCACACAATGAAATGCATAAACAGAAAACTAAAATACAACCTAAACTAACATGCATGACCATTCCACCGATTCAAAGAATCAACCGGTGGAAGGGTTGAAAGAATCCATTAACCTGTAATCAGAACAGAAATCAAAACATAAACAGCTGATAAACTAGATAATGCAATTGATGAGATCTTATTTAGATGAAACACAAATGTCCTGTTTCTACAATACTATCGAACAACAATGTTTCACAATGTCTGGACTGATCTCTGGATCTCACTCAATCACCAGTACAACATAACATAACTACTACTCTCTGATATGATTTCATACCCTAACTGATCTGAGTTCTTTATAGCAATATCCTACGAGTACTACCAACTCGGTTTCCCAGTGGCTGGGAGCTTCCAAGCGGCTGGGAGAGGACAGCTCAGACAACCTGATCACGAACTCTAACTACCTGCACACTCTCCTAGGCTGATCTAATACATATGCATTGGTCCAATGGACCTTATTACATGATGAAGTCAAACATGCTAAAAATAGACTAATGTCCTGTCATGCGGACAATGAACCTATATCCTGTCTTGTAGGGGTGCTCCTGCACCAGATTCCCGTTAGGGTAGTTTTATCAGTTAAAAGATTACCTGTCATATTTCTCTTGCCTTTAAATATGCACATTTGTACATTTGTAGAAATCAATCTTGAGCAATAATCATTTCTGCATCATTGTCACTTTATCTCCATTGCATTTCTCTTATGGTGTTCATCTTCTGGTTGGATCCTAGCTGCCCTATCCCAACATAGTATTAGAGATAGCAACCTAGAACCCTCACTCGTATCTAGAGAGGAATAATGGATTGTGAGATCAATTGATCATTTCTGTATTAGAGATTCAAAGGGTTACTGACAGAATCGTCAGGCCAAAATTCTCCATCACCAACGATCAGAAAGTGTTAGGGAATCATTAAAAAAAGGAGGGTGCACTAATCAACATAGTCCATTTGTATGTAGATCTGGAGGCTAGCAATAGCTCAAAACCTCTCCCCTCGCTTCTACTTATTCATGAAAGGAGGCTTACAAACCAGCATTTTGACCGATTCTTATACTCAGGAGCAGACTTTAGCATTTTAAATGTTTTGCCAAGAAATATTTCTTAGGGTTTGTCTTTACATAGTTGGAGGTGGGCTTGTGCACAAGCCTTCTTTGGGTGTGGACAGGGACATATATCCCAGATTGCTCCCACGGAGAAGTTGTTTCCACTTTATATTCACCAACACTTGCATTGTCTAGTAAAGTTGTGGAAAGCTTGTGGTGTCTACAATTGCATGCATTCTTGGTGGTGAGATTGAAGACTGATTGGCACGATTGCCATAATATTTTGCAACACATCTGTTGCTTATTTTTCGCTCATTTGCAGCAGGTAGTCATGTGGTGACCAAGGGTCAATCTACCCTAGGGCTTAATTTAGCTCCCTCATTCATGCATTAAGCACCATATCGGTGAAATTCTTCCACGAAGGATATCTTGGGCATTTGAAGTCTAATTTTTGTGTTTTGCATATCAACAGAAAGCTGACTTCACCAAGCTCGCAGTGGTGTAGGTCAATCTGCCTAATTTCACCGTTCATCATCATATATTTGGATTTTTTGAAGGTACTATCTTTGTGATGTTTTGAAGAATCATAGCTTAATGGGTTTTTCTTTGGAGAAAGGGAACTATGAGCAATGGAGTGATTACATCCTCACACATCTTAGTGAGGACAATCTATTGTCGTATCTCTATAATCATGTTCCTATTCCTGGCACACCTCATGAGTATCAAATTTGGAAAGGCTATAGGGCTAGAGTCTTTAGAGTTATTCTTGAGCATCTAGATGATGACTTTTTGGAGTCTATTATCCATCTTGAGTGCCCTTATGCTATTTGGACCTATATTCGAGACTCATATGGAGACCATGATCCTCCACCATCTCTCGTTGCTTCTCTTTCCAACTCTAATGTGCCTCATTATCCTTCAAAGAAGTTAGACCATGCTTGTGATCCTTTGGACATTTATGAGACCTTAGATGTGGTTATAGTTGCTTCAGAGGTTGTTGATTCTTTGTCAGAGATAGTTGATCCACCTTCATTGAGTACTTCCATCATTCCTGATTAGCAGGATTCATGGTGTCTTCCTGATTGGGATTCTTATTTGCCAGACATTGGTTCATTGTTCATGGAATCTCACATTTCAGACTTGGAAGACACATTTGAGGGATTAATTTTCCTATTTGATGATAGTTGTGGTACAACTGTTGTCACTCCATCTTTGTCTTTGGAGAATGTTCTATATCAGTTTCCACATAGTTCCAGTTTGTCACCTTCTTTCTTGATTAGGGATGTACCTGATTGGATTGTGGCATCATCATTCTATCTAGACAAGGAGACACATGAGCATTTTTTGGAGACAACATCACCATCATCATTTTTCATGCTTCCATCTTTCAAAGCATATCGTGAATGGGAAGCATACCTGCATATATACATAGTTTTGTTTCTTCCAAAAGGGAGACAAGTTGTTTGTCGATGTTGGATCATGTTTTGTCTTCGGGCACTTACCATTTTTGCAGGTGATTACACATTGTGGGGGGGCTACATAGTCTCTCTCTTTCCCTCTTATGGGAGGGCCATTAATTATATATACATGATGTATGTAATACTTGAGGGGTATTAGTGAGTCCACCATACATCATTTAATTTTTCACATATTTGTGAATGGGTACCTAACATGGCCTAGTTGCCGAGACCCATATATATTGCATTTTGCATGTTAAGATTTGCATAATAATTATTCTCCCTAAGTTGCACTTAAGGGGGGGTGTTAGGGTAACATAGATTCTACCTTGCTTAAGTTTTACTTAGGCTTAAATAATTGGTTTGGGAAGGTATTCCCATTAGGGTAGTTTTATCTATTAAAAGATTACCTGTCATATTTCTCTTGCCTTTAAATAGGCACATTTGTGCATTTGTAAAAATCAATCTTGAGCAATAATCATTTCTGCATTGTTCTCACTTTATCTCCATTGCATTTCTCTTGTGGCATTCATCTTTTGTTTGGATCCTATTTGCCCTATCCCAACACCTTAAAATAGGTACTTCTAGATTTCAAAAATCTATTCACGGGCCTCTAGGAAAGTGCATGGAAATGGAGGGGAAAAATGGGTCTTAAGTGACCACTTATTTTCTTGAAAACAACAAAAACTTGAACTTTGAAAATTAATTAGATATGATTACACTCAAAATCCAAATATAATTTAAGAATAAAATAATGACATTTTGAATCTAGTTTATAAATTGCTAAGATTTATAAAAAATGGTGTATTTTAAGTAGGTCAAATAGTTACATTTGTAAGAGTTACTTTTATTTTCATTGAAATAACACAAATAGTTATATGTACTCCTACCCTTTCTTAAATTTTAATAAGTATTTTGTAAAATGCTTTGGTGAAAAGTTAGATAAAGACCATGTAGTAAGTGAGATATTTTTCTTCTAATTTTAATATATGTGTGTATTTAACTAAATTTTGAAGTGCACACATCATAAAAAATGAAACACTAAGTATATTCTCCCATAATTTTGAGAAAAGTAATAAAAATTTAAATATTAATTTCCTCAATGTGTAGAGAAGGACGTGTAGGACATGGTTATGTAGTTTTCTTAATTTGGATGATTAAGTTAGACTATATATAGAAAAATAATACATGTTTTTTATAGCATATAAAGAAACTACTGAAAGTAATTGAAGATAAAAATTTTAATTTATTTAGATTTTAGAAAAATGTACATGATTATAAAGATATGCCATAATTTGATATCATTGTAGTGTTTTCACATATTTGTGTTCTTGAATACATGTAGCTAGTAAAGATAAAGCTTGACATTTGTGTGTTTTATAGAAAATATGGGTTTTAGAGCCTAATATGCAAGTCAAACCTAGAAGTTCAAAAACATAAAGCTATGAGTCTAAGAGTAGGATTTTCTTTTCTTAGAATATAAAGTGCATGCATTATAACATTTATAATCATCAAACTATAGTGTGATTACATTATAATGCACTAATGTCTCATCCAAAGAATAATACATGTATTTTAAATAAAATTGCTATGGTGCATCAAAGGTAAATGCTTCTACACAACCACCGCCAAAAAGTGAGATAAATGTGTAAAGAAAGAAACACCTCTTGTACAACCAATTGACAATGTGTGTAAAAAGTACAAAAAAATTATCAAGAAGAGACCCCTATGTTAGAAAAATGAAGTCATGAGGAAATAATGAAAAAATAAATGAAGAATGTTATAATGACACGTTTTGGAATGAAGATGTTCTTTTAGAGGATGACAATCCTCTTAGATTTATTTGATGATTCATTAGCACTCATATAAACTATATAACTATATAGCTATATTTCTAGTTTCATTTTGTCTTTTTATTATTTCTTTATAGTTTGGCCTTTCTTATTATGACTTGTTTATTATCTTTTGCATTCTCTCATTTCACCTTCTATACATGTTGCACGTGTTCACTTTTCCTCCAATTGTGAGGCATCTTTTTTATTTTACTTTTTATATTATCTCATGTTCTTTCTTTTTTTTTCCTTGCCCATTACTATGACCTTCGATGCCATATTTTTTTTTTTTTTTTCTTATTGCCCTATTTATTTCTACTTATAATTGTTATTATCATATGCATCCTTATGTTGCTCATGATTTTTTCTACCCATGCTTCTCATGTTTCTCTATCTATGAGCTCACACTTGTGATTTATATTTGCCTTACATATTTAGTCATGACCCATGCCTTACAATCCTTGTCATGATTTTTCTCTACACTTTAGCATCTTTATAATGTTTCAATGTTGAAAACAATTTATATATTCCCATTTATGAGACTTATCATGACACTCCCTTATGTTAATCTCACTCTCCTACAATTATTGCTTATATATCATGTTGCCATTACATGTTATTTCATTGTCCTATCATGCTTCTAGATCTATTGAGACATCATTCCTTCTCACACAACCTTATGCTCACATTTCATATCATGTTCTTACAACTACTTTTTACATTAGGGACACCATACCTTCCCTAAGTTATATGTGGGATAAAGCACAATAGTGCATCCCACTCTTGGAACAATCATAATTTTTTCTTGAAATCACATTTTTAAAAAAATATATGGGGATATTAGATCAAATTCCCTTATATTGAAATTCCCTTTGTGGAAACTTTGGACATAATCTCCTTCGCTTCTATAAAAATGTTGTCAAAAAGGTAATTTCACCTCACCTCTTGGGTGGACATAGGAAGTCATCTAAATATGCCATTTTGTAGGTAGCTAGGTAGCCTTGAGTATCATCTTTCCAAAAAGTATAATAAATTATATTTTTTAATAATTTAATTTTAATTTTTTTTATCAACATAGGTCCATTATAAAGAACAATAACCCCTATTGAAGACATAAGGAAAATTATAAAATGTCAAAAAAATCTTTAAAATATATTGCAGTCCACATGGATGTCCTTGTTTGAATGCAAAATAAATTAATTTTGATATATACACTAAGAGAAATATATTATGATAAAAAATAGATCTTAAATTTTTATTAGTGCCAATAAAAAGATTAGTAATAAATAAAATACTCACTAAAAAATTACCAAAAACATCTATGCACTAAATATTAGGAAGAATCTTATTTGAGGTGAGATTTATGCATTATAGTAAAAAGTCAGTAAAAAATAATTGTAAAAGAATTATTGAAATAGTCAAAAACGATAGAAATAGCATTCTAAAAATTTAGAAAATTATAAATTTAATCTACATAGAAAATTTCACAACTCATTAGCCTACATTGTCCTTAAATTATTGACCATTTTTTGGTATAATTGATAAAAATGTTGAATGATAGAAAATGTTGATTTTGATAGCCCAATAATGCTAAAAAGTGAGACACATTGTTGTGGTCTCATCCGTGTATTACATGGTCTTTTACTCACCTTTAGGACCATTTACACTCTATGGTTTTCCCAAACTTTTGGCAACCTTATATTATATTATTTTCATTCTTATCACCTATGTGACTACATGTTATATCCTTATCTTTTTCCTATATTGAGTGCAACCTTGTCTTATGCACCTCGATGATTATTTCTAATTTATGTATATTTCATGCTTATCATTTGATATTATCCTACTTGCTAGTGACACAATGTTATCAATGACATTTATTAGATGACTTGAAATGAGCTATGTGCTTAAACATCTCCTTAGATCAAATTTATTTTTGTTAAAAAAATTCCTTTTCTCTAATTTCTTGCACACTTTGTATGCAACCAATTGGAGGGAGTGTATTGTCACTAATGTTCTAGACATCACACTATGCTAGACAAAGACTTGTTACTATATCTAGTTAGATCTTGATCTCATTACTACTAGAATGAAAATTGGATTTACTACTTAGATTGGATTTACATTACACGGTTTGATTTAGGTAACATATTGCATTACTATTGAAGTTTAGATCACATTTACACCCCTAAGGGGAACCATATTACTACCATTGAATTAGGCGATATATTACCATATCACTTTCCATATAGGTATAATTCCTACCCATTTTCCTTTTCCTACTTTCTCATTTTTCCAAAATAGTTTTTAAAAAATGTTATTTATGCTTCATTGTATATATATTTTTTCTATTTTGTAGTTCCTTATGGAGTGCTCATGTCAACGTGAGGAACACACAAAGATTTCAAGATGGTTGCATTATTTTACATGGGCTCCCATATCCTTTTATGTATAAATATTTACTTTTCATGTTGGATACTAATGTTTATATACTTTGGAATACATGTTCATGCTAGATTCACATGTACTTCAAATCTAGGGGGCAAGGGTGGTAGGGGCAGGGAGGCATGTCTAAAATTTGCATTCCTATGTTAATTCCCATTTAGGTTTTGGTCCATTTTGATGGAATGTCTCTATACAATTACATATTGACAAGTGACACATTCTTGTGATAGATTTGTCTCATTCCTTGATTCCTATATATCCCCATTTACTCGTACTTATACACATTTTCATACATTCAAGCTCATCCCACTCCTACTAGCACTTATTTCCTTGCATTTGCCATATTATTAGCCCACATTTTCATGTAATTGTTGCAAACCCCAAGAATTTTATTTCTCTATCTTGGGTCAATCCCATGGTGCTCTATTTGATCCTTAACCACCTGGGATTGACCTTAAAATTTAAAATTTAAAATTCAAATACCTAACTTCTACCTTATCCTACTAGCCATTGGGAATTGAATTTACACATACTAGAGATCACATTAAACTTGGCCGTAGAATTTTGTTGTTTGCTCAATCAGATCTACACATTAAAGGATGAATATGCACTACTTGAGATCAACTCGGGAAATTCCTAATTTGTTATGATTCCAAGATAATGAGCACAATGAGGATATTATTTTATGGAAATTGGCAAATTGATTCAGCACATATTTAGCTTCGATGTTTGTGAGATTAATTTGAGAGTTAAGTACACCTATGCTTCTCAATTAATTTTAAAAAACAATATTTCAATTTATCAATGCCCAACTCTTTGACTTCTTAATTAAATCTAGATTAACTATTTTTTTGGCTAAATACATTTATTTAATTAACCTAGATTTATATAAAAAGGATTATACACCCTTACAAAAAATTAAAATAATTTAAACATTCAAATATATATATATATATATATATATATATATATATATATTGTATGCATTTATTTTCAATTAACCTATATATATATATATATATATATATATATATATATATATATATATATATATATATATATATATATATATATATATATATATATATATATATATATATATATATATATATATATATATATAGATATATTGTATGCATTTATTTTCAATTAACCTAGATTTATATAGAGGGGATTTAATTCCCTTATAAAAATAAGAATATTTTAAATATTCAAATACCCCATATGTATGTATGTATGTATGTAATATTTAATAATTTGATGTAAAACTTATATTAATAGATTTTTGTAAGTGTGTTCATTCATTACAAATCACACCTTCCAACAATTACAACCATGCCTCTCAACATAATTATTTTTCTTTTTGTTTTCTCTTTTTGATGATAAACTCAAGGATTTTTAGCCTAGATCAAGCGAGTGAGACCACAACTAAGGGACCTCTTCCAAAGTCATTATCACCTTTTTCCTTGTTTAACATAGGTAGCACAAGGCCTGTGAGCGCAACAACCCAACAAGAGTTTGAACTTTGGTGGTGTGACAATAAGACCGCATTTTTAATGGAAGATCTTAAATAGCTAGTGCATTGTAAGTGCACTAATAGTCAAAAACTTACCTATAGGTCGACACAAATCAACTATATCCAAAACTAGGTGATTTGAAACAGTCGATCATTATCAGTTGAATAGGTCGAACTAGGGCCTAAGTTTGACAATCGATCTTGCCTATCAAGCAATTTTTTATGATAGTTATCTATTCAATGGTACCTTTAAAATACTATGACATACCTTAGTATAAGTAAATTATATAAAAACCAAATACATATATCAACATAATCCTATATAGATTTTGACAATTTATCCAAAATCTCTCCTTTCAAATGATACAATCTTTTTAAAATTTTGATTGTATTTTACAGCAAAAAATGCCTAAATACAACTATAGAACTATCAAATTTAGTGCCCACTGTAAACAACCAAGTGCATTGTAAATGATCGATTGTACGGTTTTTGCAACCAGTCCTCCAGTCGACAAATGTTTACGAGCAAATAGACTCAGAATCCTTCGACTAGCACGTCCGTATCGGTCGTCAATCTGTTTTCGACCAAAATCGTTGGTCCGTATGAATTTCGACCAGTTGGTCATTTACAACGCACCGGCTGGTTAAGCTCTTCCCAAATTTAGCCCCCAGGTTGAACAAATTTGTCACATTTAATTTAGAATCAAAAAATTTTAAAATCACTGACATGACAACATGCCAGCTATTTACGGTGAACAATTTTTTACCAACCATGCCTTTATCGATGCCTCTCAACATAATTATAACAATATAATTGTTTCTTAAAATAATTAGACTATTATAATATTTTACTACTACAATAAACAAATATTACATTTACTACTAAATTTGGTCTCGAAGAGCTTATCCAGTCTTATCTAGTCTGTTTGTTGTAATTTTGAGTGTAGTTGAAATAAATCTGACCAAAAGTCGATTACATATGCACACACATGAATAGCTTAATTGGTGAAGTCATTCAAAACTTTTTGAACAGCGCATGACAATGTGCCGACTGTTTATATGAGACCGTTTAGTCTATTGTTAATCTAAACTATTTCTCAGAAAAATATGTTTTCAAGAACTATGGAAATACGATTTTCTTCTTGAAAATGTTTAAGCTACTCTAGTATAGAGCGACAGCCACATTTACTATTTAAGTTATTTTATTGTCCATCGAGCTTATGCGTGTACAATGAATATTTTTATGGTCATGGGCAATACATATTTGTATTTAAATGTCCGTAAAGTAAACATCAACGACTTCTTTCCGTTGGTCTTCTCCGAGCATTGGGAGACTACTGAACTTAAATAGAATATGGCCACCACCGACATGGTTGTTCAACGAACAATTATAAACAACTTTGCATTTTGAACATCTCCTCTATGAATTCTCATATCTTAATAAGATCTGAGCATATTCAAAAGAAAGGGAGAGGATCACAACACAGAAGGGAATCGTCCATTTTTCAAATCTATTGTTTTGATTTTCTTTATTCCATTTCCGTGCTTGGTTGCAATGCTTGTTTGTCAGATTGTGTTCTGTTTGTCTTTCAGAGTCGATTCCGTGTGGGGGCTTCAACTTTACATCCTTTCACGTACTTTTCTTGCCCCCACTTTTGCCTAAGTTTCTCCTCTCCTTCCTCGCGCCGCCACCATACTCGCAAAAAGTTAAGGAATCTTCTACCAAAATGTTTCAAATTTGATTTAATGCCGTTTAAAGAATACTCTCTTTCTAAAAGTCTTAATATATTTCACGTTTACACTAATGATTATAGAGAATCAATCACATGCCTTCAATACTATGGATTGCTTTGACTTGATGGCCAATCTTCCTTCATTCATACAAATATGAGAAGCTCCTTGTTAAGCAGAAGAGGAAAACATTAATCATGGTATCACAAAGTTAAAATAATTTACAATCATCAAACTTAAAATAAGAGAAAATTATATATGTTGAGTCGACATTTAAGAAGTAAATGATATAATATGTATTTATTAAGAAGCCGCTAAAAATAAAAATGCCACATATTTATAGAGTGGCAGAAAGAGAGTATTCACCACAAGAGGGATTGTCGTTTCTTGTATTGACAAATTACAAAAGATGCTAATAGGCAACACTATTCAAAAACAATAATTAGTGGATATTGGTACTTGGTAAATGTTGGAATATTAAGGTTTACATTAATAAAGTCATCATAGTGACTTGTAGTTTATTATTGTTATTAAATAATTCGTTACATTCTCATAAGATGGTAATTCGGGAAGTTATATTGTAAAGGTTTTATAAAAGCCATAATTCAATACATTCTAATTCGAACTCAATAATATTATCATTATATTTTATGTTTATTGTTGTGCAAATATAAATGCCCTACCATTTCCAACATGTTATCAGAGCGTCTTTATGATTCTGTGATGTGAGAGAAGATTTGTTTTTGCTGTGTGAGGGTGAATAGATTCTCTCCTCGAGGCATCTCTTGCAAGTTTCCATCGCTGTAAGTTTCTATTGTTGTAATGTTAGTTTCCATTGTTGTAATATGGTTCCTTGTTGAACAGTCATCAGTTATTTGAATTAGAAGGAGTGGTATCTATGCATTGGAAGGTGTTGCTTTTTAGTGAGGCTCATGCTAAAATCGTAATGTCCCAACTATTTCTTTCTTTTCAAACTACCATCCATCGCTTGGAACTGCGAATGTCTTTTATATCCACCATTCAGATATATGGAACACTCACACACATACAGATGGAATGATTCTTCTCTATTGAAGAGTATTTCTAATTCATACTTTTGATTATGAAGCATAAAAAATGAATAGAATGGAAGCAGTTATTGTTTGGGCATTATTCTTCTTTGTATACTTGAATGTTGGTAGTTTCTTGGAGTAGAAAGATAGGCATGAAAGATGAAAGAGTATATGGTGGTATTAGTTATTTGTTCTCTCTGTGAAAACTATGATTGCCAAAGTAAACCGAAAGATATGTTGGTGATTCATGGTTTGTGCACACCACTATTTTGTTCCAGAGTTGCAGGTATGTGCTACAGAGATCATTTAATAAACTTCTTTCAAGAAAGGTGAAGAGTGCAATTAAGTGAATAGAAGCATTTAAATTTTCAATTGTGGAGTACTTAAAGTTCTTTAAATATTGCATTGGTGGCATCAGAAAGTTGGTAATTGAACTTTAGTTATTGAAGTGTACAACATTGTTGGAGAGATAAAATATTGATATCAATATTTATGGTCATTTTGTATGAGTTTTGATATAGATGGTATGTAAGATCAATTTTTGGTTAGAGATATTTTAGTCTTTTATAGAGAAATAATAAATGGCTACACCTTGAAATGAATTTTTTTTATCATGCTTGGGGTTTCAGGGACATCTTTGTTAAACCTGATGGGGCCTTCAATGACATAGATGAGACATCAAATGGATAAAGTGTAAGAGGGTCAAATTGGAGGTTGGAGACACCAGAGGATGGAGAAGTTTTCATCATCTCAAGCTAGCTTCTCACTCAGAGATGATATCCTATATGAGAAGCATGTGTTTTTGTTTTCTTATGTGTTCTTTTTTATGCTGACAAAATTGAAGAATCCATATATTGTGAAGTTTTTTTAAGATGGGAAGGGATTTGGTGAACTCAATATGGATTGTTGCCTAGATAATTTGGGAGTCTATGGATCTAGAGAACTATACCCTTCCAAGGGTCATGAGACAACTTGATGGAGCACTGTGGATTTAGCTCATCATGTGTTGTTGTCCAATAATTTGGAGGATCTATGATTCAGGAGTCCAGGGAGGTGGTAATATGGGAACTCAAGAATTTAGCTCAGGAGCTACACCCTTTCAAGGGTTACAAGGCAACTTGATGGAGTTCCACCTAATTCAAGATTTGTTTCTTCAAAGAAGAATCTTCTCTAGAATGTGTATTTGTTTTGTATAATCAACATGTTTTGTTATATGTTCTATTTGTGTAATCTAAACCTTAATTGGGAGTTGCGTTAGAATATTAAGGTTTACATTAATAAAGTCACCATAGTGACTTGTATTTATTATTATTATTAAATAATTAGTTACATTCTCATAAGATGGTAGTTTGGGAAGTTATATTGTAAAGGATTTATAAAATCCATAATGTAATACATTCTAATACAAACTCAATAATATTATCATTATATTTTATGTTTATTTCTATGCAAATATAAATGCCCTACCATTTCCAACAATAAATAGATTTGTCACTGCAATTATTACCTTAAATACCAACCCTAGCTTGCACAACGAGTAGCGACAAATGTACCAATAGTTGGAGAAATTGTTATGAATTAACAACTTTCCTCTACATTTGAGAGGGGTACCTCCCTCGTATGATAGATTTTGGGATTGTTGGTGTATAACTAACACGAGTTATTCCTAACATAACCATAGTTAGGTAGTTTTCCTCACATGTGGAAAGACTAATTCCACTCTTGGACTAGTTAGTAGATGTGTCACCTCATATTCGACACATCGCCGCTACATTTGAGGGTGGTTGAACCTTGATCTATTCTCTTGGTTCCATTTTCGCCATCTTTCCTATTCTCATGGAGGATTGTTTCCCAAACTTCACCTATTTATACCGGTTCATTTGTAATTCAAATTGTTCATTTTCAATACATTGCAATCTCATGTTTGATTTCTACTCCACGATCTTGGTCTTCCACTCACAGATGGTATCAGAGCAAGTGGAATAGCATGAAATCCCCATTTTCTTGTTGATCAAATCGTTCCATTGTCACGAATCTCTACAGCCTCATTTGCATGCAAGGCTCCATCCCGCCTTTTATCACTACGATACGAGGAACCTCAATGAATTTTGACGCCTCAATAGAGGCAATGATTAGGCGTAGGTGACATTTATTTGAAAGATATTTCAACGTTTATGTGCAGGTTGAATACACCTCAAAGGAGGCACTATGATTGACTAGTTTGTTGTGCCTTTGGCAAAGCATATTAATCGTTATTCATAGCTCATCGAGCCTCACCACAGTGAGGCCAAATCATAGCATCGAAGGCTCACAAGGAAGGCTGAGCTTCATCCTGTTTGGGCCTGCATCAAAGGCTGAAGCCAAGCCTTGTAACCTGCATCCAACGACCCCTTAGAAGGCTCAATTTTCTCAGTGACACAGGCAGTTACACAGTGGCATGTTCGCCATGTTGGAGTGTTGAGGGAGCTTCTGCCTTGCATCGACGCCAAACACCTATTAGCCCATGTTTGTGACTATAGTCAATGCCTTTGTAGGCGGGAAGATTGGATTTCAAATGGCTCCAGGAGCCACACAGTAGAAGGAAGTGGAAGTGCCTTTGAAGGCACATGGGTGCCAAGCGCCAGAAGGAAGCGATGGTCATGAAGTTTAGAGCTGCAAATGTTATCACAGGGGGCTTAAATATTTTCTCTCACAAAGTTTTTTTCTCCAAAAATTGTTGCATGTAATTTTATTTTTTCAAGAACATTGAAAATTTCTGAGAAGTTGTAATTTTATTTGCATATGCAAATTTTTTTAAGAAGCCATTATTTTTGCATACGAACTCGAAATTGAGTTGTTCAAAAGGTAAAAGTGCTTCATTTTTATCCCTCTTTCATTCTAGCTTATCATCATACTATCATTATAAAGTGCCAATTTAAGTTAGGTTTAGACTGACAAATACACTTCGTCTATTAATTGCACAATAGGGGAAAAATCAAACTAAAGAGAAAAATCCACTCAAAGATGTAAACAGATGTCAAGTGAACTCAATTATAAAGTGTCGCTTTAAGGGGCGAATTAGGCTAGAGTGTTTAAAACCACTCTTAATGCACTAAAGTACCACTTTAAAAGTTAAAACTAAGTATCAAGAAGGTTAAATTGCACCATTTCATAACCTAAAAGAAGGTCAAAAGGTAATGTCACTGTCAAAAGTAGAGGTCAATAGATGGGTTCTAAGTTCAGTAGTAGGTGATCACATTTCACCATTCATGGAATTATTTGTAAGGATCAAACACTGCAATACTACCAAAATATTAATGAACCAAGTCTACCGTAACGTCCTTGGCAAAGGTACTATTAAATTGGGAAATGGATATGTCCATAATATCTATTTCATTCTTGACTTATTCAAAAATTACCTTTCAGTATATGCACTCACACAATCTGACAAGATAGTTGAGTTCACTACTAAATCAGCCTTCATTCGAGAAGCAAAAGATTGAAGACTTGTTGTAGTAGGCAAAATTTGCAACTTTGACTGTGCCTTCATCTTTTTGTATTTCACATCTGGTGAAGAAGACAATCATGATGCAACTTCAGAGCCTAGTGTCAACTCTCAGCTCAGCTCAGTTGGTTCTATATAGTGGAAAAATTGAACCCTACCTGAATTCTTTGTATGTAAAAACACTCATATAGTGTCAAGATATTGAAAGTGTAAAAGTGAAATGTAAGAACTGATCTATAAAGTGTAGTGGGGAGATTACAACATTGCAACTTGAATCAAATTGGTTCCTACCTCATTCGAATGTGCGCATATCCACATCCTTTATTCAATCATTTTGTACATTTCTTAGACCTTCATCCTAGTTTTTTTCTACTTATTTCAATTAGTTTGCCAAAATCTCTTAACATCAAGGGAAAGGAAAATTTTACAACTTCGACATGCTTAAGGAGTTTTACATATCTACATCAGAATCGACATCGGCATCATCATCATCAGAAGGAGCCATCTAAAGTCCTCTCTTTGTTTTCTCTCTTTTGGAGGAAAGTTTTTCGCAATGGGTTTTCTTTCTTTCTCTGTTGTATGAGAGATATTTTTTGTAAATGAGTAACTAAAATGGCGCACAACTGAGACTCATATTTCATAAACCCACCTAAGCTATGCTTAAGGGGGGGTGTTGGTGTATAACTCACATGAGTTATTCCTAACATAACCATAGTTAGGCAGATTTCCTCACATGTGGAAAGACTAATTCCACTCTATGAGTCATTAGTAGATGTGTCACCTCATATTCGACACATCGCCGCTACATTTGAGGGTGGTTGAACCTTGAGCTATTCTCTTGGTTCCATTTTCGCCACCTTTCCTATTCTTGTGGAGTATTGTTTCCCAAACTTCACCTATTTATACCAGTTCATTTGTAATCCAAATTGTTCATTTTTAATACATTGCAATCTCGTGTTTGATTTCTGCTCCACGGCCTTGGTCTTCCTCTCACACAGGGGTTTTAAGGGTATGATTTCAATTGGAAAGTAGAAAAGGTAAATAAACTAAAATTTAAAAGGTTAAAAAGAAAGGAAAAACCTTAGGTTGATTGATAGAAAGATACAACTCTCAGGTTTTCCAAGAGAAGCATTCAAAATTTAGATAGAGATAAATTCCTAGATTTACCACCATGAAACATTTATTTGGATGAAAGGGGCTATAAAGAGGGTTTGAATGCAATAATATGACCTCACTTGAGAGAGAACAAATCTTGATAGTTTTTACAAAACACAGATTAAAAAAACCTATCCTATATCAACCTCAAGTTATACTAAAACAATTTTATAATCAAGGAATGATAAAATATTCTCACCACACAATAGAGAATCTTAAGAATAATGGCTATAATTCTACCATAAGAAAGAAAAATAGTATAAAGAAAATAATAAATGGGCTCATGGACCAACACTATTACCCCTTTATTGATCTTTCAAAAGGAAACACACAGATATCTCTTTTTCTCTATCAAAAAGTGAGAAACAAAAAGTCTTCTATTTCCCCGAGCCAAGATGGAAATAGAAAGAACCCCTTTACATTTGAAATGATTGCCTTTATAATCCTTCCCCTAATAACTAACTTGTAACTACGTACCTTTGGACTTTATAAAACATTAAAAATATTATAGAGTCTTTTTAATGAGCATATGTTTTTGACTCATTAAATGAAATGTTTTACAAACATTGATAAAACTGACTTTATAATTAAAATTTGAATCTTTGTACAAACATGATGGCCATTTGATTGTCAACACATTATGTCGAATAGTTTGCATGTAGTAACTGTAGGTAGTAATTTCTATAACAAATTGTCTAATAATTCGCATCATGACTCTTTCACTAAATATCCTTATGTTACTAATTTTTCTGACTGTATTTCCTCTTCCATCAAATATCTATGTGATATAATTGAAATCTGCCTTTGGGAGGATATGGACCAGGAAGAAGGTGATATCCTCTAGAAAGTCTATCCACTATAGAGTTATTTCATCTCATATGTAAGGTTGCAAAGACTATGTGAGTACCCAAGAGTTTAGGGTGGCCATGGTCAAGTTTCAAATAACTTTTGTTGATCCATGATTTCTCCCTACATTTATCTCTTTGGCCATCTCTCCTATAATTAGGACATTTCATTTGTAAATCTCTTCTTTTGGGAAATGCAAGATAACAACTAGTTAGGAATGTGGAATTTCCAAGAAGGATTAGCATCTTCTCCAAATATCAACACTTGCTTTTTATCCAAGCATTCAAACTAATCACAAGTTTCTCTGGCAATCATTTTGAGCCTCATCAGGAAAGTGCATTGGAAAGGATGACCCCTCAACTGCCATCAGACTATCCTATAATTCCTTTGGTTAATATATGTTTCGTTAAACAACTTATTCCACGAGTATGGTGATTACCACCAAACTTAATCCGAAATCTGCACCACCGACATGACGATTCTTCAAACAATTATAAACTATTTAGAGCCGTCAACTTTGCCTTTTGAATTTTCCATATATGAAGTCATATTTTAATAAAATCATCGCATATCGAAGAAGACGGGAGAGGAGCACAACAGGAGAAAGAAATGGTCCCAGTGTCAGCAAATGCATGTCAAATCTATTTAATTTATTATGGAATTCAAGTTAGCAGAGCAGAAATATCCTCTGGATGCGTTGGAAGTTGCCCTGGCCAAAGTCAATATGTTTAATAAATATAAATCTTCTCGTCATATGCTAAGATTAGTGGGACATTCCATTAGATTCATTCAGTGCTTTACGTGAATGTGTGGTTTTGCTGTTTTTTTTTACCATATTCTGTTCTCTTTGTCCTTCCTTGTCGGTTTCGTGCGGGGCTTCAGCCCTACATCATCTACTTACCCCCACTCTTGCCGAAATTTCTCATCTCCTTCCTAGCGTTGCCCCTGTACTTACTTACCAACTGATCACGCTCTATTTAAGCTCTGTGTTTTCAAACATCTCGGTACGGTTTCTGCTTGGTTTTTCTAAGCTTCGCCTTGTTTATCCTAAATGGAGAACACTGCAACAAGCTGCGGAGTGGCATGTTGGTGGCCATATGTACTAGTTCCGCTCACTTCCAGTGGGCGCGACTTATATAGCCTGGGGAGTTTTCAAGAAGACGATAGTATTTCTTCGTGGAAGCAATACGTGGTCATGCTGGTTTTTGCTGTGCTTTGTTCCGTAATCATCTCCTGGTGGAGTCCTGGCGGATGTGCATGGGCAGGAAAGAACAAGAAGAAGAAGATTCCAGGGCCCAGAGGATGGCCAATAATCGGAAGCCTAATGGAAATGAGTGGTGGCCATGCTCACCGCACGCTTGCTAAATTGGCTACTATTCACAAGGCAAAAAAGCTAATGGCCTTCAGCTTGGGCTCAACTCCCGCAGTCATAACGTCGGATCCAGAGGTGGCACGAGAGCTCTTGAGCTCTCCTCACTTTGCGGACAGGCCCGTCAAACAATCTGCCCAGCAGCTGATGTTTGGGAGGGCAATAGGCTTTGCACCCAATGGCCACTACTGGAGGATGCTGCGCAGGATTTCGGCTGCTCATCTCTTTAGTCCACGAAGAATTGCTGTGCACGAATCTGGGCGTCAGGCGGACTGTCTGAAAATGTTATCGGATATACGCAATGAGTTCATGTGCAAGGGTGTCGTTAAGCTACGCCCACATCTCCAAGCGGCGGCTCTGAACAACATCATGGGAAGTGTCTTTGGTGCAAGGCTGGATGATAACAGACAAGGCAGAGAGGTGAGGGAGATGGTGGAGGAGGGGTTTGAACTGCTGGGGGCATTCAACTGGGCCGATCATCTTCCATGGCTGCGGTTTCTTGATCCCCTGCAAATCCACGCCCGGTGCTCTCGACTGGTACCTCGCGTAAAGGCTTTCGTCCAACACATCATCCACCAACATCGACAGTCCACCGTGCTCAGGGACACCGCCGATTCAGATTTCGTGGATGTGCTCCTTTCCCTTCAAGCCCACGAAAACCTCCACGACGAAGACATCATCGCTGTTCTTTGGGTAAGAAAGCAACTATCATATTTATTTCTAGATCGATATATCACGCCCCCTCATAAAACTAATAAATATTTGATATCATAATATTCCTCACATACAGGAGATGATCTTCCGCGGCACGGACACCGTCGCTTTAGTTACAGAGTGGACAATGGCGGAGTTGGTATTGAACGAGGAAATACAAGGCAGAGCTCAGGCAGAGTTAGAGGCAGTCGTGGGGCGGGACAGAAGTGTACGAGATGAGGACATTGCGAGGCTTCCGTACCTGCAAGCGGTGGTGAAAGAGAGTTTGCGGATGCATCCGCCAGGGCCTCTGCTATCGTGGGCCCGCCTGTGCACGGAGGAAGTAAATCTAGCCGGTGGGACGCATATTCCGGCGGGAACTACAGCCATGGTGAACATGTGGTCCATCACTCACGACCCAGAAGTCTGGGAGTCGCCTCATGAATTCCGGCCGGAGAGATTTCTTGAAGAGAAAGTAGACGTTCGGGGAAACGACTTGAGACTTGCGCCCTTCGGTGCAGGTCGGCGAGTGTGTCCGGGAAAGGCTCTCGGCCTCACTACTGTTCATCTCTGGGTAGCAAAACTGCTCCACCATTACAAGTGGATTCCTTCTCACCAACACCCCGTAGATCTTACCGAGATTCTCAAGTTGTCCTCCCAAATGGTCACGCCCTTTATTGCAATTCCGGTCACCAGAATACCTTTTGAGAATTGATTATAGGTTTGCGATTATATCAAAACTTGCGAGTGTTAGTGAACTTTCCAAACCAACACCTTCACCTAAACCTAAACAGTTAATACAAGATATCAATTTCCAACTGTTAGTTCAACACTTACGTTTCCATGTTCCCCTCTTCTTATATTATTCCTTTATGAGTTTACCGTTGTATAATAGTCTAGATGTAGCTTTAACACCGTTTGACTAGGTGCTTGTTTGTTAATTGTTATTCACAAAAGTTTGTCAGATGAACAATGTATACAACACATGAAGCCATTAGCTGTACAAATACGCTTGAACATGTCTAGTAAATTTGTTTCACGAGTAAATATTTTATTTGTCTGGCTACCAAGAAGTTTTGATATCTGTGGGCCGCTTTAAGTTTGCTATTTAAATTTGACTTAATATTGTTTAACCGAGCATTTCTCCACCGAAAAGGCTTAATATAATTCTCAAGACACGTATTCTTTAAAAAAAAAAATTGTAAACTTTTCAAGAGACGTTAAGAATGATAACTATCAAGAATCTATCACACGTTTCCCGTCAAAAGATGGGACATCGAGAATCTGCCACATAAAATTAATATTGTGGATTGCTTTGATTTAATGGCTAATTTTCCTGTATTCATACCTAATCTCTTGCAATCATATCGTATCATTCTATACTTAGTGTAATGGTGGTGAAAATTGATACTCATTTCTTATTTAGTTTTGTTTTATTTATTTATTTATTTTGATGAATAAGCGACCATATCTATATTAATAAAAAAATAGAGTACACATATGTACAAAAAAAAGGTGGGTGGTTAAAAGGCACACCCCGAAGTCATATGGGCAGTGCCCAGAAAGTCACAATGTCATGGCCTAAGCCCAGAAATAAGAAAACATATCAGAAACAGTATTAAAAAAGAAGGCCATTAAGCGGCCAAAGCAATGCCAACAGATGTAGGATCCTTGTCATCCAGGTTGCCCCATGTACAATAGCGAGGTCTGGGATGATGTCAGGAGGAGCCCAACCATCGTCATCCTTTTATTTTTCTGTAGCATTTTCTTCATGGCAAGGTGAAATTTCCATATTCAAACGCGAGACCCATTTAGATTTACCCTTGGGTCAACCATAATCACCGCCAGGAATGCAACCACTAGAAAGCCACCCAGAATCTCCGCTTCCTCCCCTGGAGCTCCGCCAGAAGGCCACCCCAGGGTAGCCCGCAGGGGGGAGAGGACGACTGCCACCGGCCATGGTGAGAGCCTCGATGCGAAGGAGGTTGAGAATGGGGGCAAGAGTCCCTGGCAGAGCCACTTCTTTATCGGCCCCATGAAGGCGACCGGCACGTGGAAGAAGTGGGTGAGTGAGGCACACAAGCCACAGTGCAAGGGGCATTGCCCCAGTGGTCCAGCAACTCATGAAGGTGAGAAACTTCAAGCGCAACTTTGTTAGCTTGCACTTGAATCTACAGGAGAACATTAGAACAAATAATAGCTTTAGAATATAAAGAAACAACAATATCCATCTTACTGTGAGAAAAGATGCATGAATTTCCATCTTTCCACAGAGTGAAGAGGATTTCCACCCTGAAAGTGTGCCAAATGTGGGTATACTTTGTGGGAATCCTGGGAGAGTCTCCAAATAGAGTCATATACCAACAAAAAGGCTCTAGCTGAAATGGCCAAAAGAAATCATGGATCCAAGTCCACAGTTGCTGCGCTCTAGCACAATACCAAAAGAGATGTTGGAATGATTCAGCTTGCCCACAAAAAGGGCAATGAGGATACTGAATCCCTAAATGAAATAGTCGAGCTCCCACTAGTAAGCCTTGGAAAAGAACACACTAAGCAAAGTGGGCAAGCTTGAGTTCAACAATTGCAGACCAATCAACAAAAATTTTTTTTGCTAAACAACTGTCGAGGACTGAAGAAGCCATTATTGATTGAGGGCATCAATCAAGGGAAAATCAAGTGAAAGCCATTGATATCCAAGTCGAGGCTTGTAATTTATGAAAGGGGTTTTTGGAAACCATTTCCAGTCCTTCCACCATGGTTTATTAGAACAGATACCCACTTTATGAAGCATATCAACTGGGATGGCACTCACCAGGCTGCTATAGGTTTCACGGACATGGTTTTGAAAGTTGAACTAGGCACAAAAATCTTCCCACAAGAGAATGCGCATGGTGGGTCTATGAAAGATATCTTGTAAGGTCCGGATACCTTTCTTGTGAAATCTGAGAACCTTGAGCCAGGGAAGCTTAGCCAATGGTTGATCAGTTCTGGAAAAAAGAGGAGACAACCATATGTTCTTTTGATTAAGGGAGAGCCCAGCACAAAAACCATTCTTTGACCAGTGGATCCAAGGCTTTACCGCCTCCTAGGCACGCCATATGCTTTTGGCAACAAAGGTACCCAAGATCTGAACAGACTCCTATATAATAAGAAGGTAGGGAGACCAATTCCCTTCCAAGAGGGTTTGTGAGTGGGAAAACCTGCTCCAATATTATACCTAAGGAGGATTTTCCGGGCCTCGTTACTAGTAAGAACATGGATGATCCATTTGACACAAAGAGCAATGCCTTGCCGCTGAGTAGAGACAAGACCAAGGTCACCAGAATCTCTTCGGAGACAACAAAACTCCTAGGCAACGTGGTGAAATTTGTGATGGGTCTCAGAAGATGCCCAAAGAAAATCTCTGAGTAATTTCTCCAACTTAGCATATGAGGCCTTGGAAGGGGCCCAACAAGAAGAGTAATACACATGAGTCACTGTGAGAACTTTGGAACAGACCTAAAATTTCCTGGCTAGAGAAAGTGGTTTAGTAACCTAGAAGGCTAATTTTTGCTCAATGCAAGAGATAATTGCCTGCCAGATATTAGCAGAAGAAGCCTGAAAGGCAAAGGGAATACCAAGAAATCAAAATATTTCACCGAGTGCAATCCATTTCCACCCATATTGTTGAATCAAAAGGGGACTGGGAAGAACCATTTGTCTGTAACATAAGGTTTTGTGCCATTGAATGGCTGAAGCAGAGGCCAAGCAAAAGGTCTCAAGACAACCCAAAGCGGCTTTGATAGTATTCTCTTCTTCTAGCAAGGTGAGGAAGGAATCATTGGCAAAGTGGCCATTGACAAGATGAGTGGATGAATTAGGCAAGGAGATCTCGTGAACCAATCTCTGGGAAACAGAGTGAGCAAGAAGATAGCCAAACCCTTCCGCAGCTAAAACATAAAGGGAAGGGGCAAGCAGGAAGCCTTGACAAATGGAATGGAACAAACCAAATGATTGGGATATTGGTGGCCATTAATGGTGATGCAAGCTGAGGCATCAGAAAATAACATATTAATAGACTGGAAGAAATTGGGGCTGAAACTGAGCTTTGAAAGCATGGCTAAAATGAAAGGCCATTTAATACGGTCATAAGCTTTGGCAAAATCAATCTTAAGGAAAATGGTCAATTGATTAGAGCATCTCACCCATTCCATACCCTCCCAGACAACAATGATGTTGTCCAAGATGAACCTGGATTTGATGAAACCAGTCTACTTAGGATGCACAACCTGGGGTAGGAGGTGGCAGATTTTGAGAGCAAGGGCTTTGGCAATGATTTTGTAGGATACATTGAGGAGCGTGATGACTCGCCAATTACAAATATCCTTGGGATCACCAGCGTTAGGTATGAATTTTATGTTACCTTTATTGATAAGATTACCTAGGGATTTAGAATGAAAGGCTTCGAGGTAAACTTTATGTAGATCTTGTCCAACACATGGCCATAGAGATTTGTAAAATTCACAGAGAAATCCATCAACTCCCAAAGCCTTATCATTTCCCATAGTGCAAACGACTTCTTTGAGGTCTTCAATAGTGAGCAACTACACACAGAAGGCTATCTAGGCCAAGGAAAGCCTATTTGGCACAACAAAAAGACAATCCTAGAGCACATTTGACTGCTAAGGAGTATATTCTTGGGCTGTAAAAATTTGCTCATAGTGCTTAACAAAATCCTGAAGAATATCAGGTAATTTTGAAAACATAGTGGCACCTTCTTTGATGTGCTTGATGCCAGGTGAGGAATGTCTGGCTCAAAGTACCATAAAAAATTCTTTCGAGGCACAATCCCCAATCTTGAGCCAATGTAACCTGGCTTTGAGTTGTGTCCCTTTGGCTGCATAGTTGTCAGCAACTTGCTTGTGATGCCGAAGTTCGATAACCCTGACTTGCAGAGATGGGGAGAAAGGGTTGGCCGCCAAAGCCTCTATGGCAACACAGAGGTCAGTCATTGTGTCTGCATAAGGCTGCCCACGAAAGATGGCCAATTGGCGCTCATAGATGCGAAGAAATCTCATAGTCCATGTGATAGCATCATTCCACCATTGGATCCAATCCGTTGAGTGAGGTGGACAACATTCAAGATTCCAGATGGTGCAGATGTGGGCCAGCGTGGGCTGGTGACTTAGCAAAGAGGTATTTAAAAAAAATTGGGTCGTATTGGCATGGGCTTGTGTGACGTGCCATTCAATACAAAACATAATGGGAAAGTGGTCTAATAACGTCATGTCCACTAACGACGTTACTGGGAGTGGTGAAGAGTTGGTAAAAGAGAAAAAAGATTAAGCTAAAATCATTGCCCGATCAAGGCGTTTAAATATCCTGTCAGACCCAGATCAAAAATTGCACCAAGTATGCTAGAGAGAATGAGAATGGTGGCAACCAATGTTGGGATCAAAAATACCCAGTTTATATTGCATGTAAAACCAAGCCTCTCTTTCACAAGCTAACCAACGAAATGGCAGGTGA
The DNA here is from genome assembly GCA_027924645.1 of Cunninghamia lanceolata. Lineage (NCBI taxonomy): Eukaryota > Viridiplantae > Streptophyta > Pinopsida > Cupressales > Cupressaceae > Cunninghamia > Cunninghamia lanceolata. The sequence continues at coordinate 5,613,227 of BSBN01000198.1, read as the reverse complement.
TCATCTTTATCATATGTCATTTCAACCATATTGAAATTCACACAAAGCACCCAGGTTGTAACTGGTAATTATTCACAATCCAATGCCAAAGGTGAGATCTTTCAACAAGGCATAAACATTAATAATCCCAAAGAAATGATTATCAATATTCAAAAGAATGTAGATAAGCTGGTGAGTGGGGTCAGACCCATGAGCAACCACTAAAGCTTGCCATCATGGGTACAGAAGGATGACCGCTCTGCCACGCCCAGCCTCGTGATTTGTATAGAACATCTGACTAGAAGGCCAAATAGAACGGCAAGCCGAAGAGAACAAAAAACTAGTTAATTTCAGTTCATGAAGACACAAAATATAAATAACAACATACTTCTGAAGAGTATTCCTAACAGAATACTTCCTAGAGAGGTTGGTGATACCTCAAACATTCCAAGAAAGAAATTTCATTGGAGAACCTCCACCATGGCATTGGAATCCAGCTCTTCTAGAGAGAAATAGCGATTATTTAAAAATTCTAGTGAGATTGTTCCAATATGAAAGGGAGGAGACACATGTATCCATTTCTCATGAACATATTCTCCCTCCTCAAGAGGTCGAGAAGGGATGCGAGAGTGCCTGAGAGAGCCTAACATAGGAGGAGACTTAGTAGGTTTAGTGATCATAATTGAAATAGGCTAGGGCATAGCCGAAGGCCTGGTTTGAGCTGAAGTGCTAGGAGAAACCTCGTGGGTTTCCTTACCCTTCACAAAAGGGTTTGAAACATCTGTTGTCGGCGCAAGGGTTTTGGAAACCTCCCCGGAGAAATTGGAGTTGTTTTATTTTGAAGAGAGTGTCTTAATATATTGATAAATGGTGTAATGTTGTGTAAGGTTGAGTTTTTCATCCCATGCCATTTACTTATCAATTACACATATTCTTTTACACTTATAACTTATCTCCATCCATATGTGTAGTATTTTACACATCCCTATACAATCTCTCTATCTACTTATTTGTTACACCTATGCACATACATATTTCTATACACACATTAGTCACTTTGATTTAGTCTCTTTTATGTTTTAGGACCAGTTCCCAGTTAGAGAGACAACTTCATAGTTGTTGACTCATCCTTCCCAATTTTAGTTTTTGAAATTTAAAATAGTTTGGCTCATCTATACCCTTCTTGCCAAGCATTGCCTAAACACAAAGTTGCATGATACATTTCTATGTCCTTGTATTTGAAGGCATTTAATACATTCATTTACACATCTATGATTTCACAACAATATTCACATATCACTTGCATATTATACTTAAATTGGAGCACCAAAGAGAATCTAGATTACATGAACATTCCTAAAAACATATGCATATATGTAGAATGTTGTTTTTCTATCTTAGTTACACAATTTTATAAGTAACCTAAAAGGAACATGTCCCCTAGTGACATATTAAAATCCCTACCAAAGTATTCATAAATATCACTAGATCCCTTAAATATTAGAAGAAGAAAACTAAACTAAAGCCAATCAAACAAAGTAAGGAATAAAAGTTTGAAAATTTTAAAGTCCAAGCTTCTAGGTGTAGGATAGATCTACAAGCATAAATTATCCTTAAACCATAAAATCATCTTTATATAAATTAAACAATTTTTTCTAATCACAAGTTCATTACAAATTATTAAATTTATTAATCCTCAAATTAATTTGTTCTTAATTACTTACATTTATTTAATTAACCTAACTCAATCTTAAGGAAACCTTATTTTCCTTTATATTTAGATAAATTTTGGTGACTACTAATTCTTGCAACTATAATGTTCTTTGTTCCATCTATTAATCTTCCAATCCTTAGTGATTACACTTCCCATCTTCATATAAAAATAATGGGGGCATTATAAAGTGGTAAAGGCACCATTTTAGAGATAAAGACATGCTAGAAATTAAATTTCTATAATAATTAATAAATTAAATAATCAATATGAGAATTAATTATATAAATTAAATGGTTGTAGATAAAGCATTCAAGCAAATACTAAAATTGATAAAGAGAAAATGAGGTGCTTAGCTATGTGTGTGTTATGGATGTTTTTTAAAAACATGCTTTTGTGATCCAATTCAAACTTTTTCTTTTAGATTTATGATAGTGGAGCTCTGACAAATAAAAAAATGAGATGTTCTATATCAAGATTTCTAAACTACACATGTGGCCTTGACTTGAAAATCATAACCTTGAACCTAATGAATGACCTTGGACCTAAATTAGAAACCTTAAAATAGGTATTTATAGCTTTCAAGAATCTATTCACATGCCTCTAGGTAAGTGCATGGAAATGGAGGGAAAAAAGTGGTCTTTAGTGAGTACTAATTTTCTTGAAAACAATAAAACTTGAACTTTGAAAATTAATTTGATATGATTACGCTCAAAATCCAAAGATAATTTAAGAATAAAATAGTGGCATTTTGAATCTAGTTTATAAACTACTAAGATTTATCAAAATGGTGTATTTTTAGTAGGTGAAATAGTTGTATTTTCACTAAAATAACACAAATAGTTATATGTAATCCCACCCTTTCTTAAATTCTAATAAGTATTTTGTAAATTTATTTGGTGCAAAGTTAGTTAAATACCATGTAGTAGGTGATATTTTTTTTCGAATTTAATCTGTGTATAACTAATTTTTGAAGTGCACACATATTTAAAAATGAAACACAAAACATACTCTCCTATAATTTTGAGAAAATTAATAAAAAATTAAATACTACTTTTCTCGATGTGTAGAGAAGGAAGTGTAGGGCATGATTATGTAGTATTTTTTTAAATTTTGGATGAGTAGGTCAAACTATACATAGAAAAATAATACATGTTTTTGTAGCATATAAAGACACTACTAAAAGTAATTGAAGATAAAAAATTTAATTTATTTAGATTTTAGAAAATTGTACTTGATTAGAAAGATATGGCAAAACTTGATACCATTGTGGTGTTTTAATGCAATTGTGTTTTTGAATACATGTAGCTAGTAAAGAGAAATCTTGACTTTGTGTGTTTTATATAAAACATGATTTTTAGAGCTTGATATGCAAGTCATACCTAGAGGTTCAACAACATAAACCTATGAGCCTAAGAGGAGGATTTTCTTTTGTTAAAATATAAACTACATCCATTATAACATGATCATCAAACTATAACATGATTACATTATAATTCACTAACGTCCCATCCAAAGAAGAATACATGTCTTTTAAATAAAATTGTTGTGGTCCATCAAATGTAAATTCTTCTACACAACCAGCACTAGAAAGTGAGAGAAATGTGTTAAGCAAGAAACACCTCTTGTACAACCAATTGACAATATGTGTGTCAAATGTACAAAATGATTATCAAGAAGAGACCCCTATGTTAGAAAAATGAAGTCATGAGGAAATAATCATAAAATCAATGAAAATGTTATGATGACACATGTTGGAATGAAGATTAGCTTTTAGAGGACAATGATTTTTTAGATTTATTTGATGATTCGTGAGCACTCCTATAGAATATATATCTATATATGTATATTTCTATTTTTATTTTGTCTTTTTCTTATTGCTTTATAGATTGGCCTTTCTTATTATGACTTGTTTATTGTCTTTTGCATTCTCTCATTTCACCTTCTATACATGTTGCACGTGTTTAATTTTCCTCCAATTGGGGGACATCTTTCTTATTTTACTTTTTAGATTATATCATGTACTTTCTTATGTTTTCCTTTCCTACTACTATGTCTTTCGATGCCATACGTTAATTTTTATTTTTCTTATTTTCTTATTTTTTTCTACTTATAATTATTATTATCATATGCATCCTTATGTTGCTCATGATTTTATCTACCCATGCTTCTCATGTTTCTCTATCTATAACCTCACACTTGTGATTTATATTTTCCTTACATATTTACACATGACTCATGCCTTATAATCCTTGTCATGATTTTTCTCTATACTTTAGGATCTTTATAATGTTTCCATGTTGACAAAGATTTCTATATTCCCATTTATCAGACTTATCATGAAACTCCCTTATTCTCATCCTATCTCACTCTCCTATGATTATTGCTTATATCTCATGTTGCCATTACATATGATTTCATTGCCCTATCATGCTTCTAGATCTATTGAGGCACCTTTCCTTCCCGCACAACCGAATGCTCACATTTCATATCATGTTCCTACAACTACCTTTTACATTAGGCTCACCATACCTTCCCTAAGTTATATGTGAGATAAAGCACAATAGTGTGTCCCACTCTTGGTCCAATCATACTTTTTTCCTAAAATCACATTTTAAAAAATATATGGGGGGTTCAATATAAGCAGGGTAGGTTTGATTTAATCCTTGGAAGATTAGATCAAATCCCCTTACATTGAAATTTCCTTTGTGAAAACTTTGGACATAATCTCCTTAGCTCCTATAAAAATGTCCACCTCACCTCTTGGGTGGACATATGAAGTCATGTAAAGATGCCATCTCATAGGTAGGTAGCCTTGAGTATTATCTTTCCAAAAAGTATAATAAATTATGTTTTTTTAATAATTAAAAAAAATAATCAGCTTATGTCCATTATAAACAACAATAACCTCTATTGAAGTCATAAGGAAAATTACAAACTATCAAAAAACTATTTAAAAATGTATTGCACTCCACATGGATGTCCTTGTTTGAATGCAAAATAAATTAATTTTGATATAAGCACTAAGAGAAATATGCTATGATAAAATATAGGTCTAAAGTTTTTATTAGTACCAATGAAAAGATTAATAATAAATAAAATATTCACTCAAAATTTACCAAAACTCATCTATTTTTTTAATATAAAAAGCATAAAAATTTATTTGATAAAGCTAGCCATTAAAATCCAAGAATCCAAGATACATAGAAAGACATAGAAACACATGCCAAAGCCCCTAGAAAATAGATAAACCAACAAGCACCCAAAGACCACAAAAGCTGAAAACTGAGAAACTCACATTAGACCAATGTATCCTCCATGACCAAATGATGCAATCTCTGTGACCTATCCTCTGACAACTGATCCCAACTGGTGACATCCCAACCATCTTGCTGCTCAAAAGCCCACTTAGCAACACAATCATCCACCCCATTCTATTCCCTAGGGATGTGGACAAATGATATCAACTCGAAAGAGCTACCTAGATGTAAAATCTACTTACCAATAGATACCAACTGCAAATAAACACCTTCAAACTACCTATTATTCATCATATTAGTCATAATAATAGAGTCAACCTCCACTATAATCTTCCTCCAACCCAAAGTACAAGCCCTTTCCACAACCACAAGGATAGCTTGAGCCTCCATCAGATTATTCATTGGCTGCCCCAAATAAGTGGAGAAGAAGAACACAACAACCCCATAACTATCTCTCCCTACACTGCCAATCCTAGCATGACCTAGGTTCCCTCTATAAGAGCTATCTGTATTAATCTTGAAAACTCTAGGAGGTGGGGAGGACAACTTACATTCCCTTGAAACCTTCATCTTTGGACCATGACCCCTCTTAACATCAAAGTTACCACTTACTTTATCATTAAGGCCTAACCCATTGACTACTAAAAGATCCTCCCTCTCTAGAAATTCATTCAAATCACACTTGGGCACTAAGGTTTCCTGAATCATACTAATAATCTTTTGCCACATTTGTTGATCCAGAATCTGACTTCCCTAGAAAATCCTTCTATTCCTTTCAAACCAAATCTACCAAATGATACAAGAAGGCCCAATGTTCCACACATCTTGAAGGATATGAGCTCTGGAAGGAGGTCTCCCCAAACTATCCTAGAAATTGACCAAAGAGGTGGCATGAATACATCCCTTATTCCATATTCCCCACCAAGAATGCCAGATTTCCTTAGCATACTAGCACTGGAAGAAAAGATGAGGGATACATTCTTCACTATACCCACACAAAGTACATAGAGGGACCCTAAAAGCCACACTTCTACAAGTTATCCCAACTGAGGCATCTATTCCTGGTAACCAACCAAAGAAAAAAGTTACACTTCGGCCAAGCAAACTTATTCCAAACTCTCTTCCACCAGAGAACCTCCTGGTCCCCACCACCTTGTTAAACCAGTGTTTGGTACCCCCTTGCTACAGAGTAAGAGCCTTTAGGGTTAAAACCCAAAGCCAATATGTCCCTTTCACTCGAGGAATTACAAATCCTTTCTGACATAATTGACCATAAAAATTTTCTATCTTCCTCTAAACCCTCCTTAGGTCATTCCTGTGGATTTCTCCAATGAGATATCTCCACTTGGCCCAAAGACTGAGAAGACTTAAAATCAACCACTTGGATCCAACCAGCCTTAATAAATCTATCACACAAGTCCAATAGCTGTGGGCGAGAAGAAATGATGGGGGGGAACCCATCCCAGGAATCATGCCAAAAGAGAGCTTCTGAGCCTTTATTACAAGTCCAAAATAAGCCTTGCTTGATGAGAGGAGCCCCCTTTTTAAGAGTGTTCCAGATCACTGATTCTTTTCCTGAGAGAACAACCCTAGGAATATCTTCACTAGCCAGCTCCTCCAAATACTTGAGAGTAAGGATTCTAGCCAAAGACTACTTCAAATTAGAGCACAATCTCCAATATAGTTTGGCAGCAAGATCCTGACAATTTATAGAATCCCACCAAAGTCCTAAACCCCCACTCTATTAGAACAACAAATAGTCTCCCAATTGACCAAACTCTATTTAGATGCCTCCAAATTCCTAGCCAAGAGAAATTTCCTAGAAAGAGCATCAAAGTCCATAATGAAACTTGAAGGAGCTGCCAAAAGAAAACACTTGTAGATAGGAAGAGCTTGAATCATAGACTTTAAAAGAAAAACTATTCCTATAGATGAGAGCTAGTGGAAAGTCCAATGACTAATGTTCATAGGGAGTTTATCCAGGATCAATTATCAATGCCCCATAGCAAGGGGACCAATTGAGAGGGGAAAGGCCAAATAAGTGAGAGGGAAAACCCCCACCTAAAATCTAAGGATTCTAGAAATCCGCTGTAGAACCAAGGATGGCGTATTGAAGAAAATGATGGAAGACTTGTCCTCATTAATCTTCTGACCAGAAGCTGTTAAGTAAATATCTAGAGCTTTTCAGAAATTCTCAGCCTCCTTGATCGTGGCTAGGCCAAGTAAGGCTGTATCATCAACAATTTATAAATGAGAAACCAAGCGTAAAGTATTACTTCAAAACCAACCATGAACCCTCCCTTCTCTCACATGGTGGTTTAAAATCTAGTCTAAACCCTCAACCATCACAATGAATAGATATGGGGATAGTGGATCCCCCTGTTGCAGGCCATGAGAAACTCTAAACAAGGGGGATGAGATCCCATTAATAATCACTGAGAAAGAAGTGGAGGAAACACAACTCATGACCCATTCCACCCAATCCTGACCAAAGACAAAGTCTAAAAGTATTCACTATAGAAACCTCCATTTGACCCGGTCATAGGCTTTGGACATGTCTAACTTGATAAACATAGCCTTTTCTTTAGAGATTTCCATAGAATTGAATAGCCTCCCCTGTGATCACCACTCCATCCAGAATCTGCCTACCAACCACAAAGCCCCCCCACTCCTCTGAAATAAGGGAGTTTAAAAACCTCTTGAGTCTTTCATCGATAATTATAGTTATGATCTTATAGGCCACGTTACATAATGCAATCAACCTAAAATGATCAAATGATTGAACATCTTATCTTTGGGGAATAAGAACCAGAAGTGTCACATTCAGGGCTCTCAACATCTACTTGCTAGTCTCAAATTATCTAACCATAGATAGCACATATTTCTTGATAATGTCCCAAAAAGCTTGAAAAAATTCAATCAGAAAACCATCTAGACCAGGGGCCTTCCCCTTCCTCATCTAAAAGATGATCACTTCCAGCTTCTCCAATGAAATAAGGTTAATGAGTTCTGCATTCATCTCTATCGACACAACAAGAGGGATACAATCAAGAACCAAGTCTTCCTCAACAAGTGGGAGGGAGGAGTTTTCTTAAAGAAGTGATGAAAAGAATAACAAGGACTCTCTATTGATATCTTGCAAGAAAGTAAGAAGATTCCCATTAGTAGACTTGATATGAGAGATAATGTTCCTTTGCCTTTTGTCATTGACAAAATTGTGAAAGAAGGTCGTATTCCAATCCCCTTCCTAAAGCCAATCAATCCTAACCCTTTTCTTCCAGAAAATTTCTTCCCTAAGCTCCCATTTAGAGAGCTCCTTAAGTAAAATAGACTCTTCCAGCATGTTCTCCTCCGTAGGACCCAACTCCTTGGTCTGGTGCGTGACCATTGTTGGCAAGAGACACTATGTGGCTTCATTAGTGTTGTCATTGATGGCAACAAAGACCACTCCACACATCCGCAGGACATGGTGTATCTTTACCGGAAGTCAGATTGAAGAATACCTTGGTCCGGTAAGCAAGAACAAAGCATGCAGCAAGGTCTGACAGTCAGGTCCGGATCTCTTAGAGGAAGTATCTTTGTAAAATATGGACTTGGGGAAGTCAAGAGGAATACCTTGACTAATAGATTCTAGGGATTGAGCCTCCGGTGATGAAAGAGTGAAGAGATATGAGCATCTAAGTATTGGGGTCTGGTTTGGAAGAGTAGATAGAGGAAGAACTAACTGATAGAGCATCAAAATTATTCCAGATGAGATATTGATGGTGATCAAGGTTCTTAAGGTATCATCCATGATTTTCTGACATGTTAGATGACTTCTATAAGTATCTCCTTGATTTACATCACTTGGTAAGCAAGGATTCAGTCGACAGACCAGAGGTTGGGAAAACATTGAGTATTCTGGATGCTGACTAGAAAGATATTGAAATCCTTTGTGCGGATATATATACCAGATGGATTTCGATGAGAAAAGAAGTGTGGTGTATTGTGGTGTGCGAAGAAAAGTAGAAGAGCAGTGTGAAGGCAGTAAGATAGGTCCAGAATGTAACAGGACAACAGCACCTAAGGAGAGTATGAATGAAGTGCAGCAGATCAGTATATTGGGCTTAACCGAAACTGAACCTCAGCATATGTGGATGCTTCTCATTAGTTCAAGTATCTAGTTTACTTGTATAAACTATTGTAGGCAGTGAGCCTCTTGTGAGCAGTGTGCTCAGGCAGTGAGCCCTAATTGGTAAGTGCCATTTTGTACTATCTTATTCTTCTAACAGACAATATAATCTTGGGTTAATCACCCCGTGGTTTTTCCCCTAATAGGGTTTTCCACGTCAAAATCATTGTGTCATGTGTATTGATGTTATTTCTATTTCATGGTTATGTTTGCTTATTTGATTTGATGCTGCACTAATTGATAACGAAATTCAGAAAGTTGAAATAATTAAGATAACTAATTCACCCCCCCTCTCAGTTATCAACAATTGGTATCAGAGCCAAGTTCCTCCAAATAGAGCCTAACAGCTTGAGGAAGATCTGGGAACTCAAATGGATGTGTATGGTATGAGGGAACAACTTCAGTCTGCCCTAGATGATCTTGAGCAATCAAACTCTAAAATCAATGAATTAAAGGAAAGATTCAAACAGGCTGATGATTTCATAAATGAACTAAAAGGGAAACTGAGTATCTCTATGAAAAAGAGAAAAGATCTACTTCAACAATTGGTAAGTCAAAGTGAAGATAATGGTATAAATGACGATCTGAAGGAGAAAACCAAGTTATGTGAAAAGTTATCAAAAGAGGTCATTATGGTAAGACATGAAATGGAATCAAGAGTTATGAAATTCACCCAAGAAATTGAAGAGAAAAGAAAAACTGAAGATGATCTAAGACAATCTGTCAAGGAGAAGACAGAAGACTACCACAAAATGGATAGAATAATCAGGCATCTAGAATCTGATCTTGAAGAAGCTAGAGATAGTGAAGAACAACTTGAGAATCAGATTGACACTCTTCAAAGGGATCTTCAAACAGCAAATGAATACAAAGAGAAATTCAAGATAAGCTCTGCTCAACTTGAAGTTCTTCAAACCAAAAGAGGGTGGATGACAAGCAAGGCTTGGGGTATGAAAAAGGTGAAAGCTCCAGATCCGGTCAAAAGAACTCAAGATTAGAACATCCAAGAAACAGGCCTAGAAGAGCTCTGGTAAGACAACCAAATGCTCAAAGATATCCATATTTCAATGGATACTGCCACAATTGCAACAACTTTGGTCACAAAGCAAATCAATACAGAAAAAGAATGAATCATTCTAATACATCCTTCTTCGGACATGCTTCAATTGCAAAAAGTATGGTCACAAATCCCATGAGTGTAGAAACATACAAATAAACAATTCATTCCATGGTAGATGCTTTCCATGCAATAGAATGGGACATATGGCTAATCAGTGTAGATCAAGAAGATATCAGTCAAATATGCAAAGAAATGTTGTTTGCTACAATTGCAATTGATCCGATCATATTGCCAAATTCTGTAGAAGTAAGAATCAAGACAAAAGGGGTCTGGTACAACATAATCATAACCAAGACAAAGGAAAAGGAAAAGTGAACACGGATGAAATTCAAAAGGAGATGAATAAGATTTGGGTGAAGAGAAGCATAGAGAATGTTGGGGATGGATCCGCACCAGAATCTGGTGCTGATAATCCTTCCAGAAATTGAATAGATGAGCTCTGGCTCAAGGGGAGACACTAAGAAAAACCAATTCCCCCTACCAGTCATTTGGTGCCTGAAATTGGCACATGAGAAGTCGCGGATAAAAAGGTTCTTAAGAGAAACATCCAAAGTAGGTTTGGTAAAGGTATGAAAGATCCGCAGGAAGATTTGAAGAGTCTAATCCACCAAGATTGATTCAGTTCAATAGGCATCTGGTAAAAATAGGATTCTCACAATTAGATCCATCTTGATTAAAAAATTATGGAATTTTGATCTACGGATAGATCAAATGATTAGGGAAAGGAAGATAGATTGTCACTATTCACCAAGAATAACTCTAAGTGTATCTCAGTGATCTGGAAAAAGATCTGTCTTAGAATAAGAAGAAGAAGGCAACCAGAATGACTTAAGTTGCTCATTTATTGTAGTGTGAAATTAGGGCTTTCCCAGAAATAAAAGGGTTCATTCATTCGTCATTTGCACATATGCATTCAAGAAGAAAAGAAAAGGAGCTCTGCAACAAATTGTTTCAAATTCTCAAGATCAACCATTGAAGTCGACTCATCTGGCAAATTAATCCAGCTCATTCAGCGAACCTTAGAAATGCAAAAGGTATTTTCTGTTGCTAAATATCTCTCTGTAAATCTTTGAAGATGGGTACTCCAAATGTTCTAAAGATTTCTAATAATCCTCGCCCTAAATTCATGAAACATCCCTACAAATCTTTAGAAGTGGATCCCTTAGGTACATTTTCCAGCACTCTGCATGGGGTTTTACATGTTGAAGACATTAGGGCATATATTCATGCAAACATTGAGGAATTCAGAGACTCCAAACTAATGGATATTTACCATAAGGAACTGATAGATGACTCATTTGATCTCAAACCCCAATACAAGGTCATCAGGGATAAACATTTCAGTCAGTGCATTCATTTCCCCTGCTTTACTAAAGATGAATGGGTTCGGTATGTGTTAAGAAGAATACATGACAACTTCATGTGGTTGAACAAGATGTTTAAGATCACTAAGGATGCCATTAGGGAAGTTACCAGATTGCACTCATCTGGTGGGATACTTGCTCTCAAATCTGTCAAGAATCAGACAGTGAATGAGGCTACCGAATTAAAGTTTGACAAGAGAGCGATGACAATAGAAGATATCACTGATCCAGATATCAAGTTTGCCTCCATGGTTATCAGTTATAAGATATATCACTCTAGCAAGGAAAATTTAGTACCCAGAACTACAATTTACACTGCTTATGAAATGTTAAGAAAGGATGTTGATTATGACCTTTGTGAGCTCCTTCTAAACCAACTTTTGGAGAACCTGTAGAAGATAAAGAAGGATAAGAAGAATTCCTTCAAATATGGTGGCCTGATACTCTGTCTATTCTTCTACTACATGAATGAGCCACCCAGATCTAATGGGTGGATATGGAAAAATGACAGACCAGTAGCAATTCAAATCAGAGACTATCTACATGGAATTGGTGATGCCAATGCTCAGAATACAGTACTCTGGGGGTACTTTAAGAACTTTCAGAACATGATGCAAGCCAGAGAGAGAATTCCCCAATCCCTAGTTGAAAAGTATAAGGATACAATATGCTTTATGGTAGAAACTGATCAATGCCTAATGGAAGCAGTGGAGCCAAGGGTAGTCTGGATCATACCAATGGGGTAGAAGAAGATGAGAAAATAGTTGAGCTACATGTTCAAAACATGCTCAGTTAACCCAAGGATCCTAAGGTAGAAAGGTTTGGAACCTTTGAAGAGCTGAGTGTGAAGATTCATGTGGAGTTAAGGCAACTGGAGATGAAGAGAAAAGTGAGAAAAGAAGTAGAGAATGTTGCCAAAAGGTATGGCATCTCAAAAGAGGCACTTGATGCAAATAGGGACAAGATGGAAAGGGCAGAAAAATAAAAGGAAAAGGTAGAAAAAGAAAGTGCTCCGGTAGAAGCCTCTTCCCGGACCAGATCCTCTAAGAGCTCTGCATCCGCCACTGCTAAAAGCTCAAAGGCATCAAAACCGGAAGCAAAATCATCCTGTAAAGGTGAAAAGAGAACAAAGACAAAGGTAACAAGGTCTTACATCAGTTAGAAAGATGATGAAGAGATAGAATCTGATGAAGAGATCAAGAAGATGAAGAAGAAGAAGAAAGTATCTAGTGAAACCAAGGAGGCAGAGGCAGAAGAGTTTGTTTAAAGGCCCACTCTATCATTAGATGATGTAGTTAAAGTAGTTACTATGGATGGAAACCTGTAACCAATAATAGAATTCTGTGATGCATATAATGATGCAGATAGAAAGATCTTGGAGGAAGCCACAGTTAAGTACTTGAACATATACAATAAAGCATTTATTGAAATAATTTCTCTAATTCCTAAAAGTTTAGAGAAGGAACTTGAAATGAGAAAAGAAAATGCAAGGTTAAGGACTTAGAGATTAGAGAACATATAGCTATTCAACTCTATCCATCAATTACTCTGAAACAAATGGATATGATTTTCAAAGATTGCAAGGATGAGTTCCAAAGTAAGGCTAGAATGAATCAGCTCATGCTTGGAGAAATTGATAAAGTGGCAAAAGAAATAGAATAAATCCTCCGAAAAGCCTATAAAAGATTCAATATTTCTATTGTAGAGGATTTAAGTGATGATCCCTTGGGAATGGATAACAAAGAAGAATCTACTGAGACTGTAGCAGAAGAGGCAAAGGAGACTAGTGAAGAAAAAGCTAAGGACTTAGATTCCTCTCTTTTGGAAGAGGAAGTCCAAGGAGAAGTAAATCTAGATTCTCCAGCAGTCTCTAGATCCAAAGGAGAAGAAAGAATAGAGGAGAAAGAAGAAGTGAAGGGAAGAGAAGAAGGTCAAGCTGAGAAGAACACAAGTGACAGTGCAGAAGGAAATAAAACTTTGTCTCTGGCAAGAGACACTGCAGAAACTATCAATGATTTCTTGAGTAAAGAAATGATGGAGATTGATGAACCAAAGCTACTTCAAGGACCATTTGACTTTGATTCTCTCTCCCCGGTTCAAACAATGAAGATAGCATCCTTTGCCCAAGAAAAGGCTAAAGAGAAACTTCAAAAGTCTCACATGGAAGATTGTGAGCTGCTAGAAATTGCATCTGGTGTGCTTGAAAAGATCATGCCATCCTTTCAAAAGGATTCCTCAGCTTCCTCATCTGGTAATCTCAAGTCTCTTGTTAGTTCTGTTAGCACTCATTTTGAATCTTTAGAGAAATCAGCTAAGGTGAAGGTCCGGAAAGAGTTTTTCGATAAGAGATTCTCTAAGTTGCAAGGCTTTATAACCAATGATAGGAGAAATATGGATATTGGGATAAAGAGCTTAGGAAATGCTCTTCAGGATGGAGGAGAAGTATATAAATTTTGTATATCCTAGACTAAAGTAACAAAGGATATTGAGAAGAAAGTGAAAGAACAAGAGGATAAACTGTCAAGCCTCTCTCAGAATTTTGATCCTCTCATTGTATCCATAATAAACCAGGAATGTCAAACTATTGTAGTCATGAATGAGATTAAGAAGCTTGAGAAGGAGAGGAAGAACATATTAAGCAGGATGGGTGAACTTAGAGGGATGATTATCCCTAAATTAGAGGCCATGCATGAGGCCCTAACGGATGCCCAGACCACAGCCCAAACTAGTGATCCGACAGATCTTAAGAGGGCAGAAGCTTTTGTATTCCTGTTGAGTGGTCACATCTCAATTTTGGACAGGATGAAGTAGAGTTGGGCAACAAAATTTGCCCAGTTGAAGACATCTTTGGCAGATATACTTCAATATATGTAAGTGTATCATGTATTTATACTTATGTGGATAAGTATAGTTGATTTTTTTTTAAGGATTGTTGGTATGCAGATTCTACCTTTTGCCATTGATGTCAAAGGGGGAGTGAGGAGCAGTGAAAAATGTGGAATCCAGCCAAGAGGGAGCTCCAGAAAAATGTACATTAGAATAGAGCATCAGCCAAGGGGGAGTGTAGTGTGACACTTAGTCATTTTTCACTAAGTGTTGCCATCAATACCAAATGGGGAGATTGTTGGCAAGAGACACTATGTGGCTTCATTAGTGTTGTTATTGATGGTAACAAAGACCATTCCACACATCTGCATGACATGGTGTATCTTTACCGGAAGTCAGATTGAAGAATACCTTGGTCCGGTAAGCAAGAACAGAGCAAGCAGCAAGGTCTGACAATCAGGTCTGAATCTCTTAGAGGAAGTATCTTTGTAAAGTGTGGACTTGGGGAAGTTAAGAGGAATACCTTGACTAATAGATTCTAGGGATTGAGCCTCCAGTGATGAAAGAGTGAAGAGATATGAGCATCTAAGTATTGGGGTCTGGTTTGGTAGAGTAGACAGAGGAAGAACTGACCGACAGAGCATCAGAATTATTCCAGATGAGATATTGATGGTGATCAAGGTTCTTAAGGTATCATCCATGATTTTCTGACATGTTAGATGACTTCTATAAGTATCTCCTTGATTTTCATCACTTGGTAAGCAAGGATTCAGCCAACAAACCAGAGGTTGGGAAAATATTGAGTATTCTAGATGCCGACTAGAAATATATTGAAATCTTTTGTGCAGATATATATACCAGATGGATTTTGATGAGAAAAGAAGTGTGGTGTATTGTGGTGTGCGAAGAAAAGTAGAAGAGCAGTGTGAAGGCAGTAAGACGGGTCCAGAATGTAACAGGATAGCAATACCTAAGGAGAGTAAGAATGAAGTGCAGCAGATCAGTATATTGGGCTTAATCAAAACTGAACCTCAACATATGTGGATGCTTCTCATTAGTTCAAGTATCTAGTTTCTTTGTATAAACTATTGTAGGCAGTGAGCCTCTTGTGAGCAGTGTGCTCGGGCAGTGAGGCCTAATTGGCAAGTGCCATTTTGTACTATCTTATTCTTCTAACAGAGAATATAATCTTGGGTTATTCACCCTGTGGTTTTTCCCCTAATAGGGTTTTCCATGTCAAAATCATTGTATCATGTGTATTGATGTTATTTCCATTTCATGGTTATGTTTTCTTATTTGATTTGATGCTACACTAATTGATAAGGGAATTTAGAAATCTGAAATAATTAAGATAACTGATTCACCCCCCCTCTCAGTTATCAACAACCATATCCAACTGTGTCTGAATATCTTCCTTAGTCTAAAAGAGGTTCCCAAAGCACTCCCTATTCCACCTCTTGAGTTGTTACTTGACATACTAAAGCCTCTTAACTAGAGAATACATAGGTGTACCATGTGTAGGCTTCCCCTCCTGCCACCACACTGCCATAAGATCCTGTAAAGATTCCTCATACAACTGTATAAGTTCGAACCTAAATGAGGGAATTTTAGAGGATGCTGATAGGGAGACCCTAATCAATATGGGCCAGTGATCAGACCCCCACCAATCCAAAATCTCAGAGCTTGAAAGCCAATGCTCACTCACCCAATAGCTAGATACTAGGAATCTATCCAATCTCTCAGAGATCAAATTCCTACCAAACTTGTTGTTATTCCAGGTAAATTGCCCATTACTAGGTTAGATATCCACTAGGTACAAAGAGTCTATACTCTCTTGAAGAAATTTGGATGCAACATCAAACCTTTCAACACCTCCTTACTTCTTAGCCAAACTCAAAACAACATTAAAATCCCCAGCTAGGATCCATAGACAAAGAGGGACCATAGACTGCACAAATTTGATATGCATCCAAAAATCCACCTTACCCAAAAGGTTCGTGGAGGCATACACTCGTAAAGAGAATAGCTTCCTCTGACTCAAAATAGGTTTCCATAACTAAGACCTAATGTCTACTGGTAATCCACCAGAGAGGGGTGAGCATACCATGGTCCCATAAGTAAGCTACCCCTCCAGTGAAAGGAAGATAGGTGTACGGAAATCACTTCCTACACTAATCTAATCAGGGAAGGAGAGTGAAAATTCAATTAATCTTTACAATTACAACTATGTTAACCCACTAACAGAGATATTGCAGAAAACACATACACAAGAATGTAAGACAGAAGAAGAGAGACACAAGATATATGTGGGGAAAACCCTTATAGGTGAAAAACACCACACTCCAAAACACAGCTCAAATGTATTCTGTAAACAATGAAAGTTACAATACAGTCACAGAGCCAATGCTCTTGCAGGGGTCTTCGACAATCGTATCTAGGGATGATCCAATAGCATAACAATCCCTATCAATCACATAATGCATCACCTCTCCAAAGCACCTATTTATAAAGAACATACAAGGAAAAATTGGCTCCACATTGACATGGGCATCCAAAATGGCCTCATGGCCCAAAACCCATGCCTATGGACACTTGTCCAACATAGTAGGATGTCTAGGACACTTGTAAAGTCACTCCATCCCACAGAGGTCACCTATTTCCAAAATAGGCAATGACAGATGCTCTTACGACTCTTCAACCATCGTAGAATATGTCATAGCTATCATAACTTACAGCTGTAAGAGAATCTATCATACACATGCTATAAATAGCATATTCTCTTACAACATGTCATAGTCCACCTTGAGGCACCCAAAGATGCCTTTTTCAAAGATGCTTCTCAACACATGTCCATCCCTATCATAGGATCTTCTATTTCTGATTCTTACATGTCATTACTTTGTCATAGGAATCTGTCATGATCGTTTTGGTCAATATTCCCTTTTACACACTCCGAGATGCCAACACATGGTAAAATAGGCCTACCACTAAGTGGGATGCCTATTTCCTCATGTGAGGATAAATTTACATGTGGTCATATGCCATGTAGGCTGACACATCACCGTGCCAACTCCCACAAGATGACAACATAGGATTTGCATTCTAATTATACAATAGACAATAAATAAATAAATACAATGAAATAATACAAGAAATTACTAAGGTTGAGACACCTTAATTCCCAATATTCTGCCACTTGCCAAACACCTTGTAGGAGCCAATAGAAATAACAAGATTTAACTGCTATAGGCTGAGAAGCCCATAGACTCTGAACACCATATGAACTTCTCTGTGCCCACTGGCTTCATCAATGCATCTACAACATTCTTCAATGTATCTGCCTTCTCCAAATTTACCTTCCCATCCTCTACCATGTCTCACATGAAGTGAAACTATATATCAATATGCTTTGTTCTGGCATGGAAAGTTGGATTCTTTGCAAGGCAAATCGCAGTCTGACTGTCACAACAAATCGTGATCTGTCCAACATCAACACCAATATATGAACACAATCTATTAAGCCAAATGGCTTCCTTGTAAGCATGAGTTTCTACCATGTATTCAGCTTCTATCATGGACAAAGAAACCATAGGTTGTCTCTTACTTATCCAACTAATTGCACCACCAAACATAGTGAACACATAGGCACTAGTCGATCTCCTACTATCAATGGCACCTGCACAATCAGAATCCACAAATCCACGAATAGAAATAGAAATTGACTGGAGAGGTCCTGTAACATTACCATGATGGCATATGGAATACTCGAAAGTATGCCTAAGATATCTGAACGCTCACTTAACTGCATCCCAATGTACTCATCCAGGATTAGCCATAAATCAACTAAGGACTCCCATTCCTTGGGCAATGTCTGGTCTTGTACAGACCATGGCATACATCAAACTACCAACAACACTAGCATAAGGTACTCTGCTCATGTCCTCCACCTGACTAGGAGATTCTGGACAATCATTAACAGACAACTTTGTCCCCAATCAAACGGGGACACATAATGGTCTACAATCTGCGATGCTAAACCTATACGATATGGTCTTCACATACTTACTCTTGTTTAACCAATGTTTTCTATTAGCTCTGTCTCTTCTAATTTCCATTCCCATAATGTACCTAGTTGCCCCCAAATTTTTTTTATCTCAAACTGTGCTGACAACTGAGACTTCAAATCAGACACCATACTCTTACCATTTCCAATCAATAATATATCATCAACATACAATGCAATAATGAGAATGCAATCATTGTCAAATTTGTAATACACACAATGATCATATTTCGATCTTAGAAATCCAATGGACAACACAAAGGCATCAAATTTCATATACCACATCTTAGGAGACTACTTCAAATCATACAAAGACTTCTTTAACTTGCAAACCAAATTTTCTTTACCTTTCTCTATGTAATTCTCTAGCTGTGACATGTAAATTTCTTCCTCCAAATCACCATGAAGGAATGTTGTCTTCACATCCATCTATTCTACCTCTAAGTCATAAGCAGCTGCAAGAGATAACAAGAACCAAATGGATGTTATCTTTGCAATGGGAGAGAAAATTTCACCATAATCAATTCCCTGCACTTGTGAATACCCCTTCGCAACCAATCTAGCCTTGTACTTTTCAACACTGCCATCTACACCAAATTTATCCTTGAACACCCATTTGCATCCAATGAGTTTCCATCCTTTAGGCAAAGGCACCAAGTCCCATGTTTTATTCTTTTCCAAAGAAGCCATCTCAGCTTCCATGGTCTCCTTCCAGGAACCTGCATCTTTCATGCCCATAGCCTCTTTCACAATTCTAGGCTCATCAATGTTAGTAAGCAAGGCAAAAGCACAACTAGAATCAAGTAATGAATAACCAAACCTATCAGGTTGCTTTCACATTTGTGTAGACCTCCTCAATGGCTGAGATTGAGGTTCTGCTTCTTCTTCTTATCTTTCAGAGCTGCTAGAGCTCTCCTCATCATCAAGTCTCACAGGGTCTGTCTGTTTAGTCTTCTCAGGGGTAGAAGGAAATTGAACCACATCCTCTTTCTTTTTTGTCTGTTCTGGCTGTAGAACAACGAAAGAAGGTGTTAGCTCTCTGAAGATAACACTTCTACTATACAACACTTTTTAGCCATAGGATCCCAAAGCTCGTATCCTTTCACATCGACACCATAGCCAATGAAAATACATTTAACAACCTTGTTCTCCAATTTAGACTATTTCTCCCTAGGCACATGTGCATATGCCTCACAACCAATAACATGAAGATGCCTAACTGAAGGCTTCTTACCAGACCAAACCTTCATAGGTGTCTTACAAACAAGAACTGATGTAGGAGCCCTGTTTACCAGGTAGCAAGTAGTGGTAACAACTTCAGCCCAAAACTTTTGTTTGAGGCTTGCTCTACTAAGCATACTCCTGGACTTCTCCATCAATGTCCTATTCATCCTCTCTGCAACTCCATTTTTCTATGGGGTGTATGGAGTTGTCTTATGTCTTTCAATCTCTTGCTCTTAATAGAACTTATCAAACTTTGTCGAACAAAACTCACCACCATTGTCAATTCTCAAACTCTTAATCCTTTTACTATTCTGATTTTCAGAAAAGGCTTTAAACTCCTTAAATCGACTAAAGACTTCAGTCTTTCTTCTGATAAAATAAATCCATTTCCTTCTACTATAATAATCTATGAAAGAAACAAAATATATAGATTTGGAAAAGGAAGGAACATTAACAGGACCAAACACATCAGAATGAATAAGATCTAATACACCAAAAGACTTGTGAGAACTAGAGTAAAACTAAAAATGGTTTTGTTTTCCAGTTACACAATGTTCACAAAAGTCAAACTCGAGATTACAATCATTTAACCCCTCAATGATGTTTTTATTTTTTAGGGTTCTAAGACCCTTCTCACCAATGTGGCCATATCTCAAATGCCATAACATAGTCTTTTCAGCAGGAAGCTTAACTTCCAAAGCATGTGCACTACCATCAAAACTAATTACAACATATTTCTTCACTACTCGTTTAGATGGTGGGGATGAAGTGACTGCAGCTCTTTTCTTTGAGTCAAAAGAACTATTGCACTATGAGGTGCATGCCTCCAGCTGAAATAGAGTACCTCTTTAAGTACCCTTCGCAAGCACAATAGATCCTCTAGTCATCTTGCATCCATCCTTTGAAAAGATAACCTGCACACCTGCATCATTTTACATACTTACTGAAAGCAGGTTCTGTGTTAGGCCTGGGATGTGCATAACCCCAGTGATCCCCTTCACTCATCCATCAGGGAATCAGATTGAGACTCTTCCAAGACCAACAATCTTCATATGAGAATCCTCACCCAAGTACACTCTTCCACCATCAAACTCTTCATATTTTGTAAACTAGTCTCGATGCGAGGTCATGTGGAATGATGTACCATAATCAATCAACCACACATCATTAGATGCATGGGTGGCTAGGACTGTAATGAAGGCACCACCATCATCTTGTGACTTGTCAGAATCTGAATCAGGGGCATTCTTCTTCTTCTTCTTTTTCTTCTCCTCTTTGCATTCCTTTTAGAAATGCCCAATTTTTCCATAGTTCCAATAGAGAGCCTTGGACTTTCTAGGAGATTTGGATCTCCCACGGGATTTGGATCTACCCTTTTCACCTTTCTTGTCCTTCTTCTTCCCTTTCTCTTTGGGTCTTCCATGAACTGTAAGCGCTTCTTTGGCTAACTCGGATGTCTTCCTCCTCATTTCTTTAGATAACAGTGAGCACACCACATCTTCCATCTTGAAGGTGGTAGTGGTGCTTTTGATAGCCATGACAAGATGATCCCATGAATCTGGCAAAGAATAAAGTAGGGTCATACACTGATCCTCCTCCTCCATTTTCACACCCACAAATGTCAACTGTGCAATGATTATGTTGAAATCATTCATATGGTCTGCAACAGATCCTCCATATTCCATCTTCAGAGTAAACAACTTCTTTTCAAAAAAAGCTTGTTCACCAAGGACTTGGCTTGAAAAATATCACCTAGCTTCTTCCAAAGGTCTTTCATGCTCTTCTCCTCATGGAACTTCAACAGGACAGAGTCAGCTAAATAGTCTTATGAGACCATTAGCCTTCCAATCTTTGAGGTCCCAATCAGCTTCTGGCATTGCTATAGGTTTTACACCGGATATAGTTTCCCATAGGTCATGATCAACAAGTAGGTCTTCCATCTTGAGTTTCCACAACTCAAAATTAGTGCCATTAATTTTCTCCACCTCTAATCTTTCAAAAGTGGTTTCCATGTCCTTCCTACAACAAGATACAAAATACTCTACACAACACTCCCACTCAACCTAAGACTAGCTGAAAAAATTCCTACCCAGCAGCTAGAACCAAAACTGGCCAGGCTCTGATACCAACTGAAAGGAAGCTAGGTGTGTGGAAATCGCTTCCTACACTAATCTAATGAGGGGAGGAGAGTACAAATTCAATTTAATATTTATAGTTATAGCTATGTTAACCTACTAACAGAGATATTGAAGAAAACACATACACAAGAATGTAAGACAGAAGAAGAGAGACACAAGATATATGTGGGCAAAACCCTTACAGGTGAAAAACCCCACTCTCCAAAACACAGCTCAAATGTATTTCAGAAACAATGGAGCTTACAATACAATCACAGAGCCAATGCTCTTGCAGGAGTCTTCGACACTCGTATCTCAAGATGATCCAGCAGCATAACAGTACCTGTCAATCACATAATGCATCACCTCTCCAAAGCACCTGTTTATAAAGAACATACAAGGCAAAAATGGTTCCACATTGAGATGGGCATCCAACATGGCCTCATGGCCCAAAACCCATGCCTATGGACACTTGTCCAACACTGTAGGATGTTCCTGACACTTGTCAAGTCTCCCCATCCCAAAGAGGTAAACTATTTCCAAAATGGGCAATGACAAATACTCTTACGACTCTTATAACTATCATAGAATCTGTCATAGCTGTCATAACTTATAGCTATAAGAGAATCTATCATACACATGCTATAAATAGCATATTCTTTTACAACATGTCATAGTCCACTTTGGGGTGCCCAAAGATGCCTTTTCAAAGATGCTTCTTGACACATGTCCATACCTGTCATAAGATCTTCTATTTCAAACTCTTACATGTGATAACTTTGTCATAGGAATCTATCATGACCGTTTCAGTCAATATTCCCTTACACACACTCTAAGATGCCGACACATGGAAAAATATTCCAACCACTAAGTGGGATGCCTAATTCCTCATATGTGGACAAATTTACATGTGGTCATATGCAATGTAGGATGACACATCACCGTGCCAACTCCCACAAGATGACAACATAGGATTTGCATCCTAATTATACAATAGGCAATAAATAAATAAATACAATAAAATAATACAAGGAATTACCAAGGTTGAGACACCTTAATTCCCAACATCTAGAATTACCCTGAGCACAAACACACTAACACTAGCCCCACCCCTAGATTTTAGAGGCAATGTTAAGCATGCTTTCCACTGAGAGCTTAGATTTATGTAAAAAATCATATCTGGTTTGTGAAGCTAGATCAAACCTTCAACAACCTCTTGTCTAGGGATGTTGTTCAAACCCCTTGCATTCCAAGAGAGGATAATCATTTTTGGAAATGAGAGTCAATAGGCCTAATTGAACCTGACTCCACTAGGCCTTCCGCTAATAATTTCACCTTATCCTGATCTTTCTTGCGACCCACTTTTAGGGTCTTCTCTGGAAGTTCTTTCTTAAGAGTCTTCAGCTGAATCCCTAACACTTGAGGGCCCTTCTTCTGCCTACTCTCTTCGACAACCTCCCTAGCCACCTAAGAGGTGGAGGAGTCTTGAATAGGAGCCAATGGCACTGCCTCATTCCCTGGTGAACTAGGTGGACCTATCACTATCAAATCTTGGTCTGTCTCCATGATGTCAGAGGAAATATCCTCCTGCAACTGAGTCAACCTCCTATTCTTACTCAACTCAAGCTGAAACTCTACTACCTCCTCCATATCTAGCTTATGGAACCCTGTAGACATATCCTGATCATCAAATGTCTCCAACATATAAAATCTATTTTGAAGTCCCTCCTTTTGATGTTCTTTGAAGGGTCCTTTTAACCCTCTCCCCTTGTTTTGTTGTCTGATAGGAATGAAACCATCCTTATCCCCATGCCCACTAGGAATCAGAGCTTTCCCCTTGTCCATCGCAGGAGGGGGAGGAGGGACCGAGTTAGCAGATTGGGCAACTTTAGGGCATTTACGTTGGAGATTCCCATATTCATGACATATGTGGCATCTAAAGGGCAATGCTTCATAATCCAACTATTGAATCCATGATAAATAACCTAATCTAATTTCCATAAAATCTGGGAGTGGCTTAGTCAAATCAATTGCAACACACAAATGAGCATAAGAGACAACCTTACAGTCCATGATTTGTTGGTAAGGTCCCACCAGCTTACCCAACAAGAAAGAAATCATATGCAATATATCCTATCTCTAGAATTCCATTAGAAGTCATGGAAGATGAACCTAGATCAATATTCTTGATGGGAGCTCCTCCACTGGGTTGAACCCCATATGCCAGGGTTTCATAAACAAGTCTGTTTGATTGTAGAAATATAGTCCACCCTCAAATGCATTAACCCTATCCGCCAATCTTGAAAACACCATAAAAAAATCATTATTGGCTTCCATAATTACTTTTATGTCGCCCTCCAGGTTCCAAGTCCTTTGAACCCATGATTCAAGGAAGGGCATGGAAACCCTGATTCCCATAAATTTGTAGATGAGGGCGTGATCTGCCAAATAAAGCACGTCATTGGCTATCGAGTCCAACTAGATAACCAGGTTTGATCGATCCTTACTTTTCTCCAAGCACCCATTGATCTTTGGAGCTTTCATCTCCTACTTGGCATTTTCTACATTTGTCATGGCGCTGGCCAAGTAATTAATCATATGCAAATGATTAGAGGATGAAGGGATTCCTCCATTGAAAGCATCTCTGAAAGAGAGCTTAGGAGCCTCCTCAACCCCTTCCGAAGACCCCATATCTCAAAAAAGAAGAAAATACAAAACAACCCTAACCCTAAGCCTAGGGTTATGCCTAGGACCACCTTCTCGCTGACAACAAACCCTACTACCATAGGCAAGCTCAACACTGATCTCCAGAAAGCTACCCCAAATGAAAATGTACCCTGCAACTATCAGCAAAACCCCACTTGTCTACCAACCAAAGCAGCAAACAAAGCTTAAAACCACTCCCCCATGAACAAGAAAGATCCCCCACGTAGGCCCCACACACCAAAACTAGACCTGCAGATGAGCACAGGCTCGGGTAATAGTTAACATTATGCCCTAGCCGTAGAAAAGAGCTTAGCATTGGCACACAACCTTCATCCCTCCCCTCACCAAAAAAACATCTATGCACTAGATATTAGGAATAATTTTATTTGAGGTGAAATTTATGCATTACAGTAAAAAGTCACTCACTAAAAAATAATTGTAAAAATTAAAAAATTATAGAAATAGTAAAAAAATGATAGAAATAGCTTTCTAAATTTAGAAAAATTATAAATTTAATTTACATAGAAAATTTCACTACTCATTATCTTACATTTTCATTAAATTATTGACCATTTGTTGGTATAATTGATAAAATATGTTGAATGCTAGAAAATGTTGATTTTGGTAACCCAATAATGCTAAAAGGTGGGACACATATTGTGGTCTCATCCATGTATTACATGATCTTTTACTCACCTTTAGAACTATTTACACTGTATGGTTTTCCCATACTTTTGGAAACCTTATATTATATTCTTTTGCTTCTTATCACCAATGTAACTACATGTTATATCCTTATCATTTTCCTATATTGAGTGCAACCTTGTCTTATGCACCTTGATGATTATCTCTAATTTATGCACATTTCATGCTTATCATTTGATATTGTTCCACTTGCTAGTCACACAATGTTATCAATGACATTTATTATATGACTTTATATGACCTATGTGCTTACACATCTCCTTAGATCACATTTACTTTTGTTAAATTTTTTTCCCTTTCCTCTAATTCCTTGCAGACTTTGTATGCAACCAAAGGAGGGAGTTTATTGTGTCACTAATGTTTTAGACATCACACTATGCTAGACAAACACTCTTTACTATATCTAGATAGATCTTGATGCCATTACTACTATAGTACAAATTGTATTTACTACTTAGATTGGATTCACGTTACATGGTTGTGCTCGAGGTAACATATTGCATTACTATTGAAGTGTAGATCACATTTACTCCCCTAAGGGGAACCATATTACTACCATTGCATTGGGAAATATATTACCATATCACTTTCCATATAGGTATAATTCTCGCTCCTTTTCCTTTTCCTACTTTCTCATTTTTCCTAAATAGATTAAAAAAATGGGTAAAAGCACAAACTTGTGTCACACTTTATAAAGGAATCGGCCAACATCAAAAAAACATCTCAACTTCGACAACATAAAAGTGGTCTTTATGTTTTGAATCTCAAAATGATGTAAACTAAGAAAATGTAGATCTCTTGTTGAAGTTTATTAGTTTAATTTTTTAGAGTTTTTAAAAAAATGTTTTAATTTTTTTTTATCAATTTAACAGCTGATTTTGAAATGCTAAAAATTTGAAGAAAAAGTGACGTTCAGTTCACGTCGATAAACAAATAGAAAAAAAATGAATTTTCCCCTAATTTTTTTCCCCCCAAATAGGTGACTTCATTATCTAGGGCATGGGGAAAAAAAAAGGAATTTTTGATCTATATTTTTCTCGTAATAACGTTTTAAAGTCAAACTTACCTGATTTTGATAGTTTTCAGTTAACGTTAACTATTGTTTAATTTGTTTTCATTTTCAAAAAACAAATTATACCCTTTTGAAGAGGATTGTCTCCTCTAGGGCATGATATATTTGTCAAATTTTAAAATGATGTTTTACTATTTCTATGTTAGTTTCAAATTAGCCTCTTTTTGAATTTGAACAACTTGCTTGCATTATTTTCAAATATTTATATCGTAAGATTACTCAAAATATAAAAATACATATATTTCCACATTCAGCACTCCGAGCTCTACAAAAGGGTATTTTTTTTTTTTTTTAAATTAATTTTGATTGTAAAAATATTGAGCAAAAGTTGGAAGTTTTAGAAAATATAAGAAAATGGTGACTTTGTTGTCTAGTAGGATGCCACATAGACATATTCGGTCGAATCTTATTCGCCCTAATAGTATTCGGCCGAATCCAATTCGGTCAAATATATTTGTTTGCTTTTTTTTTTTGTAAAAAATTTGTGGCTTTTTTATTATTTTTAATTAATGAATTACAATAAAATTAAAAAAAAAAAGATTTCGAAAGAAAGAGTCATCTTGAAAAACACAATGATGTGAAAGCGTTTGTTTAATAGTTTTTTTTAGTTTTTTTTTTTAGCTTTTTTAAATGAATAAATTATAAAAATTTGGAAAAAAAAGAACCACTAATTTGAACAAGGGTAAATTCATATTCAAAAAAACAATGATCTAAAAGTGTTTTTTTAGTGCCCTTTTTGGCTTTTTTAACTCTTTGGTGGTTTTTTTAAATTATTAAATTATAGAAATTTGGAGAAAAAAAACCACTGATTTCAACAGGGGCAGAGTTGTATTCTCACGTACCATGCTCTAAAACATGTAATTGATTAAAACCACTGATTTATTGAATGTAGACCTAGATCTTCAAAAAATAGAGGTTAAAGTGTTTGTACATGTGTTATTTTTGCATGCAGGTGAATTCAAATTTGATCAATTTGTGATGTGCAATAAAAAGACAAGAAAAAGGTTGTATGATCTAAGAAGAGATACTAAAAATGTTGATGAGGGAACATCTACTCAAGAAGAACCCATGGAAATTGTTGATGACCAAAGAGTACAGGTACGAGAAGAAGTTGAAGGTGGTGATAGAAATTTTTTTCTTGGTATGGAAAATCTGATGGAGATGGATAAGGATTCTCTTTTCAAAAATATTTCATCTGAAGATATGGTACCTGAAAGCACAGTAAAATTACACTCTAAAAAAATATGGGACGAATTTTTTGAAAATAAGTCTATAATTGGAAGAGCACAGTTATTTGCAAAGTTATTTAGGAAGAAAGAGATGGCCCCTGTTTTAGAGTTGTTAGGGGTTGATAATAAGAAAAAGTCATCAGGTTCATTAAAGCAAACAATAGTTGAAAACCTACAAGAAGCATTAAATTCTATTGAAAGCAAGAGTCGAGCTATTGATTTAAGTGCTGCACGTAGAGCATTAATGACTGTAATTTCTAGTAAGAAATTATCACATAGAAGACAAGTTCAAGCAATTTCCCAATTACTCAATGTTTCTAGGAGAACTGTTCAAAGATATATTGCAAGGAGAAATAGATTGGATGGAAATGTTGAGAAAAATTGGGTAAATATTTGCAGGGTTCCCCGAAAAGATAGAATCTCAGAAGATGTAAAGGAACAGGTGATTGAATATTGGACCAGCCACTCTCGTGTTTCTTCCAATAGAAGGGACACTATACAGATAAAAGGTGAAGATGGTACAAAAATTTCACATCCCAAACATTTTATAGATACAACACAAAGTGAACTTTTTGAAGCATTCAAGCAAGAATTTTCAGATGTGAAGATTTTGCAAAGGATGTTTGAGAGTCTATGACCAAGTTTTGTATGTATAAATAAGGTACGTGAGACTTGTTGTTGTCGAAATCATGTTGAATTTCATCTACACCTACAGTCATATAAAAAAGCTATGGCAGTAATTAATCCAAATATAGTCATCCCTGGAAGTACAACACAATTTGTGAAAACTCTTCTATGTGAAAAATTAGAAGATTCAAATGAATTCAAAGTGCATTGTATAAAAAATATATGTAATGATTGTGGAAATTTGAAGAATCTTGTACAGGTTGACAATATTGATCATTCGATGCAAGTTATGTGGAAGAGATTTGAATATGAGAAGTACTCAACAAAGTCAGGAGTTGAGAGCAGAAAAATTGTTCTCAAAGAGAGTGAATTGTCAAGCAATGAGTTTATGAAAAAATTTTGCAATATCATATATCCACATATTGAACATTGTCATGGTGCTAGATGGCAAGCTAAGCAATTTCGTGACTCAAAGAATTGCTTTCCACCAGGTTGTATTCTGTCTATTGTTGATTTCTCTGAGAACTATACATTTAGTCCTCAAAGTGAGATTCAAAGTCAATATTATCATTCAGAGCAAGTTGCAATATTTGTACAAGTTTGTTATAGGCATGCTGAAGAACATGTGGATGGTGTACAAAGTAGCAAAGATGAACGAATTATCATCAAAGAGGTGCACTTTTATATCAGTGATGATACAGGTCATGATAGAAGCTATGTAGCCCATTGTTTTGCAATATTTTTTGAAGACCTAAGACGACGTCAAATAGATGCTTCACAACATTGGATATGGTCTGATGGATGTGCTGGTAAGTGTTGATTTAATTATTTTTTAAAATAATATTATATTTATTTGTGTAATTAACTTGTAGACTTGAATTATTCAGTTACTTAAATATGTTGTACCTCGATGTATATAATTTTTTTTTAAATTTTAGTTTTAAATTTGAAATTATTTGTAACTTCACAGGACAATTCAAGTCTGCAAAAGCTTTTAATTGGTTAAGCCAACAACATATTAAACGAAACATTCAATTTTTGTGGAATTTCTATGAGAGTGGACATGGAAAAGGAGAGCATGATGGAGCTGGAGCATGTGTGAAACGTACACTTCGACAACATGAACTTGCAGGTAATACAATATGGAATACAAATTTAAATTCTTAAATATAAATTTTAAATAAATTTAAACATGTTAGGAAAAAAGTGTAGATCTCAATATATTGCATGTGTTCAGAAGTGGAAGCTTAAGCCATTATGCAATTTAATGGTTTTGATATATATCCAATGTTGTAGATTTTCAATATTTCTCTTGTTGGATTTAAAAAAAATCTAATTATATTTTTTGAGATTGTCTTTTCCTTTCAATTAGAAAACCGAGCTTAACTTGACATTTCACCTTGACATGTGAACTTGCAGGTAATGCCATAAGGAATGCAAATGAAATTGTTGAATGGTGCAAAAGTCATTTTGTCGTCCGTGACTCAATATACAACACACGTTATTTTTGGGAAGTTAAAGGTACATAAATATTTTGTTTTGAATTTCAATGTGTGTACATGAATTTTATACATTTTTTAATTGGATGATTGAAATTTAAACAGATATTGATAGATCAACTCTTACTAATTGTCAAACAATTAGTGGTATTAGAAGTTTACATCAAATCATGACAATAGGACATAGCAGGCCTCTTGTAATTCAAGTGAGAGAAAAATCATGTTTTTGTGCTGATTGAATTGAGAACAATGCAAATATTCTACAATGTGAGAATATTAAAGATGGGTATGTTTCAGAATGGGAAATAAAACAATTAGTGGCCACGTCGGACCCTTTTGAAGATAATGACATTGTAGATGTCTATAATCCTTTGTATTCAGCTGATTATGAACGTGTATCAGATTTAGTTGTTACAGGTAAATTTTTTAAATTTTTAAATTGAATTTTAACTTGTAGTATTTGATTTATAATTTTTTAAATTTTTAAATTAAATTTTAACTTGTACTACATGGTTTGTACAGGAGATATTTTTGTTGTTTTTACAGATCCTGACAATACAGAAGGTGTAGATTACTATCTACTAAGATGTACGCAACCAAAATGCAAATTGTCAGAATCAATGACAGATGCTGATGGACAAGAGTATCCAACTGGATCAGTGGTTGTTGAAGGCACATACTATCAACAAACAAAGATAGATACAAATGGTATTATATTTATTGATTATATGCCAAGTCAAAAGGTTCTACATTATAGTCACTTAATTATAGCAACACGAATAAATCTTGAAACTTTACCAAAAAGAGGATGTGCCAAACAAAGGTGGAGGTTGCCTATTGAAGATCATGAAAAGATTTTAGAGATAATAAAAGATAGAGAGGATCCAGATTATATGTACCAAGAACTTTAAACTATTTTTGTACATATATATATTTTCTATATGACAATTTATTTTATGTTGAATTAAAATAATTTCATTCAATCTCAAGACCAATTTAGTTAAGCTTAGTTCTTGAGGGTAGGGAATGCCAATAATTTTTGAGTGATAATAAATTAAATTTACTCTTTTTTTATTCATGCATTTTACTTAGAATTTGTTTTTGGTTGGAATTTGATGTTTCATAAATTGGAATGTTAATATAAATTGGAATGTTTTTACCAATAAAATCTTTAAAAGCAATATTCATAGTGTGCTGAAAAGTAGCACTTGGTCTTTCAACAACACTTATTAATTTGGTAAGTAAAGTTTTCCCACTTTTTATTTTGTTTTTATAATTTATTATGATGTGATTATATCTCAAATATAGCCATCTAATAGAGACATTAGTTGAGAACCATTTATTATTTGCAACACTCACTTTAACATACTTGTAGCGTTATATTATAACTTCAGTGTAGTCTTTATGAGTTTGTGTTATTACTTATTTTTTTAGTACAACCATTCCCTTGGAGGATTTTTTTGGGATTGTTGTGTTTCCAATATTACAAACATCAAATAATATTATTGATATAATTATGTTGACTTTAAGAATTTAAAACCTTGGCACAAATTGAGGTATTGTTCTAATTGATGAATGATAACTTAGCAGTGGAATTGTAACTAATAGAAGTCAATTTTGATCGTTTGTTTAACTAGAAGTATGCATTCAATTAGGAGCCTTAGGCTTTACAATAATTCTAAACATGTTTATCCTTTGATATTTACTTTGTTAGGGTTGATATTACTTGTTAAAGTTTTTCATGTGCATGAGGGTTTTCAAAGTCAATCATTTTTTTTGAAGCTTAGTTCATAGTGTTGAAATTGTGTTAGTTTCAATTTCTTTTTCTAAAATAGCTAGAAATAAGTCTAGTCGAGAATACATATGTAAGGTGGCATAAGAGCTTGTTCAGTAACATTATTATTTCTCAATTTCACCTTCAAGATCTTGACTTTAACAATGATTAGATACCTAAAAACATTTTCAAAAAGCATGTTGTGTTTTGATTCACAGTTGCTTGGAGCATAACATTTGACAATGCTCAAACCAAACTTTTCAGTTCATGTTTTCCTTTAGATAAAACTATAATTTAAATCCATAGTTTAGCAAAAAATATGCTTTATCAAAAGCATGCACTGAGATCCTTTGGTTTGCTATATTTTGATATAATTTTGTTGGTAAAAATATAATTATGATATTAAACATAGATGATTTAGTATTTAGCAACATTACCCTTTGTTTGTAAAGTGTAATTTTTATCATTAGGTGCTCCCTACGTAACATTACTATAGTCGGCAATAATTCTTTATGTTTGAAATATTTATCAACTCTAAAACATGGCAGAAAAATCTTCTTTCTACTTAAATTGAGGTACCATTATGTTTTGTATCTATTTTCTAATTCTAGTTGTAAATAGTGATATTTATATGTCATAATTTACAATACATACTTTCAATTAAAAAACTATTTAAATTTGCTACTTTTATTTCTTTGAGTTTTTTTATTATCACTAAGAATAGTGAACAATGCACATAATGAAATTGTTTTGTTTGGAAAAAATAAATTAACTATGTACAAGAGACTTTAACCTTCCAAAATTGGTGGGATGCTACAAGTTTGTGTCACACTTTGTAATTTGAGTCTTTTAACAAGGAAAAATTCTCACAAATCAACATAATTTTAGAAAAAGTTCATAAAAGGGTTCAAGTGAACACAAAATAACCCACTAACAAAACTACGAAAGTCTCAACAAGAAATAATTGCCTCAAGGTATCAATCAACAAATATTAATTTCATCAAATCTTTAAGAACTTTCATAAAGTTTCCAATAAATTCCAAAATCATATAGGCATCCAACTAGCCATCATCAATTACACAAATCAAATATCAATATTCCATGAAAGGAAATATAAATCTTTCCAAAACCCAAAAGAATGGTGCATTGAAGATCAATGATTTACATATCCCATGCTACACAATCACTTCACTCTTCAAAACCCACAACAAAACATAAAAGGAAAAATGTGCTTAGGTGATCACTTGGCTACTAATTAGATATTCAACTTATGATTCTATTTGTATAATGCATGATTTAGCTAGAAACTTATACAAACAAGACTCATTAAGCTTTGGGGTTGGCATGACTCAAGCCAATTACAAATAAGTAAATGAATGTCTGCTCTAATTTGGAAGCATATATCATCCATTTTACATTTTTTATCATTATAGATATTACAAATTCCTATTTCTAGTGATATTTAATCCCTATGATCAAGAATACAATGAATGTCTTTTCCAATTATTTATTTAAATCTAATGTATTTCTTGGCATGCAAGGATTAAACAAGAATCATTTATGATTTGCTGCTTTGCTCATGAAACAAATTTATTATTTACCATAATCCTAGTGTAGTGATGTCTAATTAGAGTATATAATGTTCAAACCATATTATAAAATGTCAAACCATAATGTCCAATGTCAAACCATAATGTCAAACCACAAAGGCAAATGTCAAACCATAATGTCAAATGTCAAACTGGATAATGTCAAACATAATAAGATCTAGATCAATCTGCCGATCCATGTGTGGATCCATGCCTCGATCTCTCTCCGGATCCTGATCCATGCCTGGATCTCTCTCCGGATCCTGATCCATGCCTCGATCTCTCTCTGGATCCTGATCCATGTGTGGATGCATGCCTCGATCTCTCTCCGGAAGCTGATCCATGACCTGATGCACCTCCCTGCACAAGGAAGTACATAATTTAATTTAATGTACATGTGTATATATATGTAAAATCATCTTAAAGTTTTGTACTTTCAACATGTGTGAATTTATCATGTAATTTATATATATATATATTATAAATGTACCTCAAATGTATCGTGCATGGGATCCTCTACATGCTCTAGATCTCCGAAGCGCGACAAATTATCCCCTTGTTGCTATAAATTTTCAAATACAAGATTTCAATGAATAGTGAGAGCTACTTTTAAGTAAAGTTTATTTAATGTATACACATGTGAATTTGTAGAATGCAAAATATAGAAATTTGTCAAGTACCTGCACATCCTAGAGCACTCTACCAATCCCACTAATCTCAGATGAATGAATGGTAAAATTAGGAACACCTATATCTGAAGGTAAAGGACCAGTGCCAAAAAGAAGTGTGCTATATGTGCCATGTACATTAGGTGCACCCTGATGCTGTGTGGGGGCTGTAGGCTGATCTAAAATATTCTGGTGCTGTGTGGGGGCTGTAGGCTAATCTGGAATATTCTGGTCCTCTGAAGCTGCCTCACCCTGACCCGT
The DNA here is from genome assembly GCA_027924645.1 of Cunninghamia lanceolata. Taxonomy (NCBI): domain Eukaryota; kingdom Viridiplantae; phylum Streptophyta; class Pinopsida; order Cupressales; family Cupressaceae; genus Cunninghamia; species Cunninghamia lanceolata. The sequence goes on along the minus strand of BSBN01000198.1, from coordinate 5,579,262 downwards.
CTGTCTACTAGTATGTCGTCTAATATGAGTCGATACAGCATCCAAAGGAATACCATACTCATCACTGATAAATTGGTATGCTGATAGTAAATCAAGAATGGAAGCTGAAGCAACATTACGTACAATGGTGTCACTCATATGGGTCACATCTGATGGGGATGGTAGATCGGCACAAATGTAGGGGTCATAATTTGTAGATGTAGCCTCAGTGGGAGGAAGGCCAATCCGTGGACATAGTAAGTATCTCCCTACACGATCAGATGACATCTGATCAACTTGAGTAGCAATGGTGGTCATTTTGTCAAAAAGCCTGGATCTAGTCGGTGCAATAGCTGCATCTCCTGCTGCTGCTAATTCCAAACGTTTTGGAAGAACCAAAAGGTTTGGACCAACTAATACCCTCTTATTTTGAGGCGGTGGCAAATCTGGACATCTAAATTGAGGTTTATCAGCAAACCTCCCCTTGCCCTATCCAGCATGTGCAGGCATAGATGTGTAATCCACAGATAATCCTAAATGAAACTCAGCATATAATTGTTTGCAAAAATATAGTGGCAACTCGTCATTATGAGGCCATCTATGATTGGTTGCCAAAAATCTAGGATATATAAATGGACCAACTAGTGGATCTGTACACCTGGTAATAGTATAACCTCTAACTTTGTCTTTTCCAATATAAAAAGGGAACATAGTATGCACATTATGTAATGAAACTCTATCAGAAATAGTTTTGATATTCTCAGTGCCAGTAATAGTCCTAGCAAGGGATCTATAAAACTCCTCAGTGCTAATATCATCATATGGATTGTATGATTTTATTGTCTCAATCATATGTCTAATCTCGCACTGAATATTAACTAATCTATCTCTATTAGCCAAATTTTGGGGGTTCTGTATAGTTTGATCCAAACATTTCAAAGCATTATCTAATCTAGAAATGCTGTCATTGTAAAAATTATTCCTAGCCTCAGCTTCGCGCTGAGACTGCGTGGAATGGTGAGATGCCTGATCATCAGTCATATCTCTAGATAAAACTATGTAAAGAGACCTGCATTTAATTAAAACAAAAAAATTAAATATGTACAAGCATTTTTCTTTTAAGCATACAAAAATATAAAAATGCAACATGTAGATCATCTAAATAAACACAAAGTTTAGATTTGCATGCAAAGGAAAAGGATTCAAAGATAAGCTTGGACAATTTACAAGATTCAACTTTTCATAAGTATATAATGACCTTGATAACTACTAGAAGTGTGCAAGATAATATTGCTTCATGAAAAACCTTCTGATCTCATAATAAGGTACAATTGTTTATTACTATCATCCATGTTTGTTGTTGATGCCATAACAAAATACAATAATGTGTAGTTTCCATATGAAAGCATAAGATAGCATATTTTGCAATTGTCATCTACCTTACCACCGAAAGTCACCAAAACAGCAAGAGATGCTTATATACACCTTATATATATACACCCATAACCGCCCTACCCTGATTCTACTAGAGGCAACTAAAAGTAGATGTCCACATGAGCAGATTTTGATTACCTTACCCTTGCATAAAATATAAGGATAAGGATAGGGGTTCGTTTGTTTTGGATTCATTATTCACTTGCATGTTTGGAGTTAGAGAGCTAGAATAGAAGATGAAAAGTTGAAGATAGTATTGTTTTTGAGTTAAAGATTTATTGTTTTAGAAATAATATTATAAGATTTGGAATGCTTTTTAGAGATTCTATAAGGGAAATACATTGTGTTTGGAGAAAGAATAAAGAACTTTGTTCAAATCTTCTTTTAGATTTAGATCTTAAAGTGTTGAAGTGATATTCTTTGTTTTAGGTGATACAAATAAATCACCATAAAATAAGCTCCCTTATTGAAAGTTACCATAACTTTTAAATACTTTCAATGTTTACAACATCTAGGCTTAAGAGATATAGGAGTGCTTAAACAACTCAACTCTTGATAGGGTGGGATGATAACCATGCATAGGTATTTCGGTGGAAATGCTCTCTATGTGGCTTATGTATGCCATATTATCCTCTTGAAATACCTCTATCCTTCAAGCCATCACCAAACATTCTTAGAACCTTATTTGAACATGAATGCACTCATTCTAAAACAACACTTAAGGCTTGAGCACTATGAGACATCAAGAACAACACTCCTTAGTCCTCCTTTAATTTGAATATTCCATGGTCATGATGTTCATAAAAATGTTATATTTTCCCACATGGATCTCAAGGAACCCTTTCCTTTCAACAATGACCCTTGTCTTGCATATGACAACCCCTTCTCAACGGAACTAACTTCACCAGTTATGACAGTCATCTAAATGAGAATGTTTATATATGACAACATTATGGGTAAGATAGTCCATTGGCACATAATAAAAAAAGATCACAACCACACTCCCTCATGTCTACAAATGGTGTTGAGGCATGATGTTGTTGGATGTTGTTGGAGTTTAATGTCTAACACACATGAGTTTTTGAGTTTTTGATGCGAGGATGTGGTGTCACAATGATGTTGTGGTTGGACAATGATGCTCTAAGGATGTTGATTAGGATGTTCTATATCATGGGTAATGCTTCATCATTGTTCTTAGTGGATGATGTTCTTGAGATTATTTGTAATATTTCATAGTTTCAACACTTTCCTTGTGATTCAGGAGTTGCTTCATGTTGTGTTGATCTCATTTGTTAGTCTTGCCATTTTTTTATGCGTCCTTCATGTTATGTGATGTTGTTAGGTTGCCAAAGTCATTGGTCTTCTTGTTTGTGTTAGTTATAGATGATTTGATAAGAGGAGTATGGTGTAAAGCTACTCATGTGCAAGACACATGGTTATACATGTAGAAACACATGGTCAATCCGAAGCAAAGTTTTTTTTCTACCTTTTATGCCCGTCACTGATGTTGACCTTTGATTATGGATCATAACTTAAGTTTAACCTGTCTAAGGGTCTTTTCTACATGCTCATCACTAGCCCTCCTTCCTTGGTAACCAAGGTTGTCTTCTTCTCTTTAAGTGGGAATTGCAAATCTATGGATGAAATTGAATATAACAACCCTGTGAAACACAGGATCGGTGGCTAGAGTTTAAATGTTTTCCAAATCCTAACATTCCTTCTATGAGACAAAAGTTTGATGGGCATCTGCATGATTCACAAGTGTATAGCAGTTACTTCACACAGTTTTGGAATGATTCTTGGATTAGTGGTTATTGATCAAAACCTTGAGTTGTACGGGATTGAAGGAGTAGTTTTTATAGTAAGGTAAATGGACGATATACGGGTGTACAGACAGGTTTTGAGTGTATGAAAAGAGGAGTATTTTTTTTTAACAAGAAGATTGTGAATGTTGGATGATGTGAAGAAAAGTTATTTCTAAGAGTAGTTGTGTCTTAATGAAAGAATGGAGTAAGGGTACATATGAGATTGAGTGAGCTAAGAGATATAGAAGATGTAATGAATATGTTAGTAAGATATAACAGAGGAAACTGACCCAGTTTGCAGTGACAGATCTTTCATAGAGATGAGATTTGAGATGTCAAGCCCTTTGTGAAGTTTGACTTCTATTGTGTGCAGATGAAGATCCTTAAGGTCATCAAAACAGAGGCTTATGTTTGTGGTAAACAAAAGAATATAGAGTATAAGGAGGATATGTTTTAAAAGGAATGCCTGAGATCCTTGAACTTGGAAACATGACAGTGGAAGTGTAAGTTTATCTAATTACATGTGTGATTATGTCTGTGAATTGATGTGTATGACAGAGGATTATGTTGTAATTTACATATAATCTTGAAGGCCACTATATGCATAAAGATGTCAAAGTGAATACAAGGTATGCTGTGACTTTCTTACAGAATACAGTGTGGGTAAAATGCAATACAGTGACAGTGTGGTCATCAGTACTCTTGGTCGGTGTCAATAGTATTCTCTGACATTTGCTCATGGTGTAGTTTAGTTGATAGTAATGGTTAAAGTACTTGTTTTCAAGAGCAAAGGCATCTCATCTCAATGAGTTCATCTTGAGAAGGATGACATGTGTTAGAGTGTTGATTGAAAAATATAGAGTTCTTGAGTTTTTGGAGTTACTGTGATTGTAAGGTGTTAGATGAGCAGATATAGATTCTAAATGTAGTGAGTCTTATTGTGAAGGAATGCTTTAATGTGATTGAGTTGTTAGTGATTGTTGGATACACACAAAATAGTTTTTTTAAAATCATGAACAACCTTCAAGTAGGTGTAGTTGACAGATATAAATTAGACTCTGCAACCTCTGTCAGTAATCTATGGAATAGGGTATGGCATCTATTAGAGGACAGGAGTTGTTGTCAAATGTTCTAATTGCAAATGCCTTGTAGACATTGGTATTCTTCATGACAGTGGTATTTGACCCTTATGTCCAAAGGGAAAGTGTATTAGGTGCTTCTTCATTTGGTTATGAGTGGAACAATTTGCAAGAAGAGTAGAGATATTTAACAGATGTAGAAGCATGTCTCTGAATTAGTATAGTGGATAGATATTTACAAGATGTTATCTACAATGTTGAAATCTAAATGTGTTTTGATTGCAGTGTTTGTATTGGCATTGCCTATATAGTGGTTCATGTCTTCATTACATGACTGTGTACAGTGACAGGCAATGAGGCATTACATCAGGTTTGTTATATGTGTTTGAAAAGGACAAAGCATGTCAGGGATAATGATCAATCATGTATTTGTGTTTTGCTACAATGATACAAATATCAGAGATCAAATGATACACACAACAATAGTTTGTTGAAGAGGTTTTAGAGGCATTCACAGAAAGTGCATGACAGTAGTTGTAGGATGACAGTTCGTATTTGTAGTCACCATACTTGTATCTGACATTGTTGTCTTTATCCATCAGATAGCGGTTGTTACAGTGGTTAAGCATTAGTTTGTTGAAGTGATCTTAGTAGGTTGCAAGGACAGTTAAGTGATTTCTGTAGGTTGCAGGGACAGTGATTATGTTCACATGACAGAGTTAATGTGTAGTGAAAAATAATACAAGACATCATATCATGTAGCAGGCAGGACATTGTGGCATGTGGCAGACAGGACAATTTGTCATGTACATGATCGGGGCTCATTCTTCATGCAAGTTTTTATTGTTTATGATATAACCACAATGCCTATGTAAGGACAATCTTGAAGACATGATAGTAATGAAGGTTCAAATCTAGAATGAGTCAACTTGGATCTCCCGTATTATGCTATATTTTTTTAAACATTTGAGGAATGATAGAAAATGTAGAATAGTTTATCCTATACATTTCTATTTAAAAGAAATCTGCAAGGAAGTGGGGAATGAAGTTTTAAATAAATTTAATTAAAATAGAAAAACCCATTCACAATGGTGCTCAAGATTTGCTACTGGCAGTCCATTCACAGAAAAACCCATTCACAATGGTGCTCAAGATTTTCTACTGGCAGTCCATTCACAAAAAAACCCATTCACTGAAATAAACCGCACAATAGAGCAAAAAACAGTCGTAAACTAAGAAAGGAGTTCATGTACAAGATATCAAATTTGTGAAGGCTGAGGAACTTAAATTGGCAGAATATACATATTTAAAAAGGTAAGTTTTGTTGACAAAAGAAAAGCAACAAATTATGCTTTCATAAATGTCCACTTTCATCGGTAGATAAAAAGCAATCTATGGTTGCTCTTTCTTTTGCACAAGCAAAATACAAACAAGCAGTTAGGCAATTCAATATGTGAAGCAATATAGCTAAGAATGACTTCTGGGGAGTTGCAGTTGCTGTAGTTGAAGGCCACAATTTTTTGATGACAAGGGTACAATAAAATAGGCAAAATATCAAGGCATCTTTGTGATCATTAATACTTATACATTTGATACTCGTACCCATAAGATCTTTTCTATATGGAATTTCTGTTTCTCTTCCATGTAATCACTAGCTGCTATGGACTTTTCTGTACTTACAAAGCTGCAAGTTCAATGTAAATGGAAAGAAACTAATTTATCATGGTTTTTGTTACACTCATTGACTCAGTCAAGCATGAAAGATTCAGACAGCCATAGCCAAAAGACATTTATGAACTCCAATCTTCATCATATCAATTGCAACAAGTAATTAAGTGATTAAAAAGATTAGAATGTGATGTATGGAGATCACATCTTGCACATTTTACGGGTGAAACTTGATTGGTCAATATAAACCCTAACATTTAAACATCATTCCAATTTACAAAATAAACAAATGCAATAAAAACCCTAACAATTTAATAACTGAAATAAACCGCACAACAGAGCAAAAAACAGTCGTAAACTAAGAACGGAGTTCATGTACCTGGCTATGAGAACAAAAAGACTCTTACGTGGGCTTTGTAGGTTCCAGGTGTTCGCCAGAATTCCGTTTAGTCATAAACCACTCGACCGAAAACACAACAAATGACCGACACAGCTTTGTTTTTTTGCTTTTTATGGTTGATGGATTCGATCGAATGGTACTCGGCCGAATACCACTCGACCGAGTAAATGTAGCCACATCGGCGCCAAATGCATGCCACGTCGGTGACGAGTCGATTCGATCGAAACCTACTCGGCCGAATAGTACTCGTCCTAAACCCACTCGACCGAAATTACTCTATTAGCTCAAAGTGTGACACAAGTTTGTGCTTTTACCCAAATGTTATTTATGCCTATTTCACTTGTGTGATAGAGGCGATTCATTGTATTTATTATTTCTATTTTGTAGTTCCTTATGGAGTTCTCATGCCAAGGTGAGGAACACATATAGAGTTCAAGATGGGTTCATTATTTTACATGGGCTCCCATATCCTTTTATGTCTAAATATTTATATACTTTGGAATACATGCTCATGCTAGATTCACATGTACTTCAAAGTTGGGGGGTGAGGGGGGGGGATGGATGTCTAAAATTTGAATTCATATGCTAATTCCCATTTAGTTTTTGGTTTATTTTGATGGATTGTCTTTATACAATTATATATTGACAAGAGGCATGTACTCTTGTGATATGTTTGTCTATTCCTATCTATCCCTATTTACTCCTATTTACACACATTTTCATACATTCAACCTCATCCCACTCCTACTAGCACTAATTTCCTTGCATTCACCATATAATTTGCCCACATTTTCATGTAATTGTTCCAAACCCCAAGATTTGTATTTCTCTATCCTAGGTCAATCCCATGGTACTCTATTCAATCCTTAAGCACTTAGGATTGACCACAAAATTTAAAATTTAAAATTCAAATACCTAACTTCTACCTTATCGTACTAGCCATTGGGAATTGAATTTACACATTTTTTCTAACTTATTTCTATGTCTTAGTATTTGAAGACATTAATTTGTACAATTAAACACTTTCAAATATCAAGTGACTATAATAAGCAAACCATTTTAGGAATATTTTGATTTCAAGTATAAAAGGAATCTATTGCATATTATAACCTGCATATAAGCAGTTTACATGTTTGTGCACACTATTTTCCATAATTTTCCAAAGGATATAATGCTAGTCTAATGAAGGGTTTGACATAAAAATCTAGAAACTCCACTAAGGGTATTTTAAATATTGCCATCCTTATGCATATTCACATATTAGAGATCACAATGAACTTGGTTGTAGAATTTTGTTGTTTGCTCGATCAGATCTATGCATTAAAGGATGAATATGCAATACTTGAGACCAACTCATAGGAATTTCCTAATCTATTAGGATTCCAAGATAATGAGCACAATGAGTATGTTATTTTATGGACATTGACACATTGATTCCACACATATATTATCTTCCATGTTTGTGACATTAGTTTGAGAGTTAAGTACACCTATCCTTCTCAGTTAATTTTCAAAAATAACATATCAATTTATCAATTCTCAACTCTTCAACTTATTAATTAAATCTAGATTAACTATGCTTTGATTATATGCATTTACTTAATTACCCTAGATTTATATAGAAGGCATTTTATTCTCTTATAAAAATAAAAATAATTTAGACATTCAAATCCTCCATATATATAGAGGTACATGTACATGAGTATATATAAATATATATGTATATATGTACATATGTATATGTATATATATAAGTAAATACACATATACGTATACACACATATATACATGTATATACACATATACGTATATAGATATATATGTATGTATATATACATATATATGTGTATATATTTGTGTGTGTGTGTGTGATGTAAAACTTATATTAATAGATTTTTGTAAGCGTGCTCATTCATTACAATTCACACCTTCCTACCATTACAATTGTGTCTTTCAACATAATTATTTTTCTTTTTGTTTTCTCTTTTTTGATGATAAAGTTAGGTATTACTAGCCTAGCCCAAGCCAAAGAGACCACAATTGAGGGACCTCTTCCAAAGTCATTATTACCTTTTTCCTACTTTAACAAAGGTAGCACAAGGCCTATGAGTGCAACAACTCAATGGGAGTTTGAACCTTCGTGGTGTGACAATAAGACCACATTTTTAACCAACCATGCCCTTATCAGTGCCTCTCAACATAATTATAACAGTATAATTGTTTTCCTAAAATATCTATACTATTATAATATTTTACTATTACACTAAATGAATATCACATTTACTAGTATGTTTGGTGTGGAAGAGCTTATCAAGCTCGTATGTAGTAATTTCTACTATAGTTGAAATAAATCTGACCAAAAGTCGATTACATATGCATACTCATGGATAACTTAGTTGGTGAAGTCATTCAAAACTTTTTAAGCAACCAACATGACAACGTATTGACTGTTTACGTGAGACCGTTTAGTCTAATGTTAATCTAAATTATTTCTAAGAAATATATATTTTCAAGAACTATGGAAATACGATTTTCTTCTTGAAAATGTTTACGCTAGTCTAGTATATGGTGAGAGCCACATATATTGTTAAGTTATTTCACTGTCCATCGAGGTTATGCGTGTACAATTATTATTTTTTATGGTTATGAGCAATGGATATTTGTATTTAGATGTTCGTAATGTAAACATCAATGACTTCTTTTCGGTAGTCTTCTCTGAGCATTGGGATACGCCTCACGTAAACAGTTGGTGAGTTGTAACTCACCGACTGTACTGCTTTCCTGACAGTCAACCAAAAAAACTTCGACTAATGGTCAGCGACTAATAGTTTCCTTTGATCAAGCTGTCCGTACCAACCGTCGGCCTGTTTTCGACTGGGAGTGTGGTACCATACTATTTTCGACCAACCGGTCATTTACAATGCACTGACTGGTTAAGGCGTTCCATTGGGATAGTACTGAACTTAAATAGAATATGGGCACCAACATGGTTGTTCAACGAACAATTATAAACAACTTTGCATTTTGAACATCCCATATATGAATTCTCATATCTTAATAAGATCTGAGCATATTCAAAAGAACGGAGAGGATCACAACACAGAAGTAAATCGTCCATTTTTCAAATCTGTTGTTTCGTTTTTCTTTATTCCATTTCCGTGGTTGGTTGTAACGCTTGTTTGTCAGATTGTGTTATCTTTGTCTTTCAGAGTCGATTCCGTGCGGGGGCTTCAACTGTACATCCTGTCACGTACTTTTCTCGCCCCCACTTTTGCCCTTCTTCTCTCTTTCCTCGCGCCGCCACCATGCTCGCAAAAAGTTCAGGAATCTTCTACCAAAATGTTTCAAATTTAATATTATTGCTGTTTAAAGAACACTCTCTTTCTAAAAGTCTTAATATAATTCACGTTTACACTGATGATTATCGAGAATCAATCATATGCCTTCAATACTATGGATTGCTTTGACGTGATGGCCAATCTTCCTGCATTCATACAAAATCTGAAAAGCTCCTTGTTAAGAGAAGAGGAAAACATTAATCATGGTATCACAAAGTTAAAATAATTTATAATCATCAAAGTTAAAATAAAAGAAAATTATCTATGTTGAGTTGACATTTAAGAAGTAAATGATATAATATGCGCTAAAAATAAAACGGTCACATATTTATAGAGTGGGAGCATTCACCACAAGAGGGATTGACTCTACATGATAATCACTTCTTGTATTGACAAATCAGAGGAGACGATAATAGACAACACTATTCAAAACCCATAATTAGTGGATATTGGTACTTGTTGGTAAATAGACTTGTCACTACAAATCAGAAGAGACAATAATAGACAACACTATTCAAAAACAATAATTAGTGGATATTGATACTTGTTGGTAAACAGACTTGTCAATACAATTATTACCTTAAAAACCAATTTTAACTAACCCAACAGACAATGGCAAATGCACCAACAGTTGGAGAAGTTGTTATGAATTAACAACTTCCCTTTTCATTTGAGAGGAGCAACTCCCTCGTATGATAAATTTTGGGGTTTATTAGGGTATGCTTTTGACTGGAAAATAGAAAAGGTAAAAAAAACTAAACTTAAAAGATTAAAAAGAAAGAGAAAACACTAGATTGACTGATAGGAAGATACAACTTTTAGATTTTTCAAGAGAAGCATTCAAAATACACACAGAGATAAACTCCTAGATTTATCTCCATGAAACATTTATTTGGATAAAGGAGGTATAAAGAGGGTTGAATGCAAGAATATGATCTAACTTAAAAGAAAGAACAAATCTTGATAGCTTTTACAACACACAAATTGAGATAAACTATTCTATATCAACCTCAAGTTGTATCAAAATAATTTTATAATGAAGGAATGACAAAATGTTCTCACTACATAATAGAGAATCTTAAGAAAAATGGCTATAACTCTAACATAAGAAAGAAAAATAAGCATAAATAAAATAATAAATGGGTTCAAAACCAACACTATTATCCCTTTATTGATCTTTCAAAAGGAAACACACACACTTCTTTTTTTCTTTGTCAAAAAGGGTGAGAAATAAAAAGTCTCCTATTTTCCCTAGCCAAGCTGAAAATATAAAAGAACCCGTTTACATTTGAAATGATTACCTTTATAATCCTTCCCCTAATAGCTAACTCATAACTACCCACTTCTAGACTTTGTAAAATATTTAAAATATTACAAAATCTTTTTAATGAGCATATATTTTTGACTCATTAAAATAAATATTTGACAAAAATTGATAAAATTAACTTTAGAAAAAAAACATGAGTCTTTATACAAACTTGATGGTCATTTGATTGTCAAGACATTATGTCAAATAGTTTGCATGTACTAGTTGTAGGTAGTGATTTTTGGGGTAATTTGTCTAATAATTGGCATCATGACTCTTTCACTAATCATCCTTAACATTGTTATGTTACTTCCTTTTCTGAGTGTGCTTCCCCTTCCATCAAATATCTATACATATGATATAGTTGAAATCTTCCTTTGGGAATATATGGACTAGGAAGAAGATGAGATCCTCTAGAAACTCTATCCACTATAGAGTTCTTTCATCTCATATTTGAGTACCCAAGAATCTAGGGTGGCCATTATCAAGTTTCAAATAACCTCTATAGATCTAGGACTTCTCCCTACATTTATCTCTTTCATCATCTCTCCTATAATTAAGATATTTATTTTTTAAATCTCTTCTTCTGGGAAATGCAAGCATGACAACTAGTTAGGAATGTAAAATTCTAAAGATGGATTAGCATCTTCCTCTCATACTACCACTTGCTCTGTGTCTAGGCATTCAAACTAATCACAAGTTTCACTAACAATCATTTTGAGCATCATCAACATCCTTGAAAGTGCATTGGAATGGATGACCCCATGACTATCATTAGACTATTCTATCATTCTAATAGCTGATATATATGTTTCCCCGCATAATTGTCCCTTTGATTAATAAATACCTTCTTTCAAGTCCTTGTAATTTTCTCACCATGATTTCAATCTGTATACCATATCTTTTTAGAAGGGCTAAGTTGAAAGTGTTTGAGATCAATTACATCTATCAAAACTTCATGAACTTGTGGGCCAATTAAGGTTATCATCCTCACTACTGTTTGTTTCCTCACCTTTCAAATTTCCACTAGTTTCTTTGGATACCATAGAGGCTTCTACTCTACTACACATCATTATATTTATCAATGTAGAATATTCATAAACACCACTCTTATTAATTAAATTTCAAGGTATTGATGTGAAATTTTCTTGGCTCTAATTATATTAATTGTTAATTTCATCTTTGTAGAGAAAGACAAAATCTCTAGGTCTAAGTCAATGTGTTTTCACAAATTCTCATGTATTTTCCACGACACATATGCTTCTCTTATTGTTTGGCCAATACCTATATTTGAAGTTCCACTTTCTATGTAGATGCATATATTGCATACATATTTGGATTCCTTTTCTCATAATTAAATATAGTAGATTTGCCTCTGCTTCTTTCTTAGGAAGTATCATTCTTCTTAAAAAATTTACATCACTATTTGGTAACTCCTTTTGTAATAAAAACAAATTGTTTTGTTCATGCTCCTTCTCCTTGAGGTCTGGGTCATCAATATCAGAAGGATCAAGACACCTATGCTTCTTAAGAGATTTGGTTCAACGAGTTCTATTAGAAAAAGAACTATTCTTGGGAACACAAGTACTGTCCATGGGGTTTTGGTGCTCTTACATATTTCTTTCCTTTAAATAAATCCTATAACAACCATTGTGCCTTTAGTATTCAAGTCAAAGTTTCAACAAGAATGACATTATGGACAATGCTCTTGTTCATCTTGGCATCCCTCAAACACTCCTCAATAAGATCCATACTAAGCTCCTCAAGCCTAACCCTTGTCTCACAATGTTTTCTTCGTACTTACAAATCTAGCAAATCAATCTGATAAGGAACATACCACTAGTCATTTAATAGGATGAAATGTATTTCCTAGTATGAGAAGATTGATTTTAACTCCAAAAGGATCGATTATTTATCATGTAGATCTTGACCAGAGGTGCATATCTTCTCATTAGATATGCTTTCCAAAATCTTCCTTAAGTATTTCAAGATCTTTATCATCTTCTGGCTTGGTAGTTTCATACTTACCATTTTTTTTATAGACCTCAGATGCTATCCTTGACAAATTCTCTTATTTATTATTTTTTTAAATCTTCAAATATTGGGTACTCATAAATAGATGTATAGCTTTTCAAAATATCTCTAAAGCATTCATCTTGCACTTTGGTTTGAAGGCTCTTAATCGTATCTAGTTTGAAAGACATTTTGTATCCTATCTATTATGTCTTGTAGACTAGCCTTATCATATTCCAAAATATTCAATCATCTTTCAAGGTTTTCTATGGTCTCTTCCATGTCTTTCTTGGTTGATTTTAGCCAAACCAATAGATTTATTATTTGTACCTTTGACTCTAGTTGTGTTTGACTTATTCCTTGAATTGGAAAAGAATTAGTATTTGTGGTGTCTAAGGGTTCAAAAAAGTAATTGGCAATATTTTTATTATGTGTAAAAGTAATTGAGTTAAAAATATATTATCCATCCCATTTATGAATCTACAACTATAACATATTTTTTTATATCCAAGACTCTCTACACTTGACCCTGCATTTCTAGGATATGGACTCACTTTCTTATCCACTAGCTTCATCAATAAGAAATTTTCCCACTTTGGACTTGAACTTTTGAATTTCATTCTTAGAAGCCACGTGTTTAGATTTTTCTATATCATCTTGAAGCTCTTATAACTAGCTCTATCATCAACCAAATGTTTAATTTTTTCTTCAAATGCTCTATCAACCTTGGCCTTCTCTGTTAGGTGACATTCATATTTCTCCTTTACTTCATAAGAAGACAGTAAAAAGGATATTCAATGCATAAAACTTTGAATCTACCAAACGAATTTTTATATCCTACAATCATTGCATTCCATGTGATGACATCCCTTAAGGCATTCTATCAAATAGTTTAAAATTTCCTTGTCTATGCTTCCACACTTTTATTCAAGGTGACCAAAACATTTGAAACTATAATATATGATATCCATATGTTGTTTTGTGGTGCCCACTTTAACACAAGCTTAGAAGATGTTAACAAAGGTTATTGGTATTTAGCAAAATCCCAATTAAGATATTCATCTTGTGCATATTCTAATCAAAGCTTCTGATCTAGATATAGATGAAGTGGATGTTAGCATTTTAAACTTTCACTAAGACTTCGATTTGGTATGATAAATTCCTACACAATGTTTCAAAACTCCCATTTGTACACAAGCTGGGAGGATGTTGGCAATGGTAGTGGAATTTTGCCACACCTACATATTGTATTCACTCTAGAGTTTCTAAAACCTATTCAACAAATCCATTTTGTGCTTATCTCTCAATCATGGAGTTTCCAAAGACTACATTTCCATAAGCCACACCTCTATTCTTTCACTCATCATTTAGGGCACATAGGATAACTTTGTCTTTTATGATGAGTCAATGTTTAAGGAGTTCCTTGATCCAATGAACTCTCTAAAAGGTTTAATGTATCCTAAAATCCCTGAAAAGTTCATTGAAACATGAAAATAGCTATCGAGAATGTAAATTCTAAATGGACATTTATTTGAAAGAATATCAAGATTTCAAAAAATTCTTAACCTTTTGCACTTCTGAGCCAAAATGTTTAAAATAACTTAAAATATCTGATGTTTCTCTAAAAACTTAGACATAGGCAATTGAAAAGGTGCACAAACTCATGATATTTCTATTTCAATAATACATAGGAAAGAAGCTGGCAGCATTTATATAATTCCAAACCTTTTGCACTTATGTATAAAGTTTAATGTTTCAGATAAAACACCAACAAATTCCAATTTATCCTTAAAATGCCCAAAGAAAAGAGGGGGTTGGAGATTTCAAAACCTTTTAAAAAATGAAAACTCTAATGACAAAGGTGTTGCATATGTTGTCATTAACATCAAAAGAGTGGAAATCATTGATGCCAAAGGAATACTGATTAGAGGAGAAGATCATAGAAGAAGATAAGAGGAACAATGATGATTAGTATCATCTGAAGTTCATGGATAAGTGTATGTGGTCAAAGTCTTTGATGTGCTAAAGCAATGTTGGTTGCATTTGTTGATATGGAATCATGATGGTTGGTGCTTGATGAAGAATGTTGCAAAAGTTTTAAAGAAATTTGTCTAAGTAAATTTTTAGTTATGAAGGGTGTCACAAGCTCAAGAAAATGTACCGCATACCTCTGCAAGTGAAATCATGAGCTTGCAGATTGGGAGTAAGCTAGAAATATCTATAAGGATTATGTGGTTCAAATTTGAGATCATAAAAACTACCGCAAAGCATTCTAGATTCAACAGAGTGATAAAGTCTCAAAGGTACAAAAGATTTTTCCGCACTTATTCACACCTATAGATATGATACCATAGTTTGGAGGATAGCTAGATATAGGTAAGAGGCATGCATGATTCAAGTTTCAAATGATACAATGTACCATAGTGGATTTTCTAGAGTTAGCTGAGTAAGGTCAAGTCATGTTGAGCTGATTAAGGTTATTAGAGGAAGAATAGAAAGCTACCGCATTTCACTCCACTTTAATATTTGGCTTTGTTTTTTGAAAGACAAGCTCAAATGGTCATTATGTACACTCTGTTTAAGTTTCAAGTGATTTTGTTTACCACAAGTATGCTTCTCAATTAACTAGGTCAAGACAGTGTAACCAG
Source organism: Cunninghamia lanceolata (assembly GCA_027924645.1). Lineage (NCBI taxonomy): Eukaryota > Viridiplantae > Streptophyta > Pinopsida > Cupressales > Cupressaceae > Cunninghamia > Cunninghamia lanceolata. The sequence goes on along the minus strand of BSBN01000198.1, from coordinate 5,563,592 downwards.
ATTGTATAAGGGATACCGGTATCAGTATTCATTTGCTTGTGCCAACATGAAGTAGCATGAACTGGTAAAAGGGGTTTATGAGAATGTTTTGCAAGTCATATAATGTTTGTGACATAATCAACATGATGTTATTTTGTTTCTCTAGTATTGCATTAGGTTTGGAGATAAGACTTGAAAGGATAAGTGTTTGCAGTGCCGACTTGGTGTGTTTGTATGATAGTACCATGTGCGTGGAAGCATGCACCAATAGGAAAGGTTGGGAGAAGGTAAAATAGGTTCAGTTGATCACTTGATATGAACCCCATAATAGGATTTGATTCCTACATTACCGTAGGTGATTTAGGAGCCCATATGTTAGGTTGGTCACACGTTTCATGTTACACGTTTCACCAAGGTCGACAAAGGTGAAATTTTGAAAACTTGCAGAGCATATAAATGAAAGATTAAGATTGTTGCAAGGGGTGAGATGTGTGTGTTGTGTGTTAGCAATGATAATGTGCGAATAAGTTAATTACGGAGGTAGTTTGATGATGAAATGTGGAAAGGATCTATTTAGGTAAGGTAATACAGGAGTGAAGTTGTTGTGGAGGTAGTTGAGGAAGTTGTGATGATAGAGAAGAGGTACTTTAAGGAATTATGATATTGCAAATCTTTGTATAGTGACTATGTAGAAGTAAATGAAAAGAATATAGTAGTGCAGATTCTAGATAGATTAGAAGTAGCTTAATGCTGAAGTAGTTGTATAAATTTGAGAAGAATCTTCTGAGTTAGTCAAGTGTTTAGTACATAGGTTGGAACCCTGTTTGTAAGTGTTTTAGCACTTTAGGGAGTTGTAGATTCCTTTGGGTTGGAGCCCATAAAACCTTGTATTAGGGAGTTAGACCTTCCTTTGGGTTGAAGCCCATAAAATTCATTGTAAATCTATTTTTATTTGTGAGGATGGATTTGGATAGTAGATCCAAGTAGCTTACTCACCATGGTTTTTCCTATTTTGGGTTTTCCACGTAAATTTGGTGTTATGTGCTTGTGTGATATTTTGTTTCTCATAGTTTAAATGCTTATATTTGATTGAATGCTTTTAGGAGGAAAGAATTTGATTAAGTACTGATTCACCCCCTCTCAATACTTTTGTGTGTTTAACAACTGGTATACAGGAAGGTTCCTTGCTACTGTCTGACAGCTGAGGTAGATCTTGGATTGGAACACCTGACAATTGAAGTTCTAAATAATGATAAGCACCCTGTCGAGGATGATGAAGTTATGATAGTCATTAATGAATAAGAATGTGAAGTTGATCTTGAAGGAGAACTCATTTATTCTTTAGAAGATTTGGAAGCTGTAAGGAAAGAAAATAGAGAATATAATGCTAATTTTAAAGAATCAGAAGAAGCAATTGATAACATGAAAGTTCAATTTGAATAATGTAAAAGGGTTGTGGATTGCATAAATGCTAATCTTAATGCTAAATAAGAGGAATGATCCAAACTTGAAGAATAAATTATCTCCCTGAAGAAGGAACTGGAGAAAGTAATGAATCAGATAAACAAGAGACTAAAATTTAAGAAAAACACAAACATCCTTGATGCTATAATTAGCAGTCAAAGACCATTGAAGAATAAGGGTGGTCTCGGATTTGATAATGGTTAGAATCCAAAAATAGACATACATGAAGATATGCATGAAATGAAAAAGGAAGAACCTTTCACCAAAGTCTCTAAAAAGACTGAAAATGAGGAGCAAGAGCTGGATGATGACTTCATAAAGGTCAGTAATCTGAAAAAATGTTTCAGGGATCCTCCTCCAAGACAAACTTCTACTTCTAGGTTTTCTCAACCCTTTTATGGTTACTGTTACTCTTGCAATAAGTTTGGTTATAAGGCTATTGTCTGTAGAACTAAGGAAAGAAGAAATGATTACATGAGCAAGAATTCATTTTTGCCTCCAAAGTATGATGCTATGATCTCTCATTGTTTCTATGGTTATTATTATTCATGTGATATGTTCAGTCATAGACATGTTGATTGTAGAACTAAAGCAAGGAGAAATGGTTATATGATTGTAAAATCATTTTTTTCCAATAGAATACAATGTTGTTTGCTACAAGTGCAACAATTCTGGGCATAGAGCAAGATTTTGCAAAAGTGGTTTTGTGGAACCACCTATTCAACACATGAAGATAGAGGAAACCCTAATTCGACAAAAGAAGGAAATGACAAAGATATGAAGAAGGAAACTAGAACAAGATAATGAGAAGAAGGAAGAGCTTGTGCTTCTACCTCATGTAGAAGACTTCATAATTAATTAAGAAAAGGCATAGATTCAAGGGGAGCTAACCATTGCATATCTGTTTAACCCCCTTAATGATTGTTGCTTCTACAAATGAAAGCAAGGCACATAAATGATTTGGCATGAAGTGGACAGAAGAGGATATTAATAAGGAAAGACAATTCAATACCCCAAATTTCCTAAATGAAAACATGGAATGCTAAATGAAATCAGGTCTTTGTGAATCTACATAACTCACGAGCAGTAGATAACCTAACAAGAAAAAGTACAATAAATGTGAAAAGTCAGGGCAAAATGAAAGTTACTTAAGCTCCATTCATTCAATCAAACTTCATTTGTGTCCAAATCTATTAGCAATCCTGAGAAGAGAAGAGAAGAAGACAAAACCCCAACATTAAGAGTGTTTGGTGAATTTGATAGAAAAAGAAGAAGGGAAACCCTAGCTACAAAACACAAAGATAGTTTCCAGAACCGTTATCTCATAAAACCCTAGTTACAAAATATAGAGAAGATAGAGATGATGAAAACACAATTGGTTGATGTTTTTGAGAAGAAAAGGCAAAAATACAATAAATATATGTACAAGGCCATGTAAATGGAAAAGGACAGGGCATTTTCCAATGTAACTGTAGATGTCATGTATACTGAGGATATAAGGATCTACATCCACTCTCTACTGAATGAAATTGATCATATGAAGTTTGAGGAGCTGAGAGATACCCTCTTGGATGATGATGGTTACAAACTAGAGTATGCAAATATTGCAACTAAAAGTTTAGATGTGTGGAAAGCTTACCCTGATTTATGTAGTACACATGAGTGCGTAAGGTATGTCTTAAGTAGAATAATGATGAGTTTTTATATCTTGACAAGCCATATAGGATTACCAAAGATGCAATCAGGGTTATTACCCAGTTGATCTCAACTAGACAGGTACCTATGATGAAAGAAATAAAAAATGAGAAGATCACAGAGGTGACTGGGGAAAGATTCAACAAGAGAACCCTAATTGTAAATGATATAACCGATCTAGGGGTCCAGTATGCCCCAATGGGAATTTCCTACAAAGTTTATTATGTAAATAGAGAAGGGTCTGCCACTTGTACTACAATTCATACTGCATATCAAATGGTGAAAGAGGGAAAATAATTTGACCTATGTGAGGACATGAGAGAGAAAATGATGGAGAACTTGAAACTAACAAAAGATTTAGGCTACAATTTTAGGTATGATGTACTCTTATTATCTTCATTGTATTCAATTTCTTGAATGAGCTACTAGGGTTCAAGAGAAAGGTTTGGCAATAACAAAATTCTATTGCTGAACAAATCAAGAATCATATGAGGGGTTTTGGTGATTCAAAGAACTATAGCACTATGTATAGGGGATTTTTCAAAACCTTACAAACTAACATGCAAGACAAAGAGAATTCCTTACAATATTGTAAGGTAATATAAAGAACAAATCACCTTTCTAGTTGATAAAGACACAATAACAGAAAGGTTTGGAACCTATGATGAAGTAAGGGACAAGATGAATAAGAAGAGTGTGGAGGAGCATCTTGAGAAACACAAAGAATAATTACATGAGAAATGGGTTATACCGCCTAAATCTTCATCACAAACCCTACGGTGGATCCACAATCTATCCTCGCTAATCCACTAGCTACCCAAGTGCCTATAAGGACTAGTAGGTTCACCTCTATAGCTACAAGTGCTCTGTAACCTTCCAGCTCAACACATATAGCTTCCACTAGAAGAAGGATTTCATCTAAAACTTTGGCACAGATGAAAACAAAAGAAAAGAAGCATCCAAGGCCCAAACAAGCTAAAAGGAAGTGTTGATGCATTTTTTATGCACAACAACAAATAAAAGTTTCACTCAAACCTTCATTTATCTTGAAGAATATGATGAACTCAATGAGTTCATGATTCCAAGTCTCCGATGGTCAGGATATGACCTTCTAATAGTCACTCAAAGTTTAATGTGATATGATGTGTAGATATTTATGTAAATTCATTCTTTTGAAACTATCTCTAGCTAAGGCTATTATGATGATCTTTCTAACTCTGATTAGTTCTTCTAAAATTATCTCAATTTGAACTAATCCTCACTTCCTTACTTTAAATTCATTTAAATATTGTGCAAATATGCATGTATTTCACTATAATTCTCCATTATTTGCATGATATTCACTATGATATGCTATTCACTAAAATATTCTAAGGATATGTAGTTATCTATTTAATTCAACATATTTTCTTTATGTCTACTTGTTATTTACCATTATTTGCAGATCTATATGATTATTAATGAAATTGAATTGAAATAAAATTAATACAAACAGAAATTCTAAAATTACTAAAATTACTAAGTTTCGATCAATGATCCACATGAAACTTTGACACTTTCATGAAAAGGAGATAAACTAGACCATGTTACACCAGGACAATCCACAATTAAGCAAGGCAGGTGCTAATCTTCAAATGAAAATATGATGACAACATGCACTAGTTGAATACACCTCTAAGGAGCACAACAATTCACATTAACATATCAAGAAGTCATTGACAAGATTACACAAAATTTACAATTAGGTAGTATTCTGAGTCTCCATTAGCATTCAGTATGCTAAAATTATGCACATATACATTTGATCTTGAGAAAGAACCATGGGGAATCACAAAGTTATGGAGTTGTACACTTAGTGTTCACAAGATCATCAATTCAATCTCAGTTCAACTCCTCATACTTTACAAATGACAATCAATATCCTTTTATAGGAGAAGGATAAGATTCGGTTACAATGATCCAATGGTTAGGATCCAATCATGATAATCAATGGTGAAGAATAATGACACATGATTTCCAGTTGGCAATCACTGGTGGAGGACAATTGATAAAAGAAGAATATTCCCAGCATCTTTGACTTGGTCTTCAGGGTCTCCTTATTCAGCATCTTATTCAGATTCCTCCTCTGTCGACCCTTTAATGATTTGAAATCTAGTATCTATACACTTGAAGAATGCATATGTCCTGACTGCTTTGTTTATTTCTTCTATGTTTTGTACTTTAGCTTTCTCCATAGCATGCTCCTTGGCTTGCAATTGTTCCTTTAAGGAGCTATCCATCTACTAGTCCTATTATCTAACTACTCATTATAGGAATCATTTCTAAACTTCATATTCATTACTTTATCAATAATATCTTCTTAGAAGTGTTGGACTAGATCCTCTGTTGCTAGGCTGAAATTATCCTTGAATGCCTTAATTACATCCCACTCATCCTGATTTCCAACTTTACCTTCTAATTTATCTTCTAACTTCTCCAAAATTTCTAGCTCCTCTACCAAATGTTCAGGAGCTTTTATGCTGATATCTACTACTTTTGCATTGCATCTCTTCAAAATTGACACCTCAAACTTTAGGCCTTCTACCTAGAGGTCCATTTTAGGAAGTGCCTGGAGGGTCAAAATTTTGTTGGTTATGAGGACTTGATCATCTACTTTCCTCATGTCCTTGAGCATGGTGAAGAATATGCTGCTCTAAAATAGCCTTTGGCCAATTTCTTTCTTTAGTGCATTTGCTTTGCCCTTCATATGGCTTAGCATATCGTAATTGGATAGGGATATCTTTATTACTTCTCCTTATTTTAAGAATCTTTGAAACCACCAATTCATCACATAAGCTTGGTTCTTTTGTGCATCTAATCCACTTATCTCCTATTGGGGCATCAGTGCTAATGGTGTAGTTTCTGTTATTGGAATGTTGGCAGGGGTAACCAATCCTTTTATGAAAGCCTACAATTGGACAATTTGCCTTTTATACTCTTTGTTTTTAGATTTTTTCTTTTATGATCCTGGTTGCTACTGCTTCTGTACTTTCACTTAATTTTGGGATATCTTGATCTGCAGTTATATGCCCTAGGTCTATGGTGGTCACTTGAAACTCACCTGCACTTATCTCCCCTTTATTTCAACTATAGGTACAACCAATTGAGTTGTCCTCTTTTTGGTGATATGATCTCTCATTATTGCTGAGGTTGCCATCACTCTATGCTCAGGCTTTGTAGCCTCAAGTGAAAATAATGGTTGAATATCAAAATTAGAAGAATCTTGAATAGGAGGCTGATGCCAACCAATTGGGTGCATTAAATTATGGTCCCGGATGACCCATTTTCTCAATGTGAGCATCATGCACATCTGCATCTTTATCCCTTGGAACTTCTATACTGACTTGTTGTTCACTTTGATCCTTCTTAGCTTCTTTGGATGCGTTAACCTCATCTTGTGATACTTCTTTTACTGGCTCCTAGCCATCATGCATATCCATGCAAACATCCACATCTTCCTTATTTTGTATCTGCAGGGATATCCTCATGAGTTCGCATATCCTGATCCTGTGTATTTTGTTCCTCTTGGATCTTTGGAATATCCTCACTTTGCTCCCCTTGGTGACTATGATTTGGAAAATCTTGATGTACATCTTGATCCATTCGTGTTTTTTTTCTTTTGGATCTTCTTCATCACCTTTGGCTTCTAGACCTTCATGTCTGGATATGGCTACCTGTTGTTCTTCTTGTGTCTCAATATGTCCTTCTTCACTTATTTTGACATTTTCTTCTAGATGCTTAGTCTAGATATCCATATCGCCAACTTTATCATCCTTATTTCTTGCATCATCCATGGTCTAGATATCCACATTCATCTAGACATCCTCTTGTATTTGAGTGTCTTTAACAACTTCTTCTTCATCACCATCCGCCACCTAGTATGCTAATTCTATGACTTTAGGACTGGTGATGGTGTCCACTAGGACATCTAGGGGTCTTGTCTACACCTCTACTTCAACAGATCTAGGCTCATTCATGCCCCTAACATTTTTTGATGCCTGCAGTGTGCTTTGGGTTGTTTGTGTAGTATTCCTTAGCAAATTTTCAATAGGATTGGATGTCACATCCCTTTTCACTTCATCATCTATTAGATCAATTATTTTTCTTAAGGGGAAAATGTGATCAACCATCCTCTTCACTTCTTCTTCTCTTTCTTCCTTGGCTAAATCATCCTTAAATTTAATTATGGTTGGGATGGGCACATTGTGTTGGAATTCCTTGTGTAGTGTTGCCACATCCCCTTGGACCATTGCTCCTATGGATGTCTCTACATTATGTTTCGTTCTAGAAAACATCCTTTCTATCTTTGTAGGTTCTTCATGTTCTTTGAGAAGGACATCTAAATGTGCATGGGTGGCTCCCCTCATTATGGGCATGTATCCTCTCGTTTGTTTAGGGATGTCCATCCCTTCCAGCAGATCCTCACCTTTTGTCACAGCTACTAGTTCTTCATCTTCCTCAATGTCCTCATATGCATCTTTCAACTCATCAACCTCTCTTTTAGTAATGGGGATAGCAGGATAGGTGTATCTCTTGGAGGTAAGGGCATGGTGGCAATTGTAATGCCTCCTGTATCAAACTCTCCAACTACCTCAGAAGATCCTAGTTTATCTAGCTTGGCTTCCATTATTTGTCTCTTTTGAATCAATAAGTCATCAAACTATGGATCTCCCAAGTCCTTTCTTTTCCCCTTCTTATCAATAGTCACTGCCACTCCATTTTCCCTTATTTCAATTAGCCTTTGATTTACCCATTTCTTGGTGAACTCAATGACCTTGGCTATGACTAATTCAATGGATGTGACCTCTGCTTGGTTCCAATTAGGAGGTGAGAGAGCCTCTTTGTATATGTGTTTCTCTTCATATTCTTTATCCATCAATTTTCCATCATCTGAATGAAATTGTGGAGGGAAATTAGAACACCCTATTGTCCTAATCTGGCTTAGGGTAAGTTTTTAGTAGCTCCTTTTTCTTACCTCCTCCTCATTAGTGCAGTCAGCCTAGTAGTCTTCAAGATGCACTTCATGTCTCAGTTTCTTATTCACATACCTTTCCATTCTATGGTATGGATCATAGTATCTAGCTAGGGAGAATGGTTGCAAATGTAACATGTGCACCTTGGCCTATGTTTGTTTGGCTCCATCTATGGTTCCACATGCATACCACCCAATAAGGATAGGGAACCTAATATTACCTATTTTATTCTACTTCACATACACCTCATAAGAGGGTATGATTTGTCTGGTCAGCTCTAGCAGCACCACTTTAACAGTAGGATATCTTGGGAGCATAAATGATTGTCCCTCAAATCCTTCTATATGAATGTATGTGAAGGTGGAGAATTGCATAAACCAAGCCCCATTCCTTGTAACTACCTCTTGGGATTCATTGCTCATCCTCTTTGTTCGGTCATCCACCATTAGTTGGACTAGGTGCATGATGAAGCAATCATTTAATCTTCTCTAATTTTGAATAGAATCCTTCCTCTCTAATTGGGGATAATGATCCCACACTATCTTTTCCTCTAGGTGCCTCCCTATTCTGCCCACTGTTTGCAAGCCAAAAATGTTGACTGGGTTGCGTATGCATATACCACATATGAGGACATGTAGAATAGACACATTTTGCCTCTGAACCACTTCATACCTTCATCAAGGTTGTCACTAATGAGTGATACCCATTGTATTTTTCTCTCTGTGGATTCCACCATCCTGATGAGCCCATACATCCATGTCTCAAAGTTACCAAAATCAACTTTTCCTAACATCCTACTCAACAACACCATCATGTATTGCACTTCCGGTGTAAATTCAAACTTGAATAGCTTACTTGGCAGCTTTGTAACTATCTTTTCTTTATTTTCTGCAGCCCTCCATAATGTGAACATGATCTTCCCATAGTTGGCCGTCTTATTCTTATATTGGGCTTCTAGAGCCTCAATGTTGATAGGGAACAAATTACGGTTTGTGGGCAACTAGAATGCCTCTATAATCCCTTGGACCAATAAGTATGCATATACACTTCCTTATTTTTCCACCTTCTTGTTAGCAAGATTGTAATTTTGTGCGTACTCCCACCAATTCTAGGGCATTAGTTGCATAGGAGAATCCAACTACATTCCACATTTCTGAGCTGAAGATCTTCTGTAGGATAGGGTTTCCATCCCCTCTATTCAATTTAGTGGTCCAATTGCTTAAATCTATATTTCTAGAATGCATGTCCCCTACCCTTCCAAACCATGGGCATATCACCCCAGGAATCAAGAACATAGGGTTCTTGAACTCAGCATCATTCATGTTCTTTTTATCCTACATCTTGTCCAGCAATTAGCAGATATGTATATTTTAACCTATATTATTTTTATCAATTTGACATTTATTTCTCTAGATGTCCTGACTTTTGCCATTTTCACAAAATAACCATGTTTAAATATTAAGACAGATTTACCCTAATTACGAAATTTACCTTTCCTTAGTTCTATGAACAAGCGATAGAAATAAGGGAATAAGGTTTAGTCATTTACATACCTATTTTATAGATTTTAAACTTGATTAAAGTATTTGGATATTACCCTTCTCACTTTGTTATCACCTTTTATTGTTCTCCGTTCGGGATAAGAATCATCGTAAAAATCACCTTAAGATCACCTGAGCTCTGTAATTTTGTATTTGAATACTTTGGTATGTTTAAAATGATCTAATTCTACCTTTTATGTGTTAAAATCTAGAATTAGGGCATAATAAATGTTGATCTACATTGGCTCAGGGATGTCTACTTATGTGGCTTAGGAAATCTCTATAAGTGGCAAATGCTAATTTAAAAAATTAAAATGCTAATGACTTCTTTTCACGGTATTAAATGACGATATGTCTATTCCTATGATGTCAAACAATTGCTTGGTCAAACTTTGACCTAAGGGTGAATATTAGGATAAAGAAATCGTAATGCATTTACCTTTGGGTTTTGAATGTCAGGACATAAAAATGTCCAGGATGAAAAGTCAAAGGTCTACCACATGGCACAATTTCATTGGATGGAGGGAGATCGTTAGTTTAGTTTGTAAAAGATAGGGATATGGATATTCAGAAATGTTTAGATATTTGGTCTCATGAAATATCTCTAAGCTCAAATGTCTGGATGATGTTAGCTTCTTGGAATGGTTCTTAAGAATGAGGAAAGTGACGTCATCAGGATATTAGGGAAAGTCTAGACATTAAGGTTTGCAAAATATCCCTAAGCTTGAATGTTCTGATGATGTCGTCATCATAAAGTGTTTCTTTGGAATGAAATTTGATGACATCGTTAGGATGTGCATATTAAAAAATCCAGACATTAAGTATCTATGCAAATGTCCATAATCTAATGTGTAGTTGAAAAGTCAAACCAGACACATGGTAATATTGGTGAATATATAGATAGTCACTCCACGAATGTGGATATTAAAGTATATATATTAAGGTAATGTTTGGAGGTTAAGGTTGAATATCCATACCGTTAACATCCATGCACATGATGGCTTTGTTATATTATAGGATAAATTTGATGGGCACACCTTATGGATATCCTCTATTAGGGTAGTTTGTTTGGATATTACCAATGTGAGGACATTGATTGCGAATATGCACACTAAGGAAATGTGAACATCCATATGGACATATCCTTATGACGTTGACCAAAATTTGACCTCGCATAACTTCTTTGTTTTAACAAATTTCAACATGATCCAAAAGGCAAACCTGCTTAAAATTTAATTCTCTATCCGTTGGTAAGCTTCATGAGGGAGAAAACTATACTTGGAATTTTGACTCACAACTCAAGATCTGGACATGCCTAAAACATGACATAGACATACTAATAGATAATACTTTTCCTATACCACCCCAAAACAAAATGGAAAAGCAAACAAAAGTAAAGTAAGCGAAACAAAGAAAAGGTTGGGTCCCTATTTTGCTAGCCCACAAAATGGGGCATTTTGTGTAACCACACAACAACTTGCCACCAAAGAAAACCACCAAATTCCAATCAATTCAAGAGAGGAGGACAAATTAGGACATGAAGTTCTAACTCCTATTGGACATAAGCATCCTGATCCTTCAAGTGGAATCATATTCATTAACAAGACCATATGATGAAAAGGCATTTAGGTGTGTGTATTTGATTCATTTCCTTCTTCTTGAAAAAGGTTGAAAATGATAGTAGTTAGTGTTAACCCACATGATTCGATTTAACCCTCTAAGCCAACCTTTGATAGAGCCTTGCTGACAGCCAGGCGTCCATAGCCTCAGAAAGGTTATCTTTGCAATTCTCCCAAATAGAGCCCTACTACCAGTCAGGCGTCTATAGCCCCAGTAGAGTTACTTGGATGACCTAAAGAATTTCTTTTCTTTGGATTTTCAATATTTTCTTTTCTCTTGTAGTTTTCATATGATATGATCTTGTAAACTCATTTCCAAGGTTTGGGCACTTGCTTGTTAGGCTAAGAATTGCAATGGTAGCAAGGGTAAATCTTTAGATTTTTCACTTAACACAGAAACTAGTACTTTCAACTAATCCAAGGCTATTAGATGTATTCATGTGATTATTCCTTGAATAAAAAAAGTTACTATTGATTAATATGATTTCACAGAATGGATCAAAGTACCTAAGCTTACAAGAATTACAACCTACGTGGGAATTTGTAATTCTTTTCTTGAATTCCAACAAGTTTATTGTTTTCTAAAGTGAAGGGGTGCTCCATATTGCCTAACCAAAACAAGATCTCAACAAGAAAATAGAAACAAAACAAACAAACATCTATACAAGAAAGTATTCACATATATACATGAGTCTTAATTTTTTTTGTTCATGCTTGAAAGTAATGTTTGAGAAAATATCTATTGATAGGCAATGGGACATCCTCTCTGGTTAAGGTTTTTAGCCTATAGGTACTATCACCTAATATCTCAGCAATCTGAAAGGGACCAGTCCATAGTTTGTCAAATTCAACATGATCTCCTTTCTTCTCGTGGGCTTTATCCCATGATAAAACAAGGTCTAATAATTTAAAGGTTTTAACTTTGGCTCTTCTGTCAAACCATATTTTGACAATAGCCTGATGTTTTGTGAAGTGATCTATATCTCTATCTCTCTTCTCTTCTAGATGCATGAGTTACAATAATCTGACCTCTAACTTGTCATCTAGACCTAAGTATTCTTGTGCAAATTGAAGAGTGGGAATCTTTAAATTCATCGGTGGGATCGGATCCACTCCATACACTAATTAGTAAGGGGAGTTGCCTAGGGTTGCTTTACTCTTGTCCTATCCACCCAAAGTGCATATTTCAGTGGGGTATTCCATTCCCTAGGGTCTTTATCTACCAATTTCTTGATAATATTTAGTAAGTTTTTATTTGTGGATTTTGCTAATCCATTTCCCTGAGGATAATAGTTAGATGAAAATTTTAGGATTATGCCATATTCAAAAGCTAAATTGGAAAACTTTAGTGAAGCAAAAGTAGGCCCATTATCACATACCAAGGCAAAGGGATCTCCAAACCTTGTGATAATGTTGTTCTCCAAGAATTTAATCACATCCTTAGTGGTGCATGTTTTGTTGCCAATTGCTTCAATCCATCTAGTGCAATAATCAGTTACTATTACAACATACTTATGCCCAGCTAAAGATGACAGATTGATTGCTCATATGAAGTCCATTCCCCATTGTGCAAAAGGGTGCATCTCCATTACTAGTTGCAAAGGATGTGTAGCATATCATTCTTTATTGGTGGTTGTTTGACAAGTATTATAGTGTTTACTATGTTTGACAGTGTCTTTAAAATTTGTGGGCCAATAATATCCTGCCCTGAGGATTTTATGTGTTGTAGCTAGGTAGGACCCATGTGCAATTCCTAAACTATCATGTAATTCTTGTATAACCTTATCATCTTCCTACCTATCAAGGCATCTAAGGTATTCCCCCTCATGATTTCTTCTAAACAAGATCCCTCCCTTCATCATATAATTCTAGGATTTTACTCTTAACACTCTTCTCTGAGAAGACTTCATGTTGTGTGGAAGCTTTCCTGACATCAGGACATGTTTAATACTAGAATACCAATCATCTTGACTATTGGAATCTAATGTGTATTGCTGACTGATCAAATCCAGATTAGTTTCTACAATCATTTGAGTCATCTTGCCCTCTGATCAACTTCATTGGAGTGATCTCCATGTCATATTCCCACAAAATGGTAATCTACTTCACTCTTTTCTCACTAGGCTCACTTTAAATTAGTAGCATCTTAACTACTGCATCAAGGACCACAACAATCACCCTACTTCTTAGAATGTAATGCCTAAATTTCTTTGTGGCTCTTAGCAAAGAAAGAGCTTCTCTCTCCACATCCAAATATCTTAGTTCTACATCTCTAAATGGGACGGTCATGAAGGCTATTGTTTTCTCTTATTTGTTCACATTCATTTGGGCCAGCATAGCTGCACAAGTATGACTAGAAGAAAAAGAGTATATGTAAAAATATTTTTTGTAATAAGGGCTACTTAGCATTGGGGCATTTGCTATTGCTTTCTTGATGTTCTCAAAGGGTGCTTTGGCTTCGATAGTCCATTCGATCTTGGCATCTTTCTTTAGCATGGCATTCAATGGCCTTCCTATCTCTACAAATCTAGTTATGAATTTCCTGACAATTTTTTTTTCCCAAAATAGAATTTCAATTCTTTATTACTTGATGGCAATTGAAGCCTCAGGATAGAGATTACTCAATCTAGATCTATGATAATCCCATTCTCTGACACTAAATGTCCCAATAGCTTACCAGTAGTGACACCAAAGACACACTTCTTAGGATTTAATGAGATGCCACACTTTTTGCACACTTGGAGTACTTTTCTCAAATCTTCAACATGATCTCCTCTCTGTTTTGAGAAAACTGTTAGTCATCCATGTAAATAACGATGCACTGGCCAACTAAAGCTCTAAAGGAAATGTCTATAGCATGCTGAAACATTGCTCCAACATTGATTAGGCCAAAAGGCATGCACCTGTATGCCAATTTTTCCCACTTAGTGGTGAATGATGTCTTCAATTTATCAATCTTAACTACCATGACCTAGTTATATCCAAAGAATCCATCTAAGAAAGACATCATCTGTGCTCCATTGGTCATCTAGAGAACTTCATCTAATGAGGGGAGAGGATAGTTATCCTTCTCTAAAGCTTTGTTTATATTCTTGAAATCCATGTGCACATAAATGGATGTCCTCGTTCTTCTTTCTCATAGGTACTAGGTTAGCTACCAATGTGGAGTGTCTTACTAGAAAGATAATTCTAGATGCTAGGATCTTCTTGACTTCTTCAAATAGTATTTGTTCTAGAAAGGCATTCATTGGCCTTTGCTTTTGTCTGAATGGTTTGACATTAGGCATTAGTGCTATAGTGTGAGTGATGATTGAAGTATCATATGTTTGCAATTCATCATACTTCCATGCTATCATATGTATATAATATCTTAAGGCCTAAATTATCTCTTCATGCTCTATAGAAGTGCATACTTTTCCTATGAGGATATTTCTGATGTCTAAAACTTGACCTCTATTAATAGGCTCATATTTTCCACCATCTGTTTTGGGAAAATCTTTTTGTTTAGTGATATTATCCAAATCAAACAATCTTTCAAGCTCAGTCATTACTCTAGGAATTTTTTTATTGGGTAACTCAATGATCTCTTCATCATGCCATGTATGATCATCTAGACTATGTGTAACAGCCAGTTTAGTTTTCACCCTAAAAACTAAGTTTAACCAAAGGTAATAATTTTTTTAAAAGATAAAAGTGGAAAAAGATAAATTGTTTTTCATTTTAAAACCAACAAGTTCATTCATCGACTAATTAATAATCATGAAATTATAAGTTACACAAAGGGGCCTTTCCATCTACAACATTATACAATATGCTTAATAAAATTACTAAGAACATTTCCAAAATAGAAACTTACCAAAGTCACTACATCTCGATTGTCAACCATCCAAATTCAATTCTCGGTAAGCCTCTGGAATATAGAAGAGAAAGTATCTTCAAGGAGCTTAACCTCCAACCATAGACCGTTGGTCTCCCGCACTCCTTCCTATCCAGAAATGGCCTTACCCTAGTCAAAGAGAATAGACTTAGGATAACCAATGGTGTTAGCCATCTGAGTACTGGTGTTGTGACCTACATAACTTGTTATCATGCAATCCCCTAGATACCCTCTAGTCAAGAATGACCACTCCACAAGCTACGCCATCCAGTCACGGTGAACTATCAATACACTAGAGGCAAGTGCACTACCTTGGCTAAAGGTTTTAATTATATATATTCAGCATTGTGTCAACGCAAGTAGTAATTTCACCAACCCCAACTCAACTTGAATTAATCATAATCCTACAGTTACCTATGTATAAGTATAATATAACAACCATGATAACCTCTTGGTATTTCAACTCATCATGCTTTAACGCATGGAAGTTAGGTTTACTTCTCTCTTTTTGGCTCTTGGAGACATTTCCATCCATATGTTAAAGGAATGGGATTCTAGCTTACCAGTTAATCGGTTAATGCTATAAGTTTATCAGTTGATCTTTAAGTTCGTCCACTACTTTAAATTATCCAGTCAAGAGAGGACACTAAATTTAACAAAATAATATCAGAAGGGGTTTAACAATAAACCAATTATTGAATTTAAGTAATCGTAGACCCAGAGTTAAATTTTAAATACTCTTACGAGTCTTCTTCGACCTTTTGAATCCTCGATGTAGCTTAATCATCATACTAAGCATTTAACGATCCTAACTCATTGTTTCTATTTGGAAGAAGAATGCATGCAAGTTTAAACTAAACACTTAACTATAGACTCATTGTGTCTGCTCTAAATACTTCATTACCTAACATGTTTGATAGTTTTTAAAGAAGAAAGAATTATATACAATATATAAATGGACTATAACTAGATATCTTTCGAAAGTATATCTCTATGTTCAACCAGCTAACCTAAATTCTTAACTTGTAGAAGATTGAGTAGTTACACAAACCACGACATACATTCCACACCATTGTTCCCCATTTTGTCGATGGGATGACACATTCTTCAAGTCTTTCATTAAACTAGTTGTTTTTGGATATGACAAGACCGATTGTATATAGTCAATAGGCCAACTGGTGATGCTTCTAATGTCGACCAAGATTAGACTACTACGGCTTAGGATATCTTTATTTCTATCAATCGATCAAGACTCAAACTTCCATGTGCTCTCCACATATCTTATATATTTCTAAAGATAAATGAACATAGCTACACAATTTTTTAGTCGACTGTCGAAGATGCTTCGAGGAACAAGTATGTTATAACTGTGAAGGTTAAGACAGTGGTGTTGTTCAAGGAAAATAGCATTGTTTTAAAAGAAGTGTAAATACACAAGTTGTAAAGTTGGTAACTAGTCCACATTTTACATCATAAAAAAACACTAAATTCCTTCATATTACAAGATGGTGCCATTCCTATTGAGACATTCCAGTTTAACCAAGATAACATGAAAGAAGAGATGGAACCTATAGAAGATCTCCGGTGACTATTTAAAATCTGGTTCAACAATTCGGTCTCTTCTCACCTGATCACTACTCTTTACCCTCGGCCTCCTGTCAGCTACTTTTTTCCTGTTCCCTCTAAAAACTGACTCTCCTCTTCTCTATAACCCGTTCACCAAAAAGAAAACTAACTTCCTTCTATCTAAACCACACCCTATCATCTTGGTAACTACCCTGCATAGCTAACCATCTGCCTCCTTTCTGCGACCACTACATAGAATTGGTTGGGTTTTCCACCAACTTCGCAGCTGATCCACAATGTAGAGCTAACAAATTGCAAGGTGGCGGTTTCAGTTTTGGACATGATGCCACACTACTCTCAATAGATTTTGAGTTTAATTCAAATACATGACTTGGAATAATGGATGAGCTGACAACCACTCAATAAAGTTTGAAGCTCAAGAATAAATAGAATGTTTTGGAATAAAAGACATCATAATAATGACTTAAGTGAACCCTTCTAGCTACTGCCCGATTACTAACACCATTAAAGAATAAAAGAATTACTCCTTAACGACTATTTAAATATAACTAAATATAATTTTGTATATTACCATTACAATATGACCAATGGTATTACACTCGACGGTCTCAAAGATTTAAAACATTATTTAAACCTTTTATTATATGATGGTAACCCACAATAGAAATAATTCTACATCCGTTGAATTCTGTAAGTAAAGATTTACATCATATGCTCGTAGAGATTTATGACGATGATGACGATTGGAGCGTAAACATAATACGAGATTTGGGGTCGACTTAATGCACAACTTTCAACTTTTATACCGAACCACTAAACAAGAAACAACATACAACTCATTCTCATGTGTATACATTTGTATATATATATATATATATATATATATATATCGGTCATCCATTTTGGTGACATGATTCAGAGTATTATGACACAAATGTCGATTTCCCATAGTCATTATGACAACTACAAAAGGAAGAAAGACCTATTATTGTAACCCTTGACATTCTCATCCAAAATTGACTTAACCCAAAATCAATACTTAACTCGAGGCAATTAGGTTTATCTAACAAATGTTCATTTTTAGTGGCAAGCACCCATGGGTTATTCCAGAGTCTATTCTCTCTTTCTTGAAGATACTTTCTCTTCTTCTTTATTCTTGGTGAACATGTACCATCTATTCCTGTCATTAACAATCTCACATACAATTTGTGGTTAGAGTACCAATGTTCTAATCAAAACACATTTACATCAAATAATTTCACTTTCATATCGAAAAGACATTTTAATTCATAACATCAGATTGATCATAATCAAGTAAAAATCCATGATTTCATAAAATTAACCTTTTCTAATCATATCATCATTTTCTATGATGTTAAACATATTCACATGACTGTACTTTTTAAGAAAAAGTAAATAGTAATACTGAATCCAAAAAGAGGATGTAACACTATGCTCATCTATCACTTGAGCTTCAAATATGTCTCTCTTGGAAATGAAATCAAGAATGTGCTGGTCATCTCCAAACATTTGGAAATTTATCACATTTTTAGGTACTGATGGCACTAACACTAACTGAACTAAGAATTTTCTAAGCCCTGACATTGTTAATGGCTCTAGGGTATCAATAGCTACAACTAAAGCATTTGCACATTGATCTTGTTTCCTTGGAACATGAGTGATGTTGAAGGCATCAAATCCTTCACTTAAGTCCCACACCTTGTGTTTGTAATTGGATAATTTCTTTTAATTGCATGCATACTGTTTCTTCACCTATTTGACGACTAGCTCTGAATCTCCAAACACATGCAATATCTTCACCCTTTTCTTCAAAGAAAAAAGTAGACCATGGATCAATGCCTCATACTCTACCACATTATTAGTTTAGTGAAACTAGAGTCTATATGATCCAAGATAAGATATTCCTTATGGATCAATCAAATCAATTCCTACTCTAGCACCATGCTTAGACTTAGACCCATCAAACCTTAGTATCCATGGTTTCTCTATTGGTGGATCTTTATCTGAACCTTCTTTCTTTCTTTTGGCACAGGCAGTGCTTCCTATGGATATCCTTTTGATTCTCTAGGGTTCCTTCTTGATCATCTTCAAACATTTTTGAGAAACTAAAACATCTAGATATTCTTCTTTCTAATTCTCAATCTCCTGGATATCCTTTCCTTTCATGGACTCATTGTCTTCATATGTTCTATCCTGAGATATTATAGCCTTTTCTTCTAATTCTTCTTCATGTTCTCCCACATTCGAATAGAGTAGCAAGAAATTCTTCTCATTTATATCAGACTTCTTGATTACCTCTGGCAATGATTGCTTGTTCTTCAGACATATTCTTTCTATATTTTCAACTATATCAAGACATAAAACACAGGTGTTTTTTGAATGTGACTTTCCATGTACTCTGCACCATCCTTTCATAAGCACATCCATGGCAGATGTTCCTTGCAACTAGCATTTCTAAACTTCCCTGGATAAGTACTTCTCAAATTCATGAAAATGATTAGCTTCATCCTCATCTTATGAATCTTGGCTAGGTTCTACTAATACAATTGTTCCAAACATGATTTCATTTTTCTTATTATTTCTATGTACATGCATACACATGAGTATTTCCTCTATCTTGATTCCTTGAGGCTTTAACATATATACCCCTGGTTCTACTTCAAGATATAACACCTCATTGTTGTGATGATATTCTGTAATCATATGTTTCATTTGAGGTTCTGTCCCAATGCGGACCTGGTTAGGGATGCCTCTCCAAGGAAACCACATGTGTGAAAAGACAGTGGACCTATAGCCATTGAGGGTTTTAGACCAGTCTCTACTCAAGAGCATACCATAGGTATCTAATATATCAACTACTTGTATATCTATGAAATGATGCACCCTAGGGTCAGATGCTAAGTACATATGGCTATGAGTTAGTTCACCTATGACATTAACTTCTAATTTATCCAGCTGAGTAACCTTCTTTAGAGGCTTAGCAGGTGAAAGATGTAATGCTTGGCATATAGAGAGGGGTATGACATTTGTGGATGCTCTAGAATCTACTAGGAAATTATGTAAATTCTTCACAAATATCCTTAGAGTAAGGAGGAATGGAGGTGATTCAGACTTTTCTTTATATAATGCTACCTGGGATGCATATGCAATATGGACTTGACCTTTATATTTGGGTTTAAAAGGAGTATCCCTAGGTATAAGATCTTTAGAAAGGATGCTACTAGGAATATCATCTTTTACTATAGGCTCTTCTAAGGACTTAAGGAAAGCTTTCTTTATGACTGAGGTCTTAAGTAATTCAGACAAAGATAAGATAATCTTGATTTTCTTCATTTCATCAGCTAGATATGCAACTAACTTATCAGAATCAGTTAACATGGTGTAGAAGCACTAGGATAGGTAGAAGGATTTGACAAAATGACAAGGTTTTCACTACATTCAAAAAACCCAAATTCAAAGATCAGTTTGCAAAAATGGGAACAATAGTTAGTGGCCCTAAAACCATCATGAAAAGGTTGATTATACATGCTATGGGACCCATTCCAATCATTGGCAAAGGCAGATCAAACTCAGAACTAGCACTTCCTTCACAACCCCAAGACATTCCTAGTAGCCCTAGAAAAGAGATCAGTCATCAATAACTTTTGATACAGACCTTCAAACACAAATCTTGGACAATCAAGAGATACCCATTTGGACTCCCTATCACATATCCAAAAGTGGGTATAGGCCTTTTTGGACGGTATGGCTCAACCTATAACTCCTAATGACCTAGAGCCCTAATTAGGCCTAATATGTGAAGAAACTACCCTTGGATGCAATGTTATAACTCTCAGGACTACTTGAACATGTCAGGAACCCTCTAGAACCACATAATCTAGACTTTACTTGCTTCTAGAATCAACTATCACCAAATTTCATACTGTTGTTTTCTCTTGCAAGCACCTAACACATGGTTTTGCTAGGGTTCTTCACATAAACTACCTCAAATCTTCTAATCTGCCCAAACTCTTGCAAAAAAACATTGAAACAACATCATAACAATCCATCCCACTGATCTATGAGGTCTTACATTAGTGGAATGGAGGAGAGTGCATGAATTACAATCAAAACCCTAAGGTAGGGTTTCACAAACAAAGTTTTAGAAAAAACCTTATATCTCCCTACCACAGAAATGTCAAAGCACCAAACTAAATTCAAATGAAAGCTAACTTCATGTTCTAACTGATCAAATCATGAAAAAGTAGAAACAACCTTGTACCTTTGCACAGTACAGACTGTAGCAGCGTGGAAATTCTAGAAAACAGGGCTCCAAAGAGCAGTATGAGGGAAACAGGTATATCTTGCTTTATGGTTAGTGTCAAAGCCTCAAACCAACCTTGAATGAAAGTAACTACATCACTCCACATGTGCCACTAACTTGGAAACCATGATAGTTTCATATAGAAATAGAGTACGGATTAGAACAACAAGTTTACATAGAAAAAGTAGACACAACAAAGATTTCCTTGTTTATTTCTCATCAAAACTTCTTTCCTCCTGCTTCTCCATGTATGGAAGATCTTATACAACATCTGCCCAACCACATAACTACATGGGAAGGTAGTTTGAATTGATGGAGAAGTTTTTACAACTGTTCTTCAACAATTGCTGCCTATTAGCATTTGTTATGGTGATTACAAATGTATTATCCATGTTTAGCATTTGTCGTAGTTTGTTTTGTGATTACAAAGGTATTATCCCTATTTGGGATGTGTATACTATTTTCTCCAAGAATGACAAGCCCTGGACAAGGCATGGAACCTATGACCACCTCTTACATGCCTTAGAAAGGCTTACAAATGTGACTGCCTCCTACATGACAGCTATGAAGAAATTTGGACATAGTCCTTATTACAAATGGTTTTCTAAGACCTTATTGAAGCAAGACAACATGAGCCACCTAAAGACAATCATGAAAAATAAGACATATATGACCTCCTTGGTGCTCCTGTACCATACTCCTCGTGTGGAAAAGAACTCAAGTCTCTTGAGGAAGTAGATCAGTAACTGTGACACCATGCTTCAAGATGTCTTCTTCACTCATCCAAGTGACATCTTCAATGGGTAAGACACTCCATTTGACAAGGAACTATTTGTATGTCTTCTTTCTAGTCTTCTTCAAGACCTTGGTGTCCAAGATACATTCCATCTTCAAGGGTTGAGTGGGTGGAAGATCCTTAACCAATTCTTCATCTCCTGTTGCTATCATATCTGCCTCTAAATTTACATTATGATCACCTTTGAAAGGGAACAATTCTAAAACATTAAAGCTAGGAGATATGGCCAAGCCTTGAGGAAGCTCAATCTCATAGGCATTGGGCCTAAATTTATGCACAATCCAACTTGGTCCTATCTTCTTCATGAGGAGTTTGGTTGGCTGCCCCTTTGGAAGTCTCTCGTTCTTCAAGTGTACCATGACCAAATCCCCAACCTTGTATTGTACATCTCTCCTTCTATCATTGGATTTCTCCTTGTACTTGTCATTGTTCCTTTGAAGAGTTTCTCTTACATTATCATGGATGTCCTTCATGGCCAATGCAAAGTCTTCACCTTGAGCACTCTTCCTCTCCAATCCATGGAGATCTCTCAATTCAAGAATACCTCTTGGGTGCACACCATAAACAATCTCAAATGGACTCCTTCCTATGCTTCTATTGGTGGAATCATTGTAAGAAAACTCAGTTTGAGGGATGATCATATCCCATGCCTCTCCATGTTACTTTGTAAGACATCTAAGGAGATTTCCCAAAGACCTATTCACCACCTCAGTTTGGCCATCAGTCTAAGGGTGATAGGCTGAAGTGAATGACAATTGAGTGCCCAACTTCTTCCACAAAGTGCGGTAAAAGTGGCCTACAAACTTTGGATCCCTGTCAGTCACAATGTTAAGAGGCAAACCATGTGTTGGTACCTGAATATGTATATGCAGGCCCCTTCACAAAAATCCAAAAAATTCCAACACTTTCGGCCTCTGTAGTTGTAAAAAATGCAAAAAATCAGTTAAGGTGCAAGTGTCTTTGTATATACATGCAGGTAAAATGTGCATTGGCAGGTCAGAAAACTCTATTGCCCTTTGAAAAAATTAGTTAGATGCATTTCTGAATGCATATAAGGCTTAGAATGTGCATATACAAAGGGGGAATCTTTTGCAGATTCCTAGGAATATTCCCACTTTGTATATCGGGTTGCATGCAAGTGAAATATGCAAAGAAAATGTACAAGGGTGAATGTATCTCTAATATACAAGTCAACATGCAGGTGTTGAGATATACAAGGATGTAATATACATTGCAGATTCTGGGAATATTCGACAGATGTATCAAGGTCTGTTTGTATATCGAGTTGTCTATTCACATATACATGTGCAAGATACAAGGTAAAATATGCATCTCCTGGCATACAAGTGCGAATTTATGTTGCATATTCTCTAAAAGATTCCCTGTTTGTATGTTAAGGAGCTTTGTATGTTTGCCTTTGTATTTTCAACATACAAACAAAATATACATTCGCTGGATATGCAAGCGATACATTCAAGAGGGAATATATTTTGCATATTCCAGGACAGATTCCCTATTTGCATGCGAAGGTAAATGTATATTCGGTGATATACATTGATAATGTACAAAGGCAGAGATGCATTTGATGGGGCCCGCCACTTGTATAAAGTGATTGTATGTTCGAACATACAATGAAAGTGCATTCCAAAGATGCAATGCGGACCCGAAGTTGTTTTTAATTTGTTCTATAGTAGTGTGGGGTCTGCCTTGTATGATAAACAATTGTATGCATATGAGAAGGGGTTGATACGCAATGGCTGGAGCCTGCTGTTTGTATATTTGCATTTGTATATGCAAACATACATTCGCGAAGTACAGGCCGGATTCTAGGATGTTTCAAATTTGCCTTATGAGGTGGCGAGATCTGTAGTTTGCATGTATGTTGGGTTTGTATATACAACATACAACTCGATATACAAAGAGGTGACATGCAACCCGGACGTGATGGTGGAGTCAAATACAGTGAATAATCTTTTGGCGTCCGCGGCTTGTATATGGTAGTTGTATATGCATCCTGCATATACAAAGATTTAAAAAGTGATTGTATATGCATTTGAGCAGGCATATACAAGGGCGAAATGGCAAAATGGAGAAAGCAAAAAGTCAGCGGTAGGAGCATGGAGTGCCTACGTGGCACGTAATTGTTGGTTGGCGACTGTTCAACATTTTTTGGGAGCTGTTGATCCTAGTGGTGGGAGTAGATCGACGGCCATGTTTTGAGCCCACAGCGAAGTTTTTTTCTTGTGTATTTGCAATCATTTTTGAGTGGGAAAATAGTAGATGCATCCGCTGCTACATTTCAAAGGGGCCTGTGGGTAGATGAGGCAATAATGGCGGACTTGTAGAGGATGATCGATGGAGTTGACAGGTCAACCACCCGCTTGATGAAAAAAATCCCTGGGCAGTGGTGCAAATCCCGAGTTCACCTGCTCATTCCTCTTTGTCTCTCTGTTGTATTTACTATTTCTAAGCGCCATTTCTCATGTATTGTATCTGGCGGATTTTTGAGTTGCCTTGTAATTAATTTTCATGAGTTTATAGTCTTCCTATAAAAAGCAAACTATGTTACTCTTTGGTGGTTGTTGAAGACTTGGGCAATTTTGGGGGAAAAATAATGAAATACAGAGCATTTTCCTGGCTGTTTTATCTCTGTGGAGTTTATGTGTTGCATCTAAGTTGTATCTTGCACATATGTTCAGTTTCAGTGTTAATGTTATATGAAAAATGCTTCTTGCATGTGTTTTGCTGTCTGTCTCCACTTGTTGTATGCATTTCTTCTTCTGAATTTGGTTGCTAAGGGTTTCTCAAATTCTAGAATATAGATTTATGTATTGCATGCCTAATCTCTAACTTCCATTCAAGGAGTGGATTAAATTGTTTTAGGTTGAGTGTGGAGGAGATTGTATGTCAGCTAGGATATCCATAAGCAGAGACAGTTAAATACCCATTCTTGGGTGATGTTTGTAAGGAAAGCATCAATCTAACCCCTTGAAACTTGAATGCTAGTTGCAAGCCACTCTCATGTATACGTTTATGTGACTCCTTGCCCTGAGATAGGCACCGGTCTACCCTTGTGAAGTAGTTATGATCCAAAACCCCTGTCTTGCATCCAAACCATCAAATTCAAATCCATTCATATTTCCAACCTGTTAGTTATAGGAGTAGGATTAGGAGCCCCTGCATATTCTCATCCTTAACCAGACACATATGTCCAAGAATGTTGCTAACCTTGTGATTTTTCACACAAATCTTGGTCCTAAAATGAGAGTATTCTGCCTATTCTTAAAAGCTAAATCTTTCTGTCATTGGGTGAGTCAATGTTACATCTTTTAGCAAATAGGGATACCCCCCTTGGTGTGGCAGAACCAGAAGTGAAGGGGAGGTAGCTCACGCAACCTCCTGTATCTATTGATCGAATCTGCCTGTGCATTAGAACTAACAAACCCTCTGCTGATTCAGAAATAAACACCAACAGATTGCGACTTTGCTGGGGAAGAGTTGATGAAAACATAATTTATTTGAGTCCATCTGAGTCACCAATAGATGGCGACTCTGCTGGGGAAGAGTTGATGAAAACATAATTTATTTGAGTTCATCTGAGTCACCAATAGATGGCGACTCTGCTAGGGATAGAGAGTCAAGTGATTTGAAGGCTGGAAAATCTAGTTTCCAGTGAAGTTGTTGCAGCAAGATCAAAAAATGACCATGTGGTGCTCTGCTAGCATGTTGAATCTAGGACAAAAGTGCCTTGTTAATTTTATTTTCCTCTCTGTGAGAGGTGGCAACTCTGTTAACTAAACCTGTCAAAGCTGCAACATATTTCTAGGTATTCCATCTTTTCAAAATGATGAGTTTAGAACAGCAATCTGGGTTGTGTTCTCAGAGGAGACCATTTTTTATTCAAAGATATAAAGCCCTAAATTTTACAGGAATATATGGTTACCCAAATGTTATTCCTAATAAAATTAGAAAACGTTTGCCTAAATACAGTGGATTAAATTCTGAGTCTACAAACAAGCATTTGCAAAAATTTTGTAATTTAATAGAAGATTATGAGGTAGAGGATGAAGATGTAGTAATGAGACTCTTTGTTCAGTCACTAGAAGATGATGCTAGGGTTTGGTTTTCAGACCTGCCAGTATGTTCAGTTTCTTCATGGGTAGATTTAGAAATTGCATTCTTAGGGCAGTTTGGTGAAAGGTTTGATGTAGTCTCATTGATCATACATTTCATGAATATTCAAAAGGAAGATGAGGAGCTGGTTCCAGCCTTTAATCTTAGGTTTATTAAGTTGCTCAAACAAATCCCTGAATATATGAGACCAAATAATGCATTGTGCTTAGCAATTTATTTGGCTGCATTTGATGAAGAAGTAAGTTATTTATTGAGAGATAAAGAACCAGTCACACTTCACCAGGCTTACCAATTTTCTATGGATATTGAAAACAATGAGAAATATGGAATGCCAGTAGGTTTCATGGCTGCAAGTTGTCAAAACAGTTATCAAAGTGAATGTATTTCTGCTGTTCTAGTATGTTCATTGATAAATGATTTTGCAGAGGGAAATATATTTCAGAATAGCATTTGTAGTCATGATGTGATGATGCATGAAGAAAATGTTGTAGAAAATGTAGGCACATCCTATAATGATGAGAACAAAGACTGTTATCAGCCTCTAGAAGAGAAGCCTGTAGACACAAAATGTCCTTCAACTAATCAAATGAAAGATATACATGAGGTTGTGTCTCGCAGCAGTATGCATATCCCAGTTATGCCTGATTATTTGTGTGAAATGGACATGCAAAGCTTCACTCTGAATATAGAGGATGCTATTTCAAGGGACATCAGTGAATGCATTAGTGATTGTCAGCATTCAGATGTGTATATGAGCCTTTTAGATGATGAAATATCTATGGATGCTGAATATGAGTGTTTCCTTAAAGATTTAGACCACCTTCATAGTGCAGAGGTTGAAAATTTCATTTTTGATTATCAAGACATTGGTGAAGAGGAAAAATAGGGTCACTATTCAAAGGTGAATGGATAGGTTGCAGATGTGTGTGCTCATACAATTGGGGATAGTGCTGGTTGCAGGGGTAACTATGAGGGTTTTGACATAGGGCTGCATTCTAAAGTATTTCTGCCTTCTTTTGAGACTCCAGGTGGACCTTGATGATAGGATTACTGAGTACAATGATGATGAATATATATACTTATAAAGATAAATTTGATTATGAGATGTTCCTTGTGCCTGAATATTGCATGTTTGATATAGAGGAGCTTCTACTTTTTGAAGAAGGGCAAAATTCTGATGTGGATTCATTTGTTTCATGTGAGTCTGTCATTCTTCCAAGCAACATCAGTAACTCATATGATGATGATAGTCTACTGCTGAGAATGGTAGATGCTTATGAATTTTGTTGTAGACTTGTTGAAAGAGAAAAGAGCAGTAGCACAACCAATTGCAATGCTGGATGCTGTAGATGGTTAAATACTTTCAGGCTTCATTTGAAGAAATCAAAAGAGAATCAAGTATTTGACAAAGGAAAATTCTAGGTTTTCCTTTTTGGTGGTCCTGGGCTGCCAAGTTTATTTTAATAATGTGTTTTGTGATGCAGGTTGCTAAGGTGTTGACTCTTTGCCCAATGGATAAGGGACTGGTCTGCATCCCAGAGATCTATGGTTCTCACCATGCCTACAAGAGGCATGCATCCCCAGACAGAGCCTGTTGGTACCTGAATATGTATATGCAGGCCCCTTCCCAAAAATCCAAAAAATTCCAACACTTTCAGCTTCTGCAGTTGTAAAAAATGGAAAAAATTAGTTAAGGTGCAGGTGTCTTTGTATATACAAGGGTGTTTGTATATACATGCAGGTAAAATGTGCATTGGTAGGTCAGAAAACTCTATCGCCCTTTGAAAAAATCAGTTAGATGCATTTCTGAATGCATATCGGGCTTAGAATGTGCATATACAAAGGGGGAATCTTTCGCAAATTCCTGGGAATATTCCTACTTTGTATATTGGGTTGCATGCAAGCGAAATATGCACAGAAAATGTATAAGGGTGAATGTATCTCTACTATACAAGTCAACATGCAGGCGTTGAGATATACAAGGATGGAATATACATTGCAGATTCTGGGAATATTCGACAGATGTATCAAGGTTTGTTTTTATATCGAGTTGTCTATTCACATATACATGCATAGGATATAAGGTAAAATATGCATCTCCTAGCATGCAAGTGTGAATGTATGTCGCATATTCTCTAAAAGATTCCCTTTTTGTATGTTAGGGAGGTTTGTATGTTTGCCTTTGTATTTTCAACATACAAACAAAATATACATTCGCTAGATATGCAAGTGGCACATTCAAGAGGGAATATATTTCACCTATTCCAGGATAGATTCCCTGTTTACATGTGAAGGTAAATATATATTCGGTGATATACATTGATAATGTACAAAGGCAGAGATGCATTTGATGGGGCCTGCCATTTGTATAAAGTGACTGTATGTTTGAACATACAATGAAAGTGCATTCCAAAGATGCAATGCAGACCCGAAGTTGTTTTTAATTTGTTCTATAGCAGTGTGGGGTCCACCTTGTATGATAAACAATTGTATGCATATGAGAAGGGGTTGATACGCAATGGTTGGGGCCTGCCGCTTGTATATTTGCATTTGTATATGCAAATATACATTCATGAAGTGCAGGCCGAATTCTAGGATGTTTCAAATTTGCCTTATGATGTGGCGAGATCCGTAGTTTGCATGTATGTTGGGTTTGTATATACAACATACAACCTGATATACAAAGAGGTGACATGCAACCCGGACGCGATGGTGGAGTCAAATACAACGAATAATCTTTTGGCATCCGCGGCTTGTATATGGTAGTTGTATATGCATCCTGCATATACAAAGATTTAAAAAGTGATTGTATATGCATTTGAGCAGGCATATACAAGGGCAAAATGGCAAAATGGAGAAAGTGAAAAGTCAGCGGTAGGAGCATGGACTGCCTACGTGGCATGTAATTGTTGGTTGGCGACTGTTCAACATTTTTTGGGAGCCATTGATCCTGGTGGTGGGAGTAGATCGATGACCATGTTTTGAGCCCACAGCAAAGGTTTTTTCCTGTGTATTTGCAATCATTTTTGAGCGGGAAAATAGTAGATGCATCCGCTACTACATTTCAAAGGGGCCTGTGGGTAGATGAGGTAATGATGGCAAACTTGTAGAGGATGATCGATGGAGTTGACAGGTCAACCACCTGATTGATGAAGAAAATCCCTCAGCGGTGGTACAAATCCTGAGTTCACCTACTAATTCCTCTTTCTCTCTCTACTGCATTTACTATTTTTGAGCACCATTTCTCATGCATTGTATCTGGCGGATTTTTGATTTGCCTTGTAATTAATTTTCCTGAGTTTACAGTCTTGCTATAAAAAGCAAACTGTGTTACTCTTTGGTGGTTGTTGAAGACTTGGGCAATTTTGGGGGAAAAATAATGAAATACAGAGCATTTTCCTGGTTGTTGCATCTCTGTGGAGTTTATGTGTTGCATCTAAGTTGTATCTTGCACATATGTTCAGTTTCAGTGTTAATGTTATATGAAAAATGCTTCTTGCATGTGTTTTACTGTCTGTCTCCACTTGTTGTATGCATTTCTTCTTCTGAATTTGGTTGCTAAGGGTTTCTCAAATTCTAGAATACAGATTTATGTATTGCATGCCTAATCTCTAACTTCCATTCAAGGAGTGGATTAAATTATTTTAGGTTGAGTGTGGAGGAGATTGTATGTCAGCTGGGATATCCATAAGCAGAGACAGTTAAATACCCATTCTTGGGTGATGTTTGTAAGGCAAGCATCAATCTAACCCCTTGAAACTCAAATGTCAGTTGCAAGCCACTCTCATGTATACGTCTATGTGACTCCTTGCCCTGAGATAGGCACCGGTCTACCCTTGTGAAGTAGTTATGATCAAAAACCCTTGTCTTGCATCCAAACCATCAAATTCAAATCCATTCATATTTCCAACCTGTTAGTTGTAGGAGTAGGATTAGGAGCCCCTGCATACTCTCATCCTTAACTAGACACATATGTCCAAGAATGTTTCTGACCTTGTGATTTGTCACACAAATCTTGGTCCTAAAATGAGAGTATTCTGCCTGTTCTGAAAAGCTAAATATTTCTGTTATTGGGTGAGCCAATGTTACATCTTTTAGCAAATAGGGATACCTTCCTTGGTGTGGGAGAACCAGAAGTGAAGGGGAGGAAGCTCACACAACCTCCTGTATTCGTTGGCTGAATCTACCTATGCATTGGAATTGACAAACCCTCTGCTGATTCAGAAATAAATGCCAACACCATGGATTCTAAAAATTGCTTTGAAGAACAAACTAGCAATGTGTGAAGCATCATTAGTGCATTTACATGGCAAGAAATGAGCCATCTTACCGAATCTATCCACCACAACAAATATGCTATCAAAGCCTCTTTGAGTCCTAGGAAGACCCAAGACAAAATCCATACTGATACTTTCCCATGGCCTATTACAAATAGGAAGTGGCTGATATAGACCAACATTAGATGAAGTACCCTTTGCCCTTTGACAAATACAACAACATTCAACAAATTTTCTGACATTTGATTGCATTTTAGGCCAAAAATTAAACCTCTTCACCTGATCTAATGTTTTATCCAACCCAAAGTGACCTCCTAGTCCACCACAATATTTTTTCTTTATGATGTTCTCCCTCATAGAACACCTAGGAACACATAGTTGGCTACCTTTGAACAACAACCCCTGCTGCAACAAAAACTTAGTAGAATTAGAATGATAAGAGTCTAAAAACTATGAACAAACTTCATATACCTCCTTGAAATCTTCATCATCTCGATACATATGTTTGAGAGCATCAACCCCTATTCTTTGCAACTGAATTTCTTAAACCATACACACCCTTCTACTTAATGCATCTGCCACTTTGTTGGCCTTCCCTTTCTTGTGTTTGATTGAAAAAGTATATGCTTGGAGTTGTTCAACCCATTTCATATGCCTATGGTTGAGTTTCTCCTGTGAATTCAGAAAACTAAGTGCATGTTTGTCAGTATAAACAATAAACTCTTTAGGCAAAAGATAGTGCCTCCATTTTTTCAAAGCTTGTACCATTGCATACAATTCCAAGTCATAAGCAGAGTACTTTCTCTTAGCATCATTCAATTTTTCACTAAAGAAAGAAATAGACATGCCTTCTTGACTTAGGACAACCGCTATAGAAAGGTTAATAGCATCACAGTCCACCACAAACAACTTGTTAAAGTTGGGCAAAACAAGAATGGGCTGTTGTGCTACTTTTTGTTTCAAAATTTCAAAATAATCATTGGCTGCCTTTGTCCAAAAAAACTTACATTTCTGCCCCCCTTTGATGGTATCAGAAATTGGTGCACGAATGTGACTAAAACCCCTTATGAATTTCCTATAAAATATTGCCAAACCATGAAAAATTTTCACATCACCTGCTATTTTTGGAGTTGGCCATGACAAAATGGCCTCTACCTTTGCTAGATCCATCTTCAAACTACCTTAGCAAATGCAAAAACCAAGATAGGTGAGTTCTTCCTTCATAACGACACTCTTTTCCATGTTGATAATCAATTGTTCATCATGTAACTTCTTCAAAACCTGATATGTTGCAAATGCTTTTCCTTAGTCCTGCTAAAAACAAGAATGTCATCCAAGTACACCACAACAAATTTGCCAATGAAATCCTTCAACACTTCATTCATGAGACACATAAAAGTACTTGGGGCATTAGATAAACCAAATGGCATCACGAACCACTCATAAAGACCTCATTTGTTTTGAATGCTATCTTCCATTCATCCCCTTGCTCTATCCTAATTTGATGATACCCACTCTTAAGGTCAATCTTAGAAAAGTATCTATCCCCTCCCAAACAGTCCATTATGTCCTAAATCTTTGTCATAGGGAACCTATATCTTATGGTAATCTTGTTAATAGCTCTAGAATCTGTACACAACCTCCATTTACCATCCTTTTTAGAGGCTAGGACTGTTGGGACAGCACATGGGCTAAGACTCTTTCTTACCAATCCCTTATCCAACAATTCTTGCACTTGCTTGGCAATCTCTTCATTTTGAGAAGGTGTCATCTTGTAGGCTGCTTTGTTTGGCAAAGTAGATCCCAGTATGAAGTCAATTTGATGGCTTATGTCCCTAATAGGTGGCAACTCATTAGGCCTTTCTTCTAACATAATCCCCTTATACTTCTCTAACAATTGCGGCACCTCCTTAGGAACCTCTTCCTCTCTAGGATCATGCAAACTAGGACTATTTTTAGGCTTCAAAAGAAGACCATACCCTTGGGTTCCTTCCTCCTTAAGGGTGTCTAGAAACTCTTTACCACTCACAATCATGACACTTGACCCAACACTCTCCTCTACATTCTCATCAGGCAATGGATCCATTCTATACTTCCTACCATTCTTGGTTATAATGAAAGAATTAGTTTTACCATCATGTTGTGATTAAACATCATATTTCCATGGACGTCCTAACAGTGAATGGCAAGCATCCATGGGAATTATATCACACAAAATCTTGTCCTTATATTCTCCTATCTCAAATTCTACCCATGATTGTTCATCTACCAAAACTTGTTGCCCCTTATTCAACCATGATACTTTATAAGCACTAACATGAGGAAGTCTTTTCAATTTCAACTTGTCTACCATTTCAATGGAAACCAAATTTTTAGTTGAGCCTGAATCAACAATTACCTTGCAAATCCTACCATAGGCCTTGAATGTTGTCCTGAACAATGTCTCCCTTTGAGGGGGTACTTGTGGTTGAGGCACCTTCAACATGGTTCTTCTCATCATCAAACTTTCTCCTTCATGGACTGGGGCTGCACTTCTAATTGGAGAATTGACACTTCAGAAATCTTCCTCTTGGATCAATTGGTTCCTTCTCTCTCCTCCATGAGAGCTTGAGGCTTTCTTTTCAGGACATTTGAAGGCTAGATGTCCCACTTGGTTACAATTGTAGCACCTTCCTGTGAAGACATTAGAACCTCTCCCTGGTCCACAAAATCTACCCCTTCCATTGGGCCTCCTTCCTCTAAAGCCTCCTCTAGAACCCGATTCTCCACTTTGTTCTTGGGAACTAGATTCCCCTTGACTTCTTTGGGACTAATTTCTGTCTCCAAAACTGCCCCTACCTCTAAAATTTCTGCCACCTCTTCCTCTATTTTGTTGCTCACCTTTCCTCTTCAACTTCTCTTCAGCCCTTAGTGCAAGTTAAAATCATTTTTCCATGGTTTCATGGGTTAATAGGCTGATTTCATCTTAAATATTAACTTTTGATGCAAACATTCAAACATAGATCTTGGAAAATCAGGAGATACCCATTTGGACTCCCTATCACATATCAAAAACTGGGTATAGGTTGTTTTGGACGGTATGACTCAACCTATAACTCCTTCTAATGACCTAGAGCCCTAATTAGGCCTAATTTGTGAAGCAACTACCCTTGGATGGAATGTTATAACTCTTAGTACTACTTGAACATGTTAGGTACTTTCTAAAACCACAAAATCTAGACTTTACTTGCTTCTAGAATTGATTGTCACCAAATTTCATACCGTTGTTATCTCTTGCAAGAACCTAGCACATGGTTTTGTTAGGGTTAATCACATAAACTTCCTCAAATCTTCTACTCTGCCCAAACTCTTTCAAAAAAACATTGAAACAACATCATAACAATCCATCCCATTAATCTATGAGGTCTTACATCAGTGGAATGGAGGAGAATGCATGAATTACAATCAAAACCCTAAGGTAGGGTTTCACAAACCAAGTGTTAGAAAAAACCTTATATCTCCCTACCACAGAAATGTCAAAACACCAAACTAAATTCAAATGAAAGCTAACTCCATGTTGTAACTAATCAAATCATGAAAAAAGTAGAAACAACCTTATACCTTTGCATAGTACGGACTGTAGCAGTGTGGAAATTTAGGAAAATAGGGCTGCAAAGAGCAGTTTGAGGGAAACAGGTATATCTTGCTTTATGGTTAGTGTCAAAGCCCCAAACCAACCTTGAATTAAAGTTACTTCATTACTCCACATGTGCCACTAACTTGGAAACCATGACAGTTCCATGTAGAAATAAAGTACAGCTCAAAACAACAAGTTTACACAGAAAAGGTAGACAAAACAAAGATTTCCTTGTTTATTTCTCATCAAAACTTCCTTCCTCCTGCTTCTCCATGTATGGAAGATCTTATACAACATCTGCCCAACCATATAACTGCATGGGAGGGCAGTTTGAATTGATGGGGAAGTTTTTACAACTATTCTTCAACCATCGCTACCTATTAGCATTTGTTATGGTGATTACAAATGTATTTTCCATGTTTAGCATTTGTCCTAGTTTGTTTTGTGATTACAAAGGTATTATCCATGTTTGGGATGTGTATACTATTTTCTCCAAGAATGACAAGCCTTGGATAAGGCATGGAACTCATGACCACCTCCTACATTCCTTAGAAAGGTTTACAAATGTGACTGCCTCTTACATGATAGTAATATGAAGAAATTTGGACATAGTCCTTATTACAAATGGTCTTCTAAGACCTTATTGAAGTAAGACAACATGAGACACCTAAAGACAATCATGAAAAACAAGACATATATGATCTCCTTGGTGCTCCTGCACCATAACTAAGTCATACCTTTTGTAACAGTTGCTAATGATGCAAAATTATGTTGATTCACCTTTGGAGGTCCTGGATTATTGCTATCATTTGGATCCAGTGGAGTATTGAAATTATTTGGTGCAATTAAATTGGTCAATGGACCAAGAGGACAGTTATTGAACTACTCATATTGTAATTATGAGATCTTTGGTACTATTGGAAAGCATGGACCTGATCGGCCTCTTGTTCTGGCTCATTATCATCCTCAAATGGAAAGACATGTGTATCAAATGCTAATGATGAATCTTCATGGACTAAAGTATAGTTCTCATGCACTGTATTCATTTGCTACTGGTGATGCATTGAGCTTTCTAGGACCACTGTAGATACATATCCTATAGGAACCAACTCATTTCCTTGAAAAGAATCCCCTCCACCTTCTTTATTCTTCACTTCTGCCTCGAATATACTAGCAATAATTTTAAACTAAGGATAGTCTAATTTTACATGTACACTAGTGTTGTGAATTCTACACCAGTTATTTAGTACAACTTCAACTAAGTTGACTCTTGTAGCTTTCTTCAATTTAGGAGGTACCTTACTGTCTAAAGGTGAAGTCAGAGAGCCATTGGTAGGTATGGTATTCCAGACTCTACGTGGTCTAGGAGCATTGTTACTGTAACTTTTGGCATTATTATAACTAATGTTATTGTTATATCCTTTGTCTTGATATCTTCTATGTTGTTGATTCTGAGAGTTGTTTTGTGAATAGAAAATCTGATTTCTCAGTTGTGTCACCTTAGTGGTTAACCTCTTCAATTGAGTAGTTAAATCTCTTAAGTCTTCCTTCTGTTCTTGTAACTTATTCACTACATTATCCTGAGTAGGATGGAAGAAGGAACTGCCATTATGGTTTGGTCTGGCATCTACAGGCATATGTTTTGGATGTGGAATCATTTGATAATTCCCTTGGGGAGGTAACACCCTAAGTGGTGGTACTTGTAAATGATTGGCCATTGAAGCAAGAGGCATTAGGGCCCCATTAATCTATTGCATTTGATTATGGAAAACATGAAGTCCTAAATTAGGTAGAGGACCATGTCCTACTTGCTTCATTTCAGTATCAACCTTAACTGCTTCTGCATATGCATTGGGTAGGGTTGTAATTGCAGGATTTGTCCTTATGAAAATTGATGTCAAAGGATCAAGGGCTAAATAATACACTAGCATGGCATCATCTTCAGGAATATCATAAGATGTTGTTAACTTGGAATATGCCTTTTGGAAGTGATCATTAAATTTGGCAATTAATTCACCCTCATTTCTCTTGATTGTGGAAAAATGATGATACATTGTTGATGCATCAATAGGGATCTTGAATCATGTTTTGAATGCATCTTCCATCAGCAACTAGGTGTTGATAGACCGTTGAGGTAATCTCACATACTAGGTATATATGGGAATAGTATACAAACAACATCCTCATGTTGTATCCCTACACTGAAACAAGCTTCTTTGAATGTTCATATATGATCATTTGCATCCTGATATGGATGGTACTTGGGACACAAATTATCAGGCTTCTTTGGTAGATCATTGTATGCATTGAAATGGAGAGGTAACTCAACATTGAAGAATGCCATCAAGACTTGTATAGGTACTACTGGTGGTGCTAGGACTACTAGTGATGTAGGAACAACAAGCCTAGGTTGGACATTAGCTGAATGTGGTCTGGGTCTCACAGCAGGCAACTCATGCAAAGGTCCAATGGATCTTGACCTAGTAGAAGGTCGACAAGCCAACTCAGCAAATCAAAGTGAACTTTAAAGATTTAGACTAAATTTTCACAAAGATATGAGTAAATCATTTGTAGAAATGGATAGTCACTTATCCCATATGATGAGATATTTAAGCAAACTTTGCAATAATGGAAAGCTTTCAGTTCAAGTTCAAAATTCTGACAATTTTCTATAAATATCTGACTAATTACCCTCAAGGGAGAAATATTTGTACCCAGACTCATCAAATTACTTAGTATAGATAGGATCTTTGCAGAAACACTTAAGCTTTGAAGTGAACTAAGATATTTTGAGGCTATTCTTCATAGGAATGAATTCAAACTCCTTTTCAAAATGAAATCCTTTGAATCTTTGTGATTTGGCCCTCCTTCTAGTGCCAAAAACCTATTGATGCATTTCTTATGCACAACAACAATAAATAAAAGTTTCACCCAAACCTTCATTTATCTTGAAGAATATGATGAACTCAGAGAGTTCATGATTCCAAGTCTCCGATTGTCAGGATATGACCTTCTGATAATCACTCAGAGTTTGATGTGATATGTCATTTTCCAATAGGGGCCTTATGTATTTATACAAAGGAATCCTGTCAATGTTCACAAATATTTGTCCTGTTTTGCCTGATCTACATACATTCTCAACAATTGCATTAAATGTTATAATCTTTAGCTAGGATGTGTAGATATTTATGTAAATTACTTATAAGTTTGATCAATTCTTCTAAAACTATATCCAACTAAGACTATTCCGATGATCTTTCTAACTTTGATTAGTTCTTTTGAAATTATCTCAATCTAAACTAATCCTTGCTTCTTAACCTCAAATTCATTCTTGAATATTGTGCAAAAAAGTAAGTATTTCACAATCATTCTCCATTATTTCCATGATATTCACTATGATATGCTATTCACTCAATAATGCTAAGGATATGTAGTTATCTATGTTAATTCAACATTTTTTCTCTATATACACTTGTTATTTACCATTATTTGTAGCTCTGTATGATTATTTATGAAATTTAAATGAAATAAAATGAATACAAATTGAAATTCTAAGATTACTGAAATTACTAAGTTTCGATCAATGATATACATGCAATTTCGACACTTTCATGAAAAGGAGATAAACCAAACCATGTTTCACCAGGATAGTCCACAATTATGCATGGTAGGTGCTAATCTTCAAAGGAAAAGATGATGACAACATGCACTAGTTGAATGTACCTCTAAGGAGTATAGCAATTCAGAGTAACATATCAAGAAATCATCCACAAGATTATGCAAATTTTCCAATTAGGTAGTAATCTGAGTCTCCATTATCATTTAGTATGCTAAAAGTATGCACATATACATTTGATCTTGAGAAAGAACAATGGGGAATTACAAAGTTATAGAATTGTACACTTAGTGTTAATAAGTTCATCAATTCAATATCAATTCAACTCGTAATACTTTACAAATGACAATCAATATCCTTTTATAGGACAAGGATAAGATTTGATTACAATGATCCAATGGTTAGGATCCAATCAAGATAATCAATGGTCAAGAATAATGGCACATGATTTCTAGTTAGCAATTACTGGTGGAGGATAGTTGGCAAAAGAAGAATATTCCCAGCATCTTTGACTTGGTCTTCAGAGTCTCCTTATTCATAATCTTCTTTAGATTCCTCCTATGTCGACACTTCAGTGATTTGAAATCTACTATCTATACCCTTGAAGAATGCATATGCTCCAACTGCTTTGTTTATTTCTTCTCTATTTTGTACTTTAACTTTCTCCTTAGCATGCTCTTGGGCTTGCAATTATTCCTTTAAGGCTATCAATCTGCTAGTCCTTTTTATCTAACTCCTTATTATAGGCATCTATTCCTGACTTCATATTCATTGCCTTATCAATAATATCTTCTGAGAAGTGTTGGACTGGATCCTCTATTGCTAGGCTGAAATTATCCTTGAATGCCTTTATTGCATCCTAATTTCCAACTTTACCTTCTACTTCACCTTCTAAATTCTCCAAAATTGCTAGCTCCTCTGCCAAATGTTCATGAGCTTTTATGCTGATATATACTACTTTTGCATTGTATCTCTTCAAAATGGACACCTCAAACTTTAGGTCCATTTTAAGAACTGCCTGTAGGGTCAAAATTTTGTTGGTTATGAGGACTTGATCAACTAATTTCCTCATGTCCTTTAGCATGGTCAAGAACCTGTTTCTCTGAACTAGCCTCTAGCTAACTTCTTTCTTTAGTGCATCTACTTTGCCCTTCATATGGATAAACATATCCCAATTGGATAGGGATGTCTTTATTACTTCATCTCCTTCTTTTAAGAATCTTTGAAACCACCCAATCATCACATTAGCCATGTGCTTTTGTGCATCTAATCCACTTATCTCCTACTGGGACACCAATGCTAATGGTGTAGCTATTGTTATTGGAATGTTGGTAGGGGTGACCAATCCTTTTATGAAGGCATGCAATTGGACAGTTTGCCTTTTGTTTTGTGATCTTGCCTACTACTGCTTTTTGACTTTCCCTTAATTGTTGGATATCTTGATCCACAGTTGTATGCCTAAAGTCTATGGTGGTCACTTGAAACTCA
Organism: Cunninghamia lanceolata; assembly: GCA_027924645.1. Lineage (NCBI taxonomy): Eukaryota > Viridiplantae > Streptophyta > Pinopsida > Cupressales > Cupressaceae > Cunninghamia > Cunninghamia lanceolata. Next base: position 5,524,567 of record BSBN01000198.1, on the reverse strand, counting down.
CCTGCACTTATCTCCCTTTGTTCTCATCAAATATACATACAACTAATTGAGCTATCCACTTTCCAGTGGTAGGATCTCTCCTTATTGCTGAGGTTACCCTCACTCTACGCTTGGGCTTTGTAGTCTCAAGTGAAAATAATATTTGAATATCAAAAGTAGAAGAATCTTGAACGGGAGGCTAAATTACTTTGGATGCCAACCAATTGGGTGCATTGAATTCTAGTCCTAGCTGACCAGTTTGCTCAATGTGAGCATCATGCACATTTGTATCTTTATCCCTTCGAGCTTCTATGCTCACTTTTTACTGACTTTGATCTTTCTCATCTTCTTTGGATGCCTTATCCTCATCTTGTGATACTTCTTTTACTGGCTCCTGGCCATCATGCATATCCATGCAAACATCCACATCTTCCTTATTTGTATTTGCAAGGACATCCTCATGAGTTCCCATATCCTGATCTTGTGTATTTTGTTCATCTTGAATCTTGGGAATATCCTCACTTTGCTCCCCTTTGTGACTATGATCTGGAACATCTTGATGTACATATTGATTTGTTCCTTCTTCCTTTTCTTTTGGATCTTCTCTATTACCTTTGGCTTTGGGACGTTCATGTCTAGATATGGCTACATGTTCTTCTTCTTCTGTCTTAATATGTCCTTCACTTTGTTGAAAAGTGCAATACAACTGAGATGGGTGGTGTGAATTAGCTGTAACCAATTTTTCAAAACCATTAACACATCAACCACTTCACACTGAATTTATATCTTAACCATGAAAGCATGAAAATAGAAATTTAAACACATTCACACATTCAACATAGGAGACACCAAAATTTTTTACGTTGAAAACCCTATAGTGGAAAAACCATGGTGAGTGTTAGCTCACAATATAATATATAATAACAATACCAAAAATTAGAGGCTCACTGCCCAAAATGCTCACTGCAAATAAAGAGGCTCACTACCAATGGGGTAGCTCACTACCAAATTGGTGAACTGATATAGTAGCATTTACACTATGCCAAGGTTCAGTTCCATTGAAGTACAATAGGTGTCCTCTGCTCTGCTCTTCTTTTACACTTCACACTTATCTCTTCATTTTTGCATCCTCATACAAATTCATGACTTCATTTCATGTTTTTATACAATTCATCAACCTGGGAATTTACATCAAGGTCGGCATTACAATCATCAACCATTAGAACAATCTCCAAGGTCAACAAGAACATACATGCATTAGAATATTTTAAATAGGTCTAGACTTAAACAAATTAGGGGAGAAGAGAAATAAATGTAGACCATGCCAAGTGTTAGTCGGGACTCAAATGCAATCTTCCACACAACAACACTCTTTCACAATCTTCAAATCATAACCGCAAGTAGTGAGAATAACTAGGTCAGCCAAGACTGGAGTTAATACTAAAAATTTTAGAAACATGCTTCATGCACGATCTAGATTATATTTTACAGACCAATCAAAAGGTAGGAACATGATCTAGATACTCCCACAAGCATGTTACAATCGCCAAGAACATCCACACAACCTCTAGACAATTTATCCATGAGATTCTTCAAACCAGAGCACTTAAACATTACTCTCGGCCACTGTCATAAAGGAAAGATCACTTTCGAAGCACCAAATCATGAACCATTTGAACTAAAGGCACATTATATCATCAGAAACTTAATTCTAGAACTGTAGACTATGATACTTCAATGCAAAGGAATGTAGAGCAAAATACATTCTCCATGCAACCACTAAATACATAGAAAATAGTTTATACTCTGGTTAATAGAACTCACTTGAATCTTCACATCAGAGGCTAAAACTTGACACATAGCATCTTTAGACATCCCTTAATATTACTTCCAATCCACAAATAAAGATATTCAATCTATAGAAAATGTGGAGCAAAACATGATACTATTCTGGTGGACAGAATTGTTTTGCAATAGTACTTACTTCTCAACTAATTCCTTTGATGCTTACCTTAGGTGTTGACATCAATGACAACACTTACTACTCATACTTGTAACAATCTCTGCCTTTGTCAATGATGGCAACACATGATGTGAAAAAATGTCAAGACATATAATCTTGCTTTGCTTCTTTGCTCCCCCTCACTTGATGATTTCTCTTTCTGTAACTTTCTTCTTATGTTTTTAACATGAACTTCTCTCCCCTTTGACATCAATGGCAAAGGGTGCCATACTTTTTCTTTCACTTTACTGTACAACTCCCCCTTTCAAGAACACTGCAACACTTACTTCTCTTTATCAGGAACTCATATCAGCAACTTCTACCTGCTCCCCCTTAGAGGTAGCCTTCAAAACATCAATCCAGATCAAAAGCTTGAGACTTTTAGCACTACTAGATTGATGCATTCCCTATGCATCTTAGTTTAGAGTAGGAGGGATAATAACCCCTATCTTTTCCCCGAGATACTCAAAAGTATCTTCAGGAAGAGGCTTAGTGAAAATATTTCCAATCTGGTCCTTTGTAGGCACATACTCCATCTTTGCTTCATTATCTGTTACCTTTTCCTCTCAAAAAGTGATACCTTGTTGATATATGCTTTTTCCTTGAATGCATCATTGGATTCTTTGAAATGTTTATAGTACTTGTATTGTCACAAAAGATTGAAATTTGTTCTTCATACACAACCATTATGTCATTCAATGTTTGCTTCATCTAAAGCACTTGAGTGCAACAACATACTGCAACAATATATTCTACTTCTATAGTAGACAAAGAAACTGACTCTTGTTTCTTTCTTAGCCATGAAACCAATTTGTTACCCAAAAGGAAAGGACCTCCACTTGTACTTTTTCTATCATCAACATCTCCAGCCCAATCTGTATTTGTATAAGCATTGAGAGTGAAATCAGTATCTTTGGGATACCACAGTCCATAATCTAAAATGCCTTTTAAATATCTCATGATCCTTTTGACTGCCATTACATGTGACTCTTTGGGATCTTTTTAAAATCTTGCCACAAGAAAGACTGCATGCATTATGTCTGGTCTAGTATATGTTTTTTATCAATTAGATATGTACTGTATGCTAAGTTATTCGACTTAACTATCTGTTGACACATGGAAAAAATCCTAGGCCTGTAGGTTGCCTAAAATTGGAGTGAACCTCCAGAGTGAGTTGGTTTTCCTAATGATCTTTCTAATCTAAATGATTTTCTAGGAAAGGGGATAGAAGGATAATTGCAAATGAAATGTTAAACTCTAACAGGTGATGCACCAATACTTAAACTACCAGATCTTACTCACAACCCCTTGATTATACTTAATTCATTAATATTCACATGAAGGTTCATCTGAACACAACATACAACCTGAATCAAATAAAATACTTGCATAACCATCACAAAATTAAGAAAAAACAAAGGATAAATAACTATCACAATGCAATATCAAATTAACCTTGCAAATGAGTAGACAAATGGGAAGGAAAACCACTACTCTATAAACTAGAAGGAATAATAAGTACAAAAATTGAAGTACAACTCTCTCAGTGTGAGAGGAAGACTCTAAAAATATCTGAACTCTGATCTCTCTAACCTCTAACTCCTATGAAAGAACTAGCTATCTCCAATATAAAGATCTCCAAGAGGAAAAGATGGAAAAGATCCTAAAAATAGTCATGCCAATCCATTTTGAGCTCCTCAGAAAAGTTGACAAAAAGCCCACCAAATTGCCTCTAAACTATAAAAACAAACTACCAAAAAGTCCTCCAATTTGGCCCCGCTAGAAAATATGCTTTTTCTGCTCCAAAAAGATGCCATTTTGTCCATATCTGGCTAAAGAAAGCAAACTAAAGAAAACAAGACATTGTTTGCTTTATTTTTTTTAACTACATAAAATAGCTTTTATTTTAAAGCAATTTATAAATCATTTCTTTAAAACAAAACTTTACATTGAGATTGTAGTTTTATTTGTTTTTCTAATCCGCCTAGATTTGATATTTTACAAAAATGATAATACAAGGCTTTAATTTCACCAAGTACATGCATGTACAAGCATTTGATTTTTGTATAAAAATCATAATTTACTTAAAGGAATATATATGGTCTTCACAAAAACGAAGCCAATAAGGCTTATCCTCCAAATATCTCTGTAAAAACTTCCAAGGCACATGGCTTACTCTTCTAAAGGGTTGAAGGTATATGCATTATCTCCAAAAAGGGACTAAAATGATTTTTAAGGTATCAAACCTTGGCATAGAATATACAAAGAGACCTAAGGCTTTTGATACCACTCTAAGTCTTGAGACTTAGGTATTATGGTGCAGTCATAGCAGGAGGGTTCACAGAATGAACTATTCAGACCATGCAGCAAGAGTAAACACAACAGAAACAACTCTAGAGAAATAAAGCAAATGCAGATTCAGTCATTCAATACATCATAGAATTCAAATAGAGATCAGCCGGAAACATGCAGGCTTAGAATTAGGGCTTACAGGCCTGATTACATACATGCACAAGATAAAGCTTTAAAGCTCTTTCACACAAAATCTAAACTATGAACTTATGTCTATGCTTATGACTTGATAACTTCTTTCCTAAGGATCTATTACATCAATATATATCAAGTCCAGATCAATAGATTCCTCCACGTTGGCCAAAGAACGTCACAAACTCCAATGAAGAGCTGTAATGTGTGCACATAGATAGGTTGGACCTAATTGCATAGAACTCCTCCGGAAAATGAATGAAATGAAGTATAGATCTTTGGGGAAGGTCGGCCATGAACCAAAGATCATTGAATGATGTGTCATTAGACTACAAAGATCAGAAAATGCTTTTGCATGTTTCTCCTTCAGATGGCTATCTGTGATTATCAGGATGCTCTGTTATGAGAAACAGTCAATCTTCTAGTGGTGATATCTTTCTGGTAATGATGTGTGGATCTCTAAATTCTGGACATACTATAGATGAATGAATGTAGATACTACGTCTAGCTCTGCAAGGCCTGAAATGTAATTGTGGTAAAATGCGGACCAAAATATAGCAACTTCTTCTGACTGAACTATCTAAACTAAACTAGAAAATGAAATGAAACAAACTAAACTGTAAAAAAACTAAAATGCCAATGTTTTTGGTTGATGCAAGATTGCTCTAGAACTAGGGATGCTCCTGCATCAGACATTTGAGGTTATTGAAAAAGTGAGTCCCTCACTTTGTTGGGGCTAGGGGAGAACCAAGGCGGTCCACCTCAGCCTGAGAAATCCATTATGAGTCTTCTTCCTCTAGTGTTGTGTCTAATTCTATTGTCCAAAATGTCTTCAATCTGCTCCGGTGCTTGTTGTGGTAACTTCTTCTTCAAGTCTTCTTCCATGCTATCACCAAACTTTGCTTCATGATATTGATATAAGTCTGCAATGTTGAAAATAGGTGATATACCCAAAGTCTCTAGTAACTCCACTTCATATGTATTTCCTAAATCAAATTTCCTAAGTGTCTTACAAGGTCCAAACTTCTTCATCTTCAACTTGTTATATGTCCCAACTAGAAATATTTCTTTTCTTAGATAGACCATCACTTCATCTCCAACTTCAAATTCCTTATGTCTTCTCTTCTCATCAACTTTCTCTTTGTACTTATTGTTCATAATCTCCAAATGCTTCTTAACCTGATCATGTACTATCTTTATGTGGTCTGCAAATTCTTTTGCTTCTACACTTCTCTTGTTTTCCATACTGACAACTCTCAATTCTGCAACTCCTTTAGGGTTTACTCTAGTCACAATCTCAAAAGATGTTCTTCTGGTACTCATGTTCATTGAATTATTGTATGCAAACTTTTCTTGTGAAAGAATCAAATCCCAATTTCTGGCTTTCTCTCCAACCAAACATCTCAACAAGTTTCCCAAACTCCTATTCACTACCTCTTTCTGTCCATCAGTCTAAGGATGAAAAGTTGAACTAAACTTCAAATTTGTCTTTATCTTCTTCCAAAGTCTCTTCCAAAAGTATCCAACAAACTTTGTGTCTCTGTCTGAAACTATACTCTTAGGTAATCCATGTAATCTCATAATCTCCTTGAAAAATAGGTCAGCTACATGCACTGCATCAATTTTCTTCTTTCAAGGTATGAAATGAGCCATCTTTAAAAATATATCAACCACTACAAATATTGAATCATGTCCTCTCAATGTCTTAGGCAATCCCATCACAAAATCCATGCTTATGTTGTCCCAAGGTATCTTGGGTATTGTCAAAGGTTTATACAATCCAGTATTCTAACTACTCCCTTTTGCAACTTGACAAACTCTACAACTCTACACAAATCTCTAAACATCCTTATGTATTTGAGGCTAAAAGTAGTTTTCACTTACAAAAGCCACTGTCTTATCAATGCCAAAATGTCCTACCAATCCACCACTATGTTTCTCCTTGATTAAATTATCTCTCATTGAACTCTTAGGTATGCATAATTGATTTCCTTTTAACAACATATCTTCTTGAATGAAATAGTCCAACCCCTTACTCCTATCTGTCACAACAGGTTCCTTACATGTTTTTCAAGGTCTTCCAAAATTAGTGTCTCCCTCATACATGGTCTTCAATTAATCAAAACCTAACACTTCAACTCTCATCTCTGTCAACAAGTTTCTTCTCCTACTCATTGCATCAGCAACTTTATTTGATTTACCACTCCTATGCTTCAACACAAGTAATGTCTTGACTTCTTCAAGGCTTAAATTATGGCATAGAACTCTTGATCATAAACTAAATATCTTCTCCTTGCATCATTCAACTTCTCACTGAAATATGCTATAGGTCTACCTTCTTGACTTAACACTATTCCAATCACATTTCCACTTGCATCATAGTCAATTTGAAATACCTTATTGAAATTCGGAAATGCCAAAATAGGTTGCTCTGTCACCTTCTACTTCAACAATTCAAAAATTTTATGTGCTCGAAATTTCCACATAAAATCTTTTGTCACCCCTCATTGTCTCTATCATAGGGTTACAAATTGAACTAAAATTTTTGATTAACTTCTGGTAGAAACTAGCCATTCCATGAAATGATCTAACTTCTCTAATGCTCTCCAGTGTAGACCATTCAATAATTTATCTCACCTTCTCAAGGTCCATCTTGAACCCTTCTACAAAAATCACAAATCCCAAATATATTGTAATGTCCCCTTTTTGGCTGATGTTGTTTGCGGATGGTTTAGTCTATTCCTGACCCTCGTAGGCTAATGCACATGGTTAGGGGGTCTTCTTGAGGCAGTCACCTGGTCGATGGTTGGTTTTCTGGATTCAGTTGGATGGGAAAAATAAGGGAGATAATAATTAAATTAATTATTTGTAAGGTTATTAAATAAATAAATATTATAAAGTGACCTTATATTTAATTAATTTAATAAAGTGACTTAAATAAATATTATTACATAAAGTCACTAAAATAAAATAATAAGATTTTTCTAGAAGCCTCTTGAAAGTGTGATGAAAAAAAAGTATAAAGGAAGGGGTAAGGCAAGCTTCCAGGCATCCGATTATTGACATTTGCATTTGATGAGTTTTGTGGAGCCAAGTGTTTCTGCATATTTGGTCTTTGGGAACGGAAACTCCCATAGATTAGCATAACTGAGGTGGTGAAATATCCTCCGAAGGTTTGCAAATTGGAAGGGATACTTCAGTCCTTTCATTTGTGCTTAAATCTGCAGTGTTAACAGGGGTTTGGAGGTATCAATTTGCATATCAGAAGTTTTCCTATTGGCTGCTACAGTGTTTGCTACAGTGTTTTGCTACAGTACGCTACAGTGTTTTTGCTACAGTGATTTGCTATAGTAGCGCTACAGTGACGCTACAGTGCGCGCTACAGTGATTGCTACAGTGCGCGCTACAGTGATTTGCTACAGTACGCTACAGTGTTGCTACAGTGTCGTGAACAGTAACGCTACAGTACGGGGCAACTAGGAGAGGGTTTCAATTTGGGTTTGGAAGGGACTCTTTTCCTTGGTTGATGAGAAGGCTGGGTGCTACACTTGAGAGGCACGATTGGGGCTTGAGAGGGATGTTTATGAGCTATTTTGAGGCTACCATTCCTTCATCTTCGTCATTGATTCACAACAACTTACATTTCTAGGTTCTTTCATGAGTTAGCATCTTTATATCAGCATTGTTTCATAGTTGTCATTTTAGGAGTTGCATAAAATTGTAGAGCCAAGAGTCTTGGCCATTCATATCAGTATTGTATTAGACAATATATCTCAATAAAGGAGTGATAAGTTGTAGGCCATCTATTTGATGTAATGTGCATATTAATATCCATCATGATTAGCATAATAGTATGCATGCCAAGTGTTTGACAAAATGTCAATTGGCTGTAGGTGTGCATTTCATATCTAATTTTCATGTATATGCATCAAAAATACCAAAAGAGAAGTCATATATGTGTTTAGATTAATGCTTAGACATTATATTTTGGATTTATGAGCATTTAGAATACTCAGCTATCATTCTCAAGAAAAAATATCAGACTGAAAACATAGACCAGCAAGCATTGGGTTTACATCAGAAGTGTTTGACAATATTCGTTGAGCCTCTAATTAGCAAAATAAGGTCTGAAAGAGCAAGGGATATTACAGTGGTATCAGAGCTTTTGTCTTGCCATCTTGTTGGGTAGATTGGACATTGAATCAGCTAGTTAATCATGGTTACTTCAAGTACTCAGAAACAGTGGGACAGGAATATGGAGAAGCTTAAACAAAGTTTGAATAAGTTGGATGAAAATCAGAAGAGGATGAATGAATTGTTTTCACACCCTGCAAACATAGACAAAGCAGCTCGGTTTATGGCATCCATTTTTAAGGGGTGTACATCACAAATCAAAAAGGAGGAACAAAAGGTCTCTACAGGGGAAGTATCTAGAAACCTCTACAATGAATTTTCAGCAGTTAGTGACCAGCATTTAGCTGATCCTATGGAGAACAAAATGGACAAAGGTGATGAGCAAGAGATGCCTTCTTTTGGGTTACAGGTTTCATCTTCTCTACAAGAGGATAGCAATGGTATGGATTCTTTTAATGATTCCTTTGGGGCTGATGTTAAATGCACTCACGGAAATCTAGAGGGAAAACTAATAGGTGAAGTATGGACCAGTAGTATTGAGATTGGGTCTATTTCAGTTGATCTTCACTCAGTTGATGTTACAAAAGGTAGAGAGGAAGAAACAGTGGATCCTACAGGACAGGGTTGCACGAATCTCCTAGTTGGTGACATGGAGGTTATGATTGGGGACTCTTTTGATAGTCCTAAGAGTGATCTTACCTCTATGCATAAGATTAGCGATTCATCATCCATTGAGTCTATTTTTTGGAGGGATGATGAGGAGTTTGGATTGGGAACTACTGCTGCTCTAGTTCCAAACCAGCATGAGGACACTTTAAAAGAATATTTTGATGAGAGACAAGCTCTCCATTGGCAGCCCACAACTTCAACTAATGAATTTTCCTTGGTCCTTAAGTCTGATTTGGAGAACCAACTAAAGGTTGGTGAAGATAAGATTGTTACAGCACTGTCCCATTTTGATCATTCCCACAAGATGGTGGAAATTCATCTATGGAAGGTCCAACTAGAGGGGAGACATAGAGGTGTTGAAGAGGCTTCATCAATCTCTGATTTGCAAGCATTTAAGACAGCCATGGAGATTATGAAAAAAAACTATTTAACTCTTCTTTCCGATAGAGATCACCTACTTGAATTGGGTGTCATATATTCAGATGCATTGAAGAGAAAAGAGGAAGAGGTTGATCAACTCACCACGGAGCTAGTGAAGACTAGAAAATCTTTGGAAGACTCTCAAATGGCTCTCCTTATGGCAGAAAATCAGATTGAGGAGTTGAATGTGGAGTTGAGTTTGGCTCATGCTTCACCAAAGAAATCAGAAAATCATTCTTCTATTGCATCCTCTTTGGATGGGCAAGAATCTTGTGTTGTGCATGTAATTGAGGGACAAGGAAATGAGGGAAAAGAAGAGCAAGTGATGGGTGAAGACAAACCAGTTACATTAGAGCAGCTACATGAAGATAAGGTTTCTTGTGATGCTTCATTAGGTGAGTCTAGCATTGCTTCATCCTATCATGGTAAAGAATCAGACGGTGCTTCCATGAATGTTATTCATACATATGAAAGTCCATTGAAGGTCCAAGATATTAAGGTGGATGTGAAAGTTGATCCTTTGCTTAGTGGAGCAGCCACTAGTGTTTTGAATACACATGATGAAGAAGACATTTTACAATGGCACGATGTCATCACTGATTTGTTTGAGGACAGCAGCATTATGTCCCATCATTCTTGTGAGATAGGAGCTCGTGATCATGAGAAAGCCAATGATGTGATATCACCCATTGATGGCAGCCCTACACCATTTGGTAGACATGAAGATATCAAGGATAAGAGGACTGATTTTGTATATTTTGGCATCGAAGAGGTAAAGAAGTCCAAAAAGATTAATGAAGAATGGTTGCAAAAAGCCAAAGAGGCTAGATTAGTGGCTGCCAATGCAAGACAGCATCTTCAAAAAGCGAAAGAAAAGATCAATCTCATCAACATAGCAAGACAAAAAAGGATAGATAACATTAGAAGACTCTTTATTCAAATGCGGGATGAATCTGAAAATACACCTGATTCCCCTAAGGTTAGTTCTATGTCAGGTGATAGAAAGCAGGACTATGATGGTCAACCATTGACGGAGGTTGGTACTTTTTACCATGACTACATAGTGAGGAGAGTTCATCACCTTTCTTTTAGTTCACATGCAGAGGATTGGTTGATGCATCAATGTGGATTGACGGGGGGCTTATACCATCCATTGTGGGATGAAGAGTTGTCATCTACAGAAGATGGAACTAGAGCTTGCAAGTACCCGATTCAGTTGTGTATGAGAAATTACTTGCAAGGACAGCAGTCAGTTATCCATCATGCTATTATGTATCCGACAAGGTTTGCTACTTCTATGTCACATAGATTTCACACAGATACATGGTTACAGGATGATTATGGGGGCAGTAGGTATGATGGCTTGGTTAGTCAGCACATCCATAGGAATTGGGCAAAGGATAGAGGTTGTGCTTTCATGCTTGCTAGGCAATTGTATGGTGCATTCGTGAGGGAAGAGGCACAGATATCCACTTCCATTGATGCTGAGAGGGATCAACCCTCCACATTTGCATTGATTAGTGCAACTGGATTTATGAGTTGGTGTCAGGAGCATTCTTCTTCTAACTTTGGTAGTTGGAGTATTGAGGGGACACCAACATTTGCAGATGATTTAGGAGATACTCATCTTTTCCAACAGTTGTTTGGGTCCATAACCCACAGGTCTCAGTATTAGGGAGTAGCATCTTGGCAGATTAGTGATTCAGTTGCATACAGTATGGTGTAGCAGGTGCCACCAGTTGTCATTGGTAGTGGATTATTGATTCTATTTTGGGATCCTGGTGGTGTCATGTTTGATTCATCACTCTATTTTGGTCCTGATGAGGTGTTTTACCAGTCTTGGTGCTATGTCAGTGGTTTATGTAGAATGGTACAGTGGAAGTCAATAGGTGCGCTTTGTGACGGACTTCTAGTTTCGCACTGGGACCCAGGGATTGACATCAGAAGTGATATGTTTATTTCAGCTACAAAATTGCACAGTTTGCTAAGTTTTGGCAGGTTCTATGGCTGCAACTATTTTCAGCAAGATTCTGATGCAGTTCCTTATAGATTCATTTGGGATCTAGGCATTAGTTGTGGGATACTCTCTAGTATGTTGAGGAATCCTTTGTGTGCATCAGGGTTCCAATCAGGGTTCATTGTTGAGTTTTGCAGCATGTATATGAGGGTGATTACTTGCAGTTGCACTTTTAATCTTTATGTACATGATCTATTTCAGATGCATAGCTCAGTTGCGTATATGCTAGATAGTGTGTATGACAGCTTAGCTTGCGCAGTTATGGGAAGCAAGCATTGTCAGTATTTAGAGTTGCTTCCACTTAATGCTTATGCTCTTGCGACATCTAGCATTGGTGTTGATTTAATTCAGCCGGTTCAGTTAGTTGTGCTAGTGCTGGTGTTACAGGAGCTCTTTGGTGATAGCAGGGACATTACACAGATCCTCCCTTGGGATCTAGGTGGGGAGAATTGTCTTTGTAGCCAAGATTGCTTGGGGACAAGCAATTTCAAGGAGGGCGGACTGTAATGTCCCCTTTTTGGTTGATGTTGTTTGCGGATGGTTTAGTCTATTCCTGACCCTCGTAGGCTAATGCACATGGTTAGGGGGTCTTCTTGAGACAGTCACCTGGTTGATGGTTGGTTTTCTGGATTCAGTTGGATGGGAAAAATAAGGGAGATAATAATTAAATTAATTATTTGTAAGGTTATTAAATAAATAAATATTATAAAGTGACCTTATATTTAATTAATTTAATAAAGTGACTTAAATAAATATTATTACATAAAGTCACTAAAATAAAATAATAAGATTTTTCTAGAAGCCTCTTGAAAGTGTGATTAAAAAAAAGTATAAAGGAAGGGGTAAGGCAAGCTTCCAGGCATCCGATTATTGACATTTGCATTTGATGAGTTTTGTGGAGCCAAGTGTTTCTGCATATTTGGTCTTTGGGAACGAAAACTCCCATAGATTAGCATAACTGAGGTAGTGAAATATCCTCCGAAGGGTTGCAAATTGGAAGGGATACTTCAGTCCTTTCATTTGTGCTTAAATCTGCAGTGTTAACAGGGGTTTGGAGGTATCAATTTGCATATCAGAAGTTTTCCTATTGGCTACTACAGTGTTTGCTACAGTGTTTTGCTACAGTACGCTACAGTGTTTTTGCTACAGTGATTTGCTATAGTAGCGCTACAGTGACGCTACAGTGCGCGCTACAGTGATAGCTACAGTGCGCGCTACAGTGATTTGCTACAGTACGCTACAGTGTTGCTACAGTGTCGTGAACAGTAACGCTACAGTACGGGGCAACTAGGAGAGGGTTTCAATTTGGGTTTGGAAGGGACTCTTTTCCTTGGTTGATGAGAAGGCTGGGTGCTAGACTTGAGAGGCACGATTGGGGCTTGAGAGGGATGTTTATGAGCTATTTTGAGGCTACCATTCCTTCATCTTCGTCATTGATTCACAGCAACTTACATTTCCAGGTTCTTTCATGAGTTAGCATCTTTATATCAGCATTGTTTCATAGTTGTCATTTTAGGAGTTGCATAAAATTGTAGAGCCAAGAGTCTTAGCCATTCATATCAGCATTGTATTAGACAATATATCGCAATAAAGGAGTGATAAGTTGTAGGCCATCTATTTGATGTAATGTGATGATTAATATCCATCATGATTAGCATAATAGTATGCATGCCAAGTGTTTGACAAAATGTCAATTGGCTGTAGGTGTGCATTTCATATCTAATTTTCATGTATATGCATCAAAAATACCAAAAGAGAAGTCATATATGTGTTTAGATTAATGCTTAGACATTATAGTTTGGATTTATGAGCATTTAGAATACTCAGCTATCATTCTCAAGCAAAAATATCAGACTGAAAACATAGACCAGCAAGCATTGGGTTTACATCAGAAGTGTTTGACAATATTCCTTGAACCTCTAATCAGCAAAATAAGGTCTGAAATAGCAAGGGATATTACATATATTAGTTCTTCCTTCATGAAACTACACTTCTTGATGTTTATCAGTAATTTCTCTTCTCTTAGTCTCTACAAAACTTGTCTAATATGCCACAAATGTTCCTCCTTTGTTTTACTAAAAATCAAAATGTCATCCAAGTACACAACAACAAACTTACCCAAGAATTTCTTCAAGACTTTATTGATCAACCTCATGAAAGTACTTGGTGCATTTTTCAATCCAAAGGGCATCACTAACCACTCATACAATCCTTCATTTGTCTTAAAAGCAGTCTTGATTTCATCAGCTTCTTTGATTTTGATCTGATGGCATCCACTCTTCAAGTCTATCATTGTGAAATATCTTGCTCCACTCAAACAGTCCATGATATCATCCATTCTAGGTAAAGGAAATCTATTCTTAACTATGATCTTGTTTATTGCTCTATAGTCAGTACACATTCTCCATTCTCCATCCTTCTCTGGTGCTAACACTAAAGGTACTACACAAGGACTCAAGTTTTCTTTGATCAAACCTTTCCTCAACAACTCTTATATTTGGCTATTCAATTCTTCATTCTCTACCGGTGTCATTCTATGTGCTACTTTGTTAGGCAAACTTTCTCCATGTATAAGATCCATGTGATGACTGATACTCCTTACAGGTGGCAATTCTTCAGGTACATTATCTAATATGATGTCTTCATACTCTTTTAGCAACTCTATTATCTCCTCCAGTTGTTTTTCTTTAGTTTGTTTCTTCAATGTTTCAGGCTTCTTAGGAATCAAATCATAGCACATATTCTCATGTCCCAATCCATCTAGAAATTTCCTTCCATCTACCAAATAGATTCTAGCATTTCCATATACCACATCTTTAGGATCATCCTTCAAAGGAATCAAAGTAATTCTCTTTCCATTTTCTATTATAGTATACGTATTCTTTCTCCCATCATGTATATCTTTTCTATCATATTGCCAAGGTCTACCCAATAAGATATGACAAACATCCATACACATACTATCACACAAGACTTCATCATGATAAGATCCAATATGAAATTTCACCAAACATTGTTCACTCACCAGTACCTTATGATCATCCTGAATCCATGCTATTTGATATGGCTTAGGGTGTTTCAACCTTTACAATTTCAACTGCGTTACCATCTTCTCTGAAACTAGGTTATCTGAACTACCACTATCAATCACAACTTTACAACACTTACCTCCAGATTTGCATCTTGTCCTGAACAAACTCTTCCTCTATGGTGTTTCCTCATTTGTTTCTCCTTGAAATAGTGCTCTACTCATCATAAGTGATCTCCTTTCTTTGGTTTACCAATAGAACTTGGTGATCCAATAGGTTTCTCTTCAACATAAGCTGCTCTTCCACTATTTTCTGTCCTCTTACTTGTGCTACCCTAATTGCATTCAAATGCTCTATGTCCTTCACCTCCACACTTGAAACAAGTACCTTTGAATGTTCTCTTATCCAATCATCTTCCTTCTTTTTTGTATCCTTCATTCTAGTATGAATTATAGTTTCCTCTTGGATGAAAATTTCTATCATTTCTCTGGTATGTATTAGTATCTCTGTCATCCTTCTTAAATGGGATGTCAAACTTGTTCTACTCCAAGTGTGATCTATCTCCCCTATAATAAGTCCTATCTCTCTAAAATTTACCTCATCTACGTCTTTGTCTCTGATCATGTCTCTTATTCATCTTCTCTTCAACTTTCAGGGTAAACTGATATGCTTCTTCCAAAGATGTCATCCCTACCAAGCTTAGCTCCTCTTGAATGTTTAATCTTAGTCCATTTATGTATCTAGCCACTTTCTCCTTTCTTGCTTCACTATTTCCTATTCTTATGATCATCTTGTGAAATGCTTCAGTTTACTCCTTCACAGATTTCTCCTTTTGTCTCAGGTTTTGCAATCTTTTCAACAATTCCAACTCATAGTCAATAGGTATAAATTGATTCTTCAACTTTGTAACCATCCTATCCCATTTTGTAATATTTTCTTTCCAACTAAACTTCCTTCCACCATATAGCAGCATGTCCTTTCAACTTTGTCTTTGCAAATTTCACCTTCTCCGGATCTTCAATTTCCTCATATTCAAAGTATTCTTCCATGTCATTTATCCAGTCAATCAATTCTTCATTGTTTAAATTACCAGTATAGTTCGGCACATCAACTCTAGGTCTCATTCCAATCTTTGAAATAGTTCACAACATCTTTACTTGATTTGATTCTTCTTCTTCATCACCTCCTAGGGTTTCGTCAGCTTGTTCAACATGTTGAGATTCTTCATTTCTTTCAACATTAGGTCTAGGTGTCAATCCTCTTTGTCCATCTTCTTCAACATCACCCAATCGAATTTGCATTGTTTTCACCACCTCCATTATCTCATCCATTCTACCAGCCATTGTTCCAATAGAAGCAACTCTCATCGGCGACATTCTTCCTAGGATCAAGTGTAAACTATCTCATGTTCAGTGATCGGGCTACAAGGTGACAACTACCTCACAATCGATGATCGATTACAACACAAGTAACCTACCTCAATTTGGTGATTTGTCCATAGCAAGATCATACGTAATTTCACTCAATCCACTCCCAAAGATTTAAACTTTCTCTCGGATACCACTTGGTGTAGTCATGGCAGGAGGGTTCACAGAATGAACTATCCAGACGTTCAACAAGAGTAAACATGATGGAAACAAATTAGAGAAATAAAGCAAATGCAGATTCAGTCATTCAATATATCATAGAATTAAAATGGAGATCGGGAGGCAACATGGGGGCTTACAATTAGGGCTCACAAGCCTGATTACATACATGCGCAAGATAAAGCTTTGAAGCTTCTTCACACAAAATATGAACTATGAACTTATGCGTATGCTTATGACTTGATAACTACTTTCCTAAGGATCTACTACATCAATATATATCATTTCAGATCAATAGATCCTTCCACATTGGCCAAAGAAGGTAACAAACTCCAATGAAGAGTTGTAACGTGTGCACATAGACATGTCAGAACTAATTGCATAGAACACCTCTGGAAAATGAACAAAATGAAGTACAGACCTTCAGGGAAGGTCAGCCATGAACCAAATATCATTGAATGATGTGTCATTAGACTGCAAAGATCAAAAAATGCTTCTACAGGTTTCGCCTTCAGCTGGTTGTCTATGATTATAAGGATGTTCTGTTCTGAGAAATACTTGATCTTTTGGTGGCAATATCTTTCCAGTAATGGTGTGTGGATCTCTGAATTCTGGATATGATGTAGATGCTAAGTCCAACTCCAAAAGGCCTTAAATGTAACTATGGAAAATGCAGACCAAAATGCAGAAATTTCTTCTCACTGTACTACCTGAACTGAACTGGAAAATGAAAAGAAACAAACTAAACTACAAACAAACTGAAATGCCAATGTTTTTGGTTGATACAAGATTACTCTTGAACTAGGGATGCTCCTGCATCACATTAGGATGGACGTGATACCATGAGGAGTAATACTTTCAGAAATAAAAATGAATTCAAATGGATAAAAATGCCATAAAGAATTACGGCATGATGTAAACCCTAAACACAAAACAACTTTTGCCCTACTTTCTCAGGCTCATTTTCACTTTTGAAGTTTTGAGAGATGGCTCTCTACTATGGCTACCATAGGGTTAGGGTTTGGAGATCAGAATCCTTGGTTTCTTAATGTGTCTGCAACTTTTGATAGATTTCATACAAGAAAATGAAGGTAACTGCTCCTGTTTATATATCTATTCCATTTTTCTTTGATTCCTTTTCCATTTCTGAGATAAAAAGGCTTCTCAGGCTGCAGCTATGATAACCTTAATAAACTTGTGTTTATTTTCAATGTTACTCCTCCTATGTATACTTATGGCTACCATATCTGAGGCTGACACTGGGAATTTCATGGACTCTTTTAGTGTGATCTCGAATGGGCTCTCCTGCAATAGCCAAACTTGGTAAATCTCCATCATTTGAACCTCTAAATTTTATTAACATCTTGACTTTCTGGAAGATTTGTAGAACTCTATGGTCATGGTAATGGCACATATTTCTGATCATTATTATGAATGAAACCCTAAGTGGGTTTGAGCAAAACAAGCTTTATTTTACCATTTCCTTATGTATATATGGGTTTTAATTGGGTATAGTTTCTTTACTTGCTGAATATGACACTTGCGTAGGTCCAAAGTCTTCTATTTCTTCTATTTTTATGGCTCTTCTTTGAAAATTGAAATTAGTTAAGGCAAAAATGTTTTCCCTGTTCCCAGCCATACTAGTTTTGTATGCATTTATGGTCTTTCTGGTTATCACAACTGAAACCCCTTACTTTCTACACATTTGACAGTCTTTGTTTGAACCACAATGGGTTACTCAACAATGACTATTGACATTCTTTGGCTCAAATATAAAGAAGATTTGTTTGATACTTTATGTGTATTTTACATCATTTGATGTCACTGCTTCTAATGATATTATGACTTCAAATGATTTCAAAAATCTTCCTTTCTTTCTGCATATGTGGTTTCCATTTCTTTCTTAAAAAACACCAAGTTGGTTCATCCTACCATAAAGGTAACTCTCTATTGGGCCAGTGGTTTGTATGATAGTCTGAGCATGAAATGCTAACAAAACCCAGATGGGTTTGAACACAATATACAAGATGAGTTTGGTTCTTTTTATCATCTCCTGTAGTGAGAATGATTTCAAAATTCATCTTTCATTTTATATGTGTCTTTAAACTTTGAAAACAAAATTTCCCCCTACCATAGGCTATGGCCATGCTTGATATCTGTAGCTTCAAAATGAGACCCTAAGTGGGTTTTGAACATATAGAACCTGAACCACACTCTTGTACATGCTCTCTTCTTGTGATATGGACTTATCATATCCACTACCAGATAACATATAAATGGTTTTGTTGTTCCTTCCTATAGTTGTATATGAATACTAAGGACCCATTATTTGGTTATGATGAAATATGACAGATAGAATGTATGTTGTTATCTTTATTTGAACCCTCCTGAAGCATTGAAATTGTAGGGTATATTTGATATCCATACAGTCATAACTTCATTATGCTTGATTGATGAATGTGATACTTTCATTCTTTCTCTACATTCACTTGAACAATCAAACTAGATCTATGACATGACATATTATTTGACAAGTTGTTTCGACTGTTTGGCATACAATACTATAATTGTACCTGCAACATATGATATTCTTTTCACTATCTTTAAAATTGTTCTAAGTTTGCATGATACGGTCACTTGATTCTTTTCCTATCACTCTTGAGACAGGAGTAGAAAAAAATTTCTTATTTGTAATCACAAAGATATTTGATTATGAGTTGTCCTCCATCTGTACACATGATGTATCTGTTCCTGTCATTATGGCACACTTTGTTGAGCTGCGGGCTTTAATGATACTCTCCTTCATTTTATGATTCTGGGTGTATCATATTGCAGCTTGACATTAACCCATTTATTTACCCACTAATGTTCTAAGAGCCACTCTTATCTATTTCTGAGTTGTTATTGTAGCAATAATGACAACTTTTCTCATGTATTGAATGTTGTGGACTATACGAGTTCATGTCACTGTAATGCTTTCATTTCATCATTACTTGGACTATAAGCATTAGATTGATATTGTACTCCTTCAATTGACATATTTCAATTGAGCATTATGAATATAATTTTCATTCCATCCCCTCTGAGGGCCAGGGGTAGCATGCTGGGCTCAACCCTTGGGGGAGCCCACTTAACACCACATGTTGATATGTATTAAAAAAGCTACATGACTTATCCTATACCTACACATGAAACAAACATGTTAGTTAAAATTAGTGAAGTACAATGATTATTTCTTTTCAATCTCTCTGTTGCATGTGAATGATATGTGTCTAACTTAGTCCATCGTAGGCAATGTATTATGCCTTTGCTAATAGGCACATAGGGAACTCATATCCGAAGCTCTTACAGGTCTCTTCCAATCTTCCAGGTTCTTATTGGAGATCGGGAGCAAGGACAGAAGGCAACCTTAGAAACCAAAGGCATTGATCAGGCAATGATGGCTATGATCCTTCCCTTCTTATTTCTAGATGCATAGTATATTTCTTATAGCTGTACTAGTTTAGCTATTCCCATGGCTTGTGTGGGACATTTGATCCATCATGTTTCCATTCAATGCAATGTTTATTTCTTTTATGTATCTCATTTGTAAAATGAGTAATCATTGTAGTGAAATGAAATAACTTATCTCTCAAGCAACCTTCTGCAAATGAATGATCATCTGAAAATTCTTTTCCTCTGTTGAACAACTGAACTACAACATAACTGAATATCTTAAACAGTCCAACTATGCAAACAAGATATCAGGCAATATGTTAAAAAAACATTCTCATCTAAAATGAACTAAATGTACTAGCTTTGCCAATTTGGGTTGTAGAGAAAATTGGTAACATTTATGGTGACTTGTGCTATGTGCTTGCCTGCTAAGCATCAGGATTAGTTTCCTTAAGATGTCCATTGGGAATTGAGTAATACTCTTCTCTTCTCTAACTTAGAGAAATGAAACTCAATTGTACACTACTCCACACAGCAATAGAAAACAAAAGCAAACCAAACTGAAAGCAAACTAGAAGGCCCTGGTGGCCAGAAAACATGTGCAGCAAAACTTAGGGAAATAAAAATAACTAAAAGAAAATGTGCATGAAGCACTTATTAAATGTAACACTACTCTATTATGATACAAAGTAGTACTTATCTTCAGAGGCAATGTTTGAGGTGGATCCCATTAACTGGGATAGATAGCACCTCTCCACTTAACTTGGCAAGTTGAAATGCATTGTTTTCTTTGCACTCTATGATTACATAAGGCCCATCCCAAAATGCATCAATTAGAATCACCCGAACTTTGTAATTCTATATCTAAATACTTCAGTAAGTTTTAAATGATATAATCTACCTTTTATGTGTTAAAATCTAAAATTAGGGCATAATAAATGTTGATCTGTATTGGCTTAGGAAATCTCTACAAGTGGCAAATGCTAATTTGAAAATTTTAAATGCCAATGACTTCTTTTTGTTGTATTAAATGAGGATCTAGATATCCCTATGATGTCAGACAATCACTCAGTCAAACTTTGACCCGAGGGTGAGTATCAAGATGAAGAAATCCTAATGCATTTACCTTTTGTTTTTGAATGTCAGAACATAAAAAATGTCTAGGTAGAAAAGTCAAAGGTGTGCCACATGGCACCATTTCATTGGATGGAGGGAGGTCGTTAGTTTAGTTTGTAAAAGATAGGGATATGGATTTTAAAAAATGTTCATATATTTAGACTCAAAAAATATCCCTAAGCCCAAATATCTGGATGACATCATCTTCTTGGAATGGTTATTAAAAATCAAGTTCAGGTGATGTCATTAGGATATTAGGGAAAGTCTAGACATTAAGGTTTGTGAAATATCCCTAAGCTTGAATGTCTTGATGATGTCATCATCATAAAGTGTTTATTTAGAATGAAATTTGATGACATCATTAGGATGTGCATATTAAAAGATCCAGACATTATGTATCTATGCAAATCTCCATAGGCTAATGTGCAGTTGAAAAGTCAAACCAGATACATGGCAATATTGGTGAATATATAAACAGTCACTCCACGGATGTGGATATTTAAAAAAGTCCAAATATTAAGGTAATGTCTAGATATTAAGGTTGACTATCCATACCGTGAACATCCATGCACATGACAGCTTTGTTATATCATAGGATAAATTTGACGGGCACACCTTATGGATATCAGGATATCGGGCTAGTTTGTCTAGATATTACTAATGTGAGGACAATAAGCGTGAATATGCACACAAAGGAAATGTGAACATCCATATGGACATATCCATATGACGTTGACCAAAATATGACCTCACATAACTTCTTTGTTTTAACAAATTTCAACATGATCCAAAAGGCAAACCTACTTAAAATTTAATTTTCTATCCCCCGGTAGGCTTCATGAGGGAGGAAACCATACTTGGAATTTTGACTCACAACTCAAGATTCATACATGCCTAAAATGTGACTTAGACATACTGATTAATAATTCTTTTACCATACCACCCCCAAAACAAAAGGAAAAAATAAACAAAATCAAAACAAGTGAAGCAAAGAAAAGGTTGGCTCCTTGTTTTACTAGTGCAAAATGGGGTGTGTTGTGTAACCACACAATAGGAAGAAAGTTCAGATAGAGGAAGTTGAAGAGGAAGAAGAAGGGGAGGAAGGCACCTCTAAAATATAAAAGAAATAGAAGAAAACTAAGCAAACTCCTCTAGTAGCCCCTCCACAATACTCTCTTTAGTTAGAGGCTATCATCAATGGGATTGTGCATCATGGATTGCTGATGGAGATTGTAGAATTACATACAAATGTATCTCATGTAGATCAGAAGACCATAGAAAAGGTTGTGGTCATGTATATGATAAAATAAAATATGTTGTTGAATAAAATCATTGAAAAGGTTCTAGAGAGTCTATCTCAGGCTTCGAGGCAGAGGAGAGAAAGGCTTTAGAAATGGATGAAGAACTAAGACAAGAAGCCCTAGATAGGGTTGGAACTACTATATCTTAGGAAGAAAAGGATAAAATGTCACAAATGTAGGCTCAAGAAAGGAAGATCAAACATAGGGTAGATACCCTAATGAGTATGGAAAAGGATGATAGAGATAAAATTCAAAAGGAAATTGAGGAGGTGACAAAGAAAATTTTTGAAGGAGTAAAAGAAGATGAAAATGTGGAGAAACAACAAGTATCTCTTACCCACAACATAGAGTCTCCTCCACATAACATAGGTCAATAGGATCAACAAGAGGAGCGTGAGGAGCAAGACACATTAGGTGAAGGGAAATCAT
Source organism: Cunninghamia lanceolata (assembly GCA_027924645.1). Classification (NCBI taxonomy): domain Eukaryota; kingdom Viridiplantae; phylum Streptophyta; class Pinopsida; order Cupressales; family Cupressaceae; genus Cunninghamia; species Cunninghamia lanceolata. Next base: position 5,501,966 of record BSBN01000198.1, on the reverse strand, counting down.
CTCCTTCTCATAATATTGAGCAAGGAAATCCTCATTCAGATAATACAGAGCAATAGGTTAATCCTAATCATGAAGAGGAGTAGGTAATACTTGATGTAGGGGAGATTATGAAAGAATACAAGAAACATCCTCCTCCTCCTTATCTCCTATAGATTCTATTAAGGATTTTATAGCATAGCAGATGCAAATTCAACCCTTAGTTATTCCTCACCAATTATAACTACTGGTTCTTGATGGACAAGTCAACTTGTCCAGCATATCTCCTCTTCACAAGCTACAATTTGGATATGTCCTACAGTCCATTGCAAGGCAAGAGATCTTACAACAAAAAATTGAAGGAGTTGAGTTGCTAGAAGAAGCAATAAAAATGATTCAAAATGAATTATCAGAGGTGATTCATCTCTGCCTCCAACACAACAAATGAAAGCTATTATTGGAGTCCTTCAAAGCACATTCCTCATATCTAGAGAAACAAGTAGAACTAAAGATATCTAAGGAAATGAATAGCAAGAGAATGGGTGATGCATATGGAATATGTGCCAAAGCACATACTAAAATGAAAGAGAATGTAATCAACAATTAGAAATACTTAGAGGAAGCAAAAGTGTTATACCAATTTTGTTTAAAATGGCCTACAACTACCAATAATATAAAGGATTAAATTGATTCTATTGAGTTACAAATCACATAGGTGGAAAATGTATATGATCTAGTTAAGGAAAAAGATGAAGCTATAAGGGTACAAGTAGAAAAACTTCACTCCTAGCTCAAGCAACTTCAAGATCAAAGGGAGCAAATCAAAGGTGAAATTTGTCAGCTAAGGGAAGTGGTAATTTTAAGGCTAGCACCTTTGACTGAAATTTTGTCAGAAGAAGATAATGTTTCTCAGAAGGTAAAGGTGCCATCCATCCTAGAAGAGGCATAAGATTTATATATTCAACTAGAGAGACAAATGCACATCTTATCTTCAACAAAGAAACATTGGGATACAACACTAGCCTAGTAGAAAGTTATATATAAGAATGTTCTACCTTCAAAGTAAATAGAAAACATGTTGAAGGAAAGACAAAATCTTGATGCAGATAGGTATGTGAAGAATAAAATAGGCATAAACAATGCTATTTTTGGTATGAACAAGGCACTATATATATATTAACTATCTACACTATAAGGAACATGAAGAATAAAGTTTTTGCTACATTAGTATTTGGAGTGATAGTCGCTACCTCTTAGGGGGAGTAGTTAGATAAGAGACTAAGAAGGTTGACAAGGATTGTACAGATAGGGGGAGCTTGTATGTTTTTTTCTGGTACAAAGGAAGACCACTGGCCCTTTGCCCTTAATGTCAAAGGTGGAGAAAAAATTGTATATTAGGTAAGTGTTACCATCAATGACAAAGGGAGATATTGTTGCATGTGTTGTCATTGATGTCAAAAGAGTGGAAATCATTGACTTTAAAGGAATGTTGATTAGAGGAGCAGATTGAAGAAGCAGATCTAAGGAACAACGATGATTAGTATCATCTGAAGTTCATGGATAAGTGTATGTGGTCAAAGTCTTTGATGTGCTGAAGTAATTTTGCTTGCATTTGTTGATATGGAGTCATGATGGTTGGCACTTGATGAAGAATGTTGCAAAAAGTTTGAAGAAACCAAGGAAGCCTAAAGACACTATTGAGATGAAGGTAGATAACTCTTCACCACAAACCAAGCAAGGTCCCATTGTGACTTAAGGGAAATTAGAAACAGTGTGGAAAAGCTTAACTTAGATGACATTACTTCTTGTGTAGGACTAAGTGGTAACCCCATAGATGTGGCTTCTAAATCAGTGTTGGGTTCCCCTTCCAATTGTAGTGACCCATTATTTGGGGGCCCCTATAGTGAGGAGGGAAACAAAGACACCCAAGTAATGATTATTTTTTATTATACTTGCTTTGATGAGGGGCCTATCAAAATCAATACAAAGTTGTCTGTACATGAAAAAGCTATCTGGGATAGTCTCTTGAATGGCCCTCATGAACCTATAGCTAATATTCTTGACATGATGGTCAATTAAGGTAGCTCTACCCCAAATAAACAAGTAGAGATTGTGGGGGGATTCCAAATCTGAGGCTCCAACTAAAAACAATGCACAACAATTGGTTATGATGAAAATTAGAGAGAGCATCTTGGCTAAGAAAATGGAAGATGTGTTAGAAATTATAGGTTCCCCTATTAGGTTCCAAACACCAGACCCAAAGGTGTTAGATGGTCAAACTCTTACTAAGGATCATGAGGAGAAAATTGAAGGGAATGCACCCAAACATGAAGGGAGTTTTTTCATTAAGAAGGAAGAAGGCAATAAAAAGAGAAGATATCTGCATAAAAAATAAAGCACTGAAAAAAGATTAAAGGGGGAAAAATCCCTAAGTGTTTTGATAGTTTGGGGCTCAATATCTCTTAGGGTGTCCCACCTACATTGCTGACCAATTAACTTAGGAATGAATTGTTATAGCTAGAATGTGAGGGGACTTGAGTCTCCAGATAGAAAATATATTGTAAGAGACTTCTGTAACAAAAATAAAAAAATGGATTATTTAATGTTACAAGAAGTTAAAGCCATAGGTTTCCAATTAGAAAATTCTCTAAGGTTTATATGGAAAGAGGAAACTAAAATTTACACCAAACATGATAAAGGCAAAGGGGGTATTGCAATTTTAATATGTAAGGGATGGGGTCATTATATTGCCCAGACTGGATGCTCCCCTTGCAATAGATGTGTTTGGGTAATTACTGATAGGTAGGGGAGACAATTTGGCATATGCTCAGTTTATGCTCCCAATGATCATAGAGAAATATGTGATTTATGGAATTGGATGTCTAATAAACTTCCTAAGGTTCCTTGGATCATTGCTGGTTACTTTAACATGGTGGAAAATAGAGAGGACAAGATAGGAGGAAAGTATGCAGAATGGAAGGGGAATGAAAAGTTTTTTTGATTGAGAATGAAAAAGTCTCTTGGGCTCTTTGATCCTCTTGAAGGGAATAAGGCCACAAGTTAATGGATCTAGTTTTCAAGGTGTAACTCACAAAAGGACATTAGGATAATATATTGTAGATTTGATAGATTCTATGCAAATAAGGATTTTTTCCATTTTCAAAACTTACAGTTGTCCATTGTAGTGAGAGCCATGCCTAGTACCCTATCTGATCATAATCCTATACATGTTATTAACTCAGAGTGTTAGGACAAGGATAAAAATCCACAAAAAGACAGTTTGTTTAAACTAAAACATGGCTGGGAGGGATAAAGCAATTCAGTATTGGAATGAATTAGTTAATGCATGGAAATGTTTTTTCCAATTTTGTGGTAAGAAAATGGCTCTAGATAGAAGGAGAGAGGATAAAATGCTTCAAATAGAGTTTTTGGAAACTGAAAAAAGGCTACAATTATCTCCAGATGATGGGGGTTTAATCAGGTAGCTAGGAGAGTCTAAAAGAAAACTAAGGAGGTTGGAGATAATCAGGGTCCAAGGGGCTAAAGTAAGGGCTAGGATCAATTGGCTTAATGCTGGAGACCGAGGCACAAAATATTTCTTTGATATCCTTAGATAAAAATTTAGGAACATGTTGGTCCTATCAATGAAAATGGTATAACATATAATGATATTGAGAATTTCAAAAGATTGTTTAGAGAGTTTTACGAGAACCTCTTCCAATCTGATGATCAAAAGGAAGAATGTTTGGAGGCTCAGGAGCTATGTTTAAGGATCTGTCCCAAAAAGATAGATGAAACACTAGTAGAATTTTGGCAAATAAATTACTACGTGACTAAACCTTTTAGTCACAACAACTAAAGATGACTAAATTCTACTCATTTTTTGCAACATAACTATAAATGACTAAATAAATGACTAATTTGATCATCAGGTAAAAAACAACTAAATAATTAGTCACACAAATAAAAATTAGACAATATGATGTTAAATTGGATAATTAAAAAAAAAAATTCAAATTGAGGGAGTGGGTTGTATTATAATATAATATAATAATAATATATTATATTACAATACAATATAATTTAATATATAATATTATATTTATATTATGTATTATATAATAATATAATATTATAATATATATAATATTATAGTATTATATAATATTATATTATTATATAATATAATATATATTATATTATAATATAATATAATATAATATAATAAGTGAGTGGAAGGGTGGGAGACCTTCCACATAGCATTCCTTGGCAAGATTTATGACCTTTGGCTCTCGAGGATTATGAAAACTAGTCATCCCTTGGCAATAGCAGTGATCAAAAGGATTTTGGACAAAGATTTCTTACAGGCTAGGGACTGATACAGAGTAAATTCTAATATATCCTTCTGCTTTGTTGCATTGTTGCTAGACCTAGGTGAGAAGAAATCAATGATCATTCAAGTCTTACAAGGGAGCTCTTTAAGCCCGAGTTGCTAGGTGGTTTGGAGGAGGCTGTCGAGATGGCCAAGATGGGGGTTAGCTTTTTGCGCCTCTGTGATCACAAAAAGTGTAGGGCAGGAGTGGAGAACATCCTCTGGATTTCATTTCTAGTCAGCTTCATCGAATCCACTCTGATCGAACACTGTGAGAGGGCCAAGGAGGGGTGCAACTTCCTAAAGTACTTCTACAACCTAATGCAACCTTTCGAAGTGTAGTGACTATACACATTTACAGACCTGGTCCAAGTGGAAGAAGAGGTGGTGGATCTAGATTAAATCCCAGTTTCATTCAGGATTCTTTTTGATGTTGCGTATTCTAAGGTGGCCATGTTACTTTCACTTATTTTACCACTGTTATTAAAATGTAAATACTGATAGGCAGTCTAGTTGTTTGGTTTGGGGGTTAGGCCTCCGTAGAAAAATGTTATAGGGATGGGATGTTTAAGCAATGCTATTGGCCCTGCATGGGGTTTTTATATCAAGACATGCGTGGCCACTAGGAATTATTATCAGTTTGGGCAGGGGATGCAAAATTGAAATAGCCATGGCAGCTCATATAGTGTAATCCTTTTTTGATATTCCTATATAATACAATATATCTTACCGATCAAAAAAAATTATATAATATAATATTATAATATAATATTATAATATAATATAATATTATAGTATATTTATATTATATTATTAATATTATAATATTATATTATAATATCTGTAATATTATATAATAATATAATGTTATAATATATTTAATAATATGGGCATCAAATTTTCATTTCACCCTAACCTATTTTAAGCGCCAAAATTATACATATTTCATTTTGGCAACCGAAACCCTAAAGGTAAACCCTAACTTAGAAAGGCTAAAAACCCTAACCTATATTGTGGAATGTAGAATATAATCTGGCTAAATTCCATGCCTTAATTTGGAGATGTAGGAATCCACGTATGCCACCCTACTCATCTTTTGATAGGGTCGTCTTGTTTGCACGGGAACACAATCAGAAACTCAGTCCCACATTGTAGTAAAGCATTTGGCAGCGCAGCTACAAAGGCTCTCTAAACTGCCCATCCAAGTTGAATATTTCAAGGTGTAGAATATCATGGGGTTGGCCACTTTTGAGTTCCATTTCTCTCCTGAAAGACTCTGTCTTGCGCCAGATCATTTCAGAAATATCACCTACGAACCAGAAGTTTTTCCCAATATAATTTATCGAATCATCTATCCCTATAGAATGACCTCGCTCGTTTTTGTTTCTAGGAAGATTGTGATAACTGGGGCGAAGACTATCCTCCATTTCGAGTAGGTGGCCATAGTAGGGTGCCTCTAGGGTTGCGAGGGCACAGATAGTGTTGCTTCTCATTGAATCCCTAAAGGTAATACCTAACTCAGTAAGGCTCAAAACCATAACCTATTTTGTTTCATCTCCTTTTTATTTTCTTACTATTATCAGTCTTGGCTTCTCTTTTTTTCTATGAATGATTGGAGTAGAGCAGGGTGCTTAAAATTTCATCGTAGTGCAACAGGGGGGTGACCTTAAGCTCTCAATTTGTTGATAAGCCATGGTAACCTAGATGAGAAAAAAGAGAAAGGTATGCTTTTATTGTTACCCCACCACACGATATTTTGAATTGGTTTCACTATGGCTGCAAATATACCATCTACTGACGATATTTTGAATTGGTTTCACTATGGCTGCATATATACCATCTACTGAGACGTTGAATCATGCTTGGGATCCATATGCTATTGGACATCATATCCACGTGTAGGTTCTAGGGTTTTGCATTAGCCTTCCTTTCTTATGAGATTTATGAATCTGGGTTCAAATTAGTTGCCATTCATTTGCTAGAATTATTTCTGGGTATTAATCTGACAAGTGAGACACTTATTTTGTAGGTGGATTGAATAGAAAGTGTTTTGTAGGCTTGGATTGTAGGTGCAAAAGTAAAGGTTCTTGAGTTTCAAATCCAAATGAAATGAATCTAGGTTCAAATCTATTGCCATTCATTTGCTAGAATTATTTGATGTAAAATAGCCAGTGAGGCACATCATTTATATGTTTTGACTTGCCAGTGAGGCTGAAATCAGTAAGATTTCTATTTAGCTAGTGAGGCTATAACCAGTGAGGTTTTTCTTTGCCAATGAGGTAGTTGTTAGTGAGGCAGTCAGTGAGATATTGAATGTATTTGATTTTCTAGTGAGGCTTAATGAAGTAAAAAAATTCATAGTGATCAATCATATTTGTTCAAGCATTTTAGTCTTCATTTTATGGTGCTTCTCTCAACATTTGAATATCTAAGATACTTGAAGTTTATATGCATAAGTTTGTGAGGATTAATTAAGTTAGATTTGATTTGTAACTTGAATCATTGATTCACCCAAATAAATGACTAAACGATGACTAAATAAATGACTACAATGACTAAATAAATGACTACCATGACTAAATAAATGACTACCATGAATAAATAAATAACTACCATGACAAAATAGATGACTACCATGACTAAATAAATGACCAATTAACAACAATCAATGACTAAATTAATAACTAAATATACTACTGGTCCAAATTGATCAATCAAAACAACCAATAAATGACTAAAAATGGTTTAGTCATGAATTAGGTCATGTTATAAATGACTGGCAATAAACTACTAATGGTCACGCGACCAAGCTTAGTCACATATATGCAATTTTTAGTAGTTTTTTTAGTCATTTATTGTTGTTTTTCTACTAGTGAAATAATGGCTAGTAAATTGAAACAAAATATATCTAAAGAAGTGATAAGTGATGCTATCCTATTGATGGATCATGGCAAATCTCCTAGACAGGATGGAGTTCTAGTTGAATTCTATAAAGGCAACCTATCTTGGGTAGTAGATGACTAATGGGAGGTGTATCAAGAAGCTTGTAACAAAGGTTCTGTTGATAACTGTTTTGATGCAATCATAACAATAAGTTAAAATTCACATAAAATGAACTGAAACTATACTTGAAAGACAAGAAGGAATCATCTGGTGATTCAACTAATCCCAAGTCTACAATGGTTCGGTTGGTCAAGTTCAGTTGGTCAATGTGAAGCTGTAATGTTCAAGGGGCCTTACGTAGTTTAGGTTTATTTTGTGGTTTACTGGCCTAAGAATATGCAAAGAGGTCGTAGATTTCAACAAGTATTCTATTCATTTGCATACAAGTGATACTGGGCTGCAAGTTTTAGAGGGTTTTCTTGGATTTTTGCAGCTTTCTTCTTGATCTGTTTATGAAAACTATCTACTTATAGCTCTGTTATCATGCTTCTTCAAATTTGAGACAATTTCCTTTGGATTTCATACGTTTTCAGCTAGATATTTCAGATGGGTTGGGAAAAGTTAGAAAGATCTACTCTATACCTCACTTAATCTACAGAAGGATCTAAGTGTTTCTGTTATGCACTATGTAAATACCATAGTAGTTTGATCAAATCCACAGTAAAAACCCTAAATGTAAGTTCTGAGCATTTTCACAAACATACATTTAAAATTGCAAGCTCTCAAAGAAGATATTTCAAAACACAAAGAAGAGCAGGAGAACACTCAGAAGATAGATGCAGAACTCCAGATTCTATTGTATTAGAAACGAATAGCCATACATGATTTACAATGTAAGAATGACTCTTAGTTTCATTGATCATACTACAGAGAACTTACAAGCTTTACAGATACAGTAAGGCAGCCAGACATTCCACGCGCACCTTACTGCAGACAAACAGGCGACCTCCTTCTTCTACTTCTAAACTATTCTAACTTGCTGTATGTTCCTAAAAAAGAAATTCTGTTGTAGCCACTATTGCTTTCCTAAAATCCCTGTTGTAGGCCCTAAAAATCCCTGTTGTAAAGTATTACAGTGTAGAGAGGCACAATATAAAGACATTCTGATTGTCCTCACTACAGCAAAAAACCTAACTGAACCCCTGGTTCAAACCCCTAGTTACAGCAATAAATGCAGGTGAACCAGTTCTCAAAAATATCTCAGAGCAGTGGTCAAATCTGGGCGAAATATTGCCCCTTCTGAGAAGTTCCGGCAGCTGGGTAATAACTTCTGTTTGTCTTTTGTGATAATACCCTTAGCTGTAACCTTCTTCTTTACTTGAATGGCCTTGACCTTTTGCATTTCATCTCTATCTTCTTGCTCCTGAGATCAGATCTTCTGCCTCCATGAGGTCACTGCGCTGACTTTCCAGCTGCTTCCTCAACTGCAAGCCTTCAAGACAAGACAAGCAATAAGTTTCACATTTATCATAAAAACAACATGAAATTAAAATAACCATTTAAACCCAGGTGACTGCGCAAGATGGAGAAAATCGGATCCAGAAGTCCTCTCAAAACGCGTCAAAAAAAATGCGTTCAGACTGCTCAAGATTCACGGGTCAACCATCGCTAACCGAAAAATGCCAGAGGCGCCAAAAAAAATGCTTTAAAATTCCACCGCCTCATTTCCCGCCCATCGGCATGATATTCGCTGTCGGTGCGTCAAAAAATAGGTTAGTCGATATACCTCATCATCATGATATTCACTTCTGCATATTGGGAAAAAAGAACAACATCATCATCATCATCATATTGTTGAAGGATAGGAGGATATGAATATAATCATGCTGCCGAGGAAAGGAAGATGATGGTGACGTCATCATGATATTCGGGCTTCATTGAAATGCTAAGGATGACGTCATCATCATGTTCGGTTAAGATCAGGGGGATATTTGTGATATCGGGTCACCCAAAGAGCATGATCAGGATGATGAACATAATATGATCCTTTTGTGGCCAAGGCAACCCTCTCAAAAGATCAGGATTATGATGATCATCATCATATTTGGGGCTTTTGTCGAACTTGGAATAAGACGTCATCATCATATTTCGGCAAACAGATCGTGCTTGAAAAAAATATCCTGTTTGAAGGAAAAAATGTGATGATGATGATCATCAGGATATTAGCCTCTGTCGAACATAGAATAAGACATCATCATCATAATTCATGAACCAGATCAGGTTTCAGAAAATATCTTGTTGAAGGGAAAAAATGACGATGATGATGATCATCAGGATATTTACTTCTTCGTTTATCAGATCGGGATGATGTCATCATGATATCCGGGGCCTTTGTTAAACTTAAAACATGACGTCATCATCATATTTCGCCAACCGGATCATGTTTGGGAAAAAATATCCTGCCGAAGACAAATCAGGATGATGATGATCATCAGGATATTTGGAAAAGGTCGTTCTTCTCGGCAGGAGGACTTTACGAAATATCAGGTGGACAAACAAGATCATGATGATCTTGACGATAGGACAGGATAAAACATATGATGATGATGACCCTCATTATCGAGTTATCCAGATGATGTCATCATCGTCATTTTTTCCTCGGAGCACAAAGATGAGTTAAGGTCATCATGATATTTGCGCTAGGGTGATATTACAAAATATGATGATGCTGTTGAGAAATGTAATATCGACCACTCCTAAATAGATAGGGTGATCATCATGATATTCGCTAACCGGAGATCAGGAGGATATGAAGATGATGATCCTCTTCGATTTATGATGATGTTGTCCCCATCACTTAGCGAATTTCAGCAAATGACCCGTGAAAGATCAAGATGATATGGAGTCGTCATCATCATAATTCGAAGTTCAGCAAATATCATGATGATGACCTTGCGATAGGATTATAACACGCGCACGCAAATATGCCGAAGGTGGATTTTTCTAAGTCTGGGTGATCAGCATGATAATATAAGATCAGGTAATGTTGAATTATCATGATGATGCTTACGATACAAAAGACCACTTCGACGGGGAACTTACCTTGATAGAAAGCCGATGTCATCATGATATTCAAAACTCAGGATATTATCGGCGGGGGGGGGGGGGGGCATTCAAATATGATGATGATGATGATCATCATGCAACCAAAACCGAGTTTATAACATATGATGCTCCCAAGAAAATCATGATGATGATGATGCGCCTGAGGCCATTTGACGGGTAAAGGGAACTACCACCTAAAATTGACGTCCGGATATTGCGACTGCATGATTTTTAGCGGGTGATAGACCAAGATCATGATGATCCTGTCAACATGACTTAGGATATAAAAAAATGATGATCCTCCTACGAATATCAGGTTTGACCAAGACTTTGACCGTGCATAACTTCCACATATGGACGAATTTTCAAGTGAAGTAAAAGGCAAACCTGCATGGAATTTCAAGCTCTTTTAAAATATGAGGTCACAGAAACAAAATATGAACTTTGACAAACAGACCTCATGATGATGACCTACCTCATCATATATCATGATGATGATGCACCTGACCTTCATTTTTACCAGACCGCCAGGAAGCAGAAAAAACACAAGCAGAAGCAAAAAGCAAGACATCAGCAGGGGTCCCCATTTTGCTAAGGAGCATAATGGGGCGTGTTGTGAACATCACAACAACTAGCAACCAAAACAAAATAATTAAATTCAGAGTGTTCAAGGAAACTAGGTGAAATGAACTCATAACTTCCAACTATCTTTCCTGCAAATTACTATTCAGCCTGAGACTCAAAGTGTTCAATAAAGATGCATGAATTTCCATTTTTAGTTTAGTTGTGTGCATGTGATTAATTATCCTCATCTTGAAGATCGGTTGAACAAACCAGTGACTGACATTAGCCTACGTAGGTGAGGATATTCCCTCATAGCCGACCGGATAGAGCCTTGCTGCCAGCGAGCGTCTATAGCCCCGGCAAGGTTATCGTTACAATTCTCCTAAGTAGAGCCCCACTGCCAGCGAGCGTCCATAGCCCCGGTAGAGTTACTTAGATGGCTTAATCTGGATTTTCAGTATAATCCGCTTTATTTATTTATTTATTTGTTTTCTAATTTTGAAAGATTTCATAAGATATAGCAATTTGTAACTTCATGATGCAAGGAGTGGGCACTTGCTGAAATTAAGCTGAGAATTGTAATGGTAGCAAGGGTGACCTCTGATTTTTCACCTAATATCTACACTGGTAGGTTCAACAAACCTAAGGATTTTAGGTGTGTCATCGTGAGAAACCTGCTTCGAATTCTCAATCACATTTATTGAATACGAAACTTCAGAAGATGAACAACTCTCTACATTCATGACAGTGACAAGTTATGTGTAAATTGCAAATGGTTAACCTGAATATCTTAAATTATATACTGTTTTGAATGGTTGCTAGTTTTGCTCCTTAATACTCTACAGTAAAATAAAGATCCCTGCTGAGGAGACAACAAACAAACCAAACAAACAGGCTGTACAAACAACACAACAACAGAAACAAACTGTACAAACAGACAGAAACAAAAAGCAAAAAACAAACAGAAAGGAACTATACAAACAACTAACCTAAAAAGAAAACAGCAAAAGAAGAACACAAAAAAACAAAAAACAACTACCCTACCAGACTATATACAAGCCTCTACGAGGCAATTTAGAAACCCAGGAAATAGACCCAAGAACACCCCTACTTGCATATTTCTTTAGGTTGTGCAGGAGTAACAAGGTACTAGTTATGGTCCTCATCATAGCAGATTTATCTTTGAATTCTGAAAAAAATTCTGATATTCTAGATTCATTGTGTTTATCAGAATAGCTCTTAACTAGTAACTGAGGCTGCTCATCAGGGTTATGATTAATCCATAAGCATGTCCTATCTCTTGAATTTCCATAATCAAAATAGCATTTATCATTGTTTACTAAGGAAAGGAAAGAGACAACCTGATGCGCCTTTAGCTTTGTGGAACACACTTGTTTATTAGTAGCTGGCTCTTCATTTAGCTCTGCATTTTCGTTGCCCAGCTCTATGTCTAGTCCTTTTTCAAGTTGAAAGAAGAATGACTCTAGATGTATCATTTCTTCATCTTCATCCAGCTCTGTTCCTTCATTCTGGATGTTTAGTTTATCCTCAAATTTAGCACACCTCTCAATGTTCTCATTAGTTTCCTGCACATCAGCACTTAAGTAAGTATCTTCATCATCATCTAATATACAGAAATTAATCATTTCTAAATCACTTGAGAGTAAAGGTGGGACAACATCTTTTGATTGACAAGAGTACTCCCCTGTTTTATTTTCAACATGGCATGGGGGTGATGTCTGACTGTGTACAGCAGCTCCATGATCCTCTGTATCTTCTTTTTTTAAGGATTGTTCATCAGATGACTCATATTTATCATTCAGTGAAGAGTCTAATTCTATTGACCTGCAACAATCTTGATTTTGATCATTTAATTTAAAGAAGTCAGGTGTAACACTAGGATTTACTTTCTTTTCTATGACTTCATTAGTTTCTACAGTAGGGATCTTATCAATTTTAGTGCATTTTAATTCTGCCAATGCTTGTTTACATTTCTTTGCCAAATCATGTTCGTTAAAACTTTTCAGGTCAGACCCAGAGGCTTCTTCTTGACAAATATTCCTTAGTAGTTCCATATATTTATCAAATGTATCAAGATGAACCTCACTTTCCTTTTCTTTTTCATTAAATCCTTTTTGCTTATTATCTAGAAAAGAGACAGGAGCTGTGATTTCTTCTTTGCATTTTTTAGGATATTTATACTTTTCAGTAACTTTAATCACAGCCGGATCCTGACGAAAAGACAGATTTTTTTTCTTACCATCACATGATTCCTGCCAAGAGATCTTATTACCCTTTATTCTTAGCATTGGTTCCATCTTTGTATTCTCTGCACATTTAATGACCGTTGATGCTGCATCCTTCTGTCGCTCAATAATCTCCTCACTTCCCTGCCAACTTTCAGCCTTATACACATCTGAGAGAGAGATTAGTCCTTTCAAATATAAATCTAATCTTGTAAGGAAAGATAGACAATTAAGCTCACCATGCTCTATGGACTTATGTATCCTACACCTTCCAAATAAACCATAGCTATATAAATTTTTGGGATAAAGCTGGTTATTCAAAGCTTTCTGAAATGAAGGAATGTCAACTTGAAAACTGCCCCTATATGAGTCCATTAAAAATAGGACCCTCTTTCAACTTTTTAGGCCTTTGAAATTTTATGAGATCTAACATATCTCAGAATATAGCATTTAAACTCAGAAAATTAACCCTAAACCAAATCAGGCCCTCCTTCTAGCGCCAGAAAAAACTGTTGATGATTACAATATACAGCCTTCTAGCCCTCCTTCTAGCACCAGAAAACTGTTGATGACTGTTTTGATGCAATCATAACAATAAGTTAAAATTCACATAAAATGAACTGAAACTATACTTGAAAGACAAGAAGGAATCATCTGGTGATTCAACTAATCCCAAGTCTACAATGGTTCGGTTGGTCAAGTTCAGTTGGTCAATGTGAAGCTGTAATATTCAAGGGGCCTTACGTAGTTTAGGTTTATTTTGTGGTTTACTGGCCTAAGAATATGCAAAGAGGTCATAGATTTCAACAAGTATTCTGTTCATTTGCATACAAGTGATACTGGGCTGCAAGTTTTAGAGGGTTTTCTTGGATTTTTGCAGCTTTCTTCTTGATCTGTTTATGAAAACTGTCTACTTATAGCTCTGTTATCATGCTTCTTCAAATTTGAGACAATTTCCTTTGGATTTCATACGTTTTCAGCTAGATATTTCAGATGGATTGGGAAAAGTTAGAAAGATCTACTCTATACCTCACTTAATCTACAGAAGGATCTAAGTGTTTCTGTTATGCACTATGTAAATACCATAGTAGTTTGATCAAATCCACAGTAAAAACCCTAAATGTAAGTTCTGAGCATTTTCACAAACATACATTTAAAATTGCAAGCTCTCAAAGAAGATATTTCAAAACACAAAGAAGAGTAGGAGAACACTCAGAAGATAGATGCAGAACTCCAGATTCTATTGTATTAGAAACAAATAGCCATACATGATTTACAATGTAAGAATGACTCTTAGTTTCATTGATCATACTACAGAAAACTTACAAGCTTTACAGATACAGTAAGGCAGCCAGACATTCCACGCGCACCTTACTGCAGACAAACAGGCGACCTCCTTCTTCTACTTCTAAACTATTCTAACTTGCTGTATGTTCCTAAAAAAGAAATTCTGTTGTAGCCACTATTGCTTTCCTAAAATCCCTGTTGTAGGCCCTAAAAATCCCTGTTGTAAAGTATTATAGTGTAGAGAGGCACAATATAAAGACATTCTGATTGTCCTCACTACAGCAAAAAACCTAACTGAACCCCTGGTTCAAACCCCCTAGTTACAGCAATAAATGCAGGTGAACCAGTTCTCAAAAATATCTCAGAGCAGTGGTCAAATCTGGGCGAAATATTGCCCCTTCTGAGAAGTTCCGGCAGCTGGGTAATAACTTCTGTTTGTCTTTTGTGATAATACCCTCAGCTGCAACCTTCTTCTTTACTTGAATGGCCTTGACCTTTTGCATTTCATCTCTATCTTCTTGCTCATGAGATCAGATCTTCTGCCTCCATGAGGTCACTGCGCTGACTTTCCAGCTGCTTCCTCAACTGCAAGCCTGCAAGACAAGACAAGCAATAAGTTTCACATTTATCATAAAAACAGCATGAAATTAAAATAACCGTTTAAACCCAGGTGACTGCGCAAGATGGAGAAAATCGGATCCAGAAATCCTCTCAAAACGCGTCAAAAAAAATGCGTTCAGACTGCTCAAGATTCACGGGTCAACCATCGCTGACCGAAAAATGCCAGAGGCGCCAAAAAAAATGCTTTAAAATTCCACCGCCTCATTTCCCACCCATCGGCATGATATTCGCTGTCGGTGCGTCAAAAAACAGGTTAGTCGATATACCTCATCATCATGATATTCGCTTCTGCATATTGGGAAAAAAGAACAACATCATCATCATCATCATATTGTTGAAGGATAGGAGGATATGAATATAATCATGCTGCCGAGGAAAGGAAGATGATGGTGACGTCATCATGATATTCGGGCTTCATTGAAATGCTAAGGATGACGTCATCATCATGTTCGGTTAAGATCAGGGGGATATTTGTGATATCGGGTCACCCAAGGAGCATGATCAGGATGATGAACATAATATGATCCTTTTGCGGCCAAGGCAACCCTCTCGAAAGATCAGGATGATGATGATCATCATCATATTTGGGGCTTTTGTCGAACTTGGAATAAGACGTCATCATCATATTTCGGCAAACGGATCGTGCTTGAAAAAAATATCCTGTTTGAAGGAAAAAATGTGATGATGATGATCATCAGGATATTAGCCTCTGTCAAACATAGAATAAGACATCATCATCATAATTCGCGAACCAGATCGGGTTTCGGAAAATATCCTGTTGAAGGGAAAAAATGACGATGATGATGATCATCAGGATATTTACTTCTTCGTTTATCAGATCGGGATGACGTCATCATGATATCCGGGGCCTTTGTTAAACTTAAAACATGACATCATCATCATATTTCGCCAACCGGATCATGTTTGGGAAAAAATATCCTGCCGAAGACAAATCAGGATGATGATGATCATCAGGATATTTGGAAAAGGTCGTTCTTCTCGGCAGGAGGACTTTGCGAAATATCAGGTGGACAAACAAGATCATGATGATCTTGACGATAGGACAGGATAAATCATATGATGATGATGACCCTCATTATCGAGTTATCTAGATGACGTCATCATCGTCATTTTTTCCTCGGAGCACAAAGATGAGTTAAGGTCATCATGATATTTGCGCTAGGGTGATATTACAAAATATGATGATGCTGTTGAGAAATGTAATATCGACCACTCCTAAATAGATAGGGTGATCATCATGATATTCGCTAACCGGAGATCAGGAGGATATGAAGATGATGATCCTCTTCGATTTATGATGATGTTGTCCCCATCACTTAGCGAATTTCAGCAAATGACCCGTGAAAGATCAAGATGATATGGAGTCGTCATCATCATAATTCGAAGTTCAGCAAATATCATGATGATGACCTTGCGATAGGATTATAACACGCGCACGCAAATATGCCGAAGGTGGATTTTTCTAAGTCTGGGTGATCAGCATGATAATATAAGATCAGGTAATGTTGAATTATCATGATGATGCTTGCGATACAAAAGACCACTTCGACGGGGAACTTACCTTGACCAAAAGCCGATGTCATCATGATATTCGAACCTCAGGATATTATCGGGGGGGGGGGGGGGGGGGGGGGGGGGCGTTCAAATATGATGATGATGATCATCATCATGGAACCAAAACCGAGTTTATAACATATGACGCTCCCAAGAAAATCATGATGATGATGATGCGCCTGAGGCCATTTGACGGGTAAAGGGAACTACCACCTAAAATTGACGTCCGGATATTGCGACTGCATGATTTTTAGCGGGTGATAGACCAAGATCATGATGATCCTGTCAACATGACTTAGGATATAAAAAATGATGATCCTCCTGCGAATATCAGGTTTGACCAAGACTTTGACCGTGCATAACTTCCACATATGGACGAATTTTCAAGTGAAGTAAAAGGCAAACCTGCATGGAATTTCAAGCTCTTTTAAAATATGAGGTCATAGAAACAAAATATGAACTTTGACAAACAGACCTCATGATGATGACCTACCTCATCATATATCATGATGATGATGCACCTGACCTTCATTTTTACCAGACCGCCAGGAAGCAGAAAAAACACAAGCAGAAGCAAAAAGCAAGACATCAGCAGGGGTCCCCATTTTGCTAAGGAGCATAATGGGGCATGTTGTGAACATCACAACAGGTTCTTTGAGTAAGGATATAAATAGAGGTATCATCAAGTTACTGCCTAAAGATTGAGATAAATCCAATATGAGAAACTGGAGACCTATTTCCCTTTTAAATATTTCATACAAGATTGTTGCCAAAGTTTTTGCAAGAAGGCTTACAGACATCCTGCCTAGTTTCATCAACTTCACACAGTCTGGGCTTATAAAAGGAAAATTCATTTTATAAAACTTGTTGACTAGTTAGGAGGCACTGAATTGGGCAAGATCCTTAGGGTAAAATGTGGGAATTTTAGTGCTCGATTTTGAAAAGGCCTATGTTAGAGTGGAATGTTCATTTATTCTAGTTGTACTAAAGGCTTTTGGTTTTCCTAAAAAGTTTAGTGATATGGTTAACATGCTCTTTCGGGATGCTTCTTCTCAAATAGGAATCAATGGTTCACTGACAACTCCATTTAATATGGAGAGGTCTAAAAGGCAGGGATGCCCACTGGCACCTGCACTTTTTTTCATTACTTTAGAAGCCCTATTTTATATGTTGAGAACATAAGGAATACCAGGAATGATGAGATGGATTAGACTTCCTAATGACATCATGTTGCTAAACATGCAATTTGGAGACGATACTGCATTATATCCTATTTTTGAAGAAGAGAATTTGAATAACATGGAAACAAGGCCGAATATGTTTTGCAAAGCTTCTAGAGCCAAAGTTTCATTTAATAAAATACTTCTAGGTTTGACTGATGAACCTTATGTCTAGTTAGTGGAGGGTAAATGGCAATGGGGTAGTCCCCATAGACAGGTCCAATTTTTGGGGATACCTTTTGTTGTTGACCCTTCACTTAGGTAGATGTGGACTGGGATGTTTTCCAAGATTGAGATGAAACTGAAAATATGGAACAAACAAGTATTATCATTGGAAGGAAGGCTACAAGTGTGTGAAAATATTCTCTTCCTATTCTATATAGTATGCCTCAATGTGGTTGTTCTAGAGTAATCAAATAGACAATATACAAAATATTATTAGAAACTTTTTGTGGTCAGATGGGAAAGGTAAAAGGAAAAAATCATGTAGTCAAGTGGGAATGGTGTCAAGTATGAGTAAAGAGAATAGAGGCTTAGGTATGAAAGATCTAAGAATCTAGGGTGTGACACTTGTCACAAAATGGATTATTATATTTTTAGAAGGAAATGAGCCATGGAAGGTTCTTATCAGAAATAATATCAATCTTTTTCATCCTCAGAGAGCTCCCCATTGGAATAATCTTCATCCTTATGATTACCTTTTTGGGAACTTCAAGATCAAATCCTTTGGGTCTATAGTGTTTGGATCTATTTGGAGGGCGTGGGAAACTATTAAAAGATTAATCTTAAATTCAGAGGCCATCAACTCCTTGGAAAAGTGGGTTGGGGGGCACATATCCTTGTGGTGGAACCTGATGCACAAAAATAAGCCTCTTTTCCTAATTTAGGGATGCTTTGGCCTCAAGTGGCACAAAAAAGACCTGTCTACCTTTGATGAATTGATAAATGAAGAAGGAATAAAGTATTGGGAAGGTGATGCAATGCTAGGGATTCACTTCACTCACATGGAGACATATTTCACAATAATGGGCTCAACTAGGCAACTTTCACAAGCAATCTTCATAAAGGCAACTTCCTTCTTCGAGGGTATAACTTGGATTTTCAACCACTCTAAGCACACAAGGTTATCATAGACCTCCTTACACCTTAGGGAAATTAACACAACCACAACTAACTCCCTACCAAAGTCTGCCCCTTCACTTCTTTATCATCTCATGTCTAGGTTGCCCAAAAGCTAGTAGGTCTTCCCAACCTGATTTTTGACAATATCTTTCTAATACAACATCAAACCCATAAAATAATCAGTTTTTATGATACCCTTTAAGGCTTTACACAAAATATCAAAGGATTAGATAGGGTTACTTTGGAATGAAAGACTCAAAAACTAATTGTTCTCCGTCCTATTACGCCTAATTGAGGACCTAGCCATGACAAACAGTTGGAACAGTCCTTGATAACTACCACAAAACAAATAATGAAGCCAATCACTATGGTGGGATTGAATATGACATAGTTACAGACTTTTCTTCCAATTGTCATAAAGATCTAACAGTGGGCTAAAAAGTTATGATGTTTTTCCCAAAATAGATAACCCTAGGCAGGGTTTTAGACTAGCTTTAGAAACAATGGGGATATATCCCTCCAACATCAATGAAATTGAACCAAATAAAAAATTCATTTGAGTTAAGAATTCCCTCTAAAATAGGTTTCAACCATTTATGTAAAAAGTACTCCAGGAGGCCATACCACGTGATAGAAAATTTATGAACGTAGGGAAATACAAAATTTCAAAAGTAAAACATGGGTATTCTCATTGATTGGTCTTCGTTTAGAACTCTCCTCTCCTTGCCTCAAAGTTTGAGAGACTTATTTATGAACTACAGTCATAACTAACTCAAAACCAAATGACTCCAACTGACTTCTTACCTACTTGACCCTTCATATTCTTAATTTTGTAACTTTTACAATTTTACCATGACAACTTTTGGCAATTTTTCCAATATTTGAGCAATTTTTATAAAATGACTCCCTAGGACCTAAAGTGACTCAATTACATAAAATGTGGTCTAAATAGACCTTATTACATATTTAAAATGTCAAACTCGGGACAAAACAAGAATTGCCTCATGGAGGCTTAAAACTCACAAGGTACTCCTGCACCAGAAGGAATTAGATTGGAATTTGGACTATAGGAGTCTCAGAGGAGGACATACTCTATTGTCCATTCTTACTTATCAAACAACCCTAGTCATCTTAAGAGATAGGGTGAGTTGGATTGGTTGGGAAGGCTTGCATGGGTTGATGGATCTTTGTTGTTAAATGGTGAAACTAGGAAGTTGTATAGAATGCTTTTGGACTCCCTAGTGGTCTATGAGCATAGTGGTAGGGTATGGGATTTGAATGTAAGCCATCAAGTATTAACCTCCTCATTTAATTTGTTTTGGTATGAATATATAGAGCCTAAAAAGGGGTGTTTTAGATGGTTCTTGTTTTTGAAAAAGCTACCAATTGGCATTAACTGTTATGTATGTCCCCTTTGTACTGTATTTGAATCTTGTGAACATATTTTTTTGAATCCCCCTTTGTAGTGAAAGTATGGAATATGTTTATGGGTAATATAAAGGGTTGGTCCTCATTGAATAAAATGTATTAGATGGAAATTTTATGTGGGATTTCTACTAGGATGAATTTTAAATCTAACATATTTTGGCTTTGTCTAAAAACTAAAATTTATGGGTTCTATGGAAAAGAAGAAATGAAGACCATTTACAAGGCAAGAAGAGATGCCTTACTGGGCGTACCTTAAGACTCATGCTTACTGATGTTTTCATACATGTTGTGTTTACAATGGAGCTCCCCATAGAAAGGTTTATGAAGATTATTAATGAAGGATTTGAAGTTATACATAGGGTAGATATACAGTATGTAGAGTTCTAGTCTCATGATCTAACAAGAATCCATCAAAAGTTTAATGATGAATATATTGATTTTCAAACAGGTACTATAACCAACACAAATTAGAAAGGATGAGTGATGAGGCAGAAAAGGATGTGGAGGTGACTTTTCAAAACTTCAATGTTGAAATCAACCATCTTAGAGCTTCTCCTTCTATTGGCACATTCAAAGATATTGATTCATATAATGCCAGTGATAACAAAGTTCATTTGGATGGGATGAATTGATCTTCAGGACAGTTGGATAATGAAGATAGGCTAGTTGAGGACATAGGTAGTCAGGGCAGGGAACAACACTGGTCTTTCTTTTCTACACAGGGTGAACCGGTTTAGACAACTTCCACTTAGCAAATGAAGTACAAAAGGAATGATCTGATAGTATTATTTGCTCCATTTTGATAGTAAATTGTAAAGCATTTTGACAACATAAGATAGATTTAAACCATATGGTATAATGTAGTAATTTACTAAGGTCTATAGTGCTCCATATACTTTGTCATACTATGAAGTGTAAGTAAATACGTAATTTGTGGCTTTCTTGGCCACATAATATGTACTGATCCTTCATTTTTGATAAATAGAATGCACTATATACACACACACATACACAGACATAGACACACATAGATATATATATATATATACACATACATATTTACATATATACATATACATACATATACATATACATACATATACATATATATACATATACATATATACATATATATATGTATATATGTATATATGTATATATCTATGTATGTATATGTATATATATATGTATATATGTATATATGTATACATGTATACATGTATGTATACATGTATACATGTATACATGTATACATGTATCTATATATATATATATATATATATATATATATATATATATATATATATATATATATATATATTTGGGGTTCAATATAAGTAGGGTAGGTTTGATTCAATCCTTGGAAGCTTAGATCAAACCCCCTTAGATTGAAATTCCCTTTGTGAAAATTTGGACGCAATCTCCTTTGCTCCTATAAAAATGTTGTAAAAAATGTCCACCTCACCTCTTGGGTGGAATAGGAAGTCATGTAAACATGTCATCTCATAGGTAGGTAGCCTTGAGTATTATCTTTCCAAAAAGTATAATAAATTATGTTTCTTAATAATTTTAAAAAAATTAATCAACATAGGTCCATTATAAAGAGCAATAACCTCTATTGAAGTCATAAGGAAAATTACAAACCATCAAAAAAATATTTAAAAATATATTGCACTCCACATGGATGTCCTTGTTGGAATGCAAAATAAATTAATTTTGATATATACACTACGAGAAATATGTTATGATAAAATATAGGTCTAAAATATTTATTAGTAGCAATGAAATAATTAATAATAAATAAAATATTCACTCAAAATTTACCAAAAAACATCTATGCACTAGATATTAGGAAGAATGTTATTTGAGGTGAAATTTATGCATTACAGTAAAAAGTCACTCACTCAAAAATAATATTAAAAATAAAAATTATTGAAATTGTCAAAAAATGATAGAAATAGCTTTCTAATAATTTAGAAAAATTGGGGCAGGAATAAATTAATTTTGATATATACACTACGAGAAATATGTTATGATAAAATATAGGTCTAAAATATTTATTAGTACCAATGAAATGATTAATAATAAATAAAATATTCTCTCATATTTTACCAAAAAACATCCATGCACTAGATATTAGGAAGAATGTTATTTGAGGTGAAATTTATGCATTACAGTAAAATGTCACTCACTCAAAAATAATATAAAAATAAAAAATTATTGAAATTGTCAAAAAATGATAGAAATAGCTTTCTAATAATTTAGAAAAATTGGGGCGGCGGCCCTGGCTCGATTGACTAAGTAATTCCATTACGGTAAAGATGGTCACAAGGTCCAGTCTCCCCCATCCCCATGGTACCAAAGGGCGTGTCATGCTAGCGTCACCAATCACATGAAAAAAGTTTACCAGGCACAAAAGAGAAAGAAAAAAAATTAGAAAAATTATACATTTAATCTACATAGAAAATTTTACAACTCATTATTTTACATTGTCCTTAAATTACTGACCATTTGTTGGTATAATTGATAAAATATGTTGAATGCTAGAAAACATTGATTTTGGTAGCCCAATAATGATAAAAAGTGGGACACATTATTGTGGTCTCATCCATGTATTACATGATCTTTTACTCACCTTTAGAACCATTTACGCTATATGGTTTTCCCATACTTTTGGAAACCTTATATTATATTAGTTTGCTTCTTATCACCTATGAAACTACATGTTATATCCTTATCATTTTCCTATATTGAGTGCAACCTTGTCTTATTCACCTTGATGATTATCTCTAATTTATTTGCATTTCATACTTATCATTTGATATTGTCCAACTTTCTAGTCACACAATGTCATCAATGACATTTATTAAATGACTTGACATGACCTATGTGCTTACACATCTCCTTAGATCACATTTACTTTTGTTAATGTTTTTCCTTTCCTCTAATTCCTTGCAAACTTTGTATGCAACCAATTGGAGGGAGTGTATTGTGTCTCTAATGTTTTAGATATCACACTATGCTAGACAAATACTTATTACTATATCTAGATAGATCTTGATGCCATGACTACTATACTGCAAATTTCATTTACTACTTAGATTGGATTCATGTTATATGGTTGTTCTTGAGGTAACATATTGCATTACTATTGAAGTGTAGATCACATTTACTCCCCTAAGGGGAACCATATTTTTACTATTGCATTGGGCAATATATTACCATATCACTTTCCATATAGGTATAATTCCCACCTATTTTCCTTTTCGTACTTTCTCTTTTTTTCCTAAATAGATTAAAAAATGTTATTTATGCTTATTTCACTTGTGTGATAGAGGTGATTAATTGTATATATTATTTCTATTTTATAGTTCCTTATGGAGTGCTCATGCCAAGGTGAGGAACACCCATACAATTCAAGATGGGTGCATTATTTTACCTAGGTTCCCATATCCTTTTATGTCTAAATATTTACTTTTCATCTTGGCTACAAATATTTATATACTTTGGAATACATGTTCATGCTAGATTCACATGTACTTCAAAGTTGGGGGGTGGGGGGACTCATGTCTCAAATTTGCATTCCTATGCTAATTTCCATTTAGTTTTTGGTTTATTTTCACAGATTGTCTCTATACAATTACATATTGACAAAAGGCACACTCTTGTGATATATTTGTCTCATTCCTTGATTCCTATCTATCCATGTTTACTCCTACTTACATTTCCATACATTCAACCTCATCCCACTGCTACTAGCACTCATTTTCTTGCATTCACCATTTTATTTGCCCACATTTTCATGTAATTGAACTCCAAACCCCAAGATTTGTATTTCTCTATCATAGGTCAATCCCATGGTGCTCTATTTGATCCTTAACCACTTAGGATTGACCTCAAAATTTAAAATTTAAAATTCAAATACCTAACTTCTACCTTATCCTACTAGCCATTGGGAATTGAAATTACACATTTTTCTAACTCATTTTTATGTCTTGGTATTTGATGACATTCATGTGTGAAATTAAACACTTTCAAATAACAAGTGACAGTATGAAGCAAACCATCTTAGGAATATTTTGATTTGGAGTATAAAAGGAATCTATTGCACATTATAGTTTGCATGTTTGTGGATGCTATTTTCTGGCATTTTCCAAAGGATATAAAGCTAGTCAAATAAAGGGTTTGACATAGAAATCTAGAAACTCCACTAAGGGTATTTTTAATACTGCCATCCTTATGCATTGTCACATACTGGAGATCACAATGAACTTGGTTGTAGAAGTTTGTTGCCTTCTTGAATAGATCTATGCATTAAAAAGGATGAATATACAATACTTGAGATTAACTCATAGGAATTTTCTAATATATTAGGATTCCAAGATAATGAGCAGAACACATATAGTATTTTATGGACATTGGCAAATTGATTCAACACATATTTAGCTTCCATGTTTGTGAAATTAGTTTTAGAGTTAAGTACACATATCCTTCTCAATAGCATTTCAATTTATCAATTCTCAACTCTTCAACTTCTTAATTAAATCTAGATTAACTATGCTTTGATTATATGCATTTATTTAGTTAGCCTAGATTAATATAGAAGGGATTTTATTCCCTTATAAAAATAAAAATAATTTAAACATTTGGTACATGTATATATATATATATATATATATATATATATATATATATATATATATATATATATATATATAGACACACACACACATACACGCACATATATGTATATAGATATATATGTATGCATATGCATGTGTGATGTAAAAATTATATTAATAGATTTTTGTAAGTGCGCTTATTCATTACAATTCACGCCTTCCTACCGTTACAACTGTGTCTTTCAACATAATTTTTTTTGTTTTTGTTTTCTATTTTTGGATGATAAACTTAGGTATTTTTAGCCTAGCCCAAGCGAGAGAGACCACAACTGAGGGACCTCTTCCGAAGTCATTATCACCTTTTTCCTACATTAACATAGGTAGCACAAGGCCTATGAGTGCAACAACGCAATGGGAGTTTGAACCTTGGTGGTGTAGCAATAAGACCGCATTTTTAACCAACCATGCCCTTATCGGTGCCTCTCAACATAATTATAACAATATAATTGTTTTCTTAAAATATCTATACTATTGCAATATTTTACTATTACACTAAACAAATATCACATTTACTACTATGTTTGGTCTGGAAGAGCTTATCAAGTTGGTATGTTGTAATTTTAATTGTAGTCAAAATAAATCTGACCAAAAGTCGATTACATATGCATACACATAGATAACTTAGTTGGTGAAGTCGTTCAAAACTTTTTAGACAGCCAACATGACAACGTGCCAACTGTTTACGTAACACCGTTTAGTCTATTGTTAATCTAAATTATTTGCAAGAAAATATTTTTTCAAGAACTATGGAAATACGATTTTCTTCTTGAAAATGTTTAAGCTATTCTAGTATATAGCGACAGCCACATAGACTATTAAGTTATTTTATTGTCCAAAGAGGTTATGCGTGTACAATTAATAATTTTTTTATCGTTAAGGGCAATGGATATTTGTATTTAAATGTACGTAATGTAAACATCAACGACTTCTTTTCGGTAGTCTCCTCCGAGCATTGGGATACTACTGAACTTAAATAGAATATGGGCACCGCCGATATGGTCGTTCGACGAACAATTATAAACAACTTTGCATTTTGAACATCCCATATATGAATTCTCATATCTGAATAAGATCTGAGCATATTCAAAAGAACGGAGAGGATCACAACACAGAAGTAAATCGTCCATTTTTCAAATCTGTTGTTTCGTTTTTCTTTATTCCATTTCCGTGGTTGGTTGTAATGCTTGTTTGTCAGATTGTGTTCTCTTTGTCTTTCAGAGTCGATTCCGTGTGGGGGCTTCAACTTTACAACCTGTAACGTAGTTTTCTCGTCCCCACTTTTGCCCAAGTTTCTCCTCTCCTTACTCGCGCCGCCACCACGATCGCAAAAAGTTAAGGAATCTTCTACCAAAATGTTTCAAATTTAATTTTACCATGCTCGCAAAAAGTTAAGGAATCTTCTACCAAAATGGTTCAAATTTAATTTTGTCGCTGTTAAAAGAACACTCTCTTTCTAAAAGTCTTAATATAGTTCACGTTTACACTGATGATTATCGAGAATCAATCACATCACTTCAATACTCTGGATTGCTTTGCCTTGATGGCTAATCTTCCCGCATTCATACAAATCTGAAAAGCTCCTTGTTAAGAGAAGAGGAAAACATTAATCATGGTATCACAAAGTTAAAATAATTTATAATAATCAAAGTTAAAGTAAAAGAAAATTATCTATGCTGAGTTGACATTTAAGACGTAAATGAAATAATAAAAATTAAACTGCCACATATTTATAGAGTGGGAGAAAGAGAGCATTCACCACAAGAGGAATTGACTCTATATGATAATCGCTTGTTGTATTGACAAATCAGAAGAGATGATAATAGATAATACTATTCAAAACTAATAATTAGTGGATATTGGTATTGTTGGTAAATAGATCTGTCACTACAATTATTGTCTTGAAAACTAATCTTGACTCACCCAATAAGGAGCGGAAAATGTACCAACAGTTGGAAAAGTTGTTATGGATTAACTTCCCCCCTTTGCATTTGAGAGGAGAAACTGCCTCATATGATAAATTTTGGGGTTTTTTAGGGTATGCTTTTGACTATAAAGTGGAAAATGTAAAAAAAACTAAAACTTAAAATATTAAAAAGAAGAAGAAAACCCTAGGTTGACTATAGGAAGATACAACTTTTAGATATTTCAAGAGAAACATTCAAGATAGACACAAAGATAAACTCTCATATTTATCTTTATGAAACATTTATTTGGATGAAAGAGGGTATAAAGAAGGTTTGAATGCAATAATATAATCTAACTTAAGAAAGAACAAATCTTGATAGCTTTTACAACACAGGGATTGAGATAAGCTATTCTATATCAACCTCAAGTTATACCACAACAATTTTATAATGAAGGAATGACAAAATGTTCTCACCACATAATAGAGAATCTTAAGAAAAATAGCATAAAGAAAATAATAAATGGGTTCATGGACTAGCACTATTATCCTTTATTGATCTTTCAAAAGGAAACACACATACTTCTCCTTTTCTCTGTAAAAAAGCGTGAGAAATAAAAAGTCTCCTATTTTCCCTAGCCAAGCTAAAAATAGGAAAGAACCCCTTTACATTTGAAATGACTGCCTTTATAATCCTTCCCCTAATAACTAACTCATAACTACCCACTTCTAGACTTTATAAAATATTTAAAATAGTACAAAATCCTTTTAATGAGCATATATTTTTGACTCATTAAAAGAAATATTTTACAAACATTGATAAAATTAACTTTATAATAAAAATTGAGTCTTTATACAAACTTGATGGTCATTTGATTACCAAGACATTTTGTCAAATAGTTTGCATGTACCTGTTGTAGGTAGTGATTTATGAAGCAATTTGTCTAATAATTGAGATCATGACTCTTTCACTAATCATCCTTAACATTTTTATGTTACTTCCTTTTCTAAGTGTGTTTCCGCTTCCATCAAATATCTATATGTATAGTT
Organism: Cunninghamia lanceolata; assembly: GCA_027924645.1. Lineage (NCBI taxonomy): Eukaryota > Viridiplantae > Streptophyta > Pinopsida > Cupressales > Cupressaceae > Cunninghamia > Cunninghamia lanceolata. Next base: position 5,473,932 of record BSBN01000198.1, on the reverse strand, counting down.
GAAATCTTCCTTTTGGGATATATGGACTAGGAAGAAGATGAGATCCTCTAGAAACTCTATCCACTATAGAGTTCTTTCATCTCATATATGAGTAGCCAAGAGTTTAAGGTGGCCATTATTAAGTTTCAAATAACCTCTGTAGATCTAGGACTTCTCCCTACATTTCTCTCTTTGATCATCTCTCCTACAATTAAAATATTTCTTTTCTAAATCTCTTCTTTTGGGCAATGCAAGCATGACAACTAGTTAGGAATGTGAAATTTTCAAGATGGATTATCATCTTCCTCTCATACTAGCACTTGTTTTCTATCTAGGCATTCAAACTAACAACAAGTTTCATAAACAATCATTTCGAGCCTCATCAGTGTCCTTGAAAGTGCATTGGAATAGATGACCCCTCAACTATCATTAGACTATTCTATCATTCCTATAGCTAATATATATGTTTCCCCACATAATTGTACCTTTGATTAATAAATATCATCTTTCAAGTCCTTGTAATATGCTCACCATGATTTCAATCTATATATCATATCCTTCTAGAAGGGTTGAGTTGGAAGTGTTTGAGATCAATTACATCTATAAAAATTCATGAACTTGTGGGCCAATTAAGGTTATCATCCTCACTACTATTTGTTTCCTCACATTTTAGATTTTGACTAATTTCCTTGGATACCATAGAGGCTTCAACTCTACTACATATCATTATCTTTATCAATGTAGAATATTCATAAACACCACTCTTTTTAATTACATGTCATGGTATTAATTGATGTGAAAAATTCTTGGCTCTAATTATATTTATCGTTAATTTCATCATTTTAGAGAAAGACAAAATCTCTATGTCTAAGGCAGTGTGTTTTCACAAATTCTCATGTATTTTCCATGACACATATTCTACTCTTGTTGTTTGGCCAATACCTATATTTTAAGTTCCACTTTCTATATAGATGCATATATTCCATACATATTTGGATTCCTTTTCTCACAATTAATGATGGAAGATTTGCCTCTGCTTCTTTCTTAGGAAGTATTATTCTTCTTAAAAATCTTACATCACTATTTGGTAACTCCTTTTGTAAAAGAAACTTCAAATTGTTGTGTTCATGCTCATACTTCTTTATATTTGGGTCATCAATAGTAGAAGGATCAAGACACCTATGCTTCTAAAGAGATTTGGTTCAATGAGTTCTATTAGCAAAATGACCATTCATGGGAACACAAGTACTATACATGGGGTTTTTATGCTCTTACATATTTCTTTCCATGAAGAATTCCTATGACAACCATTGTGCCTTTAGTATTCATGTCAAGGTTTCAACAAGAATGACATTATGGACAATGCTCTTGCTCATCTTAGCATCCCTCAAACACTCCTCAATAGGCTTCATAATAAGCTCCTCAAACCTAACCCTTGTCTCACAATGTTTTCTTCATACTTAGAAATCTAGCAAATTAATTTGATAAGAAACTTACTACTTGTCATTTAACAGAATGAAATGCATTTCTTAGTATGAGAAGGATTATTTCAACTCCCAAAGGATTGATTATTTATCATGTAGATCTTGACCAGAGGTGTATATCTTCTCGCTAGATATGTTTTCCAAAATCTTCCTTCAGTAATTCAAGATCTTTGTCATCTTCTAGCTTGGTAGTTTCATACTTACCTTTTTTCCTATGGACCTTAGATTCTATCCTTGAGAAATTCTCTTATCTATTTTACTTTTTAAAAATCTTCAAATATTGGGGACTCATAAATTGAGATATAGCTTTTCAAAATATCTTTGAAGCATTCATCTTGCACATTGGTTTGAAGGCTCTTAATATTGTATCTAGTTTGAGAGCCTTTTTGTATCCTCTCTATTATGTCTTCTAGACTAGCCTTATAATATTCCAAAATATTCAATCATCTTTCAAAGTTTTCTATGGTCTCTTCCATGTCTTTCTTGGTTGATTTGAGTCAATCCAATAGATTTATTATTTGTACCATGTTTGTCTCTAGTTGTTTTTGACTCATTCTTTGAATGAGGAAATAATTAGTAATTGTGGTGTCCAAGGGCCCAAAAAAGTAACTGAAAATATTTTTATTATGTGTAAGATTAATTGAGTTAAAAATACTATTATCCATCCCTTTTATGAAGCTACAACTAGAACATATTTTTTATATCCCAGACTCTCTACACTTGACCCTGCATTTCTAGGATACACATGGCATCCCTCACTTTCTTGTCCTCTAGCTTCCTCCATAAGCATTTCCCCCACTTTGGAATTTAACTCTTGAATTTCATTCCCTTGAAGCCACGTGTTTAGATTTTTTTATATCAAGAAGCTCTTGTGATCTGGCTCTATCAGCAACCAAATGTTTAATTTTTTCTTCAAATGATCTATCAACCTTGGCCTTCTCTCTTATATAACATTCATATTTCTCCTTTACTTCGTACGAAGACAATAATAAGGATATTTAATGCATAAATCTTTGAATCTACCAAATGAATTTTTATATCCTACAATCATTGCATTCCATGTGATGACATTCCTTAAGGCATGTTAGGATTAAGTGGACATCAACCTTATAAATCCTATTTATTTAATTACTCTTAATATTGTTTGTAAATCATTCATAAGGGATAAAGTATTCACCTAGTAGTGATCTTGTTTCAGCTGCACTTTGGATCCTTGTACTTGATGGGGAGCTTTGGGGGGCTTTTCCCCCACTACTCTCATGAATCTAATGGTGGAGATTATGTTAAGGTTTTTTCCATAGAAGGAAACACTCTTTGAAGAGGATATTGTATTATGGCTATGTCTGTGTATTATAGGCACTACAGGATTGAAGACATAACAAAAGATTGTGAGTGTTGAATTGTAAACTCTATTGAAGTTTATACAAACAAGTGCATCTATTCTTGTGTGGAGTTTTTTTGAAAGGGTTTGTCAATGTAAATACCATGTTATGTGTTTAATCTTCTGATCCTTTGTTTCTTTGTGTCGATTTCATACCATCTCCATTTTAGTTCTACACAGTTAAATATCTATATAACAATTGTAATCAATTTTCTATTAATAGTTGCTTACCTTTATTTCTCACAAGCTATTCTACAAATAGTTTAAGTACCTTGTCTATGGTTCCACACTTTGCATTTAAGGTGACCAAAACATTTGAAACTATAATATCAGATATCCATATGTTGTTTTGGGGTTCCCCCATTGGCACGAGCTTAGAAGATGTCAACAAAGGTTATTGGTATTTGGCGAAAGCCCAATTAATAAATCCATCTTGTGCATATTTTGATCAAAGATTTTGATCTAGATATAGGTGGAGAGGATGTTAGAATTTGAAACTTACACTAAGACTTTCATTTGCTATGATAAATTCCTACACAATGTTTCAAAACTCCCATTTGTGAACACTCTGGGAGCATGCTAGCAATGGTAGTGGAATTTGGCCTCACACCTACATATTGTATTCACTCTAGAGTTTCTAAAGCCTATTCAATAGATACATTTTGTGCTTATCTCTCAATCATGGCAGCCAAAGTCTACATTTCTTTAGGCCTCACCTCTATTCTTTCACTCATCATTTAGGGAATGTAGGGAAACTTTATGATGAGTCAGAGTTTCAGGAGTTCCTTGATCTAATGAACTCTCTAAAAGGTTTAATGCATCCTAAAATATTTGAAAAGTTCATTGAAACATTAAAATGTCTATTGAGAATGTAAATACTAAATGGACATTTATTTGAATCAATATCAGGATTTTAAAGAAACCCAAACCTTTCGCACTTCTTTGAAATGTTCAAAATAACTTAAACTCTCTAACATTGCTTTGAAAACTTAGACATAGGCAATCGGAAAGGTGCACAAACTCATGATATTTCTAATTCAACAATACATAGGAAAGAAGTTGGTAGAATTTAGAGAATTCAAAACTATTTTCACTTCTTTGAAAATTTTAATGTTGCAATTAAAACACCAACAAAGTCTAGTTTATCTCTAAAATGACCAAAGAAAAGAGGGGGTTGGAGATTTTAAAACCTTTTAAACAAATGAAAGCTCTAATGATGAAGAAATTTTAATATTTCAAGATTCAATAAACTTTAAATCCTTTGACAAATAAATGTAATTTAGGCTATCTTTGAGTTTTTAAACTGGAGAAGTGCTACCAACATTTGCAAACATGGTTAAAAGAGGATAATTCATAAATTTGAATTTGTATAATATTTTCACTTGTAAATTGGCCACATTGTTAATAATAACCTCATAATATCCCATGTCAAATCATTTTTCTCCAAGATTTACCAAACTTTGGATTTAATTATTTTCATAAATTGCTAGCAAAATTTTATTATTTTAAAATTTCTAAAATGGAAAGGATTTTCATCTTGAAAAATTGGCACATCATGTTCAATGAATTCTAAATTTTCCTTGTAAGACAATTTCATTCTATCTCTTACTAATTTTTAGATTTCACTATTTCTGTAACTCACCACACTACTTAACTTCTTTGAGGGTTTCAGCTGAAACAATGAATGATTATCCTTCAAAATGGTGTACCTTTCCTTAGTTTTATGTAATAAACCCACATGAACTATATTAAATGTGACATTTCAAAGATGAGTGACTATGATGACTAATGTGAAAAACATGCAACATTATCATTTTGTGACTAAGAGCAACTTGATGCTTGACAACGATTAGGGTGTTTGAAACTAAGGGAAAATTGATAGAGATGTTCAACACATGGTGATTATTGTTGATTTGATGAAAATTTTAAAATTTTGTGGTGTCAAAATGAGGCTAAAAGTACATAAATTTATGACCTATTATAAATTTAAACCACCTATTGTAAACTTGCCTTTTATTGTCTTGTGACTACAAAATGATTTTAACTCCTGCAGACAACTTTAGGAATGTGTGCACACTAATTATTTAAAGCATAAATTAGTATGCATTTGCTCTTAGAAGAGATCAAGCATAATCCCAATTTAATGTTGAGTCAATCCATCACCTCCATCTGTAATTAAGTAGCATAGGTAGGGCTCACTCATTATTGAAATGTGGGTTTGCAAAAAAGTATGTGTATACAATTGATGTGATGCATCTCCACTAGTAATGTTTGTCATGTGATCACCCATTACTATCTAGCTGAAATTCAAAAATTGATGCATTTCAAATAAAATAGTATTATCTCATCCCATCTATAGGTTATAGTCACCATTGCACTAGCCATTTACCATTTGTACACTTACAAGTAGAAGTGGTATCCATTATAGCGTATAGAAGTTAATTGCATGCTATATTTGCATTTATATTAGCATAAAAATGAATGAATTTGCTTTCTATTTTATGTAAGGTTTTGTATGAATGTTATTTTTATAGGTGATAAACATTTTGTTGTTCTCTATGAACATGTGGGTAAAATGTTGGACACTATTATTAAATGCAATGATGCTTCATTTACTTGAGCCTATTCTAGTTGATAGTAAATACTTTCAACTAATGTATGGACATTGAAAGGTAAGTTCATGACACTTTGTATAACAATAGACTTCCATTAGACCATTGAAGTTTAGGGTAAATAGTGATGCTTTACTGAATCTCATTTGTAGGTTATAGTCACCATTGCACTCACAAGTAGAAGAAATATTCTTTTATCTTGTATATGTTGATTACATAGTATGCTTGCATTTGTTTATCATAAAAATGAATGAATTTATTTCTCATTTTATGTAGGGTTTTGAAAGATAGTTGGGTTTTTGTAGGTGATAACCATTTGTTTTCTATTATCTATGAATAGGTGTGATAAATTTTGGATTCCATTATTAAATACGTAGAATCTTGAATTCCATTATTAAACATATCTAACCTTTATTTACTTGATCTTGTTCTAGTTAATAGTTGGTATCTTTAAACCATCTATGAACCTTGAATAATATGTTTATGACACTTTGTATGACCATGTACTTCCATTAGATCATTGAAGTTTAGGGCAAATGATGAACAAAGAATCACCATTTAGGGTTTTGATTTTTGAAGCCCTATTTTGAATTATTGATGAGGGTTTCATTACTATTCACAAACTACTACTACCACTAATGCTTTGATCCAACCAATATGGCCATGTCTCTACAAGAATTTCATAAATATTCCTAGAAAAAATACACCAAACTTTTAATCTACTGTCCTAATCTAGTAAAAGAAATATTAATCTAGGACATCCATTATTTTGAAAAGAGTAGTAATTTATAACCATGATAAGCTAGCCAGAAAACACATAATAATATCATCGACATATTATTTAATTTTGTCCAACGATATGAAAATAAGTTGATATTAATGTTCAATTATGGTAAGGGTTTTATGATCCATTATTCTCAAGTCATTTGGAGTCATAACCTAGTACACGATTATTTAAACTAGAACAACTGAGCTTGAATCTAGACAACATAGGCACATTTTAATGTTTGTACAAAGATTTGATAATAAGCTTAAATTAAAGTCCAAGGGCTTGCTCCATATGTTTGAACAATGACATGCAACACTTGTGAGGGAATACTTCTTAATATCTATTTATTTTTCTTAAAATGTAAAATAGTATAATTTTAGCTTAAAATAATAGATAAGCTTAATTTATAATATTTTACATTTTTTCTTCCATCATTTCCTCAATCACTTGATTCATTAAATGTGTCCCTCAATTACTTGTATCCAAAATAGTAACCAAATCTAAATCATAATGTTCTAATAATGAAATTCTCCCTATTGTTTGATGTATTCTATTAGAAAAACCTTATACCCATCTTTGAAACATTTGATGCAACAATAATTGATCTAACTTTGGATACTCTTTCTTGTAGATGTCTTAGTTTTTTAGAAGGACCATATCTTGTCTTCTCAGAAGCTTTAATAGAATTTGGGTTCTTGTAGTATACTATGATGAAGTAATTCTAGGGTTTCACATTGTACAATTTAGATATATGTAATTTACAAGCATTAAGTATTGTAGGATTATTGAACTCCCACTGGATTATGTATAAGATGTTTGAAATAGGTCACTATTGTGGTTGGAGGTGATATGTACACTCTATATACCTTATGATTTGTTAAATTAGTTATTGTTACCAATTTTTCTCTACAACTCAAATTGGTAGAGCTGGAGTGCATCCAGTTCATTTTTTATGAGAAAGTTTTAACATTTGCCTATTATCTTGTTTTGGATAGTTGGAGTGCTTGAAAGATTCAGTTATGATGCATTGTCATGATAGAGAAAAAGGATTTAGTGAATCATTCATTGCATTGTAGATTTTATCTTGAGAGATAAGTTGTTTCATTTCATTACAATGATTATTCAATTTTACAAATGAGATACATAATGGAATAAGCATTGCTTTGAATGAAAACATAGTAGATCAAGTATCCCACACAAGCTGTGGGAATATATGAATCAATAGATAACATAGAGTATACCATGCATATGAAAACACTGAAGAAAAGAAGTAAACAAGATAGAGCATATCTATCATTACCTGTTCGGGATCTTGGCTGAGTTGATTCTTGTTGCAACTGCTAATTTTCTCTCAACCCTTGATGAACCAGTAGGAGAAAGAGAGGATTTTGTTAGAGCTCAAGATATGGAATATCCTATGAACTTCATTAGGTAGAAACATAATACGTTCTCTGCGATATATTGAATCAGATTCAAATCATCCATGGAAAAGAGAGACTAAAAATGAAATGATCATTGAGCTTCAATGTTTTAAACTAACATGTTTGTTGCATGTGTAGGTATAGAAGAAGTTATGTTTTTATTCATAAGACTATTTCAACATGTGGTGTAAAGTGGGCTCCCACAAGGGTTGAGCCCAACATGCTGCCCTTGATTCTTAAGAGGGGATGGAATACAAGTACACATATGGAAATCAAGACATATTCTACTATTGCATTAAACAAGTGAAAGAGCTTCGAGCTCATCACCCGTCCATGACTATCAATTCAAACATGATGAAGTGAGAGTCATAAGTGAGTATTGAGCTCATTCAAGACAACTCAATAATGTCTAGAACATGGAAAAGACAATGACAGAATGTAGCCTCCAAGGCATCATGGATTATAGGTACAATTACAACATTTGTATGTCAAGCATAGTTGCAAATGAACAACATCATTCAATGATGTATAAATATTTTAATCATAGCATCAAGAATGAATATCATTTTATGCATGATTGAACAAACTAAAGAGTACAGATGGACAACCACATGATATTCATGATCAGTTGATAAAACATTAAAGATGATAGTTATAGATTGTACACAAGAGCTTCCACCATTTATTATAATTTGTAAGTGCATTTGATGTAATGCAATGGAGATAGACTGCAATTGTATATCAAATGTTACATGTTGAATACAAACATGTCATGTATGTTCAAAGATCAAATTAAGTACCAGAGACATTAAAATCTACTTCATTTAAATAGTGGTAGAAGTGAAGTTTCAATGTCCATATTCATATACAGGGGGTATATAAGAGTACATCATCAAACCAGTTGCAGCAATATACCATGTAACATGCCATTTTATAGATCAAGTTTGATTTGTTCAAGTAAATGCAGGGAAGGAGTAAAAAGTGTCACATCCATCAAATGGATCATCTAAGAGGAATAGTTGTATGAATATCAAAAATACATTTTACAATTTTGGTTACAGAAAAATGCAAGAAAAGAGAGCATGTATTTTTAGCAGATACATTTCATCATGGTAATAATGGAATCTGAATATATATATATATACAGCTACAGGATAACTATAAAAGGAATCAAGAACATTTATATGTTTATCTTGTAGTGGACATCATAAGTCTATATGCTACCATATCATAGAAAGAGAGCACATACAGGTGAAATGAGAGAGTATGAGTTTATTTTTTCATATACAAAAAGTGAAAAACTCAGTTCGTGTGCCAAAGATTTGAGTTCTTTTTACAAACCCTTATCTTATTTTTGCATATACAGTTTCATACAGAGCCATGGCCTGTCACAATGTCTATATGAGGATTTTTCTCTTGTAAGTCAAACCCATTTGGGATTTTAAGTTTAAAAGGCAGATACCGAGAAAAATCAAGGGTTTTGAGTTCATTGAAGGAAAACAATATTCAGAGGTAATGATGAAATGTTCCTGATACAGCCATAATGTAGCCGCAGTTTGAGTGTGCTTCTTCTCTATATTATAAGAGTCCATTTTTGGTTCGAGCAGATCTATCAAAAATCAAAGAAAAATAAAAAAAATTGAACTCATTTCATTCCCAAAAATGCTCAGAATATCCCAGTCACAGCCTATGATAAAGGAAGCCTTTGTTTTGAAAGAAGTTGCAGACATAGAAAGAAAAATGTAAGCTTTCAAACTCATGAATGCCATAGAGATAAGTGAACATACAATTGATAATCATGGCCTACAAAGGGTTCATTTTTTTTACAGATGTAAAAGAAATAATATCATAAATAAAGAGAAAGTTACCTTATTGCTAAGCAGAGATATATGTTTAAAGCCACGGGTTTTTACCCATTTTTTGTCATCGAACTAGATCAGAAACACCATTTAGGGCGGTTCAAATAGGAAAATGATAACCAGAGTAAATAGAGAACAAATGCATCAAGAAAGCAATCACAACCGCGACCAGAGGAGCGAAAGACCAGAGGAAACTATGATAAATGAAAGAAATGGATACACAAAGTCATAGGGAGCCTTTACCTTTTATTTCATGTTGAGATCTTCGGAGAAATCATGCTCAAATACAGTAAAATTAAAGAGTTATAGCTTCAAACCCTAACCCTATGGCGGCTGGAGTAGAGAGCCTTCATCGAAAAATTGCAAGTCAAAATGAGCCCTAGAAAGTAGGGCGAATGTTGTTTTGTGATTAGGGTTTACATGTTACCCTAAGTTCGATGGGCATTTTTATCACATTGAGTTTATGTTTCATTGCCCAAACTAATACCCATCATGGTATCTTGTCCATCCTTATGCCTAAGTCTCAAGACTTAAGATGGTGTTGAAAACCATAGGAAACCATAGGTCCTTTTGCATATGTTAAGGATTGATGCCTTAGAAAACCTTTCAGTCTCCCTGAAGAAGAATACACATATGTCAAAATGCCTTAGAGCTATTTGGTCATGTTGCATATCCATTCCTATAAAACTCATTTAAGTCCCTTTCAAGATAGGTCATATGCCTTAGTTCAATTTGCAAGTCATTTGAAATATGAGTCATGCCATATGCCCTTAGGAATATTTTGGAGGCCACATAGAAAACAAGCCTTCATAGGATTTATTTTTTTGCAAATCATTTGAGATACCTATTATCACCTAGATTTGCACCCTTGCTGAGTTTGTAAAAACTTGGTGATCTGGAGAAACATGGGAATGATCTCGAAGTGTGGGACCTTATGAATTAAGATCAGACCTCCAGAGGAAGCCGGCCTTCTCCGGAGGTCTGATCTTAGTTCACAAGGTCCCACACTTCGAGATCATTCCTATGTTTCTCCAGATCGCCAAGTTTTTACAAAATCAGCAAGGGTGCAAATCTAGGTGATAACAGTTTTGGCATGCCTGGTGGGACCAGTTTGATTAACTTCTCATCAAAGTACTAAGAGATTTGGTGTTTCTCCTAGTATTACTAGCCTTCAGGGCAATCTCTTCAACACCATGGTGACTCTACTGAACAAACCTAGTAGTGAAAGTAGCCCAAGCACCTAAAATTTTATAAAAGAACATGATTTTGGTGGTTTTCCTGGTCTATTTCAGCTTCCAAAAGCATCTCAATCACCTGGCGACTCCCTCTCTAGTATGTATCCAATTTATCTTTGGTTGTAGACCTATTTTGCTCTAATTCTGACATTTTTATGATTATCCAGCATTTAGATGCTATAAAATGTCAAAATTTTACGGGAATCATGGCTATTCCCCTACCCCTAATCCAAATATAGGCTATTGGCCCCCATATCAGCAATATCAGGCCCCAAATGCCTCTAAATTTATGCCAAACAACTCTTTGCCTCATTATGATCAGCATTACCAGTAGGAGCATTTTCAAACCACTCTTGCTTATCCGTATTTGTAGCCTTTTCATTCCTATAGTCAGCCTTGTGAAACCCATTCTACTCTACATCAAATGTGCAAGCTCCCTAGTCAGTCCCAAAATGATGTTGATTTGGGTAGCATTCAAAGTTTGTTACTAGATTTCCAAAGGCAAATTTCAGAAATAGTAAGAGGAAGCTAGCCTTCTTTGGAGGTCTGATCTCAGTTCGCAAGGTCCCACACTTCGAGATCATTCCCATGTTTCTTTAGATTGCCAAGTTTTTATAAACTCAGCAAGGGTGCAAATCTGGGTGATAACAATACCTTCACAATTTTAAGATTTTTTTTTATAGAAAAATCAAATATTCCTAAGATGTGATATACTTGGTGAAATTAAAGCCTTGTAATTTTTTGCAAAAATTGAATGCAGATAAATTAGGAATTAAAACTGCAACCATTGTAAAATGATATTTAAAGTAATGTGTCTATAAATTGCTTTCAAATATTCATTATTTATGTAGTTAAAACAAAATAAAGAAAACAATATCTTCCTATTTGATTTTGCTTTCTTTTAGGCAGATATGGACATAAATGGAGTCTTATTGGCAGATAAAGCTTTTTTTTTCTGGTGGGACCACCTTGGAGGGCTATTTGGCAGTTTCCTTCTTCTGTTTGGGAGATAGTTTGGCACAATTTTTGAAACTTTTTTATGGGGCTCAAAAATGGATCAGTATAACTATTTTTAGGATCTTTTTCCCATCTTTTCCAAAAAGATCATTTTGCAAGCATATATTGGAGAAAGCTAGCTCTTTCTCAAGGTAGTTGATATCATTGTTTCTTCTCTCTTGAGCACAAGTAGGGAGTTTGTAAACAGACTTTGACTCAGTTTTAGATTTTCTTGTACTCCTTCTAGTTCAATATAGAAGATATTTCCTATTTCATCCTTTTTGCTTCATATTTGTAGTTTTTGATCTGATGTTTCATTGTGACTAATACAATGTCCTTTGTTATGTCTCATTACTATAAAACTGTATGCATATAATTCATATGATCCTGGTTATATGCTGTGTTCAGATTGAACCTTCATATAAATTATTTTTGAATCGTATGTTCTAGGTGAGGTTGTGAAATATTATGTTTGAAGGGTTATTTATGGGTGAAAGTGTTCAGATAGTTTAAACTTTAGATGTATTATCTATTAGAATTTATGTTCCATTTTAGTTGATCCTCTTAGCCTTTTCCTCAGCAAAACATTTAGATTAGAAAAAAGCATCAGGAGAACCAGCTCACTCTAGAGGTTCACTCCAAGTTTAGGCAACTCATAGGCCTAGGAGTATTCCCATGTGTCAATAGATAGCTAAGTTGATAGATTAGCATAGGGTGCATATTTGATTGATAACAATTTTTGGCACGCCTGGTTAGACAAAGTTGGACTATTTTAGTCCAAAGTTTGATTATTCATCACTGATATTTGGTGTGTATGTCAGTGATCTCTGCCTTTGGAGGCAAGAAAACAACATATCTAGTGACTCTGAGCTCAAATTCACTAGTTTCGGTATGATCAAGTGCTGGTATGTTATGAAAATCATCTATTCATTCCATTTTCTAGCTTTCATATGAGTAAAAATGTTGAATTTTCATAGCCAACATGTATACCCACCCCCATACTATGAAAATACCACTTATTCATCTCCATATCAGACCAATTATGCTACAGTTTCTAATTCCATGGTTTTTCAAAATCAGCATGCCCAACATAATTACCACCCACCCACTCCCACCCAATCTCCCAATCAGCCAAAACAGTATGAAATGATGGAGCTTAAAGACATGATTAAAGATACTTTGATAGACTTCAACAAGCAGTTAGAGGAGATTAAAAGGCAACTTGAGTATAATCAAAAACAGGAAGAGATGGCTTATCAAACCAACCTTCATGAGCAAGAGCTAGAAGCTCAAAAAGATAATTTGAGGAGAATCTAACTCAATAGCTAGCTGTAAAAGAGGAGCAGACGAGAGTTTTGTTTGCTCGAACACATAGGCATCAAGTTCAAGCAGCTCCTATCATTCCAAATCAGCTTATTCAGGGAGAGGTTCATAAGTATAAATTTTTGAGTTTTAGATAGAATGAGCCTCTTAATGTTCCTAAAGTAGCGATTCTAAGCTTTAGGAAGAATAAAGTTCTTGATCCCTCAAGCTAGACTCTTAAGCTTAAAATACCTAGTTTCAGAATCCCTTGCCCCTTACAAGTTGAGGAGAATAATCATATTCAACCCAGTATTGTTGTAGATCAACCCCTTGAGCAACTTTTTTTCTCACAAGAAATTCAAGAAGCTCCGCAAGTTTCTCCACCTGAGGAATCCAATGATGAATCCTTTGATTAGAATACCTTTCTTTACATCAAGGACCTTAGAAGGGTAAATCCACTGGATTTAGCTCTGGAGGTTTACCATTTGCAGCAGTAGAAGATCGAACAAGAAAAGACTCCTCATGATGAAGCTACCAATGTTTACTCTAATGAGCTTCCTTGTTTTGTAGAAGATGATAATTTTTTTTTTCAGAAGATCAACTAGTGCAAGAGGGTAATCCACATGGAAAGGTTGCTACCGTTTGTGCTGCATCCCCAGCTGAATATGAGCACAATTCATGAGTAGAGGAAGTTGATTCAAACTTGACCCTGAATCCTTTGCATTTTGATTCCTTTGACAAGTTTTCTAATACTTTTTATAAGATGAATCAAAGCAGGATACAGAGATTGGAAGGAGAAAGTCTCCTATTGCAAAGACACATTGTCCAAGTTTCGACAGAAAATACACAAGATAAAGAAGAGGATTTGGTCTCTTTGTCTGACCAGCTACCTAGTTTTATTGAGCTAGATGAGGAAAGCATGCTCATACCAAGGGTAGCAGTTTCAGAGTAGCATGAGGATCCTCAACAATCTGGTGAGTTACTGATTGAAGCTGAGTAATCTAAGAAGGAGGTCTTGGATCAAGTGGAAGAGCATGAAGATAAGCCTACCATGGAACTTACACAGCTAGCTAAGAACTGTTATGAGGTAAAAAATGGTCCTCTTTCATCAAAAATCCAAGAGGAATGTGAAGAAGACATATTTTAGGATGACCTTGAGATTTTTGTTGCAAATTTAGATGTCAAATAGTCATCTTTTGGGGGGGAATGTGTGGAACAATAGGTTGAAGAGGTAAAAGGGGTATTGAAACAAAGGTTTTGGTTGATTCATTTGAAGAAATTGCTTTGTTTGTTAGTATTGATGAAGAAAATGCATATGAACTAACAAAGTTATCAAGTTCCGAGCAGCAAAGTGATGAAAGCCATTCAGACAAAGGACTGATTCATGAGAAAATAAATGAGGACAAACTGGTTGTCAAGGATCACAAGATTGAAGGCATGATTCAACCAAAGCAAGAAGTAGTTGTGGTTGAGGAGGCAACCGATAAGAGTGAAACTAGTAATAAAAGTTTAGGCTACATCCTTTCAAGAGCATGCTCCATTACAGATTTAGCCAATAAAGTGACCAACAAGTTGCAAAGGATTTTTAGTGCCCCTAAGAATGAGATTGTAGTTGAGGAACAATAGATCAAACTCGCCCATTCATGCCAAACTAGAGGTATGTTTGAACAGAATCAAGGGATTCAAACCTTTGGTTGTAATATTCAGGTTGCAGTACAATAATTTATAAGGTGTGTTTTTTTTTTTCACTCCTTATTGCCAGTTTGTAAGCATGAGAGGCATTCTTGGTTGGTTAGGAGGGGGAGTTATTTCATCCAATCAGTGAATGGTTTTGTTTGACCATCTTCTTTGGCTGGTTAGAGTAGGTTAGAGTTAGTATTTTCAGTTAATAAGTGCTTCATGCACATTTCCTTTCAGTAATTTTTGTTTCCCTAAGTGTTGTTGCAAATGATTTTTGGCCACCAGGGCCTTTTAGCTTGCTTTCAGTTTGGTTTAGTTTAGTTTCTGCTACTATTTGGAGTAGTTTGAAGTGCTAAGTTTTAGTTTTCTGAGTTTGAGAAGAGCATAGTATGAATCCATGCTCAATGGATAGTAAAGGCAACTGGACCTAATGCTTAGCAGAAAAGCATGTAGTAGAAGTCACCAGAAATATTACCAATCTTTCTCTACAACTCAAATTGGTAGATCTGGAGTGCATTCAGTTCATTTTAGATGAGAAAGTTCTAATATTTGCCTGTTATCTTGTTTTCTATAGTTGGAGTGCTTGAAACATTCAGTTATGATGCATTGTTATAACAGAGAAAAAATGATTCAGTTAATCATTCATTGCATTGTAGATTTTTTCTTGAGAGATAAGTTGTTTCATTTCATTACAATGATTATTCAATTTTACAAATGATATACATAATGGAATAAGCATTGCATTGAATGAAAACATAGTAGATCAAGTGTCCCACACAAGCCATGGGAATAGTTGGATCAATAGATAACAGAGAGTATACTATGCAAATGAAAAGACTAAAGAAAAGAAGTAAATAGGATAAAGTATATCTGTCATTGCCTGTTTAGGATCTTGGTTGAGTTGATTCTTGTTGTCACTGCTTCTTTTCTCTCGACCCTTCATGAACTTACAAGAGAAAGAGAGGATTTTGTTAGAGGTCAAGATATGGAATATCCCATGAACTTCATCAGGCAGAAACATAATACGCTATCTACGATATATTGAATAAAATACAAATCATCCATGGCCAAGAGAGACTAAAAATGAAATGATCATTGAGCTTCAATATTTTTAACTAACATGTTTGTTTCATGTGCAAGTATAGAAGTTATGTTGCTATTCTAAAGACTATTTCATCATGTGGTGTAAAGTGGGCTCCCACAAGGGTTAAGCCCAGCATGCTGTCCCTAATTCTTAGGAGGGGATGGAATACAAGTACACATATGGAAATCAAGACATATTCTGCTATTGTATTAACCAAGTGAAAGAGCTTCAAGCTCATTACCCATCCATGACTATCAATTCAAACATGATGAAGTGAGAGTCATAAGTGAGTATTGAGTTCATTCAAGGCAACTCAATAATGTCTAGAACAGGGAAAAGATAGTGATAGAATGCAACCTCCAAGGCATCGGGGATTACAGGTACAATTACAACATTTGTATGTCAAGCATAGTTGCAAATGAACAACATCATTCAATGTTGTATAAATGTTTTAATCATGGCATGATAATAGTATCAAGAATGAATATCATTTTATGCATGATTGAACAAACTAAAGAGTGCAGATGGAAAACCACATGATATTCATGATCAGCTGATAAAACAATCAAGATGATAGTTGCAAATTGTACACAGGAGCTTCCACCATTTAATATAATTTGTAAGGGCATTTGATGTAATGCAATGGATATAGACTGCAATTGTATTTCAGATGTTACAGGATGAATACAAACATGTCATGTATGTTCAGAGATTAAATTAAGTACTAGAGACATCAAAATGTACTTCATTTAAATAGTGGTAGAAGTGAAGTTTCAATGTCCATGTTTATATACAGGGGGTATAGAAGAGTACATCATCAAAGTAGTTGTAACAATATACCAAGTAACATGCCATTTTATAGATCAAGTTTGATTTGTTCAAGTAATTGTAGGGAAGGAGTAAAAAGTGTCACATCCATCAAATGGATCATCTCAGAGGAGTAATTGTATGAATATCAAAAATATATTTTGCAATTTTTGTTATAGAAAGATGTAAGAAAAGAGAACAACATGTATTCTTAGCTGATACATTTCATCATGGTAAAATGGAATCTCAATATATATATATTCAGCTACAGGATAGCTATAGAAGGAATCAAGTGCATTTATATGTTTATCTTTTAGTAGACATCATAAGTCCATATACTGCCATATCACAGAAAGAGAGCACATACAAGTGAAATGAGAGAGTATGGGTTTGTTTTTGTATATATAGAAAGTGAAAAACTCAGTTTGTGTGCCAATGATTTGAGTTCTTTTTACAAACCCTTATCTTATTTTTGCATATACTGTTTCATACAAAGCCATGGCCTGTCACAATGTTTGTATGAGGATTTTTCTCTTCTAAGTCAAATCCATTCGGGATTTTAAGTTTAAATGGTAGATATAAAGAAAAATCAAGGGTTTTGAGTTCATGCAAACAAAAAAAACTCAGAGGTAATGATGAAATGTTCCAGATATAGCCATGATGCAGCCACGGTCTGAGTGTGCTTCTTCTCTATATTATAAGAGCCCATTTTTGGTTCAAGTAGATCTATCAGAAATGAAAGAAAAATAATTGTTTTTTTGATTTCATTTCATGTTCCTAAAAATGCTCAGAATATCCCAGTCATTGCTTGTGATAAAGGAAGCCTTTCTTTTAAAGGAAGTTGCAGAGATAGAAAGAAAAAATGTAAGGTTTCAAACTCATGAATGCCATAGAGATAAGCGAACATACAGTTGATAATCATGGTGTTCAAAGTCTACAGAGGGTTCTTTTTTTTACAGATGTAAAAGAAACAATACCATAAATAAAGAGAAAGTTACCTTATTGCTGAGCAAAGATATATGTTTAAAGCCACAGGTTTTTTAGCCATTTTTTGCCATCAAACCAACTCAGAAACACCATTCATGGTGGCTCGAACAAGAAAATGATAACTAGAGTAAATAGAGAACAAAAACATTAGGAAAGCACTCACAGCCATGATCAGAAGAGTGAAAGACTAGAGGAAACTATGATAAATGAAAGAAATGGATACACAATGTCATAGGGAGTCTTTACCTTTTATTTCCTATTGAGATCATCAGAGAAATCATTCTCAGATATGGTAAAATTGAGGAGTTGTAGCTTCAAACCCTAACCCTATGGCGGCTGGAGAAGAGAGCCTTCATTAAAAAATTGCAAGTCAAAATGAGCCCAAGAAAGTAGGGCAAATGTTGTTTTGTGATTAGGGTTTACATCTTGCACTAAGTTTGATGGGCATTTTTATCACATTGAGTTTATTTTTCATTCCCTAAACTAATACCCATCGTGGTATCTTGTCCATCCTTATGCCTAAGTCTCCAGACTTAAGATGGTGTCAAAAAACATAGGAAACCATAGGTCCTTTTGCATATGTTAAGGCTTGATGCTGCTTTAAAAACACTTTCAGTCTCCTTGAAGGAGAATATACATATGTCAAAATGTCTTAGAGCTATTTGGTCATGTTGCATATCCATTCCTATAAAACTTATTTAAGTCCCTTTGGAGATAGGTCATATACCTTAGTGCAATTTGCAAGTCATTTGAAATATGAGTCATGCCATATGCCCTTAGGAATATTTTGTAGGCCACATAGAAAACAAGCCTTCATAGGATTTTATTTTTTGCAAATCGTTTGAGATACCTTCATAATTTTTATGATTTTTTTTATAGAAAAATCAAAATATTCCTAAGATGTGATATACTTGGTAAAATTAAGGCCTTGTAATTTTTTGCAAAAATTGAATGGAGATAAATCAAGAATTAACACTACAACCATTGTAAAATGATATTTAAAGAAATGTGTCTATAAATTGCTTTCATATATCCATTATTTATGTAGTTAAAACAAAATAAAGTAAACAATATCTTCCTTTTTGCGTTTCTTTCTTTTAGGCAAATATGGACAAAAATGGAGTCTTATTGGGTAGATAAAACATTTTTTTTTGGTGGGACCACCTTGGAGGGCTTTTTTGCAGTTTCCTTCTTCAATTTGGGAGACATTTTGGCATAGTTTTTGAGGCTTTTTTATGGAGCTCAAAAATGGATTAGTATAACTAATTTTAGGAGCTTTTCCTTATCTTTTCCAGAGAGATCATTCTGTAGGCATATATTGGAGAAAGCTAGCTCTTTCTCAAGGTAGTTGATATCATTGTTTCTTCTCTCTTGAGCACAGGCAGGGAGTTTGTAAACAAAATTTGACTTAGTTTTAGATTTTCTTCTACTCCTTCTAGTTCAATATAGCAGATCTTTCCTATTTCATCCTTTTGGCTTCATATTTGCATCTTTTGATTTGATGTTTCATTGTGACCAATACTATGTCCTTTGTTATGTCTCATTATTGTAAAACTATATGCAGATAATTCATATGATCCTTGTTATATGTTGTGTTCAGATTGAACCTTCATATAAATTATTTTTGAATCATATGTTCTAGGTGAGGTTGTGAAAGATTATGTTTGAATGGCTATTTCTGGGTGAAAGTGTTCAAATAGATTAAACTTTAGAGGTATTATCTGTTAGAATTTAAGTTCCATTTCAGTTCTTCCTCTCACCCTTTTCCTCAACAAAACATTTAGATTAGAAAAAATCATCAGGAGAACTAGCTCACTCTGGTGGTTCACTCCAAGTTTAGGCAACCCACAGGCCTAGGAGTGTTCCCATGTGTCAACAGATAGCTAAGTTGATAGCTTAGGATAGGGTACATATCTGATTGATAATAGTTATGTGTACACTCTTTATACATTATGATTTTCATTGTGAACCTTTCATTACTCTTAGGCCACACAAAAGTATTCAGAAAGCTCCAATTCAAGAAAAGGAATTCCTTAAACATACATATAATAATATGCAATATCATAGTAATACATGTATATAGTAATAAATGGTAATCTACAATAATAGAGTACTACCAAAGAGTACATTATAGAGTACTATCAAAGAATACAATATAGAGTACTATCAAATATTATAATATAGAGCACTATGAAAGAGTAATTTACTATAGACTACTATAAAAGATACAATAATACACCGAAATAATGTACTATTTTACTACATTCAATTGGGGGATAGAGGGTATGCTATCCATAAAAGAGGATTTTGTTTCACCAAAATTTCTTATTTACTTCTAGCCAACAAAATCCTTTTAATCATTTAAATTAAATTAACATGTTACAAGTTTAAATTAATCAGTCAATAAATAAGCATGGAAGAATATATGTGAACGGAAATACTTATTGTTCTTTTGTATTAGGGTTTGGGCCATGTGTTGTGATGTTCACAACACGCCCCATTATGCTCCTTAGCAAAATGGGGACCCCTGCTGATGTTTTGCTTTTTGCTTTTGCTTGTGTTTGTCTGCTTTCTGGCGGTTTGGTAAAAATGAAGGTCAGGTGCATCATCATCATGATATTGGATGAGGTAGGTCATCATCATGAGGTCAGTTTGTCAAAGTTCATATTTTGTTTCTGTGACCTCATATTTAGAAAGAGCTTGAAATTCCATGCAGGTTTGCCTTTTACTTCACTTGAAAATTCGTCCATATGTGAAAGTTATGCACGGTCAAAGTTTTGGTCAAACCTGATAATCACAAGTGATCATCATATTTTTTCATGTTGACAAGGTCATCATGATCATGGTCTATTACCCGATAAAAATCATGCAGTCGCAATATCCGGACGTCAATCTTAGGTGGTAGTGCCCTTCACCCGTCAAAAGGCCTTATGCGCATCGTGAGCATCATGATTTTTAGGGGGTCAGTTAGGTTTTGCTGTATGAAGAACATCATCATCATCATATTTGAAACGCCCCCCCCGATAATATCCTGAGGTTCAAATATCATGATGACGTCAACTTTAAGTCACGGTAAGTTTCCCCTGTCGAGCGGTCTTTCGCATCACGAGCATCATGATATTTTTGCATCGCCTGATCTTATAATATCATGCTGATAATATAAGATCACCCTGACTTAGAAAATCCACCATCGGCATATTTGCATGCGCATGTTCAAATCCTATCGAAAGGTCATCATCCTGATATTTGCTGAAGTTCGCTAAGATGATGATGATGACTTCATATCCTCCTGATCTCCTTTTGCATGATCATGATCATCATCCTGATCTTTCACAAGAGGGTCATTCGTTGAAATTCGCTAAGTGATGGAGACATCATCATGATATTCGATAAGGAGGATCATCATATTCATATCCTCCTGATCTCCTTTTGCAATATCATGATGATCACCCTATCTATTAAGAAGAAGGCGATATTCCATTCCTCAACAGCATGATCATATTTTACAATATCACCCTAGCGCAAATATCATGATGACTTCAACTCATCCTTATGCTCCGAAGACGAATATGATGATGACATCATCATGATAATTCGATGAGGATGATCATCATTTTTTTTATCCTATCCTGTTGTCAAGATCATCATGATCTTGTTTGTCCACCTGATATTTCGTAAAGTCCTCCTGCCGATGCAGTAAGACCTTTTGAAAATATCCTGATGATCCTCATCATCCTGATTTCCCTTCGGCAGGATATTTTCCAAAACATGATCCGGTTAGTGAAATATCATGATGACGTCATGTTCTAAGTTTAACGAAAGCTCCGGATATCATGATGACGTCATCCCGATCTGATAAACAAAGAAGCAAATATCCTGATGATCATCATCATCCTGATCTTTCGAGAGGGTTGCCTTGGCCGCAAAGGGGTCGTATTACATTCATCATCCTGATCATGCTCCTTAGGTGACCCGATATCACAATTATCCCCTGATCTTAACTGAACATGATGATGACGTCATTTTTTGCACTTTAATGAAGCCTGAATATGACGATGATGTCACCATCATCTTCCTTTCCTCAGCAGCAGGATTATATTCCATATCCTCCTTTCTCCTTCAACATGAAGATGATGATGATGTTATTCCTTTCCCTGATATACAAGAGCGAAACATCCTGATGACGTCATCTGGACCTTCGGAAGGGAGTGCATCATATTTCCAGAATATCATGATGATGAAGTGAATATCGACCAACATGTTTTTTTGACACGCCGATAGCAATAGTCATGCCGATGGGTGGGAAATGAGGCGGTGGAATTTTAATGTGTTTTTTTGGCGCCTGTGGCATTTTCCCAGTCAGCGATAGTTGACCCGATGAATTTTGAGCAGTCTGAACGCGTTTTGGGCGCGTTTGAGGAGTATTCTAGATCCGATCTCTGCGATTTTGCGCAGTCACCTGGATTTAAACAGTTATTTTAATTTCATGCTGTTTATGTGATAAATGTAATACTTATTGCTTGTCTTGTCTCGCAGGCTTGCAGTTGAGGAAGCAGCTGGAAAGTCAACACAGTGACCTCATGGAGGAAGGAAATCTGATCTCAGGAGCAGGAAGATAGGGATGAAGTGCGAAAAAGTCAAGGCCATTCAAGTGAAGGACAGAGTTGTAGCTGAAGGTATTACTGCAACAGACAAACAGAAGTTATTACCCATCTACCGGAACTTCTCAGAAGGGGCAATATTTCGCCCAGATTTGACATTGCTCAGAGATATTTTTGAGAACTGGTTCACCTGTATTTATTGCTATAACCAAGGGTTTGAACCAGGGGTTCAGTTAGGTTTTTGCTATAGTGAGGACCATCAGAATGTCTTTATATTGTGCCTCTCTACACTGTAATACTTTACAACAGGGATTTTAGGAAAGCAACAAGGGTTACAACATATATTTTCTTTTAGGAACATACAGCAAGTTAGCATAGTTTAGAGGTAGAAGAAGGAGGTCGCCTATTTGTCTGCAGTAAGGTGCGCGTGGAATGTCTGGCTGCCTTACTGTATCTGTAAAGCTTGTAAGTTCTCTATAGTATGATCAATGAAACTAAGAGTCATTCCTACATTGTAAATCATGTATGACTATTCGTTTCTAATACAATAGAATCTGGAGTTCTGCATCTATCTTCTGAGTGTTCTCCTGCCCTTCTTTGTGTTTTGAAATATTTTCTTTGAGAGCTTGCAATTTTAAATGTATGTTTGTGAAAATGCTCAGAACTTACATTTAAGGTTTTTACTGTGGATTTGATCAAATTACTGTGGTATTTACATAGTGCATAACAGAAACAATTAGATCCTTCGGTAGATTAAATGAGGTATAGAGTAGATCTTTCTAACTTTTCCCAACCCACCTGAAATATTTAGCTGAAAACGTAGAAATCTAAAGGAAGTTGTCTCAAATTTGAAGAAGCATGTATAACAGAGCTATAAGTAGACAGTTTTCATAAATAGATAAAGAAGAGAGCTGCAAAAAATTCAAGAAAACCATCTAAAACTTGCAGCCCGGTAACACTCGTATGCAAATGAACAGAATACTTGTTGAAATCTATGACCTTTTTGCATATTCTTAGTCCAGTAAGCCACCAAACAAACTTAAACTACGTAAGGCCCCTTGAACATTACAGCTTCACATTGACCAACATAGTTTAGTCTAATTGACCAACTAATGTAATGTTCAATAGTTCAGTCTAATTGACTAATTGAACATTACAGCTTCACATTGACCATCTAATTAGACTGAACTTGAAGCTGTAATGTTCAATGGTTAGCTCTAATTAGTTCAGTTGACCCTGTAATGTGAAGCTGTAATGTTCAATAGTTCAGTCTAATTGACTGAACTATTGAACATTACAGCTTCACATTACAGGGTCAACTGAACTTGAAGCTGTAATGTTCAATGGTTAGCTCTAATTAGTTGGTCAATGTGAAGCTGTAATGTTCAAGGGGCCTTACGTAGTTTAGGTTTGTTTGGTGGCTTACTGGACTAAGAATATGCAAAAAGGTCATAGATTTCAACAAGTATTCTGTTCATTTGCATACAAGTGTTACCGGGCTGCAATTTTTAGATGGTTTTCTTGAATTTTTTACAGCTTTCTTCTTTATCTATTTATGAAAACTGTCTACTTATAGCTCTGTTATACATGCTTCTTCAAATTTGAGACAACTTCCTTTAGATTTCTACGTTTTCAGCTAAATATTTCAGGTGGGTTGGGAAAAGTTAGAAAGATCTACTCTATACCTCATTTAATCTACCGAAGGATCTAATTGTTTCTGTTATGCACTATGTAAATACCACAGTAATTTGATCAAATCCACAGTAAAAACCTTAAATGTAAGTTTCGAGCATTTTCACAAACATACATTTAAAATTGCAAGCTCTCAAAGAAAATATTTTTAAACACAAAGAAGGGCAGGAGAACACTCAGAAGATAGATGCAGAACTCCAGATTCTATTGTATTAGAAACGAATAGTCATACATGATTTACAATGTAGGAATGACTCTTAGTTTCATTGATCATACTACAAAGAACTTACAAGCTTTACAGATACAGTAAGGCAGCCAGACATTCCACGCGCACCTTACTGCAGACAAACAGGCGACCTCCTTCTTCTACCTCTAAACTATGCTAACTTGCTGTATGTTCCTAAAAGAAAATATCTGTTGTAACCCTTGTTGCTTTCCTAAAATCCCTGTTGTAAAGTATTACAGTGTAGAGAGGCACAATATAAAGACATTCTGATGGTCCTCACTACAGCAAAAACCTAACTGAACCCCTGGTTCAAACCCTTGGTTACAGCAATAAATATAGGTGAACCAGTTCTCAAAAATATCTCTGAGCAATGTCAAATCTGGGCGAAATATTGCCCCTTCTGAGAAGTTCCGACAGCTGGGTAATAACTTCTGTTTGTCTGTTGCAGTAATACCTTCAGCTGCAACTCTGTCCTTCACTTGAATGGCCTTGACTTTTTCACACTTCATCCCTATCTTCCTGCTCCTGAGATCATATTTCCTTCCTCCATGAGGTCACTGTGTTGACTTTCCAGCTGCTTCCTCAACTGCAAGCCTGCGAGACAAGACAAGCAATAAGTATTACATTTATCACATAAACAACATAAAATTAAAATAACCGTTTAAATCTAGGTGACTGCGCAAAATCGCGGAGATCGGATCCAGAATACTCCTCAAACACGCCCAAAACGCGTTCAGACTGCTCAAAATTCATCGGGTCAACTATCACTGACCGGGAAAATGCCACAGGCGCCAAAAAAACACTTTAAAATTCCACCGCCTCATTTCCCGCCCATCGGCATGACTATCGCTATCGGCGTGTCAAAAAAACATGTTGGTCGATATTCACTTCATCATCATGATATTCTGGAAATATGATGCACTCCCTTCCGAAGGTCCAGATGACGTCATCAGGATGTTTCGCTCTTGTATATCAGGGAAAAGAATAACATCATCATCATCTTCATGTTGAAGGAGAAAGGAGGATATGGAATATAATCCTGCTGCTGAGGAAAGGAAGATGATGGTGACGTCATCGTCATATTCGGGCTTCATTAAAGTGCAAAAAATGACGTCATCATCATGTTCAGTTAAGATCAGGGGATAATTGTGATATCGGGTCACCTAAGGAGCATGATCAGGATGATGAATGTAATACGACCCCTTTGCGGCCAAGGCAACCCTCTCGAAAGATCAGGATGATGATGATCATCAGGATATTTGCTTCTTCGTTTATCAGATCGGGATGACGTCATCATGATATCCGGAGCTTTCGTTAAACTTAGAACATGACGTCATCATGATATTTCGCTAACCGGATCATGTTTTGGAAAATATCCTGCCGAAGGGAAATCAGGATGATGAGGATCATCAGGATATTTTCAAAAGGTCTTACTGCATCGGCAGGAGGACTTTACGAAATATCAGGTGGACAAACAAGATCATGATGATCTTGACAACAGGACAGGATTAAAAAAATGATGATCGTCCTCATCGAATTATCATGATGATGTCATCATCATATTCGTCTTCGGAGCATAAGGATGAGTTGAAGTCATCATGATATTTGCACTAGGGTGATATTGTAAAATATGATCATGCTGTTGAGGAATGGAATATCGCCTTCTTCTTAATAGATAGGGTGATCATCATCATATCGCAAAAGGAGATCAGGAGGATATGAATATGATGATCCTCCTTATCAAATATCATGATGATGTCTCCATCACTTAGCGAATTTCAGCGAATGACCCTCTTGTGAAAGATCAGGATGATGATCATGATCATGCAAAAGGAGATCAGGAGGATATGAAGTCGTCATCATCATCTTAGCGAACTTCAGCAAATATCAGGATGATGACCTTTCGATAGGATTTGAACATGCGCATGCAAATATGCCGATGGCAGATTTTCTAAGTCAGGGTGATCTTATATTATTAGCATGATATTATAAGATCAGGCGATGCAAAAATATCATGATGCTCGTGATGCGAAAGACCGCTCGACGGGGGAAACTTACCGTGACTTAAAGTTGACATCATCATGATATTTGAACCTCAGGATATTATCGGGGGGGGCGTTTCAAATATGATGATGATGATGTTCTTCATATAGCAAAACCTAACTGACCCCCTAAAAATCATGATGCTCACGATGCGCATAAGGCCTTTTGATGGGTGAAGGGCACTACCACCTAAGATTGACGTCCGGATATTGCGACTGCATGATTTTTATCGGGAGATAGACCATGATCATGATGACCTTGTCAACATGAAAAAATATGATGATCACTTGCGATTATCAGGTTTGACCAAAACTTTGACCGTGCATAACTTTCACATATGGACGAATTTTCAAGTGAAGTAAAAGGCAAACCTGCATGGAATTTCAAGCTCTTTCTAAATATGAGGTCACAGAAACAAAATATGAACTTTGACAAACTGACCTCATGATGATGACCTACCTCATCCAATATCATGATGATGATGCACCTGACCTTCATTTTTACCAAACCGCCAGAAAGCAGACAAACACAAGAAGAAGCAAAAAGCAAAACATCAGCAGGGGTCCCCATTTTGCTAAGGAGCATAATGGGGCATGTTGTGAACATCACAACACCATGTAAAAAATCCACTTACCTTAATAAAAAATAATTAGACTGTGCCTTGTTTAGTTTATACTATGAATTGCAATGTAAAATGTTGTAGCATATTTAAGTCATAAGGAAGTCCACAATAATGAGTTATGGACAATTACCCTATGTTAGTGTAGGAATATTAACACTATTACTTATTTAATCAAGTAATTATGTGTTTATTCCCCACATGGATATAATCCACCTTAAGTGGTTAGGTGTCTACTTGGAGAGTCCAATACAACTCTCCAAGCTATGTGTCGACACTCATTCAACACTTAGTGAGAGGAGTGTTGAAGTTGACTCCTACATCGACTCAACCTCTTCACCTCTCTCACCTATATATGCCACCTCTTGTTCATTGTTTAATCATTAGCATAACATCATAGTCCCCCCTTAATACTAAGAGAATATGAGTAGTCAAATTGAGATCAGGAGTTGCAAGGAATGTAGAGATGTACAAGGTGTGCTCAAAGACATAGTCACATGAGGTGAGAATCACAAATCTATGTTGTGATGGTATAGCCCCCCATTACACTTTATAATTTAGTGTATGTACAATAATTTCTCAAATTCCTTCCATGTGGAACACACATTTCAATTTTGCAGCACTTTATGTGAGTGCATTTATAAACATTCTTTCCATTGGAGTTCAAAAAAGATGCATGAGTCTCAAAATTGCTTGTTTACCGATGTTGATGTTGAATTGTGGCTGATGAATCCATAGATGCTAGTATCATGAGTATTTAGGAACATTATCCAAATTTGAGATGTGATCCAGTGCAAGATTTAGGTTCATTTACCATAAGCGCTCGATGTGAGATATGAACTGATGAGAATCTGTTGCAACATTATGGATCATTTACCATAGGCTCTCAGAAAATGTTAGAAGGATCATTCGATCCACCTGTTTCTCAATGAAGGTGTTGTCACAAAGGATTGCACCTTGAATGCTAAGCCTTTGCAAGCTTAGAAATCCCATGCAACATGGGAACGTTCTCAGATGTGGGTATGTCTATTTCAAGAATGAACCTCTAGAAGAGTCAACTCCCTTTCAAAAGTCCTTTTAGATCTATAACTTGATGGAGAAAAGAGATAGAAGAAACTTGAATAAAGTGGTAACTGAACAAAAAAAAATCTATCTAAAGGGGGGGTGATGCACCAATGTATAACTTGACATGCAATCTAATTCACAACTAATTCTTGAAAATCTATCCACACAACTCAGTTTGAGTAACTTGATCACATCAGTAATTCATAAGAAGGTTTGATAAATCTATCCTTTCTAAAGGAAAACAATATTTTCACAACCTTGGAGATGACATAAACTAGTAACACAACATATGATTTATGATAAAGATGTGTTTTGTGTACATGCAACTACAAATTAGAGAGAAATTTGAAGGTTTTATACTCAAAACACATTAAACATTCATAAATATCACTCCTAAGAGCAAGACAACTAAAAATAAGAAGGCAAACACTTGATTTTGTGGAAAATAAAGAAGGAATTTCTACAAATAATGATAATAATAACTTATAAATTGTTGTTGAATATCAATAACTATGAAAAATATGAGTTACAAAACTGTCCTTCTCTCTGTAATGCAAAAGAGAGGTGAAAAGCAACAACTAAGGAAAAACTAAGTTTCTCCTCCTATAGTGCAAAAGGGACTCCAAAGAGTCAACTATAGTTAACTGCACCCCAAAATATCTCTCCAAAATGTGTCTCATGAGAAAAACTGAAAACCCTCAAAAAGAGGGCTCAAAACTGATGAAAACTAAGTTAAATTAGTTCCAAACTCTCTCATGATCAATTTGACCCAAGGGGACTCCAAAAGAGCTCTAGTTTGACTAAACGTCAAGGATAAACTCAAAATAACTCCAAATGCATGAAACAGTCTCAGTTCCACTCCCCTTCTATTTCTGCATGATTTTGGGACAAGGATAAACAATTTGAACAAATATTAAAGTAATTAGTTATGACTTAATTTAATAGGTGTTATATGATTACTCAGTTTTGCATTTTCATGACAAATATTAAAGTAATTTATAAATCATTACTTTAATACTTGTTTACATATTTGTCTTTGTTTTAATTTCTTGCAAAAATATCAAGGGGTAATTGTTTTTCTGTTTCAAACTCATGCAAAAATGTTTAAATAAAAGTGGAAAAAAATACCACTTGGTTGGCCAAGTTTAAGGTTATTCAAAGAAAATCAGAAACCCTAACTCAGGCTCATTAGCTCTTCATTTCTTCTTTGGTTTCTTCCCGTGCTTCAATACTCAGCTGCAAAGAGTTTGGGGCTTCTTACAAGTTTCCATCTACTGCCAAAGGTTTCCAAGCTTCTGTCCACCCTGTGGAATAATTGAATTGTGCTGGTAAGTTTCTTCTTGTAGGAAATACTAAGATTTCTCCCTCTATTTGTGAAGGAAGTGCTTGAAATCTTTCTCTGTCTATGCAAAAATGATAAAAATCTATATGCTCTCTTTGTGGGTTATTGTGTTTACCAGATTTGTCTTCATAGGTTCACCATGTTTAGGGTTTGAAAGCTCTTATTGTAGTGCAGGTTGGGAGGATGCTCCTTTACAAAATTTTCAATGCCCTTTAATGGGTATCTTTGACTCACTATCTTTTTATCTCTATATTATGGACTGTCCATAGTATTTATGCTAGGGCTTGAGAAATCTCCATGAAAATTCTCTTTTATTCTACATTCTGGAAAGAACCTATCATTTGTTGCTAGGGTTTGGAGAAATCTCTACCTTTTCCTTGAAATTTTAAGAAAGGAGGCAAAAACTTGAAGCTCTACATTCTTCTTTAATGGCTCTATAATATCCTTCGTTTGTTCTGATAATTTCTATTAGGGTTTCATAAAAACTGTTGGAACACAATTGTTTCCTACACTTCTCTGCTCATAAGTATTTTTAGCTACCCTTTATATACAACTGTGTGTATTCGTATGGAATGTTTCTGTTTATTTTATGTTGTTGTATATATTTCTATAGATGAATGATTTTCTATGAAGTGGAAAAGGGACATCCGCCATAGACTGGTAAATTCACCCTTTTATATCTGAGCACAAGATATTCCCAAAACTGCCTATGTTTTTTTTTTCTTTTCTTACCATGACAAGAATGTGTAATGTTGCAATAGCAAGTAATGTTTCCATGGCTAATACAGAGGCTTGACTATTATTAGTATAATGGCTTCTATGGAAATGATTGCTCCCTTTTGATATGGACATGATTGTTCCACTATTCCTCCCTTGAGATAGCTACCCCTTGACTACTCTTCTTCACTAAAAAAAAAACCTTTCTTTCTACATATCAGTGGAGAACATCATCTCTTTTCATTCTACTTAGTGTGGTACCCTTTTTGTGTTATCTATTGTAAAGATGGAGTATGTCTTAAAAAATGACATAGAAGGAATATATGGTCCCTCAAACTACTAATTTCCAAGCTACCTCTAAAACTCTATATGTTGACCATGTTGTTGTTCCAATATGTTTATCTCTTCCATATTGTCACATCATTTGCACCTAATGTCTCTAGTAGGCCCTGTCAATAACCCTTCTATTATCTTCCAATATGTCATAGTTTCTTAAAAGAAAATTGTCCCTTGCATGCTACTACTATCTTTCACAGCTTTGTTTGTTGTTCTTATGGTAGTGTCTTATGGTTGTGACTTAGCAAACTTATTATGGCTGCTCCTTGTCTTTATAAGGCTCAAAAATAGGTTTCCATACTCTAGCTCTTAATTTTATACTAGGGTCTTAGGGTTTGATGTCTGAAGCTCTCCCTCATCTCCAATCATGCTCTCCAACCATTTAGAGTGGTAAAATTCTTATGTTGTAGTTACATGGCAGTCTCCATGACTATGCGGTAGTGTTGAAATAGTAAGAAAGATGATCATCCTGCCTTTGAAACAATACTCTTTCTATGTCATGCACCCAACTGACTACTTTCATGACTATTCCCTCTATCACATGACTCCTCCCACTTGTGTTTACAAATCACCTAACTACTCTTCTATCAAATCCATCTCTGTATTGTATGTTGATTGTCCTTTTGTCTAAAAATAGTGACATCAAAACCTCATACAAAGACCAATAAAACATCCAACACTTGAGAAATCATTATCACTATTTTTCTAGGAAATGAGATCATTGTCATAGAACTATATGTTTCACCTCCTTTGCTAACTATCAAACTTCATGATTACTATCCTCTTTATCCTTGCAATGCTATCCTCTAGCTATTCACAATACTTCCAACTTTGTGATCTCGTCCTTTCATGACAAGATAATTATTAAGCAATATTGGAACAATGATACATCTTGACTACCCACAAAACTAAAGATATAATATTGTATTTGTATTGTTTTTGTATCAGTGTACAGAGCATTATGCAACTCAAGCCTGAATATGCTTATTTTGTCTTGATTTCCTTGACTTTTAGGGTCTTGAGAGTTTGCAGATGCTTATACTTTGTGAATAAACTGTTACTATAATGACAAAGGTCACTACTTGTTACATGATCCTTATTGCTCATGATAGCCTCCTTGAATGACAATAATAATATTCATTGTTTCGTGTGACATTGCTCCTTTATATTTTTTGGACTAAGGATCATTGTATTTGTCTCATTGTATTGCTTCACTTTTAAAGTATTGATCATGGAGTTTTTGGCAGTGGTTATGATTGTGTTTTCTTGCCATTGCTGCTTTGACTATACATCTACCTCCTCTAGACTACATCCAATATGTTTCATGTGACTGTTCTATTATCCTCGTTAGACCACTGTATCTTGTCATTTTGCTCTTCTACTACAATGAATAGTGACTATGTATCTTTCCTTGAAGGTGGAACCTTGAGAACAATATGCACTTTTATAATGCCTCCTTGGTTGCACCATTAAGTCTTTTACAATATATGATGATTGCATCATCTATGAGACCTTACTGTCTTGTATTTGACAATGGTGCAAGTCACTGTCGCTTTCCTATTGGTGAAAGAATGTCGCTCATATTGTTTATTGTCTTTTGTGTTTATAAAATGTGGTGCATGCCAACTACATTTTGATGTTTCTATCACTCCACTTAGTATAGTCATTAACAACTGTACTTATGCTATTATTATAGTCATTAATGACTATACTAAGTCATGACTACTCTCTTCCTTGTCCTTTGCTAACATCTTGTACTTACTGATATGAAGGATGATATTATACATATACCTGCACATTCAACAAAACGTGAGGAAAACTAAGAAGCCCAGAGCTGCTCATGATGACTGAATGATCCTTCTCTTTTCTAATCTTCATGATATTGTACATCTAATTTGAGATGCTTTATTTATTTTATTTGATGCCCCAATAAGAAATAGAGTGTATATCTTCTAGCTAGGCATATAAGAGTTTTGGAATCCCGAGCTCTAACATACTCCTCTCTTGACCCTTGCATGTATCTCTTGCGGATAACAACGGAGCTTTGAGGAGGGACTAAAGATGTAGCTGATCAGCTGTGGGGTTCATCACACGCAATGACGGATCCCTCCTTTGGTACTTGTCCTTCTCTTACAGATGTTTAATTTATTTATTATTACATCTTATAAGTTATTCCCATGGCTCGTGTGGGAAATTATGAACATATTTTTGTAATGAAAATGAATGGTTACTTTGATGCAAACTTTTGTATACATTTTTTCTTTTCTGCATGGTAATTGTATAATGAAACCTAAAAATCATACTTATTGCATTATTTATATGTTCACATGAGTATTTATAATAGAATTTGTGTACCTTTCTTTGAAATTTTTACCAACCTATAAATGAAGTAGTAAAATGAATCATCTATTGAAGCACAAAACAAATGAAACATGTTTGAAAACAAATTGATTAGTTCAACCTAATTGGGCCATCAGCAAAATTTGGTAATAGAAGAATCATTCAATCCACTTGTTTGTCAGTGAAGGATCATTCGATCCACTTGTTTCCCAATGAAGGATCATTCAATCCACTTGTTTTAGTTGGAACCTCATTAAGTTAATTTAGGTAACATAATCCTCTATAGTATTTAAATTTATATACTTATGAGGTGACTTCTTTTGTTCGATGACCTTCCCTTGGGTGTTTCCAAGGTCACAATGTGAACAAAGATTCTTTGTTGAAGACAATCACACATATAAAACTATGTAGATGAGTTGTAATTGCAAACTTAGAAGTACGGAAAGAGAAATGGAAAGAGAAAATAACTCGGTGATACTTGATACCCCCCTTACTATGTTCCCCCCTACTTTGTGGCACTTTATAAATTAGTGCATGACGAACCCATTTTGCTAGATTACCGCCAAATTTGTGTGGTACTTCATAAATTTATTAGTGTATTAGACAATAATTACCTATTTCTAACACTAAAAAATGAAGATGCTTTTGACGGCTACAAAAAGGTTAACATATATTTATCTTAAGCTAACAATAATGCTATAAATGCTAACTAACTTTATCATGGAACAAAATATGAATAAAAGTAGGCTAGAAAAGTGGCCATCATAGCCCAAATTGAGGGCATAGAGGTCAAAATAAGAGGCTATCGTGGCATGAAAAGTGGACAAAGAGACCTGATTGGAAGTCTTGCATGGGCAAGGGGAGTCCAAACAAACATTCCTACATGGATATGCAATGTATTCCACTACTTGACGTGTATTCAATGGAGTGCACCAGGCATGTTGCCAACAGTGCTTTACTGAAATGAACCCTCCACCTTTCTAAATCTCACACATGCAGAGAAGCAACTCGACCTCCAAATGCTGAGAAGGAATTTGTCATGTGATAAAGTCACAGGAAAATGATGATGTGAAGCTCCACTCTGTAGCACAAGAACATCAAGGTGACCTATTCTCTTAGAATTAAGAGGGGGACTATCATATTATGCTAATGCTTCTTTCAATGAAGCAAAATCTTCTTTTTGGAAGGCCTAATGAACATTCCTTCTAATCTTGATCTCTCATATGGGGGATTAATTTAGTGAATCACAGTTTGAGGTTCTAGTACTCCTAACCATAGTACTATCTATATTATTCACTTCATAGAGTTTGGTTGACTTTGTGTACACTAGTTGAGTAGTGTTCATATGTTCACTTGCACATTATTTTGTATCGCAAATCTTGATCTACATCACATGGAGATTCATTGATTCTAGTAGACAATAGTCCATCATCAATAGAGTTTACAACTTTGACATGCTTCAGAGTTCTTCATGATGATGTTCTGATCATTAAGGGACATCTTTGCAGAAGGTCTTAAATCCTTCCCTTTTCTCTCTTTTTGGAGGATAGTTTTGCCTACTAGGTTTTCTATCTTACTCCATTTTTTGAGAGATTGCAGTGTACATGGGTACCTCACCAGGACTTGTATCCAGGACCCATCTCTTTTGTGCCCACCTAAGTTGTTCTTAAGGGGGGGTGTTAGTGTAGGAATATTAACACTATTACTTATTTACTCAAGTAATTATGTGTTTATTCCCCACATGGCTATAATCCACCTTAGGTGGTTAGGTGTCTACTTGGAGAGTCCAATACAACTCTCCAAGCCACGTGTCAACACACATTTTCCACCACTCCTTGAGTGTTTGAGTTGATTCCTAAACTGACTCGAACTCTCAACACTATATGTACACCTCAACTTCATTGTTTAATCATTGCAATTTACAATTTCTTTCACTCCATGTTGTAATAAGCTAATGCTTAGTTGTTTCTAGCTTCTAATACCCTACTATATCAATATTGTTGAGTTTTTCATTAAAGTATTATGAAATAAGTCGATATGTTGCATTTTGTCTAATGATATAGAGGAATCAATATTCAACAACTGATAAGAGGTTTATGTAAATAATAAAGCAAATTTAAACTAAAGAGGAATAGAATGAAATTTTTAAATAAAGTATGAGCATTTTTGGCAATTACTATAGACTATTATGTTGTAAATAATATTAAAACCATCTCATTTCTAATCTCATAATGAAAATTAGAGAAGACCATATATAATTTTTGTTTCAAATATTTTTTTAATGTTCTATTATCTATATCATTACATAAAATTAATAACATTGTTGTTGTAATATTTACTTCACCTTGGATATATCTATCCTAAGTGTGATATTGCACCTATTTAATAAGTGTATTTAGGATGTTAGGAATAATTAATTTTCTTCATCTAAATATTTTATAATGACATGTGTACACCTTGACTTGATGTACACAAGTTCCACCATGACCTCATCAATTCTTGATTGATGGTAGTTAGGTGCCACATCTATTCAGTAAAGGCCACCTTTGTCTTAGTCATTGAGTAAACTAATCCACTAATTGGTAGTTCAACTTTTGATCTCATAGTTAGATTGAGTTAATTGATCTACTAATTGTTAGTTAAGCTCATGACCTTTGGACATTATATCTTTGATCCATTCATCCTAGAGGCCTACAATTTTGTACATAATCCTTTGTAATAATTCAATCTTATCATCTTCAATATTGGATAATAGATGATATTTTTATTATACATAATTTGTTGTTTGTATGTATATTTTTTTAATTTTTCATTTGCCTAGGTCTAGGCATGTACTTAGATTTTCATTAAATCCTACATGGTATCAAAGCAAGGTTGGTGTTTGTAGTTGGTACATATCCTTTAAGGTTCATAAGGGTTTCAAATTGAATCTTTAGTGGAGAGATTAGATTTTTATGACACATTGCTCAAATAAGAATCCACCACTATATCCAAATTAGAGCTACTCTAAGAAAATAAGGATTGAATTTTATTCCATCCAAATTGGATACTCAAAGGTCATTCTTTTTCAATATTTGGTTGCATGTATTTTTAGTGCCTTTTGTGAACAACAAAATTTTTGATGGGCCTTGGTACAAAGTAAACCTCACAATTGTGTCCAAAAGGCATCAAAATAGAAAATAACCTATTCATTCATAAAAATCATAGTAGGAAAAGAAAAAAAAATAGTAGGCAAGGACATATGATCTAATTGCATAGGTCTATTTTTCAATTAAAAAATTTATGCATTTTTCTAAATGTTTTTTATTTGAAAAAGAATCAAACCAAAAAACAAATCATTTTTTTTAAAGCACATGTGTATCATGCAGAGTAGAGTCATACCATACGCTACTTCTTTATGGATGAGACCTCACTTACCACTACATGGGTGGAAGGCCCGACTTTTGTCCCCACTTCCCATATGCCCCCACAAGCTTGTTTTTTGGTAGACCATGGTAGTTTTTTTGGTAGATTCAATCAACACCACCTCTACCACTGTTCTCCACCCAAGATCAGCTCCCTTTTCCATGATAGGATATTTATAGAATATCTATCTTTAAAAAACTCCTCAGAACTATAAAATACGTATGTAGTATGGATGATAGTTTTAAGAATTCAACTAGTATTTTTAGGGTATGAAGGTAGTTTTTAGTGAATACTATAAATAGTTTGGGAATCTTGGGAGAATCTGACATATTTTAGAGGAATATTTGAATATTACCTATTGATGTTATCATGAAAATAACACATCCTTCCTCCTAGCCTGGACCTTCATGGTTTGCATTTTGGTTTTAATAAATTTGGAGGACTCATTCTAGCTCATTTTCGCTACTTTTTTCAAGCAAATTTTTATCTAGGCTAATTTTTGAAAGATTCATAATGGTGTAGATGATTTTTACATTTTGTCTCTATATTTTCTATTATTTATTGAATTGCATAGGTGATGTTGAGTAGTTCTCATTTTGGGAACTTCTAGGGCTTCATCCTGACTCATATGTTAACATTTTTTGGGTGTAATCTTTTTTCAAAAGTGCATAATTTTCCATGTACTTATCATTGGTGTAGTATAATACATTACATTATATATCAAAATTATAATTTTATATTTGTGGTCCAATTTGGTCTAAGATCAAGACTACTTCACTAATTTGGCAATTGGCAACTATAATTGCATTAAATTAAAGTGTTGTTCAACTTTGTAACTATTGGGGGTTTTATCCATTAAATACTTTATACTCCATGAACTGATATAAAGTTCCAATTTTGGGGGGTACTCTTTCTTTAAACGCTAGTTTTATTATTTAATCTAATTTGAGGAATATGGGTATAAAGTAATCTTGGAATTATCAAATTGGATAGATAGAACTAAAGTCTTAACATGATAGGATCCTAAATCATTTAAACAAGTGGGTCAAACTCTTGCTAATTATTTATGGACTAGTTCTTGAACCCACTATATTTTGTAAAAAAGTTGTATGGTTAAATGATGAAACTGATTATAGCTTAGAATTAATCTTATACAATGTCAACATAAACACCATTACATGGCCACCACTCATATTGAGTGCCCTTGTGACCTATGGACTAGAATCTCATAGATTTTTGGAGACTTTGACAAATCTCCATTCATAGAAAACCCTATGATAGATAGTGTTATACCTATTAATAAATTTTGACCATATAATCATGATATAATTGTAGCATTTGAAGTTTTTGAAGATGTTTCTTATCAAGATTACAAAGATTTCTTCTAATGCTCATAAGACATTAGTTGATTTTGATATGGAGGACTCTTATACGCTAGCTCTTAGAAATTATATAATTATTCATACTAAGCCATCTTTTATAGACACAACTTCAGTAGATGAGTAGTGTACTCTAATGACATGCACTAAGAATTCACCATGATCTTCTGCCTTCATTGAGTTTAGTGTTGGTTCTGAATGAGATTCTAGTGGTTCAATTTAATAGAAGAATATATGTTTTCCAAAGGAAGTTTAATGGAATGAGTAATTAGTAGATATTGATTATTTCTTTGTGAGTCCTACCTTACAGATTTGGTGGATACCCTTGAGGACCTGAGCTTCCTCTTTAATGATAGTTCCATTGCATTTACTGTCACATCATCTCTCACTTTTGTGTTACTTCAATTTATATCATGATTAGACTTACCACCATCTTCAATTAAGCTTGGGACACTTGATTGAATATTTGGACCTCCCAACACCAACTTAGAGACTATGACACAATTACAAAATATATTTATCTTACATTTTCTTCTGTCTTTTCTATACCGGGAATAGCTTTTCCATGCACCATTAAGCTTAATTTATCCAAATGGAAGGAATGTGCTTCAATGTGCATGGATCTTCTTTAGATTACTATATCATCCTTCCACCTCTAGTTTTTTCATGCCCATGCTTTCTTATGAGCATGAACACTAACACCATTTTTTTCTAAAAATATAAACTCTACTACAACTTCACTACACTACACATAGTAGCACAACATGCACTCTCAATGCCGTAACATATAGCCTTAACAACGTGTGTGTTGCATCACACGAGAGAAGGACCCAAAATGTTTGAGGTGAGGAGGAAACCACTTTATTCATAAGCCAACGAGTTAAAATTCTCTTAATCTTGTTAAAATTACTATATGAATTTTATTAAAGATTTCTTAATCAAACCCATAAAATAATTGACAACTAGTTCATTCTATTCAAATAATATTTAATAAAACAAGGTTATAAAGTTCTCTCAAGACCATTTTTCACCCTACAAGTATCAATCTTTCATCCTACCTAAAGTACAAGGAAGTCGATTATCTAAAAACAAATTTAAGGTTGAAAAAATATAACCCAACATCATTTAATTAATTTACTAATTAAATTGTAATAAGTTTTGATCTCTTCATCTATAATAATTGATCCATTTTAAATTTAAAAATAAAATTTCTGATTGATTAGAAAGTTTCACAAAAGGAAATTAAATTTGTAAGGGCATAATTTGGGACTCATTTAAATTTGCATTCATATCTAATCTCATTTAGCTATTTATTTATCATCTCATGTAGATTGAAATATCTTACAATAAAGTCTAAAAATATATATTAAAAATGTTAACAAAATTAATTACCCCATATCCAAACTATATGTATTAAACTAGACACCTTATTTGGGCTAAATTGAATTAAATTAAAAACTCCAACTTATTTTATTTGTTAAAACTCGCTATAAAAATTTAATTACAAAGGCTTAAAACTATTAATTAGCCTATATTTTTATACAAAATATTTGTTTAATTAATGTTTATATTTATTTCTATTTAACTATTTTCTAACAAGGCTATATTTTAAGGCCAATCTATTTTATTTTGATTATTTAAATTATCAACAACATTTATTAAATGTTAAAAATTTGAAATATAGATAAATAACTTAGAAAACAAATGAATGAAAGGAAATCAAACAGAAAATCTAAGTGATTAGATTAACTATATAATATTTGAAGGAATACCAGGTAATAAATTATATACAAGGAAAGCTACTGCTTATATAGGTAAAATAGTGACAAAAATAGAACAAGTGTTATAATCTTATGCTATGAGACAAAAAAAAGACAATGACTACAAATAGTTCTAAGTAAACTTAAGCAAGTGTGAATAGTAGTTAAGAAATGCACCCCATTCATACTAACATTAAATTCTTGATCCCATTACTACTAGAGTGCAAATTACATTTACTACTTAGTTTAGATTCAGATTACATGGTTGTGATTGAGGTAACATATTGCATTACTATTGAAGTGTAGATCACATTTACACCCCTAAGGGGAGAAATATTACTACCATTGAGTTGGGAAATATATTACCATATCACTTTCCATATAGGTATAATTCCTACCCCTTTTCCTTTCCCTACTTTCTCATTTTTCCTAAATAATTAAAAAATAATCTTATTTATGCCTATTTCACTTGTGTGATAGAGGTGATTAATTGTATATATATTTTTTATTTTGTAGTTCCTTATGGAGTGCTCATGT
This sequence comes from Cunninghamia lanceolata, assembly GCA_027924645.1. Lineage (NCBI taxonomy): Eukaryota > Viridiplantae > Streptophyta > Pinopsida > Cupressales > Cupressaceae > Cunninghamia > Cunninghamia lanceolata. The sequence continues at coordinate 5,434,274 of BSBN01000198.1, read as the reverse complement.
TAAGTTGATGAACATACATAAAGTTCAAGATGGTTGCATTATTTTACATTGGCTCCCATATCCTTTTATTTCTAAATATTTACTTTTCATGGTGTCTACAAATGTTTATATACTTTTGAATACATGTTCATGTTATATTCACATGTACTTCAAATTTGGCGGGGGTGATGGGAGTTGACGGATGCATGTCTAAAATTTGCATTCCTATGATAATTTCCATTTAGTTTTTGGTCCATTTTGATGGACTATCTCTATACAATTACATATTGACAAGTGGCACGCTCTTGTGATTGATTTGTCTCATTCCTCGATTCCTATCTATCTTCATTTATTCCTACTTGCACAAATTTTCATACATTCAACCTCATCCCACTCCTACTAGTACTTATTTCCTTGCATTTGCTCTATTATTCACCCACATTTTTATGTAATTGTTTCAAATCCCAAGATTTGTATTTCTCTATCTTGGGTCAATCCCATGGTGCTCTATTTGATCCCTAACCACTTGGTAGTGACCTCAAAATTTAAAATTTAAAAATTTGAAATTCAAATACCTAACTTCTACCTTATCCTACTAGCCATTGGGAATTAAATTTACACATTTTTTTGACTTATTTCTATGTCCTGGTATTTGAAGACATTCATTTGTGCAATTATACACTTTCAAATCAGAAGCAAACCATTTTAGGAATATTTTGATTGCACATTATAATCTACATATAAGCCATTTGCATGTTTGTGCATGCTATTTTCCAACATTTTTCAGAGGCTATAAAGCTAGTATAATAAAGGGTTTGGCTCATAAATATAGAAACTCTACTAATGGTATTTTTTAATACTTCCATCCTTATGCAGCGTCACATAGCAGAGATCACAATGAACTTGGTTGTAGAATTTTGTTGCTTGCTCCATAATTTATACATACTAGAGGATGAAAATGTACTACTTGAGATCAACTCATAGGAAATTCCTAATCTATTATGATTCCAAAATAATGAGCACAATGAGGATATGATTTTATGCACATTGGCAAATTGATTCAACACATATTTAGCTTCCATGTTTGCAACATTAGTATGAGAGTTAAGTACACCTATCCTTTGTTGGTGTAATTAAATATTTAATTACACTTTATTAGATTTACTTAGGGCTAATTTTAATCTTAGGTTATTCTTAAGTCATATTAGGGTTTTTCTCTAACTTAAAAATATAAAAGCAAGTTCTCACATGTAATTCATTAATCCATTTTCATTAATTGTATCCTTATTGTGAAAATTATTCCTTTTTGCTTTTTTCTCTTGTGAAAGGAAAATCTTAGGTTTTACAGGTGATCCTGGTGCCTGGAGTTAATCATAAACTTCAACATGGTATCAGAGCTCTAGATCTGCAAGCCCCTTCTTAGATCTAGGAAAATTTCAAGAAAGAGATTTTGCAAGATGTATTTTTGAGAAAAAACGGACCTCACCATTGCGTTTAGAAGGCCCAAAAACCCCTATTTTCATATAAGGCACTCTATATTTTGGTGACAGAAAATTTATGGGTGTTTTTTTAGGGTTTTAAGAAATTTAGTTCTATGAAATCCGTACAACCTGTACGGAATCTGTATGAGACCTTGATTTCTATGCCGCCTCAATTTCTATGCCATTGTTATCTAAGATGATTTTGATTTTAGAGTTGCCTAGATTTGCGTGTCATCTCAATTTCTGTGCCATCTCGATTTCTGTGCAAGGTACCACTGAGTTTTTTTATTAATTTGTTAATAAAAAAGTTTTTTTAATTGTTCAAGGGCTAGCCCCTAGGGATTAACCCCTGGTCGCATGGGGGACCAACCCCTATCTTCTAGGTGCTAGCCCCCAAAGACTCAGCACCTGGTCATATGAATGACCAATGCCCTATCCGCCAGACCCTAGAGACTCAGCCCCTGCTCACATGGGCGTCTAGGAGCTTCAATAGTGTTTTTTTTGTCTCTTTTGCCTAAAGGAGCAGGATTGGTAAATCGGGCATATCTTGAGAATACAAAGTCAGATTTTTTAAAACGAATAGGCATCGGAAACCTAGTTCTGAGGAAAATCCATTGGTGCAAGTATTTTTTCTAGATTTTACAGATTAGTACAATTTATTGCTGTTTGAAGTCCAGATATAGTTTTTAGCCTCCGAGCTCATATCATTTTTCCACAATCTCCTATTTTTATGATTCATGTGGCATTAGGAAGGTATTGAGGAGCTCTACACAACCATCTATGAGATTCTTCCATATTCAGCTCCAGGTATTATTTATTCAATTTGTTTGGTTTATGGTTTCTGTTTGATAGTCTAGAAATTTTGGCACCTGGAGAAGTTTTGTTTGTTTTGTTGGGCTTCATTTATCAGCATTAATACATATTCAATATTATTTGAGGAGAAATCATGGATTTTACTATTCACCCTTCTGTGGTAACATTGGGTAAGGATAATTATGAGTCTTGGTGAAAGGGCATCTTGAAACATCTTAGGTGGCTTAATCTTTTTCCTTATCTTTATGGACTCATAACTAAACCAGATACACCTGGAATGAAATTTGCATGGGGAAATTATGTTGATCATATTGTAGGATTAATTGGTTCTAGTGTTAATTATGACACTATGTGTTCTATCTCACATATTGAGTGACCATGTACACTTTGGACTACCATTTGGGAGATCTATGGAGACCCACATATCTTTCCATTCCTAGATGATCTTGCTATGTCATTGCCACATACCCTTTGATGATGTATATTGAATACCTTTTGATGATGATACAGTTGAGGAGCTTGAATATTTGATAGGTCATGCTAGATCAGATGACACGGAGACTTCACTTGCTTCTCCTTCTCCTCTTATCAAGATCACATATTTACTTTTCATGGTGTCTACAAATGTTTATATACTTTTGAATACATGTTCATGTTACATTCACATGTACTTCAAATTTGGCAGGGGTGATGGGAGTCGACGGATGCATGTCTAAAATTTGCATTCCTATGATAATTTCCATTTAGTTTTTGGTCCATTTTGATGGAATGTCTCTATACAATTACATATTGACAAGTGGCATGCTCTTGTGATTGATTTGTCTCATTCCTCGATTCCTATCTATCCTCATTTACTCCTACTTGCACAAATTTTCATACATTCAACCTCATCCCACTCCTACTAGTACTTATTTCCTTGCATTTGCTCTATTATTCACCCACATTTTTATGTAATTGTTTCAAATCCCAAGATTTACATTTCTCTATCTTGGGTCAATCCCATGGTGCTCTATTTGATCCCTAACCACTTGGTAGTGACCTCAAAATTTAAAATTTAAAATTTGAAATTCAAATACCTAACTTCTACCTTATCCTACTAGCCATTGGGAATTAAATTTACACATTTTTTTGACTTATTTCTATGTCCTGGTATTTGAAGACATTCATTTGTGCAATTATACACTTTCAAATCAGAAGCAAACCATTTTAGGAATATTTTGATTGCACATTATAATCTACATATAAGCCATTTGCATGTTTGTGCATGCTATTTTCTAACATTTTTTAGAGGCTATAAAGCTAGTATAATAAAGGGTTTGGCTCATAAATATAGAAACTCTACTAATGGTATTTTTTAATACTTCCATCCTTATGCAGCGTCACATAGTAGAGATCACAATGAACTTGGTTGTAGAATTTTGTTGCTTGCTCAATAATTTATACACATTAGAGGATGAAAATGTACTACTTGAGATCAACTCATAGGAAATTCCTAATCTATTATGATTCCAAAATAATGAGCACAACGAGGATATGATTTTATGCACATTGGCAAATTGATTCAGAACATATCTAGCTTCCATGTTTGCAACATTAGTATGAGAGTTAAGTACACCTATCCTTTGTTGGTGTAAACAAATATTTAATTACACTTTATTAGGTTTACTTAGGGCTAATTTTAATCTTAGGTTATTCTTAAGTCATATTAGGGTTTTTCTCTAACTTAAAAATATAAAAGCAAGTTCTCACATGTAATTCATTAATCCATTTTCATTAATTGTATCCTTATTGTGCAAATTATTCCTTTTTTCTTTTTTCTCTTGTGAAAGGAAAATCTTAGGTTTTATAGGTGATCCTGGTGCCTGGAGTTAATCATAAACTTCAACATGGTATTAAAGCTCTAGATCTGCAAGCCCCTTCTTAGATCTAGGAAAGTTTCAAGAAAGAGATTTTGCAGGATGCATTTTTGAGAAAAAATAGACCTCACCATTGCGTTTAGAAGGCCCAAAAACCCCTATTTTCATATAAGGCACTCTATATTTTGGTGACAGAAAATTTATGGGTGTTTTCTTAGGGTTTTAAGAAATTTAGTTCTATGAAATCCGTACAACCTGTGCGGAATCCATATGAGACCTTGATTTCTGTGCCACCTCAATTTCGGTGCCATTGTTATCTAAGATGATTTTGATTTTGGAGTTGCCTCGATTTGCGTGTCATCTCAATTTCTATGCCATCTTAATTTCTGTACAAGGTACAGCTGAGTTTTTTTTATTGTTTAAGTGCTAGCCCCTAGGGATTAACCCCTGGTCGCATGGGGGACCAACCCCTATCTTGTAGGTGCCAACCCCCAAAGACTCAGCACTTGGTCATATGAATGACCAATGCCCTACCTGCCAGCCCCCAGAGACTTAGCCCCTGCTCACATGGGCGTCTAGGAGCTTCAATAGTGTTTTTTTTGCCTCTTTTCCCTAAAGGAGCAGGATTGGTAAATCGGGCATATCTTGAGAATACAAAGTCAGATTTTTTAAAATGAATAGGCATCAGAAACCTAGTTCTGAGGAAAATCCATTGGTGTAAGTATTTTTTCTAGATTTTACAGATAAGTACAATTTATTGTTGTTTGAAGTCTAGATACAGTTTTTAGCCTCCGATCTCATATCATTTTTCCACAATCTCCTATTTTTATGATTCGTGTGGCATTAGAAAGGTATTGAGGAGCTCTACACAACCATCTATGAAATTCTTCCAGATTCAGCTCCAGGTATTATTTATTCAGTTTGTTAGGTTTATGGTTTTTGTTTGATAGTCTAGAAATTTTGGCACCTGGAGAAGTTTCGTTTGTTTTGTTGGGCTTCATTTATCAGCATTAATACATATTCAGTATTATTTGAGGAGATATCATGGATTTTGCTATTCACCCTTCTGTGGTAACATTGGGTAAGGATAATTATGAGTCTTGGTGAAAGGGCATCTTGAAACATCTTAGGTGGCTTAATCTTTTGCCTTATCTTTATGGACTCATACCTAAACCAGATATACTTAGAAGGAAATTTGCATGGGGAAATTATGTTGATCATATTGTAGGATTAATTGGTTCTAGTGTTAATTATGACACTATGTGTTCTATCTCACATATTGAGTGACCATGTACCCTTTGGACTAGCATTTGGGAGATCTATGGAGACCCACATATCTTTCCATTCCTAGATGATCTTGCTATGGATTGCCACATACCCTTTGATGATGTATATTGAATACCTTTTGATGATGATATAGTTGAGGAGCTTGCATATTAGATAGGTCATGCTAGTTCAGATGACACGGAGACTTCACTTGCTTCTCCTTCTCCTCTTATCAAGATCACATATTTACTTTTCATGGTGTCTACAAATGTTTATATACTTTTGAATACATGTTCATGTTACATTCACATGTACTTCAAATTTGGCGGGGGTGATGGGAGTCGACGGATGCATGTCTAAAATTTGCATTCCTATGATAATTTCCATTTAGTTTTTGGTCCATTTTGATGGAATGTCTCTATACAATTACATATGGCCAAGTGGCACGCTCATGTGATTGATTTGTCTCATTCCTCGATTCCTATCTATCCTTATTTATTCCTACTTGCACAAATTTTCATACATTCAGCCTCATCCCACTCCTACTAGTACTTATTTCCTTGCATTTGCTCTATTATTCACCCACATTTTTATGTAATTGTTTCAAATCCCAAGATTTGCATTTCTCTATCTTGGGTCAATCCCATGGTGCTCTATTTGATCCCTAACCACTTGGTAGTGACCTCAAAATTTAAAATTTAAAATTTAAAATTTGAAATTCAAATACCTAACTTCTACCTTATCCTACTACCCATTGGGAATTAAATTTACACATTTTTTTGACTTATTTCTATGTCCTAGTATTTGAAGACATTCATTTGTGCAATTATACACTTTCAAATCAGAAGCAAACCATTTTAGGAATATTTTGACTGCACATTATAATCTACATATAAGCCATTTGCATGTTTGTGCATGCTATTTTCCAACATTTTTCAGAGGCTATAAAGCTAGTATAATAAAGGGTTTGGCTCATAAATATAGAAACTCTACTAATGGTATTTTTTAATACTTCCATCCTTATGCAGCGTCACATAGCAGAGATCACAATGAACTTGGTTGTAGAATTTTGTTGCTTGCTCAATAATTTATACACATTAGAGGATGAAAATGTACTACTTGAGATCAACTCATAGGAAATTCCTAATCTATTATGATTCCAAAATAATGAGCACAATGAGGATATGATCTTATGCACATTGGCAAATTGATTCAACACATATTTAGCTTCCATGTTTGCAACATTAGTATGAGAGTTAAGTACACCTATCCTTTGTTGGTGTAATTAAATATATAATTACACTTTATTAGGTTTACTCAGGGCTAATTTTAATCTTAGGTTATTCTTAAGTCATATTAAGGTTTTTCTCTAACTTAAAAATATAAAAGCAAGTTCTCACATGTAATTCATTAATCCATTTTCATTAATTGTATCCTTATTGTGCAAATTATTCCTTTTTGCTTTTTTCTCTTGTGAAAGGAAAATCTTAGGTTTTACAGGTGATCCTGGTGCCTAGAGTTAATCATAAACTTCAACATGGTATCAGAGCTCTAGATTTGCAAGACCCTTCTTAGATGAGGAAAATTTCAAGAAAGTGATTTTGCAAGATGCATTTTTGAGAAAATCTGGACCTCACCATTGCATTTAGAAGGCCCAAAAACCCCTATTTTCATATAAGGCACTCTATATTTTGGTGATAGAAAATTTATGGGTGTTTTTTTAGGGTTTTAAGAAATTTAGTTCTATGAAATCTGTACAACCTATACGGAATCCATATGAGACCTTGATTTCTGTGCCACCTCAATTTCTGTGCCATTGTTATCTAAAATAATTTTGATTTTGAAGTTGCCTTGATTTGCATGTCATCTCAATTTTTGTGGCCATCTCGATTTCTATGCAAGGTACAACTGAGTTTTTTTTATTATTTTGTTAATAAAAAAGTTTTTTTTATTGTTTAAGGGCTAGCCCCTAGGGATTAACCCTTGGTCGCATGGGGGACCAACTGCTATCTTCTAGGTGCCAGCCCCCAAAGACTCAGCACCTGGTCATATGAATGACCAATGCCCTATCCGCCAGCCCCCAGAGACTCAGCCCCTACTCACATGGGCGTCTAGGAGCTTCAATAGTGTTGTTTTTGCCTCTTTTGCCTAAAGGAGTAGGATTGGTAAATTGGGCATATCTTGAGAATACAAAGTCAGATTTTTTAAAACGAATAGGCATCAGAAAACTAGTTCTAAGGAAAATCCATTGGTGCAAGTATTTTTTCTAGATTTTACAGATTAGTCCAATTTATTGCTGTTTGAAGTCCAGATACAGTTTTTAGCCTCTAAGCTTGTATCATTTTTCCACGATCTCCTATTTTTATGATTCATGTGGCATTAGAAAGGTATTGAGGAGCTCTACACAACCATCTATGAACTTCTTCCAGATTCAGCTCCAGGTATTATTTATTCAATTTTTTTGGTTTATGGTTTCTGTTTGATAGTCTAGAAATTTTGGCACCTGGAGAAGTTTTGTTTGTTTTGTTGGGCTTCATTTATCAGCATTAATACATATTCAATATTATTTGAGGAGATATCATGGATTTTGCTATTCACCCTTCTGTGGTAACCTTGGGTAAGGATAATTATGAGTCTTGGTGAAAGGGCATCTTGAAACATCTTAGGTGGCTTAATCTTTTGCCTTATCTTTATGGACTCATACCTAAACCAGATACACCTGGAATGAAATTTGCATGGGGAAATTATGTTGATCATATTGTAGGATTAATTGGTTCTAGTGTTAATTATGACACTATGTGTTCTATCTCACATATTGAGTGACCATGTACCCTTTGGACTAGCATTTGGGAGATCTATGGAGACCCACATATCTTTCCATTCCTAGATGATCTTGCTATGGATTGCCACATACCCTTTGATGATGTATATTGAATACCTTTTGATGATGATATAGTTGAGGAGCTTGCATATTTGATAGGTCATGTTAGTTCCGATGACATAGAGACTTCACTTGCTTCTCCTTCTCCTCTTATCAAGATCACATATTTATTACCTATTGCTACATCAGATCCTTTGGAGCAGGACATTATTAGTCTTCTATAGATAGCTCATTGGGATACATATCTACTAGATATATCATTGTTGTTTGTAGAGTCCCATGTTGCAGATTTGGAGGACCACATTAAGGACATTTGTCTTCTATTTGATTACAGCTTTGATGGAGTTGCATCACCATCATCTACTTCAGAGATTGTTCTTCATCCTTCTCTACTTCAGTCATAGTTTGGTAGTAGATTGGAGACATTTGAGCAATTTTCAGGAGCACCTTTGTTGTCTTTGGATCATGTGCAAAGTTCAAATATATTTATCCTTCTTCCTGTATATTCCTATCTGGAATGGGAAGACATTATGCACACATCTGCAGTTCTATTTCTTCCCAAGGGGAGAAATGTTGTTCAACATTCATGGGTCTTCATCTTTATTCTGTGTCGAGCATCTTCCAACACTGTAGGAGTCATCTTGAGGAGTGGATGCATGGTCTCTCTTCTCATCTCTATTTTGGGAGGGAGCATTTCCTCACATGGGGTTTCATCTTTCTCACTTCTGGGGGTCATCAGACCTTCTCTCTTCTTCCTCGCTTTTGGGGGCTATTCATGATTGTACTTCTATGATGGATTCAATTCTTGGGGGGTCTTAGTGTTAGTCCTTTTTCTATCACATGTTCATGTACTTGTTGTATTTTCTCTCTTTTGGAGAGGATTTTTCTCCCACTAGGTTTTTCTCCTTTCTCTCCACTTTATGAGAGATTCTTGGTGTTGATGGGTACCTAACATGGCCTTGTAGGGCCAAAACCCATTATTGCATTAGTTGCATGTTTTTTATTTCTCCCTAAGTTGCACTTATGGGGGGTGTTGGTGTAATTAAATATTTAATTACACTTTATTAAGTTTACTTAGGGATAATTTTAGTCTTAGGTTATTATTAAGTCATATTAGGGTTTTTTTTAACTTGCAAATATAAAAGCAATTTCTCACATGAAATTCATTAAATCCATTTCATTAATTCATCCTTATTATGCAAATTATTCCTTTTTTTTCTTTTTTCTCTTGTGGAAGGTAAATCTTAGGTTTTGCAAGTGATCCTGGTGTTTCAAGTTTATCATGAACTTTAACATACTTCTCAATTAATTTTCAAAACTAAAATTTTAATTTATCAATTCCCAACTCTTCAACTCTTCAACTTCTTAATTAAACCTAGATTAACTTTGCTTTGATTGTAAGGCTATATTATAATGCCAATTTATTTTAATTTGATTATTTAAATTATCAACAACATTTATTAAATGTTGAAAATCTAAAATATAGATAAATATCTTAGAAAACAAATGAATGAAAGGAAATCGAATAGAAAATTTATGTTATTAGATTAAATGTATAATATTTGGAGGAATGAAAGATAATAAATTATATACAAAGAGAGTCATTGCTTATATAGGCAAAGGAGTGATGTAAGATTAGAACAAGTATTATAATCTTATGATATGAGCTAAAAATAGATGATGACTAAAAATAGCTCTAAGTAAACATAAGAAAGTTGTAAGAGGGCCTAAATATAGAAAACAAGATCATGGAATAAACAACAAGCACACGAGTTTGCAATGAATCAACTAGATTATATTACCAAAGAAGGTGAGTATAAATAAGCAAGTGTGGGTGCCTGAATCTCCATGAAACGAGGATAGGACTCTGGTGTAGGAGCACCTTCTCTATGGTGTAGGAGTCATATTTTGTTTTTGTTTTCAATAAGGCTTTTTAAGCCACATCGTGTTTGTAATAAGGATTTTTGTCAATTTGGTCACTAGACCTATGTAGACCATGTTTTGGTCAAGTTTGATGTAATCACACAATGAAAACATGTAGTTTTCTTATGTAAGGAGAAACCCATCGGCTAACTGACTTTCAAAATCAATTTGTATGGTTGGGAGGAATGTAAACTACTGTCTCAAGCCTCTATAGGTGAAGAAGCAGGATGTAATGGGAGAGAAGCATGCATGAATGAATGAAGATCTAGATTTTTGGGTGTGTTGAAACATTGTTCTTTCTGAGTATTTTTTTGTAATAGTCATTCTGTATAGATAGTTGTTCATCTAAAACTGGTTAGAAATGGTCATGTAGTGAAGTAGCTTCCATTTGATAGTAGTCTGGTGTCTTAAAGTGTTGTAGTTTGTGAGATCTCATTCCTTTTGCAATGACTGGTCTGAAAACCTAGAAACAAGGGTTCTGTGAATAAATGGATTATATCTTCTCTATCCACTAAAATCAAGATTCTCATGTTCAGTGTGATGGAGGAATACAGTGTACATTTTGTGTTTTATCTAGTTTTGGATCAAACACCCAAGGATCCAAGGAGTTTGGCATGAGTTGGCTAGGCATCTCTATGTGACTAGTCATTGAAAAGTGTTGTGAGTGGAGTGACCAAATTGATGGTTGATCTAGTGTCTGTAGAGGATTGTAGACCCTTTCTGTTCTGTCAAGTTTTGTCTCTGTATACTGGTTTGATGTCTATGAGTTGTAGAGTTACAGATTTGCCATCGGCGTAACATGGCCCCCGAGAAAGCTTTTGGATGTTACACCAAAGAACGTACATCAGTGCAAGTTTTCTATCGATTCGCTGAATGTATATTGCAAATGCATATCACAATTGTATGTTGAGAATGTAACTTGAGATTGTATGTTGAGAATGTATCTTGACATTGTATGTTGAGAATGTATCTTAAGAATGTATGTTGAGAATGTATCTTGAGATTGTATGTTGAGAATATACATTTTGTCGGATACAAAAGGTGACTGGTCGTAATGGTGAAATAGGGGTAAAGAAGCATTAAGTCCACCAGTAATAACAAGTCAAGAAAAGCATATACAAGTTGGTATATCAGCATATCGGGAGGACATACAAGGAGGTTGCCGATGATCGAAGTCTTACCAACAAGGTCATGACTAATTGTCATGGTTAAGGCGAGTGGAAGCTTAACCACCATCGGGTATTGGTAGGAGGTTTGAAGATGCCACCGATAGAGGAAGCTTCTCTAAACACAAAGTGGAGTTAACTGTTGGGAAGAGTTGAGAGATCAGCTAGAGAAATAGTAAGGTGGATGATGGGGTCTGTTTGGCCGATGAGAATAGATCATTGAGACATAAGACAGTCTCACACTAATATAGTTTGTGACAAGTTGTTCACTTCCTCTGTGCACTCTGCATCAAACTCCTCTACATGGAGTTATGGAGAGTACCCTCCCACAAACATAGAGTGAGGTGTTGATGCAAGTCGACACCTCTCAAAAATGACCAACTACTTTGACATATTCAAAGTAACCTGTGGATAAATTCCTAAGTATAGTCAAATGAAAATGTGTATATGCTTAGGAATAAAGTTATATAGTAACACCCCCTTAAGCATATCTTAGGTAAGTATTATGAAAAATGGGTCCTAGCTATAAGCCCATTGAGGTACCCATGTACAATGCAAAAGAAAAATGAGTCCTAGTCATGAAGCCTAATAAGGTACTCATGAACAATGCAAACTCTCTAAAATTGGAGAAAGATAGAAAACCCAGTGGGAAAAAACTATCCTCCAAAAAGAAAGAAAAAGGAAAGGCTTAGAAAGCCCCCCCAAAAGATGAAGCTGATGCCAATTCTGATGTAGAGATGAAGAACTCCCAAAGCATGAACTAGTTGTAAATTCTTCCATTCCCTTAATTCTAAGAGAATTTAGCTTTGAACTAATTGAACTTTGTAGTGTGCAAGGAACATGGTTGAAAATGTACAAGATCCTAAGAAAAGGATGTGCATTGATGGCACATACGAATGAGAAGAGAATCTATACGATTCATAGCTGTGATTGTTACAACCCTTTATTACACTTTATTTATTAGTGTGAGTACAATTTTCCCAATTTCCCTTTATGTGTAACACACATTCAATTACATGACACTTTATGAGTGTATTTACAAACAAATATTCTAGTGGAGTTCAACCAACCTGCTATATAGAACCAACTGAGATGAGCCACAAATTAACACTAGGCTCTGAATTTGCATTATGAGAGTCCTCTTCGCTTGATGTAAAGTGTGAAAAAAAATGAAACTACAATCAAAGTGACAAACCTTCTCTACTGCTACAATTTTTTGACTTTGTGATTCTTTGATTATGGTTTTTGTGGCCATGAACTCAACTATTTTATCAGAAAAGGTGAGTTGATATATGGAGATATGATTCCTTAATATTTTAGGAATGAAAAACACATTGTGTACAAATCCATTTCCTAACATTACAATTCTCCTACCACAAACATTATAATAGATATCATCCATCAGTATTTTGAAGGTGTTGCATGGTTTGATTGTCACAAACACCTCTTTGTAAGGTGACATGTGATCCATTGCACATGAACTGAGAATCCATTTTTTGACTTATGATTTTGAAGGTGTAGTGCCCCTCGTCTCGTCGTCCATCAGATTGATGTTTGCTTAAACTTTATAGTGTCCTAGACCGTAGAAGATGGATCTCTTGCTATCTTGTTACTTCATTGTGAACTTAATTGTTAAGATAACAAATGTTGATGTTGGATTATGCCATTTTATGCTTTACAATTTGATAAATGAACTGATGTTTTAGATGCTTTGATGTTATTCATTATATGGATTGGAAGTTAGTTGATCATTTTATGTCGTAGAATAGTAATCTGATACCTTGTTCAATATAGTTGATTGTTATTTATAAACGTGAATGGAACAGTGTTGTATTACTCGTTCCCGAGTACCCTACCCCACTGCGATTTCCATTCACGATAGGACTGCATGTGATGTATATGTATATCTTGTTATGGTTAACGTGCGTTGCTACAGGATGCAGGTACTAGGCATCGACTCCACCTGATTACAGGTCTGAGCGTGCCTTCGCCAATGGATTAGTTGGTTGGAGTTAACGTGAGGTCCCTAGTCAGTGTTCCTTCGTCGTCAGTTTACCCTTGTGGTTATTGGTTGTCATTCGCCCATGTCTCACCGTCAGGTAATATTGTATTTTGGAGTCAAACCAAGTTCAAAGGTGTTTAAGTATGTGTGGTAATGTTGTGCTTTAATTAGAGTTATTCTACGGAAGAGTATAAGTGTTGTTAAATGGGCATAATGCCGTTAGTTGTCGATTTTAGCTATAAATAAATTATTATTTTAATAGAAGTGTTGTTGATAAATAAGTTGTAAGGAGTTTGTATTATTCGATATAATATTATTTATAATAAATATTTAAATAAATAAATAGTTATAGCCACACTTGTAAATTGTGTTTCACAACTGGATTAATAAAATAAATTATAGGATAGTACAAAATTATAGATAGTTGAAGTAGTACTATTCTATTAATGATAATATTTTGGGGTCGGTTATAAAGAAAATAATAATAAAATAAAGTATATAATAATTGGGATCTTTAAATTAAATAAAAGTACATATTCTTTAAAGGAGTTTTGCACGGGATCGCGTGCCAAGCCCTAGGAGAAGAGAAAGAGACTGAGTTATAAAAGAATTGTCGGTGCATCAAGGAGGACATCACAGGGGTAAGGAAAGAAGCAGCGGAGAACTGCAACAATTGGAGCGGGTTCGTCGCGGTGATTGCGAAATCAGGTTCCGTCGAATGCCTTATCTCTGAACTTCCTTTCAATCTGCAAATGTTTTTATAGTTTGTTTGATCCCGCATAGTTCGGCAGTCTGTCCTTTCTGTGTGTGAACAGCATCCTCTCTTAGGGTTTAAACACTTCGTGTCTGCGCAAAGATTCTGTAAGTCAAATGTTCCTCTCCCACTGGTTGCCGAATCATTCCGTATGCACTCTCAGACTAGCGAAACCTTGCTAGGGTTTGTAGATGTAAATGACACCTCCTTAAGATCCCTTAGAACTCCATTTTCTGTCATCACTACGGTAATCCTTCGCCATGTTATTTCCTTGTCGTCTGAGAACGTCTCCCTTCGAGCATGATAGGTCACTCGCCTCTGGTCTCTGCTCACACTATTGGGGAAGGCGCTTTGGTATAGGTGTGCGAATGATATTGCTATATGCTACGGAACGCTTCCTTATTTCCCTAGTTTGTGCGCTTTCACATAGCATTTGATCTCTGATATTTCTAAATGCCATGAAACCCTCCCTTCTTCGATATTAAAGTTTCCTTGGATTCTGTTTACCTTACCTACACTCGTTTCATCAAAATCCTAGCCGTTTGGGCTGAGCATATATCTTACGGAGGTTAGTTATGAGGTTCGCACCTGTAATGCCAGTGTAATGTAGAAATATTGAGGCGAATCCCTCACATTCTAGATGCGAGACTGGTGAGCAGTGGTGTTGAACTTGGTTATTAGGTTACCTGAGATTCTATTCATCTTATTTTGTTTCTTTAGGTTTTATTTGCTAGCAGATTGATATTATTTAGCATCGCTGGAAATTGTACTGGGGCGTGATAGAGAGTTCGCCGCCTTATTTTGTCTGGAGTGAAAGTTCTAATGTCTTTTCATTCGCCTATTCCTCCAGACAATGTCGCCCCTTGAATCGTCCACCAAATCATGTGCCTGCGTTTCGGCCTGGCTTTCATTCGTCTGTATGAAAGTTTCAAATCCCTTTTCTTTGACCCAAAATAGATGGGTATTTACTGTTGTAATGTCAGTTCACCTGTTTGAAACTGGGTTCAAAATGTATTTACAGTGATAACCGCTACCTGCCATGTAATGGTTTCGGGCTTCATTTCAGAGATATCTATCATCATAAGTACAAGCCCACTTATATGAGGATATTTGTTGTTTTTAATCGAACATCTTGAGTGAGATACCTCAGCCTAGCTCACTTGAAATGATGGGTTAAAACCAAGAAACACATTTAACCACAAGTATTGTGAAAATGTTTTCCCAAGAAAACATTAAATCAAAAATACGCAGATATTTACAGTCATAATGATTGCCTGCCTATCTGTTTGAAAGTAGGCGCAAAATCTATAGACATTGATAATCTTTCTCACCTTATAATGTATCAGGCAGAATCTCAGAGATACTCACCGTCATAAGTGCTCCCTGCCTGTACAATGTTGATAGACACAACTATACAGATATTTCATGATATGTTTGAATAACTGCATTGGACAATTTGTTAGTTTTCATCTGACATTTCAAGTGTATTGTGAACATCTCTTACTGTAAAAACCATAGATCCAAAACACACATATAGTTACAGTCATAATGACTGTCTATATAAACTATAAACAATTTGATAATGAGATTATGCACAAAATTTATTTACAGTAATAACCCCTGTCATGATATTAGGCACAATTTTACAGATATTTAGAATCTTAG
This sequence comes from Cunninghamia lanceolata, assembly GCA_027924645.1. Taxonomy (NCBI): domain Eukaryota; kingdom Viridiplantae; phylum Streptophyta; class Pinopsida; order Cupressales; family Cupressaceae; genus Cunninghamia; species Cunninghamia lanceolata. The sequence continues at coordinate 5,418,488 of BSBN01000198.1, read as the reverse complement.
GTAATGCTCTCGTATACAATGAAATTTTAGCGACAAACATAATAGCATTGTATATAAACAAGTTAGATACAGCTTAGCTATGTATATATTATAATGACTGGAATGGTGTTATATGATAGACTCGTGATCAGACACAATACTCAAACCAAACAAGCAATTCAATCATAATAGGTTTTCACCAACAAACGATAATGATGACCAATATAGGAATTTGCCTATGTTACCTCCTCTTCTGACTCGGAATCACTATCATCAGATGAAGATGTCTCCGGTTTCTTCTTGGGAGGAACTTTGTTTGAAGATTTTAATTTCTTCGAAGCTGGTTGTGCTACAAGTTCAGTATCTGGCTCTCTCTTATCTGAAAATATGCAGATAAAAAATATTATAGAATTGGCACCATAGTTAACAGCGAAATATACAATTTTTGGCCATTATACTATTACAGTCAAGTTTGAACATGAACAGTATCAGCGCATGTAACATATTGCCCAGTCCATGTTTCATAAATGGATGTTGAAGTGTATATGAAGCATGGTAATGATGTCATTGATAATGGTTTCCCTTTAGCGTCAATAGAGGAGTCTCAGAATCATTGATGATAATCACCAAAACATAGTGAAACCAGAAGTTCCTGCTGGGTATTCAAATACTCTGATAAGCATGTATGCGAAATGTGGATGTATAGACAAGACAAGTGAACTGTTTGACAAAGTGCTACGAAGTAATGTCGGCCCTAGTAAATACAATGATACAGGTTGAGCATTGAAAAGGCCTTAGAAAATTTCAAGCAAAGGTAATTGGGTGCGGAAACAGCTGCACAGTCTGAGAACATTGCTATCCTCACTCAGTCATTGAACTCCATCTTTCTTTCTTGCATTCCCGAGGGCCAAACTCAGAAAGTTCAACAACATGTTTTGCAGAAATTTCGTGCAGGTGGTTACAACACCATTGTTGCACCATCTATTGGAGAAGAGGGTTTGGATTTAATGGAAGTTGATCTTGTGATACGTTTTAATGCAAATGTTTCACCATTAAGAATGACCCAACACATGGGAAGAACTAAATGGATTCTTCTTCACCACTCAACAGCTGTCACTTAAATAGAATCAATGCTTCATAGCATTTACACACTTGCATTTGTAGAATTGAATTTCGCAAAGATCGGAGAGCGAAATGAATATCTACTTATGATGTGTCATCAGATATACAATTACCACCACCACTAAGATCATTAAATCTGCGTCACTCAACCAACCTGCTGTAAAAGTTGTCAAGTTTGCTCTCACCCGTAACTGTTATCTAATAATTGGTTCTAGCCGTATTATGATCTGTTTTAACAATTTCATTTGAGAACTTATTAAACTGTCTTCCTTATAGTTTGCTTGTATTAATAAATTAAGTTTCCTGCATTACAAAACTGGAAAATCTAGAGTTAGTTGTTATATCTGACCAGTCCACTCCATAGCTAGGGTGATTGAAGTCATGCTGGTCTGCAAACAGTTGATTACTATCAGCTTGGGCGAATTATAATCATCCGGGAAAGATCGCCCTTGTTTTGAGCAAATTCATTGACTAGTGTTGTTGTGTTGTCTTGCATCGTTCACTACTGCCCTCTCAGTGAATCTGGAGGATATTGTCTGAAACACGTTAAGTCCTATTTGCTGGAACTCTATTACCAGCCAATCACAACCTTTCAATCACCGCAGATTTAACTGTGGTCTCAATATTAAAGTTTAGGGTATGCAGATGTACCGGTTATATCGATGAGATGAATAACATAGCCTCGGTATTTGTCTTGTCCCGTCTGTTAATAAATGGTTCTTCCAATCATCTAAATGACACTACAATAGTTAACAGTTTGAACTATGGCTTGAGCAGTGGCATTCTTCTTAGACCTTTGTTTCTGTGGATCTGGAAAGTTTTAAAGGACATTTGGATTATAAGCGAGCACTAGTCTTAGAAAGGGATGAAATATAGGTGGTGATCCAGCGCTTGACAAATTACATTAGTCTAATTATATTTATTATCCCTTGTAATATATCTGGTTGGAGCTTTTCATGTGAACGTCCCACCTCAGTTCGCATTCTTGCTCTTGTCACTGGATTTCAAGCAAACAAATTACTCTACCAACACAAACCTAGCAAGATATCTCGAAGATGTAGATTGGCGCTCCTCCGAAGGCCAGTGCAGTGAAGAAATTCGATGGAGCTCATACAGCATTCAACTGTTGAAACCTACAGAGTGTGGTGAGGTCAATGTCTGTCAGAAATGACTGGTTAAGGTCTGATGCTATCCATTTCTGTGGAAAAACAGTCAATAGCAATTTTACATCTCAGTAGTAAAGTATCTCAAACTATTCGCATAGGGCACTTTTATGACCATTCTCCCTAAGGAATTAAATCACCACGGATAAGATCGATTTCAGAAACATCTTCAAATCATCATAAGGAATCTATTTGGTTGAGCTCGCTAGAACGTCTGCAAGACCGTATGAAGGTTAACAAACATTTCGTGATTGAACTCTCCTCGTGCAATTACCATTTAGTCGTAAGATACCTTTCCTAGTGCTATCATCCTTAATAGAATAAAGTTAATTGGACAAGATTGAAGGAAAGTATATAAAGATCGTATCGTTATGAAAGTGTCGAATGGTAAACAGAAATTAAGTGGTTCTTTTATTATTATTGTAATGTTTTAGTTAATCAATTTATTTATCTTTTGAAACAAAATAAAGATTAGTAAGAGATTTTGTTGCAAGGTATTAATTTAATTGTTGTAATATAATGTTGATTTTATTTCAGAAGCTGTTTGCATTGAACTGAGAATGAATGATAGTATTTTATCTCCTGAATTTTGAACTGAATTGATTGAGTGATGTAATGAGTCGTTTTGAGGTTGTTTAAACCCGAGTTCCAGAGGCTAAGTCGTCAATGTTGAGTATTTGCAGCTTGTGTATTGTTGATGTTGTAATTACAATGTAATAGCGTTTATGTGTATCAAACAAAGTATGAAGTATAATGAGGTTCTGTCAAGGTTGAATGTTGTGTCTTGTAAAGTAATAATCTCAGGATGGAATATCCAACCACTTGTGATCTTATTGTACTGTTTTGTCGTATGGAGAGACCTGAAATCTGTTAAAGGATAAAGTATTGTAATGATTAAAAGTGTTGGATAACAATTGATGTTATGATTCTATTTTGAAGCAAGAGGGTTTATGCCTTGCAGTGTTCATTTACGTGTATTGTTATATGTCTTGCATGATGTTGTAAGGTTTACTAGGTGTTAGGAAGGAGAGTGGCTTTCAACGTGGGGCCGGCGCCAGAGGGGCAGTCAGGATAACCCGTTGGAAGTAGATTAATCAAGTGATAACCTAAAAATTAATTAGGGGGTTAAGGGTAGATTTCACACTAATAAGATTAATGGATTCCTCTCCCATGGCCTGTAGTGCTTGTATAGACTAAGGATGGGTAGAGAAGGCCTGGTCGGCATGATTGACTTCCTTGTCCTCATGAAAGGAAGGTCAGTTCCGCATGTGTCACCCTATGGGGCCGGCGCCTAGTGAGAGGCTGTCAGGATAACCATAGATGGGGGCCGGCGCCTAGTGAGAGGCTGTCAGGATAACCCATGTTAGGACCATGCGATGACACTCTCCCTACTACAACCTAGCATTCCTTGTTCGGGCTCTCCTTGTTTGTTTGGTGTCGCCTCTGGAAGTAAAGTGAAAGTTAAGTTAAGTTATGTTGTGTTGTATTGATATTGCCATGTGTTGTATTGGCGTTGGTCGTCCTTTGTCCTTGTTTGTCCTTCGTCTACCTGACTGTCAGTGTTTGGGACCTCATGTTAACTCCTAGCTCGGGGGGTGGACCTTTGGGTTCCACATGGTCGGGTGGAAGAGCTATTTTATCCATTGGTTCTCTTGTCAGGATCTTATGCAGAAAAGGATTTGTTTCAGTTGTGCTTGTACCAGTTGATGAAGATGTATGTGTATAACCTTGTACCGGATTTGTGTAACAGAACATTTATTGTGTATGTAATTCTGATGTAGCCTACAAATGGTGATATCATGATGTACTCATGTGTAAGGAAAGCATATCTGTTGTGTACTTAATTATGTAGATGGTATTACATTATTTGTCGACATGCAATGAATATGAATCAGTTGTTCAATTGTGCATTGGATTGGATCTGTTGTTGATGTATGTTAATTTGTGTTAGTCGATTTGTTAAGTGATGCAGCCTTGGACCCTTAGAGAATATGTTGTAATTAGTTGTGTTAACGTTACTTAATCTTTTAAAAAAAAAATTCCTGTTTCATATTGCATAAGTGTGTATTCTTTAAGGCGTTCAAGGCGGGCGTTACATCTGGTATCAGAGCCAAGTTTAAACACTGGGTACTCTGGGTGTGCATAGTCCCATTATGTTGTCCTAGTTGCTTAAACTTTGTAGATTTTCTTCTTCCTTTGTCATCCTTGCCTAACAGCGTGAGGGTGTCCCTTGGCAGTGTGTGCATAGGTAGATGCCTAGAGGTTAAGGTAGAGGTAGTTGGCATGTAGAGATCCATTCCCCTGCATATGATATCTGCCATACGGTCAAAGAAATGCATGAGTCAAGGTTGACAATTGTTTGCCATGATGGTGAACAATTTGGAATTAGGGGAGAGTCGAGAGGTGTCTCTCGACGATCATCCTATCCTGAAGGAGCTTTGGTTGTAGTTAGAGGAGTTGTCAGGTAGAGGACTAGATGCTTGTGCATCCTCTTGGGAAGTATGTATTCTTGGATTTTCGTGGTGCTTATGTAGAGCCCTTATTGTGTGGAATAAAAAGTTGAGGATAACCTGACGTTGTTCCCTCCTTCCTCGTTTGGTGGCTAGTATCTAGTCACGCAGTGTTGTATAGTGCAATTTCAAAGATTTTGTATTTTCCTTATAATTATTGATGATTTTCTATTAATTGAAAAGGCCGACATTTTGTTTATATTTGATTGCGATGGTTTAGCCACACCTTGTGAACTTCATTTGTGCGTAACCCTTGTGGTTACATTTGGTTTAGTGTTGAATTGCGCGCATTTCTTGTTTTGTTGATGAAATTTAATCTTTATTTTATATTTGTATCTGACTTTGGTGGCTAAACTAGTTTTTCCTTATTGTTTTCGACGTCGGCCGTGTGTCGTATTGTGATTTCTCTCCAAGGATATATGAGGCAGACTTGGTGAGCGTATACGAGGAAGTAGATACAGGGAACCTTGAGGATGGGGATATCCGAGGCTAGGACTATTTCTTGGAGGCTAATTAAATTTTGCTGTAGGAGTTAGGTCATTATTGTCTTGTTTGGATGGGCTAACCATGTGTGTGTGCCCTAGCACCATCAAGTCTCAGAGTGTGTGGTATGGGTTGTGTGGGATAGATGTTGGCTTTTGGCTCATAGATTTTGTGACATGCCTTAGTAGGTCAGTTACCGGTGTCCAGAGGGATCCTTGTGTAGCCTTGAGATGTGATTCATGGTAATTTGAATTCGTGTAGGTGTGTTAAATCATGTATATAGTGCTTATAAAATGATAAATTTTGGTACCATGCTGCTAAAGGTGTAAAGTCAGTATATCAAGACTTTTCTGTTAATAGATCTCATGCTCAGTGTGTGCTTCCATGTTTGCATAGTGTTGTGGAAACTGCCCAAACTCAATACATTTCACCCATATTTGTTCGCAGGCTTCCAGGAGTAAGCCTGATCCTAGGGGGGGAGGATGTAGTGCCCCTCGTCTTGTCGTCCATCAGATTGATGTTTGCTTAAACTTTATAGTGTCCTAGACCGTAGAAGATGGATCTCTTGCTATCTTGTTACTTCATTGTGAACTTAATTGTTAAGATAACAAATGTTGATGTTGGATTATGCCATTTTATGCTTTACAATTTGATAAATGAACTGATGTTTTAGATGCTTTGATGTTATTCATTATATGGATTGGAAGTTAGTTGATCATTTTATGTCGTAGAATAGTAATCTGATACCTTGTTCAATATAGTTGATTGTTATTTATAAACGTGAATGGAACAGTGTTGTATTACTCGTTCCCGAGTACCCTACCCCACTGCGATTTCCATTCACGATAGGACTGCATGTGATGTATATGTATACCTTGTTATGGTTAACGTGCGTTGCTGCAGGATGCAGGTACTAGGCATCGACTCCACCTGATTACAGGTCTGAGCGTGCCTTCGCCAATGGATTAGTTGGTTGGAGTTAACGTGAGGTCCCTAGTCAGTGTTCCTTCGTCGTCAGTTTACCCTTGTGGTTATTGGTTGTCATTCGCCCATGTCTCACCGTCAGGTAATATTGTATTTTGGAGTCAAACCAAGTTCAAAGGTGTTTAAGTATGTGTGGTAATGTTGTGCTTTAATTAGAGTTATTCTACGGAAGAGTATAAGTGTTGTTAAATGGGCATAATGCCGTTAGTTGTCGATTTTAGCTATAAATAAATTATTATTTTAATAGAAGTGTTGTTGATAAATAAGTTGTAAGGAGTTTGTATTATTCGATATAATATTATTTATAATAAATATTTAAATAAATAAATAGTTATAGCCACACTTGTAAATTGTGTTTCACAACTGGATTAATAAAATAAATTATAGGATAGTACAAAATTATAGATAGTTGAAGTAGTACTATTCTATTAATGATAATATTTTGGGGTCGGTTATAAAGAAAATAATAATAAAATAAAGTATATAATAATTGGGATCTTTAAATTAAATAAAAGTACATATTCTTTAAAGGAGTTTTGCACGGGATCGCGTGCCAAGCCCTAGGAGAAGAGAAAGAGACTGAGTTATAAAAGAATTGTCGGTGCATCAAGGAGGACATCACAGGGGTAAGGAAAGAAGCAGCGGAGAACTGCAACAATTGGAGCGGGTTCGTCGCGGTGATTGCGAAATCAGGTTCCGTCGAATGCCTTATCTCTGAACTTCCTTTCAATCTGCAAATGTTTTTATAGTTTGTTTGATCCCGCATAGTTCGGCAGTCTGTCCTTTCTGTGTGTGAACAGCATCCTCTCTTAGGGTTTAAACACTTCGTGTCTGCGCAAAGATTCTGTAAGTCAAATGTTCCTCTCCCACTGGTTGCCGAATCATTCCGTATGCACTCTCAGACTAGCGAAACCTTGCTAGGGTTTGTAGATGTAAATGACACCTCCTTAAGATCCCTTAGAACTCCATTTTCTGTCATCACTACGGTAATCCTTCGCCATGTTATTTCCTTGTCGTCTAAGAACGTCTCCCTTCGAGCATGATAGGTCACTCGCCTCTGGTCTCTGCTCACACTATTCGGGAAGGCGCTTTGGTATAGGTGTGCGAATGATATTGCTATATGCTACGGAACGCTTCCTTATTTCCCTAGTTTGTGCGCTTTCACATAGCATTTGATCTCTGATATTTCTAAATGCCATGAAACCCTCCCTTCTTCGATATTAAAGTTTCCTTGGATTCTGTTTACCTTACCTACACTCGTTTCATCAAAATCCTAGCCGTTTGGGCTGAGCATATATCTTACGGAGGTTAGTTATGAGGTTCGCACCTGTAATGCCAGTGTAATGTAGAAATATTGAGGCAAATCCCTCACATTCTAGATGCGAGACTGGTGAGCAATGGTGTTGAACTTGGTTATTAGGTTACCTGAGATTCTATTCATCTTATTTTGTTTCTTTAGGTTTTATTTGCTAGCAGATTGATATTATTTAGCATCGCTGGAAATTGTACTGGGGCGTGATAGAGAGTTCGCTGCCTTATTTTGTCTGGAGTGAAAGTTCTAATGTCTTTTCATTCGCCTATTCCTCCAGACAATGTCGCCCCTTGAATCGTCCACCAAATCATGTGCCTGCGTTTCGGCCTGGCTTTCATTCGTCTGTATGAAAGTTTCAAATCCCTTTTCTTTGACCCAAAATAGATGGGTATTTACTGTTGTAATGTCAGTTCACCTGTTTGAAACTGGGTTCAAAATGTATTTACAGTGATAACCGCTACCTGCCATGTAATGGTTTCGGGCTTCATTTCAGAGATATCTATCGTCATAAGTACAAGCCCACTTATATGAGTATATTTGTTGTTTTTAATCGAACATCTTGAGTGAGATACCTCAGCCTAGCTCACTTGAAATGATGGGTTAAAACCAAGAAACACATTTAACCACAAGTATTGTGAAAATGTTTTCCCAAGAAAACATTAAATCGAAAATACGCAGATATTTACAGTCATAATGATTGCCTGCCTATCTGTTTGAAAGTAGGCGCAAAATCTATAGACATTGATAATCTTTCTCACCTTATAATGTATCAGGCAGAATCTCAGAGATACTCACCGTCATAAGTGCTCCCTGCCTGTACAATGTTGATAGACACAACTATACAGATATTTCATGATATGTTTGAATAACTGCATTGGACAATTTGTTAGTTTTCATCTGACATTTCAAGTGTATTGTGAACATCTCTTACTGTAAAAACCATAGATCCAAAACACACATATAGTTACAGTCATAATGACTGTCTATATAAACTATAAACAATTTGATAATGAGATTATGCACAAAATTTATTTACAGTAATAACCCCTGTCATGATATTAGGCACAATTTTACAGATATTTAGAATCTTAGGTAATGCTCTCGTATACAATGAAATTTTAGCGACAAACATAATAGCATTGTATATAAACAAGTTAGATACAGCTTAGCTATGTATATATTATAATGACTGGAATGGTGTTATATGATAGACTCGTGATCAGACACAATACTCAAACCAAACAAGCAATTCAATCATAATAGGTTTTCACCAACAAACGATAATGATGACCAATATAGGAATTTGCCTATGTTACCTCCTCTTCTGACTCGGAATCACTATCATCAGATGAAGATGTCTCCGGTTTCTTCTTGGGAGGAACTTTGTTTGAAGATTTTAATTTCTTCGAAGCTGGTTGTGCTACAAGTTCAGTATCTGGCTCTCTCTTATCTGAAAATATGCAGATAAAAAATATTATAGAATTGGCACCATAGTTAACAGCGAAATATACAATTTTTGGCCATTATACTATTACAGTCAAGTTTGAACATGAACAGTATCAGCGCATGTAACATATTGCCCAGTCCATGTTTCATAAATGGATGTTGAAGTGTATATGAAGCATGGTAATGATGTCATTGATAATGGTTTCCCTTTAGCGTCAATAGAGGAGTCTCAGAATCATTGATGATAATCACCAAAACATAGTGAAACCAGAAGTTCCTGCTGGGTATTCAAATACTCTGATAAGCATGTATGCGAAATGTGGATGTATAGACAAGACAAGTGAACTGTTTGACAAAGTGCTACGAAGTAATGTCGGCCCTAGTAAATACAATGATACAGGTTGAGCATTGAAAAGGCCTTAGAAAATTTCAAGCAAAGGTAATTGGGTGCGGAAACAGCTGCACAGTCTGAGAACATTGCTATCCTCACTCAGTCATTGAACTCCATCTTTCTTTCTTGCATTCCCGAGGGCCAAACTCAGAAAGTTCAACAACATGTTTTGCAGAAATTTCGTGCAGGTGGTTACAACACCATTGTTGCACCATCTATTGGAGAAGAGGGTTTGGATTTAATGGAAGTTGATCTTGTGATACGTTTTAATGCAAATGTTTCACCATTAAGAATGACCCAACACATGGGAAGAACTAAATGGATTCTTCTTCACCACTCAACAGCTGTCACTTAAATAGAATCAATGCTTCATAGCATTTACACACTTGCATTTGTAGAATTGAATTTCGCAAAGATCGGAGAGCGAAATGAATATCTACTTATGATGTGTCATCAGATATACAATTACCACCACCACTAAGATCATTAAATCTGCGTCACTCAACCAACCTGCTGTAAAAGTTGTCAAGTTTGCTCTCACCCGTAACTGTTATCTAATAATTGGTTCTAGCCGTATTATGATCTGTTTTAACAATTTCATTTGAGAACTTATTAAACTGTCTTCCTTATAGTTTGCTTGTATTAATAAATTAAGTTTCCTGCATTACAAAACTGGAAAATCTAGAGTTAGTTGTTATATCTGACCAGTCCACTCCATAGCTAGGGTGATTGAAGTCATGCTGGTCTGCAAACAGTTGATTACTATCAGCTTGGGCGAATTATAATCATCCGGGAAAGATCGCCCTTGTTTTGAGCAAATTCATTGACTAGTGTTGTTGTGTTGTCTTGCATCGTTCACTACTGCCCTCTCAGTGAATCTGGAGGATATTGTCTGAAACACGTTAAGTCCTATTTGCTGGAACTCTATTACCAGCCAATCACAACCTTTCAATCACCGCAGATTTAACTGTGGTCTCAATATTAAAGTTTAGGGTATGCAGATGTACCGGTTATATCGATGAGATGAATAACATAGCCTCGGTATTTGTCTTGTCTCGTCTGTTAATAAATGGTTCTTCCAATCATCTAAATGACACTACAATAGTTAACAGTTTGAACTATGGCTTGAGCAGTGGCATTCTTCTTAGACCTTTGTTTCTGTGGATCTGGAAAGTTTTAAAGGACATTTGGATTATAAGCGAGCACTAGTCTTAGAAAGGGATGAAATATAGGTGGTGATCCAGCGCTTGACAAATTACATTAGTCTAATTATATTTATTATCCCTTGTAATATATCTGGTTGGAGCTTTTCATGTGAACGTCCCACCTCAGTTCGCATTCTTGCTCTTGTCACTGGATTTCAAGCAAACAAATTACTCTACCAACACAAACCTAGCAAGATATCTCGAAGATGTAGATTGGCGCTCCTCCGAAGGCCAGTGCAGTGAAGAAATTCGATGGAGCTCATACAGCGTTCAACTGTTGAAACCTACAGAGTGTGGTGAGGTCAATGTCTGTCAGAAATGACTGGTTAAGGTCTGATGCTATCCATTTCTGTGGAAAAATAGTCAATAGCAATTTTACATCTCAGTAGTAAAGTATCTCAAACTATTCGCATAGGGCACTTTTATGACCATTCTCCCTAAGGAATTAAATCACCACGGATAAGATCGATTTCAGAAACATCTTCAAATCATCATAAGGAATCTATTTGGTTGAGCTCGCTAGAACGTCTGCAAGACCGTATGAAGGTTAACAAACATTTCGTGATTGAACTCTCCTCGTGCAATTACCATTTAGTCGTAAGATACCTTTCCTAGTGCTATCATCCTTAATAGAATAAAGTTAATTGGACAAGATTGAAGGAAAGTATATAAAGATCGTATCGTTATGAAAGTGTCGAATGGTAAACAGAAATTAAGTGGTTCTTTTATTATTATTGTAATGTTTTAGTTAATCAATTTATTTATCTTTTGAAACAAAATAAAGATTAGTAAGAGATTTTGTTGCAAGGTATTAATTTAATTGTTGTAATATAATGTTGATTTTATTTCAGAAGCTGTTTGCATTGAACTGAGAATGAATGATAGTATTTTATCTCCTGAATTTTGAACTGAATTGATTGAGTGATGTAATGAGTCGTTTTGAGGTTGTTTAAACCCGAGTTCCAGAGGCTAAGTCGTCAATGTTGAGTATTTGCAGCTTGTGTATTGTTGATGTTGTAATTACAATGTAATAGCGTTTATGTGTATCAAACAAAGTATGAAGTATAATGAGGTTCTGTCAAGGTTGAATGTTGTGTCTTGTAAAGTAATAATCTCAGGATGGAATATCCAACCACTTGTGATCTTATTGTACTGTTTTGTCGTATGGAGAGACCTGAAATCTGTTAAAGGATAAAGTATTGTAATGATTAAAAGTGTTGGATAACAATTGATGTTATGATTCTATTTTGAAGCAAGAGGGTTTATGCCTTGCAGTGTTCATTTACGTGTATTGTTATATGTCTTGCATGATGTTGTAAGGTTTACTAGGTGTTAGGAAGGAGAGTGGCTTTCAACGTGGGGCCGGCGCCAGAGGGGCAGTCAGGATAACCCGTTGGAAGTAGATTAATCAAGTGATAACCTAAAAATTAATTAGGGGGTTAAGGGTAGATTTCACACTAATAAGATTAATGGATTCCTCTCCCATGGCCTGTAGTGCTTGTATAGACTAAGGATGGGTAGAGAAGGCCTGGTTGGCATGATTGACTTCCTTGTCCTCGTGAAAGGAAGGTCAGTTCCGCATGTGTCACCCTATGGGGCCGGCGCCTAGTGAGAGGCTGTCAGGATAACCATAGATGGGGGCCGGCGCCTAGTGAGAGGCTGTCAGGATAACCCATGTTAGGACCATGCGATGACACTCTCCCTACTACAACCTAGCATTCCTTGTTCGGGCTCTCCTTGTTTGTTTGGTGTCGCCTCTGGAAGTAAAGTGAAAGTTAAGTTAAGTTATGTTGTGTTGTATTGATATTGCCATGTGTTGTATTGGCGTTGGTCGTCCTTTGTCCTTGTTTGTCCTTCGTCTACCTGACTATCAGTGTTTGGGACCTCATGTTAACTCCTAGCTCGGGGGGTGGACCTTTGGGTTCCACATGGTCGGGTGGAAGAGCTATTTTATCCATTGGTTCTCTTGTCAGGATCTTATGCAGAAAAGGATTTGTTTCAGTTGTGCTTGTACCAGTTGATGAAGATGTATGTGTATAACCTTGTACCGGATTTGTGTAACAGAACATTTATTGTGTATGTAATTCTGATGTAGCCTACAAATGGTGATATCATGATGTACTCATGTGTAAGGAAAGCATATCTGTTGTGTACTTAATTATGTAGATGGTATTACATTATTTGTCGACATGCAATGAATATGAATCAGTTGTTCAATTGTGCATTGGATTGGATCTGTTGTTGATGTATGTTAATTTGTGTTAGTCGATTTGTTAAGTGATGCAGCCTTGGACCCTTAGAGAATATGTTGTAATTAGTTGTGTTAACGTTACTTAATCTTTTAAAAAAAAAATTCCTGTTTCATATTGCATAAGTGTGTATTCTTTAAGGCGTTCAAGGCGGGCGTTACAGAAGGTGCCATGAAATTCTCTTTTTACTCTCCAATTGTGAAGTTGGTTTCCTCAATTTTGCAATTTAGACTCCTATTTGAACTTAGTTTTTAAGGTGGCACTTTTTAAGTTTGAGTGCGTGATTACTCTTGCTTAACTCCCCCATTAAAGTGACACTTTATAAAGTAGTGCATTGTGAACACTATTACTCCCTTTGTTTATTTGTTCCCCCCCCCAAAATTTGGCACTAGTATAGAAGGAGTGCTTTAGCTCACCCAAAAAAAACATAAACTGGAACTTTATAATTTTATTGTCATTTTAGGCTAGTTATATCGGTAACAAAAAAAATCCACTTTTGGAAAAAGAAGAACTTAATTTCGAGTTGATTTGTAAAAGTTATAGGACTTGCAAGTATTTTGCATTTACAAAAAAAATCCTTCTTCAGCAAAAAAATTTTAATTTTGGAAAATTAAGTTTGCATGCAAAATTTTGTGAGGAAAAAAAAGAAAGAGGAGGAAAAATAAGTCCCCTTGGGCTATGCATGACCATGAGATGATGGCGCAAAGAATGTGCCTATGTGAGGCTTCTTCACTAGGCCCCCGAGCTCCTCGATGCAGTCCTGAGTATGGGCATTGCGAGCTGACAAAACAGGCCGGTTGTGTGACCTTTGTCAAGCCCTTCCAAGGGAGTTTGGAGTTGATTATAGGTTATTCTTTGGCCTCTCTATGGGCTTTCCAACCCAGCAAAACAATGCCCTTTGTGGGTGTTTTGACTTCATCAACGCAGGCCTCAAACTCGACAACACATCAAGCAAGGAACACAGTTAATAAAGAAATAAACCAAACAAAAAATGATGCCTCACAGTATGAATATTAGCATGTAAGGGGGTGAATCATACAATATACAAAACATAGCTCAAACCTTTCCAAACTGCTCTGATACCATGTAGAAAAAACAAGATCATGGAATAAACAACAAGCACATGAGTTTACAATGAATCAATTAGATTGTATTACCAAAGAAGGCGAGTATAAATAGGCAAGTGTGGGTACCTAAATCTCCATGAAACAAGGATAGGACTCCTCTACATGGAGTTGTGGCGAGTAACCTCCCACAAACATAGTGCGAGGTGTCGAAGCTAGTCAACATCTCTAAAAAATGACCAACTACTTTGACATGTCCAAAGTAACATGTGGATAAATGATTAACTATGGTTAAATGAAAATGTGTATATGCTTAGGAATAAAGGTATACACTAACACTAAATGAGAACTAGCTAGGAATTAGAGTAGTTTAGAAATTTACCTCATTCATACTAACATTAAATTTTGCCAACCCTATGTACCATAATTTAAACATCTTTTTTTGATAGGTGACAAGCTTTTTGACTGGAGCTATAAACCGGTGAGGCCACAACATGGGGGACCTCATCCCCAAGCATGAACACCCTGGCATGAACACTTGTATTAATGCTAGTCGTTCAAACTCACAAGCTCATTGGCCTAGTGAGGGCTTTTAAGCTACGAGCTCGTTGGCCCAGTGGGGCTCAAAGCTTGCGAGCTCGTTGTCTCAATGGAGGTTAGAACCTTGGTGGCATGGATGAAAATGTCATGCTTTAACCATCAAATTGTGCAATGAATGATTAATTTAATCATCCTTCTTAAAAGAATAATTTATATTTTTAATAACTTAACACTAAACTAAATTTTCTAAAATACACTAGTTAAATTAAGTTATACTAAACTCCCCCAAAACATAATTTGATATAATCCCATAATTAATATAGTTAAAAAATAAACTATACATTATAAAAATAAAACACTTAACTATCTTAATTATATTCTAAATAATAATTAAATATTAAAAATTTGAGCATCACTTATAAATCTTAAATATAATATGATATAAAATATTATTTATAATAACTCACTATACAATTTTATTCTAAATCATGTCACATCCATAAATAAATAAATAATTCAAAAGTCACATGATTAACTAAAAATAAATAAAAGTCAAAGATCTAATTTAATCTCCATCATCTATTTTTTCATATCTTTTAATCATAGCCATTAACAAAATGATAGCCTTAAAGAGTCTTAGTTTTTCTTATTCAATCCTAGCCATTTATTCTAATTAAATCTCAACCCTCTATCCTATCAATTTCACATCTATAAATCAACTCTCATCTTCAACTATTTTATAAGAGAATAATTTACAGGTTCAACTACCAAAGTGTATATCACATTTACACCCCTAAGGGGAACCATATTACTATTATTGCATTGGGAAATATATTACGATATCACGTTCCATATAGGTAAAATTCCTACCCCTTTTCCTATTCCTACTTTCTCATTGTTCTTAAATAGTTAAAACAAAAAATTTATTTATTCCTATTTCACATGTGTGATAGAAGCTATTCATTGCATTTTTTTTTTTCTATTTTGTAGTTTCTTATGGAGTGCTCATGTCAAGGTTAGGAACACATACAAAATTCAAGGTGGGTACATTATTTTGCATAGGATCCCATATCCTTTTATGTCTAAATATTTAATTTTCATGTTAGCTAAGAATGTTCATATACTTTGGAATACATGTTCTTGCTAGATTCACATGCACTTCAAAGTGGGGGGGAAATGCAAGTATGAAATTTGCATTCCTATGCTAATTCTCATTTAGTTTCTAGTCCATTTTGATGGAATGCCTCTATACAATTATATATTGACAAGTGATGCACTCTTGTGATAGCTTTGCCTCATTCCATGATCTTTATCTATCCCAATTTGCTCCTACTTACACACATTTTCATACATTCAACCTCATCCAATTCCTATTGGCACCTATTTCCTTGCATTCACCATATTATTAGCCCACATTCTCATGTACTTGTTCCAAACCTAAGATTTCTACTTTCCTACCCATGGTCAATACCATGGTGCTCTATTTGATCCTTAACCACAAGGGATTGACCTTAAAATTTAAAATTTAAAATTCAAATACCTAACTCCTACCTTATCCTACTAGCCATTGGATATTGAATTTACACATTTTTATGAATTATTGTTGTGTCTTGGTATTTGAAGACTTAATTTGGGCAACACTTTCAGATATCAAGTGACTATAAAAAGCAAATCATTTTAGGACTATTTTGATTTGGTGTATAAAAGGATTCTATTGCGCAATATAATCCCCATATAAGCTATTTTCATGTTTGTGCATGATAGTTTCCAACATTTTCCCAAGGTCGTAAATCTAGTCTAACAAAGAGTTTGACCTTGCAATCTAGAAATTTCCCTAAAGGTAATTTTTATTAATGTCATCCTTATACATCTTAGAGATCACAATGAACTAGGTTATAGAATTTTGTTGTCTGGCAGATTAGATCTACACTTTAAATTATGAATATGCACTACTCAAGATCAACTAATAGGAAATTCCTAATTTTTTATGATTCCAAGACAATGAGCACAGTGAAGACATTATTTTATGGACATTGACAAATTGATTCTACACATATGTAGCTTCCATATTTTTGACATTTGTTCGGGAGTTAAGTACACCTATCCTTCTCAATTAATTTTCAAAAATAACATTTCAATTTATCAATTCCCAACTCTTCAACTTGTTACTTAAATCTAGATTAACTATGATTTGATTGTATGCATTTATTTAATTAACCTAGATTTATATAGAAGGGATTTTATTCCCTTATAAAAATAAAAAAATTTGAACTTTCATACATATATTCATGCCTTCCTACTATTAGAACTGCACCTCTCAACATAATATTTTTTTGCTTTTTTTTATGGTAAACTTGGGAACTTTTAGTGTGGCTCAAGCCAAAAAGGCCACAACTGGGCCACCTCCGCAACAGCCCGAGAGATTTGAACCTTGATGATGTGACAGTAAAAACACACTTTTAACCAATGCACCATGCCTTCGGCACCTCTCGACATAGTTATATGAATATTTTATTATTACACTAGACAAATACCAGACATTTATTACAAAGTTGGTCTGTTATTAATCTAAATTATTTCTAAGAATAAAATATTTTCAAGAGTTATGGAGATAGGATTTTCTTCTTGGAAATGTTTAAGCTACTCTGTTTAGAGCGAGAGCCACATTTACTATTGAGGTATTTTATTGTCCATCGAGGTTATGCGTGTACAAGTAATATTTTTATGGTTATGGGCAATGCATATTTGTATTTAAATATAAATAATGTAAACATCAACGACTTCTTTCTGTTAGTCTACTCCAAGCATGGGGAGACTACTGAACTTAAATAGAATATTCACACCACCGACATGGTTGTTCAACGAACAACTATAAACAACTGAGAGCCGTCAAGTTTGCATTTTGAACATCCCATTTATGAATTATCATTTCTTAATAAGATTTGAGCATATTCAACAGAATGGAGAGGATCACAACAGACAAGGAAATCGTCCATTTTTCAAATCTGTTGTTTCGTTACTCTTTCTTCCATTTCTGTGGTTGGTGGCAATGCTTGTTTGTCAGATTGTGTTCTCTGTCTTTCAGAGTCAATTCCGTGTGGGGGCTTCAACTTTACATTCTGTCACGTACTTTTCTCGCCCCCACTTTTGCCTAAGTTTCTCCTCTCCTACCTGGCGTTCACTCTACCTAAACATCATTCTCCTCTTTTTTCTATTGTTTACCTTAAACATTATCTGTTTTACCCTACTTAAATATTATATATTTTAATATCTATTTTACTCTACTTAAATATTTTCTATTTCAATGGTCAAATAGTCAATAATAAGCCTACATCATATCTATAATCACAAAAGTTCAAAAATTAGCTTACATCATATATATACTTACAAAAGTTAAAAAATCTTCTACCAAAATATTTAATGATGTTTAAAGAAGACTCTCTTTCTAAAAGGCTTAATATAATTCATATTTACGAGAATCAATCACATGCCTTCAATACTATGGATTGCTTTGATTTGATGGTCAATCTTCCTGCATTCATATAAATCTGGAAAGCTCCTCGCTAAGCATAAGAGGAAAACATTAATCATTGTAATTTGTATTACTGCGAATAACAAAGAACTAAGATATCATCGAGATCATTTTGACGTCCAGATAAAAAAAACTATTTTCTGATGGCTATGTTAGAAGTGGGTGAAAAACACAATGTAAATGGGTCTGATCTTAGAGATTAAATAGAATGGACATAAAAGAGTTTATAGAAACGAAATTATTAGTTATTGTACTTTAAAATTATATTAAATAAATAATTTATAATCATTAAAGTTAAAATAAGAGAAAATTATATAGGTTGAGTCACGTAAATGATATAATATGTATTTATTAAGAATTTACTAAAAACTAATAAAAGCACCAAAGGTGCTATTAAATGGCTGATAGGCATACATATTTATAGGCCTATTGTTAAATAGTATATTTATATTTTTATTGGAAAATCATTACATGTAGTAGTTGGTGGACAAGGCTATAAATACTATAAGAAATTTAATTGTTTTTTGCAAATAAAAATAATGGCATTAAATGAATAGCCACATGAACTAAATCATGAATGAACCTTTACAGAACTAAATTATAAAGAAACCATGAAATAACCATGGTCTCCAATGATGAAAGCAGATTGTCATTGATGTCAAAAAGGTGTTGGTATTGACAAGAGTGTCACCAGGATCAGTGGATGTTCATATCTTGTTTATTCATTCTTGTTTGTGTTGGTTCATTTTTGTAGATCTTATGCTATGGTGTTTGAAGGAATAATGCAATGCGTATGTTTTGTTATGCAAGGTTGGTTAACAAGATGTGTTCACAGATGCATAGAAGTTGATTTCATGTAGCCATATTGTTCACAGATGCATAGAAGTTGGTATGATGACTCACTTGGCACATTTGACACAGTCACAATTATTTATACATAGTTGCTTGCTCAGTGGTTTCACTTGCTCTTCACAGTTTATATGTGCAGTGGTATATGTCTGTGACATCATGAGTTAAGTGGTTTCACCTTCATATTGTTGCACTCAGTTCAGTGAATTCACTTGGTTCAGTTGATTGTGGGTTGTTGGCATATGGCATATGATATCATGTTTCTTTCTTGTGATAAATTTTTGTATCATCTTGACACATGGATTTTTGTACAGTTTGGCTTATGACAAGGCTTCAGTTTTTGGTCACATTGATATAAGGTTGATGTGAGCCTTATTTCCATTTGCATTAAAGTCAAACATTGATATTCTCACATGGACTTCAAGGTAATAAAGGCATCGAATATAATACATATTGGAAGAGAAGCTCAAAAAGTATTGAAAATTATTCATTTAAAAAGTCTCAAAATTTCCTTATTTTATGGAGGTAGATGCATAGGGGAGCATGGTTTATAAAATCATTTGAAGATTTTTAAATGGAGACCATGATTTTATATAATGCATAAAAAGACATGGAAATATTTCTTTAGAGAGAATATTTTTTTTTTTTTTAAAAAGCATTGAATATGCTTTAAGGTGGAGCCCCATCATTAAGCCATTTATGGCTTTATTTTTAAATTTAAAAACTCTCTTTTTTTTAATCTCCTATTTTAACAACCTATTGGATGTCACTTTATGACAGCAAAGACAAGAGTTTTTAAGACTATTTTTAGTCTTTTGAAAAGAGGATTAAAAGGCTGATTTTTTATGCTCCATTTAGTGGCATATGAAGTCTATAAAGGAGGAAGTGGAGGCTATTATTAGAATTTTTAAATGGGGCAGATTTCAAGGAGTATTTTGTGGAGAATTAAAAGCAATTTTGTTTGAAGATTTATTACTATTTTTAATATTTCAACCGTATGTCTTAAGGCATCAAAAATAATAATGGAGGCAGTTTTCTATTTTTTATAATAAGCATCTTTTTAAGTGGAGTCTTAATCCTTTATGAAGATAAGGATGCTTTTATTCTTTTTCATAGGGATAAAAAAAAAAAACATCTATTCGAGGACAAGAATTTTTTTATAGGTACAGAGTGATGAATGTGTTGAAAGTTTTTTGATGATTTTTTTTGAAGAAGTTTGAAGATATTGAAGAAAATTTTCAAGGTAGATGGGGAGATGATTTATTTTTTTAGGAATATGAAGCATCTTTTAAGATGAATTTTTTTTAAAAGGGATATGCTGAAAGAAGAAGATTTTTTGAGAGAAGACAAAGAAATTTTTTTTGCAGATTGAAGAGTCTTGTTGAAAAGATTTTGAAGAATATTTTATTATTATTTTGCAATCACAGAATATGTTTTTGAGAAGATCAAGATTTTGAGAATATGAAAGATTTTCTTCTTGCAAATGAATTGGGAAGATTAATTTTTATAGATCATATTTGTAAAAGAAATTTGAAGAGGAAAATTGTAGAGAGAAGATGGAACATTGAAAGTTATTAACAGGAGAAAATTGATTATTTGTTTTCAGATTGAAGATATGCAGAGGAGAGAAATTCCAACAGTCTTTTTGTTTATAATTTTATTGCAGGTGCTCTGTGGAATATGAAAAGACATTCAACTTGTATAAAATTGTTTTTCAGGTGCATTGATGGTATGTCTGGTAAGATAGAGATGAAACATACAAAATGAAGTGAGTTGTTGAGTGGAACTGTATACAAAATGAAGACATTTTCTATGACATCCTCTTGAATGATATAGATTGAATTAAGCAAGAAGATAATATGAAATTGAATATGCAGGAATGAATTGTTTGAGCATCAGATGTAGGATTGGAGACATACACATGGAGAAATCACAAATGGAGGTTGTATTATGTAGAGATGAAATATTGAATTGAATGGAAATAGAGTGTCCCTCTAATCTTGTTTATTATTTCAAGTGAAGATTTGGTTTGCCAGTGAGGCCTTGTATTAGCCAGTGAGGCTTGTTGGTCAGTGAGACCTATTTGTTTATCAGTGAGGTATATGTGCTTCTGTTTGGAGTTAGTGCTCCTAGATACATATTGTAGCCAGTGAGGCATGTTTTATCAGTTAAGCCAGTGAGGCAGTTCTGGAGTGGTTTTTCTACCCCTGGAGGGTTTTCCACTCATGCAATTCTTGTGTCTTGATTCATATTGATCTTCTCTCTGTGGTTGTATGTTTTACTCATGAGTTTTGTTTATGTGTTTGACAATTCAATGATAACTTTCTCTCCTTGTACTCTCCAAGTTAAAGTTTGTAAAAAGATTCAAAAATTCACACAACACTGATTCACCCCCCCTCTCAGTGTTGTCCTTAACTCCTACAATTGGTATCAGAGCCAAGTTCCCTTTTGAAGCTTAATCAGCTTGGGTAGGTCCTGGTAGTGGAGTAAAATGGGTAAGAAGAATAGAATTAAGGTCTCAAATAGTGAAAAGAAAGATGCTGATCAAAATATGGTAAAACATGCCTTAGTTAAGCCTAGCAATGATTTGTTGCATATGTCACCCGTGATGATTGATACACAGAATGGTACTGTAGTTGAGAATTTTGATAAAAAGGAAGACTTGAATATGAATGTAAGGAGACAAGAACTTGATGGAACTAAAGATAAATTTGCTGTTAAGATTGATGGTAAAGAAGAAGAATTCTTTATGGATGAAGATGAAGAGGAGTTTGATGAAGATGATTGTGAAGTTGATTTAGAAGGTGAATTATTGTGTGCCTTGGGTACAATCATGCAGCTCAGAAAAGAGAATAAGAAACTAGAAGATCAGCTTCAACATGAAAAAGTCTCTAAGGACAAAGTTGTTTCAGAACTTGAAGAGGCAAGAAATTTGGTTATGAACTTGAGAAGTCAAGTTGGTGAATCAATAAAATTAATTATCAATTTGAGGGTTGAGGCTGAGGAAGCTAAAAGGATAGCCAATGAAACAAAGTCTAAGTTGGAAACTAAAGCAGCTGAATGTCATAGGCTTGAAAGAGAACAAGTCTATTTAAGAAAAGAACTTGAGGATATTAAGAAGCAGTTTAAAAAAAATCTCAAACTTGAAGAGATGCTGAGTAAACAAAAACAACATAGAGACACTATTCCACTTGGTTATGAAGTAGGAGAATGCTCCAAAGCCAGTAAAATTCCAAGAAGGAAAATTGATTTAAGTCATGCTGCTGCCCTTGAAGGTAAAAAGAAGTGTGAAGCTGAGAGAAGAAATTTTAGAAGAACTGCTTGTGTAAGACAAGCACACATGTACAGGTATAACTATTCATTTAATGGTTATTGTTATACTTGTAATCATTTTGGACAGAAAGCAATTAATTGCAGAAGTCTTGTATGTTACAATTGCAATAATGTTGGTCACGTACAAAGGAATTGTCAGATGCATAGAAGATATGATGATCCTGCATGGAATCATAACATAAGTGTTCAAAAAATGTCAAAAAGGCATCATCAGTCATTTGATTATAACTGCAGTATAATTTGTTATAATTGCAACTCTCTTGGTCATAAAGCACATAGTTGCAGAAATACATCACCTGATTTGAAAAGGTTGAAAAGGACAGAAGCTGAAAAAGTTTGGAGGAAGAAAGAACCTGTGAAAGTGTGGAAGCAGAAACAAAGTGAAAAGAAGACAAATCCTAAACTTGTGCATCTTGCACAGGTTACTTCATCAGTTGAATAATAGTTAGCATGATGTGAGGGGGAGTTGCTCTTGTTCTATCTTTTATCCCCAAGAAGTTATAGTAGGAGATCAATTGATGTTTATCAATGTGATGAACTTGTTCTGTTTATCATGCTTGTCTGATAATGTTTGAAATGAAGTTTCTGATGTTTTTGAGTTTTAGTGTATGTCAGTGACATGTTTACTGGATCATATTTGATATTTACATGATTAAGTTGACATATGCTTCAGTTAAGGTGTTCTCAAGGAACTCTCATCTGCATTTGGTGTTACAGGAAGTTACAAATGAAAGAAGTCAATTGATTTGTTTTTGCAAAGGTATTGATAATGGTTATGTCAGATTTGACAGTATGTTGTAAAAAGATGTACAGGAACAGCAGGATGGTCTTCATTCTTTTCATGTCAAAAAGGGTTTGCAAGAATAGATTGGTTGCAGAATGAATGTTTATTTAGAACTGATCTTTGGTGTAATAATTTGACATCTTCTTTGTTGTTCTTCCTCATTAATATGGTTCAGGAAGGTATGTGCAAATTGTGGTTTCAGGTATGAGCTTCAAGTTATGACAATCTAGAGTTTCTTATGACATTGATGGTGAATCTTGTATTTCTTCAAATCAGAGGCAAGTAAAGGTCTTATAAAAAACGGTCATCTTGGCATCTTGTGATGAGAACTGTGTAATGAGAAGTCTTCATGATTTTTGCCTGCAATGTTGTTCATCAAGAGTATTGATATGTTTATGTCATGTTTGCATAGAGTTCAAGTTCATATATGTTATATCAAAGGAGTTGATATTTGATTGTAGAGATTTATCAGTTTTCATATTCATCTTCATATTGGTATTGTGTCAAGAAGTGGTATTTGTTAAAGTTGACATACATGTTTCATTCTAGTAGGGCAGTGCATGGAATAATAGTGATGTTTGTCCTTGCTAGTGATTGGCAGTGATATTTATGAGCAGTGATTTGTTTGTGCATTTCAACATAGGGGGAGCATATAGATTTGAGTCTTTGTCATCAGATGTCAAAAAGGGGGAGAAAGAAAAATTGCATCAGGTGGTTTTGCCATCAATGACAAAGGGGGAGATTGATGAAAGTAGATTGTCATTGATGTCAAAAAGGTGTTGGTATTGACAAGAGTGTCACCAGGATCAGTGGATGTTCATATCTTGTTTATGTTTCTTGGTTCATTCTTGTTTGTGTTGGTTCATTTTTGTAGATCTTATGCTATGGTGTTTGAAGGAATAATGCAATGCATATGTTTTGTTATGCAAGGTTGATTAACAAGATGTGTTCACAGATGCATAGAAGTTGATTTCATGTAGCCATATTGTTCACAGATGCATAGAAGTTGGTATGATGACTCACTTGGCACATTTGACATAGTCACAATTATTTATACACAGTTGCTTGCTCAGTGGTTTCACTTGCTCTTCACAATTTATATGTGCAGTGGTATATGTCTGTGACATCATGAGTTCAGTGGTTTCACCTTCATATTGTTGATTGTGGGTTGTTGGCATATTGCATATGATATCATGTTTGTTTCTTGTGATAAATTTTTGTATCATCTTGACACATGGATTTTTGTACAGTTTGGCTTATGACAAGGCTTGAGTTTTTGGTCACATTGATATAAGGTTGATGTGAACCTTATTTCCATTTGCATTAAAGTCAAACATTGATATTCTCACATGGACTTCAAGGTAATAAAGGCATCGAATATAATACATATTGGAAGAGAAGCTCAAAAAGTATTGAAAATTATTCATTTAAAAGTTCTCAAAATTTCCTTATTTTATGGAGCTAGATGCATAGGGGAGCATGGTTTATAAAATCATTTGAAGATCTTTAAATGGAGACCATTATTTTATATAATGCATAAAAAGACATGGAAATATTTCTTTAGAGAGAATGTTTCTTTTATAAAAAAAGCATTGAATATGCTTTAAGGTGGAGCCCCATCATTATGCCATTTATGGCTTTATTTTTAAATTTAAAAACTCTCTTTTTTTTAATCTCCTATTTTAACAACCTATTGGATGTCACTTTATGACAGCAAAGACAAGAGTTTTTAAGAGTATTTTTAGTCTTTTGAAAAGAGGATTAAAAGGCTGATTTTTTATGGTCCATTCCATGGCATATGAAGTCTATAAAGGAGGAAGTGGAGGCTATTATTAGAATTTTTAAATGGGGCAGATTTCAAGCAGTATTTTGTGGAGAATTAAAAGCAATTTTGTTTGAAGATTTATTACTATTTTTAATATTTCAACCGTATGTCTTAAGGCATCAAAAATAATAATGGAGGCAGTTTTCTATTTTTTATAATAAGCATCTTTTAAAGTGGTCTTAATCCTTTATGAAGATAAGGATGCTTTAATTCTTTTTCATAGGGATAAAAAAAAAACATCTATTCGAGGACAAGAATTTTTTTACAGGAACAGAGTGATGAATGTGTTGAAATTTTTTTGATGATTTTTTTTGAAGAAGTTTGAAGATATTGAAGAAAATTTTCAAGGTAGATGGAGAGATGATTTATTTTTGCAGGAATATGAAGCATCTTTTAAGATGAATTTTTTTAAAAGGGATATGTTGAAAGAAGAAGATTTTTTGAGAGAAGACAAAGAATTTTTTTTTGCAGATTGAAGAGTCTTGTTGAAAAGATTTTGAAGAATATTTTATTATTATTTTGCAATCACAGAATATGTTTTTGAGAAGATCAAGAGTTTGAGAATATGAAAGATTTTCTTCTTGCAAATGAATTGGGAAGATTAATTTTTATAGATCATATTTGTAAAAGAAATTTGAAGAGGAAAATTGCAGAGAGAAGATGGAACATTGAAAGTTATTAACAGGAGAAAATTGATTATTTGTTTTCAGATTGAAGATATGCAGAGGAGATGAATTCTAACAGTGTTTTCGTTTATAATTTTATTGCAGGTGCTCTGTGGAATATGAAAAGACATTCAACTTCTATAAAATTATTTTTCAGGTGCATTGATGGTATGTCTGGTAAGATAGAGATGAAACATACAAAATGAAGTGAGTTGTTGAGTGGAACTGTATACAAAATGAAGACATTTTCTATGACATCCTCTTGAATGATATAGATTGAATTAAGCAAGAAGATAATATGAAATTGAATATGCAGGAATGAATTGTTTGAGCATCAGATGCAAGATTGGAGACATACACATGGAGAAATCACAAATGGAGGTTGTATTATGCAGAGATGAAATATTAAATTGAATGGAAACAAAGTGTCCCTCTGATCTTGTTTATTATTTCAAGTGAAGATTTGGTTTGCCAGTGAGGCTTGTTGGTCAGTGAGACCTATTTGTTTACCAGTGAGGTATATGTGCTTTTGTTTGGAGTTGGTGCTCCTAGATACATATTGTAACCAGTGAGGCATGTGTTATCAGTTAAGCCAGTGAGGCAGTTTTGGAGTGGTTTTTCTACCCCTGGAGCATTTATGTGTTTGACAATTCAATGATAACTTTCTCTCCTTGTACTCTCCAAGTTCAAGTTTGTAAAAAGATTCAAAAATTCACACAACACTGATTCACCCCCCCTCTCAGTGTTGTCCTTAACTCATACATCCAATTCGACCAAGAAGAAATGGTATACCTACTAGTGCCCCAAAGACATCCACTAAATAAATTCTAAGCAATCAAGACATTAGGTGAACTGTAGTATACAAATAATGTAGGATAATAGAAAATCTGTGTTACTAATTTCCCTTTTGATAGGCACACATATTTATAGCTATATTGTTAAACAATGTACTTTTAATTTTTTGGTAACATTATTATATTTAGTACTTGTTAAAAAAGGCTATAAATATATGTTTATGAGCCATGTGATAACATTTTTATACAAGAGTGTCACAATTAGAATTAATCATAAGAAATTGGATTAATTTATAATCTAATTTTAAGTCATGTATTATTCCAAAAATAACATAGTATAATGCAATAAGATACACAAATGATACATAACACAATAAGGATCATACAAATACATTATTATTAAAAAAATTAAAGAAATATTAACTTGTCTATTTCTTATGTACAATGCATATTGCTAGTAGTAGAATAATTTATGGAATGTATTTGAATGTTTAATGTACATTTATTATCACAAGTACTTTTCTACAAATAAAATGTCCTGCATAAGATTTCAAATACAAATTTAATGACTTTCTACTCATAACTTTCACGATGAATGCCATCACTTTTATCACTTTCTCTTCTAGTAATTGGTTGCTCAATAATTGAAGACTATAAAAAATATGGTTGTACAACATAAATATTGGATACATAAATGGTCAGAAAGTCATTGAAATAAAAATAGAAACATGGATAATAACAACAAGAAAATATATTAATGTTTCAAATGTAACTTTTAATAAACTATATTAGGATATCAGTCACATCAAATATTTTATTTTATACAATTATAATTACATGGACACAATTGAAAGAAAAATTATTATTGCAAGTACAAAGACCATAACATTATTTTAACAATGCAATATTTACTTATGTAAATAAACAACAAATAAATTGAATATTTATTAGATTTTTTCTCAAAGATCAAGTTAGAGACAATGATTGCAATCAATGCTCTTCATTTTTCCTATTCTTAACATAATTTGCATTTTCTATCTTAATATTCCATTAAAATGAGAATGGTGGTGAATGGATAAAGCTTCAGTAAGGAATTTAAAATATTACATAATAGTATTTAGTTATATGATATGGGGGAGGGGTCAAGTCACGTGGGCTAAATTTGTGACCATGTAATGCTTACATGGAATATCATAGGACCTCCATTTTTTTAGAAATATAATATGGGCTCTTATCTATCTACAACTAAGGTTTAGAGGTGTGACTTGTCATGCAACTCTCCACATTAGCATGTCCAGTGAGAAGTATCCTTAAAATAAATTTTTAAAGATTTGACCAAAACTTTATCATGGAATCCATAGTAGTTGAGAGGAAAATATATTTTACATCATGTTATTACTTAAAATATAACTTATATGCAACCTAAATGATCTCAATACCTTTTAGTAACCATGAATCTTGTTATCTTTAACCTTTATATCCAACACAACTAACCCAATAGTTGAACAAAAAATACTATTTGTTGTTATGAAAACAACACACTCTTAATCAAAATTCAACTTATATTCAGCTATAAATGATCATAAAACTTCTTGACAACTTTTTACATTTCATGACAATGTACGAGGTTTTTATTGTACTGGCCTTTTACATTTGCCATATAAGGACTAACATATAATATGAAGTATTTAAATGCATGTACATTGCCACACCAGTAGTTGTACACATAAGAATAGTATTTGTCCACATAGCAACAATACTTTGACATTCATTGTGTGTGTATGTGAATAAACTTTGACATTTATTGTGTGCATGTTTGAAAGTTAACTTTGACATTTACGTCATGTGAAGTGCATGCAAGTCTGATTTGTTTCATTTTGTATGTTTAAAATTGAATTCACTTTGTCATTCTAATTTGATATACTTATTATTTGTGTGAAGCATGGGTTTGAAATTTGGCATTGAATTATATGTGTTTTACTTTGTATATTTAAAATTGAATTCACTTTGTTTGCATTTATTGTTTGTATGAAGTGTGTGTTTGTGATTTCACATTTACTTTGTGTATGTTTAAATTTTGACATCTATTGATTGTCTATTTAAAATATCTTTGGACTTTGTTTGTTTGTGTATTTCACTTTGGCATCCACTAATTGTTTGTTTGAATTATGTTTGAACTTTTACATTGTGTGCACTTATTGTTTGAACTTTTGACATTCACTTTATGTTTGTTTGAACTTTGGCATCCACTTATTTATTTGAACTTTGGGGTCCACATTGTTTAGTGTGTAGACATTGGTATCCACTTATTATTTGTGTGAATTAAGCATTTGAACTTTGACATCCATTTATTATTTGTGTGAGCTTTTGGCATTCAATTTGTGTTTGTGAAATGTGTATGAACCAACTTTCCAAATCACTTTGTCTATGTGAGAGTGAAATAAATTTGACATTCACTTGGATTTGAACTACTTATTGTTTGTGTATTGGCATCCACTTTGTCATTCAATTATTGTCATTCAATTATTTCATCTATTTACTATTTGTGTGTTTAGGTAAGTTTGAACTTTTACTTTCAAAATTAGTGTGAATTAGAAATTAGCATATTGAATTATGTTTACTTTTGTGTGTGTACGAAGTTTGTGTTTGAACTTTAGCATTCACTTTTTCTATATGTGAGTGTTTGAACTCACTTTTGCATTCACTTTGTATGAAGTGTGTTTGAATTTTACCTTCCACTTAGATTTGATCCTCTTATTTTGTGTGTGTGTGTGTAGTTTCACACTTTGTTTAAAGAGTGTACTAAATTTCACATTCACTACATGCCTAAACTTTGGTATGTTTGAACTTTAGTGCCTACCTTATATATGTATGAAGTGTGTGTTTTTGAACAAACAATGTGTGAAATGATTGAACTAACTTTGTGTGAAGAGTGTACTAACACTGGCATTCAATTTATGTGATTGTTTGAACTCTGATAAGTTTGAACTTTATCATTTACTTTGTACATGTATGAAGTGTGTGATTGAACACACTATGTCTGAAGTGATTGAACTTTATGTGAAGAGTGTATTTTAACTTTGGCATTCACATTTTTGTGTGTTTGTACTTCGGCATATTTGAACTCGACTATTTGCTTCATGTGTAGTTGAACTAACTTTGTGAATGAAGCATGTTTAAACTTTGGAACTTGTCAACTTTCTGTATGAAGTGTATTCTTTTAACTTTGACATTCATTTTGTGTGAATTGTGTGTCTAAAATTTAATTTTGGTATTCACTTTTATGGTGTGTGTGTTTGCTCTTTACCATGTTTTATGACTTTGACACTCACTTTATGTGTGTTTGTACTTTAGCATGTTTGTACAAAATTTGTGTGAATGAATTATGTTTGAACATTGGCATATTCACTTTTTGTTTAGGTAAATAATGTGTGTGATTTAATTTACACATTCACATTGAATGGTGTGTGTGTCTGTGTGTGTTTAAAAATTAATTATGGTATTCACTTTGTGTGGAATATTTTTTTGAACTAACTTTGGCATTTTTTGTTGTGTATGAGCTTGGAAGAACTTTCACTATTTTTCCTTTTGTCTATGAATAAACTTCATCCATCAATTTTCATGGAGTGTATGAACAAACTTTGATGTTCACTTTCTGTGGAATGCAATTGAAATATTTGGCATTCTTTTTTCTTGTGTACAAATGAACCTTGGCTATCATTTTTTGTTGAGTGTACAAATGAAATTTAATGTTTGCTTGGAATGTGCTTGAAAGAACTACCATTCTTTTTCCTGTGTGTGTGTGCAAAACTGAAATTTGGCTATCATTTTATGTGGTGTATAAATGAACTTTGATTTTCACTTTGTGTGGAATGTGTGTCTAAAAAAACTTAAATAATGTTCATTCTGTGTCTTTGCGTGTTTGAATGAACTTTAGCTTTCATTGTGTATGTGTGTATTTGAAATAACTTTGACATTCGTTGTGTGCATGTTTTAAATCCGATTCACTCAATCCTTGTTGGAAAATACAATTGTCCATATAGTTGATAACTATAATTTTATTGCAGATGGATCAATGTTCCATTTTCATGGCCTTAGAACATTCTCAAAGGGATACCATGGAGTATATTTAAAATGGCCCATCATTGGTACCTTTAAGTCCATAAAACGAGACAGAAAATGTTGATTTGTGTTTATGTAATGACATCTAGTTTTGAGATGCAAGTAATTTCTGGAGGACAGCAATGTGTACATAAGAAGGAAAAATATTTGTTTGTGAATGCTTTCTTTTGGGTAGTGGTTGACGGTTCACTATCGCTGGCACTACAAATGGTTCTATTTACCAAGGTGAAACCCTCTCCCGCCGAGGAACTACAGAAGTCTCATCCCATTGCGCCTAATGACATCCAAATAACAATGCACCCAGCCAAATGACATAGATACGCTAGATCCATAAAAAGTTATAGATCATCTATTTATCCTTGCAAAGGCACACAATATGCACTTAAGGCATTATATTAGAGGTTCACACATTAGAAGACAGACAGAGTAGAATATGGTTTAAAACCAACACAATTCTTATTGTATGCATCCACTGTTACAAAGAAAAGATTCATCATCGAATTAGTACATCGTCTCTGCTTATATAGACCTCTACTGTGATCACCCAATGGGTGTATGGCATTAGTGATCAACTAACAAGTAGTTTTAATCCCATAGTATGTTCTTATATGGTGCAGAAGGTGGACCGACCCTAGCCCAACTCCATATCTGGCAATCCCTTCATCATTGGGTTTCCATGCCAAATGCTGAAAGTTATTTTAAGAAACTGAACTCCTCTATAATGACCACTCTGTTTAAATATCATCCACTTCAATGGTCAAATAATCAATAACAATTTTACATCTCATTCACAACAAAAAGCGGTAAATATTTGTCCTATTTAAAAACAGCCATGACAAGTGAGGGGCCAAGATGGAACACATTTCAAATGCATTTATCTGTTCATGAAAGTGTATTCAAGGTTTGTTTGGGATTTCATGTTTATTTAGCACTCGCATTGATGATTTTTCTGTTTAACTGTGTTTTTTTGCCACTATTTTCATCTTATATGCTGCTACTAATAGAATGGGATGCCATAGTTTTCAACTTCTCTGATGCTGCTCCTATTCTTCAATTTTTAAGCCTCACTCAAATGACATTTTAAGGGATGAGACTGATTGCAAGCAACCGGACAAATCATAATATCTACCCATGTATATGCTCTGTTAACATTGACATTGAATTAAAAACCAGTCATTCTACATATAAACTCTGCCAGTGAAATTTGACATTAAATAGACAAACATGATGTTATGTGCAAATAAAAGAGAAGAAACACTTAATAGCGTCCAAAGCCGGTAATTGTAAAGTCCACAATATTCTTATAATCATCTGGATTTGTCCAGTCAGTAGGGAAAACAAGGGCATCCTCTGCCCCATAGACTTTGTAGTCCTCTGCTACTTTCTGAAGCCTGTATTCCCTCCGCGCTAGAACAAAGTTTAATACCCTTAGCATACTCCCTCGCTATACACTATAATAAAGAAAACCCCATTACTAAACAAAATTTTAATACCCCAAGAACTATGTATATGCTGCTCCTAGTGGAATGGGATGCCATAGTTCTCAACTTATCTGATGCTGCTCCTATTCTTCAAATTTTAAGCCTCACTCAAATGACATTTTAATGGATGAGACTGAGTGCAAGCAACTGGACAAATCATAATATTTACCCATGTATATGCTCTGTTAACATTGACATTGAATTAAAAACTAGTCATTCTACATATAAACTCTGCCGGTGAAATTTGACATTAAATAGACAAACATGATGTTATGTGCAGATAAAAGAGAAGAAACACTTAACATCATCCAAAGCTCGTAATTGTAAAGTCCACAATCTTCTTACAATCATCTGGATTTGTCAAGTCAGTAGGGCAAACAAGGGCATCCTCTGCCCCATAGACTTTGCAGTCCTCTGCTACTTCCTGAAGACTGTATTGCCTCCGCGCCAGAATGAATTTTGTACCTCTTAGCATACTCCCTCGCTATACACTGCAATAAAGAAAACCCCATTACTAAAGAGATAAAAATCACATCGAAGGACCTAAAAACAAAACATCTGACTTCAAAACTACATGTCCGTAACAGAGAAGGCCAGTCAGCCTAAATGGTGTTTAACCTCATCAATTCGGGAAAATGTTAAAACAAAAAACAACATGAGTTTCAGAACGAATTTCCTGAAATTTAAAGCACCACAGTACTGGCAACGTCTACCTTGCTATCGATTCCTCCAAAGGTGAATTTTCCTGAGTTGATTTCTGATTCTCCACAGCCTTTGATCGATTCCTCCAAAGGTGATTCTTTTGTTTTTTATTAGTACTCAGCTTCAACTCCCCTCAAATCTTGCAATTTGATATGCTTGCCTGAGTTATTTTCTTTGAACCGCTTTTCCTTTCGTTTTAAAGAACCAAAAAAGAAATTGAAAGATGACAAATTTTTGGACGATCAAAATTTTTTTTTTATGGGACTACCAAATTTATGGCAGTTACAAGATGTGTGCACAAATGAAACACCAACCACCTATGTGCCATATTCTAATTTTAGTAGTGGCTTGACAGATTTTTAACAATTTTACTTTTTAAAATTTTGGAGTTAAAAAAAAAGTGAAGGACTAACAAAAAATAAGGACTACCAAAATTTGGCAGTTACAAGATGTGTGCACATATAGAATGGCCTATCAGCCAAATAAAACTGCCACATATTTATAGATTGGGAGAAAGAGAGCATTCACTACAAGAGCGATTGACTCTAAATTTTAATTACTTCTTGTATTGACAAATTAGAAGAGATGATGATAGGAAACACTATTCAAAAACAATAATTAGTGGATATTGGTACTGTCATGTCATAGAATCATACTAGCTATTGTAAACTTGCCTCTTATTGTCTTCTAAGTATGAAATGATTTTAAGTCTTGTAGACAACTATAGAAAAATGTGCACCAATTATTTAAAGCATAAATTAGTATACATTTGTTCTTGGAAGAGATCAAGCATAATCCCAATTTATTGTTGAGTCAAGATCCATCATCAAGTAGCATAGGCAAGGCCCACTTATTATTGAAATGTGAGTTTGAAAAAAAGTATGTGCATACAATCGATGTAATGCA
Source organism: Cunninghamia lanceolata (assembly GCA_027924645.1). Taxonomy (NCBI): domain Eukaryota; kingdom Viridiplantae; phylum Streptophyta; class Pinopsida; order Cupressales; family Cupressaceae; genus Cunninghamia; species Cunninghamia lanceolata. The sequence continues at coordinate 5,385,047 of BSBN01000198.1, read as the reverse complement.
TCTCCACCAATAATTGTTTTTCATGTGATCACCCATTGCTATCTAGGTGAAATTCAAAAATCAATGCATTTTGAACAAAAATGTATTAGGTCATTTGATCTATAGGTTATGGTTTCCATTGTACTAGCCATTTACGATTACACTAACAAATAGAAGTGGTAGTTGTTATAGTTTGTAGAAGCGAATTCCATGGTATATTTTGATTTCTTTAGTATAAAAATTAATCAATTTGTTTTCCATTTTATATTGGGTTTTGTAAGAATGTTGGTTTATTAGGTGATAACCATTTGTTTGTTGTTCTCTCACATAGGTGTAAAATGTTGGACACTATTGTTAAACATGCAAAATCTTGATTGTCATTGTTAAATGCATTGAGGTTTCATTTACTCGAGCCTATTTTAGTCAATAGTCAGTATCTTCAACACATGTATGAATGTTGGATGATAAGTTCATAACACTTTGTATGACCATAGATTTCCATTAGATTATTGAAGTTTAGGGTAAATGGTGATGTTTTATCGAACCCATTTGTAGCTTATAGTCACCATTGCACTCACAAGTAGAAGAAATGTTTTTTGTAGCTTATATAAGTTGATTACAAGGTATACTTGCATTTGTTTAGCATAAAAATGAACAAATTTATTTTCCATTTTACGTAAGGTTTTCAAGGACAAGGGTTTTGTAGGAGATAACCATTTGTTTGCTATTCCCTGTGAATAGGTGCACTAATAAATGTTGGATGCCATTATTAAATGCATGGAATCTTTAATTCCATTATTAAACACGTCGAGACTTTATTTACTCAAGCTCATTCTAGTCAATAGTTGGTATTTTTATGCCATCTATGAACCTTGAACAATAAGTTTATGACACTTTGTATGACCATGCACTGCCATTAGATCATTGAATTTTAGGGTAAATGGTGAACAAAGAATTACCATTTAGGGTTTTCATTGTTGGATCCCTATTTTAAATTGTTGACGAGGGTTTCATTACTATTCCCAAAATATTTCTACCACTAATTATTTGACCCTACAAATTGGCCATATCATTACAAGAATTTCATAGATATTCCTTGGTCAAATCACCACATTTTTAATCTACAATTTTAATCTAGTAAAAGCAATATTAATCAAATAAATAATCTAGGAAATCTATTTTGTTCAAAAGAGTAGCAATATATAACCAAAAGAAGCTAGCCAAAAAACACATAATAATATCATAGGCATATTCTTTAAATTTTGTTCAACGATATGATAATAAGTTGAAATTAAAGTTCAATTATGCTAAGGGTTTCATGCTCCATTATTCTCAAGTCATTTGGAGTCATAACCTAGTAAATGATTCTTTAAATAAGAACAACTAAGTAAATCTAGACAACACAAGCATGTTTTCATTTTTGTCCATTGATCTAGTAATAAGCTTAAATTAAATTCTAATGGCTTGCAACATATGTTGCAACAATTACATACAACACTTGTGAGGGCTTACTTCTTAATATCTATTATTTATTTTTAAAATGTAAAGTAGTGTAGGTTTAGCTTAAAATAATAGATAAGAAAAATTTATATCTACCATCATTTCATCAATCACTTGATTCATTAAATGAGTTTTTCATTTACTTGTATTGCACAAAGATAACACAATCTAAATCATAATGTTTTTGTAATAAAATTCTACCTATCGTTTGATGTATTCTGTTGGGAAAACCTTATACCCATGTTTGACACTATTGTTGTAACAATAAAGATTGTAAATGTGTATGTTCTTTCCTATAGATCTCTTGAAGTTTTAAAAGAACCAAAACTTGTCTTCTTAGAAAGATTAATAGGATTTAATAGGACTTGGGCTTCTTTTATTATACTATGATAAAGAAATTCTAGGGTTTAACCTTGGACAATTTAGATAGATGTAATTTACATATATTAGGTCTTGTAGGATTATTGAACTCGTACTAGATTGTGCTTAAGATGTTCAAAATAGGTCATAATTGTGCTTGGATGTAATATGTACAATTTGTATATTTTATGACTTTCATTCAAAACCTTTCTGTACTCTTAGCCCACACAAAAGTATTAAGAAAAGTATAATTGAAGAAAAGGAAGGCATTAAACATACATATAGTAATATATAATAGCATAGTAATACATGTGTTGGTCTCTTTTCTCGCAACCCCCAATCCTAAGGAAAATCACAGTACCTAAACCAGGGGACCAACAGGCTAAGGAAAAGATCTTGAACTATCGTTAGATTGAGCAGAAGAAAGGCCAATGAACAAGGCTAAACATAGTGTTCTACTCTTTGATCTCCACAAGACTCAGGTGGGTGTACCTATTTTAGGCTTGAATATATGATAAAAATTGCATTTGACAACTCACTAAAGGCCTTTGACATGTGGATGGTTCTTGAAGATAAATGAATAAAGGTTGTTATTTGTTTACTCATCTCTAGGCATGATTCCTTTGCACCTTGAAGAACACTGAGAACATATTAAATAGAAAAATCTTCTTCTAAAATATATGAAAGGGGTTAAAACTACATCACTCCAGAGCATGACCCTTACTTCTTTTAATCTTCATGAAGATATAGAAAACTAGATAATAAACAAACATGAAATGAAAGATTCAACATATTTATAATTTTTGGTGATTTCGTTAAGGGTTTGCACAAAAGTAATACACTAGACCTGTACCTTGTCCATTTAAAGAGTCAAGATACAATAACCTAGATCAAATAATAGCATGAAATGCTAAATCAATGACCACTAAACCATTATTGTCTTACAATAATGAGGCCTCTAATGAACATATAGATAACATTCTTAGTAATCCTAAATATAACACATTATCCACAATATTTGATTTAAAGAAAAACTAACTTGTTCTTTGAACAAGATCCATCAACCAAACATCTATTACAATAATTGTGCGACAAAAAGCATTATAATCTTTGATTATTTTGATTGAAGAAACAAAGCATACATTCTAGGAGACATTTTTGCATGACATATTTTAATTTTAGCTATAAACTGAAATGCTTGCCATTACCAAATAGCTGATTACAATATTTGAACTTTGAAACATAAAGGACTCTAAAGCCTAAGCATAAACCCTATACAAAATTACAAGATTTAGAGACCTAGAAAAGTTGGAACCCTCAAAATGATGCAGAAATTACATTATAAGAAAGAGAGAAGAAGAAGAGAAACCCTAGATTGAATAGAGGTATGACACATGGCACAATTGAACCCCTTTGATATTGCAACTGATTGGCATGAGGAATATGCCACATCATCTTCAAACTTCCTCCTTATTTTGTCCTCATCTCGCAACTAATATGCATTTTCCCCAAATTCTAAATCGACGTCCACAATTTTTACCTGACTATAAAGAAGACTTCATAGCTGTATTTTCACTTGGCGAGTAAAGAAAATAACCCCCAAGTGTTTATCCCATCACTGGCAAGTAGAAAATTAATTTTACTGGTGTACTCTGCCCCTTAGAATTTCATTGTTTGTCTCTGCAATCAACTGGACATTTTGTCAAATAGTTTTCATGCAACCATTATTTTTCTAGTATCCACTTCTACTCATTGCCTCATTCATGGTTGGGTGTCCATTAGTTTGCTGGGAATGTTTCTACAATGTGAGGCCAATTTAAAACAATGTCAGGCATTTGATAGTCTTTACAAGGAACCTTTTACAATGACCAGACATTTTACAATGTAGGGGCATTTTTTACTTACCAGAGCACTCAAAACCAATGCAAGGGCATTTTCACTCATACTGGAGGCATTTTTGTTGCATTAGAAGAAAATTTAACTGAGATATGGCATTTTCCACTTGCTCTGAGGTATTATTAACCATGCTGCGACATTTTTGCACATGCTAGGTCATTTTTCTCAAGTTTGGCTTGTTTTTATCAATGGTGAGTAGCAAAAAACATGATAAACAGTCCCAAAATGTTGCAAGGACATGAGGAAATGTTAGGGCAAACCTAAAGAAGTGAAAACAAAAATAAAATGCAAGGAAAAATAATAGAAAACTCCCCCAGAACCTCCTCCATGCAGTAGACTTCCATGGCATTATCAAGGCTTCATTCATTGCAATTTCGTGTTAAATGACTTGCCTTGAAACTACGCTATACGATGAGGATTTGGAAAATAATATTTTAATTATTACCTCCGTTTGACTTTAGTCCATCGCATGAGATACATCCATCACAACTTTCAATAATATATGGTCCTCCAAATATGCGATGTCTAAGCCATATGAAATTTTTTTAATTTTTTTAAAACTTTAACCTTTTTAAATACTATCAATTGCACATCACATATTACAATTGCAAGAAAATTTTAAACTTGTGTTGTGCCATGGAGAGGAGGAAATGAATCTTTAAAGATTACATTTGAAAATTAATTTTTGACCAACTCCCTTATGAATGGGAAAAATAGAACTTCCCTTCACTTGCAAAGTAATAAAATATTACTATAAAGTAAAAAAAATATTACTATATAATGCCCACATTAAAACAATTAAAAATTGTTTTAATATTTTAATTTCACCTTTATTGTTGATGTTTAAACACCATTGTTGAAATGACAGAAATTGCACCACAGGTTGAGAATGGACTTGAAAGCTATGAAAACTTGTAGGGGGAAATAAAATATGCCAAATAACATTGTGAAACTGATGGAATTGATTAATGGAGAGACTTCTGGGGACCTCCTTTGTAACCTGGGTCAGCTGGCAGGCCATTTTTAATATTTTCTTTATTTTTACACCACAACCGTAAACCACACCCAAATGATTTGAAACTAAAGATCAAAGATCCTGATGCAATGCAAAAACTTATCAATTCACTAGAATGGATTAATAGAATTATTTGGCCCCTATTGATTACACTCCTTTGGAAATGCCAAAACATTAAAATTTACCTCAAAACTCATCCAATCAACGTGGAATTAGAACTAGAGGTAGCTTATGCATATCTATGAATTTCTGCCAAACAATTTTCAAATATGAGCTCTGAATCGATAGTTTGGGTTAGTTTGTCGCTCCAGGGTCTAAAAAGAGCATTTTCCTACCATTCAAAATGTTGCATTGCTAAGAAAACTAGGCATAAAAACAAATCACATTCATGGTTCTTGTTCAGGGATGCATGTCCCTTGTGGGCATGGCAAGAATCCAGACTTCTCCGGGACGTAGACCAGGTGCCCTACTCCATCAGGTGGCTCTGAAAACTACCCAACTTTAACACTCTAATTCACAATTTTCAAACATCAAAAAGGAAGAAGCAACACCTTCCTCTATCAAATACCTAATTTTCATATGTTTGCATCAGGTCAAATCTAAAAGCACTATCATTGAAAGCCTGGAAACAAAAATCACCACTAGCATTCTGAAACATATCACTATATTTTCCCATACCAACATTAGTTTAGTCAGACTGTATCTTAGAATCAAGCACAAATTGAAAAATACCATCACCATGTGACAAACATCCATCATATTCCTTTAATAAATCATGTTCATACATAATGCAACAATTTGTATTGTCTATTTCATCATCATGTTTTACTAAAGCTTTTCCAAAATAGACTGAGAAATTGAAACATTCATACATTGCTTCAAAGCTAGTATCACAAGCCTCTAATATATGGAAAGAGAAACATTCATATACTGGCTCATTTTGTAACTCCAATTCAACATTTTGGTGAGAAGAATCATCAAGAAATCCTGACTCATTAACATGTTTGCTTATTTCATTATCATCTGAGCAAGATATATCAGCACCTTCAACACCCCATGTATGCTCAAAAGTAAGCAATTCTTGGTCAAAAATATAATCAGACTCAACCTTAAAACTAACATCCATGTCCATATGATAAAACTCATGATTAGGCTCATCTAGATCCAAAAATAGACACTCATAAGAATCTCCATTTAGAACATCATGACTTTGACCACTACTACAATGAATTTCACAATTATCAGCTATTCGTGTGTCACTAAAATGAATTTCTAAGTTTACATCAGCATTTACACTTTCAGCATATCCATCATTGTTAAAGTCAAATGGTTTCTCACCTTCATAAGCATTGTTATCCCAAAAATTATCTTGTTCGTTTGTGGAAGGAAAAACAAATGGACATGTGTCATACTTAGTACCCAAAGGAACATCATCATTGTCAAAGTTTATGTTAGCAGGGCATAGAAGCTCATGACCATTTTCATGTACATACCTTTAATATTCCATGGTCAACAAATCTAAAATTTGCTCACTGGTGAGTGAACATGCTTCTTCTTTCACATCTTCCACTACTTCTTCCTCTTGATCTCCATAAGAGCTACAATCACCACTTAGTTGCAAATCAAAATCCACAAGGTTGTCATTTTTAACATTAAAATCTGGATATTCAATAGATTCATCATAACATACACTGCTCATATCATATGGGATTAAATCTCCAACAACCTTGCCAAAAACACAACCATAATCTGATATGGAAGATAGGCATTCTATATTTTCATCCTTATTAACAGTCAAACTATCATAAAAACTATTTTTATTTGCATTCCCATCCTCTATGGACTGATTACAATCTTTACCCTCTTCATTGTTGCAGTGCACATTGTCCCTTTTTGTTTCAGCGTTTAATTCATTATTATCAATGCTATGACAATTCATAAATGGCTTTACCTCCATTGTTTGATCATGAAATGTACTCAGATTATTATGTATACCATTTTCAGGTGCACCTACCATATCATTTGACTGACCACAAGCATTCTCCACTTGTGTATGAGACACTACCTCAGCTGTAACATGCTTCTCATTCTTATACATTTTATTTGTTGATATAGTGTTACCATCATTTCACCTATATTCATCGATAGTACCATTGGTATCAATATCATGAGATCTCACCCTGAATGTATTTTCATACCTAGTCTCTTCAACAAAGTCGATCAACTCAACTGCTTAACTTAGGCAAATGGGCTTCTCATTTTCAGACCAAAAATTGGGACCCAATTCATATGCATTTAAAAACAAGTCAATCAAAATAGACTCATGAGGTTTGAAGCTATCATGTATGTTTATTTAAGCATCTAGAATCCTTGTCAACGAGGAATAACCTATTTCAGCTTCTACTTTCCTTATGGTAAACATTTCTTGAATATGGATAGTAGGGTCAATAATGTGTGCAATTTGTTGATAATGAATTTGGGGCTGACTGTGGCGTGCAATGTATTGAGGTGGGTAACCTGGGACAACATGGGTATTTGTACCTTGAAGAGTGCTCTCAACCTCTGATATATACTGCACATTTGCATATGCCATTTCATTACTTGTTGGAATAGAGTGAGCCCTAAAAGTTTGTGTATAATTTTCATTATTGTCATCAAACTGACTCAGGAACAGCCTTTTGAAATCTTCCCATGAAGATACACTTTTCATGGGTAAGACACTATACTATTATCTTGCATTATCCTTCAAAGACATTACAAAAAATTTCATAATGATATCTTCTACCCAAAGCTGAAAGTCTTCAATAAACTCACAAAATAGTTGTACATGCCTACAAGCTGGTTCAAGTACTCTTCTTCATGAAACATAGGCACATGATTTCTAAGCTCAAGGGGAAAAGGATTTGGGTGGCTTTGGATATAGTGAAGTTCAATGGTTTATATCTATTTGGGACAAACACTTCTCTATGGACATGGCTGAAATTGTTGATTATTCATTATGTTTGGAACCAAACAAGGATAATCATATGGATGATACATCTTGTTTATCACTTTATAAATCTTCCACACAAACATAGCAGTTACACATCTTCTTGCTCTTTTCTGTTGAAATAGGCTCTGAAGCAAGAATAATACATAGAACAACTCAATGCCAAGCTTAAGATCTTTTCAAATGAGCTTATTACAATACTACATATACTTCTTATAAAATATCATAACTGAAAAAATTGCAACATAGAAGTATGTAAAATCAATACTGATATTCCCCTCTTTACTAGTGCTTCAACACTTGAGAAGGGACTTCATTAAAACTCATACACCATGGTTTTCACATAAGCTCATTTATTGAAAACTAAAATAGAAATACCTAGAACAATTGTAGCAGTTGCTAACCCTTCTTCTTGACTAAAAATTATGCAGATCTGGAACTTCTTTGTTTTCTTTATCAAGTTCTTGAAATAGAGTCGCTAACTCTCTTAAAGAGGATGTAATTTTAAGAAGCTGGAAGCTGCTTAAAAATTGATTTAATCTTCTAGGTCTTCTTCCACAGCAAAGTCACACAGAACTTCATCAAATTTGCTGTAACAAAACTTCTCCAGGTCTTAAGATTTTATTTCCACAGACTCATGTGGTAAACCTTGACAATAATTTCACCTCACTCCCTAGTGCAGCCACCATTTCTATTGTTCTCTTTTCTCGCAACCCCCAATCCTAAGGAAAATCATAATACCTGAACCAGGGGACTAATAGGCTAAGGAAAAGATCTTGAACTATCATTAGATTGAGGACAAGAAAGGCCAACGAACAAGGCTAAACATAGCCTTCTACTCTTTGAGCTCCACAAGAATTAGGTGGGTGTACCTATTTTAGGCCTAAATATATGATAAAAAATGCATTGGGCAACTCACTAAAGGCCTTTAACATATGGATTTTTCTTCAAGATAAATGAATAAAGGCTATTATCCATTTAGTCATCTCTCGAGATGATCCCTTTGCACCTTGAAGAACAATGAGAACTGATTAAACAAAAAAATATTCATCTAAAATATATGAAAGGGGTTAAAACTACATCACTCCAGAGCATGACCCCTACTTCCTTTAATCTTCATGAAGATATAGAAAACCAGACAATAAACAAACATGAAATGAAAGATTTAATAGATTTATAATTTTTGGTGATTCCCTCAAGGGTTTGCACAAAAGTAATACACTAGACTTGTACCTTCTCCATTTACAAAGTCAAGATACAATAACCCATATTAAATAACAGCATGAAATGCTAAATCAGTAACCATTATTGCCTTACATAAATGAGGCCTCTAATGGACATATAGATAACATTCTTAGTAATCTTGAATATAACACATTCTCCTCGATATTTTATTAAAAGCAAAATTAACATGTTCTTTGAACAAGAACCATCAACCAAACATCTATTACAACAAATGTGCAACAAAAATCATTATAATTTTTTATTATTCTGATTGAAGAAACAAAGCATACATTCTAGGAGACATTTGAGCATGACATATTTTAATTTTAGTTGTAAACTAAAATGCTTTCCATTACCAAATAGCTGATTACAATATTTGAACTTTGAAACTTAAAGGACCCTAAAGCCTAAGTAGAAACCTGATACAAAATTACAAGATTCAGAGACCTGGAAAAGTTGGAACCCCCAAAATGATACAGAAATTACATTATAAGAAAGATAGAAGAAGAAGAGAAACCCTAGATTCATTAGAGGCATGACACATGGCACAATTGAACCCCTTTGATCCTGCAACTGACTAGCATGAGAAATATGCCACATCATCCTCAAACTTCCTCCTTATTTTGTCCTCATCTGGCAACTGATATGCATTTTCCCCAAATTCTAAATTCACATCCACAATTTTTACCCAACTGTATAAAAAATTTCCCAATTGCATTTTCACTTGGTGAGAATAGAAAATAACCCCCAAGTTTTTATCCCATCACTAGCAAGTAGAAAATCAATTTTATTCATGTACTCTACCCCTCGGAACTTCACTATTTGTCCCTGCAATCAACTAGACATTTCGTCAAATAGTTTTCATGCAACCATTATTTTTCTAGTATCCATTTCTACTCATTGCCTCATTCATGGCTGGGTATCCATTAATTATCTTAGAATGTTTATACAATGGGAGGCTAATTTAAAACAATGTCAAGCATTTGATAATCTTTACAAGGCATCTTTGATAGTGACCAAACATTTTACAATGCTGGGACATTTTTTCGCTTACCAGAGCACTCAAAACCATTGTAAGGGCATTTTCACTCATATTGGAGGCATTTTTGGTGCATTGGAAGCAATTTTCACTGAGATAAGGCATTTTCCACTTGCTCTAAGGTATTAATAACCATGTTGGGATGTCTTTGCACATGCTAGGTCATTTTTTCTAAATTTTGGCCCGTTTTTATCCATGGAGAGTAGCAATAAACGCGATAAACAATCCCAAAATATTCCAGGGACATGAGGAAATGTTAGGGCAAACCTACAAAACTGAAAACATCAATAAAATGCAAGGCAAAAACATAGAAAGCTCACCCAGAACCTCCTCCATGGGTAGACTTCCATTCCATCGTCGAGGCTTCATTCATCGAAATTTTGAGTTAAATGACTTGCCTTCAAACTATGTTATGCGATGAGGATTTCGAAAATAATATTTTAATTATTACCTCCCTTTGACTTTAGTCCATCGCGTGAGATACATCTATTACAACTTTCAATAATGTATGGGCCTCCAAATATGCGATGTACAATATCTAAGCCATATGAAAGTTTTTAATGTTTTTACAAACTTTAACCTTTTGAAATATTGTCCATCACATATTACAATTGGGAAAAGATTTTAAACTTGCATTGTGTCATGGAGAGGAGGAAAGGAAGCTTTAAAGCTTACCTTTAAAATTAATTTTTGACCAACTCCCTTATGAACAGGAAAAATAGAACTTCCCTTCACTTGCAAAGTAATAAAATATTACTATAAAGTAATAAAATATTACTATATAATGCCCACATTAAAACAATCAAATTTTTAAATTTTTTTAATTTCACCTTTATTTCTAACATTGAAACACCATTGTTAGAATTACAAAAATTGTGCCACAGGATTAGACTGGACCCAGAAGCTATGAAAACGTGCAAGGGGAAATTAAATATGCCAAAGAACATTGTCCAACTGATGGAATTGATTAATGGTGAGACTTCTGGGGACCTCCTTTGTAATCAGGGCTAGCTGGTAGGCCATTTTTTAATATTTTCTTTGTTTTTACACCACGGCCATAAAACTTACCTGAATAATTTGAAATTGAAGATGGAAGATGTTGATGCAATGCCAAAACTTATAAATTCACCAGAATTTATTAATGGAATTATTTGGCCCCTATTTAACACAAACCCCAAAAATGCCAAAACATTAAAATTTGGCTCGGAACTCATCCAATCATAATGAAATCAAAACTGGAGGTAGCTTATGCATATCTATGGACTTCTCCCAAACATTTTTTGGAGACGAACTCTGAATTGATAGATTTTAATGCTAGAAATTTTGGGCCTATCTATCGCTCTAGGATCTAAAAAGATCATTTTCCCACCATTCAAAAGATTGCATTGCTCAGAAAATGAGGCACAAAAACAAGTACCATCAACACATATATAACTTAATATATAGTAATATACAATAATATAATGCTATCGAGAACAATATAGAGTACTATCAAAGAGTAATTTAGTATACACTACTCTCAAATATACAATAATACACCTTAACAATGATATTTTATTTTACTACATGAAATTTGGGGATAGTGGTATGCTATCCATAAAAGAGGCTTTTGTTTCACCAAATTTCCACATTTACTTCTATCCAACAAAATCCTTTCAATCATTCATATTAAATTAACATTTCCAAGTTTAAATGAACTAGTCAATAAATAAGCATGAAAGCATATATGTGAAAGGAAATGCTTATTATTATTATTATCTCACATTATTAAGAATGGGAGTGTGCCTTGTTTAATCTATACCATGAATTGTAATATAAAAGGTTGTGCATGAATTGTACAATTACTCTATAATATTAATATTGTTGAGCTTTTCATATAAGTATTATCAAAAAAAACTAATAAGTTACATTTTGTCTAATGATAAAAAAGAATCATTGTTCAACAATTCATGAGTCATTTATGTAAATAAAAAAACTAATATAAACTAACGAGACATAGAATGAATGTTGTAAAAAAAGTATGAACATTTTTGGTAGTTACTACAATCTATTTTATTGAAAATAATGTTAAAAACAATTTCATTTCTAATCTCATAATGGAAATTAGAGCAGACCATATATAATTTTTCTTTCAAATGTATTTTTAATGTTCTATTATCTATATGATTACAAAAAATCAATAACATTGTTGTAATATTTACTTCACCTTGGATATATCTATCCTACGTGTGATATTGCACCTATCTAATAAGTTTACTTAGGATATTAGGAATAATTAATTTTTGATGTTGTTTAGATTGGGAGTCTTATCAAAAAGCCAATTCTAGTAGCCAACAACAAGAAATTTCCCACAACAACAAAAATGCAATCTAAATTTATTCAATTCAAAAGTTTACATTCATTATAGGAGTACACCATCTACACAGTCTCAATCAGGAAACCTATCTTTGATGACAACCTTCTCTTCTTCTTTGACAAGAAACCAATTGCCAAAATTCCCTAAACAAAATCTCCTAAGTTCCATTTATACAAAAGGTCTGAGGAAGTTAAATCATTGCTACACTTTGGGTGGTTACAAAATCTGAAACGACACCAAAACATCCAAAGCATGGTGGTAATAATAAATTTTGGGAACTTTAATGATTCAGGAGCTAATATAGTATTTAAAATCTAGTGTCTTTAGGTAAATTCAAGAGTTTGTCAACCAAAATAATTGCTAAAACAACATATTTTCAACAATTCATCAATGTTGTGAACTCTAGAACTCCTTCATTGGTGAATTTCCCAGTTCATGCACTTTGAAGTTCACCAAGTTGGCTCTTTCTTGCATCATTGAACTTCTTTGGCTATCAACTCTTCAGGGATTTGTTGGACTCTTGAACTTCCTTTATAGTATCATTTCTATTAAATGACAATTTCATGAACCTTGCGATCTCTTCATCGATGAATCTCCAGTTCTTTCAGTGAAATGTGTAGTTCATCAACCTTAAGTTCTCTCGAAATAAAGTTTGTAAATGGAATTTTTTTTTAAAGATAAGGTGTGATAATCTCTTTCGAAGTGATGAAGATTTCTTGAACTTATGACATGGATAACAAGGAAAATATAAGTTCCATTGGTGGAACTTGAAATTCATGAACTCCAAAAATTACTAACAAAGAAGAGTGATAGGTTCCATCATTGAATAGAGAAGTTCTTGAACTCAGAATGTCACTGAAAATGTTAAGTGAATGCAATTTTTGAAAAAATGACAAGTTCTTGAACTTGTAAAATGGTTGAAACTTAGCCAAAAGGGATCCAAAATTGACTGATTGAATCAAGAAATTCTCCTAAAGGAAAATGCTGAAAACCAACATAAGTAGAAACAAAACACAACAAAATTGAATTGGAACCTAAAATATTTTTTTGTGATATAGGATTGCTTGTGAACCTTGATGTTCCTGCATTAGACACATTAGGTAAGTGAAATGTTTCATGAGTGTGAATCTCACGAAAATTTGAATGTGCTTGGGATGGTGATCCCATGCTTATTCTTTATGCAAACTTCTTCTTTATCCACTTGATCTCTTTTCTTCACATCATGCTAAATTTCCCTAACTTCACCTTCTCTTCCTTTTCCTTTTCTCCTTTCTTGTTCTCTACCATCAACATTTAAATTATCACTACTTAACTATCCTTTACAATAAAGATGAAAATATATTCCATATCCTTGATGAGAAAATTTTAGATTTCCAAGTTGTGACTTTTGTTGTTTCCCTTTTGAATGCTCACTTTCTTGGTAATTACTTGTGCTTTTCATGCCTTTCCTCAATTCTTTATATAGCTAATTCACAAAAATAACACTTTTTTCTTTATCCTCAATGGTATTCCCCTTCTCAAGAACTTCCTTTGAACTACTCTGAGCCTCCTTTGTCACCTTTATTAACTTTTTTTCTAAACTAAAACAAACTATAGGATTGCTGTCCTTTTCTTCCTTTTCTTTTTCTTTCACTGAACTCAAAGTATATTTCTTCCCATCCTTTATAATAGTATACATATTTATTCTTCCATAATAAATAGCCTCTCTATCAAACTACCAAGTCCTTCGCAAAAAAACATGATATTCATTCATTGACGTAACATCACATAGAACTTCATCTTTGTATGACCCAATCTGGAAACTGACCAAACATTGTTCTTAAACCACCAATTCATGTTCTTTTTGCAGCCAAGTAACTTTATACAGATTAGGATGTTTACTCTTTTTCAAACCTATCTTTTCTACCATCTCATTAGAAACTAGGTTATCGGTGCTACCACAATCTATAATTACTGTACAACACTTACCTCCAAATTTGCATGCAGTTTGAAAAAGACTCCTTCTCTGAGATGGTCCATCCTACTCCTTGCCTAGTTTCACTAATACTCTCTTAAACATAAGAAATTCTTCTTCATCTAGTTCTTCTACTTTTGGTGATGTTATGCTTTCTTCCTCCTCCTGTACTATGTGATTTTTTCTACACTTCTCTTACTATGTTCCTACTGCAATTGTGGGTACTCAAAAAATCTATGTCTAACTTCCCCACACTTGTAACATGTCTTAGAAAATTCTTTACTACTGCTTCCACATCCTCTTGTTGGGTATTATTTTCCTCTTTTTCTTTCACTTAATTGATGATTCCATTTTGGGATTGCTTCTTCATAAGCTTGTTTCCCTTTACCACTACTTGCTTGTCCTCTCCCAACTGAGAATTTTTCTCTTCCTCTTGAATTATAATGCTGCTTTCTGAATATATTTTCTCCTACCATTAAAGTATATTGGTAAGCCTCCTCAACTGTAGAAATTTTCAGCATACTCATCTCATACTGGATATGAATGTATGCATGGAGTTGTGGGACCAAAATGTTGCCACATGACTTTTTGGTCCCATCCAGAGCAAAACGTGAGTGTATTATAATGTGCTTGCATTTTGCTCTACATAAAAGTAAAAAAAAAACACACATTTCCTCATACCCGTGGCCAAAAACACAATTTGGAGGGAAAAAACTAGTGAAATAGTGCGAGCACATTCAAGGAAGGGAAAATCAAACAAGCACAAAGAGAGATCGACATTTTTCATGATGCCGCCTCTCCAATCCCACTCATGAAGATGTTATGAAGCAAATGTAGAGGGTGTAGTAGTTGAAGAAGGTAAGGTTTGATTAATTTTTGTGAGTTTGAAAAGAATTTTTGACTTTTGTAATGTTTGATTAGTTTTTTTATTTAATTTATAGGTAATGAGGTAGGACAAAACACAAATCTAGATGAGGAGGGTCAAAATAACCCTGAAAACCCCCCACCTTCATGTCCCCACCATGAAAGAGATACATAAGAAAAATCTTTAGGGAAAATAAAAGAAAATAAAAAACATCTTCAAACCCTAATTAAAATGTTAAACAATCCAAGTGCAAGCACTGATAATAGGAGAGCGCTTGTGAGGTCATTAGAGATGATTGTTTCTTACACCGAATTAGTGACAAAACAAATCACCAAATTTCATGACTATAGGGAGAGGTGTTAGAAATATTATGCTGACAAATTGTATTATGAACAAGTAAAGAATGAAAAAATGACAAAAACTGCATTATGTTCATACTTTATAAATCCTAAAACTAGCAAAAGATTAGAGGAGTCTTGCAAACACTTTCCTAATCATTGGTGTAGGAATCAAGATATATCCCAAAACTTTTTGGATAGATGGTACATGGTGATTGACAAGGGTCCATGCAACAATAATGAGGTGCCACAATATTTCTTGAGGAAACTCCATTGCGAGTTCATCCTCAAGAAGGTTCCTAATTATTTTGATATTCAAGAGTTCCAGAGTAGAGGTGGTGGCTCTACTGAAAATAGAGAGGGGAAACAGTGAGACCAAAGCTGTGTACCTAGACCCCTATTGAGGCTAGAATGTGTGTCACTCCCTTCGACTTTGAAGAAGAGTGTTGAGGTGGAGACACTACATTCATTGAGTGCTCTCATGTAGTCTCTAGCACAGCACAACAGTGATCTCACCTAGGCCAATGAGGGTGAGAGAAGAAGACGTCATTTGTCCCCACATTTGGGTAGTTCATGTGGGAACCTGTACGATTATGGGACGTAGGACTTGCGACAGGTCTCTTGGTAGGATGCTGCAACACAGGTGTAGCATCCAATGATGGACACATCCATATTGGATGATATTATACTCACAGATGATGTCTTACAATGTACATTTGGTATTGACTCTCAAGTAGTTTTTACAAGTTTTATCTTGATTTAATATATTCTTATTTAAAATGTGTAATTAACTTATATGACTATCTATATTATAAGTCAAAATTAATGTATGTAATTGTCCGCGCAATGAAATTCTAGGGTTAAAGTCTTCATCCCACCTCTGTTAGTCATCCATTGGCAGGTTATGAGAGGAGATTGAGTCAACAAGTATGTAATTTATCACATGATCGTAAATATAGTACATATATCAATGGTAATATTATTTAGTGACAATTTGATGATTTAACCAGGGAGTTTCACTAGCATCTCCATGGTTTTCTTGGTCCCTTGTATACAAAACCACTTATATAGAGGTAAATTTAACCATTTGTAATCATTATTCATTTAAATAATGTTATGTATCTATATTGGTTGAATAACCTTGAACTCTATTTTCAGATGTTGATTATAGAGACTACTCCTTATCTTTGTGAGTCGGCATAAGCAGGCATTGCTGCAACCATGTTGTCTTGAAATCCTTTGATCGAGGTATAAGCTAATAACATGAAAATGTCATTTTCTATTTCTTGTTTTATCTCATTTCATTTGATGTACATAAATGATATTTATGTTTAGTCAATTTTGCTTCTTGATGCTTCTCCCAGGAGGTCATAACTCCAACCCATCCAACTATAGATGAAGAGAGAGAAAAGATGATCATGAGTGATCATCGGGTAGTAGTAAGTGATCGATTACATATGTGATATTATATATTTCATGTTTTCTATATTAATGTTCATATTGCTTGATTGTATTAGTAGGTGGAGCTGCAAAATATATGTCAAGGAGGTCTAATCTATTGGAGATTTTAGTGTTCATATGTTTAAATTAGCATTATAAATATGCGTAACAAATAATAAGTTCGTGAGAAACAACTTAATATTATATTACAATGTGGGTGTAATTGTGTGTGAGAATAATAATAGTGAGTTGTTAATACAACTCAGGTAGAGATTTAGGAGTGAAAATAGGAGGGAGAGGATAAAGGTGGTTGAACAACCCACCAAGATTTAGTGTGAGAAATTAGTGGAGTTGTTACAGGAGTTAGATAACTCATCTTATATATGTAATGGTTTGAAACGAGAAGGAAGTATGAAATTGTTTCAGTATGAAAATTTTAAGGCTTCATTTTAGCTCTGTCCAAATTCACAATATGGTATTAGAGTAGGGATCGGCTCGAGTGAGCAGAGTGAGGTTTATGGCTTGAGTCTCATGGATGATACATTGAATTCCACTTCGGTGTTCCTTACAATGATTCATATCAAATATTACAATCCTATTTTCCAATGACATGTAGATTTCATGGTATACATGATGCTCTGGAACTGCTTACATAAGATTAGAGATCGATTAGGTCTGATCTAGCTATGTCATGAGGTCCACATTCACGTTCTTCCTATCTGATAGAAAATCAAGACTTTCTTGCTGATTGTCTGAGGTGTTGATGTTTTTAGCTTCAGTTAGATCATTCTACAAGCCGACCAAATTAACATTGTAATGAGGCCGACTGCTTGTGAAAGGATGAGTCCCTCACATATATATATATATATATATATATATATATATATATATATATATATATATATATATATATATATATACAAGGTCATTGCTCTCTCAATAAAACACATTCAATTACAAGCTTAATTCACAAGGTAGAGCAAAGTTCTAAGGCAGTGCAGACTTCTAAGGAGCAGATCAAGTTATTTCAAGATCAAATCAGATTTATCAAGTGTGGACTTATTCATTGTGCTTCAAGAAGTGAAGCCATACCTGTAGGCCTTGGATTTGACCATTGTAAAGTAGATTGTTGTTCTTATCATTCAATATATAAGAGATATATTGTTGTTGGGTTTTTCCCCTCAAGTTGGAGGGTTTTCCTAGGGTATCTTGTTGTGTTCATTGTTCATTGTGTTGCATTTTCTAATTGTTTTAAATCTGATTATAAAACTAACATGGTATTAGAGCGGGTTTGAAGAAGATCATGATCAGATTTGTCATTGCAGCAATACTCTCTATTATTCCTATTTTAGTCAAGATGGTGAATAGTCTTAAAATTGAGGATAGACTTGAAGGAGCATCCAACTTCACAGCATGGAGGTTTACAATCATGCTCACCTTGGAAGAAAATGACTTGGCTAAATTTGTGGAAACCAAAATTCCCAAACCTTCAGAGGAAGAAGAGAAGTTGCAATGGAAAAAGAAAGACATCAAGGCGAAGAAGATATTGGTTAACTCTGTTAAAGATCATATTGTTTCGATTGTCTCCAAGTTGAAGACGACAAGGGACATGTTCAAAACCTTGGAGGAGATGTACGAAATCAACAACACCAGCCGGGCTCTTACATTGAAGCAACAACTACATCATGTGAAAATGTCGAAAGGAGAAACGGTTATTTCTTACTTCATGAGGATTTCAGAATTGAGAAATCAGCTCTCTTCAATTGGTCATGTGGTTAATGACAAAGACTTGACCATGCTTGCTCTCAATGGTCTTCCTTCGTCATGGGAATCCTACATTCAAGGAATCAGTGCAAGATCAAAGCTTCCCAAGTTTGATCGATTGAGGGTAGATTGCATTCAAGAGGAGTCTAGATTGGCCTCTAGAGGAATTGGTCAAAGTTCTACAAATGAAGACATTCATGTCCTTGCCTCTCAATCATCTAAGAAGAAAGGCAACAATGGGAAGAAAGGATTCTTCAAGAGGAATAGAGATAATGGAACTGATGACACTCCTACATTCAAGAAAAAGAGGGACCTCTCCAAAATCCAATGCTTTAGGTGTGACAAGTATGGTCACATTGCCAAGTATTGTCCATCCAAGCCTAAGCATTAGGCCACCATTGCAGATGTTGATGATGCCTCTCTTCAGAAGGACTCAAGTGAATACTTTTTCTATTCGGCATTGTCAAGAAATGTACCTACCGACACTAACACTTGGCTAATTGATAGTGGTGCATCTCGGCACATCACTGCTTTTAAGGAGCATTTATCAAACTTGGTGGAGGGAAATTCTAGTGAACAAGTCATCATTGGAGATGATGCTAGCTATTCAGTGAAAGGGATTGGGATCTCTATTCTCCACTTGGATTCTAGCATTGCCCTAAAGTTAAGTGACATTCTCTATGTTCCAGGCATCAAACAAAATCTGGTTTCTATTTCTACCTTGGAAGACAAGGGATACCAAGTTGCCTTCTCTGAAGGCAAAGTTCTTGTGTGGGTAAAGAATTCCAACTTCAAGATTGCTCGAGTAATTGGAGTTAGACATGAGAGCCTCTATAGGCTACTCACTTGTCCACTTCAAGCTTTAGTACATGATTCTTCAAGCTTGTGTGATCTTTAGCATCGAAGATTGGCTCGCCTACACTTTCTGGCTCTACCTTTCATGGAGAAGATGGTCATGGGTCTTCCGAAATTCAACTAGGAGCATGAAGGTACCTACAAAGGTTGTGCCATGGGTAAGAATACTAAAAGTCCATTTCATAGTAGAGAAAGTAGATCTAAATGTATTCTAGATCTCATTCATTCTGATTTATGTGGTCCAATGTCTGTTGCTTCCTTGAGTGGTTTCTTGTATTACATTATTTTATTGATGACCACTCTAGAAAGACTTGGATTTATTTCTTGAAATCTAAAGAATCTAAAGAAGTACTTGAGAGGTTCAAAGAGTTTAAAGCTCAGGTAGAGAACTTATCCGAGAAGAGGATCAAAGTTTTGAGATCCAACAATGGAGGGGAGTACACCTCTAAAGAATTCTGTAACTTTTGCATTAAAGTAGGGATTAAGAGTGGGTTTTGTGTCCCTTACAACCCTCAATAGAATGGTGTTGCAGAAAGGAAGAACAGATCTATTGTGGAAGCCGCCAAAGCTATGATTCATGACCAAGATTTGCAAACCTTGCTTTGGGTTGAAGCATCTAGGACAGCTGTTTATGTTCAGAATAGAAGCCCTCACCACATTTTAGAGAACATGACTCCTGAAGAAGTATTCTCAGGGATGAAGCCGGAAGTAAGTCATTTGAGGATCTTTGGTTGTCCAGTGTATGTTCATATACCAAAAGATAAAAGGACAAAGTTGGATCCATCTGGCAAGAAGGGAATATTTGTAGGCTACAGTGAGACTTCAAAAGCCTATAGAATTTACATTCCAGGTCAGAAGTTGATTGAGATCAGTAGGGATGTTACATTTGAAGAGGATGTTGCATTCAAAAGATCTAAGAGCATTCATATGGAGATAGATAATGAAGACCAAGAGTCTCCTTAGGATATGGAAGTTGCCCATACTCCTGAGATTCAGAGGGAGGCTTTTGATTCAAAAGAAGATGATGATCCAGTTGAGCCTTTGGAACCAACTGATGGACCTAGTGATATTGTTGTAGTACGAAAAAGGCCTCGGTGGACTCAAGAAAACATGCAAGAGGTGGGAAAATATGCAGCTCCCTGAAGATCTCTTAGAGAAAGCAAGAGACCTCATAAGTTCTCAGATTATGTGTTATTAATGAGTTAAATTATTGAGTCTGAGCCTTCTAGTGTTGAGGAAGCTACTAGTCAGCAAGTATGGAGAGATGATATGGCTGAAGAGTATCAATCCATCCTCAAGAATGATGTTTGGGATATTGTACCTAGACCTGAAGGAAAATCTCTTGTTTCTTCTAAGTGGCTCTTCAAGATCAAGCGTGCGGCTGATGGAAGCATTGAGAAGTACAAGGCTAGATTCGTGGCTAGAGGATTCTCTCAGAAAGAGGGAGTAGATTATGAGGAAACCTTTGCTCTAGTTGCTCATTATACATCTATCAGAACCATCATTTCTATTGCAGCATTTAAAGGATGGAAAATACACCAAATGGATGTGAAGACAACATTTCTAAATGGTGTAATCGAGGAAGAAGTATATATTGAGCAACTTGATGGCTTTGAGGTTCATGGGAAGGAGTCTCATGTTTGCAAGTTGAAGAAAGCTTTGTACGGCCTTAAGCAGGCTCCTCATGCTTGGTACGAAAGAATTGATCGATACATGATGAGCTTGGGTTTCTCCAAGAATGATGCTGATTCAAACCTATACTTCATGGTAATTAATGGTGAAGCATTAATCTTGGTTCTCTATGTTAATGATCTACTTATTACCAGAGAACATCACCTCATCTTCAAATGTAAGGAGGAGTTAGGTTCAGAATTTGAAATGAAGGATCTTAGTCTCTTACATTACTTCCTTGGTTTAGAAGTATGGCAGAAACCAGATGAGATCATTCTAAGTCAAGGGAAGTATACTATTTACATCTTGAAGAGATTTGGTATGATGGATTGTAAACCGATGTCTACACTGATGGAGACAAATTTGTTGAAGTTAAAAGAGGCTACAACTAGTTCAGATCTGGTGGATCCTAGCATGTATAGACAAATGATTGGATCATTGATGTATCTAGTTAATACTAGACTAGATATTCACTATGCAGTGAGTGCACTTAGTCAATTCATGTGTGAACCAAGGCAAATACATCTAGTCGCAGTGAAGCATATCCTAAGATACTTGTGTGGCACAGTTGGGTATGGCTTGAGATATTCTTCTGGTGTAGACTTGAAGCTGCATGGATATACTGATTCTGATTGGGCAGGGTGTGTCATTGATCAGAAGAGCACCTCTGGATGTTGCTTTAGTTTGGGATCTGCTATGATTTCCTGGTGCAGCAGGAAGCAATCATCTATAGCATTGAGTACAATAGAGGCAGAGTATATTGCAGCTTGAATGGTAGCTTGAGAAGTAGTATGGCTTCGTAAGCTCCTTGCAGGATTGTTTGGATGATCAATGGAGCCTACTATCATTCATTGTGATAACTAGAGTTGTGTGAAGCTTTCTGTCAATCCAGTGTTTCATGACAGAACCAAGCATGTTGAGATCAAATACCATTATATCAGAGATATGGTAGTGAGGATAGCTATAGAGTTGAGGTATATCAGTACTGATGAGCAGACGACAAACATTCTCACCAAGCCTCTCTCCAAGTTAAAGTTTGTGTACTTTCGAGATAAGCTTGGTATAGTGGAGAATATAGCCTTAACTAAGAAAGAGTCTCAGTATCAGTGATCCCTTGATAATGAGTTCTTCTCTGTGAGAGAAGTTCGAGGTGAAATCCCTTGATAACGAGTTCTTCTCTGTGAGAGAAGTTTGAGGTGAAATCCCTTGATAACAAGTTCTTCTCTGTGAGAGAAATTCGAGGTGAAATCCCTTGATAACGAGTTCTTCTCTGTGAGAGAAGTTCAAGGTGAAATCCCTTGATAACGAGTTCTTCTCTGTGAGAGAAGTTTGAGGTGAAATCCCTTGATAATGAGTTCTTCTCTGTGAGAGAAGTTCGAGGTGAAATCCCTTGATTCCACCCTCTGGGAAAGCCATAGTGAATGTCATCCATTGTGGTTGACATCACGATGAGGTGATATGTCTCATGCAGCTGGAAGTATCCTCCCTAGCTAAGAGGGAGTGTTGATGTTTTTAGCTTCAGTCGGATCCTTCTACAGGCCGACCGCTTGTGAAAGGATGCGTCCCTCTCTCTCTCTCTCTCTCTCTCTCACACACACACACACACACACACACACACACACACATACAAGGTCATTGCTCTCTCAATAAAACACATTCAATTACAAGCTTAATTCACAAGGCAGAGCAGACTTCTAAGGAGTAGATCAAGTTATTTCAAGATCAAATCAGATTTATCAAGTGTGGACTTATTCGTTGTGCTTCAAGAAGTGAAGCCATACTTGTATGCCTTGGATTTGGCCATTGTAAAGTTGATTGTTGTTCTTATCATTCAATATATAAGAGATATATTGTTGCTGGGTTTTTCCCCTCAAGTTGGAGGGTTTTCCCAAGGTATCTTGTTGTGTTCATTGTTCATTGTGTTGCATTTTCTGATTGTTTTAAATCTGATTATAAAACTAATATGAGGCACTATAGTGATTGCTTGCGTGATTGATGCATAATAGCTCTATATTTTAAGGAGGAAAGCATTGAGATCATTTCAAGAGCACTCTATTATTAGTGTCCAAAGTAATATTATGGCAATAGTGTGGAACTCCTACTTCTGACCATGTGACCATTTTTTCTGCTTACCTTCCCAGTGCATTTAAAGGTGGCAACATGCAAAAAGATTTCAGAGATGACACAAGTTAAATGCATAGATAAGTTATAGGCCGCAGTATTAATTTGGATGCACATTAAAGTGACTCAAATTCTCCATTGGTTAAGCTGTGAAATCATTTCTTTGGAGGTGAGGATCTAAAATGGGTTTTATCACTCATATTATTCATATTCATCTATGATAAAGCATAGTGGGAGACCTCCTTTTGAGACATGAAGATCTTGATGCTTTGCTATAGCTGGCTTTGACCAAAGCATCTAGAACCCTTGCTGTTCACTTTGGTGAAAGTCGGGTTGTGCTATAGTCTTTATTGCAATTGAATGTTTAGACAAGGAAATAAATGAGTCTATTTGCATTGTGTGAGTCATTTAGTTTAGTTTCTAAATTCATCTATATGTTGGAAGTTAAATTGTTATTATAATTTATTTCCTATTTAGTTTTTATAGAGATTTTGTTTCTTATTTCATAGCCTAAAAGTCAATTAAAATATTGTATATTAAAGCAAGTCAAAGTCAAGTTGTATATGGTCTATTTTTTGAGACATTAAGTGTTATGTCATCAAAAGTATGTTTGTCAAAATTCAAGAGTGTCAAAAAAAAAATGGATGCATTATCGCTTGTACGTGACATCTGTCTTGAGGGGATTCTCAAGCTAAGTCTAAAAGTCAAATTTGCTAAGTAGAAAACCAACTAAAGGATGGAGGCAATGGAGGAAGGAGGACACTCAAGGTCCTCTCATCAATCACCAGTGACAGGGCTACTTATCAGCTTTCATGGAATTTTATTTTCTATTGTGATGTGTGGTTCTATTCATAAGTGTGCCATTTCCTTATGTAACCTCCTAGTGTAAAATATTGTAATGAACAAAAGTACTAGTGTAATGTAGTTCATGGATCTTGAAAAGGTTAGTGATGATCCAGAAAACCATATGAGGTGGACAGATGAGTGTGTTCATGTTCATGTCTAGGTTTGTGGTAAACCTATGTGAGAACCATGAAAGGTTGATGAGAGGTGCCTTTCTTTTTGAATCAAGATCATGAGCCACAAGAGTTGGGCTTACTGCGATTATAAGTGTTAAAGTTTGAAAAGAGGAGAATGTGGACATCATCGATATTGTAAATGGTGGTATAGGAAAGCAGCTGGCTACAAAGATCCTCTAGCTGTTAGACTTCTTGGAAGTGTGGTCGTCTGGTGATTAGTTCACTAGAAGTGAAATCAAGATGATTTCTTGTATGTAGGTGATCATGTGCAACGAGATCTAGATAGCAGTATGAAGACCCAAAAGTATGCATAGGCATACAATATTGTTTCCAAATTGTGTGATGTTCTTTCTCCCCATGTGCACACTAGGCGGGGGGGGTGTTGGAGATCTTAGTGTTCACAGTTTTAAATTAGCATTATAAATATGTGTAACAAATATTACGTTGGTGGGAAACAACTTAATATTATATTATAATGTGTGTGTAATTGTGTGTGAGAATAATAATAGTGAGTTGTTAATACAACTCATGTAGAGATTTAGGAGTGAAAATAGGAGGGAGAGAATAAAGGTGGTTGAACAACCCACCAAGATTTAGTGTGAGAAATTAGTGGAGTTGTTATAGGAGTTAGATAACTCATCTTATATATATAATGGATTGAAACAAGAGTGGAGTATGGAATTATTTGTGTATGCAATTTTCTAGGCTTCATTTTAGCTCTATCCAAATTCACAATATAATCAATGGGAGAGAGAGGATGAGTCACTAATTTTCTCTCCATCTTCAAGGCTAAGAAAGGGCCGCTGATTATTTGATGAAAGTCCATAGGAAACTAGATTGTGGGACATATTTTGTATGCCTAGATGGCTTTGTATACATACTATTGTATGTTACTGATGTATATTTTTGTATATGTGTGTATGTCTTTGTTTGGACATGCCTATATGGCTTTATATATAGACTAGATGTTATGTTCATGACATTATGTATATGATAGTTTATATTAAATATTTAATATGATGGTCAATTATCATTATAGGAATTTGATTTTACACATTCCAATTGCATTGCTTGAAATTTTATAAATCATTTTCAAATAATCCATTTTGTACATATCTTGCAATCATTGCATTTCATGAGATTGTTCATTTATTTGAGGCATTATGTCAAATAGTTCATGCGCCTTGTCTATGTTTCCACACTTTCCGTACATGTCTACAAGGGCAACTGCAAATACAATATACATGTGACAAAAATTCTTATATTCTTTATGCTTTGATGGCTGTCCACACCATGTTCCCCAGATCCCATTTTGGCATAGGCAAGGAGGACGTTGGATAAGGTTCTGCAATTTGGTTTTAGACATGCCAATTGCATTTACTTGAAAGTTTCTAAAGCCTTATGAAAAATCCATTTTGTGCATATCTTGAGATCATTGCATTCCATGAGACAACATTTCTTTGAGGCATCATGTCAAATAGTTCACATTCCTTGCATATGCTTCCACACTTTGCATACATGTCTCATAGGGTAGTTGCAACTACAACATTTGACAAAATTCCTATATCCTTTATGCTTTGATGGATGTCTATACTGTGTTCCAACGATACCATTTCTAAGGTTTTGAAATTTGTCTTTACACTCGTCAATTGCATTTGCTTGAAATTTTCTAAAGCTTTATCAAAAAATCCATTTTGTTCATATCTTGCAATCATTGTATTCCAAGAGGCAACATTTCTTTGAGGCATCATGCCAAATAGTTCACGTGCCTTGTCTATCCTTCAACAATTTGCATACATGTCTCCATGGGTATTTATAAATACAACATCAAACAAAATTCCCATATCTTTTATCCTTTGATGGATGTCCATTTTGTCATAGGCATGGAGGATACTGGCTAAGGTTGTGGAATTTGGATTTACACCTGCCAATTGTATTTTCTTGAAATTTTATAAAGCCTTATCAAAAAAATCCATTTTTTGCATATCTTGTAATCATTGTTCTCCATGGAATGGCATTTCATTAAGGCATCATGTCAAATAGTTCACGTACCTTGTCTATGCTTCCACACTTTGCATACATGTCTACTAGGGTAGTTGCAACTACAAGATCTAACAAAATTCCCATATCCTTTATACTTTGATGGATGTCCATACCATGTTCCAAAGATCCCATTTTGTCATATAAAGGGAGGATGTTGGCTAAGGTTGTGGAATTTGTCTTTACACCCACCAATTGCATTTGCTTGAATGTTTCTAAAGCCTTATCAAAAAATCTATTTTTTCATATCTTGCAATCATTGCATTCCATGTGATGACATTTCACTGAGGCCTCATGTTAAATAGTTTAGGTACCTTGTCTATGTTTCAACACTTTGCATACAAGTCTACTAGGGTAGTTACAACTACAAAATCTGAAAAAAATCCCATATCCTTTATGCTTTGATGGATGTCCATACCATGTTCCAAAGATCCTATTTTGGCATATGAAGGGAGGATGTTGGCTAAGGTTATGGAATTTGTCTTTACACCCGCCACTTTCATTTGCTTGAAAGTTTCTAAAGCCTTATCAATTTTTTTTTCATATCTTGCAATCATTGCATTCCATGTGATGACATTTCTTTGAGGCATCATGCCAAATAGTTCACGTGCGTTGTCTATGTTTCCACACTTTGCATACATGTCTCCAAGGGCAGTTGCAACTACAACATCTAACAAAATTTCCATATCTTTTATGCTTTAATGGATGTCCATACCATGTTCCAAAGATCCCATTTTGGCATAGCAAGGAGGATCCTAGCTAAGGTTGTGGAATTTGGATTTACACCCACCAATTCTATTTTCTTGAAATTTTATAAAGTGTTATCAAAAATCCTATTCTTTGCATATCTTGCAATCATTGCATTCCATGAGATGACATTTCATTGAGGCATCATGTCAAACAATTCACGTATATTATCTATGCTTCCACACTTTGCATACATGTCTACTAGGATAGTTGTAACTACAAGATCTGATAAAATTCCCATATCCTTTATGCTTTGATGGATGTCCATACCATGTTCTGAAGATCACATTTTGGCTTTAAACCTGTCGATTGCATTTCCTTGAAAGTTTCTAAATCCTTATTAACAAATCTATTTTGTGCATATCTTGCAATTATTGCATTCCATGAGATGGAAATCTTTGAGGTGTTATGTGAAATAGTTCATGTGCCTTGTCTATGCTTCCACAATTTGCATACATGTCTACTAGGGTAGTTGCAACTACAATAGATTTGACAAAATTCTCATATCCTTTATGATTTGATGGATGTCCATATTGTTTTCCAAATATCCCATTTGGCATAGATAGGGAGGATGTTGGTTAAGGTTGTGGAATTTGGATTTACACCTGCCAATCACATTTTCTTGAAAGTTTGTAAATCCTTATCAACAAATCCATTTTGTGCATATCTTGCAATTATTGCAACATATATACTTTGAGCTTAATTATTTCAAAAATATACACAATAAAAATTCCATAAATAAGGGTTTCCTAAAAAATCATTTTAGAGTTACAATAAAGTCACAGGTCTATCATATAGCCCTTGCAAATATTTCAAATTATTTTAAGGTAACATTTTTCTCATATGCACATACATAATTTCTATCCACATATTCAATCAAAGTAAAACATTTTCACTTTGTTCTTAAGAGCTAATAATAAGACATCTTATCTATGAGACTATACACATGTAATTGACAACCATAACAATATTCAAGAGGAAAGTAGTCATTTTAGAAGGCACTCTACTATTTTCTTTACCATTATCTACAAATTCATTCTAAGCACATTAATAAAGGGTGTAGGGACAAGTTGATCCCACCATGAGGTTTTTAACCCAATATTGGCATTTTATATTTCTATTCCAACTTTATACTCCACATGAGAGAGAGAGAGAGAGAGAGAGAGAGAGAGAGAGAGAGAGAGAGAGAGAGAGAGAGAGAGAGAGAGAGAGAGAGAGAGAGAGAGAGAAGTTGAGTATAGGTATATTACATTGCACAAGCCTCTAGGATTTGTCACCATGACTAACACAATGTCATTGACCTTCACTATAATGCTCATAAGATAAAGTCCAAATGTACAATACTTCTCGAGAAACCAAACCCTTTTCCACCATTCAAAATAAAAACCTACATAATATTCATCATAGTCAACTTTAGAAACTTCTTCACAAACCCTTACCACTATTGTAAAACATAATCAACCCAAAGAAGTGACACTTGAGAACCCACTTGAATCCAACCATGTAATATGGACATAGTACCCAAAGAGAAGAAACAACTAGAAGAGACAATATTATACAAAATTCACCACAACCAAGCCTTCACCGTGAAGAATACAAGCCCTCAAACATATTCATGATAACTTTAAGTGAAGTACACACTAAGAATGAGTTGTAAGATAAAACATAATGAAAGCCAAAAATCATGTGTTCTATCAAACAGTCTACATGCCTTGTCTATGATTACACACTTTGCATACATGTCTACAAGCGCAACTATAATTACAACTTGTGACAAAATTCTTCTATCTTTTATGCTTTAATGGTTGTCCATACGTTGTTCTAAAGATCCTACTTTGGTAGAGATAGGGAGGATGCTAGAAAGGTTTTGGAATTCGTCTTTACATGTGTCAATTGTATTTGCTTCACAACAAAGAATAGACACAATTAAGGAATTAAACCCTTTTGTAACATGCTACAAAAGTGTTAGGAGATCACTGCCTCAAGATAACTATATTTTTGTATTCAAGACTAGTCATGTAAAATTACAACCCCTATTCTAGCCATGATCACCCTTGATGGAATAGTGAATTATTTGGGCTCTTAATGAGTTTTGTGATAATCTTAATAGGTTGTAACAGAAGAGGAATATGATAGTCCAATCAAAGATAATGCCTTGAGTATGAACAATTGATTGTCAATAATCACTCTAGATATGTAAATCATGTGTGATGAAATTGGATACAACCCTGTAGACAATTCTTGGATTCAATAAGACCTTGACCTCCATATCCCTACATCCCAAATAAGATCAAAATATCAGCCCTATTACATATGTACAATGATCAAACCAAATTGTACTCATACAAATGAATCAAATCAAATCCCTAGCCATTAGTTTATGAAATTAGATCTAACTCACAATTGAAATTATTCATTTAAATCATACAAGATCTAGAAAAGATGAACATCCAACACCATGAGGGCCTCCAAACTCTTTCCACTACCATAAACTATCAAGCCCTAGGCTGAAAATACTAATTCAGGCAAGGAATTTATGATTTTTCTCTATAAGAATGCCTTCAATATACAAAACAACTACATTTTGATCAAAGAAGAAAATGTTAAGACTTTGTATCTGTACTAAGGCAAGTGTGGAGGGGCAAGCATATGAAATAGGCGTTCAAATTGGAAAATATAGGTGTAAACATGGTGATAACTAATTTAAGGGAAAAAATGCCACCTTTTGATAAAAAGAAATAAGGTTTTTAAACTACGAAAGATTATCAAAAACCCCAACTGTACATTCCCACATGTGGACCCACAAGGAAGGTAGTTTGGAGCTCAAAATGCAAAAAAATATCATTTTTCATTGCTTAAAACCCTCAAAAATTTCCCAAAAAGATTATGACATTCAAAAACTCCATGCACAAGCTTTTAAAGGGTAAGTTGGATATCATTTATAAATAAAATGGATGAAATATGTGTCCTCAACACCTTGTCCATACATCTGTATTGAAATTTCTTTACATGTGTATTGCAATGGAAAGGTGTTAGGAGTGACCTTTTGCATTCCATAGCTTATGGGGCTGAACTGAATGTGCCAATGCATCAAGGTGGGAAGGTAAATGCTAGGAGAGGTCTCGTTTCATGTGACAAGCATCCTAGTCATTTGGGGTAGCAGGCTACTGGCAAAGTCCCTTAAGATCACTAAGACCAAAAAATTGCCAAACTATGATGGAGCAGTTCTCAAAATTCATGGTAGCTGGGAACATTCTGTTTGGACATACAGGTGCACATGGGGTCCATAAAAAATAACCTCTCTTAGTTTTGGTCAACTCCAGTCTGTTTGACCATGCCAAAATCAAATGCATTCTTGCAAAATGCTTAAGTTTCATGCAGTGTAAACATGCTAGGAGTGACATTTTGTATTCCATATCTCGTGGGGCCAAAATGACTACACCAACATGTCAGGATTGGTGGGTAAATGCCATGGGAGATCTAGTTTTGTGTACCAAGTGTCCCAGTCATTCGAGGCAGTAGCCTACTGGCAAAGTCCCTTAGGATCCCTAAGACCAAAAAACTACCAAACTATGATGGAGCAGTTCTTAGAATTTGTGGCAGCTATGAATGTTTCATTTGGACCTGCAAATGTACATGGGTTCTGTCCATAATAACCTCTTTCATTTTTGGTCAACTCCAGTCCATTTGAATGTGCTGAAATCAAATGCATTCTTGCAAAATGCTTCAGTTTCTTGCAGTGGAATGGTGCTAGGAGTGACATTTTGCATTCAGCAGCTCATGGGGTAGAACCGACTATGGAAACATGTTGGGGTGGGTAGGTAAATGCCATAGGAAGCCTCATTTTATGGTCCAAGTGTCCCAATCATTTAGGGCAGCAGGGTACTGGCAAAGTCCCTTAAGATCCCTAAGACCAAAAAACTGCCAAATATGATGGAGTAGTTCTTAGAATTCGTAGCAGCTAGGAATGGTCCATTTAGACCTACAGGTGCATGTGGATCCATCCCTAATAACCTCTCTCCATTTTGGTCAAATACAATACATTTAACCATGTCGAAATCAAATGCATTCTTGCAAAATGCTTCAGTTTCATGCAGTTGAAAGGTGCTAGGAGTGAGCATTTACATTCCATAGCCCATGGGGCTGAATTGATTATGCTAATGCATCGGGGTGGGTGGTTAAATGCTAGGGGAGGTCTTGTTTCATGCGCCAAGTGTCCCAGTTGTTTGAGGCAGTAGGCTACTGACAAAGTCCCTTAAGATCCCTAAGACCAAAAAACTACCAAACTATGATGTAGTAGTTCTTGAAATTTGTGGTAGCTAGGAATGTTCTATTTGGACCTACATGTGCACATGGGGTCCATCTACAATAATCTCTCTCAGTTTTGGTCAATTGAAATCCATTTGACCATGCTAAAATCAAACGCATTCTTGCAAAATGATTCAGTCTCATGCAACACATCCTTGTCAGGTGCCATATTTTTTGTTTTGCTCATCATGGGGCTGAACTGACTACACCAATGCATTGGGGTGGGTGGGTAAATCTAGGGGAGGTCTCATGTCATGTGCCAAGCATCATAGTCATTTGGGGCAATAGGCTACTGACAAAGTCCCTTAGGATCCCTAAGAATAAAAAACTACCAAACTATGATGGAGTAATTCCTAGAATTCATGGTAGCTAGGAACATTTTGTTTGGACCTATAGGTACACGTGGGGTCCATCCACAATAACCTCTCTCAGTTTTAGTCAACTCTATTCCATTTGACCGTGCCAAAATCAAATGCATTCTTGCAAAATGCTTCAGTTTCATGCAGTGCAAAGGTGCTAGGAGTGACATTTTGCATTGTGTTGCTCATGGGGCTGAACCAACTATGCCAATGAGTCAGTGTGGGAATGTAAATTCTAGGGGACATCTCATTTTGTGTGCCAAGCTTCCCAGTCATTTCGAGCTGTAAGCTATTGACAAAGTTGAAAGGTGTTAGGACTAAAATTTTGCATTCCACAAGTCATGGGGTTTAATCAACTATGCTAACATGTCTAGGTGGGTGGGTAAATGGTAGGGAAGGTCTCATTTGTGCACCAAGTGTCTCACTTGTTTTGGGTTGCAATCTACCAGCAAAGTCGAAAGGTGCTAGGAGTGAGATTTTCCATTCCACATCTCGTGGGGCTGAACCGACTTTACCAACACATCGGGGTGGCAGGTAAATGCTAAAGGAGGTCTTGTTTCATGTGCCAAACATCCCAGTCATTCCAGGCTATAAGCTACCGCCAAAGTTGAAATGTTCTAGGAGTGAAATTTTGCATTTCATAGCTCATGGTGTTAAACTGACTATGACAATGCATTGAGGTGGGTGTATGGTCTCATTTCATGTGCCAAGCATCCCAGTCGTTCTAGGTTGTAAGCTACTGACAAAGATGACTTTGTTAGTAGCTTACAACCTCGAACGAATGGGATGCTTGGCACATGAAATGAGAGTTCCCGTAACATTTACCCACCCACACTGACATGTTAGTGCAATCAGTTCAGCCCCATGATGAGTAGAATGAAAAATATGGTTCTTGCAAAGATTGTGCTGTATGAAACTGAAGCATTTTGCAAGACTGTATTTGATTTCGGCACGGTCAAACAGATTTGAGTTGACCAAAACCAAGAGAGGTTATTGTGGATGGACCCCACATGCATCTCTAGGCTTGAACAAAACATTCCCAGCTACCATAAATTCTTAAAACCGTTCTGTCAAAGTTTGGTAGTTTTTGCTCTTAGGATCATAAGTGACTTTGCCAGTACCCTACTGCCTCAAACAACTGGGATATTTGGCACATGAAATGAGACCTCCCATAACATTTATTCACCCACCTCTTGGCATAGTTAGTTCGGTCTAACGAGATATAGAATGCAAAATCTCACTCCTAGCACCTTCCCAATGCATGAAACAAAAGAATTTTACAAGAATGCATTTGACTTCGGCACGGTCAAATGGATTGGAGTTGATGAAAAATGAGAGAGGTTATTGTGGACCAACCCCATGTGCACTTGTAGGTCCAAATGAAATGTTCCCAATTGCCATGAATTCAGAGACCTGGAATAAACAACAAGCACATGAGTTTACAATGAATCAACTAGATTGTATTACCAAAGAAGGCAAGTATAAATAGGCAAGTGTGGGTACCTAAATCTCCATGAAACAAGGATAGGACTCCTCTACATGGAGTTGTGGCGAGTAACCTCCCACAAACATAGCGCGAGGTGTTGAAGCAAGTTAACACCTCTCAAAAATGACCAACTACTTTGACATGTCCAAAGTAACATGTGGATAAATGATTAAGTATGGTTAAATGAAAATGTGCATATGCTTAGGAATAAAGGTATACACTAACACTAAATGAGAACTAGCTAGGAATTAGAGTAGTTTAGAAATGTACCTCATTCATACTAACATTAAATTTTGCCAACCCTATGTACCATAATTTAAACATCTTTTTTTGATAGGTGACAAGCTTTTTGACTGGAGCTATAAACCGGTGAGGCCACAACATGGGGGACCTCATCCCCAGGCATGAACACCCTGGCATGAACACTTGTATTAATGCTAGTGGTTCAAACTCACAAGCTCATTGGCCTAGTGAGGGCTTTTAAGCGACGAGCTCGTTGGCCCAGTGGGGCTCAAAGCTTGCGAGCTCGTTGTCCCAATGGAGGTTTGAACCTTGGTGGCATGGATGAAAATGTCATGCTTTAACCATCAAATTGTGCAATGAATGATTAATTTAATCATCCTTCTTAAAAGAATAATTTATATTTTTAATAACTTAACACTAAACTAAATTTTCTAAAATACACTAGTTAAATTAAGTTATACTAAACTCCCCCAAAACATAATTTGATATAATCCCACAATTAATATAGTTAAAAAATAAATTATACATTATAAAAATAAAACACTTAACTATCTTAATTATATTCTAAATAATAATTAAATATTAAAAATTTGAGCATCACTTATAAATCTTAAATATAATATGATATAAAATATTATTTATAATAACTCACTATACAAATTTATTCTAAATCATGTCACATCCATAAATAAATAAATAATTCAAAAGTCACATGATTAACTAAAAATAAATAAAAGTCAAAGATCTAATTTAATCTCCATCATCTATTTTTTCATATCTTTTAATCATAGCCATTAACATAATGATAGCCTTAAAGAGTCTTAGTTTTTCTTATTCAATCCTAGCCATTTATTCTAATTAAATCTCAACCCTCTATCCTATCAATTTCACATCTATAAATCAACTCTCATCTTCAACTATTTTATAAGAGAATAATTTACAGGTTCAACTATCAAAGTGTATATCACATTTACACCCCTAAGGGGAACCATATTACTATTATTGCATTGGGAAATATATTACAATATCACGTTCCATATAGGTAGAATTCCTACCCCTTTTCCTATTCCTACTTTCTCATTGTTCTTAAATAGTTAAAACACAAATTTTATTTATTCCTATTTCACATGTGTGATAGAAGCTATTCATTGCATTTTTTTTTTCTATTTTGTAGTTTCTTATGGAGTGCTCATGTCAAGGTTAGGAACACATACAAAATTCAAGGTGGGTACATTATTTTGCATAGGATCCCATATCCTTTTATGTCTAAATATTTAATTTTCATGTTAGCTAAGAATGTTCATATACTTTGGAATACATGTTCTTGCTAGATTCACATGCACTTCAAAGTGGGGGGGAAATGTAAGTATGAAATTTGCATTCCTATGCTAATTCTCATTTAGTTTCTAGTCCATTTTGATGGAATGCCTCTATACAATTATATATTGACAAGTGATGCACTCTTGTGATAGCTTTGCCTCATTCCATGATCTTTATCTATCACAATTTGCTCCTACTTGCACACATTTTCATACATTCAACCTCATCCAATTCCTATTGGCACCTATTTCCTTGCATTCACCATATTATTAGCCCACATTCTCATGTACTTGTTCCAAACCTAAGATTTCTACTTTCCTACCCATGGTCAATACCATGGTGCTCTATTTGATCCTTAACCACAAGGGATTGACCTTAAAATTTAAAATTTAAAATTCAAATACCTAACTCCTACCTTATCCTACTAGCCATTGGATATTGAATTTACACATTTTTATGAATTATTGTTGTGTCTTGGTATTTGAAGACTTAATTTGGGCAACACTTTCAAATATCAAGTGACTATAAAAAGCAAATCATTTTAGGACTATTTTGATTTGGTGTATAAAAGGATTCTATTGCGCAATATAATCCCCATATAAGCTATTTTCATGTTTGTGCATGATAGTTTCCAACATTTTCCCAAGGTCGTAAATCTAGTCTAACAAAGAGTTTGACCTTGCAATCTAGAAAATTCCCTAAAGGTAATTTTTATTAATGTCATCCTTATACATCTTAGAGATCACAATGAACTAGGTTATAGAATTTTGTTGTCTGGCAGATTACATCTACACTTTAAATTATGAATATGCACTACTCAAGATCAACTAATAGGAAATTCCTTATTTTTTATGATTCCAAGACAATGAGCACAGTGAAGACATTATTTTATGGACATTGACAAATTGATTCTACACATATGTAGCTTCCATATTTTTGACATATATTCATGCCTTCCTACTATTAGAACTGCACCTCTCAACATAATATTTTTTTGCTTTTTTTTATGGTAAACTTGGGAACTTTTAGTCTGGCTCAAGCCAAAAAGGCCACAACTGGGCCACCTCCGCAACAGCCCGAGAGATTTGAACCTTAATGATGTGACAGTAAAAACACACTTTTAACCAATGCACCATGCCTTCAGCACCTCTCGACATAGTTATATGAATATTTTATTATTACACTAGACAAATACCACATTTATTACAAAGTTGGTCTGTTATTAATCTAAATTATTTCTAAGAATAAAATATTTTCAAGAGTTATGGAGATAGGATTTTCTTCTTGGAAATGTTTAAGCTACTCTGTTTAGAGCGAGAGCCACATTTACTATTGAGGTATTTTATTGTCCATCGAGGTTATGCGTGTACAAGTAATATTTTTATGGTTATGGGCAATGTATATTTGTATTTAAATATACATAATGTAAACATCAAAGACTTCTTTCTGTTAGTCTACTCCGAGCATGGGGAGACTACTGAACTTAAATAGAATATTCACACCACCGACATGGTTGTTCAACGAACAACTATAAACAACTGAGAGCCGTCAAGTTTGCATTTTGAACATCCCATTTATGAATTATCATTTCTTAATAAGATATGAGCATATTCAACAGAATGGAGAGGATCACAACAGACAAGGAAATCGTCCATTTTTCAAATCTGTTGTTTCGTTTCTCTTTCTTCCATTACTGTGGTTGGTGGCAATGCTTGTTTGTCAGATTGTGTTCTCTGTCTTTCAGAGTCAATTCCGTGTGGGGGCTTCAACTTTACATTCTGTCACGTACTTTTCTCACCCCCACTTTTGCCTAAGTTTCTCCTCTCCTACCTGGCGTTCACTCTACCTAAACATCATTCTCCTCTTTTTTCTGTTGTTTACCTTACTTAAACATTATCTGTTTTACCCTACTTAAATATTATATATTTTAATATCTATTTTACTCTACTTAAATATTTTCTATATCAATGGTCAAATAGTCAATAATAAGCTTACATCATATCTATAATCACAAAAGTTAAAAAATTAGCTTACATCATATCTATACTTACAAAAGTTAAAAAATCTTCTACCAAAATATTTAATGATGTTTAAAGAAGACTCTCTTTCTAAAAGGCTTAATATAATTCATGTTTACGAGAATCAATCACATGCCTTCAATACTATGGATTGCTTTGATTTGATGGTCAATCTTCCTGCATTCATATAAATCTGGAAAGCTCCTCGCTAAGCATAAGAGGAAAACATTAATCATTGTAATTTGTATTACTGCGAATAACAAAGAACTAAGATATCATCGAGATCATTTTGACGTCCAGATAAAAAAAACTATTTTCTGATGGCTATATTAGAAGTGGGTGAAAAACACAATGTAAATGGGTCTGATGTTAGAGATTAAATAGAATGGACATAAAAGAGTTTATAGAAACGAAATTATTAGTTATTGAACTTTAAAATTATATTAAATAAATAATTTATAATCATTAAAGTTAAAATAAGAGAAAATTATATAGGTTGAGTCACGTAAATGATATAATATGTATTTATTAAGAATTTACTAAAAACTAATAAAAGCACCAAAGGTGCTATTAAATGGCTGATAGGCATATATATTTATAGGCCTATTGTTAAATAGTATATTTATATTTTTATTGGAAAATCATTACATGTAGTAGTTGGTGAACAAGGCTATAAATAGTATAAGAAATTTAATTGTTTTTTGCAAATAAAAATAATGGTATTAAATGAATAGCCACATGAACTAAATCATGAATGAACCTTTACAGAACTAAATTATAAAGAAACCATGAAATAACCATGGTCTCCAATGATGAAAGTAGATTGTCATTGATGTCAAAAAGGTGTTGGTATTGACGAGTGTCACCAGGATCAGTGGATGTTCATATCTTGTTTATTCATTCTTGTTTGTGTTGGTTCATTTTTGTAGATCTTATGCTATGGTGTTTGAAGGAATAATGCAATGCATATGTTTTGTTATGCAAGGTTGATTAACAAGATGTGTTCACAGATGCATAGAAGTTGATTTCATGTAGCCATATTGTTCACAGATGCATAGAAGTTGGTATGATGACTCACTTGGCACATTTGACACAGTCACAATTATTTATACACAGTTGCTTGCTCAGTTGTTTCACTTGCTCTTCACAGTTTATATGTGCAGTGGTATATGTCTGTGACATCATGAGTTCAGTGGTTTCACCTTCATATTGTTGCACTTAGTTCAGTGAATTCACTTGGTTCAGTTGATTGTGGGTTGTTGGCATATGGCATATGATATCATGTTTCTTTTTTGTGATAAATTTTTGTATCATCTTGACACATGGATTTTTGTACAGTTTGGCTTATGACAAGGCTTGAGTTTTTGGTCACATTGATATAAGGTTGATGTGAGCCTTATTTCCATTTGCATTAAAGTCAAACATTGATATTCTCACATGGACTTCAAGGTAATAAAGGCATCGAATATAATACATATTGGAAGAGAAGCTCAAAAAGTATTGAAAATTATTCATTTAAAAAGTCTCAAAATTTCCTTATTTTATGGAGCTAGATGCATAGGGGAGCATGGTTTATAAAATCATTTGAAGATCTTTAAATGGAGACCATGATTTTATATAATGCATAAAAAGACATGGAAATATTTCTTTAGAGAGAATGTTTTTTTAAAAAAAAAAAAGCATTGAATATGCTTTAAGGTGGAGCCCCATCATTAAGCCATTTATGGCTTTATTTTTAAATTTAAAAACTCTTTTTTTTTTAATCTCCTATTGTAACAACCTATTGGATGTCACTTTATGACAGCAAAGACAAGAGTTTTTAAGACTATTTTTAGTCTTTTGAAAAGAGGATTAAAAGGCTGATTTTTTATGCTCCATTTCGTGGCATATGAAGTCTATAAAGGAGGAAGTGGAGGCTATTATTAGAATTTTTAAATGGGGCAGATTTCAAGGAGTATTTTGTGGAGAATTAAAAGCAATTTTGTTTGAATATTTATTACTATTTTTAATATTTCAACCGTATGTCTTAAGGCATCAAAAATAATAATGGAGGCAGTTTTCTATTTTTTATAATAAGCATCTTTTTAAGTGGAGTCTTAATCCTTTATGAAGATAAGGATGCTTTTATTCTTTTTCATAGGGATAAAAAAAAAACATCTATTCGAGGACAAGAATTTTTTTACAGGTACAGAGTGATGAATGTGTTGAAAGTTTTTTGATGATTTTTTTTTAAGAAGTTTGAAGATATTGAAGAAAATTTTCAAGGTAGATGGAGAGATGATTTATTTTTGCAGGAATATGAAGCATCTTTTAAGATGAATTTTTTTAAAAGGGATATGCTGAAAGAAGAAGATTTTTTGAGAGAAGACAAAGAAATTTTTTTTGCAGATTGAAGAGTCTTGTTGAAAAGATTTTGAAGAATATTTTATTATTATTTTGCAATCACAGAATATGTTTTTGAGAAGATCAAGAGTTTGAGAATATGAAAGATTTTCTTCTTGCAAATGAATTGGGAAGATTAATTTTTATAGATCATATTTGTAAAAGAAATTTGAAGAGAAAAATTGCAGAGAGAAGATGGAACATTGAAAGTTATTAATAGGAGAAAATTGATTATTTGTTTTCAGATTGAAGGTATGCAGAGGAGAGGAATTCCAACAGTCTTTTTGTTTATAATTTTATTGCAGGTGCTCTGTGGAATATGAAAAGACATTCAACTTGTATAAAATTGTTTTTCAGGTGCATTGATGGTATGTCTGGTAAGATAGAGATGAAACATACAAAATGAAGTGAGTTGTTGAGTGGAACTGTAT
Source organism: Cunninghamia lanceolata (assembly GCA_027924645.1). Classification (NCBI taxonomy): domain Eukaryota; kingdom Viridiplantae; phylum Streptophyta; class Pinopsida; order Cupressales; family Cupressaceae; genus Cunninghamia; species Cunninghamia lanceolata. Next base: position 5,345,328 of record BSBN01000198.1, on the reverse strand, counting down.
ACAAAATGAAGACATTTTCTATGACATCCTCTTGAATGATATAGATTGAATTAAGCAAGAAGATAATATGAAATTGAATATGCAAGAATGAATTGTTTGAGCATCAGATGCAGGATTGGAGACATACACATGGAGAAATCACAAATGGAGGTTGTATTATGTAGAGATGAAATATTGAATTGAATGGAAACAGAGTGTCCCTCTAATCTTGTTTGTTATTTCAAGTGAAGATTTGGTTTTCCAGTGAGGCTTTGTATTAGCCAGTGAGGCTTGTTGGTCAGTGAGACCTATTTGTTTACCAGTGAGGTATATGTGCTTCTGTTTGGAGTTGGTGCTCCTAGATACATATTGTAGCTAGTGAGGTAGTTCTGGAGTGGTTTTTCTACCCCTGGAGGGTTTTCCACTCGTGCAATTCTTGTGTCTTGATTCATATTGATCTTCTCTCTATGGTTGTATGTTTTACTCATGAGTTTTGTTTATGTGTTTGACAAAGTTATGTGCATATGTGTTTGACAATTCAATGATAACTTTCTCTCCTTGTACTCTCCAAGTTAAAGTTTGTAAAAGGATTCAAAAATTCACACAGCACTGATTCACCCCCCCTCTCAGTGTTGTCCTTAACTCCTACAATTGGTATCAGAGCCAAGTTCCCTTTTGAAGCTTAATCAGCTTGGGTAGGTCCTGGTAGTGGAGTAAAATGGGTAAGAAGAATAGAATTAAGGTCTCAAATAGTGAAAATAAAGATGCTGATCAAAATATGGTAAAACATGCCTTAGTTAAGCCTAGCAATGATTTGTTGCATATGTCACCTGTGATGATTGATACACAGAATGGTCCTGTAGTTGAGAATTTTGATAAAAAGGAAGACTTGAATATGAATGTAAGGAGACAAGAACTTGATGGAACTAAAGATAATTTTTCTATTAAGATTGATGGTAAAGAAGAAGAATTCTTTATGGATGAAGATGAAGAGGAGTTTGATGAAGATGATTGTGAAGTTGATTTAGAAGGTGAATTATTGTGTGCCTTGGGTACAATCATGCAGCTCAGAAAAGAGAATAAGAAACTAGAAGATCAGCTTCAACATGAAAAAGTCTCTAAGGACAAAGTTGTTTCAGAACTTGAAGAGGCAAGAAATTTGGTTATGAACTTGAGAAGTCAAGTTGGTGAATCAATAAAATTAATTATCAATTTGAGGGTTGAGGCTAAGGAAGCTAAAAGGATAGCCAATGAAACAAAGTCTAAGTTGGAAACTAAAGCAGCTGAATGTCATAGGCTTGAAGGAGAACAAGTCTATTTAAGAAAAGAACTTGAGGATATTAAGAAGCAGTTTAAAAAAAATCTCAAACTTGAAGAGATGCTGAGTAAACAAAAACAACATAGAGACACTATTCCACTTGGTTATGAAGCAGGAGAATGCTCCAAAGCCAGCAAAATTCCAAGAAGGAAAATTGATTTAAGTCATGCTGCTGCCCCTGAAGGTAAAAAGAAGTGTGAAGCTGAGAGAAGAAATTTTAGAAGAACTGCTCGTGTAAGACAAGCACACATGTACAGGTATAACTATTCATTTAATGGTTATTGTTATACTTGTAATCATTTTGGACAGAAAGTAATTAATTGCAGAAGTCTTGTATGTTACAATTGCAATAATGTTGGTCACATACAAAGGAATTGTCAGATGCATAGAAGATATGATGATCCTGCATGGAATCATAACATAAGTGTTCAACGAATGTCAAAAAAGCATCATCAGTCATTTGATTATAACTGCAGTATAATTTGTTATAATTGCAACTCTCTTGGTCATAAAGCACATAGTTGCATAAATACATCCCCTGATTTGAAAAGGTTGAAAAGGACAGAAGCTAAAAAAGTTTGGAGGAAGAAAGAACCTGTGAAAGTGTGGAAGCAGAAACAAAGTGAAAAGAAGACAAATCCTAGACTTGTGCATCTTACACAGGTTACTTCATCAGTTGAATAATAGTTAGCATGATGTGAGGGGGAGTTGCTCTTGTTCTATCTTTTATCCCCAAGAAGTTATAGTAGGAGATCAATTGATGTTTATCAATGTGATGAACTTGTTCTGTTTATCATGCTTGTCTAATAATGTTTGAAATGAAGTTTCTGATGTTTTTGAGTTTCAGTGTATGTCAGTGACATGTTTACTGGATCATATTTGATATTTACATGATTAAGTTGACATATGCTTCAGTTAAGGTGTTCTCAAGGAACTCTCATCTACATTTGGTGTTACAGGAAGTTGCAAATGAAAGAAGTCAATTGATTTGTTTTTGCAAAGGTATTGATAATGGTTATGTCAGATTTGACAGTATGTTGTAAAAAGATGTGCAGGAACAGCAGGATGGTCTTCATTCTTTTCATGTCAAAAAGGGTTTGCAAGAATAGATTGGTTGCAGAATGAATGTTTATTTAGAACTAATCTTTGGTGTAATAATTTGACATCTTCTTTGTTGTTCTTCCTCATTAATATGGTTCAGGAAGGTATGTGCAAATTGTGGTTTCAGGTATGAGCTTCAAGTTATGACAATCTAGAGTTTCTTATGACATTAATGGTGAATCTTGTATTTCTTCAAATAAGAGGCAAGTAAAGGTCTTATCAAAAATGGTCATCTTGGCATCTTGTGATGAGAACTGTGTAATGAGAAGTCTTCATGATTTTTGCCTGCAATGTTGTTCATCAAGAGTATTGATATGTTTATGTCATGTTTGCATAGAGTTCAAGTTCATATATGTTATATCAAAGGAGTTGATATTTGATTGCAGAGATTTTTCAGTTTTCATATTCATTTTCATATTGGTATTGTGTCAAGAAGTGGTATTTGTTAAAGTTGACATACATGTTTCATTCTAGTAGGACAGTGCATGGTATAATAGTGAAGTTTGTCCTTGCTAGTGATTGGCAGTGATATTTATGAGCAGTGATTTGTTTGTGCATTTCAACACAGGGGGAGCATATAGATTTGAGTCTTTGTCATCAGATGTCAAAAAGGGGGAGAAAGAAAAATTGCATCAGGTGGTTTTGCCATCAATGACAAAGGGGGAGATTGATGAAAGTAGATTGTCATTGATGTCAAAAAGGTGTTGGTATTGACAAGAGTGTCACCAGGATCAGTGGATGTTCATGTCTTGTTTATTCATTCTTGTTTGTGTTGGTTCAATTTTGTAGATCTTATGCTATGGTGTTTGAAGGAATAATGCAATGCATATGTTTTGTTATGCAAGGTTGATTAACAAGATGTGTTCACAGATGCATAGAAGTTGATTTCATGTAGGCATATTGTTCACAGATGCATAGAAGTTGGTATGATGACTCACTTGGCACATTTGACATAGTCACAATTATTTATACATAGTTGCTTGCTCAGTGGTTTCACTTGCTCTTCACAGTTTATATGTGCAGTGGTATATGTCTGTGACATCATGAGTTCAGTGGTTTCACCTTCATATTGTTGATTGTGGGTTGTTGGCATATTGCATATGATATCATGTTTCTTTCTTGTGATAAATTTTTGTATCATCTTGACACATGGATTTTTGTACAGTTTGGCTTATGACAAGGCTTGAGTTTTTGGTCACATTGATATAAGGTTGATGTGAACCTTCTTTCCATTTGCATTAAAGTCAAACATTGATATTCTCACATGGACTTCAAGGTAATAAAGGCATCAAATATAATACATATTGGAAGAGAAGCTCAAAAAGTATTGAAAATTATTCATTTAAAAAGTCTCAAAATTTCCTTATTTTATGGAGCTAGATGCATAGGGGAGCATGGTTTATAAAATCATTTGAAGTTCTTTAAATGGAGACCATGATTTTATATAATGCATAAAAAGACATGGAAATATTTCTTTAGAGAGAATGTACAGAGTGATGAATGTGTTGAAAGTTTTTTGATGATTTTTTTTTAAGAAGTTTGAAGATATTGAAGAAAATTTTCAAGGTAGATGGAGAGATGATTTATTTTTACAGGAATATGAAGCATCTTTTAAGATGAATTTTTTTAAAAGGGATATGCTGAAAGAAGAAGATTTTTTGAGAGAAGACAAAGAAATTTTTTTTGCAGATTGAAGAGTCTTGTTGAAAAGATTTTGAAGAATATTTTATTATTATTTTGCAATCACAGAATATGTTTTTGAGAAGATCAAGAGTTTGAGAATATGAAAGATTTTCTTGTTGCAAATGAATTGGGAAGATTAATTTTTATAGATCATATTTGTAAAAGAAATTTGAAGAGAAAAATTGCAGAGAGAAGATGGAACATTGAAAGTTATTAATAGGAGAAAATTGATTATTTGTTTTTAGATTGAAGATATGCAGAGGAGAGGAATTCCAACAGTCTTTTTGTTTATAATTTTATTGCAGGTGCTCTGTGGAATATGAAAAGACATTCAACTTGTATAAAATTGTTTTTCAGGTGCATTGATGGTATGTCTGGTAAGATAGAGATGAAACATACAAAATGAAGTGAGTTGTTGAGTGGAACTGTATACAAAATGAAGACATTTTCTATGACATCCTCTTGAATGATATAGATTGAATTAAGCAAGAAGATAATATGAAATTGAATATGCAGGAATGAATTGTTTGAGCATCAGATGCAGGATTGGAGACATACACATGGAGAAATCACAAATGGATGTTGTATTATGCAAAGATGAAATATTAAATTGAATGGAAACAGAGTGTCCCTCTGATCTTGTTTATTATTTCAAGTGAAGATTTGGTTTGCCAGTGAGGCTTGTTGGTCAGTGAGACCTATTTGTTTACTAGTGAGGTATATGTGCTTCTGTTTGGAGTTGGTGCTCCTAGATACATATTGTAGCCAGTGACGCAATTCTGGAGTGGTTTTTCTACCCCTGGAGCATTTATGTGTTTGACAAAGTTATGTGCATATGTGTTTGACAATTCAAGGATAACTTTCTCTCCTTGTACTCTCCAAGTTAAAGTTTGTAAAAAGATTCAAAAATTCACACAACACTGATTCACCCCCCCTCTCAGTGTTGTCCTTAACTCCTACATCCAATTCGACCAAGAAGAAATGGTATACCTACTAGTTCCCCAAAGACATCCACTAAATAAACTCTAAGTAATCAAGACATTAGGTGAACTGTAGTATACAAATAATGTAGGATAATAGAAAATCTGTGTTACTAATTTCCGTTTTGATAGGCACACATATTTATAGCTATATTGTTAAACAATGTACTTTTAATTTTTTGGTAACATTATTATATTTAGTACTTGTTAAAAAAGGCTATAAATATATGTGTATGAGCCATGTGATAACATTTTTATACAAGAGTGTCACAATTAGTATTAATCATAAGAACTTGGATTAATTTATAATCTAATTTTAAGTCATGTATTATTCCAAAAATAACATAGTATAATGCAATAAGATACACAAATGATACATAACACAATAAGGAACATACAAATACATTATTATTAAAAAAATTAAAGAAACATTAACTTGTCTATTTCTTATGTACAATGCATATTGCTAGTAGTAGAATAATTTATGGAAAGTATTTGAATGTTTAATGTACATTTATTATCACAAGTACTTTACTACAAATAAAATGTCCTGCATAAGATTTCAAATACAAATTTAATGACTTTCTACTCATAACTTTCAAAATGAATGCCATCACTTTTATCACTTTCTCTTCTAGTAATTGGTTGCTCAATAATTGAAGACTATAAAAAATATGGTTGTACAACATAAATATTGGATACATAAATGGTCAGAAAGTCATTGAAATAACAATAGAAACATGGATAATAACAACAAGAAAATATATTAATGTTTCAAATGTAACTTTTAATAAACTATATTAGGATATCAGTCACATCAAATATTTTATTTTATACAATTATAATTACATGGACACAATTGAAAGAAAAATTATTATTGCAAGTACAAAGACCATAACATTATTTTAACAATGCAATATTTACTTATGTAAATGAACAACAAATAAATTGAATATTTATTAGATTTTTTCTCAAAGATCAAGTTAGAGACAATGATTGCAATCAATGCTCTTCATTTTTCCTATTCTTAACATAATTTGCATTTTCTATCTTAATATTCCATTAAAATGAGAATGGTGGTGAATGGATAAAGCTTCAGTAAGGAATTAAAAATATTACATAATAGTATTTAGTTATATGATATGGGGGAGGGGTCAAGTCACGTGGGCTAAATTTGTGACCATGTAATGCTTACATGGAATATCATAGGACCTCCATTTTTTTAGAAATATAATATGGGATCTTATCTATCTACAACTAAGGTTTAGAGGTGTGACTTGTCATGCAACTCTCCACATTAGCATGTCCAGTGAGAAGTATCCTTAAAATAAATTTTTAAAGATTTGGCCAAAACTTTATCATGGAATCCATAGTAGTTGAGAGGAAAATATATTTTTTTTTGCAACATCATGTTATTATTTAAAATCTAACTTATATGCAACCTATTGATCTCAATGCCTTTTAGTAACCATGAATCTTGTTATCTCTAACCTTTATATCCAACACAACTAACCCAATAGTTGAACAAAAAATACTATTTGTTGTTATGAAAACAACACACTCTTAATCAAAATTCAACTTATATTCAGCTATAAATGATCATAAAACTTCTTGACAACTTTTTACATTTCATGAAAATATACGAGGTTTTTATTGTACTGGCCTTTTACATTTGCCATATAAGGACTAACATATAATATGAAGTATTTAAATGCATGTACATTGCCACACCAGTAGTTGTACACATAAGAATAGTATTTGTCCACATAGCAACAATACTTTGACATTCATTGTGTGTGTATGTGAATAAACTTTGGCATTTATTGTGTGCATGTTTGAAAGTTAACTTTGACATTTATTGTGTGCATGTTTGAAAGTTAACTTTGACATTTACGTCATGTGAAGTGCATGCAAGTCTGATTTGTTTCATTTTGTATGTTTAAAATTGAATTCACTTTGTCATTCTAATTTGATATACTTATTATTTGTGTGAAGCATCGGTTTGAAATTTGGCATTGAATTATATGTGTTTTACTTTGTATATTTAAAATTGAATTCACTTTGTTTGCATTTATTGTTTGTATGAAGTGTGTGTTTGTGATTTCACATTTACTTTGTGTATGTTTAAATTTTGACATCTATTAATTGTCTATTTAAAATATCTTTGGACTTTGTTTGTTTGTGTATTTCACTTTGGCATCCACTAATTGTTTGTTTGAATTATGTTTGAACTTTTACATTGTGTGCACTTATTGTTTGAACTTTTGACATTCACTTTATGTTTGTTTGAACTTTGGCATCCACTTATTTATTTGAACTTTGGGGTCCACATTGTTTAGTGTGTAGACATTGGTATCCACTTATTATTTGTGTGAATTAAGCATTTGAACTTTGACATCCATTTATTATTTGTGTGAGCTTTTGGCATTCACTTTGTGTTTGTGAAATGTGTATGAACCAACTTTCGAATTCAGTTTGTCTATGTGAGAGTGAAATAAATTTGACATTCACTTGGATTTGATCTACTTATTGTTTGTGTATTGGCATCCACTTTGCTTATGTGAAGCAATATGTTTGAACTTTGGAATCCGCTTAATTTGTTTGTTAATTATGGATTCTTTTTTTTTGTGGTACATGTGAGAGAACTACCTTTGTCATTCAATTATTTCATCTATTTACTCTTTTTGTGTTTAGGTAAGTTTGAACTTTTACTTTCAAAATTAGTGTGAATTAGAAATTAGCATATTGAATTATGTTTACTTTTGTGTGTGCACGAAGTTTGTGTTTGAAATTTAGCATTCACTTTTTCTATATGTGAGTGCTTGAACTAACTTTGGCATTCACTTTGTATGAAGTGTGTTTGAATTTTACCTTCCACTTAGATTTGATCCTCTTATTTTGTGTGTGTGTGTGTGTAGTTTCACACTTTGTTTAAAGAGTGTACTAAATTTCACATTCACTACATGCCTAAACTTTGGTATGTTTGAACTTTAGTGCTTACCTTATATATGTATGAAGTGTGTGTTTTTGAACAAACAATGTGTGAAATGATTGAACTAACTTTGTGTGAAGAGTGTACTAACACTGGCATTCAATTTATGTGATTGTTTGAACTCTGATAAGTTTGAACTTTATCATTTACTTTGTACATGTATGAAGTGTGTGATTGAGCACACTATGTCTGAAGTGATTGAACTTTATGTGAAGAGTGTATTTTAACTTTGGCATTTACGTTTTTGTGTGTTTGTACTTCGGCATATTTGAACTCGACTATTTGCTTCATGTGTAGTTGAACTAACTTTGTGAATGAAGCATGTTTAAACTTTGGAACTTGTTCACTTTCTGTATGAAGTGTATTCTTTTAACTTTGACATTCATTTTGTGTGAATTGTGTGTCTGAAATTTAATTTTGGTATTCACTTTTGTGGTATGTGTGTTTGCTCTTTACCATGTTTTATGACTTTGACACTCACTTTATGTGTGTTTGTACTTTAGCATGTTTGAACATTGGCATATTCACTTTTTGTTTAGGTAAATTATGTGTGTGAGTTAATTTACGCATTCACATTGAATGGTGTGTGTGTCTGTGTGCATTTAAAAATTAATTATGGTATTCACTTTGTGTGGAATATTTTTTTGAACTAACTTTGGCATTTTTTGTTGTGTATGAGCTTGGAAGAACTTTCACTATTTTTCCTTTTGTCTATGAATAAACTTCATCCATCAATTTTCATGGAGTGTATGAACAAACTTTGATGTTCACTTTCTGTGGAATGCAATTGAAATATTTGGCATTCTTTTTTCTTGTGTACAAATGAACCTTGGCTATCATTTTTTGTTGAGTGTACAAATGAAGTTTAATGTTTGCTTGGAATGTGCTTGAAAGAACTACCATTCTTTTTCCTGTGTGTGTGTGCAAAACTGAAATTTGGCTATCATTTTATGTGGTGTATAAATGAACTTTGATTTTCACTTTGTGTGGAATGTGTGTCTAAAAAAACTTAAATAATGTTCATTCTGTGTCTTTGCGTATCTGAATGAACTTTAGCTTTCATTGTGTATGTGTGTATTTGAAATAACTTTGACATTCGTTGTGTGCATGTTTTAAATCCGATTCACTCAATCCTTGTATATCATTGGAAAATACAATTGTCCATATAGTTGATAACTATAATTTTATTGCAGATGTATCAATATTTCATTTTCATGGCCTTAGAACATTCTCAAAGGGATACCATGGAGTATATTTAAAATGGCCCATCATTGGTACCTTTAAGTCCATAAAACGAGACAGAAAATGTTGATTTGTGTTTATGTAATGACATCTAGTTTTGAGATGCAAGTAATTTCTGGAGGACAGCAATGTGTACATATGAAGGAAAAATATTTGTTTGTGAATGCTTTCTTTTGGGTAGTGGTTGACGGTTCACTATCGCTGGCACTACAAATGGTTCTATTTACCAAGGTGAAACCCTCTCCCGCCGAGGAACTACAGAAGTCTCATCCCATTGCGCCTAATGACATCCAAATAACAATGCACCCAGCCAAATGACATAGATACGCTAGATCCATAAAAAGTTATAGATCATCTATTTATCCTTGCAAAGGCACACAATATGCACTTAAGGCATTATATTAGAGGTTCACACATTAGAAGACAGACAGAGTAGAATATGGTTTAAAACCAACACAATTCTTATTGTATGCATCCACTGTTACAAAGAAAAGATTCATCATCGAATTAGTACATCGTCTCTGCTTATATAGACCTCTACTGTGATCACCCAATGGGTGTATGGCATTAGTGATCAACTAACAAGTAGTTTTAATCCCATAGTATGTTCTTATATGGTGCAGAAGGTGGACCGACCCTAGCCCAACTCCATATCTGGCAATCCCTTCATCATTGGGTTTCCATGCCAAATGCTGAAAGTTATTTTAAGAAACTGAACTCCTCTATAATGACCACTCTGTTTAAATATCATCCACTTCAATGGTCAAATAATCAATAACAATTTTACATCTCATTCACAACAAAAAGCGGTAAATATTTGTCCTATTTAAAAACAGCCATGACAAGTGAGGGGCCAAGATGGAACACATTTCAAATGCATTTATCTGTTCATGAAAGTGTATTCAAGGTTTGTTTGGGATTTCATGTTTATTTAGCACTCGCATTGATGATTTTTCTGTTTAACTGTGTTTTTTTGCCACTATTTTCATCTTATATGCTGCTACTAATAAAATGGGATGCCATAGTTTTCAACTTCTCTGATGCTGCTCCTATTCTTCAATTTTTAAGCCTCACTCAAATGACATTTTAAGGGATGAGACTGATTGCAAGCAACCGGACAAATCATAATATCTACCCATGTATATGCTCTGTTAACATTGACATTGAATTAAAAACTAGTCATTCTACATATAAACTCTGCCAGTGAAATTTGACATTAAATAGACAAACATGATGTTATGTGCAAATAAAAGAGAAGAAACACTTAATAGCGTCCAAAGCCGGTAATTGTAAAGTCCACAATATTCTTATAATCATCTGGATTTGTCCAGTCAGTAGGGAAAACAAGGGCATCCTCTGCCCCATAGACTTTGTAGTCCTCTGCTACTTTCTGAAGCCTGTATTCCCTCCGCGCTAGAACAAAGTTTAATACCCTTAGCATACTCCCTCGCTATACACTATAATAAAGAAAACCCCATTACTAAACAAAATTTTAATACCCCAAGAACTATGTATATGCTGCTCCTAGTGGAATGGGATGCCATAGTTCTCAACTTATCTGATGCTGCTCCTATTCTTCAAATTTTAAGCCTCACTCAAATGACATTTTAATGGATGAGACTGAGTGCAAGCAACTGGACAAATCATAATATTTACCCATGTATATGCTCTGTTAACATTGACATTGAATTAAAAACTAGTCATTCTACATATAAACTCTGCCGGTGAAATTTGACATTAAATAGAAAAACATGATGTTATGTGCAGATAAAAGAGAAGAAACACTTAACATCATCCAAAGCTCGTAATTGTAAAGTCCACAATCTTCTTACAATCATCTGGATTTGTCAAGTCAGTAGGGCAAACAAGGGCATCCTCTGCCCCATAGACTTTGCAGTCCTCTGCTACTTCCTGGAGCCTGTATTGCCTCCGCGCCAGAATGGATTTTGTACCTCTTAGCATACTCCCTCGCTATACACTGCAATAAAGAAAACCCCATTACTAAAGAGATAAAAATCACATCGAAGGACCTAAAAACAAAACATCTGACTTCAAAACTACATGTCCGTAACAGAGAAGGCCAGTCAGCCTAAATGGTGTTTAACCTCATCAATTCGGGAAAATGTTAAAACAAAAAACAACATGAGTTTCAGAACGAATTTCCTGAAATTTAAAGCACCACAGTACTGGCAACGTCTACCTTGCTATCGATTCCTCCAAAGTTGAATTTTCCTGAGTTGATTTCTGATTCTCCACAGCCTTTGATCGATTCCTCCAAAGGTGATTCTTTTGTTTTTTATTAGTACTCAGCTTCAACTCCCCTCAAATCTTGCAATTTGATATGCTTGCCTGAGTTATTTTCTTTGAACCGCTTTTCCTTTCGTTTTAAAGAACCAAAAAAGAAATTGAAAGATGACAAATTTTTGGACGATCAAAATTTTTTTTTTATGGGACTACCAAATTTATGGCAGTTACAAGATGTGTGCACAAATGAAACACCAACCACCTATGTGCCATATTCTAATTTTAGTAGTGGCTTGACAGATTTTTAACAATTTTACTTTTTAAAATTTTGCAGCAAAAAAAAAAGTGAAGGACTAACAAAAAATAAGGACTACCAAAATTTGGTAGTTACAAGATGTGTGCACATATAGAATGGCCTATCAGCGAAATAAAACTGCCACATATTTATAGATTGGGAGAAAGAGAGCATTCACTACAAGAGCGATTGACTCTAAATTTTAATTACTTCTTGTATTGACAAATTAGAAGAGATGATGATAGGAAACACTATTCAAAAACAATAATTAGTGGATATTGGTACTGTCATGTCATAGAATCATACTAGCTATTGTAAACTTGCCTCTTATTGTCTTCTAAGTACGAAATGATTTTAAGTCTTGTAGACAACTATAGAAAAATGTGCACCAATTATTTAAAGCATAAATTAGTATACATTTGTTCTTGGAAGAGCTCAAGCATAATCCCAATTTATTGTTGAGTCAAGATCCATCATCAAGTAGCATAGGCAAGGCCCACTTATTATTGAAATGTGAGTTTGCAAAAAAGTATGTGCATACAATCGAGGTAATGCATCTCCACCAATAGTGTTTTTCATGTGATCGCCCATTGCTATCTAGGTGAAATTCAAAAATCAATGCATTTTGAACAAAAATGTATTAGCTCATTTGATCTATAGGTTATGGTTTCCATTGTACTAGCCATTTACCATTACACTAACAAATAGAAGTGGTAGTTGTTATAGTTTGTAGAAGCCAATTCCATGGTATATTTTGATTTCTTTAGTATAAAAATTAATCAATTTGTTTTCCATTTTATATTGGGTTTTGTAAGAATGTTGGTTTTGTTAGGTGATAACCATTTGTTTGTTGTTCTCTCACATAGGTGTAAAATGTTGGACACTATTGTTAAACATGCAAAATCTTGATTGTCATTGTTAAATGCATTGAGGTTTCATTTACTCGAGCCTATTTTAGTCAATAGTCCATATCTTCAACACATGTATGAATGTTGGATGATAAGTTCATAACACTTTGTATGACCATAGATTTCCATTAGATTATTGAAGTTTAGGGTAAATGGTGATGCTTTATCGAATCCCATTTGTAGCTTATAGTCACCATTGCACTCGCAAGTAGAAGAAATGTTTTTTGTAGCTTATATAAGTTGATTACAAGGTATACTTGCATTTGTTTAGCATAAAAATGAACAAATTTATTTTCCATTTTACGTAAGGTTTTCAAGGACAAGGGTTTTGTAGGAGATAACCATTTGTTTGCTATTCCCTGTGAATAGGTGCACTAATAAATGTTGGACGCGATTATTAAATGCATGGAATCTTTAATTCCATTATTAAACACATCGAGACTTTATTTACTCAAGCTCATTCTAGTCAATAGTTGGTATTTTTATGCCATCTATGAACCTTGAACAATAAGTTTATGACACTTTGTATGACCATGCACTGCCATTAGATCATTGAATTTTAGGGTAAATGGTGAACAAAGAATTACCATTTAGGGTTTTCATTGTTGGATCCCTATTTTAAATTGTTGACAAGGGTTTCATTACTATTCCCAAAATATTTCTACCACTAATTATTTGACCCTACAAATTGGCCATATCATTACAAGAATTTCATAGATATTCCTTGGTCAAATCCACCACATTTTTAATCTACAATTTTAATCTAGTAAAAGCAATATTAATCAAATAAATAATCTAGGAAATCTATTTTGTTCAAAAGAGTAGCAATATATAACCAAAAGAAGCTAGCCAAAAAACACATAATAATATCATAGGCATATTCTTTAAATTTTGTTCAACGATATGATAATAAGTTGAAATTAAAGTTCAATTATGCTAAGGGTTTCATGCTCCATTATTCTCAAGTCATTTGGAGTCATAACCTAGTAAATGATTCTTTAAATAAGAACAACTAAGTAAATCTAGACAACACAAGCATGTTTTCATTTTTGTCCATTGATCTAGTAATAAGCTTAAATTAAATTCTAATGGCTTGCAACATATGTTGCAACAATTACATACAACACTTGTGAGGGCTTACTTATTAATATCTATTATTTATTTTTAAAATGTAAAGTAGTGTAGGTTTAGCTTAAAATAATAGATAAGAAAAATTTATATCTACCATCATTTCATCAATCACTTGATTCATTAAATGAGTTTTTCATTTACTTGTATTGTACAAAGATAACACAATCTAAATCATAATGTTTTTGTAATAAAATTCTACCTATCGTTTGATGTATTCTGTTGGGAAAACCTTATACCCATGTTTGACACTATTGTTGTAACAATAAAGATTGTAAATGTGTATGTTCTTTCCTATAGATCTCTTGAAGTTTTAGAAGAACCAAAACTTGTCTTCTTAGAAGGATTAATAGGATTTAATAGGACTTGGGCTTCTTTTATTATACTATGATAAAGAAATTCTAGTGTTTAACCTTGGACAATTTAGATAGATGTAATTTACATATATTAGGTCTTGTAGGATTATTGAACTCCTACTAGATTGTGATTAAGATATTCAAAATAGGTCATAATTGTGCTTGGATGTAATATGTACAATTTGTATATTTTATGACTTTCATTCAAAACCTTTTTGTACTCTTAGCCCACACAAAAGTATTAAGAAAAGTATAATTGAAGAAAAGGAAGGCATTAAACATACATATAGTAATATATAATAGCATAGTAATACATGTGTTGGTCTCTTTTCTCGCAACCCCCAATCCTAAGGAAAATCACAATACCTAAACCAGGGGACCAACAGGCTAAGGAAAAGATCTTGAACTATCATTAGATTGAGCAGAAGAAAGGCCAATGAACAAGGCTAAACATAGCGTTCTACTCTTTGATCTCCACAAGACTCAGATGGGTGTACCTATTTTAGGCTTGAATATATGATAAAAATTGCATTTGACAACTCACTAAAGGCCTTTGACATGTGGATGGTTCTTGAAGATAAATGAATAAAGGTTGTTATTTGTTTACTCATCTCTAGGCATGATTCCTTTGCACCTTGAAGAACACTGAGAACATATTAAATAGAAAAATCTTCTTCTAAAATATATGAAAGGGGTTAAAACTACATCACTCCAAAGCATGACCCCTACTTCTTTTAATCTTCATGAAGATATAGAAAACTAGACAATAAACAAACATGAAATGAAAGATTCAACATATTTATAATTTTTGGTGATTTCCTTAAGGGTTTGCACAAAAGTAATACACTAGACCCGTACCTTGTCCATTTAAAGAGTCAAGATACAATAACCCAGATCAAATAATAGCATGAAATACTAAATCAATGACCACTAAACCATTATTGTCTTACAATAATGAGGCCTCTAATGGACATATAGATAACATTCTTAGTAATCCTAAATATAACACATTATCCACGATATTTGATTTAAAGCAAAACTAACTTGTTCTTTTAACAAGATCCATCAACCAAACATCTATTACAATAATTGTGCAACAAAAATCATTATAATCTTTGATTATTTTGATTGAAGAAACAAAGCATACATTCTAGGAGACATTTTTGCATGACATATTTTAATTTTAGCTATAAACTGAAATGCTTGCCACTACCAAATAGCTGATTACAATATTTCAACTTTGAAACATAAAGGACTCTAAAGCCTAAGCATAAACCCTATGCAAAATTACAAGATTCAGAGACCTAGAAAAGTTGGAACCCTCAAAACGATGCAGAAATTACATTATAAGAAAGGGAGAAGAAGAAGAGAAACCCTAGATTGAATAGAGGCATGACACATGGCACAATTGAACCCCTTTGATATTGCAACTGATTGGCATGAGGAATATGCCACATCATCTTCAAACTTCCTCCATATTTTGTCCTCATCTCGCAACTAATATGCATTTTCCCCAAATTCTAAATCCACGTCCACAATTTTTACTTGACTATAAAGAAGACTTCACAGCTGTATTTTCACTTGGCGAGTAAAGAAAATAACCCCCAAGTGTTTATCCCATCACTGGCAAGTAGAAAATTAATTTTACTAGTGTACTCTGCCCCTCAGAAATTCATTGTTTGTCCCTGCAATCAACTGGACATTTTGTCAAATAGTTCTCATGCAACCATTATTTTTCTAGTATCCATTTCTACTCATTGCCTCATTCATGGCTGGGTGTCCATTAGTTTGCTGGGAATGTTTCTACAATGTGAGGCTAATTTAAAACAATGTCAGGCATTTGATAGTCTTTACAAGGAACCTTTTACAAAGACTAGACATTTTACAATGTAGGGGCATTTTTTACTTACCAGAGCACTCAAAACCAATGCAAGGGCATTTTCACTCATACTGGAGGCATTTTTGTTGCATTAGAAGAAAATTTAACTGAGATATGGCATTTTCCACTTGCTCTAAGGTATTATTAACCATGCTGTGACATTTTTGCACATGCTAGGTCATGTTTCTCAAGTTTGGCTTGTTTTTATCAATGGAGAGTAGCAAAAAACGTGATAAACAGTCCCAAAATGTTGCAAGGACATGAGGAAATGTTAGGCCAAACCTAAAGAAGTGAAAACAACAATAAAAAGCAAGGAAAAACAATAGAAAACTCCCCCAGAACCTCCTCCATGCAGTAGACTTCCATGGCATTATTGAGGCTTCATTCATTGCAATTTTGTGTTAAATGACTTGCCTTGAAACTACGCTGTACGATGAGGATTTGGAAAATAATATTTTAATTATTACCTCTGTTTGACTTTAGTCCATCACATGAGATACATCCATCACAACTTTCAATAATGTATGGCCCTCCAAATATGCGATGTCTAAGCCATATGAAAGTTTTTTAATTTTTTTAAAACTTTAACCTTTTTAAATACTATCAATTGTACATCGCATATTACAATTGCGAAAAAATTTTAAACTTGTGTTGTGCCATGGAGAGGAGGAAAGGAATCTTTAAAGATTACATTTAAAAATTAATTTTTGACCAACTCCCTTATGAATGGGAAAAATAGAACTTCCTTTCACTTGCAAAGTAATAAAATATTACTATAAAGTAAAAAAAATATTACTATATAATACCCACATTAAAACAATTAAAAATTGTTTTAATATTTTAATTTCACCTTTATTGTTGACGTTTAAACACCATTGTTGAAATGACAGAAATTGCACCACAGGTCGAGAATGGACCTAAAAGCTATGAAAACTTGTAGGGGGAAATAAAATATGCCAAATAACATTGTGAAACTGATGGAATTGATTAATGGAGAGACTTCCGGGGACCTCCTTTGTAACCTGGGTCAGCTGGCAGGCCATTTTTAATATTTTCTTTGTTTTTACACCACAACCGTAAACCACACCCAAATGATTTGAAACTAAAGATCAAAGATCCTGATGCAATGCAAAAACTTATCAATTCACTAGAATGGATTAATAGAATTATTTGGCCCCTATTGATTACACTCCTTTGGAAATGCCAAAACATTAAAATTTACCTCAAAACTCATCCAATCAATGTGAAATTAGAACTGGAGGTAGCTTATGCATATCTATGAATTTTTGCCAAACAATTTTCAAAGATGAGCTCTGAATCGATAGTTTGGGTTAGTTTGTTGCTCCAGGGTCTAAAAAGAGCATTTTCCTACCATTCAAAATGTTGCATTGCTAAGAAAATGAGGCATAAAAACAAATCACATTCATGGTTCTTGTTCAGGGACGCATGTCCCTTGTGGGCATGGCGAGAATCCAGACTTCTCCGGGACGTAGACCAGGTGCCCTACTCCATTAGGTGGCTCTGAAAACTGCCCAACTTTAACACTCTAATTCACAATTTTCAAACATCAAAAAGGAAGAAGCAACACCTTCCTCTATCAAATACCTAATTTTCATATGTCTGCATCAAGTCAAATCTGAAAGAACTATCATTGAAAGCCTGGAAACAAAAATCACCACTGGCATTCTAAAACATATCACTATATTTTCCCATACCAACATTAGTTTAGTCAGACTGTATCTTACAATCAAGCACAAATTGAAAAATACCATCACCATGTGACAAACATCCATCATATTCCTTTAATAAAACATGTTCATACATAATGCAACAATTAGTATTGTCTATTTCATCATCATGTTTTACTAAAGCTTTTCCAAAATAGACTGAGAAATTGAAACATTCATACATTGCTTCAAAGCTAGTATCACAAGCCTCTAATATATGGAAAGAGAAACATTCATATACTGGCTCATTTTGTAACTCCAATTCAACATTTTGGTGAGAAGAATCATCAAGAAATCCTAACTCATCAACATGTTTGCTTATTTCATTATCATCTGAGCAAGATATATCAGCACCTTCAACACCCCATGTATGCTCAAAAGTAAGCAATTCTTGATAAAAAAATATAATCAGACTCAACCTTAAAACTAACATCCATGTCCATATGAGAAAACTCATGATTAGGCTCATCTAGATCCAAAAATAGACACTCATAAGAATCTCCATTTAGAACATCATGACTTTGACCACTACTACAATGAATTTCACAATCATCAGCTATCTGTGTGTCACTAAAATGAATTTCTAAGTTTACATCAGCATTTACACTTTTAGCATATCCATCATTATTAAAGTCAAATGGTTTCTCAGCTTCATAAGAATTGTTATCCCAAAAATTATCTTGTTCGTTTGTGGAAGGAAAAACAAATGGACATGTGTCATACTTAGTACCCAAAGGAACATCATCATTGTCAAATTTTATGTTAGCAGGGCATAGAAGCTCATGACCATTTTCATGTACATACCTCTAATATTCCATGGTCAACAAATCTAAAATTTTCTCACAGGTGAGTGAACATGCTTCTTCTTTCACATCTTCCACTACTTCTTCCTCTTGATCTCCATAAGAGCTACAATCACCACTTAGTTGCAAATCAAAATCCACAAGGTTGTCATTTTTAACATTAAAATCTGGATATTCAATAGATTCATCATAACATACACTGCTCATATCATATGGGATTAAATCTCCAACAACCTTGCCAAAAACACAACCATAATCTGATATGGAAGATAGGCATTCTATATTTTCATCCTTATTAACAGTCAAACTATCATAACAACTATTTTTATTTGCATTCCCATCCTCTATGGACTGATTACAATCTTTACCCTCTTCATTGTTGCAATGCACATTGTCCCTTTTTGTTTTAGCATTTAATTCATTATTATCAATGCTATGACAATTCATAAATGGCTTCACCTCCATTGTTTGATCATGAAATGTACTCAGATTATTATGTATACCATTTTCAGGTGCACCTACCATATCATTTGACTGACCACAAGCATTCTCCACTTGTGTATGAGACACTACCTCAGCTGTAACATGCTTCTCATTCTTATACATTTTATTTGTTGATATAGTGTTACCATCATTTCACCTATATTCATTGATAGTACCATTGGTATCAATATCATGAGATCTCACCCTGAATGTATTTTCATACCTAGTCTCTTCAGCAAAGTCGATCAACTCAACTGCTTAACTTAGGCAAATGGGCTTCTCATTTTCAGACCAAAAATTTGGACCCAATTCATATGCATTTAAAAACAAGTCAATCAAAATAGACTCATGAGGTTTGAAGCTATCATGTATGTTTATATAAGCATCTAGAATTCTTATCAACGAGGAATAACCTATTTCACCTTCTACTTTCCTTATGGTAAACATTTCTTGAATATGGACAGTAGGGTCAATAATGTGTGCAATTTGTTGATAATGAATTTGGGGATGACTGTGGCGTGCAATGTATTGAGGTGGGTAACCTGCGACAACATGGGTATTTGCACCTTGAAGAGTGCTCTCAACCTTTGATATATACTGTACATTTGCATATGCCATTTCATTACTTGTTGGAATAGAGTGAGCCCTAAAAGTTTGTGTATAATTTTCATTATTGTCATCAAACTGACTCAGGAACAGCCTTTTGAAATCTTCCCATGAAGATACACTTTTCATGGGTAAGACACTATACCATTCTCTTGCATTATCCTTCAAAGACATTACAAAAAATTTCATAATGATATCTTCTACCCAAAGCTGAAAGTCTTCAATAAACTCACAAAATAGTTGTACATGCCTACAAGCTAGTTCAAGTACTCTTCTTCATGAAACATAGGCACATGATTTCTAAGCTCAAGGGGAAAAGGATTTGGGTGGCTTTGGATATACTGAAGTTCAATGGTTTATATCTATTTGGGACAAACACTTCTCTGTGGACATGGCTGAAATTGTTGATTATTCATTATGTTTGGAACCAAACAAGGATAATCATATGGATGATACATCTTTTTTATCACTTTATAAATCTTCCACACAAACATAGAAGTTACACATCTTCTTGCTCTTTTCTATTGAAATAGGCTCTAAAGCAAGAATAATACATAGAACAACTCAATGCCAGGCTTAAGATCTTTTCAAACGAGCTTATTACAATACTACATATACTTCTTATAAAATATCATAACTGAAAAAATTGCAACATAGAAGTATGTAAAATCAATACTGATATTCCCCTCTTTACTAGTGCTTCAACACTTGATAAGGGACTTCATTAAAACTCATACGCCATGGTTTTCACATAAGCTCATTTATTGAAAACCAAAATAGAAATACCTAGAACAATTGTAGCAGTTGCTAACCCTTCTTCTTAACTAAAAATTATGTAGATCTGGAACTTCTTTGTTTTCTTTATCAGGTTCTTGAAATAGAGTCGCTACCTCTCTTAAAGAGGATGTAATTTTAAGAAGCTGGAAGCTCCTTAAAAATTGATTTAATCTTCTAGGTCTTCTTCCACAGCAAAGTCACACACAACTTCATCAAATTTGCTATAACAAAACTTCTCCAGGTCTTAAGATTTTATTTCCATAGACTCATGTGGTAAACCTTGACAATAATTTCACCTCACTCCCTAGTGCAGCCACCATTTCTATTGTTCTCTTTTCTCGCAACCCCCAATCCTAAGGAAAATCATAATACCTAAACTAGGGGACCAATAGGCTAAGGAAAAGATCTTGAACTATCATTAGATTGAGGACAAGAAAGGCCAATGAACAAGGCTAAACATAGCCTTCTACTCTTTGAGCTCCATAGGAATTAGGTGGGTGTACCTATTTTAGGCCTAAATATATGATAAAAAATGCATTGGGCAACTCACTAAAGGCCTTTAACATATGGATTTTTCTTCAAGATAAATGAATAAAGGCTATTATCCATTTAGTCATCTCTCGAGATGATCCCTTTGCACCTTGAAGAACAATGAGAACTGATTAAACAAAAAAATATTCATCTAAAATATATGAAAGGGGTTAAAACTACATCACTCCAAAGCATGACCCCTACTTCCTTTAATCTTCATGAAGATATAGAAAACCAGACAATAAACAAACATGAAATGAAAGATTTAATAGATTTATAATTTTTGGTGATTCCCTCAAGAGTTTGCACAAAAGTAATACAATAGACTTGTACCTTCTCCATTTACAAAGTCAAGATACAATAACCCATATTAAATAACAGCATGAAATGCTAAATCAGTAACCATTATTGCCTTACATAAATGAGGCCTCTAATGGACATATAGATAACATTCTTAGTAATCTTGAATATAACACATTCTCCCTGATATTTTATTAAAAGCAAAATTAACTTGTTCTTTGAACAAGAACCATCAACCAAACATCTATTACAACAAATGTGCAACAAAAATCATTATAATTTTTTATTATTCTGATTGAAGAAACAAAGCATACATTCTAGGAGACATTTGAGCATGACATATTTTAATTTTAGTTGTAAACTAAAATGCTTGCCATTACCAAATAGCTGATTACAATATTTGAACTTTGAAACTTAAAGGACCCTAAAGCCTAAGTAGAAACTTGATACAAAATTACAAGATTCAGAGACCTGGAAAAGTTGGAACCCCCAAAATGATACAGAAATTACATTATAAGAAAGATAGAAGAAGAAGAGAAACCCTAGATTCATTAGAGGCATGACACATGGCACAATTGAACCCCTTTGATCCTGCAACTAACTAGCATGAGAAATATGCCAAATCATCCTCAAACTTCCTCCTTATTTTGTCCTCATCTGGCAACTGATATGCATTTTCCCCAAATTCGAAATTCACGTCCACAATTTTTACCCAACTGTATAAAAAACTTCCCAATTGCATTTTAACTTGGTGAGAATAGAAAATAACCCCCAAGTCTTTATCCCATCACTGGCAAGTAGAAAATCAATTTTATTCATGTACTCTACCCCTCAGAACTTCACTATTTGTCCCTGCAATCAACTAGACATTTCGTCAAATAGTTTTCATGCAACCATTATTTTTCTAGTATCCATTTCTACTCATTGCCTCATTCATGGCTGGGTATCCATTAGTTTTCTTAGAATGTTTATACAATGGGAGGCTAATTTAAAACAATGTCAAGCATTTGATAATCTTTACAAGGCACCTTTGATAGTGACCAGACATTTTACAATGCTGGGGCATTTTTTCACTTACCAGAGCACTCAAAACCATTGTAAGGGCATTTTCACTCATATTGGAGGCATTTTTGGTGCATTGGAAGCAATTTTCACTGAGATAAGGCATTTTCCACTTGCTCTAAGGTATTAATAACCATGTTGGGATGTCTTTGCACATGCTAGGTCATTTTTTCTAAATTTTGGCCCGTTTTTATCCATGGAGAGTAGCAATAAACGCGATAAACAATCCCAAAATATTGCAGGGACATGAGGAAATGTTAGGGCAAACCTACAAAACTGAAAACATCAATAAAATGCAAGGCAAAAACATAGAAAGCTCACCCAGAACCTCCTCCATGGGTAGACTTCCATTCCATCGTCGAGGCTTCATTCATCGCAATTTTGAGTTAAATGACTTGCCTTCAAACTACGTTATGCGATGAGGATTTGGAAAATAATATTTTAATTATTACCTCCCTTTGACTTTAGTCCATTGCATGAGATACATCTATTACAACTTTCAATAATGTATGGGCCTCCAAATATGCGATGTACAATATCTAAGCCATATGAAAGTTTTTAATGTTTTTACAAACTTTAACCTTTTGAAATATTGTCCATCACATATTACAATTGGGAAAAGATTTTAAACTTGCATTGTGTCATGGAGAGGAGGAAAGGAAGCTTTAAAGCTTACCTTTAAAATTAATTTTTGACCAACTCCCTTATGAACAAGAAAAATAGAACTTCCCTTCACTTGCAAAGTAATAAAATATTACTATATAATGCCCACATTAAAACAATCAAATTTTTTAATTTTTTTAATTTCACCTTTATTTCTAACATTGAAACACCATTGTTAGAATTACAAAAATTGTGCCATAGGATTAGACTGGACCCAGAAGCTATGAAAACTTGTAGGGGGAAATTAAATATGCCAAAGAACATTGTCCAACTGATGGAATTGATTAATGGTGAGACTTTTGGGGACCTCCTTTGTAATCAGGGCCAGCTGGTAGGCCATTTTTTAATATTTTCTTTGTTTTTACACCACAGCCATAAAACTTACCTGAATAATTTGAAATTGAAGATGGAAGATGTTGATGCAATGCCAAAACTCATAAATTCACCAGAATTTATTAATGGAATTATTTGGCCCCTATTTAACACAAACCCCAAAAATGCCAAAACATTAAAATTTGGCTCAGAACTCATCCAATCATAATAAAATCAAAACTAGAGGTAGCTTATGCATATCTATGGGCTTCTCCCAAACATTTTTTGGAGACGAACTCTGAATTGATAGATTTTAATGCTAGAAATTTTGGGCTAGTCTGTCGCTTTAGGATCTAAAAAGATCATTTTCCCACCATTCAAAAGATTGCATTGCTCAGAAAATGAGGCACAAAAACAAGTACCATCAACACATATATAACTTAATATATAGTAATATACAATAATATAATGCTATCGAGTACAATATAGAGTACTATCAAATATTATAGTATAGAGCACTATCAAAGAGTATTTTAGTATAGACTACTCTCAAATATACAATAATACACCTTAACAATGATATTTTATTTTACTACATGAAATTTGGGGATAGTGGTATGCTATCCATAAAAGAGGCTTTTGTTTCACCAAATTTCTGCATTTACTTCTATCCAACAAAATCCTTTCAATCATTCATATTAAATTAACATTTCCAAGTTTAAATGAACTAATCAATAAATAAGCATGAAAGCATTTATGTGAAAGGAAATGCTTATTATTATTATTATCTCACATTATTAAGAATGGGAGTGTGCCTTGTTTAATCTATACCATGAATTGTAATATAAAAGGTTGTGCATGAATTGTACAATTACTCTATAATATTAATATTGTTGAGCTTTTCATATAAGTATTATCAAAAAAACTAATAAGTTACATTTTGTCTAATGATAAAAAAGAATCATTGTTCAACAATTCATGAGTCATTTATGTAAATAAAAAAACTAATATAAACTAACGAGACATAGAATGAAAGTTGTAAACAAAGTATGAACATTTTTGGTAGTTACTACAATCTATTTTATTGAAAATAATGTTAAAAACAATTTCATTTCTAATCTCATAATGGAAATTAGAGCAGACCATATATAATTTTTCTTTCAAATGTATTTTTAATGTTCTATTATCTATATGATTACAAAAAATCAATAACATTGTTGTAATATTTACTTCACCTTGGATATATCTATCCTACGTGTGATATTGCACCTATCTAATAAGTTTACTTAGGATATTAGGAATAATTAATTTTTGATGTTGTTTAGATTGGGAGTCTTATCAAAAAGCCAATTCTAGTAGCCAACAACAAGAAATTTCCCACAACAACAAAAATGCAATCTAAATTTATTCATTTTAAAAGTTTACATTCATTATAGGAGTACACCATCTACACAGTCTCAATCAGGAAGCCTATCTTTGATGACAACCTTCTCTTCTTCTTTGACAAGAAACCAATTGCCAAAATTCCCTAAACAAAATCTCCTAAGTTCCAGTTATACAAAAGGTCTGAGGAAGTTAAATCATTGCTACACTTTGGGTGGTTACAAAATATGAAACAACACCAAAACATCCAAAGCATGGTGGTAATAATAAATTTTGGGAACTTTAATGATTCAGGAGCTAATATAGTATTTAAAATCTAGTGTCTTTAGTAAATTCAAGAGTTTGTCAACCAAAATAATTGCTAAAACAACATATTTTCAACAATTCATCAATGTTGTGAACTCTAGAACTCCTTCATTGGTGAATTTCCCAGTTCATGCACTTTGAAGTTCACCAAGTTGGCTCTTTCTTGCATCATTGAACTTCTTTGGCTATCAACTCTTCAGGGATTTGTTGGACTCTTGAACTTCCTCTATAGTATCATTTCTATTAAATGACAATTTCATGAAACTTGCGATCTCTTCGTCAATGAATCTCTAGTTCTTTCAGTGAAATGTGTAGTTCATCAACCGTAAGTTCTCTCGAAATAAAGTTTGTAAATGGAATTTTTTTTAAAAGATAAGGTGTGATAATCTCTTTCGAAGTGATGAAGATTTCTTGAACTTATGACATGGATAACAAGGAAAATATAAGTTCCATTGGTGGAAAGAGAAATTCATAAACTCCAAAAATTACTGACAAAGAAGAGTGATAGGTTCCATCATTGAATAGAGAAGTTCTTGAACTCAGAATGTCACTGAAAATGTTAAGTGAATGCAATTTTTGAAAAAATGATAAGTTCTTGAACTTGTAAAATGGTTGAAACTTAGCCAAAAGGGATCCAAAATTGACTGATTGAATCAAGAAATTCTCCTAAAGGAAAATGCTGAAAACCAACATAAGTAGAAACAAAACACAACAAAATTGAATTGGAACCCAAAATATTTTTTTGTGATATAGGATTGCTTGTGAACCTTGATGTTCCTACATTAGACACATTAGGTAAGTGAAATGTTTCATGAGTGTGAATCTCATGAAAATTTGAATGTGCTTGGGATGGTGATCCCATGCTTATTCTTTATCCAAACTTCTTCTTTATCCACTCGATCTCTTTTCTTCACATCATGCTAAATTTCCCTAACATCACCTTCTCTTCCTTTTCCTTTTCTCCTTTCTTGTTCTCTACCATCAACATTTAAATTATCACTACTTAACTATCCTTTACAATAAAGATGAAAATCTATTCCATATCCTTGATGAGAAAATTTTAGATTTCCAAGTTGTGACTTTTGTTGTTTCCCTTTTGAATGCTCACTTTCTTGGTAATTACTTGTGCTTTTCATGCCTTTCCTCAATTCTTTATATAGCTAATTCACAAAAACAACACTTTTTTCTTTATCCTCAATGGTATTCCCCTTCTCAAGAACTTCCTTTGAACTACTTTGAGCCTCCTTTGTCACCTTTATTAACTTTTTTTCTAAACTAAAACAAACTATAGGATTGCTGTACTTTTCTTCCTTTTCTTTTTCTTTCACTGAACTCAAAGTATATTTCTTCCCATCCTTTATAATAGTATACATATTTATTCTTCCATCATAAATAGCCTCTCTATCAAACTACCAAGGCCTTCACAAAAAAACATGATATTCATTCATTGACATAACATCACATAGAACTTCATCTTTGTATGACCCAATCTGGAAACTGACCAAACATTGTTCTTAAACCACCAATTCATGTTCTTTTTGCAGCCAAGTAAATTTATATAGATTAGGATGTTTACTCTTTTTCAAACCTATCTTTTCTACCATCTCATTAGAAACTAGGTTATCAGTGCTACCACAATCTATAATTACTGTACAACACTTACCTCCAAATTTGCATGCAGTTTGAAAAAGACTCCTTCTCTGAGATGGTCCATCCTACTCCTTGCCTAGTTTCACTAATACTCTCTTAAACATAAGAAATTCTTCTTCATCTAGTTCTTCTACTTTTGGTGATGTTATTCTTTCTTCCTCCTCCTGTACTATGTGATTTTTTCTACACTTCTCTTACTATGTTCCTACTGTAATTGTGGGTACTAAAAAACTCTATGTCTAACTTCCCCATAGTTGTAACATGTCTTAGAAAATTCTTTACTACTGCTTCCACATCCTCTTGTTGGGTGTTATTTTCCTCTTTTTCTTTCACTTAATTGATGATTCCATTTTGGGATTGCTTCTTCTTCATAAGCTTGTTTCCCTTTACCACTACTTGCTTGTCCTCTCCCAACTGAGAATTTTTCTCTTCCTCTTGAATTATAATGCTACTTTCTGAATATATTTTCTCCTACCATTAAAGTATATTGGTAAGCCTCCTCAACTGTAGAAATTTTCAGCATACTCATCTCATCCTGGATATGGATGTATGCATGGAGTTGTGGGACCAAAATGTTGCCACATGACTTTTTGGTCCCATCCAGAGCAAAACGTGAGTGTGTTATAATGTGCTCGCATTTTGCTCTACATAAAAGTAAAAAAAAACACACATATCCTCATACCCATGGCCAAAAACACAATTTGGAGGGAAAAAACTAGTGAAATAGTGCGAGCACATTCAAGGAAGGGAAAATCAAACAAGCGCAAAGAGAGATCGACATTTTCCATGATGCCGCCTCTCCAATCCCACTCATGAAGATGTTGTGAAGCAAATGTAGAGGGTCTAGTAGTTGAAGAAGGTAGGGTTTGATTAATTTTTGTGAGTTTGAAAAGAACTTTTGACTTTTGTAATGTTTGATTAGTTTTTTTATTTAATTTATAGGTAATGAGGTAGGACAAAACACAAATCTAGATGAGGAGGGTCAAAATAACCCTGAAAACCCTAAAAACCCCCCACCTTCATGTCCCCACCATGAAAGAGATACACAAGAAAAATCTTTAGGGAGAATAAAAGAAAATAAAAAACATCTTCAAACCCTAATTAAAATGTTAAACAATCCAAGTGCAAGCACTGATCATAGGAGAGCGCTTGTGAGGTCATTAGAGATGATTGTTTCTTACACCGAATCAGTGACAAAACAAATCACCAAATTTCATGACTATAGGGAGAGGTGTTAGAAATATTATGCTGACAAATTGTATTATGAACAAGTAAAGAATGAAAAAATTACAAAAACTGCATTATGTTCACACTTTCTAAATCCTAAAACTAGCAAAAGATTAGAGGAGTCTTGCAAACACTTTCCTAATCATTGGTGTAGGAATCAAGATATATCCCAAAACTTTTTGGATAGATGGTACATGGTGATTGACGAGGGTCCATGCAACAATAATGAGGTGCCACAATATTTCTTGAGGAAACTCCATTGCGAGTTCATCCTCAAGAAGGTTCCTAATTATTTTGACATTCAAGAGTTCCAGAGTAGAGGTGGTGGCTCTACTGAAGATAGAGAGGGGAAACAGTGAGACCAAAGCTGTGTACCTAGACCCCTATTGAGGCTAGAATGTGTGTCACTCCCTTCGACTTTGAAGAAGAGTGTTGAGGTGGAGACACTACATTCATTGAGTGCTCTCATGTAGTCTCTAGCACAGCACAACAGTGATCTCACCTAGGCCAATGAGGGTGAGAGAAGAAGACGTCATTTGTCCCCACATTTGGGTAGTTCATGTGGGAACCTGTGCGATTATGGGATGTAGGACTTGCGACAGGACTCTCAGTAGGATGCTGCAACACAGGTGTAGCATCCAATGATGGACACATCCATATTGGATGATATTATACTCACAGATGATGTCTTACAATGTACATTTGGTATTGACTCTCAAGTAGTTTTTACAAGTTTTATCTTGATTTAATATATTCTTATTTAAAATGTGTAATTAATTTATATGACTATCTATATTATAAGTCAAAATTAATGTATGTAATTGTCCGCGCAATGAAATTCTAGGGTTAAAGTCTTCATCCTACCTCTGTTAGTCATCCATTGCTAGGTTATGAGAGGAGATCGAGTCAACAAGTATGTAATTTATCGCATGATCGTAAATATAGTACATATATCAATGGTAATATTATTTAGTGACAATTTGATGATTTAACCAGGGAGTTTCACCAGCATCTCCATGGTTTTCTTGGTCCCTTGGATACAAAACCACTTATATAGAGGTAAATTTAACCATTTGTAATCATTATTCATTTAAATAATGTTATGTATCTATTTTGGTTGAATAACCTTGAACTCTATTTTCAGATGTTGAATATAGAGACTACTCCTTATCTTTGTGAGTTGGCATAAGCAGGCATTGCTGCAACCATGTTGTCTTGAAATCCTTTGATCGAGGTATAAGCTAATAACATGAAAATGTCATTTTCTATTTCTTGTTTTATCTCATGTCATTTGATGTACATAAATGATATTTATGTTTAGTCAATTTTGCTTCTTGATACTTCTCACAAGAGGTGACAACTCCAACCCATCCAACTATAGATGAAGAGAGAAAAGATGATCGTGAGTGATCATCAGGTAGTAGTAAGTGATCGATTACATATGTGATGTTATATATTTCATGTTTTCTATATTAATGTTCATATTGCTTGATTGTATTAGCAGGTGGAGCTGCAAAAATATATGTCAAGGAGGTCTAATCTATTGGAGATCTTAGTGTTCATATGTTTAAATTAGCATTATAAATATGTGTAACAAATATTAAGTTTGTGAGAAACAACTTAATATTATATTACAATGTGGCTGTAATTGTGTGTGAGAATAATAATAGTGAGTTGTTAATACAACTCAGGTAGAGATTTAGGAGTGAAAATAGGAGGGAGAGGATAAAGGTGGTTGAACAACCCACCAAGATTTAGTGTGAGAAATTAGTGGAGTTGTTACAGGAGTTAGATAACTCATCTTATATATGTAATGGTTTGAAACGAGAACGAAGTATGAAATTATTTCAGTATGAAAATTTTAAGGCTTCATTTTAGCTCTGTCCAAATTCACAATATGGTATTAGAGTAGGGATCAGGTCGAGCGAGCAGAGTGAGGTTTATGACTTGAGTCTCATGGATGATACATTGAATTCCACTTCGGTGTTCCTTACAATGATTCATATCAAATATTACAATCCTATTTTCAAATGACATGTAGATTTCACGGTATACCTGATGCTCTGGAACTGCTTACATAAGATTAGAGATTGATTAGGTCTGATCTAGCTATGTCATGAGGTCCACATTCACGTTCTTCCTATCTGATAGAAAATCAAGACTTTCTTGCTGATCGTCTGAGATGTTGATGTTTTTAGCTTCAGTCGGATCCTTCTACAGGCCAACCAAATTAACATTGTAATGAGGCCGACTACTTGTGAAAGGATGAGTCCCTCACATATATATATATATACAAGGTCATTGCTCTCTCAATAAAACACATTCAATTACAAGCTTAATTCACAAGGTAGAGCAGAGTTCTAAGGCAGAGCAGACTTCTAAGGAGCAGATCAAGTTATTTCAAGATCAAATCAGATTTATCAAGTGTGGACTTATTTATTGTGCTTCAAGAAGTGAAGCCATACCTATAGGCCTTGGATTTGGCCATTGTAAAGCAAATTGTTGTTCTTATCATTCAATATATAAGAGATATATTGTTGCTGGGTTTTTCCCCTCAAGTTGGAGGGTTTTCCTAGGGTATCTTGTTGTGTTCATTGTTCATTGTGTTGCATTTTCTAATTGATTTAAATCTGATTATAAAACTAACATGGTATTAGAGCAGGTTTGAAGAAGATCATGATCAGATTTGTCATTGCAGCAATACTCTCTGTTATTCCTATTTTAGTCAAGATGGTGAACGGTCTTAAAATTGAGGATAGACTCAAAGGAGCATCCAACTTCATAACATGGAGGTTTACAATCATGCTCACCTTGGAAGAAAATGACTTGGCTGAATTTGTGGAAACCAAAATTCCCAAACCTTCAGAGGAAGAAGAGAAGTTGCAATGGAAAAAGAAAGACATCAAGGCGAAGAAGATATTGGTTGACTCTGTTAAAGATCATATTGTTCCGATTGTCTCCAAGTTGAAGATGACAAGGGACATGTTCAAAACCTTGGAGGAGATGTATGAAATCAACAACACCAGCCGGGCTCTTACATTAAAGCAACAACTACATCATGTGAAAATGTCGAAAGGAGAAACAGTTATTTCTTACTTCATGAGGATTTTAGAATTGAGAAATCAGCTCTCTTTAATTGGTCATGTGGTTAATGACAAAGACTTGACCATGCTTGCTCTCAATGGTCTTCCTTCGTCACGGGAATCCTACATTCAAGGAATCAGTGCAAGATCGAAGCTTCCCAAGTTTGATCGATTGAGGGTAGATTGCATTCAAGAGGAGTCTAGATTAGCCTCTAGAGGAATTGGTCAAAGCTCTACAAATGAAGACATTCATGTCCTTGCCTCTCAATCATCTAAGAAGAAAGGCAACAATGGTCACATTACGAAGTATTGTCCATCTAGGCCTAAGCATCAGGCCACCATTGCAGATGTTGATGATGCCTCTCTTTAGAAGGACTCAAGTGAATACTTGTTCTATTCGGCATTGTCAAGAAATGTACGTACTGACACTAACACTTGGATAATTGATAGTGGTGCATCTCGGCACATCACTGGTTTTAAGGAGCATTTATCAAACATGGTGGAGGGAAATTCTAGTGAACAAGTCATCATTGGAGATGATGCTAGCTATTCAGTGAAAGGGATTGGGATCTCTACTCTCCACTTGGATTCTGGCATTACCCTAAAGTTAAGTGACATTCTCTATGTTCTAGGCATCAAACGAAATCTGGTTTCTATTTCTGCCTTGGAAGACAAGGAATACCAAGTTGCCTTCTCTGAAGGCAAAGTTCTTATGTGGGTAAAGAATTCCAACTTCAAGACTACTCGAGTAATTGGCGTTAGACATGAGAGCCTCTATAGGCTACTCACTTGTCCACTTCAAGCTTTAGTACATGATTCTTCAAGCTTGTGTGATCTTTGGCATTGAAGATTGGCTCACCTACACTTTCTAGTTCTACCTTTCATGGAGAAGATGGTCCTGGGTCTTCCGAAATTCAACCAGGAGCATGACGGTACCTGCAAAGGTTGTGCCATGGGTAAGAATACTAAAAGTCCATTTCATAGTAGAGAAAGTAGATCTAAATGTATTCTAGATCTCATTCATTCTGATTTATGTGGTCCAATGTCTGTTGCTTCCTTGAGTGGTTTCTTGTATTACATTATTTTATTGATGACCACTCTAGAAAGACTTGGATTTATTTCTTGAAATCTAAAGAATCTAAAGAAGTACTTGAGAGGTTCAAAGAGTTTAAAGCTCAGGTAGAGAACTTATCTGAGAAGAGGATCAAAGTTTTGAGATCCGACAACGGAGGGGAGTACACCTCTAAAGAATTCTATAACTTTTGCATTGAAGCAGGGATTACAAGGGAGTTTTGTGTCCCTTACAACCCTCAACAGAATGGTGTTGCAGAAAGGAAGAACAGATCTATTGTGGAAGCCGCCAAAGCTATGATTCATGACCAAGATTTGCAAACCTTGCTTTGGGCTGAAGCATCTAGGATAGCTGTTTATGTTCAGAATAGAAGCCCTCAGCACATTTTAGAGAACATGACTCCTGAAGAAGCATTCTCAGGGATAAAGCCGGAAGTAAGTCATTTGAGGATCTTTGGTTGTCCAGTGTATGTTCATATACCAAAAGATAAAAGGACAAAGTTGGATCCATCTGGCAAGAAGGGAATATTTGTAGGCTACAGTGAGACTTCAAAAGCCTATAGAATTTACATTCTAGGTCAGAAGTTGATTGAGATCAGCAGGGATGTTACATTTGAAGAGGATGTTGCATTCAAAAGATCTAAGAGCATTCATATGGAGATAGATAATGAAGACCAAGAGTCTCCTCAGGATATGGAAGTTGCCCATACTCCTGAGATTCAGAGGGAGGCTTTTGATTCAAAAGAAGATGATGATCCAGTTGAGCCTTTGGAACCAACTGATGGACCTAGTGATATTGTTGTAGTATGAAAAAGGCCTCGGTGGACTCAAGAAAACATGCAAGAGGTGGGAAAATATGCAGCTCCCCGAAGATTTCTTAGAGAAAGCAAGAGACCTCATAAGTTCTCAGATTATGTGTTATTAATGAGTCAAATTATTGAGTCTGAGCCTTCTAGTGTTGAGGAAGATACTAGTCAGCAAGTATGGAGAGATACTATGGCTGAAGAGTATCAATCCATCCTCAAGAATGATGTTTGGGATATCTTACCTAGACCCGAAGGAAAATCTGTTGTTTCTTCTAAGTGGCTCTTCAAGATCAAGCATGCGGCTGATGGAAGCATTGAGAAGTACAAGGCTGGATTCGTGGCTAGAGGATTCTCTCAGAAAGAGGGAGTAGATTATGAGGAAACCTTTGCTCTAGTTGCTCATTATACATCTATCAGAATCATCATTGCTATTGCAGCATTTAAAGGATGGAAAATACACCAAATGGATGTGAAGACAACATTTCTAAATGGTGTAATTGAAGAAGAAGTATATATTGAGCAACTTGATGGCTTTGAGGTTCATGGGAAGGAGTCTCATGTTTGCAAGTTGAAGAAAGCTTTGTACGGCCTTAAATAGGCTCCTCATGCTTGGTACGAAAGAATTGATCGATACATGATGAGCTTGGGTTTCTCCAAGAATGATGCTGATTCAAACCTATACTTCAAGGTAATTGATGGCGAAGCATTAATCTTGGTTCTCTATGTTAATGATCTACTTATTACCGGAGAAGATCACCTCATCTTCAAATGTAAGGAGGAGTTAGCTTCAGAATTTGAAATGAAGGATCTTAGTCTCTTACATTACTTCCTTGGTTTAGAAGTATGGCAGAAACTAGATGAGATCATTCTAAGTCAAGGGAAGTATACTATTTACATCCTGAAGAGATTTGGTATGATGGATTGCAAACCGATGTCTACACTGATGGAGACAAATTTGTTGAAGTTAAAAGAGGCTACAACTAGTTCAGATCTGGTGGATCCTAGCATGTATAGACAAATGATTGGATCATTGATGTATCTAGTTAATACTAGACCAGATATTCACTATGCAATGAGTGCACTTAGTCAATTCATGTGTGAACCAAGGCAAATACATCTAGTCACAGTGAAGCATATCCTAAGATACTTGCATGGCACAGTTGGGTATGGCTTGAGATATTCTTCTAGTGTAGACTTGAAGCTGCATGGACATACTGATTCTGATTGGGCAAGGTGTGTCATTGATCAGAAGAGCACCTCTGGATGTTGCTTTAGTTTGGGATCTGCTATGATTTCCTAGTGCAGCAGGAAGCAATCATCTGTAGCATTGAGTGCAATAGAGGCAGAGTATATTGCAGCTTGTATGGTAGCTTGAGAAGCAGTATGGCTTCGTAAGCTCCTTGCAGGATTGTTTGGACAATCAATGGAGCCTACTATCATTCATTGTGATAAGTAGAGTTGTGTGAAGCTTTCTGTCAATCCAGTGTTTCATGACAGAACCAAGCATGTTGAGATCAAATACCATTATATCAGAGATATGGTAGTGAGGAAAGCTATAGAGTTGAGGTATATCAGTACTGATGAGCAGATGGTAGACATTCTCACCAAGCCTCTCTCCAAGTTAAAGTTTGTGTGCTTTCAAGATAAGCTTGGTATAGTGGAGAATATAGCCTTAAATGAGAAAGAGTCTCAGTATCAGTGATCCCTTGATAATGAGTTCTTCTCTATGAAAGAAGTTCGAGGTGAAATCCCTTGATAACAAGTTCTTCTCTGTGAGAGAAGTTCAAGGTGAAATCCCTTGATAACGAGTTCTTCTCTGTGAGAGAAGTTTGAGGTGAAATCCCTTGATAACGAGTTCTTCTCTGTGAGAGAAGTTCAAGGTGAAATCCCTTGATAACAAGTTCTTCTCTGTGAGAGAAGTTCAAGGTGAAATCCCTTGATTCCACCCTCTGGGAAAGCCATAGTGAATGTCATCCATTGTGGTTGACATCATGATGAGGTGATATGTCTCATGCAGCTAGAAGTATCCTCCCTAGCTAAGAGGGAGTGTTGATGTTTTTAGCTTCAGTCAGATCCTTCTACAGGCTGACCAAATCAACATTGTAATGAGGCCGACCGCTTGTGAAAGGATGCATCCCTCACACACACACACACACACACACACACACACACACACATACAAGGTCATTGCTCTCTCAATAAAACACATTCAATTACAAGCTTAATTCACAAGGCAGAGCAGACTTCTAAGGTAGAGCAGACTTCTAAGGAGTAGATCAAGTTATTTCAAGATCAAATCAGATTTATCAAGTGTGGACTTATTCATTGTGCTTCAAGAAGTGAAGCCATACTTGTAGGCCTTGGATTTGGCCATTGTAAAGCAGATTGTTCTTCTTATCATTCAATATATAAGAGATATATTGTTGCTGGGTTTTTCCCCTCAAGTTGGAGGGTTTTCCCAGGGTATCTTGTTGTGTTCATTGTTCATTGTGTTGCATTTTCTGATTGTTTTAAATCTGATTATAAAACTAACATGAGGCACTATAGTGATTGCTTGCGTGATTGATGCATAATAGCTCTATATTTTAAGGAGGAAAGCATTGAGATCATTTCAAGAGTACTCTATTATTAGTGTCCAAAGTAATATTATGGCAATAGTGTGGAACTCCTACTTTTGACCATGTGACCATTTTTTCTGCTTACCTTCCCAGCGCATTTAAAGGTGGCAACATGCAAAAAGATTTTAGAGATCACACAAGTTAAATGCATAGATAAGTTATAGGCTGTAGTATTAATTTGGATGCTCATTAAAGTGACTCAAATTCTCCATTGGTTAAGCTGTGAAATCATTTCTTTGGAGGTGAGGATCTAAAATGGGTTCTATCACTCATATTATTCATATTCATCTATGATAAAGCATAGTGGGAGACCTCCTTTTGAGACATGAAGATCTTGATGCTTTGCTATAGCTGGCTTTGACCAAAGCATCTAGAACCCTTGCTGTTCACTTTGGTGAAAGTCGGGTTGTGCTATAGTCTTTATTGCAATTGAACATTTAGACAAGGAAATAAATGAGTCTATTTGCATTGTGTGAGTCATTTAGTTTAGTTTCTAAATTCGTCTATATGTTGGAAGTTAAATTGTTATTATAATTTATTTCCCGTTTAGGTTTTATAGAGATTTTGTTTCTTATTTCATAGCCTAAAAGTCAATTAAAATATTGTATATTAAAGCAAGTCAAAGACAAGTTGTATACAGTCTATTTTTTGAGACATTAAGTGTTATGTCATCAAAAGTATGTTTGTCAAAATTCAAGAGTGTCAAAAAAAAATGGATGCATTATCACTTGTACGTGACATCCATCTTGAGGGGATTCTCAAACTAAGTCTAAAAGTCAAATTTGCTAAGTAGAAAACCTACTAAAGGATGGAGGCAATGGAGGAAGGAGGACACTCAAGGTCCTCTCGTCAATCACCAATGACGGGGCTGCTTATCATCTTTCATGGAATTTTATTTTCTATTGTGATGTGTGGTTCTATTCATAAGTGTGCCATTTCCTTATGTAACCTCCTAGTGTAAAATATTGTAATGAACAAAAGTACTAGTGTAATGCAGTTCATGGATCTTGAAAAGGTTAGTGATGATCCAGAAAACCATATGAGGTGAACAGATGAGTGTGTTCATGTTCATGTCTAGGTTTGTGGTAAACCTATGTGATAACCATGAAAGGTTGATGAGAGGTGCCTTTCTTTTTGAATCAAGATCATGAGCCACAAGAGTTGGGCTTACTGCGATTATAAGTGTTAAATTTTGAAAAGAGGAGAATGTAGACATCATTGATATTGTAAATAGTGGTATAGGAAAGCAGCTGGCTACAAAGATCCTCTAGCTGTTAGACTTCTTGGAAGTGTGGTCGTCTGGTGATTAGTTCACTGGAAGTGAAATCAAGATGATTTCTTGTATGTAGGTGATCATGTGCAACGAGATCTAGATAGTAGTATGAAGACCCAAAAGTATGCATAGGCATACAATATTGTTTCCAAATTGTGTGATGTTCTTTCTCCCCATGTTCACACTAGGCGGGGGGGTGTTGGAGATCTTAGTGTTCACATTTTTAAATTAGCATTATAAATATGTGTAACAAATATTATGTTGGTGAGAAACAACTTAATATTATATTATAATGTGTGTGTAATTGTGTGTGAGAATAATAATAGTGAGTTGTTAATATAACTCATGTAGAGATTTAGGAGTGAAAATAGGAGGGAGAGAATAAAGGTGGTTGAACAACCCACCAAGATTTAGTGTGAGAAATTAGTGGAGTTGTTATAGGAGTTAGATAACTCATCTTATATATGTAATGGTTTGAAACAAGAGTGGATATGGAATTATTTGTGTATGAAATTTTCTAGGCTTCATTTTAGCTCTATCCAAATTCACAATATAATCAATGGGAGAGAGAGGATGAGTCACTAATTTTCTCTCCATCTTCACGGCCAAGAAAGGGCCGCTGATTATTTGATGAAAGTCCATAAGAAACTAGATTGTGGGACATATTTTGTATGCCTAGATGGCTTTGTATACATACTATTGTATGTTACTGATGTATATTTTTGTATATGTGTGTATGTCTTTGTTTGGACATGCCTATATGGCTTTATATATAGACTAGATGTTATGTTCATGACATTATGTATATGATAGTTTATATTAAATATTTAATATGATGGTCAATTATCATTACAGGAATTTGATTTTACACGTGCCAATTGCATTGCTTGAAATTTTATAAATCATTTTCAAATAATCCATTTTGTACATATCTTGCAATCATTGCATTTCATGAGATTGTTCATTTATTTAAGGCATTATGTCAAATAATTCATGCGCCTTGTCTATGTTTCCACACTTTCCGTACATGTCTACAAGGGTAACTGCAAATACAATATACATGTGACAAAAATTCTTATATTCTTTATGTTTTGATGGCTGTCCACACCATGTTCCCCAGATCCCATTTTGGCATAGGCAAGGAGGATGTTGGATAAGGTTTTGCAATTTGGTTTTAGACATGCCAATTGCGTTTACTTGAAAGTTTCTAAAGCGTTATGAAAAATCCATTTTGCTCATATCTTGAGATCATTGCATTCCATGAGACAACATTTCTTTGAGGCATCATGTC
Organism: Cunninghamia lanceolata; assembly: GCA_027924645.1. Lineage (NCBI taxonomy): Eukaryota > Viridiplantae > Streptophyta > Pinopsida > Cupressales > Cupressaceae > Cunninghamia > Cunninghamia lanceolata. Next base: position 5,307,251 of record BSBN01000198.1, on the reverse strand, counting down.
AAATAGTTCACATTCCTTGCATATGCTTCCACACTTTGCATACATGTCTCATAGGGTAGTTGCAACTACAACATTTGACAAAATTCCTATATCCTTTATGCTTTGATGGATGTCTATACCATGTTCCAACGATACCATTTCTAAGGTTTTGGAATTTGTGTTTACACTTGTCAATTGCATTTGCTTGAAATTTTCTAAAGCTTTATCAAAAAATCCATTTTGTTCATATCTTGCAATCATTGTATTCCAAGAGGCATCATGCCAAATAGTTCACGTGCCTTGTCTATCCTTCAACATTTTGCATACATGTCTCCAAGGGTAGTTATAAATACAACATCAAACAAAATTCCCATATCTTTTATCCTTTGATGGATGTCCATTTTGTCATAGGCATGGACGATACTGGCTAAGGTTGTGGAATTTGGATGTACACCTGCCAATTGTATTTTCTTGAAATTTTATAAAGCCTTATCAAAAAAATCCATTTTTTGCATATCTTGTAATCATTGTTCTCCATGGAATGGCATTTCATTAAGGCATCATGTCAAATAGTTCACATACCTTGTCTATGCTTCCACACTTTGCATACATGTCTACTAGGGTAGTTGCAACTACAAGATCTAACAAAATTCCCATATCCTTTATACTTTGATGGATGTCCATACCATGTTCCAAAGATCCCATTTTGTCATATAAGGGGAGGATGTTGGCTAAGGTTGTGGAATTTGTCTTTACACCCACCAATTGCGTTTGCTTGAAAGTTTCTAAAGCCTTATCAAAAAATCTATTTTTTCATATCTTGCAATCATTGCATTCCATGTGATGACATTTCATTGAGGCCTCACGTCAAATAGTTCAGGGACCTTGTCTATGTTTCAACACTTTGCATACATGTCTACTAGGGTAGTTACAACTACAAAATCTGAAAAAAATCCCATATCCTTTATGCTTTGATGGATGTCCATACCATGTTCCAAAGATCCTATTTTGGCATATGAAGGGAGGATGTTGGCTAAGGTTATGGAATTTGTCTTTACACCCACCAATTTCATTTGCTTGAAAGTTTCTAAAGCCTTATCAATTTTTTTTTCATATCTTGCAATCATTGCATTCCATGTGATGACATTTCTTTGAGGCATCATGCCAAATAGTTCACGTGCGTTGTCTATGTTTCCACACTTTGCATACATGTCTCCAAGGGCAGTTGCAACTACAACATCTAACAAAATTTCCATATCTTTTATGCTTTAATGGAAGTCCATACCATGTTCCAAAGATCCCATTTTGGCATAGCAAGGAGGATCCTAGCTAAGGTTGTGGAATTTGGATTTACACCCACCAATTCTATTTTCTTGAAATTTTATAAAGCGTTATCAAAAAATCCATTCTTTGCATATCTTGCAATCATTGCATTCCATGAGATGACATTTCATTGAGGCATCATGTCAAACAATTCATGTATATTATCTATGCTTCCACACTTTGCATACATGTCTACTAGGATAGTTGTAACTACAAGATCTGATAAAATTCCCATATCCTTTATGCTTTGATGGATGTCCATACCATGTTCTGAAGATCAAGTTTTGGCTTTAAACCTCTCAATTACATTTGCTTGAAAGTTTCTAAATCCTTATTAACAAATCTGTTTTGTGCATATCTTGCAATTATTGCATTCCATGAGATGGCAATCTTTGAGGTGTTCTGTGAAATAGTTCATGTGCCTTGTCTATGCTTCCACAATTTGCATACATGTCTACTAGGGTAGTTGCAACTACAATAGATTTGACAAAATTCTTATATCCTTTATGATTTGATGGATGTCCATATTGTTTTCCAAATATCCCATTTGGCATAGATAGGGAGGATGTTGGTTAAGGTTGTGGAATTTGGATTTACACCTGCCAATCACATTTTCTTGAAAGTTTGTAAATCCTTATCAACAAATCCATTTTGTGCATATCTTGCAATTATTGCAACATATATACTTTGAGCTTAATTATTTCAAAAATATACACAATAACAATTCCATAAATAAGGGTTTCCTAAAAAATAATTTTAGAGTTACAATAAAGCCATAGGTCTATCCTATAGCCCTTGCAAATATTTCAAATTATTTTAAGGTAACATTTTTCTCATATGCACATACATAATTTCTATCCACATATTCAATCAAAGTAAAGCATTTTCACTTTGTTCTTAAGAGCTAATAACAATACATCTTATCTATGAGACTATACACATGTAACTAACAACCATAACAATATTCAAGAGGAAACTAGTCATTTTAGAAGGCACTCTACTATTTTCTTTACCATTATCTACAAATTCATTCTAAGCACATTAATAAAGGGTGTAGGGACAAGTTGATCCCACCATGAGGTTTTTAACCCAATATTGGCATTTTATATTTCTATTCCAACTTTATACTCCACACAAGAGAGAGAAAGAGAGAGAGAGAGAGAGAGAGAGAGAGAGAGAGAGAGAGAGAGAGAGAGAGAGAGAGAGAGAGAGAGAGAGAGAGAGAGAGAGAGAGAGAGAGAGAGAGAGAGAGAGAGAGAGAGGATTTGTCACCATGACTAACACAATGTCATTGACCTTCACTATAATGCTCATAAGATAAATTCCAAATGTACAATACTTCTTGAGAAACCAAACCCTTTTCAACCATTCAAAATAAAAACCTACATAATATTCATCATAGTCAACTTCAGAAACTTCTTCACAAACCCTTACCACTATTGTAAAACATAATCAACCCAAAGAAGTGACACTTGAGAACCCACTTGAATCCAACCATGTAATATGGACATAGTACCCAAAGAGAAGAAACAACTAGAAGACACAATATTATACAAAATTCACCACAACCAAGCCTTCACCCTGAAGAATACAAGCCCTCAAACATATTCATGATAACTTTAAGTGAAGTACACACTAAGAATGAGTTGTAAGATAAAACATAATGAAAGCCAAAAATCATGTGTTCTATCAAACAGTCTACATGCCTTGTCTATGATTACACACTTTGCATACATGTCTACAAGCACAACTATAATTACAACATGTGACAAAATTCCTCTATCTTTTATGCTTTAATGGTTGTCCATACGTTGTTCTAAAGATCCTACTTTGGTAGAGATAGGGAGGATGTTGGAAAGGTTTTGGAATTTGTCTTTACATGTGTTAATTGTATTTGCTTCACAACAAAGAAAATACAAAGAATAGACACAACAAAGAATAGACACAATTAAGGAATTAAACCCTTTTGTAACATGCTACAAAAGTGTTAGGAGATCGCTGCCTCAAGATAACTATATTTTTGTATTCAAGACTATTTTAACATTCTCCCTTTGATATAATATGTATGGGGTTTTCTTAACCTACTATTCATGTAAAATTACAACCCCTATTCTAGCCATGATCTCCCTTGATGGAATAGTGAATTATTTGGGCTCTTAATGAGTTTGTGATAATCTTAATAGGTTGTAACAGAAGAGGAATATGATAGTCCAATCAAAGATAATGCCTTGAGTATGAACAATTGATTGTCAATAATCACTCTAGATATGTAAATCATGTGTGATGAACTTGGATACAACCTTGTAGACAATTCTTGGATTCAATAAGACCTTGACCTCCATATCCCTACATCCCAAATAAGATCAAAATATCAGCCCTATTACATATGTACAATGATCAAACCAAATTGTACTCATACAAATGAATCAAATCAAATCCCTAGCCATTAGTTTATGAAATTAGATCTAACTCACAATTGAAATTATTCATTTAAATCATACAAGATCTGGAAAAGATGAACATCCAACACCATGAGGGCCTCCAAACTCTTTCCACTACCATAAACTATCAAGCCCTAGGCTGAAAATACTAATTCAGGCATGGAATTTATGATTTTTCTCTATGAGAATGCCTTCAATATACAAAACAACTACATTTTGATCAAAGAAGAAAATGTTAAGACTTTGTATCTGTACTAAGGCAAGTGTGGAGGGGCAAGCATATGAAATAGGCGTTCAAATTGGAAATTATAGGTGTAAACATGGTGATAACTAATTTAAGGAAAAAATTGCCACCTTTTGATAAAAGAAATAAGGTTTTTAAACTACGAAAGATTATCAAAAACGCCAACTGTACATTCCCACATGTGGACCCAGAAGGAAGGTAGGTTAGAGCTCAAAATGCAAAAAAATATCATTTTTCATTGCTTAAAACCCTCAAAAAATTCCCAAAAAGATTATGACATTCAAAAACTCCATGCACAAGCTTTTAAAGGGTAAGTTGGATATCATTTATAAATAAAATGGATGAAATATGTGTCCTCAACACCTTGTCCATACATCTATATTGAAATTTCATTACATGTATATTGCAATGGAAAGGTGTTAGGTGTGACCTTTTGCTTTCCATAGCTCATGGGGCTGAACTGAATGTGACAATGCATCAAAGTGGGAAGGTAAATGCTAGGAGAGGTCTCATTTCATGTGCCAAGCATCCTAGTCATTTGGGGTAGCAGGCTACTGGCAAAGTCCCTTAAGATCACTAAGACCAAAAAATTGCCAAACTATGATGGAGCAGTTCTCAAAATTCATGGTAGCTGGGAACATTCTGTTTGGACATTTTGCATTCAGCAGCTCATGGGGTAGAACCGACTATGGAAACATGTTGGGGTGGGTAGGTAAATGCCATAGGAAGCCTCATTTTATGGTCCAAGTGTCCCAATCATTTAGGGCAGCAGGGTACTGGCAAAGTCCCTTAAGATCCCTAAGACCAAAAAACTACCAAATATGATGGAGTAGTTCTCAGAATTCGTAGTAGCTAGGAATGGTCCATTTAGACCTACAGGTGCATGTGGATCCATCCCCAATAACCTCTCTCCATTTTGGTCAAATAAAATACATTTAACCATGCTGAAATCAAATGCATTCTTGCAAAATGCTTCAGTTTCATGCAGTTGAAAGGTGCTAGGAGTGAGCTTTTGCATTCCATAGCCCATGGGGATGAACTGATTGTGCTAATGCATCGGGGCGGGTGGTTAAATGCTAGGGGAGGTCTTGTTTCATGCGCCAAGTGTCCCAGTTGTTTGAGGCAGTAGGCTACTGACAAAGTCCCTTAAGATCCCTAAGACCAAAAAACTACCAAACTATGATTTAGTAGTTCTTGAAATTTGTGGTAGCTAGGAATGTTCTATTTGGACCTACATGTGCACATGGGGTCCATCTACAATAATCTCTCTTAGTTTTGGTCAATTGAAATCTATTTGACCGTGCTAAAATCAAACACATTCTTGCAAAATGCTTCAGTCTCATGCAACACATCCTTGTCAGGTGCCATATTTTTTGTTCTGCTCATCATGGGGCTGAATTGAGTACACCAATGCATTGGGGTGGGTGGGTAAATCTAGGGGAGGTCTCATTTCATGTGCCAAGCATCCTAGTCATTTGGGGCAATAGGCTACTGACAAAGTCCCTTAGGATCCCTAAGAATAAAAAACTACCAAACTATGATGGAGTAATTTCTAGAATTCATGGTAGCTAGGAACATTTTGTTTGGACCTATAGGTACACGTGGGGTCCATCCACGATAACCTCTCTCAGTTTTAGTGAACTATATTCCATTTGAACATGCCAAAATCAAATGCATTCTTGCAAAATGCTTCAGTTTCATGCAGTGCAAAGGTGCTAAGAGTGACATTTTGCATTGCGTTGCTCATGGGGCTGAACCAACTATGCCAATGCGTCAGTGTGGGAATGTAAATTCTAGGGGACATCTCATTTTGTGTGCCAAGCATCCCAATCATTTCAAGCTATAAGCTATTGACAAAGTCGAAAGGTGTTAGGACTGAAATTTTGCATTCCACAAGTCATGGGGTTGAACCAACTATGCTAACATGTCTGGGTGGATGGGTAAATGGTAGGGAAGGTCTCATTTGTGCACCAAGTGTCTCACTTGTTCTGGGTTGCAATCTACCAACAATGTCAAAAGGTGCTAGAAGTGAGATTTTCCATTCCACATCTCATGGGGCTGAACCAACTTTACCAACACATCGGGGGTGGCAGGTAAATGCTAAGGGAGGTCTTGTTTTATGTGCCAAACATCCCAGTCATTCCAGGCTATAAGCTACCGCCAAAGTTGAAATGTTTTAGGAGTGAAATTTTGCACTTCATAGCTCATGGTGTTAAACTAACTATGACAATGCATTGAGGTGGGTGTATGGTCTCATTTCATGTGCCAAGCATCCCAGTTGTTCTAGGTTGTAAGCTACTGACAAAGATGACTTTGTTAGTAGCTTACAACTTGGAACAAATGGGATGCTTGGCACATGAAATGAGAGTTCCCCTAACATTTACCCACCCACACTAACATGTTAGTGCAATCAGTTTAGCCCCATGACGAGCAGAATGAAAAATATGGTTCTTGGCAAGATTGTTCTGCATGAAACTGAAGCATTTTGCAAGACTGTATTTGATTTCGGCACAATCAAACAGATTTGAGTTGACCAAAACCAAGAGAGGTTATTGTGGATGGACCCCACATGCATCTCTAGGCTTGAACAAAAAATTCCCAGCTACCATAAATTCTTAAAACCGTTCTATCAAAGTTTGGTAGTTTTTGCTCTTATGATCATAAGTGACTTTGCCAGTACCCTACTGCCTCAAACAACTGGGATATTTGGCACATGAAATGAGACCTCCCATAACATTTATTCACCCACCTCTTGGCATAGTTGGTTCGGTCTAATGAGATATAGAATGCAAAATCTCACTCCTAGCACCTTCCCAATGCATGAAACAAAAGAATTTTACAAGAATGCATTTGATTTCGGCACGGTCAAATGGACTGGAGTTGATGAAAAATGAGAGAGGTTATTGTGAACCAACCCCATGTGCACTTGTAGGTCCAAATGAAATGTTCCCAATTGCCATGAATTCTGAGATCTGCTCCATCATAGTTTGGTAGTTTTTTGGTCTTATGGATCTTAAGGGACTTTTCTAATAGCTTGCTACCCCAAATGACTGGGATGCTTGGTACATGAAATGAGAAATCCCCTAGCATTTAACTACCTAGCCCAATGCATTAGCACATTCAGTTTGGCCCCACAATGAGTAGAACAAAAAATATGGCACATGGCAAGGTCAAACTGCATGAAACTAAAGCATTTTGCAAGAATGCATTTGATTTCAGAATAGTCAAATGGATTTGAGTTGACCAAAACTAAGAGAACTTATTGTGGATGGACCCCATGTACACCTGTAGGTACAAACAAAACATTTTGAGTTGCCACGAATTCTAAGAACTACTCCCTCAAAGTTTGGCAATTTTTGCTGTTAGGATCTTAAGTGACTTTGTTAGTAGCCTACCACCTTGAATGACTGGGACCCTTGGCACATGAAACAAGACCTTCCCTAGCATTTACCCACCCACCCCAACATGTTGGTGTAGTCAGTTTGACCCGACGATCTATGGAATGAAAAATGTCTCTCCTAGCACCTTTCCACTGCATGAAACTGAAGCATTTTGGAACAATGCATTCCTTGTGACCATAGGCAAATGAAATTGAGGTAACAAAAATCAAGGTAGGTGTTTGTAGGTGGACCTATCATCCACCTATACATGAAAAGAAGATGTTCCTAGGTGTCACAGTTTGATGGAAGAGTCGGTCTAAAGTGTGTCACCTTTTTTCTTAGGGCTTTGAGCAAAACAAAAAAATGGCATTTGGTAAGGTTGTACTGCATGAAATTGAAGCATTTTGCAAGAATGCATTTTATTTTGGCATGGTCAAATGGATTTGAGTTAACCAAAACTGAGATAGGTTATTGTCGATGGACCCCATGTGCACTTGTAGGTGCAAATATAATATTCCCAGCTGCCATGATTTCTGAGAACTGCTCCATAATAGTTTGGTAGTTTTTTGGTCCTAGGAATCTTAAGGGACTTTGCTGGTAGCTTGCTGCCCAGAATGATTGGGATGCTTGGCACCCAAAATGAGACCTCCCTTGGCATTTACCCACCCTCCCCGTTGCATTGGCGCAGTCGATTTGGCCCCACGAGCTATGGAATGCAAAATGTCACTTCTAGCACCTTTCAACTACATGAAACTAAAGCATTTTGCAAGAATGCATTTGATTTCAGCACAGTCAAACAAACTGTAGTTGACCAAAACTAAGAGAGGTTATAGTGGACGAACCCCACATGCACCTATAGGTGTAAATATAATCTTCCTTGCTGCCATGAATTTTTAGAACTACCCCATCATAGTTTGGCAGTATTTTGGTCTTAGGAATCTTAAGGGACTTATCCAATAGCCTGCTGCCCTGAATGACTGGGATGCTTGGCACATGAAATGAGACCTTCCCTACTATTTACCTAACCACCCTAATGCATTAACACAATCAGTTCAGCCTCACGTCCGATGGAATGGAAAGTTTCACTCCTAGCACCTTTCCACTGCATGAAACTGAAGCATTTTGGAATAATGTGTTCCTTGCCACCATAGACAAATGAAATTGATTTAAAAAAAAATCAAGGTTGGTGTTTGTAGGTGGACCTGACATCCGCCTATACATGCAAAGAAGATGTTCCTAGGTGTCACAGTTTGATGGAACAATCAGTACAAAGTTTGCCACCTTTTTTTCTTAGGGCTCTTAAGAGATTGTCTACATTCGATATAGCCAAGAATGATCATGAGGCTTTGCCACTGAAAAGACATCTCCCCTAGCATTTACCCACCCGCCCAGATGCATTGGCACCATCTATTTGTCTCCAAGAGATGTCCAATGTAAAAATTACATCATAATACCTTTCTGGTAAACTAAAAATTAGTATTATAAAGGTGTTCTCACTTGATCCAATTTATTGTAGAGCATCAATTAAGGCTACCCTTACCATTGCCATCAATTGTTTGTCATTAAACTCATTAAGACTCATTATGAAATAGTAACATCATTAAAACAAATTAAAACTCATAGTAACATCGTTAAAACTTGTTATAAAATAGAAAGTAAACGACATAGCATCATGAAATAATCATGAAAACCTACCTTACATTCCTTCCAAAGGCAACTTCATAAGGATTATGCCTATCTCCATCATACTAAAATCTTGCATGCAAATGAAATTACACTATTTAGCTAAAATGAGTAGCTAAAATATACAAGGTGAAATGAGGATAGCAAAGAAAAATAACACACCTTTCTGTCATTCCACTATTTCAATCTAATGAACCATTTGGGTCTGCTCTAGTCTTTATTGTGTCGAGTATTACCTCATGATCAAACTCACAAACCTTTCACAAGGTCCTGTTCAATGGTCTACCGCCATATTTGATCAAATGAACGCTTGATGCTAGAAGAAGGTTAGAATAATGAACAATCTTCCTATGTGTGTCAAAGTCCTCCAACAACCACACATCAGACATCTTCACTGGGTACCTTCTAAACCATGTTCTAGTAACAACCATTGATCTTGTAGGGTACTTGATCTTTTCTCCATCTATAATAGGGGAATCTAATTTCATTTTTTCCTCAACACAATGACACAAATAATAATTTGTTCCTTCTTCATTGTCTTTAGTTGCAATAACTGCATAAACATGCCCTACATTGATACATATATTCAATTCGATGAATATAGTAAAAAATACAAGAAAAACTACAAAATAAGATGGTATATTGAATTTTATTAAATTTGAATGCTAATAATACCTAGTTGAACTAGATCTGAAACATGGTCAAAATCAATCAGTGATTCAATTTTTGTGATTTGTAGTGTTGTCGATGGTTAATACATGTCAATCAAGCTTAGGCCTCTTGTACACAAATCATTGACCCACTCCTTTGACTCACAACCATACCAAACTTCATATGTACACGAAGAACAAAAGCATACCATCCACTATGTATGATTACTCCATGAACCTGCATTAGAGTTTCTAAAAGATTATAGCTCACTCGATCCTTTCAATGTACAACAGTCCTCATATTTTGCAATGTTAGTATCATCAACCAACCAAAAATATCTACGAACTATAGAATAAATTTCATTACCAGGACCCATTGTAGCGTTACTCCATTCGAAAATAGATCTCACATCTATAAACTTTCCATTGTCTTTGTGTTAGGACTGATAAAAATTTGCATAAGCCTATCTTTAAAAACCCTAACCCTGAGCCAGTGAAACATTGTATTTTTCTACGATTCCTTTATGTAGCCTATTACTCAATTTTTCATATAAATTTGCCACTTTAGGCATACCATAGTCATCTTCTTATTAATCTCATACTTGTTATCAGGTTCTAATGTGAAATAACCTATATTGGAGAGACTACACAATATCAGTAGGAGTTACTTTAAAGTCCCTCTGATAAAACAATTTTCATGGAAGAACATAAAAATCATCGAAGAGACTACAACATACTAGGAGGAGATTTTTTAAAGTCCCTTCGATGAAGTAATTCACATTGAAGAACATAAAGTTTATCGAAGAAACTAAATTATATCGGAAGGAACTTGTGAAAGTCCCATGATCTAATAATACAAAGGGTAAATATTACATTGGCCAAGATCGAAAAGATATAATTTAATATAAAGTGGGCCCATAGATACATCGAAGTAACAATGGAAATTTGAAGAGATAGTTTCAAGACTTCTCCGATGGAAAGAGCAAAGGGACTTTTGGATATCAGATTGAGTAGTTTTAAGTCCCTTTGATGTAACAAAAATAGAAAGGATGTACAATTAAGTTAAGTAATTCATCAAGGAGAAAGATAAATATTGGTGGAACAAAATATTGGTCCCTTCTACACAATGAAGATAATTCCCTGCCTTAATGATATGACAACAATATTTTGAAGAGATAATTAATGGTGATGACATATTAATCAATGGTCAATATTCAAAAGCATTAATGATATTTCTGATGACAGAAAAGTTAGCATTGGGTAACATTTATGAACCAAAGTTGAATGAGTTATAAACCAAATCCTAGTTTTAGTTGGTCTTGAAAATCCTTGAGCATTCAAAAAAAGAAGAGATGGGGAATGTAGCAGTGGTTGGCGACGAAGGAACCTGAGAAGAAATTGCTATTTCAAGTAACTGCCTGAACTTGAATTGGTTTTCCTAGTATCCAAACAAGTTAAATTTGTAAGTAAGAATTAGGGTTTAGTTCATTCTACAAATTGATACTATGGAAAGCACATCTGAAACACCTAAGGCTAAAAGACAAAAAATAGAAGCTCAGCATGCAAATCAAGATTTTATTGTTCAATGCCCTGGCTCTGGAGCAAGGTCTAAAAGAAGTGTACAATTGAACCCTGGAGCTAAAAAATTATGTGATAAATATAAGTGTCTGGGTGACACATGGACTCCAATGAGGGTTTATGATATATTCATATATCATTATAGAAAATTGTATAGGCACTAGCCTATATCCAACCCATGGAAACTAAATTTGGGGAGATTAGTAGTACCCAATGTATTTGTTAATGTCAAATTGATTTGGATACTTATAGAAAGATATGACCCCCAAACACATATGATTTATTTCATAGACGGGTCTTCCTTTGTTCCTATTACAAAGAATTACATTTCTACAATTTTTCAATTGGACACAAGCATAAATATAAAATTTATGATTAGAGACCTTTTAGAAGAGTATCACAATACAGATACTAGTTATAAGAGATGGAGGTTACATTTGCCTAGACCATGAGTTCAAGGGAATTGACTCAAAATATTCTTAGATGATGAACACCCTCCATTCTCTATGGAATTATTTGAAGAATATTTCTAGTATACTTACTACTTTGTTTGTCAAGTTCTGGGTTTGGATGCTCCTGTACTGATGTCCATTGCTCCAATGGTTTTGATAGATGATGTACAAAACCAAGGTGCTCTAGACCATTTGTATATGATGAATATTTGGTAATTGATCTTAATAATGGCCTCAACTCTTTCAAAAATAACAATCAATGCATCCATTTCAAACATTATTCATTGTTGATGCATCTCATCCTACATGAAGGGTAAGCCATGGAAATATGGAGTAATCATTTGAGGATAAAAGATATGGATGATAATGGAAACATCAAGCCTATCCAAATGTGGACTGTGATATGAGACAACAGATGTGTTAGATCACATTATTTATACTTCGAAGAATGTTTTGTAAGACCACTTTACAAGCTTCTTGGTTATCCCTATGACTAATTTTTCATCAGAAATATAGGATTTTCTTCGACCTAAAGACAAAGATCAAAGAGGAAAAGTTGACCATAACTAGGGAGACTAGTATGCTTATGATGATTGTACTAAGATCTAGGTGTATGCTTTTGAAGGAACCCCATTTCTCTTGCCAAAAACTATTCCAGATAGGATAACATACATGGAAATTGTTAGGGAGATGGCTTATTCAGATTTTATGCATCTCAAATGCTATAACAAATAGTCGATCATGCCTGGTACACTTTGCTTTGGTGATTTTTTTGTTGTTTTGAATAAAGGATATGAACTTATTGAGAACAAATTAGAACATTATAATTTGCCAAAGGGAAATGAGAGAAAGGGATTTGATACTGAATAGTTTATCAATAATGTCAAATTGAAATAAAAGTTAAAAGGATATCAACATGTGCTCTTTATAGATAATGACCTAATCAGGAACATTGATGAACGCGATGCAACTAGGAGAAGAGATATATACAATAGAGTGATGATGGCTAAGGCTTGGAGAATGAATAATAATTCATTATACATAGGTGCTTTACCTAAGGTTGAGGATCCTTTGGAAAAATTGGATAAATTACTTTTATATGAGGCTGAACTAACTAGGGATGTGCCACCTTCTGTGTTCAAAAGAAGAAAAAAATGCTCCTCTAATAGAAGATGTTAATGGGATGTAGGTTGAGAATGTAGTTCCACTGTGCCATATCTTTCCACAACCCACCTCAGATGTTAATTTCTCTGTTGATACATATGTGGCAAGTGAAGAAGAAATTAAAGGTGAAGTTGAATATGTACAAATAACTAAACTTGTTATTAAAAAGTATAAGCCCCCACCAGAAAGAAATGTAGTTAAGCTAGAATCCTTGAATCAACTTTCTAATGATGTTAGGTATCTTGCATGCCAAAAAATTATTTCTGATGATTCTTTTGTTAATTCTGCAGAGTTTAGATCATTTTTTTATGAACATAAAGGAAAATTGATAAGAGAAAAGATTAAGGAAATTACTCTAGAGAAAGAAGCAGAAGCCCTAAAGGAGTTGCAGGAGGAAGTAGATAAAGAAATTGAAAATATTACTCTAGATAAAGGATGAGAATTAGTACAAAAGGTTGGTGTTATGATCCTCTCAGGATGGGATATAAGTTTTGTAATTGTATTTGATAGATTTAGTAAGAGTTGGACTAAAACCTTGAAATTAAGCACTAAAGCAGTGGATAAATTCTATACGGGGTCAGGATACAATCCTAATAATGTAACTCTTTAGATTTGGGCTCTGTATCCACTAGAGAAGATGCCAACAATTATTGATAACCCACACAAAGTTTTTGGTCATCTTCTTGTACATAGAGTTGGAGATACTAATCCAATTGAGACTGTTGGCCTAAACATTAATGTTTCCAAATTTACTAAAGCCTGAATTAAAAAGTTAATGAAGGACAATAAAAAATATGCTTCTAAAAATGAAAAATTAAGGAATGAAATGGCCAAGTATAAGGACAAATTGCCATATTCTTCAAGCTCTTACCTACAAGTGTTGGATCGTGGCGATAGGCTATTAGAAGTAGTGATGGAGAATGCACACTGGAAAAATAAAGTTGAAAGCATTCAAGAGAAATGTGACAAATTGGGTGATAAATGAAGACTATTAAGTTTAAGATCATTTCAAAACTAATAAGAAAATGGTTTGAAAAGGTACTTGTAAAAGCTGACAGATTTTGGATAACTTACACTAAAACTTATGCTGCTCTCCAAGAACAGAATAGATTACAACACAGAATGATGGAAAAAAGGGAAGAGCTAATAGCTAAAGAATATATTGATGGTCAAATACTTATGACTTGTGACGAACTAGTTGATATGACCAATCAATTCCATATTGTGCTTATAAAAGAGCTTGGTGAATTTGATCAACCATTAGATATCCCTTTTCCTATTTTCTTTAGTGATACAAGTGATCTCAACAAACAGAGTGTATGGAAGGATGAATTGGCTTAGTTGTTGCCTCAATCGCTCAACTTGGTAAATGATGAATTGACGATGGTGGACAACACACATTTGTAGCTGGAAGGAATGTTTTCTTTAGAATTTGTTATGAAGGACCTAATTACCACCATTGATGCGTATGCCAGTGAAAGATACATTGAACATCTTTCCTTCTTTAACCTGTTCATTGCATGAGTGGTGTAGAGACAAAGAGCCTCATTGGATCCAAGAATGTCTATTCATGAAGATGAAGATTTTAAAATTTTTGATGTTTACAAAAACTTTTAATTATGTTTAATTTCATGTTAAAAGTAAATGACATTAATGAACAGTTGTGTCTTTTGAAATGTAACTGTCTATAGCTTGAATGTTTCCTTCATTTTATATAAGAAGGAAACCAAGACCAAAGAAAAGTAGTAGTACATAGTAGGAAATTGGGGGGAATGGGATTTTGAGAAGCAGACATTGTAAAAGCAATTTTCTAAACAAGTAATGGAAAGAAAGCATTGAATTGGTGGCAAAATTTTGGTTTCAATTGTTTGTTAATTTTATTGGTAATGTTATTTGGTTATCTCCAACTTGGTTTTTCCTTGCTATTTAAATTAGTTTATCAAGCACATTATTTATTTTTCAAAGTGCATTTGCTATTTTTGTGTAAATTATTTATTGGGTTTCTTCATGAAAGAATTAAAATTCCTTTAAGCAAATCACAGTAGTTTGGAAAATCCCAATTAGATAAATAAGTAGAGCCTGAATGGCAACTTTCTTGCATGTTTATGCAAGTCATAAACATTCTATGTGTGAAACAATTAGAGTTATAGCTAGAGGGAGGTTACATATCTTTTAGGGTTTGGACTCTATTGCTCAATGAAGAAAAAGGCACTGATCATTTACTCTTAAAACCCTTCCCTATACAATATCATTTTTCATATATTGATTTGATCTTTTGTTGTAGGAGTAGAAATAGGAGTAGAAGATAAATCTGTACTATAGCATCTATTTAAAACCCCATGCCAGTGTGGAATAGAGTATAAAAATAATTGTATGAGGGTTATAATCTAGTAATCAATCACCAACAAATCTAGTGGTGTCAGTCATTAATTGGTGGATAAGGTATACCCACCTAGGCATAGCAAAGCCTGAAGTGTAGGGAATTTCAATCATTTTGATTAACTCTTTCAGTTGGTCAAATCGGTTATTGGACCTAATCACAAAGTTTGGCATCCTTTAAGGGTTTGCTAATCTGCAAATTTGGGAACCAACACTTTGTACTTCAACTGTTCTCATTCCAATTCTCTTTTGATACATGCTCCTACACCATCATGCTCCCCCTTTCCATGCTTGACCTTACAAAAATTCCACATATATTGAACACCATTCATCTTATGCATCCTGCTCAACCAGTAGAACATCTGTAAGTTCTTTAATTGTGATGTGTAATTATCTAACAATATAATATGCTCCTACTAGCCAAATCACGGTAGAACATTTGAAAGTAGCCTTGCACGAACTCTATAGAATGTGTGTGATCATCACTAATATAAAAATGATATTCCCTCAAGATCTTCCTATCATCCTCTATACTATATTCTACATGAATGATTGCTATTTGCACAAATATAGCAACCTGTGTAGAGTTGTAATAATGTGATTGCACCTCATTCTATGGTTGTAGTGTGTAGTTCTCTACAAAGTCAACAACTAAAATGATGGTACCAAGTGGAAACGTGTCCTTGCATAAATTGAATTGCAAGTCCAATCATTGAGCTCTATGGGTATGCCTTGCATACTTGTAAACTATATTATCTCATAAAATAGAGATAAACTAATACACTAGAATCTTTTCAATGACCAATTCACACCTTTATGCTTCTTTGCCATCTTTTAGACTATATGCCTCTATCTTGTATTTACCAAAACTTACTAGCTTATTTCCAATTCCATGTGTGTTGTCCATATGTTGACAAATTGGCAAATATTGCAACCCACCACAATGATCACACATGCCATCCAAGCATAAGCTATTGTGGAATAATTGACCATCCACTATCTGGCATAAGATGCTTGATATGAAATCTCTTGAAGATCTAGGTGCACACTTTATATTACACTCCTACAAAACATCATTAGTATGCAAATCTACACATATATATCTATAAACATCATAATAATTAGAAAACTCAATATGTACTCTACAACAACAAGTTGTGTGTGTGTGATTTATTTTGACATAAAAAGGATTTACCATTTCAAAATAACTTTGACTAATTTTGACTTGACGATACATGTCTTGAAATTTCTTGAAAATTTATGTTTGAGTCACATCCAAAAAATGCTTTGGATGTGGCTCACGGTTTCGACAACCAATTCTCCTTCTTACAACATCTCTTGCATTAGAAGATACTCTTGTGTTATTTTTCCAAAATTGTTTAATGAGGGATCTCAAGGCTTCAACAACAACTTTTTCTTTCTGTGGGAGTCTCCCAGAGAATGCCCACAATTCATTAGTGTTTAGATCCTCAACTCTTTCACATCTTGCAATGGTTCTCATTAGAGTTTTTCTACTTATTTTTAATGCTTGACTTGTCTTTCTAATGAGGTGATCTTTCTTTGTTTGTTGGCTTACTATTGTCGATGTAATGACACATCATATGACATTACTATCCTTGGTGCGTGAGGTGGAACCTACACTCTCATATGTACTCATTAGATTCTTTACAATAAATTTTTCACTTGAGGCATCTGATGTTCTTAGGCCAAGAATCTTCATAATGGGCCTAAATTTTAGATTTCTCATCAATTAAACAAATAGTTGACATCTTTCAGTTTTATTTAAGTTCTCAAAGAAAGATTTCCATATCTTATTCGCATATCATTGGCAAGTGCACTTGGGAATGTTATCATCCATGGGCTTCAAAATATTCTCATTGATATCAATAAAAAACTTAGGCTTCCTATGCAAAATTCTAGGAGGCATTTTCATTGGTAAAGTTGACTCAACATTAGGAATTTCATCAATATTTACTTGAGATGGGATAAATGATGTACCTTCAATTAGAGATGAAAAAGATGAAAAGGCTTGAAGTTGAGATAGAGAATATGGTGTACCTTCAACTTGACGTGTAAATGATGTTGTGCCGCCAACTTGAGAAGATAATGATGCTGTTCCTTTAACTACCTTCAACTTCACCTGTGAAAGATGGAGTGCCTCAAATTTGAGAAGATAATGATGGTGTTCCTTCAACTTGACATGTGGATGATGGAGTGCCTCTATCTTTGGGATTCATTTTCCTCATTGCACGAAGGTTTTGTATTCGTTCCCTTTGTGCTGCCAGTTCCATCTCTCTTAGCTTTATTAAATGTGTCATATTCCACTTCAATTGGAAATGGTGAAATATCTTCTTGTATGGTTGAAAATTTCCTACTTTCATGAATTCACCTCATTCTCAGCTTCATTAGCTCTTCTGGTGTTAGAGTTTTTTCTCTTTTCCTTAGCATGATGATGATTTCTATATGCATCATGAATAAGACAATGATGATGTTAGAAGCATAATGAATAATCAACATATAGAAATCAACATATGATGACTAATGAATAATCAGCATATATGATCACTCCAAACTTGTTGATTTTGAGATGATTAGATTCTAGAAGTGAAATGTGTAATGACAGTCTAGACCTAGATGTTCTTGATGACATAGATGAGCACATGTTGATTGTTTATGTTAATTTACAAATGGTGGTAGGCACAATCTCTAGGTTCGTTTCACATTTTCTTAACATATCTTCTAAAACACACTTTCTTAACCTCCCATGGATACACCTATTACCAATTTTTCACCTACAACTCAAATTGGTAGAGCTGTAGCAGTTTCATTATATTTAAGGTATAGGTGAAATCTTGTTGATTCATTTCTAATGATATTTTAGCATGTGGTGAAAAAATGGGCTCCCACAATGGTTGAGCTCAGCATGCTGCCTCAAAGTCTTAAGAGGAATGTTGAAATAGTTTGAAAGAGTAGTAGTATCAATTAAAGACCTTACAAAATAAAGATAATAGTCACGTGTTTCAATCCTATCTCAAAAACTGCAATCTAGGTTTTTGAGATTTTTGAATAGAAATTAGAAGATAATAAGACACAAAACCCTTTAAATTTCTCACCAACCCTGTTTGTAGTTTTCAAGGAATAGTCAAAGGCACAATACACAACAAAATAAAGATAGCAGTCATGTGTTTCAGACATATCTCAAAAAATACAATTTGGGTTTTTGAGATTTTTGGAAAAAAATTAGAAGACAATAAAACATAAACACCCTTTAAATTAGTCACCAATCTAGTTTGTAGTTTTTGAGGAATTTTCACAATGGAGACACCCAAACTGGGGTCAAAAATGTTAAGTGCCAAATAAAGAACAAAATGCAAAAAGGTTGTGGCTTTTGCTATAAGGCAATTTTTTTGCGTTTGATTTTTGCATAAATCAATACCTTGGTTTGTTTTTAGATGCTCATCGATATATATACGGTATTTCTAAATACCTTTGCATATAATTTATAAACTTTGCACATATTGGTAAATTTTCCATATATTTAAAATTTTTGAAGTTGTAAAAGCCAAGGTGGGCCCTCTTTCTATTTTGAAAATTTGAAACTACAGACAAATGTAAGGCACTATTAAAGTAATATTTTATAAATTAATTTAATAGATGTCAAATAAATGTAGAAAATAAATAGCAAGTGCAAAATCCCTTTTCACTTTTAGAAAGTCTTTTGGCTATATATATGGGGGAAATCTTAGTTTTAGGGAGTTTAGATTTTCTTCTTACTTTCATGCTCACTTGTAGAAAGCCTTGTAAGCTTGAGATTTGTACTCAGATTTCATATTTGTATACTCCTTCAGCTTTAATAAAAATAGTAGAGCATTCCTATCTCAATTTTTGTCTCATTTTGCAGTAGTAGTTTGATGTTATCATTGAGATTCTAACTTTTCAATCATTTTTATGTCCTATTATTGCAAGTGTGGGTGCAAAAAGTCCATATGACGCAGGTTGCATGTTGTGTTCAATTTTAAATCTTCGTCCAAATCAATTTTGTTTTATCTGTAGATGTGAGATTGTTAAAGTTATTGTTTTGAGAAACTAGTTGGGAGTAAAGTTATTGAAATAGATAAAGGGCTGATGCAAGAAGTTGGGTACACAAAAAGCTCAAAAAGTGGAAGTGTATTTGTTATTTTTTAGAATTTGTCACACTTGGACTGAAAATTTCAAGCACTTACGCAATGAATCTTAAAAAAAGTCAATAATATGAAATTAAGTATTTTTAATCTAGTTTCCAAATATGTAATTTATTCAAATACCTAGATGACAAAAATTAAAATTTGATAGGCATGTATAAAAGCCACTTTTTAAAAGTTATTTTTTTTTACCATACCATGCACGTGTACGGACACCACTTTTTGACCTAAATAAAAGTATTTTTCTAATTCCTTTTGGAAAAGATATCTAACAACATGAAGATTGTTGAGGATATTTTTTTGTAATTTTTTTCTGAATATTTTTTTTTCTTGAATTTTTATTGGCCCTAATTGTTGTTTTTAAAAATCAATGTGTACGGACAACATAATTGGACCTAAACTAAACATTTTTTGAATTTTTTTCATTGTGTAGAGAATTGTCTGAAGATTGATGTCATATAATTTTTTTACAAAAACATTAGCCAAAAAAAAGTTATTAAAAAACAAAAAAAAACCTAATATTTCAAGTTTATGGACTAGTTTGCTTAGAAATTGATTAAAAAATAGAAAACATAATCCAATCTTAACAAAAATTATATATTTGGAAACTAGAAATCATGTTCTATAATGGGTTTTAATTTCATAGATTAATTCAGAAAAAAAGTCCATCATCTATATTGCCAATGTTGGACATTTCTCTTGAACCTGCCTTAGTTTTTTAGTTGCAGGTCAAAGGCTAAGGGTCGGGTTGCCAAGCCTTTCCTAAACCTTAAAATTTGAAAAATACGTACGTGTTTTAAAATGCATTTGCGTTCATAAAACTAAATGCGTATGCATTATATAACACATACGTGTTATGTATTTTTCTATTTGAATACCTTTAAGAAACGTATATGCATTATAAAATGTGTACGGGTTATAATGCGTATGCATTTTATAACACATATGTGTTTTATAACGCGTATTCATTTCTTGTTATATAATGCATATGCATTTTATAACACCTATGTGTTTCTTGTTATATAACGCATATGCATTTTATAACACGTATGTGTTTTAGGCTCAGGTACCCATACCTAAGTGCGTATGCATTTTTTCAATAATGCATACGCATTTTTTGTGAGATTTTTTTTGGCCGAAACATCCCTTCTTTGTGGACCCAACTTCTTGCTTTTATCCTAAAGTTTTGGTGCATCGCCATAAGGAGTTTAGAATTTCATTTCAAGTCATCTTTCTAAACTCTTTTCCTTAGAAAGTTCTATAGTTTAGGTGATTTACTAGTGGAACTAGCCCACTCTGGAGATTCATTCTCGACATAGGTCACCCACAACCTGAGAGTGTTTCCATGTTTTAATAGGATAGTTAAGTCAAATCTTAGCTAGGGTGCAATCCTGATTGACAATAGTTTTTGGCATGCCCAGTGGGACCCTCAAACTTGTTTTAAAGAAAGTTTTTCAAAGTTTTAAGTTGTTGTTCTAGTATATGTAGCAGTACTTCCAGCATTTAGAGGTTTTAAGTTATACCTGGTGACTCCATTCTCTGATTTTGCATGCAGATCTAAGTGCTGGTTTATTTCAGAAAATCTAATTTGCACTATTTTCTAGCTTTTCAATGAATGAATAGGCCTATGTTTCATAAAAATATGTCCTACCATCCATCATACCATGAAAATGCCACTTATCCATCTCCATATTAGCCATATTAGACCAATCATGTTGCTAGTTTCAATTCCATGGCTTTTCAAAACTAGCATGCCCAATATAATTACCACCCACCCACCCCTACTTATCCTCCATTTCAACCTTCATATACTCAAAGCCAACTCTAAGAGCATGAAAAGGAGGAGATTGCAAGCATAAAAAGTATGTTGTTTGACTTCATGCATGACTTCACAAAGCAAGTAGAGGAGATTAAGAGGCAACATGAGTATAATCAGCAACAAGAAGAGATGGATTATCAGGCCTATCTCTATGAGTAAGGGTCAGAAACACAAAGATACAAAGCCCAAGCATATCCTGCACTTCCAGATCATCTTCCTCAAGAAGAGGTTCGTAAATGTAAGTTTCTAACTTTTAGACAGAATGAGCCTCTTAGTATTCCTAAAGTTGAGATTCCAAGTTTTAGGCGGGAAAAGGTCCTAAAATCCCCAAAACCAGCCTCTTAATCTTGAAATCCCAAGTTTCAGAAGCCTTCATCCCTTGCAAGTTGAAGAAAATGATCAGTTTTAGTCTAGGATAGTAACAGAACAACCCCTTGAGCAATATTCTTCCTCGCAAGAAACCCAAGAAGCTCCCCAAATTTCCCCACTCAATGAATCTAAGGAGGAACCCTTTGATCAGGATGTTGTACTCATCTAGAAGAAGATTAGAAGGGTAGATCTATCACTTTTAACTATAGAGTGTTCTTAATTAGAACAACAAAAGATTGAACAAGAAAAGAATTCCCAAAATGAGTCTTTGTTTGTTTTACTGATGAGCTTCCTAGTTTTATTGAAGAGGATGAAATTGTTTTAGTATTTATCTCAAAGGATCAACTAGTGCAGTAGGATATTGATAACTATTTTGAGGTATCTAGCTAGTAAAGCAATGAGGAAGATGAAGAGTATGAAGATGTCAAACATTGTGGTGAGTTGTTGACAGAAGATCATCAATATGATAATAGAACCTTGGATCAAGAGGAAGGGAATAAAGATGAACCTATTTTGGAGCCCAATAGGCTCAATGGAAGCTGTCATGAGGTAAAGGACATCCCCTTTTCATAAAAAAACTAGGAAAATTGTGAAGAAATTTTGCTTTGGAATCATCTTAAGGTCTATGTTACAAACTTAGATAATGTGCAAGAAATTGGTATTGAACCTCAATTTCTAGTTAATCTATTTACTAATCTTCCTAACTTTGGGTATGAAAGTGAAAATGGCATGGCTATGCCAAGTTGTGATCACCAGAGTGGTGAGGACCATTTAGATAAGGTGATGATTCAAGAACAGATATGTGAAAGTAGCCCTAATTTGAATAATCAAGAGCTTGGGGAGGATCTATTTCAAGCTGAAATTGAGTTTTTCTTCTCACAGTTAGATGCTATGCCAGCATCTTTGGAGGATGGTTACCTTGAATAGAAAAGGAAAGAGGTGGAAGTGGCTGTATTCCTGAATGAGTCACTAGTTATGGAGCAACCTAACCAGCAACTTGATCTTGACTGATTGGAGGAGCTGCCTTTCTATTGCACAGAGGAGCTTGAAGCTAGTGTGTCAATTGATGGTTTGTTGAAAGAGGCTAGCTCATTATTTGAACACTTGCCTTCATTCATTAAAGAAGAGATTCATGTTTCAGATTGTACCTCCTTGAGTAATAATGAGTATTTTGAGCCTAGTCCAACTCTTACTAAGAGCCTTCCAAGAGTTGATAGCTTTGATGAGCTATTAGCTACCCTAATGGAGGATGATGGCCCATTAACTGTGGAAGAGGAAGGTACATGGCAGGCTATCATGCAAAGTGAAGGTGATGTTGTTGTTTCCAGTCATTCAAATTGTTCTCTCTAGTCCAAATCTTACAAGGGGATGTCCTATTGGGCTTCTAGCTCCATTGGAATCCAACAAAAAGGAACAACCTCATAGTGACACTGATTCAGATCATCAAGGAGGGTATCAAGTTGAGTACAACTGGTCTACTTGCTCACTTGATCAGTTCGCCAAACAAGTTAGGTGGGTAAGTGACTGCATTTTCCTTATCAGAAAGGTGTTGCAATAGTTTATTGGATATCCAAACTTATGGAGTATCGCAGATTGCAAAGGAGGGGTGGTTATTTTATTGAACTAGTAAATGGTTTTGTTTAGGTAGCGTTTCTTCAGTTAGTAGGTTAGGGTAGTGTTTTCTTCTAATACGTGCTTAAGGAACATTTATTTCAGTTGTTTTCTTTCCCTAAGTGCTGCTACAAATGTTTTCTAGCCACCACGACCCTTTAGTTTGCTTTCAATTTGGTTTTGTTTGGTTTTCTACTGCTGTTTGGAGTAGTTTGCAGTTCAGTTTCATGGTTTTCTGAGTTTGGAAAGGGGCAAATTTTAATCCATGCCCAATGGATGGTTAAGGCAACTAGTCTATATGCTTAGGAGGCAAGTATTCAATAGAAATTGCTAGAAATGTTACCAATTTTTCACTTATAGCTCAAATTAGTAAAGCTGAAACAGTTTCATAATATTTAAGGTATAGGTGAAATCTTGTTCTTGATCCATTTCTGATGATATTTTAGCATGTGGTGAAAAAATAGGCTCCCACAAGGGTTGAGCTTAGCATGCTTCCGCAAGTCTTAAGAGGAATGTGGGAATAGTCTAAAAAAGCAGCAGTATCACTTAAAGACCTTTCAAAATAAAGATAACAGTCACGTGTTTTAGTCATATCTCAAAACCTACGATCTAAGTTTTTGAGATTTTTGGATACAAATTAGAAGATAATAAGATGAAAAAGCACTTTAAATTTCTCACCAACCCAATTTGTAGTTTTTGAGGAACAGTCAGAGGCACAACACATAGAAAAATAAAGACATCAATCACATGTTTCATTCATATCTCAAAAAATACGATATGGATTTTTGAGATTTTGGAAACAAATTAGAAGACAATAAAAAAATAAAAACTATTTAAATTTCTTACCAACCTAGTATGTAGTTTTTGAGGAATTTTCACAATGGTGGTGACCAAACTGGAGTAAAAAATGTTTAGTGCCAAATAAAGAACAAAATGCAAAAAGGGTGTGGCTTTTGGTATAAGGCAATATTTTTGCCTTTGATTTTTACATAAATCAATACCTTGGTTTGTTTTTAGATGCTTATCGATATATATAAGGTATTTCTAAATACCTTTGCATATATTTTATAAACTTTGCACATATTGGTAAACTTTCCATATATTTAGAATTTTGCAAGTTTTAAAAGCCAAGGTGGGCCCTCTTTCTATTTTGCAAATTTTGAACTGTAGACAAATGTAAGGCACTATTGAAGTTATATTTTATAAATTACTTTAATAGATGCTAAATAATTGCAGAAAATAAATAGCAAGTACAAAATTCCTTTTCACTTTTAGAAAATATTTTGGCTATACATATGGGGGAAAATCTTAGTTTTAGGGAGTTTAGATTTGCTTCTTACTTTTGCTTGCTCACTTGCAGAAAGATTTGTAAGTTTGAGATTTGTACTCAGATTTCATATTTGCATACTCCTTCAGCTTTAATAAAAACAACAGAGCTTTCATATCTCAATTTTTATCAAATTTTGTAGTAGTAGTTTGATGTTATCATTGTGATTCTAACTTTTGAATCCTTTTTATGTCCTATTATTGCAAGTGTGGGTGCAGAAAGTCCATATGACGCAGGTTGCATGCTGTGTTTGAATTTAAATATTTATGCAAATCAATTTTATGTTGTATGTACATGTGAGATTGTGAAAGTTATTGTTTTGAGAAACTGGTTGGGAGTAAGGTTATTGAAATAGATAAAGTTCTGGTGCATCATCATTTGGAGTTTAGGATTTCATTTTAAGTTATCTTTCTAAACCCTTTTCCTCAGAATATTCTATAGTTTAGGTGATTTGCCAGAGGTACCAGCCCACTCTGGAGATCATTCTCTCCATAGGTCACCCGTAACCTAAGAGTGTTTCCATGTTTTAACATGATAGTTAACTCAAAACTTAGCTAGGGTGCAATCCTAATTGACAACAACACATACTCAAGACAAGATAGAAGAAGTCACTATCATGAAGGAGAGTTATGACAAGCACATTGTGATGGACCAACCATTCCAAATGGAGACTCACAAGGTAAAACTAGACCTACTAGCATGTTAAAGGACAACCCAAATTCTTATATTGTAGGTGGTGAATTAGTTAGAGTAACTCTTGAAGAAAAGTATGAAGTCATCTCAAATAAGCAATTTATTGTCAATCAAGGTCATGGCAGTAATGATAACAAAGGTAATTTAGAAGAAAAAAAACAATGGATTTCATGAGCAGAAATACAATGATGATGTTAGAAGCATAATGAATAATCGGCGTGATGATTGTTATGACAAACAAGCTAAGTATGGTCTACCCTTGTAAACACTGAAAGTGTTGAATTATCACAATCAATCAATACAAATAAGTCAATTGGCAATAAAGAAGGCATTGAGTATGATGGCTGGTGTAGGAGCACCTTCTCTATGGTGCAAGAGTCATATTTTGTTTTTGTTTTCAATAAGGGTTTTTAAGCCACATCATGTTTGTAATAAGGATTTTTATTAATTTGGTCACTAGACCTATGTAGACCATGTTTTGGTCAAGTTGGATGTAATCACAGAATGAAAACATGTAGTTTTCTTGTGTTAGGAGAAACCCAATGGCTAACTAACTTTCAAAATTAGTTTGTACAGTTGGGAGGGATGTAAACTATTGTCTCAAGCCTCTATAGGCGAAGAAGCAGGATGTAATGGGAGAGAAGCATGCATGAATGAATGAAGATCTAGATTTTTTGGGTGTGTTGAAACATTGTTCTTTCTGAGTATTTTTCTATAATAGTCATTCTGTATGGATAGTTGTTCATTTGAAACTAGTTAGAAATGGTCATGTAGTGAAGTAGCTTCTATTTTATAGTAGTCTGGTGTCTTAAAGTGTTGTAGTTTGTGAGATCTCATTCCTTTTTCAAAGACTGGTCTAAAAACCTAGAAACTAGGGTTCTATGAATAAATGGACTGTATCTCCTCTGTCCACTGAAATCAAGATTCTCATGTTCAGTGTGATGGAGGAATATAGTGTACATTTTGTGTTTTCTGCGGTTTTGGATCAAACACCAAAGCATCCAAGGAGTTTGGCATGAGTTGGCCAGGCATCTCTATGTGACTAGTCATTGAAAAGTACTGTGAGTGGAGTGACCAAATTGATGGTTGATCTAGTATCTGCAGAAGATTGTAGACCCTTTCCATTCTGTCAAGTTTTGTCTCTGTATACTAGTTTGATGTCTATGAGTTTTAGAGTTACAGAGTTGCCATCAGCGTTACACACCCCCCCGGGGAAAGCTTTTGGATGTTACACCAAAGAACATACATCCGTGCAAGTTTTGTATCGTTTCGTCAAATGTATATTACGAATGGATCTCGCAATTGTATGTTGACAATGTATCTTGAGATTGTATGTTGAGAATGTATCTTGAGATTGTATTTTGAGAATGTATGTTGAGAATGTATGTTGAGAATTTATCTTGAGATTGTATGTTGAGAATATACATTGCGTCAGATACAAAAGGTGACCAGTCATCACGGTGAAATAGAGGTAAAGAAACATTAAGTCCACTGGTAATAACAAGTCAAGAAAAGCATATACAAGTTGGTATATCAGCATATTGGGAGGACATACAAGGAGGTCACTGATGATCAAAGTCTTATCGATAAGGTCATGACTAACCGTCACGGTTAAGGCGAGTGGAAGCTTAACTACCATCGGGTATCGGCAGGAGGTTTGAAGATGCCACTAATAGAGGAAGTCTCTTTGAAGACAAAGTGGAGTTGAATGTTTGGAAGAGTTGAAAGATTGGCCAAAGAAATAGTAAGGTGGCCGATGGGGTCAGTTTGGCCGATGAGAATAGATCGCTGAGACGTAAGATAGTCTCACACCAATATAGTTTGTGACAAGTTTTTCGCTTCCTCTGTGTACTCTGCATCATAAGAGCCAATATTTGAATTGGAGCCATGTATGTTAGACGAGGAGATAGAAACTAAGGCTAGCACAATGCCTCCCAAGTCTATGAGCAAAGAAGCCATCAAGAAGATGGTAGAGGAGATGCTTGAAGCAAGGCTAAAAGAAGATAGGCCCAAGGGTAAGAGTAAAGAGGGTGAAAGTGCCTCTGATATAGAAGAAGAAGAGGTAGAGGAGAGCCCTCAAGGACAAGATATGTCTACAGACCAAAGGGCATTCTTGAATGCACTCAAAGGTGCTCAGGGAGATAGTGGTGATCCAAAGATAGATGTTCCTACATTCAATGAGAAACTAGATGGAGATGCCCTCATGGATTGGATTGAAGCCATATGCAACTATTTTGACTTCAAGGAGTATAGTAATAGCAAGAAAGTCAAGTTTGCTAAGACAAGACTGAGAGGTTCTGCCCTAGTTTGGTGGAACTATGTGCAAGGTGAAAGAGAGAAAGTTGGAAAGAATCCTATCACCAAATGGAGTAGAATGGTGACCATGCTAAGGGACAAGTTCATGCCATCTAATTATGAGTTGCGGACCATTAGGAAGTTTAATCATCTTAGACAAAAGGATATGGATGTGGCTACATATACTAAAGAATTTCATAGATTGAGCATGAGAGCCAATCACAAGGAGGAGGAGAAAGAGATGGTGGTCAGATATCTTGATGGTTTGAGGTATAACATACAAGATGAATTCAATATGGTGGTTCCTAAAATAGTGGATGAGTGTTTTCTATTAGCCTCTAAGGCTAAGGAAAAGTTGAAAAGAAAGAGTGATCAAAACACCTGAGGAAGAGGTGGAAGAAATAATAGGGGAAGAGGTAGTTTTTGGTAGAGGATAGTCAAGTAGAAATGAAAACCCAAGTCAACAAGATTCCCATTCTGATGTAGAACATAGAGGTGGTGGTTTCAGAGGTTGGAGAAGACCAAATGGCAGAGGTAGAAGTGGTGGTGCAGGCAGAGGACCCAGAGTTTTCACTGATAGATGCTATGGTTGCAATCAAGTAGGCCATACCATGAGCAAATGTCCTGAGAAGGCAACTAGTTCCCATGATGGTGGAAGAAGGAATCAGTTGTTGAAAGATGATGATTGCCAAAGTGTGAATTCACCCATTAGTAGTGCTACACCAGTCCTTGAAGGAGAGAACATTATGATCAAGAGGACCTTGATGAAGATGCCATTGAAGCAAGAGCCCCCACAATGGAAGACTCTCTTCAGAACCCAAGGTCTAGTATATGGTAAGCTTTGTAAAATCATTGTTGATTTAGGTTCTACTGAGAATGTAGTGTCTACTAAAATGGTAGAGAAATGTAAGTTGAAAAGACTGCCCCATGTTAGTCCTCTCTTGGTTGAATAAGAATCAAAATTACATGATAGAAGAACAAACATGGGTTGAATTTGAGATAGGTGATTATAAGGACAAGGTACTATGTGAGATTATTCCTATGGATGCTTGTCACCTTCTTCTTGGACATCCATGGCAGTATGATGTGAAGGCACAACATGATGGTGAGAAGAACATATACCTCTTCACCAAGAATGGAAGGAAGGTTAGGATGGATCCTATGCAAGAGTAGATTGGAGAGAAGAATAATGACACCAATATCATAATGGTCAGTGGTAAAGAGTTCTTAAACCTCATGAAGGAGAAGAATACCCAAGGATATTCCTTGGTAATGAAGCCTAAAGATGAATCAGGTTAGCAAGACAAAAAGCAGAAAGAGATTCCACTAGAAGTGCAGCAATTGTTGGATAAGTACCAAGATCTTGTGGTAGAGGATACTCCTAACTCCTTTCCACCCATGAGAGATATAAGTCATCAAATTGACTTGATCCTAGGTGCCACATTGCCCAATAAGGCTACTTACAAATTGACACCACAACAAAATGAGGAGGTGAGTAGATAAATTCAAGAACTCTTAGAGAAAGGATTGATTAGAAAGAGTCTGAGTCCATGTGCAGTCCCTAGTGTACTTGCTCCAAAGAAAGATGGGAAGTGGAGACTATGTATGGATTCAAGGGCCATCAATAGGATCACAATAAGGTATAGATTCCCTATGCCAAGGATTGAGGATCTTTTGGACTATCTTGGAGGGTCATGTTATTATTCAAAGATTGATTTGAAATATGGGTATCATCAAATCGGAATTAGGTAGGGAGATGAATGGAAGATTACCTTCAAGACAAATGAAGGTCTCTATGAGTGGCTTGTCATGCCATTCGGCCTTACCAATGCCCCAAGCACATTCATGCATTTGATGAATGAGGTACTTGTTGAATTCATTGGCAAATTTGTAATTGTTTATCTTGATGACATACTTATTTTCAGTGGGACAAAAGAAGAACATCTAAAGCATTTTGGACAAGTGATGAAGAAGTTGCATGAGAATAAGTTGATTATCAACTTGGATAAGTGTGAGTTCATGAAAAATGAAATTGTGTACCTAGGTTTTGTGATTTCAAATGGTTGTTTGAAGATGGACCCCACAAAGGTTGAGGCCATTCTCAGTTGGCCTACTCCTAAGACAGTGGGAGATGTTAGAAGCTTCCATGGCTTGGCAACTTTTTATAGGAAGTTCATTAGAGGATTCAGTCATATAAGTGCTCCTATTCTTAACACCATCAAGGGTGGAATAAAGTGCAAATTTCAATGGACAAAGAAAGTAGATGATAGCTTTGAATTGTTAAAGAGCAAAGTGGCTGAATTACCTACATTGGTACTCCCAAATTTTGACAAAGTTTTTGTAGTGGAATGTGATGTAAGTGAACAAGAAATAGGTGTGTTCTCAGTCAAGATGGACATCTAGTGGCCTTTTTTTCAGAGAGGTTGAATGAGGCTAAACAAAGGTATTCTACCTATGACCTAGAGCTTTATGCAATGGTGCAAGCTCTCAAAAAGTGGAGACACTATTTGCTACCCAAAGAGTTCATTGTTTTTAATGATAACCATGCTCTTAGCTTTCTAAATAGTCAAGAAAAGTTGAATCATAGGCATGTCAAGTGGATGGAACAATTACAGGCCTATACCTTCACTATTAAGCATAAAAAGGGTGTTGCCAACAAAGTGGCTGATGCTTTAAGTAGAAGGATGCTGGTCATACAGGAAGTACAGATGGAAAGCATGGGAATAGATTGTTTGAAGGAGTTATACAAGGAGGATGCAGATTTCAAGGTTGCTTATGAAGTTTGTGCTAGTTTGGCTAACACTTTTCATGGTGAATATTCAGATTTTGTGTTGCAGGAAGGTCTTTTATTTAAAGGCAGTTTGCTATGTGTTCCTAAATGTTTAATGAGGGATAACATCATCAAAGAGAAGCACAATGGAACCTTAGGAGGAAATTGTGGGTTGGACAAGACTTTGGAACAAGTCACTAGATTCTACTATTGTCCAAAAGTACAGTCAGATGTAAGGAGATATGTTGCAAGTTGTACCATATGTCAAAAGGCCAAAGGCATGTCTTCTAATGCTGGTTTATACCAACCCCTTCTGATCCCCAATAGGCCTTGGGAGAGCATTACTATAGATTTTGTACTTGATCTTCCTAAGACAGCAAGGGGTGTGGACAGTGTTGTTGTCATTATGGATAGATTTAGTAAGATGGCTCATTTTGTACCATGCAAATGCATAAATGATGCATCTCACATTGCTGGTCTCTTTTTCAGAGAAGTGGTTAGAATCCATGGTTTATCCCTTTCAATTGTCACTGATAGAGACTCCAAGTTTGTTGGTCATTTTTGGAGGACCTTATGGAGAAAATTGGGAACACAATTATCTTTCTCATCAGCCTACCATCCCCAAACTAATGGTTAGACTGAGGTTGTTAATAGGTCATAAGGAAACCTTCCAAGATGCCTTACCAAGCAACATGGGTTGACATGGGACTTGGTGATCAGTCAAGTTGAGTATGCTTACAATGATTCAGTGAATAGAAGCACTAGGAAGTGTCCATTTGAAATTGTTTATGGTTTCCATCGAAGAGGACCACTTGAACTCAAAGACCTACAAGGTTGGGATAAGATGAGTGCTCTAGGAGAAGATTTTGCTGCCACCATGAAGGCAGTTCATGATCAAGTCAAAGTTCAGTTGGAAAAGACAGTCTCCAAATATGAGGATAGAGCAGATCTTAAAAGAAGAGATGTACAGTTCAAGGTGGGAGATTTGGTGATGGCCTATCTAAGGAAGGAAAGGCTACCTAAAGGATAGCCAACCAAGCTTCTAATGAAGAAAATAGGACCATGCAAGGTAGTGCATAAGTTTGGTCCAAATGCTTATGAAATAGAACTGCCATTTGATCTTGGTATTTCTCCCATATTCAATATTTCAGACCTATTTCCATTCAGACCTCCATTGGATGCTGAAGATAGATCAGATGTTGTGATTAAAGATGAAGATTGGATCAGAGATCTACCTCCAAGTAAGCCTTTACAGTTGGAATGCATATTAGATTCCAAAGTTGTCAAAAAGACAAGGAAGGGTGTGTACAAGGAGTACTTGGTCAAGTGGCAGGATCTTCCTGATTCAGAGGCTACATGGATGAGTGAGGCAGACATATTGAAGCATGCGAAGACACTCCAATAGTTAGCAACTCAAGGGACTTGAGTTTTTCCTATAGGGGGAGTATGGTGTAGGAGCACCTTCTCTATGGTGCAGGAGTCATATTTTGTTTTTTTTTTTCAATAAGGGTTTTTAAGCCACATCATGTTTGTAATAAGGATATTTGTCAATTTGGTCATTAGACCTATGTAGACCATGTTTTGGTCAAGTTTGATGTAATCACATAATGAAAACATGTAGTTTTCTTATGTTAGGAGAAACCTAATAGCTAACTGACTTTCAAAATTAGTTTGTATGGTTGGGAGGGATGTAAATTGTTGTCTCAAGCCTCTACAGGTGAAGAAGCAAAATCTAATGGGAGAGAAGCATGCATGAATGAATGAAGATCTAGATTTTTGGGTGTGTTGAAACATTGTTCTTTCTGAGTATTTTTCTGTAACAGTCATTCTGTATAGATAGTTGTTTATTTGAAACTAGTTAGAAATGGTCATGTAGTGAAGTAGCTTCCATTTGATAGTAGTCTAGTGTCTTAAAGTGTTGTAGTTTGTGAGATCTTGTTCCTTTTACAAAGACTGGTCTGAAAACCTAGAAACTAGGGTTCTGTGAATAAATGAACTGTATCTCCTCTATCCACTGAAATCAAGATTCTCATGTTCAGTGTGATGGAGGACTATAGTGTACATTTTGCATTTTCTGTAGTTTTGGATCAAACATCCAAGGATCTAAGGAGTTTGGCTAGGCATCTCTATGTGACTAGTCATTGAAAAGTGTTGTGAGTGGAGTGACCAAATTGATGGTTGATCTAGTGTCTGCAGAGGATTGTAGACCCTTTTCGTTCTGTCAAGTTTTGTCTCTGTATACTAGTTTGATGTCTGTGAGTTGTAGAGTTACAAATTTGCCATCAGCATAATAGGGCCCCCAAGAAAGCTTTTGGATGTTACACTGAAGAACATACATCAGTGCAAGTTTTGTATCGGTTTTCCGAATGTATATTGCAATTGTATGTTTAGAATGTATCTTGAGATTATATGTTGAGAATGTATGTTGAGAATGTATCTTGAGATTGTATGTTGAGAATATACATTTCGTCAGATACAAAAGGTGACCGGTCGTAATGGTGAAATAGGGGTAAAGAAACATTAAAAGTCCATCAGTAATAACAAGTCAAGAAAAGCATATACAATTTGGTATATCAGGGTATCAGGAGGACATACAAGGAGGTTGCTAATGATCAAAGTCTTACCAATAAGGTCGTGACTAACCATCACGGTTAAGGCGAGTGGAAGCTTAACTGCCATCGGGTATCGACGGGAGGTTTGAAGACAACCATCGATAGAGGAGTCTCTCCAAAGACAAAGTGGAGTTGACTGTTGGGAAGAGTTGAGAGATCAGCCAGAGAAATAGTAAGGTGGCTGACATGGTCTGTTTGGCCAATGAGAATAGATCGCTGAGACATAAGATGGTCTCACACCGATACAGTTTTTGACAAGTTGTTCGCTTCCTCTATGCACTCTGTATCAATGGCACACCTAGTCCCAATGATGAGCATGAGTTGAATGGTTTATATGTCACTATTGAGAGTGGAAATGAAGAGGGCTTTTATGACTATGTTTGTCTAATAAATGACTCAAAACTTGTTAATTTTTACATGATTAGATTAGAATTGAAATGTGTAATGACAATCTAGGCCTAAATGTTCTTGATGACATAGATGAGCACATGTTGATTTTTGATCTCATATTCTACCATAATCAAACTCTTAAAGTTTCAGCTCTTTGTGTAATCTTAACTATGGTGCAATCTTCAAAAGTTAGGAGAATGTCCTTGGTTTGAATAGCAATGATGTGACAATTGGTCCAAATGGCAAGACAGTAATCACAACTCCTTGCCTTCAATAGATATGTTTGAAATGTTAATAGACAAAATACTAACTAACATTAGAAACTATATTTATGATGCAAGACTTGAAGAAAATCATGGTGAACATGTAAAGAGCATCAATTATAGTTTGAATTAGCTATTGAAGATAGCCAAGTGGTGAAATCATCAAGAAAATAGTAATTTTAAGGTGAATTATGATGACAGAGTTGTTGGTGATCTTTTGATTAAGTTTTATGATGACAAAATACTAAAATATAGAGTTTATTGCAACCTAACCAGTTTGATTTCTTGGAGAAACCTAGAGATGGCAATCCAAAAAATTTAGAGGGTATTTGAAAACAAAATTTAGTGATTGTGAGTGTTCTAAAGAACATAAAGTGAAGTAAACGAATACATAAATAACATACCTTAGAATTTGATATTTGACTTGACCAATCCTCCAAAATTTAGCTTCAAAATCCTTGAATTGATCTTTTTGGCAAGTTCCTTCATATTTAATATTGAATTCTATATAACTCTAGAATAGGTTTAGTAAAATTTACGAAAAAAAAACATATTTCATCAAATTCAATCTAAATACATGAAAATTAACTTTGAAACAATATGAAACATGAAACTTTTAGTTTAAATAATCAAATTTTGTCCAAAAACATGCAAAACTAGTTCTTCTATGTTGAAAAAAACAAAAAAAAGGTTGTGGATTGATCAAACAACAATTCTTAAAATGTCAAACACCATGAAAAAGCATTTTCTTGTTCGATAGCATGCATGAAAAGAATAGAATAGCAAACATGTGGGGTCTAAAGCATAGATCCCACATGTTATTTTCCCATTCTTTTGCTTCCCAAAATGTGCTCATGTTATAAAGCGAGCACATTTTGGGTAGCATGAAACCTTTATGCTTTCATGCATGCAAACAAGAATAAGTGTCTTCTCTCTATGTATAAGTATCTATCTATGCAAACCTTTATGTATAAGTATATATCTATCTAGATCTATCTCCCTCTCTCTCTAAACCCCTAAACATTTATCTCCCTATCTATCCCTCTCTAAACTCCTAACCCCTAAACCCTAAACCTGATCAACGCTAAACCCCTATCTCCATGTCTCTCTCATCCCTCTACCTCTCAATCTCTCTACTTGTGTCTCTAGCCATATCTCTCACCCTCTATCTCCCTGTCTCTTCCCTCGGTCTCATCTATATCTCCCTATCAGTCCTCTCTCACTCTAAACCCTAACCTAAACATCTAAACCTTAATCCCGAATCCCTAAACCATAAACCCAAAACTCTAAATAATACCCCTAAACCCTAACCCCTAACCCATAAACCCTAATGCCTAACCCCTAAACCCCAAACCCCTAAACCATAAACCCTAGAAGGAACCCTAAACCTCTATCTCCCTATCTCTCCCAATCTCTATCGGTCCCCTCTCTATCTCTCTCTAAACCCTAAACCCTAACCCCTAAACCATAAAACCTAGAAGAAACCCTAAACATGTATCTCCCTATCTCTCCCAATCTCTATCGGTCCCCTCTCTATCTCTCTCTAAACCCTAAACCCTAACCCCTAAACCTGAGATACCCTAAACACCTAACCCTTAAAATCTAACCCCTAAACCCTAAACCCTAAACCCAAGAAACCCTAAACCCCTAAACTCTAAATAATTCCCCTAAACCCTAAACTTGAGCAACTGTAAACTCATAAACCTCAAATAGTTCCCTTGACCCCTAAACCCTAAACTTGAGCAACTAGGCTAAACCCCTAAACCATAAATAATTCCCCTTTAACCCTAACCCCTAAACCCTAAACTTGATCAACCCTAAACTCATAAACCATAAATAATTACCCTAAAGGTCTTAGTAACCCTAAACTAATAAACCCTAAATAATTACCCTAAAGGTCTAAGTTGTTTCAAGTAAGTGCTAATTGGTGTTTCCATTCATGTCAACATATATGTGTTGTCATTGGTGTAAACTATATCTTCCGATGTTGCTGTTGTTGATTGATTGAGTTGTTGTGTTAAGGTGATTTGAATGGCTTGTAATAGTTCTAATGATGTTATTATATTTTTCTTATTGTTGGGTTTCCAAGTGATTTTGAAAAAAATAGACAAATACTAAAAATAGTGTGTTGAAGTAGTTTCCTGGCTTACAATATACTGCTTGATTTTTTGCTTCTCATTTCTTCTATGTTAAATACTAGAGGGTGAGGTTTGGATATGTTTTAGAGAAGTGGTTGAATATGTTAAATCTAGAATTTGTTTCTTTCAAATGTTGTGGTTTGAGAGTTGTGTTCACCAATTTGAAGACTGTGCCTAACAGTATTTGCAGTGTGACTAGGAGAAAGTATTTTGCTCTGCATTTCTTCGCAGTTTGGTTTTTAGTCTTGTAGTTCTGGAAAGTGTTCATAAGGTCCATATCTATGTTTTATCCAAAGAACTTTTGATTTACTGCTCTGAAATGTAGTTTTCTTAAGTAGCAGAGCTTGGCAGTGTTGGTTGTGAGCAGTCTAAGATCTGTCTTCAAGTGAGATTTGTTGTAGCTAGATTTGTTGGCTCCCAAGTGATTTCAAGTTGGTTATGGATGTTTCCATATGATCCTAAATTCTTGTGTGTGGTCCACAAGTTATGGTTATGATCATGAAAGTGTGTGATGAAGAATTCTCTATGTTTACATTGTTAGGTTGACCTTGGATGTTTTCATTGATTGTGGAGTTGAGTTGATGATTATGTAAGTGTAGTGTAGCATGCTTGGATAGATTTAGGTCTGAGCTAAGGCTTAAAGTGGTTTTCCTTCATTCCCCTATGCCATGGAATCTTTAGGTCTAGACATATAATTCAAATATTGTGTGTCTACCAACCTTGGAGAATGTTTCAAGGATTGAAGATTGTGTTTCCAACCTTGGAGTTTTTTTTCAAGGTTGATGTTGATATAAATAACTATAAAGAATGTGTTTGTATGTGTGTGTGCACGAGGATTATGGTGTGTGTGTTGTGAATTGGATCAGAGGTAGTAAGGACTTTCATGTGGTAGATGACCTAATGCAGTGAGAAAAAGTTATCTACAATTTTTAGAGAGGTTGTGAAGGTGATGTTTGTCATGCTTAATTGGAACTGAACTCAGGCATGTTGTAGATTCTATCATATCAATTCATGGTAGTGAGCCATCTTTTCTCTTCTATCTTTCTTTCTTTTGGATAGTGAGTCCTTGGGGTAGTTATCCCTTTGGGTGGTTAACCCTCTGGGTAGCAAGTCCTATTGTAATGAGCATTCTTTCTTTTGGACAATGAGCCCTTTGGCAGTGATCCTCTTGTGATTTGATATTGGTACTACTTTATATTGTGAGCTAATTCTCACAATCTGGTGTTCTCTTGTGCAAGGTGTTGATGTGATTATATTTTTGTTATCTACTTTTCATGTTTAATCTTCATAACAGATTAAGAGGTTAAGTGAAGTAATACAAATGTGATTATGTTTATGAGGCTTTAAAATTTTTTGATACAACTAATTAACCCCCCCTCTTAGTTGTCTTACACATTCAACATGAGCAAACCAAAATCATAAACCCTAAATAATTCCCCTAAACCTCTCTCTCTCTCTCTATCCAAAAACCCTTAAACCCTAAATAATGCCCGTAAACCATAAACCATAAATCCAAGCAACCCTAAACCCTAAACTTAAGCAATCCTAAACTCATAAACCTGACCAATCCTCTCTCTCTCTCTCTCTCCCAAAAGCCCTAAACCCTAAATAATGCTCCTAAAGCCTAACCCTTAGTCCCTAAACCTATATCTCTATCATCCTTCTACCTCTCAATCTCTCTCCCTATCTCTCTAGACATCTCACTCACTCTCTATCTCCCTATCTCTCCCCTCTATCTCTCCCTCAATAGGTTATCGATGAAGGAAATGGAAACAAGAAAACTAGGACTCTCTCTCATTCTCTCTCTCTCTCTATCACCCTATCTCTCCCCTCTCTCTCCCATCCATCTCCACCCTCTCTCCCTCTTCCTCCCTCTCCCTCTCCCTTATCAACAAAGAGCATGGAAACAAGAAAACTAGGACATGCAAAGAGGGATGAGGATGTAAATTGGGAGGATGAAATAGAAACAAGATGATTTACAAAAGTTCATTGGATGGGAAGAATGATGAGGAGAGGTAGAGAGGGGAGGGAAGTATAGAGTGAGAGAGAGGGTAGGAAGTAGAGAGAGGAGGGAAGTAGAGAGTGAGAGAGAGGGTAGGAGGTAGAGAGGGGAGGGAAGTAGAGAGTAAGAGAGAGAGAGAGAGGAAGGAAGTAGAGGTGAGAAAGAGAGAGGAGGGGAGGGAGAGAGGAGGGGAGGGAATGAGTGTTTTAGTTTAGCATAATGCAAGCGTGTTATAATGTGCTCATGTTATGTGAATGTACATAATGCGAGCACATTATAATGCACTTGCGTTATGCTTTGCCTTAGAAATTTCCAAGCCTTAGGCTTCCAATCCAAAGGCTTGGATTGTGTTTAGGTCATCCAAGGATGTGTTGTTCTAGATTATAACAAAATTCACATAATTTGGAGCATGCTCCCCATCAAGATTGTACTTTTTTTAATGAAAAATTAAAAAAATACCACCATAATCTTAAGCTCTCTGTTAACTATCTAACCATATAAGTGTTGGCAAGAGACACCATATGGATTCATGATTGTTGTCATTGATGGCAACAAAGTTCATCCCACACATCCATAGGACATGGTGTGTCTCTACCGGAAGTTAGAATGAAGATTGTTGAGGTCCGGTAAACAAGAACAGAGCTTGTGGCAAGGTCCGACAGACAGGTCTGGATCTCTCAGAGGAAGTATCTTGGTGAAGTGTGCATTTGGTAAAGTCAATAGGACTACCTTGAGTAATAGATTCCAAGGATTTAGCCTCTGGTTATGGACAAAAAAAAAGATATGAATAGTTGAGTACCGGATTCCTAAGTGACAGTGTGAACAGAGGAAGAACTGATTAACAGAACATTAGACTACTTTCCGGATGCATTTCTGATGGTGGTAAAGGTTATGAAGACATGAATTATGTTTGGTCGACATGATTAATGGTTTCTACAAGTATATGCTTGATCCACATTACTTGATGTGCAACGATTCAGCCGACAGAATAGAGTTTGTGAGAAGATTGATTGTTTCAGGTGCCGACTAGAAAGATAATGAAATCACTTGTGCAGATATATATATATATATAGGATGGATTTAGTTGTGAGAGGCGGTGTGGTGAAATGTGATATGCGAATAAAAGCAGAGTAGAGCAAAAGCAGTAAGGAAGGTCCGGTATGTGAAAGGAAAGCAGCATAAGAGAAGAGGAAAGATGAAGTGCAGCAGATCAGTGTACTGAGCCTAACCGGAACTGAACTCCAGCATATGTGGATGCCTCCAATCAGTTCAAGTATTGTATAATACTCTTTTGTAGATAATGTGTCTCTTGTAGGCAGTGTGCCTCCTTGTGAGCAGTGTGCTCGGGCAGTGAGCCCTAATTGGCAAGTGCCATTTTTGTATTTCCTTATTCTTCTGATAGAGAATAATCTTTGGGTTAATCACCCTGTGGTTTTCTCCCTTAACAGGGTTTCCACGTCAAAAATACTGTATCATGCGTTTTTCATTTCATGGTAATGTTTGTTTGTTTGAATTAATGCTACATTGATTAATAAGAAAGTTTAGAAAGAAGAAATAATTAGGATAACTGATTCACCCCCCCCTCTTAGTTATCAACAATTGGTATCAGAGCTAAGTTCCTCCTAACAGAGTCTAACAGCTTGAGGAAGATCTGGGAGTTCAAATGGATGCATATGGTTTAAGAGAGCAACTCAAGACTGCCCTTGATGATCTTGAATAGTCAAACTCTGAAGTTAATGAATTAAAGGAAAGACTCAAACAGGATGATGATTTCATGAGAGAACTAAAAGATAAATTAAGTCTCTCTATGAAAAAGAGAAAGGAGCTGCTTCAGCAATTGGCAAGACAAGGTGAAGAAAATAATGCAAATGAAGAGCTGACTGAGAAAACCAAGTTATGTGAAAAGTTATCAAAAGAAATCATTATGGTAAGACATGAAATGGAATCAGGAGTTATAAAGTTTACCCAAGAACTTGAAGAGAAAAGAAAAACTAAAGATAATCTAAGACAATCTCTCAAGGAGAAATCAGAAGATTGCCACCAGATGGATAGAATTATCATACATCTTGAATCTGATCTTGAAGATGCTAAAGATAATGAAGATAAACTTGAGGATCAAATTGTCTCTCTAAAAAGGGATCTTCAAATAGCAAATGAGTATAAAGAGAAATTCAAGATAAGTTCTGCTCAACTTGATGTTCTTCTTGGAAGTCAAAAGAAGGTAGATGACAAGTGTGGTTTGGAATATGAGAAAGCAGAAAGCTCTGGATCTAGTTAGAAGAATTTTGGATTAGAAAATCTAAGGAACAGGCCTAGAAGACCTCCGGTAAGACAACCTAATGCTCAAAGATATCCATCCTTCAATAGATACTGCCACAGCTGCAATCACTTTGGTCACAAAGCTAATCAGTGCAGAAAGAAAATGAATCAGACTAATTCATCCTTCTCTGGACAGTGTTTTAACTGCAAAAGGTATGGTCACAAGTCTCATGAATGCAGAAATATGCAAATGAACAAATCATTCAATGGTAGATGCTTTGCATGCAATGGAGTAGGTCATATGGCTAATCAATGCAGATCAAGAGGATATCAGTCAAATATGCAAAGAAATGTTGTTTGCCAAATCTGTAATAGGTTCGGTCAAAATGCAAAAGTTTGTAGAAGCAAGAATCAGGACAAAAGAGGTCCGGTATATCATAATCAGAATCAAGATAAGGGTAAACAAAAGATGAATGCGGATAAAGTTAAAAATGAGATGAGCAAGATTTGGGTGAAGAAAAGTACTGAGAATCTAGAGGTTGGATCCACACCAGACTCTGGTGCTGATATTCCTTCCAAAAACTGAAAAGTGAGCTCTAGCTCAAGGGGAGACACAAAGAAAACCTTGTTCCTCCAGCCAGTCAATTGGTGCCGGAACTGGCACAAGAAGAGTTGCGGATTGAAGGAGTCATAAGGGATATATTCAATCAAACTATGGTTAAGATTTGGAAGATCTGCAAGATGTTTAAAGATCAGGGTTGATCCAGTTCTTTGAATTACCCGAATAAGGCAAATCGGAATAATGTAGGTCAAGCATTTATTGCAATCTAATATTAGGGCTTGCAGAGCAATATAAAGGTTTTTCATTAATCACTCGTTCATTCTGCACTCAAGAAGAAATGAAAAGTGGAGCTCTGTAATGAAATTCCTCAAGTTCATCGAAGATCACCTGCAGAAGTCATTACTTCTAGAGATCAATCTAACCAACTCCGTGAAACTGATAGGTGCAAAAGATATTTTCTGTTTTCAAATATCTCATTGTAAATCTCTCGATAATGGGTACTCTGAATATTGTAAAGATTTCTGATAGACCTCGCCCTACATTTAAGAAACATCCATACAAATCCTTGGAGGTAGACCCCCTAGGTGCATTTTCCAGTGTTCCGCATGGGGTTTCGCACACCAAAGATATTAGGGTTTATATACATGCAAATGTTGAAGAGTTTGGGGAATTCAAACTAAGAGATATCTATCACAAACAACTATTAGATGATTCATTTGAGCTCAAACCCCAATACATAGGCCTCTAGAACAAGCACTTTGCACAATACATACATTTCCCCTGTTTTACGGAGGATGAATGGGTTAGGTACATTTTGAGCAGAATACATGACAATTTCATGTGATTAAATGGACCATTCAAGATCACTAAAGATGCCATCAGGGTATTTACCAGATTACACTCATCTGGTGGGATTCCTGTTCTTAAATCTGTAAAGAACCAAACTGTGAGTGAGGCTACCAGATCTAAGTTTGACAAAAGAGCAATGACAGTAGATGATATCACTGATCTGGATGTCAAGTTTGCTTCTATGATCATTGGATATAAGATATATCATTCGAGCAGAGAAAATTCTGTACCTGGAACTACCATCTATACCGCTTATGAAATGTTAAGAAAGTATACAGACTATGATCTTTGCCAGCTTCTCTTGACCCAACTCTTGGAGAATCTACAGAAAATCAAGAAAGACAAAAAGAATTCATTCAAGTATGGAGGATTGATATTGTGCTTATTCTTCTACTTTATGAATGAGCTTCCTGGATCTAATGGCTAGGTATGGGAGAATGATAGACCGGTAGCTATCCAAATAAGAGATTATTTACATAGACTTGGTGACAACAAAGCACAAAATACAGCTCTGTGGGGGTATTTCAAGAACTTTCAGAACATGATGCAAGCAAGAGAAAGAATTCCCCAGTCTCTTGTTAAGAAATACAAATACACAATATGCTTTATGGTAGAGACTGATCAGTGCCTAATGGAGTCAGTAGAACCAAGGATAGTCTAGATCATGCCCATGGGGTATGAAGTTGATGAACAGATTGTGGAGCTTCATGTTCAACACATGCTAAGCCAACCTAAAGATCCAAAAGCAGAAATGTTTGGCACATTTGAGGAGCTGAGTATAAAAATCCATGTTGAACTCAAAGAACCAGAGATCAAGAGGAAGGTGAGAAAAGAAATAGAAAATATTGCTCAAGGCCTTGGCATCTCAAAGGAGGCACTTGATGCCCACAAGAAAAGGATGGAAAGGGCTGAGAAAGAGAAGAAAGAGGCAAAAAAGAAAAGCAAGGAAAGTGCTCTGGTAGAAACCTCAACCCGGACCAGATCATCAAAAAGATCTGCACCTGTCACAGCCAAAAGCTCAAAACTGGAAGTTCAGGCATCCGATAAAGGAGAGAAAAGGTCAAAGACAAAAGCCACAAGGGCTTATGCAAGTCAAAGGGATGAAGAGGAAACCAAATCAAATGAGGAGATCAGGAAACAAAAGAATAAGAAGAAATCATCCGGTCAAGGAGAAAAAGAGAAGGAAGAGGAATTTGTTGAAAAACCTACTCTCTCCTTAGATGATGTAGTAAAAGCAGTCACTGTGGATGGCAACCTTCAACCCTTAACAGAATTCTATGATGATTATAATGAAGTAGATAAAAAGATTCTAGAGGAAGCCACAGTTAAGTTTTTGAAAATTTACAATAAATCTTTTATTGAA
Organism: Cunninghamia lanceolata; assembly: GCA_027924645.1. Taxonomy (NCBI): domain Eukaryota; kingdom Viridiplantae; phylum Streptophyta; class Pinopsida; order Cupressales; family Cupressaceae; genus Cunninghamia; species Cunninghamia lanceolata. The sequence goes on along the minus strand of BSBN01000198.1, from coordinate 5,264,475 downwards.
ATTATCTCTCTAATTCCTAAGAGTCTAGAGAAGGAGTTGGAAATGAGAAAGACCAATGCCATGGCAAAAGACCTTGAGATCGGGGAACAGATAGCTATTCAGCTATATCCTTCAATTGATCCCAAGATAATGAACATGGTATTCAAAGACTGCAAGGATGAATTTAGGAGCAAAGCAAGGATGAATCAGCTTATGCTTGGTGAGACTGACAAGGTAGCCAAGGACACTGAAGAGATTATCTAGAAAACGTTCAAAAGATTTAATCTTCCTATCATAGAGGACTTGGGTACTGATCCCTCCACCACAAATGCTGCAGAAGAAACTCCTGAGAAAATGTCAGAAGAGGTGGGCCCTGAATAGACTAACATTTCCCCTCCTGTTTCCCCTACAGTCTCAGGATCTAAAGGAGAAGAAAAAATCATAGGAGAAAGAAGTAGAGGTAAAAGAAAAATAAGATGACAGTGCGAAGACCTCAATAGAAAAGACCACAACTGCTAGTGGTGAGAATGTAGGAGGAAAGAAAACTCCAAAGGACAACTCCAAGGTTGCAGAAGAGAAGAAACATTTGTCTCCGGCAAGAGACACTACACAAACTGTCCAAGAATTTCTAAACAAAGAAACAATGGAGATTGATGAACTGGAGCTTCTACAAGGTCCATTCAATTTTGATTCTCTTTCTTTGGTATAGACAATGAAGATAGCTTCATTTGCTAATGCTACGGCTAACGAAAAACTCCTAAAGTCTTATATGGAAGATTGTGAGTTAATAGAAGCTACTTCCAGAGTGCTAGAAAAGATTATGCCATCGTTTCAAAATGATCCCACAACCTCCTCTTCCAGTAATCTCAAAACCTTAGTCAATAGTGTTAGTACACATTTTGATTCTCTAGAAAAATCAGCTGAAGAAAAGGTCTGGAAGGAGTTTTTGGATAAAAGGTTCTCCGAGGTACAGGGTTTGATCATTAATGATAGGAGAAACATGAACATTGGGATAAAGAGCTTAGAAAATGCTCTTAAGGATGGCAGTGAAATATACAAATTTTGTATCTCCTAGTCCAAGGTAATAGTGGAGATTGAGAAGAAAATAAAAGAGCAAGAGGACAAACTACTAAGCTTGTCTCAAAGTTTTGATCCTCTTTCATCCTCCTTAATAAATCAAGAATGTCAGACTATTGCAATCACAAATGTAATAAAGAATTTTGAGAAGGAAAGAAAGAACATAATTAACTGGATGAGTGAACTTAGAAGGATTATTATCCCTAAGTTAGAGGCCATGCATGAGGCCATAAGTGAAGCTCAAATCACAGCCCAAACAAATGATCCAATAGATCTAAAAAGGGCAGATGCATTTGCATTCCTGTTGAGTGGGCATATCTCAATTTTGGATAGGATGAAATAGAGTTGGGTGACATAAGTTGTATAGTTGAAGAACACTTTTGCAGACATACTTAAGTATATGTAAGTACAACTTGTATATATATACTTATGAGGCTAAATATAGTTAAATTTTTGAAAATTTTGGTATACGAACCCTACCCTTTGCCATTGATGTCAAAGGGGGACTGAGGAGTAGTGAAAAATGAGGAATCCAACTAAGGGGGAGCTCCAAAAAATGTATATAAAGATAGAGCATCAGCCAAGGGGGAGCATAGTGTAAACACTTAGTCATTTTTCACTAAGTGTTGCCATCAATGCCAAAGGGGGAGATTGTTGGCAAGAGACACTATATGGATTCATGATTTTTGTCATTGATGGCAACAAAGTTCATCCCACACATCCGCAGGGCATGGTGTGTCTCTACCGGAAGTCAGAATGAAGATTGTTGAGGTCCGGTAAACAAGAACAGAGCTTGTGGCAAGGTCTGACAGACAGGTTTGGATCTCTCAGAGGAAGTATCTTCGTGAAGTACGCATTTGGGAAAGTTAAGAGGACTACCTTGAGTAATAGATTCCAAGGATTTAGCCTCCGGTGATGGACAAAGAAAAAGATATGAATAGTTGAGTACCGGATTCCTGAGTGACAGTGTGAACAGAGGAAGAACTGACTGACAGAACATCAAACTACTTTCTGGATGCGTTTCTGATGGTGGTAAAGGTTATGAAGACATGAATTATGTTTGGCTGACATGATTAATGATTTCTACAAGTATATGCTTGATCCACTTTACTTGATGTGCAACAATTCAGCCGACAGAATAGAGTTTGTGAAAAGATTGACTGTTCCGGGTGCCGACTAGAAAGATAATGAAATCACTTGTGCGGATATATATAGGATGGATTTAGTTGTGAGAAGTGGTGTGGTGATATGTGATATGCGAATAAAAGCAGAGCAGAGCAGAAGCAGTAAGGAAGGTGCGGTATGTGAAAGGAAAGCAACATAAGAGAAGAGGAAAGATGAAGTGCAGCAGATCAGTGTACTAAGCCTAACCGAAATTGAACTCTAGCATATGTGGATGCCTCCAATCAGTTCAAGTATTGTATAACACTCTTTTGTAGATAGTGTGTCTCTTGTAGGCAATGTGCCTCCTTGTGAGCAGTGTGCTCGGGCAGTGAGCCCTAATTGGCAAGTGCCATTTTTGTATTTCCTTGTTCTTCTAACAGAGAATAATCTTTGGGTTAATCACCTCATGGTTTTCTCCCTTAATAGGGTTTCCACATCAAAAATATTGTGTCATGTGTTTTTCATTTCATGGTAATGTTTGCTTGTTTGAATTAATGTTGCATTGATTAATAAGAAAGTTTAGAAAGAAGAAATAATTAGGATAACTGATTCACCCCCCCTTGCAGTTATCAACAATAAGTTTTTTCACGTTTTGAGTATGTTAAGGATTTCATCTTTAATTTCTTTTGTTAGTGTATCCATTTTTTGTCGAAAACCAGTGTCTGGTATTTTTGACATTTTTATTAACCATTCATCAAAATTTCAAATAAGTTACATTTTTATAAACTAGACTCCATTCTACTCATATTAAAAAAAAGATGATTTTTGATTAGTTTTCAAATATTTTAGGGAGGAGCATGCTCAATTTTCTATTTTTTAGGATGTGTCAACTTTGAAAATTAGTAAAAAATTAGGGATAAACTATATTGTGTTAGATAATTTATCACTAAAGTGATTTTTGAAATACTAAAAAAAAGTCATCATTTTAGGGGGAGCACACCAAAGGTTATGTTATGTTTTCTTGAGAATAAAAGGGAAAATTTGTGTGCTCCCCCTTTTTGAACCCCTTAATCTCAACCATTTAAAAAAAAAAAAAGTAGTTTAGAAACTAGATTCAGAGCACTACGACTCTTGTTTTTGTTGTATCTTCAAATTTTGAGTGTAACTATCTTCAATTTCTCATCCAACATCAGTCTTTCCTAATTTCAGAAAAAAAAAGTGGCATCTTAAGACCTCGTTTTGGTCCCTCATCTTTGTACACTTACCCATATTTAATCTTAACCCATTCAAATACCCGGCCACCTTCTCTCCATCCATTTCATGATGTCCAAATCTTATTACAATCTTATAGAATTCTTTGTATAATATTTTACACTCATGTCTTTTTGTTTCAGATTCTAGAGCTTTAAAAATAACTCTAGTTCATATTCTCTAGGAATAAATTTGGCCTTTAATCTAGCAACCATTTGATTCCATCAGGTTATTCTTATTTCTCCATTTTCTAATCTCTCTCTGGAACTCTCTCCACCAAAGGGAAGCATGTCCCTTAAGCTTTGTCTATGCCAATATTACCCACTATGGGTCACAAATATTTACAAATTCAAAATACTCTTCTAATTCATCAATCCAATCTATTAACTCTTTAGGGTTTAATGTACCTAAAAAATTTGGCACCTCCATTTTATTACTTCCACTAATCCAAGAAAGATCTCTTAGGAAATATTCTTCTCCTTCCTTTGTCATCAATTCATTTTATCTTTCTAGTTCTTCATCTGCAATTTCTTCACCATCTCTATGTTCATCTTCATGTACAATATTTCTAGGACTCAAACCTACAACTAAGGCTATTAACTCATTTCTAATTTCAATTTGAAATTGCTGAAACATCTCCTCCATTCTAGAAACTCTCCTTCTCAGGGGTATTTTGTAGTATTTTCAGAACAACTTAGAATATTACCTTTGTTGTTTTCTACCCACATACTATGGAAAACATGAACTTATCCTCTTACAACTTCAATGTCCCTCTCAGCCCTCTGCAATTGCAAGATTCCTCCTCACACACTTGTAACAAATCTCTAGATCCTTTGAGACCCTTTTACTACTTCAAACTCTCTATAACCTCTTCAACTTCTCCTAGTAAGAACCATGCTTTGATACCATTTGATGCAATCTAGATTAGGAGTCTTATCAAATAGCCAATTCTAGCAGTTAAAGACAACAAATTTCCCACAACAATAAAAATACAATATGATTTATTAAGTTTAAAAGTATACATTCATTAAAATGAGTACACCATCTACACAATCTCAATTAGGTGATTTGTATTTGATGACACCCTTCTCTTCTTCTTTGACTAGAGACCAATTGACCCCCAAAAGCCCCCAAACAAAATCTCCTAACTTCCATTTATACAATGAGTTTGAGGAAGTTGAATTACTACCAAGCTTTGCATTGTTACAAAAACTAAAATGACACCAAAACTTCCAAAGCATGCTGGTAATAATAAATTTTATGAACTTTAATAATTCATTAGCTAACATAGTGCTTGACATAGTATCTTTTGGCAAAGTCAAGAGTTTGTGAACCAAAATAATCATCAAAACAACATATTTCAGCAATTCGACACTGTTGTGAACTCTAGAACTCCTTCATCGATGAATTGCTTAGTTCACACACTTCAAAATTTAGAGAATCGAGTCTTTCTGGTACCATTGAACTTCTTCAGCTATCAACTCCTTGAGGAACTGTTAGACTCTTGAACTTCCTCTATGGCATCAATTCAGTGAATTAACACTTTCATGAACCTCACAAGCTCTTAGTTGGCAAATATCCAAGTTATTATACTTGGAATAATGCTAAAATAGTTCATAAAGAATGTTTCAAGTTTCCTAAAACACCCTTCAACAAAGACAAGGTTTGCCATCAAGTTCTATTGGTGAAATGTGTAGTTCATGAACCTTGAGTTCTCCCAAAACAAAGTTTGCAAACATGGAAACTTTGTTGAAAGACAAGGCATGATAAGTTCTTTCAAAGTGATGAAGATTTATTAAAATTATGAAGTTTTCAACAAGGAAGAGACAAGTTTCATCCACAAAAAGAGGAGTTCGTGAACTCAAAAAATTACTGACAAAGAAGAGTGATAGGTTCTATTGGTGAACAGAGAAGTTCTTGAACTTAGAATGTCATAAAAAATGTTAAGTGAATGTAATTTTTGATAGAATGACAAGTTGTTGAACTTGTAAACCAGCCAAAACCTAACCAAATGGCCTCCAAAATTAACTGATTAATCAATAAATTCTATTAAAGAAAACTACTGAAAACCAACATAATTGGAAATAAAACACAATAAAATTGAACTAAAACCTAAAATGTTTTTGGGTGATTCAAGATTTCTGATGAACCTGAATGCTCCTACATCAATTTTCCTCATTTAAGTAGCTTATAATGACATGTGTACACTTTGATTGTAGATACACAAGCTCCACCACTACATCATTAGCTCTTGATTGATGATCTAGTTAGGTGCCACCTCTGTTTAGTCAAGGCCACCTTTGTCATAGTCATATTAAGTGAACTAGCCCACTGATTGGTAGTTCAACTCTTGACCTCATACTTAGATTAAGTTAATTAATCCACTAATTTTTAGTTAAACTCATGACCTTTGGACACGATCTCCTTGATATATTCATCCTAGAGGCCTATACTTTTATACACAATCCTTTGTAATAATTCAATCTTTTCATCCTCAATATTAGATTATAGGTGATATTTTTATTCTACATAATTTGATGTTTGTATCTATCTTTTTATTAATGTTTTTTCATTCACCTAGATATAGGTTTATGTTTGGATTCTCATTGAATTCTACATGGTATTAGAGCAAGGTTGGTCTTTGCAGTTGGTACATATCCTCTAAGGAATGAGGGTTTCAAATTAAAGCTTCGGTGGAGAGAATACATTTTTGTGACTCATGGATCAAAGAAGAACCCACCACTATATCCAAACTATCTAAGAAAATAAAGTTTGACTTTTATTTCATCCAAATTGGACACTCAAAGGTCATTCTTTTCCAATTTTTTGTTGCATGTATTTTTAGTGCCTTTTGTGAACAACATAATTTTCAAGGCATGTTGGCACAAAAGAAACCTCACCATCATGTCTAGAAGGTGTCTATATAGAAAAATCACTTGTTCATTAATCAAAATAATAGGAGGACAAGATAAAGGAAAATAATTAGTAGGAAAGGACATATGACCTACTTGCATAGGTGTAACAAAAGTCTAATTTTTTGTTTAAAAAATTATGCATTTTTCTAAATGTTTTTCAATTGAAAAAAATCAAACCATAAAAAACAAATAATTTTTTTAAATCACACATGAATTGTGTGAGGTAGGCTAACACCATACCCTAGACCCTAGTTGGAATCAGACCTCACCTACCACTATAGGGGTGGTAGGCCTCACTTTGGTCCCCATCTCCCATATGCCCCCATGGACTTTTTCTCAAGTGGCCCATGATAGTTTTCTTGTAGGTTTCATCATCGCCACTTCTACTTCTTTGCTACCCACTATGACCACCACCTCTACTACCATACTCTACCAAAGCTCTACTCCCTTTTCCAAGATAGTATATTCATAGATTATTTAGCTTAAAAAAATCCTTAGGCCTATAAACCACCTATATACTATGAATGACAATTTTGAGAATTCAGTTAGTATTTTTAGGGTATGAAGGTAGTTTTTTCCATACTACCAATAGTTTGGGAATCTTTGGGGAATCTATCATATTTTAGAGGAATTTTTGAATATTCTTTGTTTATGTTAGCATGAAAACGGCACATCCTTCCTCCCAACCTAGCACTTCATTTTTTGTATTTTGATTTTAGCAGGATAACTTTGGAGGAATTGTTCTAGCTCATTTTAGCTTCTTTTTTCAAGCAATTTTTTTTATATAGGCTAATGTTTGGAGAGATTCATAGTAGTGTAGATGATTTTTAATTTTTGTGTCTATATTTTATTAATTTATATATTTGCATAGGTGATGCTAAGTAGTTCTCATTTAGGAAAATTTTAGTGCTATGTTTAGGCTCATATGTTAACATGTTTTGGTGCAATCTTTTTTCAAAAGTGCCTAATTTTCATGTACTTATTGATATTGGTGTAGTATAATATATCACATTATATGTGAAAATTGAACTTTTATCTTTGTGGTCTTATTTGTAATTCATAATACACTAAGATCAAGACCACTTAACAAATTTGGCAATTGGAAACAATAATTGCATTAATTTAAAGTGCCAAAACATTGTAACCATTAGGGGGTTTTATGCATAAAATATTTTATACTCCATGAACTAGTATAAAGTTCCAATTTTGGGTGGGTACTCTTTCTTTGAATGCTAGTTATATTTCTTAATATAATTTGAGGAGTTAATATGGGTATAAAAGAATCTTGCAGTTATCATTTAATTGGATATATAGAACTAAAGTCCTAGCATGACATGATCCTAAAGAAATTTAAGTGGGTTAAACTCTTGCCAATTCTTTATAGACTAGTTCTTGAGCCCACTACCTTTTGGTATAAAGTTGTATGGTTCAAGGACCAAACTGATTATAACTTATGATCAATCTTATAAAATGTTAATATCGACATTATTATGGCCACCACTCATATTCAATACATCATTGTGACCTAAGGACTAGAATATTAAAGATGTTTGGAAACTTTGATGAATCCCCATTCCTAGATGATACTATCATTGATAGTTTTATACATTTTAACAAATTATAACAATATCATCTTGATATAATTATAGAATTTAAAGTTTGGGAATATATTTCTTTTCAAGATGACAAAGATTTCTCCTGATGCTCCTAAGACATTAGTTGATTTGAGAATGAGCTCTCCTCTATCCTAGAAATTATCTAGTTTATAATACTCAACCATCTACTATGGACACAACATCAGTAGATGTAGTGTATTCTAATGACATGCACTAAGACTTCACTATGATCTCCTACCTTCATTGAGTTTAGTGTTGGCTTTGAACATGATTCTAGTGATCTAGTTCAACAGAACTATATATATTTTCCAAAGGATATTTAATGGAATGAGTACTTAGTAGATATTGATTATTTTTATGAGACATACCTTATAGATTTTGTGGACACCCTTGAGGACCCAAGTTTCCTCTTCGATCATGGCTACATTTCAATTGTTTTTATGAAACAAAAGGTGCATATCACATCAACATACTTTATATTAATCTACATTTCAATTGTTATTACATCATCTTTGACTTATGTGCTTGTTTAAGTTTCACCATGCTTTGACTTACCACCATATTCAGTTAGGCATGGAACACATGATTCAATCTTATGACATCTTGTTTTCCAAAGGAAGTTTAATGATATGAGTACTTAGTAGATATTTATTTTTTTGTGAGTCCTACCTTATATATTTAGTAGGAAACCCTTGAGGACCCGAGTTTCCCTTTGATGATAGTTCCATTTTAGTTGTTGTCAAATAATCTTTGACTTCTATGCTACTTTAATTTTTACCATGCTTTGAATTACCACCATCTTAAATTAGGCTTGGGAAACTTGATTCAATCTTGTGACCTCTCATCACCAACTTGGGGACTATGACACAATTACAAAATATATTCATCTTCCATTTTCTTTCCTCTTTTATAGATTGGAAAGAGATTTGACATGCACCATTAAGCTTATTTTTTCCACTGGGAAGGAATGTGGTTCAATATGCATGGATCTACTTTATATTACTATACCATGCTTCCACCACTAGTGTATGAGACATCACATTTGGGGTGGCTACCTAGGCTCTCTCTTTGGGAGGTTCTTCATTCTCTTCTTTTGGGGGGAACTTACTATGCATAGGTACTTAACATGGCTTTGTTGTCAGGACCCATTTCTATTTTTCTCATTTATCCTAAAATGCACTTATTGGGGGTGTTGGTGTAATATTTAGTTTATCTTGGATATGTCTTTCCTAAGTCTAATATTGCACCTATTTAGTAGATTTACTTAAGATATTATGAATAAATAAATTTCAACATTTATGTAGCTAATAATGACATGTGTACACCTTGAATTGAGGTACACAAGTGCCACCACTACCTCATAGATGTTTAATTGATGGTAGTTAGGTTCCACCTCTATTTAGTCAAGGCCACCTTTGTCCTGGTCAAATTAAGTGAACTTTTTCAGTAATTGGTAGTTTAACTCTTGATAACATAGTTAGACTGGGTTAACTAGTCCACCAATTAGCAATTACACTCATGACCTCTAGATATGATCTCCTTGATCCATGCATTCTAGAGGCCTATATATTTGTATGCAATCATTTGTAATAATTCAATATTTTCATCCTCAATTTTGGATTATAGTTGATATTTGCATTCTCCATAATTTGCTTTTTGCATCTATCTTTTTGTAATGATTTTCGTTCACCTAGAACTAAGCTTGTGTTTGGATTAGCATTGAATCTTATGGATATGCTCACTTATTTTAGGAGATTCTTCCTTGTGTATTTTTCTTTTAGACTCAACATCATTAAATTTTAAAACATCCTTATGCCTTTCACCTCTATGGCACATATGTCAATCTAGGGAACCCATAATGAGGATAAAAAATTAGGGACAAGTATGTGGTTTGGATAGTTAGGTTATAGTTTTAATTTTATAAGTCATTAAAAGTATTCTTATTATGCACCTATATATGTGTTGTATCTTGGATAGTTAAGTTGTAGTTGATTTGTATATGTAATTGAAATAATACTTATTATGTGCCTATTTATGTTCTATTTTGGATAGATAGGGGTAAAATAAAGAAGTTGGGTCCATATATAGGGGAAGTGTTGGGAAAAAAATTCTGACAGGAATGGGTACCCATTATGTTTTGGGATCCCGTTTCATAAAAGTATTTAATTCAAATTAAAATGGAAAATAACAGAATATTAGGAATGGGTATCCATTTTATTTTTTATTGTTTTTTAGAATGGGTACCCGTTTTAAAAGGGGTACCCATTCTATTTTTTTTATAATGGGTACCCATTTTAGAATGACTCATTCCTAAAAGTTTGAAACCACAACCCACATTTTTTGTTTAGCTTTAGGCTCGAGAAAGGAATGGTAAGCCAACCCTTAGCCTTGGACCTATAAGTACATGTCCATGTTCACGGTAAGAGAAAAGACTAACTTTACCAATATAGATGACAACATTTTTTTATGAATTGTTTTATGAAATTAAAATCCAATATAGATGATGATGTGTAGTTTTCAAATATGTAATTCATTTTATGATTAAACTATTTTTATTTTTATTAATGAATTTATGAGCAATCCGGTCCATAAACTTGAAATGTCAGGTTTTAATATTTTTTAAATAACTTTTAATTTTTAAAGTTTTTTTTTAAATTATATGTCATGAATATAAACATCATTCTTTACACAATGAAAAAATAATCATTTTACGATTAGTTTAGCTGAAATTATGTTGGTTGTACACAAGGGGTTTTCAAAATAAGCAATTAGGGCCAATAACAAAGGAATAAAAAAAATATTTGGAAAAAAAATTAAAAAATATCCTCATCAAACTTCACTATAATACACTTCTTTCCCCAAGAGGATTTAGAAAAATACATTTCTTTTGGTCAAATTATGTTGGTCGTACATGTGCATGGTATGGTCCTACGAAAGTGACTTTTAAAAAGTGGTTTTTGTTCAAGCCTATACAAAATTAATTTGTATCATCTGGGTAATAGAATAAAATATATATTTTAAAATTAGACTCAAAATACTACATTTCATATTACTAGACATTCTTAAGATTATATTTGTAAGTGCTTCAAATTTTGACTCCAACTGTGACAAACTTTCATTTTTAGGAAAAAACACATCCATTTTTTAGCCCAAAAATGGACCCAACTTCTTGCACTTACCCTTAGGTTGTAGTTTGATTTGTATATGTCATTGTGACTATAATTATTTCAAGAAACTCTAAATGTGTGGTTTCATTGTTTATACAGAAAAAGAGAGAAGACATTACCTCTTGGCACACATATAGTATAAAAGAACACAGATAAAAAATTTACAAGAAATAATTACTGCATTTGCAAGGGAGAAGTTACCTCTTAAATAGTAGAATGTTTTAATGATCATCATTACAAATATAAGGTATTTACAAGATTTGTGTAACAACATTACAACTATAAACTTCAATTTGCATTATCATCATCATGTCTACATACAATACACTTGTATTCTTAGCACCAAATATTTTCCACAATGATTGAATGGACCAACTCTAGACCTAAGAAGGATTTGTATATTATTCTTGAAATTTGAGCAATAGATTCCTTTGTCTTCACCTCTAACCTATTGTCATATTTTGCCCAGCCCAAAATATTCCAAATTCCCTCCTTCTATTAGGAAAATTTGATTAGAGATAGGCTAAATAGAAGGAGGAAAAATCTAAAATCCTTCATAATCCAATGAATTCCATTATAAAAATCCCCAAATTTACATGTGGAGAATCCTCTTAGAAAACCAAAAAAACCCAAAAAAATTTAAGCCATTGCCTAATTTTTTGGGACCCTTTTGGCCTTTATCAACAAAAGTTTAGGTCCTTGAACTTGTAGAAAAATCATAAAATTGGGTAAGGCATGAAAGAGGGTTTTATCCCTTTGGTCAACATCTTTATATTTTATGAACTTGGTGGATAGTTCACTTTTCCCCAGGTTCACCGATTCGGTGATTTGCCGATAAAGCAAGGAGAGGAGTTTGAGATCATAATTTCACTAAGGCACAAAGAAGAAAAGGATGCCTTTATTGACAATTTTCCCTAGTCGTGAACTTTCCAAAAGTTTGAAAATTCTTTGGTTCACCAACTGGGAAATTTCCTGACAAAGGGAAGGTAAGGAAGGAGACATAGAAAGTTGGCTAAGTTATAAGTAAGCAAGGAAAGCCTTTGATTGGCAAAGTTCACAAATCGTGAACTTTCCTCAAAGTTCAAAATCTCTATGGTTTGTCGACGGAGCCTCTTTCCAACAAGGCAAGGAAAAGATAGATGGTTGGGTTCCTAAATGAAGGAGATCACTGACAAAACAAAAGATGAAAATTGGGTAAGGCATGAAGGTTCGAAAATAAGAAAGTTCACTGATGTGACATTTCGCTAATAAGGCGGTGATGGGCTGACAAGGGTCAAAATTGTCTAAGGCATAGAAAGAAAGTTTGCCTTTATTAGGAAATTGGCAAGAGGTTAAACCAATGAAATAGTTTAGATTTTTGAGAGTTCATCGATTCAACATTTTGTTGATAAGGAAAAATAAAGCAAAGTAAAAACACTGAAAAAGAAGCAATTCAGAAAAGTTGCATTTTCCTGACAAGCAAACCCAATTTGAGGATTGAATAATTCATCAATAAGGTTAAAAGTGGCTAAGGAAGGTCAAACCAGTGAATTGGCAAAGTAAGGAACTTTTCAAAAGTTCATTTTTCTCCTGGTTCTCCAAAAGGGTGAAAGGTTGATAAAGGGGCTTGATAAGGAGCGAAAGATGAAGTTTATAAAATTGGAAATTTGCTGATAAAGTGGTAGGTGAAGTGTCTTGGGCAAAACCAAAAAGTTGACGATTAATGGATAGTTCATCGATCAGTGATTTTTCTAATAAGGCAAAGAACAGAGCAAATGCATTAGCGAAGCAAAAGGTTGAGCAAAATGAGCTTTTACCGACAAAAGAGAGCTTGGTTTGAGAAATGAAGATTTTGTTGACAAGGCAAAATAGGAAGTTCAAAATATGGCTAAGGCACAAAGAGGGAATGCCTTATCGCCAAATTGGTCAAAAGAGGAAATTTTCACAAGTTCAAAAACTGTTAGGTTCACCCATAAGGCGATTCGTTGATAATGAAGAAGGAAAAAGCAAGGCCAAAGCATAAGTTTGAAAAAGTAGCTTTTGCCAATAAGGGCAAAAAGAGAGAAGGAATATCGTTTGGAAAAATCAAGTTTTGCTGATAAAGAGGCCAAGGTTCATCAAGGGGAACTTTCACCGATAAAGTAAAAGTGAAAGAGAAGAATCGTTTGGTGAACTAACATTTCACTGATAAAGGTGAAAGTAAGACCAAAATGCAAGCTCAGTTCGAGAAAGTTGTTTTTTGCCAATAAGGTAGAAAAGATGATGCTTGGCCAAAGGTTCAAAAAAGTGCAAGTTTTCTGATAAAAGCAAACATAGAGTGATAAGGAAACTTCGACGAAGGGCCACTTTTGCTAATAATGCAAAATGAGGATAGGGCACTAAAGGAAAATGGTTCAGCATTAGATGAAATTGCCGATAAAGCATGAAGGAACACCAAAACAAGGATAAGTTCTGAAGGTTCATAATTTTCCAATAAAGGAAAAAATGGTGTCAACATGGTCTGCAAAGGTTAAAAAATAAATGAAAATAAAGCCCAATGCTTCTGAAGGATTCGTTGATCATGGTGAACGGAGAGAGGCACCATGAAAGGAAAAATAGCACAACACGTTGAAGTGTTGTAAAAGATTGCCTTCCCTAAAATCACATCGTTTCTTAGGGAGAGGTACTAACATTAAATTTCTACAATCCAAGGCTAAATGAGGGTGGATGGAATAGTGAAACTCTTCAATGTTGATGTACAAGTGCAACTGCAAAGCAGATTCACAAGGACAAAACAAGACTTTTTGCACTCCCTCTTAATTGTGCCTAGAACCCATGCTTGCAGGAAATCTCTGTTATAGAGTTGCAGGTCTGTCAGGGGCATGTGTTTTGTCCCATTTTGTATAGGATTTTCAAGAAAATTTAATGAAAGTGTGGTTTGTCCTGAGCAATTGACCAGTTCTAGCTCACCACTATTGCAGAGTGCTCAAAATTGTTATAAATACATCTGAATGCAATGTATTTCTATTAGTTGTTCTTCTGGGCCATTATACAAGATAGAGAGTTTTGTAACTAGACCTCTATAATGCAATTGCTGGATTTGATGGACTATGCTCTTTTGTTGAGCCTTTTGTGTCTCTAGCTAATTGTTCAACTATGAATGTAATTGATTATTCTATGTCTATCTCTTCTGCACAATTCTCCTTCTTTTGTAATAGCTATTTGGTCTCTATAATCAATACAAGCTGATATTTTTGCCTCTCATTATTCTTGCAATATGTCTACCTTTTGATTAATGTGAGATATGTATTATGGGCAGAACGGTCCCTTTCATTTCTGTATTATTCTATTCTAACCTCTGTTAGAATTATTATGAGTCTGTGTGATTTTTTTTAGTTTTGAGATTATTATTGTGCTGAGTTAGTTGCAACTAAACATTCCTAATCTGGTGCATCACCTTATTTTAATTTCAGCAATCCTTCTTACCCTTTTCCCCTGTAAGCATTAACACTAGATTTTAGTTTATTTCTATGAGCCTTAAGCTCAGAAAGAGGAACTAACCTTCTCTGGAGGTCTGGTCTCATTTGGAAGGTCCCACACCTTGAGATCAGTCCCATTGTGTCATTGAAGTGTTTGAACCAGCTTCAAATAAGGTGCAATTTCACATGACAATAGTTTCTAGCACACCCAGTGGGACCAATTTGATGAACTTTATCATTCATTGAAGGATTTGGTATGTTCTTCAATACATCTTGCCATTCAGGGTAGTTTTCTTGAACGCTATGGCGACTCTGTTGAACAAATCCAGTGGTGAAGCAGCTCAAGTACTTAAATATTCATCAAAGATCAAAGTTTGGTGATGCTTCTAGTCTTTTCCAACCTTCAAGGCTTCCAAATCACCTGGCGACTCTCTTTTATATGAGCTTATTTTCTAAAAGTAGACCTATTATCCTTATTTTCAAAGAATATTTTGATACACCTCTACTTTACAATGCCTTTAAAATGTCAAATATTTATGGGAATTATGGCTATTCCCATCCTAATCTAAATGCAGTCTGTGGATCACCATACCAACAATATCAGGCCCCAAACACCTTAGATTTTATGCCATTTAGCCCCATAACAACAGGTTATCAGCATCCCCATGATGCTTGCCTCCCTCCCACCCCTACTCAGTCTTCTTGGTAGCCTAAGAATACCTATTATCAACCTCAAGAAAACCATTTCATCCCTAATCAGTATGACTTCCCTCCCAACTGACCTCAAGTGAACTATGATCTTGACAACTTGAGTGGTACGAACCTTTTGTTGCAAGTTAATATGATTTTGAGTGACATTGACAAAGAGCAAAGGTATAACCAGCAACAAGATGAGCTATCTTATCAGGATCATCTTCACCAACAGTAGTTAGAGGCCTAGGAAAGAGCCTATCAAGAAAACTTGGCTTTGTAGATTACGATTAAGAAAGAACATATGAGGCAACTACTTGCTAAAGTCCAGATATTAGAAGCTTAGTCAACCACCCCCATCCCCAAGTTCAGGTAGCCTCTCCCTTTTACATAGGTCCATCTTTCTACAAAGGTAACCCCCAATTTGAAAATTCCTAGCTTCAGGCAAGATGACCCCTCTGAGTCTCCAAAACCACCTTTCAGTTTCTAAATCCCAAGTTTCAGAGGCCCCCAGCCTTCACGAGAGCCTGTTCCTGTATAAATCTAGCCTATCACCCCTCAAGAATAGCCCTCTTAGGAATCCCTTCTAGTTCACATCCCCTTTTACTCCTCTTGCCCTAACACTATTCAACTTTTCAAGGGTGGACCTATTGTCTACCAGGTTAATTGGATGGATGAGAAAAGGAAGGAAATACCTACAAAAAAGGAGGATCCACTTGCAAATGATGAGCCCTCATGCACTTTTATAACTAAAGAATCAGAACTATTCCAAGAGGAAGTTAAGTCAAACTAGTTGTGGTAGCAATGCATCAAGCATGGGGATAGTGGCAATTCTGGTGCATGGTTGAGTCCCCTAGATTTTGGCACATTTGAGGAATTTTCCCAAGCTATGAATAAAAGGAATAAAACCCTAATATAGAGGAAGCATGGTGAGGAATTCTAATTGCATAGATAGCTCAAACAACAGTCAAGGGATAAGAGCATGGTGGAGGAGAATGTTCAAATCACTCCAAAGATGGAAGATAACACATTATTTGATGAATTGCCTAGACATATTAAGGATGAAGAAGGCACGCTGTCATGCCCGCATTTCCCATGTGGTCACGATAAACAACACACGTGTCATGTCCACATTTGCCATGTGGTCATGACACAAACTACGAAAAACATTTCTACATATCCCTAGGAACCCCCTCGCACATGTTTGTGTGCTCGGTGGCAATACACCTAAGGCGTAAACATGTCAACATAACCACTATGGTGAAGGCTATCTAGGGGGTATGCCACATGTAGTGTGTCGCTTCTAGGGTTAGACTGATTTTAATCTGAACCCTAAGTTTCCTAGGTGAAGAAGATTCTACCAATATCGAACCCTAATTTCACTCAGATCGAAAAGTGATTAAATAATATGGCATGATGGCGCATGATTGAAGTGGAATGATGGAAAGAAAAATTAATAAAATAATGTAAAATTAAAACCCTAGAAATCTAGGAAAAATTTGACAGCATAACGCGTCTTCATTAAATACAAAATAAAATTTTAAAAATAAATCACCAATAGGGAAATAAATAAAATTTAAGAATAAAAATTAAATTAAAACTTAAGAACAAAATCAATGATATAAAGTAAAATAATTAAATTAAATTAAATGACAAGACGTCAGATAAATCCAACAGAAAAACTGAGTCTATTATTAAATATAATTTTGGCATTATATTTAATAACTTACTCAAAAATTTAATAGATGAGGGAGAAGAGTTTAAATAACTCTCCCTGTAAAATAATAATAAAAAAGATCAATAATTAAAGACGCTAAAATCCTGCTAGGGGAAAATTACAATAAAATAAAAGAGAATCTCAAGTAGGACGAATTTATCAACAAGGGAAAATTTCTTCCCAAAAGGAATAAAACTAACCTTTCCCCAAAATTAATTTCAAAACACAAGCCAATAATCAAACTGCAAAAAGGATTACCCCATTCAAAATTTAGAAATCAATTTAAAAGTGCCCAAGAGATAAATTAAAAACAAAAGAGAAGTAGAGGTTTTCCAATAAAGAATAAAATAAAACCCCATAATTAAAATCCTCCCAATATAAAATATCCTCTCAAAGAAAATCATATTTCTTCCTCAAAATAAAATAACCCTAATCTCATTTTATTTGTTTTCTATTTTCTATGTTGCCCTAATTTTGTATTATGTTGTTTCACATTTTGAGGTGCCCTAATCTCTTATTCTCATTCTTTCACCTTTGTTTTGTTTCTTCCTTCTATGCAGGTCAAGGGTTTGAGAAACCATTGGGGACCATGGAAGGAAGCTTGATTCACAGCTGGTTGATCTTATGAAACTACATACTTATATATTTATATATATATTTTGATATACCGAATGTGTTTAAGATAATGAAGGCAAGGTTCGATGGAATTGCAGGGCCGTCGGTGGAGTGCAGGGGTGAAGTTTCTGGTTGAAGGTGACCGAGGGGCGAAGCCATGGTAAAGGACGGCGGGCAGAGGGTCTACAAGGGAGTGTCGGCCACAAGGGGAGAGCCTAAGGGCAGCGGCGAAGGGGAGGCCGCGGGTGTCAGCAGGGACATGGCACCATGCAGAGAGGTAAGTGTGGGTAGCACAGGGGAAGAAGGAACCATAGGGAGTGGCGGATGAAGGTTTGTTGGGGCATGGTAGCGCTAGTATGTGGTAATGGAAAAAGGCATTTAAACAAGCAGAGACTGTGGGGTCTACGATGGGCGCCGTCCACCACAACCCATTCGTAACTCTCACTTGTTTCTTGTCTCTATTTTAATATAGTTTCTCAAGCTGTCCTCCATCGACGCTTCCACGACAATATCCTCAGTTTAATATTAACCTCGTCTCTAAAATATATATATACATACTCAAAATTTATAACATTTGTTTGCTCAAAACCTCAGTTAAAAGCATCAGTACTATCACTGTATATCTACACACACACACACATATATATATGTATGTATATATTATAGTATATATACAGAACCTACATTTTTTTATTTTCATTACAACTTTCTGTGTATACACAGAACTATAAAAAACAAGAGCAACAAGGATTTAAGTAAAAGAATGTAATATGAACTTATATATATACACCCATTAACTTATCTTCTTATAACAATGTCATAAATAACAGAATATAAACTTTCATCTTATAACATAATTAATTCAGTAGTACCCTTTTTTTGTTGTAAGCATAAATATAAAAAACAGAATATGTATTATATTCTTTGATGCCAAAATAAAATAGAAACCCACAACTTCACATGAATATTATTTCAACTCCTCACTCTTCTTTTCTGAATCACAATGAATGGATATCTAAGTATTAACCCCTTATTTTTATTTTTTTTTGGAAACATTCCATAATGGAAATATATACTTCCCTTTCTTCCCTTTTTTTCTTGTTGAAACAGTAAAAAAAATACACATAATGCATTATTTCTCTTTTGAAAGAACATTAAGGTGGAAAATACATTTTAGTCTAGGTTTTACTTTCTTTCCAACAACAACTAATACGGTGGAGCTTTCAAAACACAAACAGATATCAATCTCCAGTTTTCTCTTTCTCGTATAAAATACATTCCAACACTCATAGATTTTTTTTTTTGAAGGGAAAATCATGGTAGCAAATAAATTTTTTTCACATGCAATACACAAACTATAAACTCCCTCATAGAGGATAAATAACATGTTAATAAAATGACAAGAATAATTCTCATATAGCATTTAATATAGCCATCTCTATGGCAAAATATCATGACAGCATTTACAAAAATAAAATACAATAAGTCCACAATGGCCATGGCTTCAACAGCCAATAAAATACTACTAAAGCCACCAAAGATGACATCTCAACCACTTTAATTTCTTCATTTAACACCTGCAAATAAAACACAACACAAGAACAACCCAGCCACCATGAAATGCTCTCCTCCCTACCATATACCCACAAGTGGGTCACCCCCAAGCTAGGGAGGTAGGGATTCACACAGATGGAACAGCCCACAACAAGAATCAAACACAATAACACAAGAACAGCCCCAAGGTTTAACACAAAACTCAACTCATAAAAATGAGTTTGGTGAGGGTAGGGAATGGACCCCTCAACTTCAAAGGCCACTCAAATAATAAAAATACCAATCTCATGGCCTCAAGCCAAAAATTTCAAAAAAAAATTCACAACTCTCCAATATCACAAATAATCTCCATGGCACTCTTGCCATTGTAAAATATTCTCCACAATAATGAGAAGCCCTCAAGGCATAAATATCACAATATGGGAGTGACCTCAAGGAGGTTCCTTTCCCCTACCCAAACAAGTTAAGCATTACCTCCGAATGGAGGTGCTCTTACCATACTCCCATCCACACAAAAAAAATGAAAACAACAAAACAACCAAAAACTACATCACATCACATTAAATAAGAAAGGTGAAGAAAACATAGCTTAAGAGGCTTACCTTCAAAGCCCTATAATGGAAGCACGTTTGGTGAAGAGTTCCAAGCTTTCCCAAACCTTCCAATCTTCAAGAATCCTCTAACTTTTCCCAAACTCTTCCAAAATAGAAAAGAACCTCAAAAAATGCAAGAACCCCACACTCCTCAACAAGAGGAGATAATATAGGCCATCAATTTGGCCTTGAGGAATGAGAAGGTGACACTTGTCAGTTTCTCCTTCCTCCTCCAATGCCACTTGCAAGGGAGAGGAAGTGTGAGGATAACAAGTGTCATCCTCCCATTCCATCTCAATCCTCACCTTATCCACTTGTGCTCTCACACATGTGTGAGAGGACAAGTGGTGAGGTGGCATTCCCACTCAAACCTCCAAGAGGATAAGGGATTCCATATGGGATCCTCTTATTCTCTCCAGGAGCCATCTCCCTCCAAGATGCTCTCACACATGTGTGAGAATCTTGGAGGAAGATCCCACACACTTGGGTGTCTTAGAGACCTCCCAAGTCCTCCTTGGGAAGGGATTCCCAAATTTTAGAAAGGGAGATGAGTCTTTCCCAAAGCATGACTCATTTCCCACCTTCCCTAATTTAAAATTTCGTCACTTTGTCTAAACCATAGTTTAGAGTGACCAAAAGTGAGTTAATCCAAGGGTTAGATAGTCCAAGTAGACCCTAAACCCATGGGTAACCACCTAGGGTAACTTTTGGGACACTAAGGTTCACAAAAGGGTCATAAATCCGCTTTAAATGGCCTAAAAAAAATGAAACAAATACCAAGTGGTGTAAGTCAAATAAAATTTATACAACACTTATCATTGCATAATTTAAACAAAGGGTACTAGGCCAAAGAATTAAAATTTATATCAAGTACTTAAATCACATTCAATTTCAAATGTGATCCTTATCCCTCTTGGGAATGGATCGGTTTCACAGGGAATAACATAGTGTGAATTCTACCTCCAATTTCCCATGGCTAGGGAATGTAAAACCTACACATCTTGATCAAGTGTCAATCATATCATGAATAATCATAGCAGAAGCAACTAGAATTAAATTCATGCAATTGAATACAACAATAATCATCAATACATAATTCCAAATTAAACTACATTTTTCAATGACATGTTGAATATTTCACATCACATAAATAACTAGAATCTCATCGTAAAACATCATCTAATATATCTCATATGTCGAATCACAAAATATCATCAAATCTAATCAAATCGAATCACATATGTCTAATCAATGTCCTATCAAAACCAGGAGGTAAAATCAAGTCTGCATAATGAAACCATAGTCACTAAAACTCTGATAATGTCATCAACTAAAAAGAATAACGATCAAAATAAGGAAGGTAAAATAATCGGCCTCACATCCTCCCCCCTAAGACTAAACTTCCTCCTGGAAGTTGTCAAATAAGTGAGGATAGAGTGCCCTCAAACTAGCTGCATCCTCCCAAGTTGCTATGACCTCATCATAAAGATCCCACTGGACCCTAACTTGGTCCATCTCTCGACCTCTAAGGCCCAGCGTCTAACGAGCCAATATGCGAATCTACTCCAAAGCCAATTGCCCATCTGCCTCTACCTGTAGAGCACTCCAGTCTAGTACATGAGATAAATCAGATATATATTGCCTCAAAATAGAAATATAAAAGGCATCATGGATACGTGACAGGCTAGGTGGCAATGCTAGACGATAGGCAACTGGTCCTATCTGCTCCAAAATCTCAAAGGGTACTACAAAACATGGTGCAAGCTTAGAGACTTTTCCATAACGGATAGGACTCTTGTGTGGCCGCACTCTAAGGAATACCCTGTCACCCACTAAGAAGATCTGATCAGTCCTCTTAGCATTGGTATACTTCTTTTGCTTGTCCTGTGCCTCCTGTAACCTCTGCCTAATCAGTGTGACCTACTGCTCCATATCCTAAACTAGCTTTGGACCAATGGCAACTTTGTCCTCTGTTCAATCCCAAGTCAACAGCGTCCTGCATGGTCTGCCGTATAAACCCTGAAAGGGAGGCATACCCAACGAACTGTGATGCCCATTATTGTAGGTAAACTCAACCAGATATAGATACTACTCCCATCTAGACTGATGCTCCATAACATACACCTGAAGGATGTCCTCCAACACCTGATTCGCCTGCTCTGTCTGTCCATCTATCTTGAGATGGTAAGAGGAGCTAAAGTTGAGTTGTGTGCCCAATGCCTACTGGACGGCTCTCTAGAATGCTGAAGTGAAAACTAGATCTCTATCAGAAATGATGTGGCGATGTACTCCATGTACTCTCACAATATCGTCTAAGAATACCATCGCCACTGCTGGCGCATTGTACGTCGTGCATACAGGTGAGAAATATGCCACCTTGGTAAACTTTTTGACTGTCACCATGATGGCATCATGGCGACACGAAGACATAGGAAGAGCAACAATAAAATCCATGGAAATGGTGTCCCATTTCCACTTAGGTATATCATGTGGGTATAGAAGACCCGCTGGATGCTGATGCTCAGCCTTGACCCTCTGACACTCAAGGCATCGAGCAACAAACTCTGCTATATCTCATCTCATACCCACCCAATGGTACAACTATCGTAGGTCGGCATGCATCTTCTTCACCCCTGGATGTGTTGCATATGGTGCTCTATGAGCCTTTGATAACACTATAGTACGTAGGTCACCTGCGCAGGGTACATAGATGTGCTGTCGATGACGAAGTAACCCATCTGCCTCAAGTGAATACCCTGCAAACTTGCCCACAAGGGCCCTCTATGAACTGATCTCCTGCTGCACCTCAAGAAACCACTCATCCTCTGGTAGATGCTGAATAATATGACCTGTCAAGTCCACACTCAGAATCAAGGTCAAAAGCTCATGGCACCTCTGACTCAATGCGTCAGCAACCAGGTTCTCCTTCCCTTTGATGTAGTAGACATCAAATTCATACTCGCAGAGGAACTCCATCCAACGCTACTGACGGGTGTTCAGATTCAGCTGAGTAAAGATATACTGAAGGCTGTGATGATCTGAATGGAGCTCAAAGTGACAACCCAATAAGAAATGTCTCCAACGAACCAGAGCATGAACCACTGCCACTAACTCCAAGTCATGTGTGGGGTAGATTAGCTCATGGGTCTTGAGCTTTCATGACTCATACGTGATCGCTCTACCACCCTGCATAAGTATGGCTCCCAATCCCTCAAGTGATGCATCCATGCAAACCATAAAATCTGTTGCAGGATCAGGAACCGCTAAAATAGGAGCACTGGTAAGATGCTCCTTGAGGACCCCGAAGGCCCTCTCACACTACTCAGTCCATAGAAAGTTCTTCCCTTTCTGCTGAAGGGAAGTGATGAGGTGTGCTATCTAAGAAAAACCCTCAACAAAATGATGGTAATAACCAGCTAACCCCATAAAACTCCTAACCTCTGTCACACTAGTGGGTGCTGGCCAATCCCTGATAGCTCTGATCTTCGATGGATCTATTGAGATTCCATCACCAGATAGGATATACCTCAGATACTGAACCTTTGTCCTAAAAAATGCACACTTAGCGAAGTTCCCATAAAGATTTTGGTCTCGCAAACACTGTAGAACCTGATGAAGGTGCTCCTCATGCTCCTCAGTCTGTGAATAGATCAAAATGTCATCGAGGAAAATGATCACGAACTAATCCAAATTGGTATGGAACACCCCGTTCATGAGACTCATGAACACTGTAGGGGCGTTCGTCAAGCTAAAGGGAACCACTGTGAACTCATAGTGGCCATATCAAGTCCGAAAGTCAGTCTTATGGATGTCTACCTCTGTGATACGTAGCTGATGATAACTAGACTTCAGGTCTATCTTAGAGAACACCCTGGCTTCCTGCATCTGATTGAAAAGATTGTCAATCTTGGGCAGAGGATAACGGTTCTTCACCATCACCTTATTCAAGTGCATGTAGTCCATGTGCAAATGAAGACACCCATCCTTCTTCTTCACGAAGATGATAGGAGTGCCCCAAGGTGAAATGCTCGGTTGGATGTGCCCCTTCTCGAGCAAGTCCTCCAACTGTAAGTTGAGCTCTATGAGCTCATGTGTGGTCATCATGTAGGGTGCACGAGACACTAGCTTGGCACCCAGTACTAAGTCTATGTGAAAGTCTACCTCACGATGGGGTGGCATCCCTGGTAACTCTACTGGAAACACATTGACAAACTCTCTAAAGATGGGATGATCATCCAAAGATGCCTCAGGCTCGTCATTTGATCTATCACTCACTGTGATGGTGAACATCTGACATCCCTTCCACATGTAGCGCTTAAGCTACTAAGCACTGCTATGGGCTTCTGCATGCCCACTATCTCAACTGATGTATCATGGTTGTCTAAATAGCTAATCACCTTTTAGCGACAATCTATCTTGGCTTGATGAGCCGCAAGCCAATCCATACCCAACACCACATCATAGGATCCTAATGTCATGACTCTAAGCTCACATACTGTGGTAAAGGGTCCCAAAGCAATCTCACAGTTGTGGACTAAGGCATCTATTGTCATCTTGGCCCCTGAGGCCAAATCAACCACCCACCTATCACCCTGCCTAGAGGCCACCAGCCTACAATGCTCCACTAACGATGGAGATATGAAAGAGTCAGTAGCATCAGAATCAAAGAGAACAGAAATGGGGTTACCCCCAATCATACCTGACGTCTCAATCACTGACACCTAAAAATTAGTCTGGTGATTATCAACCACCATGAACATATGGTGGGATCTACCCACATCACCAACAGTCTACTTGGATCCTCCTACACGAGGCTGTCCCCCTGCTATAAAACCCTATGGACACTCTCTAGCTAGGTGTCCAACTCCACCACAAACATAAAAAGGGCCCCTAGCCTGTACCTATCCGGTCTGAGTCCTACTTGACTGTGGCTGCCTTGGTCTACTAGTAGACCCCTGTGAGCCCCTATAAGACTGTTGTGACCTCGCGGGTCTCGCAAGTGGTCCTTGCTGCCGCTGATCTCTACATGGGCCCTACTGCTGGAAACCTCTATTATGTCCCCCATGTGACCTCTACTGTGTCCTATCTCTCTACTACTATGGGGCCCTAGGAGGTAAGGGTGTAGAACTAAATCCTCCCCTATGAGGTGGCTGTGATGGTCTGCAGAAACTTTACTGATGTTGTTGCTATCCATGATCTTAAAATTAAGGGCGTGAACTCTGCCCTCGTCCCTAAATCTCCTCAGTGATATATGCCTTCTCAGTAGCATAACTCAAAGTCTAAGCGTTTGCCATCCAAACAGGCCCTGCTATACTATGGTTCAGTCCTATGATAAACTTATGTATCAGGAGTTTCTCGTCATGGAGATATTCTGCATATCAGGATAACTTAGTAAATCTACCCTCATACTGTGCCACTATAAATCCTCTCTACTGGAGGTCATGAAACTCATCTATATGATGCTGCCTATAATGATCTGATAAGTATTGCGCATTGAAGCATTCAATGAAGGTCTCCCATGTGAGAGTGTCTAAAGAAATGTGATGCTTGCACTCCTCAGTGTGCCACTAGGTAGCTACTGGATCTTGCAACAAGTGTACTACTACATGGGCCTTCGTGTTGCCCTTGTAAGGGTGCAACGTCAAGCATCTATCTAAGCTGATAAGACAGGCCTTTGCCTCAGCTCCCTCTGTGGTCCCGATGAATGTAAGAGGGTTCAACCTCAATAAATCCCTAAAGGGGTCTCCTCTGTCTCTAGGCCTCTTGATAGGCTCATCTATGTAATAGTCATAAGGTCTATGAACAATGTGCTCTACTTGTACTGCCTCATCATACCTAACATGAAGTGAAGGGCTCCTACTACAGGCCCTGTCAGCCGAACCAACCTCCTCTACCGTCGTCTCTGGCACCTCAACATATGGCTCCACACATGGTGCCCCTCGTGGCTCGACGTGAGGCTCCACACGTGGCTCGACATGGGACTCAGTTCGTGGCTCCACATGTGGCTCCTCTCATGGATCCTCGTGGGGCTTGACATGTGGCTCTATGCGTGGCTCGACTACAGTCGGTGGAAGCCTATCAAAAACTACCTATAAAACCTGTAATATTTGTGGCCCAATATCTGGTAGGGCTGGTGTCCCTCAGCTGAAGAGTCAGTGTGAATCTCAGGGGATGGAGTGTGGCGAGACTGCGCTCACCGAACTCATCAGGGAGGCATCGTAGAAAAATGAAGTAACCATAAATTAATCAAAGTTACGGAAATAATAATGTGTCCAAAACAAGCCCAGTGTTTAAACTTAGGCTCTGATACCAAATGTCATGCCCGCATTTCCCATGCGGTCACGACACACAACACATGTGTCATGTCCACATTTGCCATGTGGTCATGACATGAACTACAAAAAACTTTTCTACCTATCCCTAGGAACCCCCTCGAACGCATCTGCATGCTAAGTGACAATACGCCTAAAGCGTAAACATTTTAACATAACCGCTATGGTGAAGGCTGTCTAGAGGGTATGCGACACGTAGTGTGTCACTTTTAGGGTTAGACTGATTTTAATCTGAACCCTAAGTTCCTAGGTGAAGAAGATTCTGCCAAGATCAAACCCTAATTTAACTCAAATCGAAAAGTGATTAAATAATATGGCATGATGGCGCATGATTGAAGTGGAATGATGGAAAGAAAAATTAATAAAATAATGTAAAATTAAAACCCTAGAAATCTAGGAAAAATTTGATAGCATAACGTGTCTCCATTAAACGCAAAATAAAATTTTAAAAATAAATCACCAATAGGGAAATAAATAAAATTTAAGAATAAAAAATAAATTAAAACTTAAGAACAAAATCAACGATATAAAGTAAAATAATTAAATTAAATTAAATGACAAGACGTCAGATAAATCCAACAGAAAAACTAAGTCTGTTATTAAATATAATTTGGGCATTATATTTTATAACTTACTCAAAAATTTAATAGATGAGGGAGGAGAGTTTAAATAACTCTCCCCGTAAAATAATAATAAAATAGATCAATAATTAAAGACGCTAAAATCTTGCTAGGGGAAAATTACAATAAAATAAAAGAGAATCTCAACTAGGATGAATTTATCAACAAGGGAAAATTTCTTCCCAAAAGGAATAAAACTAACCTTTCCCCAAAATTAAATTCAAAACACAAGCCAATAATCAAAATACAAAAAGGATTACCCCATTCAAAATTTAGAAATCAATTTAAAAGTCCCCAAGAGATAAATTAAAAACAAAAGAGAAGTAGAGGTTTTCGAATAAAGACTAAAATAAAACCCCATAATTAAAATCCTCCCAATATAAAATATCCGCTCAAAGAAAATCATATTTCTTCCTAAAAATAAAATAACCGTAATCTCATTTTATTTATTTTCTATTTTTTATGTTGCCCTAATTTTATATTATGTTGTTTCACATTTTGAGTTGCCCTAATCTCTGTTTCTTCCTTGTATGCAGGTCAAGGGTTTGAGAAACCATTGGGGACCATGGAAGGAAGCTCAATTCACAGCAGGTTGATCTTATGAAACTACATACTTATATATTTATATATATATTTTTGATATACTGAATGTGTTTAAGATAGTGAGGGCAGGGTTCGATGGAATTGCATGGCCGTTGGCGGAGTGTAGGGCCGAAGTTTCTAGTTGAAGGTGGCCGAGGGGCAGAGCCATGGTAAAGGACGGCGGGCAGAGGGTCCACAAGGGAGTGTTAGCCGCGAGGGGAGAGTCTAAGGGCAGCGGTGAAGGGGAGGCCGCAGGTGTTGGCAGGGACGTGGCACCATGCAAAGAGGGAAGTGTGGGTAGCATGGGGGAAGAAGGAACCACAGGGAGTGACGGCCAAAGGTTTGTTGGGGCATGGCGACACTGGTATGCAGTAGTGGGAAAATGTGTTTAAACAAGCAGAGACTGCAGGGTCAATGGTGGGTGCCGCCCACCACAACCCATTCGTAACCCTCACTTTTTTCTTGTCTCTATTTTAATACAGTTTCTCAAGCTGTCCGCCATGGACGCTTCAACGGCAATATCCTCAATTTAATATTAACCTCGTCTCTAAGGTATATATATATATATACACTCAAAATTTATAACATTTGTTTGCTCAAAACTTTAGTTAAAAGCATCAGTACTATCACTGTATATCTATTTACATATATACACATATACACACACACATATATATATGTATGTATGTATATATTATAGTATATATACAGAACCTACATTTTGTTTGATTTTCATTACAACATCCTATGTATACACAGAACTATAACAAACCAGAGCAACAATGATTTAAGTAAAAGAATATAATATATATATATATATATATATATATATATATATATATATATATATATATATATATATATATATATATATATATATATATTTCCATATGCATATATGTATATTTAAATATATACCCATTAACTTATCTTCTTATAACAATGTCATAAATAACAGAATATAAACTTTTAGCTTATAACATAATTAATTCAGTAGTACCCTTTTTTTTGTTGTAAGCATAAATATAAAAAACAAAATATGTATTATATTCTTTTGATGCCAAAATAAAACAAAAACCCACAACTTCACATGAATATTATTTCAACTCCTTACTCTTCTTTTCTGAATCACAATGAATGGATATCTAAGTATTAACCCCTTATTATTTTTTTTTTTTGAAACATACCATAATGGAAATATATACTTCCCTTTCTTCCCCTTTTTTTTCTTGTTGAAATAATTAAAAAAATACACATAATGCATTATTTCTCTTTTGAAATAGTATTAAGGTGGAAAATACATTTTAGTCTATGTTTTACTTTCTTTCCAACAACAACTAATATGGTGGGGCTTTCAAAACACAAACAGATATCAATCTCAAGTTTTCTCTTTCCTATATAAAATACATTCCAACACTCAGATTTTTTTTTTTTGAAGGGAAAATCATGGAAGCAAACAAATTATTTTCACATGCAATACACAAACTATAAACTCCCTCATAGAGCATAAACAACATGTTAATAAAATGACAAGAAGAATTCCCATACAGCATTTAATAAAACCATCTCCATGGCAAAATATCATGACAACATTTACAAAAATAAAATATAATAAGGCCATAATGGCCATGGCTTCAACAGCCAATAAAATACTACTAAAGCCACCAAATATGACATCTCAACCACTTCAATTTCTTAATTTAACACCTACAAATAAAACATAACACAAGAACAACCCAGCCACCACGAAATACTCTCCTCCCTACCATAGACCCACAATTGGGTCACCCCCAAGCTAGGGAGGTAGGGATTCACACAGGTGGAACACTCCAGAACAAGAATCAAACACAATAACACAAGAACAGCCCCAAGGTTTAACACAAAAAACAACTCATTAAAATGAGTTTGGTGAGGGTAGGGAATGGACCCCTCAACTTCAAAGGCCACTCAAGTAATAAAAATACTAATCTCATGGCCTCAAGCCAAAATTTTTTTTAAAAAAAATCACAACTCTCCAATATCACAAATAATCTCTATGGCACTCTTGCCATTGTAAAATATTCTCCACAATAATGAGAAGCCCTCAAGGCATAAATATCACAATAGGGGAGTGACCTCAAGGAGGTTCCTTTCCCCTACCCAAACATGTTGAGCATTACTTCCAAATGGAGGTGCTCTCACCATACTCCCATCAACACAAAAACAATGAAAACAACAAAACAACCAAAAACTACATCACATCACATTAAATAAGCAAGGTGAAGAAAACATAGTTTAAGAGGCTTACCTTCAAAGCCCTATAATGGAAGCACGTTTGGTGAAGAGCTCTAAGTTTTCCCAAACCTTCCAATCTTCAAGAATCCTCTAACTTTTCCCAAACTCCTCCAAAATAGAAAAGAACCTCTAAAAATGCAAGAGCCCCACACTCCTCAACAAGAGGAGATAATATAGGCCATCAATTTGGCCTTGAGGAATGAGAAGGTGACACTTGTCAGCTTCTCCTTCCTCCTCCAATGCCACTTGCAAGGGAGAGGAAGTGTGAGGATGACAAGTGTCATCCTCCCATTCCATCTCAATCCTCACCTTAACCACTTGTGCTCTCACACATGTGTGAGAGGACAAGTGGTGAGGTGGCATTCCCACTCAAACCTCCAAGAGGATAAGGGATGCCATATGGGATCCTCTTATTCTCTCAAGGAGCCATCTCCCTCTAAGATGCTCTCACACGTGTGTGAGAGTCTTGGAGGAAGATCCCACACAATTAGGAGTCTTGGACACCTCCCAAGTCCTCCTTGGGAAGGGATTCCCAAATTTTGGGAAGGGAGATGAGTTTTTCCCAAAGCATGACTCATCTCCCACCTTCCCTAATTTCAAATTTCGTTACTTTGACTAAACCATAGTTTAGAGTGACCAAAAGTGAGTTAATCCAAGGGTTAGATAGTCCAAGTTGACCCTAGACCCATGGGTAACCACCTAGGGTAACTTTTGGGACACTAAGGTTCACAAAATGGTCACAAATCAACTTTAAATGGCATAAAAAAAATAAAACAAATACTAAGTGGTGTAAGTCAAATAAAATTTATACAACACTTATCATTGATTAATTTAAACAAAGGGTACTAGGCCAAAAGATTAAAATTGAAATCAAGCACTTAAATCACATTCAATTTTAAACATGATCCTTATCCCTCTTGGGAATGGATCGGTTTCACAGGGAATAACATAGTGTGAATTCTACCTCCAATTTCCTGTGGCTAGGGAATGTAAAACATGCACATCTCGATCAATTGTCAATCATATCATGAATAATCATAGCCGAAGCAACTGGAATTAAATTCACACAATCAAATACCACAATAATCATCAATACATAATTCCAAATTAAACTGTATTTTTCAATCACATGTCAGATAGTCCACATCACATAAATAAGTAGAATCTCATCACAAAACATCATCTAATATATCTCATATGTCGAATCACAAAATATTATCAAATCTAATCAAATCGAATCACATATGTCTAATCAATGTCCTATCATAACCAGGAGATAAATTCAAGTCTATATAATGAAACTATAGTCACTAAAAATATGATAATGTCATCAACTAAAAAGCATAATGATCAAAATAAGGAAGGTAAAATAATCAGCCTCACACATGCAAATGCCAATTTTAATAGCAGTCCTAAAGTAGCAGTGTAGAGACATTGAAAATGATGGTGGGTTGTTGAGATGTGTGGCCTAGCATGATAGTGATATTCTAGCTCATTAATAAGAGTGTATGAGCCCCCTATACTAAAGAGTGAAGAGGATTTGGAGGAGGCTCATTTCTGGGAGGAGCCTAATTTTTTTTATCTAAATTGGATAGTAAGTTAGTGCCTCTAGATGGGGCAAATCCTGACCAGTTTGAACAGATTAAGGAGGTAGTGATTCCTCCATTTGATATACAGGAGCCAGAGCATTTCGACCAACAACAAAATGATGAGGAATTAGAGCAAGGGCATTAGATCAGTTCTATTGATTTACACATCATTTCAAGGGGATGCCATATCAAGCATCTAGCCTAGCTGGAGACATGTCATGAAGAGTCACCACTTATCATGCTCACTCCTGAGCATGAACATGAGCATCAAAATAAGTGGGATCAACCCACTTATCCACTTCCAGGTGGTTGTGTTTTCAATCAATCCAAGTGGGTAAGTGAATTTATTCCCATTCTTGGATATATGTTTTATCAATTTTTTGTATGCCCATCCCTTCCCCACCTCCTGTTAATTATCCATAAGCATGTGAAGCACTGTAAATTATTAAGAAAGGGCAATTATTTTGAAAAACTAGTTAATGGATTTGTTTAATGCCATTTTTGGCTGGTTAGTTTAGATTTATGTTAGTTTCATTTCTTCTTAGGTTTCCCTTCGTCCAAGTACTTTTGCACAGGTAGCCTTCTCATTAGGAGATTGTCTTGCCTTGTTTGTTTTGTACTTATTTTTGGGAGGCATTTTTCAATTGTTTAGTCATGAGGCTTTTTTCTTTTGACCATGTTCCTAATGGACTGTATAAGGTAGTTGGATCCCTGTGTTTAGCAGGCAAACAGCCCTGCATTAGTCACCAAAATGTTGTCATATTTTACTTAGCCCAAAATATTCCAGATTCCCTCCTATCAAAAAAATCTGATCAGAGATAGCCTAAATAGAAGGAGGAAAAACCTAAAATCCTTTAGAATCTAATGAATTCCCTTGCAAAAATTCCCAAAATTTCATGTGGAGAATCCTCTAAAAAAACCTAGAAAAACCCCAAAAAATTTAAGCCATTGCCTTAGTTTTTGGGACCATTTTGGCTTTTATTGACAAAAGTTTAGGTTATTGAACTTGCAGAAAAATCATAAAATTGGCTAAGGCATGAAAGAGAATGTTCTCCCTTTGGTCAACATCTTTATCTTTTATGAACTTGGCAGACAGTTCACTTTTCCCCAGGTTCTCCAATTTAGCGATTCATTGATAAAGTAAGGAGAGCATTTTGAGATGAAAATTTCACTAAGGCATGAAGAAGAAAAGGATGCCTTTATTGGAGATTTTCCCCAGTCACGAACTTTCCAAAAGTTCAAAAATTCTTTGGTTCGTCGATTGGGAGATTTTTTGACAAAGGGAAGGCAAGGGAGGAGACATGGAAAGTTGGCTAAGTCAAAAGTAAGCAAGGAAAGCCCTTCGTTGGCAAAGTTCACAAATCGTGAACTTTCCTCAAATTTCAAAATCTCCATTTTTTGCTGACAGAGCCTTTTGCTAACAAGCCAAAGAAAAGAAAGATGGTTGATTTCTAAAATGAAGGGGATCGCCGACCAAACAAAAGATGAAAATTACGTAAGGCACAAAGGTTCAAAAATTAGAAAGTTTATCGATGTGACATTTTGCCAATAAGGTGGTGATGGTCTAACAAGGGGCATAATTGACTAAGGCATAGAAAGAAAGTTTCCTTTTGTCATGAAATTGGTAGTAGGATAAACCAATGAAATAGTTTAGATTTCCAAGAGTTCACTGATTCAGTATTTTGTCGATAACGCAAAATGAAGCAAAGTAAAGACACCAATAAATAAGCAGTTCAAGAAAGTTAAATTTCACCGACAAGCAAACCCAGTTCAAGGATTGAAGAATTCGCCAAGAAAGTGAAAAGTGGCTAAGGATGGTTGAACTGGTGAATCGGCGAAGTAAGGAAATTTTCAAAAGTTAAATTTTTTCGTGGTTTGTCGATAGGGCAAAAGGCCGATAAAGGGGCTTGATAAGGAGTGAAAGAGGAAGTTCCTAAAATTAGGAATTTGTCGATAAAGTGGTGGGTGAAGTGGTTCAGGCAAAGGAAAAAGGTGATTTAAAATGAGCTCTTGCCAACAAAAGAGAGCTTGGTTGAAGATTTAAAGATTTTTCTAACAAGGCAAAATAGGAAGCTAAAAAAATGGCTAAGGCACAGAGAGTGAATGCCTTATCGGTGAATCATTAAAAATAGGAACTTTTCAAAAGTTTGAAAATATTTAGGTTCGCTAATAAGGTGATTTACTAATAATGAATAAGGAAAAAGCAAGGCCAAAGCATAAGTTCAAAAAAGTAGCTTTTGCTGATAAGGGCAAAAATAGAGAAAGAAGATAGTTCGAAAAAATTGACTTTTTGTGATAAAGAGGCCAAGGTTCGTCAAGGGGAACTCTCACTGATAAAGCAAAAGTGAAAAAGCACAATGGTTCAATGTAGTAACATTTCACCGATAAAAGTGAAAGTAAAACCAAAAAGAAACCTCAGTTTTGAAAAGTTATTTTTTTGCCGATAAGGCATAAAAGATGATGCTTGGCCAAAGGTTCAAAAAAGTGCAAGTTTGTTGATAAAGGCAAACATAGAGCGATAAATAAAGTTTGATAAAGGGCCACTTTTGCTGATAAGACAAACTGAGGATAGAGTGCTAAAGGCAAATGGTTTGGCAATAGGTGAAGTTGTCGATAAAGCATGAAGGGGTACCAAGACAAGGATAAGTTCTGAAGGTTGATAATCTGCTGATAAGGCAAAAAATGGTTCCAACATGGTCTATGAAGGCAAGAAAATAAATGAAAATGAAGCCTAATGGTTCTAAAGGAGTCGCTGATCATGGTGAATGTAGAGATGTGCCATGAAAGGAAAATGAGTACAACGCATTGAAGTGTTGTAAAAGCTTGCCCTTCCTAAAATCACGTCATTTCTTAGGGAGAGCTACCAGCATTAGATTTCTATAGGTTAGGGCTGAATGAGGGTGGATGGAATAGTGAAACTCTTCAATACTGAGGTACAAGTGCAACTACAAAGTAGATTCACAGGGACAACAAGACTTTCTGCACTCCCTCTTAATTGTGCTTGGCACCCATGCGTGCAAGTAATCTCTATTGCAGAGTTGGAGGCTCATCAAGGGCATGGGTTCCATCCCAGTTTGCAGGGGATTTCCAAGAAAAATTTAATGAGAGTGTGGGTTGTCTTGGGCAATTGACCAGTTCTAGCACCACTATTATAGAGTGCTCAAAATTGTTATAAATACATCAGAATGTAATGTATTTTTGTTATTTGTTCTTCTGGCCCATTATATAGGATAGAGAGTTTTGTAGCCAGACCTTTGTAATACAATTGCATGAACCAACTGGATTTCCTAAATTGTGCTCTTCTAATGAGTCTTTCGTGTCTCCAGTTGATTTTTTAGCTATGAATGTAATTCATTATTCTGTGTCTATCTCTTCTGCATAATTCTCCTACTTTTTTAATGGCTATTTGGCCTCTATAATCAATACAAACTAATATTTTTGCCTCTCTCATGATTCTTGCACTTTGTTTGCATTTTAATTAATGTGAGTTGTGTATTGTGGTCAAAATGATCCCTTTCATTTCTCCATTATTTTTTTTGACCTCAGTTAGAATTATTATGAGTCTTTGTGAGTTTTTTTAGTTTTGAGATGATTATTGTGTTGAGTAAGTTGCAGTTAAACATTCCTAATCTAGTGCATCACCTTATTTTAATTTCATCAATCCTTCTTACCCTTTTCCCCTGCAAGCATTAGCACTAGATTTTAGTTTATTTCTCTGACCCTTAAGGTTATAAAGTGGAGACAACCTTCTTTGGAAGTCTAATCTCATTTGCAAGGTCCCACACCTTGTGATTAGTCCCATTGTGTCATTGAAGTGTTTGAACCAACTTCAAATATGGTGCAATTTCAAATGACAACATAACCTTTAAAAAAACTTTTTCTAAGCTCCACTCACAGTCCCTAACCTTTTTTCATAAAATATATCAATAATCTATGTAACGTTAGACTATTTTTTATGGCTAATGTAACCTCCACTACCACCTTGGCCAATTACATTATCTAGTCCTCCTCACTTAGGTCCTTCATTTAGAATACATTTTTCAATGTAATACATGATTCATCAATAATATTTTTTTGTAAAATGTCACACTAAACAAGAATCATGAACATATATGATGCATTTTCCCTCCCATTTTCCATCCCCCCACCAAAAGACAACCATGGGTCCAACTCAGACTAAGGTTGTTCATCTCCTTTCTACCAATGTATCTGCTACATTTTAGTTCCTTTTGCTTTTGTTTGTTCATATCCAGTTTCTGCCTCACTCTGCATTGTATGACACTAGGGAAAATAGCCTAGTTTTTTGTACTATTTTGTCTATCTATCAACATAGTACAGGTGCTCCACCATGTTTCCTTTAAAAAATAAAATATAAAAATACAAGTGATAAACTATTCAAATGCAATTTTTATAATTAAGTTTCTAACAAGGGGATATAGTCACTTCCTACTAAATGTATCAAACTATAAGGACATAAATTGCATACTTTGAAATTTTCATACTTTATTTCATGTGACTATTATTCCTAATCATAATATATTAATTATGCAATAATTTATGAACTTGTACAGTTGGAATTTGTTTAAGAGGCCATGCTTTATATATTTACCTTCCATTTTGAGTAACTTGTGACTTTTCACAATCCCTTTGTACATCTAATCTACCATTCACATGGGAAGATTTCTAACTTAGCTGGGATTTATATTAGGTATTCTTTGGTAGTCTAGGTTGTTTCTTACCTTTTCTTGGCTATTCAAATTCATGAAAAGGTGATTTCATCTCTGAGGTTGTATATTATTTTATCAATTTTCTTACCCATTATCCTTTTCTATTAATTCTTATAAGTAGAAAAGAATGTTTTGTTCTCTAGAGTTCATACTTTCTTGGAGTTACTATGTAAGCCATATTGCTTATACTATAGTTTATGATAGGTTCAATGAGGGCTTACCCACTTGGTTAGTTACTAATTTTTATTTTCTACATAGCCTAAATTATGTGGGGATAAATTTCTTTATGAAGGTTTACTTGTGTATGAAAGACGTAACGGAGATGGATGACAGTGAGTCCTAAAGATCGGTCATGTATGAGGAAATGGCTACATTGAAAATTATGAGAATTGGCACTTGGTTCACTTCATAAAAGGGAAAGAAGCTTGTTGGTTGTGAATGGGCCTTCAAGAAGAAATCTAGATTAGATAGTAGTGTTGAGAAGTACAAGGTGAGATTGGTTGCAAAATGATATTCCTAAGTTGAGGGAATAGACTTTGGTGAGTTTTTTATAGTTTCTAAGTTGACATCTATTAAGTTCTTATTATCTATTGTAGTAGCTTTGGATCTAAAGATATAATACATGGATGTTAAGATAGCTTTCATGTATGGTAACCTAGAGAAATAAATTTATACATCATATCCAAAGAACTATGTTGTAATGTGTAAGGATTCATTGGTTTGTTGATTGACAAAATATTTGTATGGTGTTAAACAATTACCTAGGATATGGTACTAGAAATTTAATTTTTTATGTTGAGACTAGGATTTGTGAGATCTAAATTAGACCACTATGTTTATTATAAATAAAACAATGATCATTTCTTTATTATCACATTGTAACATGTCAGTGTTATGTTATTTTTTGGTAATAAAAAGGATGTAATTAGGGACATGAAATCTCATCTTTCTACATAGTTTGATATAAAGGACTTGTTCGATATTAAGTTCATCTTAGGTTTTGAGATCAAAAGAGATAGAGCAAACATAAATAAATCTTTGGTTGAACCAAAGTAAGTATGTAAACTATATATTGTAGTTTTTAAGCATCAAAGATAGTAGACTAGTGAGTGTTCATATTTCAATGGGCACTAAGTTATTAGTTGAGCAATACCTATTTAAAATTGGTGAGATGGAGGATATGTCTCATCTTTCTTATATAGCCATAATCAGTAGTCTTATGTATGCTATGGTTTGCACCAATTTAGGCATTGACCAAGTAGTGGGATTCTTGATTTGTTTTATGGATAATCATAGACATGATTGTTGGGTTGTAATGAATAGGATCTTCAAATATTTATGGGGTACTTTTGAGTACTCTTTATGTTATCATTGATATGGTGTCTCAAGGGACCTACAACACTTAGTAGATATTCATTGTTAATAAACTATCTGGATTCTAATTATACATGAGATGTTGATAGTAGGATATTTATTAGTGGTTATATCTCTAACCTATTTGGTGTTTCTATTAATTAGATGAGCAAGTGATGGTTACAGTTATTTTGTCCATGATAGATGCAGAGTTTATCATAGCTACTCATGCCTATAATGATGTCATATGGATTTAGATATTATGTTCAAATGTTAAGGTGAATCATGGAATAGTTCATATTGGATGTGACAGTTAGTGTGCCATTATCTTGGAAAATAATCAACTTTTTTCACATACATGAAGCACATTGATGTATAGCATCATTTTTTCAATGACATGGTGGATGATGGGAGGGTGATGCTTGAAAAGGTTGACAGTTTGGAGAATTTTTGTGGATGCATTGAAAAAGATTGTGATCAGGGAGAATTTTAAGTAGTGTGATGAGTTCTATGGGCTTTTAGTCCCTACAAAATAGTTGATAGTGTTGGTATTCCCTTTTTCTCTTGCAAGGTATGTGACATGTGGGAGAATGCTGGTATAGGTGTACCACACACCTTACAATTCTAACATTCAATTTATTTATAATTTGAGAGCCTTCATGGAAAAGGCTATCTTTGTATTACTTGGCCATTTTTCCATGTGTATGTTCTAGTATGATGTGTGTAAGAGAATATATTCTCATATAAGAGGTGTAAGAGACTTTGTGATACATGTCATAGCATGTAAGAGGGGATTTATATTGTTTACCAACTTATGATATATGTTATGATGTCTTATAGAGCATATTTGAATGGAGATAATAGATCCAAAATTGAGTGCACTAGTTGGTGAGTGTATTATTACAAATTTATGCCAACTTATGACAAGTGTAATCTAACTATGATATTTTTTATCTTGTGGACTCATCTTGGAGTTTGGGTGTTGGATTTTAACTTGATATATAGGCTCTATACTTTTAGTGGTTTTAGTTCATGGTTTTCCATTTACCATTTGGTAGTTTCATTTATTTGTGGGTATTACTATTGTTTACTTATTTGAGTTTTCTTTACTCAAATAGTCATAAGGGGGTCCTTGAAGGTATTCCAAGAATTACTGCTAAAATATTAGTCATGTTTTTAGGTTGCCTAGGTTTTAAAAGGGGTTTGAAGGTGGTATTTTAGTGAAAAAGTAATTAAATGTGTTCCTCTAACCATGTCAAGGTGTATATTAGAGTTAAAAAAGTTCAAAAAGAACCTTAACTTCTCCAAATTCATGTATAATCAGGTGATCCCACATTACTGGGTTACACTTTTTGGCCAAACTTGACATTGAAATGAACATTTTGAACTAAATCTTCACTTTTGGACACCTATAGATGCTAAACTATGAGGAATTTGAAGATGATGCAAACTAGTGATTTGTGACATTTTGTTTGTATATTCTAAATATATATTTTTAAAAAATTTTGGAATCAAATTACATTTCTTTTTCCATCTCCTTCGATAACTAGTTTTTAATAGTAAATGCCATTTTTACAGAGTGATGTGTACTATGTAAAACATAATGTTTTTTGTATGAAGGATAAAATTCTAAATTTTTTGAATTTAGATTTGTAACTACAATATCTAAAGGATGCATTTAGTTTCATAATTTTTTATTGAATATTGTTTTTTTAATTAATTTTTGAAGTCAAACCAATTACAATTTAGACATAGGTGTACTATAAAGAGCATAAATTTTTTTGTATGTATTGGAATTCATTTTTTTCTTTTTTATTAGAATAAGGACATCAATACCTAGTGGACATGTATTTTTTAGATTTTTTTTTCTATATTTTCCTATTTTTCCGTATGTATGATTTACAAAGACCTTGATGTTCATTGAAAAACCTACATTCACAAGAAATAAAAAATGAATATAATAATCAGATTAAATATATTTAAAATTATACTTTTTGGGAAGCTTCTAATATGGAATTACATACTTACAAAACATAAATTTTAAATGAATTCATTAGATCCCTCAAAAGTTGAATCAAAAGTGGGTTTTTATCAACATTTTCATAGGTGTAGAGGAGACTCCATTATAGGTATGGTTTAAAACTAGTGGGGTTCTATCCAAGGAGGTTTGATCTAAGGGGGTATGATTAAACCCTCTTTAATTAAAATCCTTTAAATAGAACCTTTCAAGGCTTAAATCATTATATTTTCTAAAAATATGTGATTTCAACAAAAATTAGGATGTCCTAGAAAGTGTAACCCATTATTGTGGCAGCACCCAATCACAAAGAGGGATTTCCCTTTTGAAAATGTCAAAGTTTTGAGAAGAGAGTTTGGATTAGGTTTAAGTATTTTAGAGTTTTCCCAATATTGTTAGGGTTTCTCAACCAACATGTAGTTTTCAATTCATGGATGAGGTGAACCAGTTGCTACATGGTTTTCAAAGTCTGAAACTTCATGTGGATGTTAAAAAGCCATGGAGAATGAAGAAAAGTCTCCTTTTGCACTACCAATCTCAAGGTTGAATGAAACATTGTGTTTTTCAATCATTGGGGTTTGGAACAGAATGTAGATATACTTGAAAGAAGATCAAATCTAGTGTTCATGTGTAGCATTTAAAGGAATGTGTTTCTTTAGGTATCAAGGTTGAAGGTATAGTAATGTCATTTTCATATCCAAACATGCTCATGAGGATAGTAGAGATCAACAAATGCAAGGAGAGAACACAAAATAGTTAGCTCAAAAGAGTGTGCAAAGATCTATAGTGAAGACATAGAGATCTGCAACAAACAAAGAAGAGCATGTCCTCATAGGTTTAGGACTTTGTTAAAACAACACTCAAGGGTCTATATGAAAGTGCCAACAGGGACTATTTCACAGTGATAAGAGTTTGGATGAGATCACGAAAATACACATTCAAAACACCATGAAAATGTATAGAGAAGTAAGAAGTTTTGTAGATTGGGTACATGGTTTTAAGGTTTCCATCCTAAAATTTAAGACAATTTACAATGTAGGCATTAGAAAGTAGAGCTTCTCAACCTTGCACAAATGTGTGATCTCCCATAATAAAGGCATGACTAAATCTTGGAGTTAATATTTGAAAGTTCGGGTTGATGAGGCCTAAGAATCAAGTGCATGCAAACATAATGGGTGTTGTAGTGTTATTGTATGGTTTCGAAGAAGATATGAGTAGTGTTCAAAGACCCAAGACTTTGTCCTCAAATGCCAAGGTATGTGGTGGAACCTCATATTTAAAACCTACTTAGAAGGGTTTTTCTAGGAATGCAAATACATAACATACCTATGAATGTTTGTAGGATCACTACTAGCACCTTTATGCACAGTATTGCTCAGTGTAACCCTAAATAGGATCATACATAAGATAATGTACCATAAACATCATGAAACCCTATATGTTTTCTTAAAATTTTATTATTGTACTAAGATCTACAAGATTTACATAGGCAGAGTATGTGGGGTTAGAAAGATAGATACATCTTCAAGAGTGTATTAGGTGAACAAAAGATCTTGACATAGATTTTGATAGTTTTGAAGATAATGGGAAATATAGTCCTGTAACCTTGTTTCTCAATGTTATATATTCCTGGTCTTAACAATGGATTGTTAGATATGGTTAACAATATAACCATGATAAAATAATTTCAAAACTCTATCGCTCCATGTGAGGTCACCAGTAGGTTTGAATATCCATGAATAGTTGCAAGTTCATCCAAAAACTAGGTTTACATGATCAACTAGGTAGTAATTTGAGGATTTATCCTTTTCCATAAATGGGATAATTATAAAATTTTATACAGATATTGATGATGATATTTAGATCCTATCACATCATTTTCATGTCTTGATCAAATCGCCTGAGCACATTTTGAGAGGGCTGATGTAAAACTATAGTTTGAAGAAAGCAAGGGCAACAAGCTAGTGTTTTCTATATTTAAATATTTTCCACTCAACATAAGCCCTCAAAACTTTGTTAACATGTCAAGGATATCCTAGATACTATTCGTGATAGTTTTCAAGTGATGATTAGTCCATTTGATGTGTTTTCCATAAGATTTTCATGATTGGTCAACTAGCTGGTTTGTCTGCAATCAGGGTTGTATTTTGAATTTTTTATCACCTTTCACTCACTCCCAGCACTGTAAAGTTTCAATAAAGTTCCATCATGTTCCAAAGATCTTATCATAAATTTTTTAGACCATCTAGAATTGATTAGATATCTATTTTATGATAGTCCATGACTATTTATGACTATTTTTAAAAGATAGTTTGATGTCTTCTTATGTTCTTGATTGTTTTGATCAATTCCAGAGATTTCAAACACCTGGAAAATAATGGAAAAGGGTTATAAAGGTCAATGAGAAGTAAACACAATTAGTCATAATGATAAAATGTAGGAGGTAATGCACACAAAGATAAACAAAGATGGGTGTACAAGAACAACTACAAACACCATGTGCAAATAATGATAGTCAACACAAGAAGGAAAATAGGCTTGTGTTGATAGTGCAGAGAATAACAAGTACAACAAATACCTTAAAAGTAGACATATGAGACATTGTCCAAAAGTATGTAGATGTTGTTTGATAGTGAATCTAGGTCTAGATAGTCCATGCAAGTTGATATGATGTGGATTGCCAAGACTGAGTATGATGAATCTGGTCCATGAATTCTTTAAAGAAAGTATTTCTAGGTTAGTGTCTTATGAATATTCAGAACTAGTATTACAAATAGAATGTGGCTGAGTAGTTACTAGGTGATGGGCATATCAAGCTATTCTTGAAGCAGTTGCAGTGATTTTTGTTGTTGGTACAGTGGTGTAGTGCCATCCTTGTTTGTTTTATGGCAAGACTTTAGCCCAAAATCTGCTATGCATTTTTCTTGGTTATTTAAACTATGTACCCATATTCTAAAGACCCTTGTTGATAGTCTAAGACTAAATTAGGTTTTAGAATCTTGTTAAGGGATCTAAGGGTTTTTGTTACAATCCAAAGTATCAAGAGTCCAAGAACTATAGGGGGTCTAATAAAGTTTTAATAGGTCAGTCAGAGAGCTTAACAAACTTTAGTACGATTAAGGAAGTAATAAAGATACAAGGTATAGGATATATAATTGATCTATACAAGAGAACAATGTTGTGAAGAAAGATGGAGTAGGAAAATAAATTACAAGGGCACTTAATGTTCACCAGAGGACCTTGCAGACAGAGATGAGAAAGAAGACATTGATGAGACATTGCAAAACATTGACAAGGTACAAGATGACTCAAGAGTCTGAACATGTGGCCATCATCATCACCAAGGGGGAAAGGTACTCTCAAATTTTTTAATTTGTAACTTTGTTGAAGAAAAAATTGTGTTTTTTAACCCGCTTGCAAACACACTGCATTTTTTTCTTTTGCTGGAAAACACACAGTATTTTCAATTTTTGGAAATTGGTAGGGGAAAAATCAACTTGTCATCACTCCCATGGCATAAATCACCTCTCCATTAAACTTTGTTTGTAGAAAGGATATGTCAAAGGTCTTATACCTAAGGAAGAATTTAGTTCAAATAGGTTATGAAGGCATATGGTGATGATTTCTATTGCAATTTAGAGTCCTAGAATAGTCAAACTCATCCCTCACACCCTCAAGGAGATCTGGTTATTTCAAACTCATCAAAGAACATGCCCTATCTTCATGAAAGTGGTGGTA
Source organism: Cunninghamia lanceolata (assembly GCA_027924645.1). Lineage (NCBI taxonomy): Eukaryota > Viridiplantae > Streptophyta > Pinopsida > Cupressales > Cupressaceae > Cunninghamia > Cunninghamia lanceolata. Next base: position 5,221,528 of record BSBN01000198.1, on the reverse strand, counting down.
ACATGATAATTTATAGTTGTATCGTTCAATTATGAAACATTTTTGAAGAATAAAGGCCAATATGGGTAGCTATGAGACCATCCACCTATCTAGGAGAGTGGAGACAACAATTTTAAAGAATTTAGGAGGACAATGATAGTTGTTGGAGCACTTTTAAGAGAAGTTCCAAGTCTTTAGGATGCACAATCCAACTACCTCCTCCTTTCATGCTTAATGGAGCTCTTCAAGGAGATAAATTATGCCCATGTCCCTACAACACCTACAAAGAAAGTTTGACTAGGTCTCTTCAAGAAGAAGTTGTTATTACTTCTAAAATGCATGTCATATTTTTCCTCTGGCTATTGTAATAGTAAAAGGGACATCTATGAAGGTTTTTAGGTAGTTTTAATAGTTTTAGAATGATTATAACTTAATTTTTAGTATCTGTATTTTGATTTTCAAAGGAGAACTTTGATTTTATGAGGAAAGAGCATTGTAAAACCTGGTGTCAGCTATATTCATCCTTTTCATTAATAAAAGTTATAATTTTATGCCTCTATCTTCTTGTTTTGCATTATGTACTACTAAATATGTATGAATTTATCTTATGAAATACTAATTTCCTTGTAATTTTAGGCCTATTATTAACCTTTACAAATGTTTTTGAGTATTTTACAACACTTCAGCTGCTATATATATCAATTGTGTATGAAAAATACTGATCTAGGAATTGCTCAAGCCTTGAATTCAATAATGAGTTGTAGTTTCACCTTTTTTCATACCATCAAACTTTCTTAATATTGGTTGATTCTAAGTTGTTGATCTTTATCTGTGGAGGCTTCTTTCCCTGATATTGTTGTCCAATCACTTTCACTCCCTTTTACAGGTTGTATGTTGTTTAGTTTTTCTACCTCCATACAAAACACTTATGTAAACACTGAGAAAGTTGCAGATTGGATGAAATTTGTGTGATTTCCCATTAGCTCTAAAGGTTTCTTGCATTGTCTCAACAAGTAGGATTTCTCTCAAACACATTTGGTATATCACCACACTTGTTATTGTAGTTATTCCCTTTCTTCCCTTTTCTACTAATGAACCTAGAGTAGGTTTAGACTTAGTTTCAGTTTTCAAGTCTTAGTTTAGATAGGGAACCAACCCTTTATATAGAGGTTTAGCTTCAATTCACAAGGTCCCACACCTAGAAGCTACTCGCATTGTATCATAGAGTTTGTTGAACCAGGTTCAACATAAGGGTGCAATCTTAGTGATAACAATAATGTTGCCGGAAACTCTTCAAACATTGTTTGTGATGCATGAATGTGTATGTTCTTGTATTGTATTGTAATCTTATTATTACTAATAATATAGTTTAGATACCAACACCTTTGACATGGGGAACTATTCTTGAAAGGGTTTACCCAAGATTGTTTTTTATATTATGTGACTATATTTTTTCTACATCAGCTCTCATACATAAGTGTAGGAAGCATTTTGTTATCTTATCTTCCATTCAAATACTAACATAAAACTACATTTACTATAACATGGGGAATATTTTCTATGTCATCATGCCCTTTGGAGTAGAAAAACCTAGAGCTACATATCAATGAGTGGTGACACTAATCTTCCATGATCTCATACATGATATTTTAGAAGATTATGTGGATGAATTTTTGGGAAAATATAATAAAAAATACATCAAATCTAAGATTTAAGAAAGATCTTTGAACATCTTTTCCAATGTGTACATTCAAACTCAACTTTTACTACTTACTAGGTTCTATTATATCTCAATGAGGTATTGAGGTGGATGCCAAAAAAAATAGATGCTATTGTTAATATGCCTACACTAAAGAATGTTTGACAACTCCATAGCCTACAAGGAAAGATACAAGCTATTATTCAATTCATTGCATGACTTGTGGATTGTTCATGAAGGGGGTAAATCATAAAACACACAACAATAGAAATTGCACATAGAAAATAAAATATTCTTTTATTGATTTAGAGAACTCATTACAATACAGAAGCTCAAATAAAATTAGAGGATGAATCCTCCATAGACTGCAACACATTATAACTTCCTATCTCAAGACTCTAGAATCTTCTGCCTTCTGTAACCCCAAATTAACTAGGGTATATGTGTTCCCACCTTTTCCTGACTCTATACTTTCCCCCTTATCTCCACTACTACCAAAGGTTCCCAAAAATGGTCATAAATAGCCCTTTTTGGTGGCCTCTAGCCAAATTTTGAAATTTGCATCTCTCTCCAAAAATAGGTCAACTTCCAAGAGCCATAACTTTTTGATTTGGGTATCTAATTGATGAACTGTTTGAAGCGCCATAAATCTCATGTAGTTCTCTATGTGCTAATAACCCGCTTTGTTGGTTTTGTCCATTTTTGGGCGCTTACGGGGCCATTTAGTGCCTAAACGTAAATTTGAATAATTTTAGGGGTTTTTCAGGAAATGAAAACTTTAATATCTTTTATCCCACGAATTATCTTTTCCTGATTCCTTCACCAAAGGTCTTATTTTTCATTTACATAGCTTCTTGTAAATTTTCTCTTCCATCCGTGCCCAAATGCAAACTTTCCTAAAATAATAGTTTACTATTTTCAGCAGTTTGGAAAAACTGAAAGTTCTACTTCATTATTCAAGCAATTATGGAACTAGAAAGACAAATTTTAAAAAGAAATGAAAACAAAATCAATGATTTTGAATCATCATTTTTTTGGGTTGATGCAAGATTTCCCTTACACCACTGGATGCTCCTGCATTAGACACGAAGGGGAATTTTAAGAAGTGACCTTGTCACATCTTAGGTGTTTGAGAAAAACCCCAAATGGTCAACTTCTACCTTAGATAACTAGGAAGAATCTTCAATTGGCCTTGCTTTCCACTTCACTAGGTATTCTTCACATTTTCTATTCTAAGTACTTCCCACATGGATATCCAAGATTTCTTCTATCTCCTCCTCTAAAGTAGGTGTCAGGATATTCCACTATTCTTCTGTTGGTCCATCCTTTGTGCCACCTTCATGATATTCTATTAAATCAGGAATGTTGAACATAGGAGAAATGTTGATTCCACTCGGTAGCTCTACCTCATGCATTTCCTGAACCATGCTTTTTCAGAATCCTGCATGGTCCAAATTTCTTCATTTTCAACTTATTATAAGTTCCAACTGGAAATCTTTCTTTTCTCAAGTGAACCACAACTTCATCTCCTACCTGAAACTCCTTATATCTCCTCTTCCAATCTCCCTTAGCCTTTTACTAAATGTTCATCTTATTAATGTGATTTCTCACCTCTTTATGCAAATTTTGTAGGTGTTCTGTAAAGTCCTCAGCTTTGACACTTGTCTTTTCTCCCTTGTCCATCTTCCTTAACTCTAAAGCATTTCTTGGAATACTCCCATATACAATCTTGAATGGTGTTTTACTTGTGGTCCTATTGATAGAATTGTTGTAAGAAAATTTTGCCTGTGGTAAAATCAAATCCCATCCCTTGGGCTTATCTCCTACTAAGAATCATAGTAGGTTACCCAAACTCCTATTCACCACTTTCGTCTATCCATCAATTTGCAGATGGTGTGCAGAACTAAACTTCAAATTTGTCTTCAACTTCTTTCACAATGTCCTCTAGAAATAAACAACAAACTTGGTATCTCGATATGAAACTATGCTCTTAGGTAGACCATGTAGTCTCACCACCTCTCTGAAAATAACTCAACAATATGAACATCATCATTGGTTTTCTTACAAGGAATAAAATATGCCATCTTCAAGAATCTATCCACCACCACAAAAATGGAATCATGTCCTCTCCGTGTCCTTGGTAAACTAAGAACAAAATCCATACTAACATCATTCCATGTCCTCTCTAGTACAAGTAATGGTTTATATAGCCCTGTATTCTGACTTGTTCATTTTTCCATTTGACACACTCTGCAACTCTAAACAAATTTCCTCACATCTTGTTGCAAATATGGCCAATAATAATGCTCACCAACAATAACAATGGTCTTATCTCAACCAAAGTGTCTAGCCAATCCTTGACTGTGCTTCTCCTTAATCAGGTTCTCTCTCATGGAACTCCTTGGAATGCACAACTAGATTCCTCTAAATAACATGCCATTTTGGATTATGAAATCCAACCATTTTGTCCTGTCCAAAGTACCAGGTTCCAAACAAGATTTCCAAGCCTCTACAAAATCTAGATCTTCAGGATACAAACTTTTGAGCTCATCGAACCCAACAACCTCTATGTTCATTTCTATCAATAAATTTTGCCTTCTCCTCAAGGCATCTACAACTCTTTGGACTTCCCACTCCTATGCTTCAAAAAAAAGTATAACTTTGCAAAAACTCAACCCATTTTAAGTGCCTTTGGTTCAACTTTCCTTAACTATTAAGATATTGTAAAGCATGAAGATCGGTATATAAAACAAACTCTTTTGGGAAAAAATAATTTCTCCATTTCTTCAGAGCCTAAACTATTGCATAAAACTCTTGATCATAAACATAATACTTTTTCTTGGCATCATTAATCTTATCACTGAAATAGGCAATGGGCTTACCTTCTTGACTCAAAATAGCTCCTATAACACCACCACTAGCATCACAATGTACATGGAATACCTTATTGAAATCTAGAAGTGCCAAAACAAATTGCTTTGTGACTTTCTGGTTTAATGTATCAAAACTCTTGGCTGTGCTTATAGTCCATCTAAACTCTTTTCTATCCCCTCTCATTGTCTCATTTAGGGGTGCACAAATGCTACTAAAATTCTTGATAAATTATCTATAAAAACTTTCCAAACCATTAAAATATCTTACCTCTATAACACGCCTTGGCATAGGCCATTCAATGATAGCCCTCACCTTCTTTAGGTACATCTTAAGACCTTCCTCTGAGACAAGAAATCCTAGGTATACTAAATCCTTTGCAAAACTACATTTCTTCAGATTAATCAACAATTTCTCCTCCCTCAGCTTCTCTAAAACTCTTCAAATATGCATCATATGCTCATCCCAAGTATTGCTGAAATTCAAAATGTCATCTAAATAAACAATAACAAAACTTTCCAAAAACTCTTTTAGTACCTATTCATGAGTTGCATGAATGTGCTCGATGCATTGGTTAGCCCAAATGGCATGACTAACCAATCATACAAACCTTCCTTTGTCTTGAAGGTTGTCTTACATTCATCTCCTTCTCTGATTCGGATCTGATGATACCCACTCTTCAGATCAATCTTCATTAATTACTTGGCTCCACTCAAACAATCCATTATGTCATCTATTTTTGGCAATAGAAATTTGTACTTGATCATGATCTTATTGATGGCTTAGGAATCTATACACATTCTACACTCTCCATCTTTCTTCAGTACTAGTACTCCAAGTACCACACATGGACTTAGGCTCTCCCTTATTAGTCATTTCCTTAACAGCTTGTGAACTTGTTTGTTTATCTCTTCAATATCTGTAGGAGTCATTCTATAGGCTGCCTTATTTAGAAAACTAACTCTTGGTATCAAATCCATTTGATGACTTATCTTTCTCACTGGTGGTAAACCTTTTGGTACATTATCAGAGATAATATCTTAATGGGTTAACCTTTGATATTGTCTCTTTCCAAACTTTGAAATGGCCCAAAACAACCTAACTTCTGCAGGATCTCCTGCAACTTCTTCTTCTTCCTCAGATAAATCTTCTTCAACTTCATCTTCTCTTTCTTCTCTTGCTCTCGGCTCAAACCCTCTTTGCAGCTCCTCTTGCAATCCATCGATTTCTCTTTTTAGGGCTCTAAAACCCTCTTTCATCAAAGCATTTCTCCTAAGATGGTTTCTTCATGGAGGCATTTTGATCTCTGCAGCAAACCCATAACCTTAGTTTCTAGTGCAAACTACCTCACAGTCAGTGATCTGTCTACACACTCAAGAACCCTTGCTCTAATACCACTTGATGAAGAGGGTAAATCATAAAACACACAATAACAAAAATTGTACATAGAAACTAGAATGTTTTTTTATTGATTTGGACAACTCATTACATTATAGAATCTCAAATACAATTAGAGGATGAATCCTCCATAGGTTGCAACACATTACAACTTCCTATCTCAAGACTCTAGAATCTTCTAGCTTTTGTAACCCCAAATTAGCTAGTGTCTCTATTTTCCCATCTTTTATTGACTCTACACTTTCCCCTTATCTCCACTACTACCAAGCATTTTCAAAATTGGTCATAAATAGCCCTTTTTGGTTGCCTCTAGCCAAATTTCAAAATTTGCATCTCCCTCCAAAAATAGGTCAACTTCCGGGAGCCATAACTTTTGATCCCGGTGTTCGATTGATGAACCATTTGAAGCACCAAAAATCTCGTGGAGTGCTCTACGCGCTAAGAACCCACTCTTATAGTTCCACCCATTTTCAAGCCCATATGGGGTCATTTAGTACCTCAAACCTAACTTTCAATAATTTCCGAGTGTTTTTTAGGAAACAAAAACTTTAATATCTTTTAGCCCACAAATGATCTTTGCCTAGTTCCTTCACCAAAAGACTTATTTTTCATTTATGGAGATTTCTGTAAAATTTTTCTTCCATCTATCCCAAAATACAAACTTTTCTAAAATAGCAGTTTCGAAAAACTGAAAGTTCTACATCATTATTCAAGTGATTATGGAACCAGAAATAAAATTTTGAAAAGAAATGAAAACAACATCAATAATTTTGAATCATCTTTATTTGGGTGATGAAAGATTGCCATTACACCACTAGATGCTCATGCATCAATTGTACTTTACAATTCACTAAATTATTAAATAAATACATTAAATTTGAGTGAAATACTACTTATCAAAGGGCAATATGGGGATATGAAACAATAATTTCTAAATCTATCAGTTCTCATTCTTGTCATTCATGGAAATCCCTTTTTGTCCTATGTATTGGCCCCACTAAGTCTACTATTTGATAAAGTCTTTTGAAACCAAATGATAGAATTGTAAAGGAACATGTCTATTACATTAGTCCCACATTATTAGATTATAATACATTATATATGCCAAATGGACAAACTATGTTTGGTTGTAGTACTAAGAAACAAATAAGTACTAAGAAAGATGACCATACATGATTCAATGTACCCAAAAAAAATACATGATTCACTCTTTTGATCAGCAACATGAAAATAAGCTAAACAACCAAAAACTTTGAAATGATTAACATTAGGATTTTTCTCATACCAGGATTCATAAGGAGTCATCTTGTAAAGTGAACTAGTTGGACTTTGATTGAGAATATATACTATTGTAGCGACTAAATCTCCCCAAAAATAGTTACGCAGTCCTTTTGTTTGTAACATACTTTGAACCATATCAACTACTATATAGTTTTTCCTTTTAGTTACACCATTTTATTGAGGTGTGTAAGTAGTGGTGAGCTATCTTTTGATGTCATTCATATTACAATAGTCCATAAAACCTCTTGAACAAAATTTTCCTCCATAATCAATCGTTAATCATTTTATTTTGCAACCACTTTAATTCTCCACAAGGAATTTATTATTTTGAGTGTATATCAAAGGCATCATCTTTGTACTTCAAAAAATAAACCCAACACTTTCATGAATAATCTTCAATAAAAGTAATGAAATATGATGACTTAGCCAATATTTTTGTTTGCATAGGACCACAAATATTAGAATGAACAAGTCGAAGTGGATAATGGGCACTCAATGCACTTCCTTTTAGGAATTTCTCTCTTGCATGTTTTCCTTTAGCACATCCTTCACAAACCTCCTTGTGATTTTCTACCTTAGGCATACCATAAACTAATTCTTTTGATGTGGTAACTTTAAACTATGAAAATTCAAATATCCATACCTGAGATGCCACAACCAGGATTTGTCTTCATATGCCATATTGGAAAAGATTATTTCTATGTTCTACAAACTCTAATGGGAACATATTATTCTTTGTCATAAGCACAATTGTAACAACCCTATTGCCTTGATTCTTGTCGTAGATTGTACATTGCTTAATGTATCATAGAAAATTGCATACCCTTCTAATTTCAGGCTAGCATGTTTTGAGCTTTCTTTATTGCCCATTCCCTTAGCATGTTGTAGGGATCATTTGAGTGTAGGCTTAGCCTTTTTCCTATGGCAGATTGCCAAAATTCATCACTTGATTTTAATTCTTCTCGCTGACTCAAGAACACATGTTAAATTTTGTTCAATTTTTGGATGATGCTACAACATTGATAGGACATCCTAGTGGCACACTAAAGTCCTGAAAGTCCCAAAAATTATAAAGAATATTGTTTTCCCACCCAACTACTTGTTGCTACCTACTGTAACACTTGGTTGTCAGACAAACACTTCCAACATTCAACTTTGCCCCTTTAGCTTCCCAAAAACCCTTATGAAAAACTAATTTTGGATCTCTCTCTCTCAATCCCTCTCAAGATATCTCTCTTGAATGTTTTCACTACACAAGAACCTCCATTTTTTAGCTTGTTGAAGTTTCATAGTGTTGAAATGACTCTATTTTGAAGCTTTTTTAAGGAACTACATTGCTACACTTTGATTGACTCCTCCAAAGAGTTCATTCTCTCTTCTTGTTCCATGATTATGTTGGTAATATTGTTCTTTCTTTCATTTTAAATAAAATTACATATCTTATTTATCATTTGTTTCTATAGTTCTATTTGGAAAAATCTTGGTGTAGACTACCACGGTTGATTTTACACAGACTAGGGTATTTCTCCATAGACCATGGGTAATACTTATAGATTTATTTTATTATCACTAGTCTAAGTTCCTAGATACGTATAGGATAAGAGCACACACTATATATTTCTCTTTTATTTCATTTTTTGTTTTGTGGGGGTTGGAAAACCAAAATGGGGGTTTGATTGAGGTAAACCCCTAAAATAGTCCAACAATTTTCTGGTTTGTGCATTGTGTAGGTTGTGAAAAGAGATCAAATACATGGGAGTTTGCTCTCTATTCCCTTATTTATCATTTATTCTCTTATTTATGTTAAATGCTTCATATATGTGTATTTTGGGTTAAACGTCATTTATAGGAAGTCATTTCAGTCACTCATGCACTTAGGTGAATTGCTACAGGTTAATACAAATCCATACTGTACAACCTTTTGAATTTTATTGCTACCTGGACTCTACTACACCGCATAGATGTCCTAGCAATGTTGTAGCATCGTAGATGCTTTGCCCCATCTTTCGGTATCATGTTTTTCTTTCTCTATCATTTATATTTCTAAATTCAATTTGTTAATTTTCTATTTCAATTTCATGTTAATTAGTATTCTTTATTTTAGCTACCATATGAATGTAGTGTAGAAAGTGAAAGTATCACTTTTTATGAATTACATTTTTGGTGAACCTAACGTGAATCAAATACACAACATTCATGTGACTATACTTATTGCATTGATTATGGAACTAATGGTGATCCTCCATCCTTTAATGAGATGCAATCCTGTTATGGTCATGGTTTTCATATTCTCTCCATTACCGGTTATAAAGGTAGTGGATGTGGACAAAAAGAATAGGCTAGCAAGATCCCTCTAGAGCCTATCCTACATAGCTCCAAATCAGGTCTTGGATACCACCCTACTCAACCCTCTAAAGCCTCTTACCATGACTACATAGATGTTAATATGATTTACATATTTCTATGTTATTTCCCTCTTTCTAATTTGGAGACAAGTTATGGGCTCGGATATAAAATTATTTCTAAACATGGATACAATGGAAATGGTTTAGGGCATGTGGAACAAGGAGCTAAGGTACCAGTGGAACTTACACCGCACTTGTCTTCTACAGTGGGTTTAGGTTCCTATCCTTCTCCTCTATTTACATCCCCTCCTCCATTGGCTGGGGTCTCTATGACTTCTTCTTTTATGAAATAAAAAATTTCTCCACAACAGAAAGGTTTGCTTCCTACTTCATTTATTCTCCTAAACAAGAGCGCATCTTGTTGAGGCTTCTCAAATCTCACCTGATAACTCTTCCTCCTACATGCAAGAAGTTTCCACAACACATTCAACAAACACATCCTTTCTTTGCATATCATCAAGTGCTTGGCCATTCCACTAGTGAATGTCATGCCTTGAAAGACAAAATACAACAACTCCTTGACACATGTTCTCTCACTCTTCTAGCTGGTAAAGAACTTGTTTCTTCTCTACATGAAAAGTGATATTGAGGTTCACCTCTATCCAATTCATTATTTTTACTTTATCTTCTCGTGAGACTACTTTTTTATTGGGCACTATGTGGCACCTATAGATTTCTTTGTTTTCTCATTCCAATTCATGGTGGTACAATCTCACATGCAACCATACTTCATTTTTGGTAAAAACACAATATTCTTTTTCATGGTTGTCCCCACCGTATTCTGGGAGGCTGAGACAACTTCGTCTAGGGGTGTACATCCATTCTAAGGATCTCCCCTCCTCTTTCCTCCCCTTTTATTACCTTAAAATAACTACATATTATACATTCTAATATTTTAAGGGGGGTCATATTCTCTCCTCACACATGTATCTATAGATGCACCTTTCTATATTTCCACCACCTTAGGTGTAGCTTATTATTTCACCCTCATTGTGGTGTTGTTTATTTAATTCTCCCTAAAGTGTTCACCCCCTGTGGTGTTGGTGCTTGATAATCTTCTTAAGGATTTGTTTTTTGATACACTCCATGAGGCATTGATATTTCATGATCACCTAGCATAATGCAACTTGCTAGTCTGTGATCCATGGTCTATGAGCCACCTAGCATGATATAACTTGTTGGCATGTGTGCTTCATATGACCTACCTTTTTACACTCATAATCACCTAGCATACCACATCTTGCTAGCTTGTGATCCATGAAGGTACTATGATTTGCATGACCCTAACGAAAGAGAAAGCTAGTGTCTGAGTCATGTACTATTCTTTGTTTGGATTGATTGCTTCTCTACCTATTTGTATCTATTGTCTCCTTAAAGAAATTGATCAAATCATTATATTCTTCTATCTCTGCTTAATAATTCCTATATTTGTTGGTTATCTTTGTTTATGTTGTATTTTAGAGATGACACATTGTAATTGATCGTAAGGTCTCCTTTGGTTTTTTGACTCATAATTTTTCTTTCCTTGCTATGTGTTTTTCTCTTCCATGTATGTGTTGTTTATATATATGTTTGTGATTCTCTGACATAGTGGTTTTGCAATTTTATACCTTCTAACTATGTTATCCTATAGGCTTTTGTTTTCTAACGTAGTTTTTTTGTAGGTTCTCAATGTAGGGGCTTGGTTCCTCTACTTCAAGAGCTCTGCATCCTCTACAGTATTATTTTGGGTATCCTTTTGTGATGTTATTTACTTTTGATATTTCACTTATGTACTTTAGTGTAGCTTTTCACCTAGTGTTATCAGCTCGCTAAAGTGGGGGCTAAATGTAGCGTAGAAAATTGCATATCCTTGTAATTTCATGCTATGTTTTGGGCTTACTTTAGTGTCCATTCCCTTAGCATGTTGTAGGGATCATTTGAGCCTAGACATAGCTTTTTGTCTTCACTAGATTGCTAAAATTCATGACTTGATTTTAATTCTCCTCGCTGATTCGAGAACACATGTTAAATTTTGTGCAATTTGTGAATGACGCTACAGCGTTGCGAGGATATCATAGCAGTGTGCTAGTCCTGAAAGTACCACAAATTAAAAAGAATGTTGTTTTCCTGCCCAACTACCTATTGTCACCTACTCTAACACTTGGTTGCCAGAGGAATGCTTCTAAAGTTCAAATTTGTCCCTTCAGCTTCCCCAAAAACCTTACGCATAACTTATTTTGGATCTCTTCTCTCTCAATCTCTCTCAATATAGCTCTCTTGGCAATGTTTTAGCTACACAAGAACCTCCATTGTTGAGCTTGTTGAGGTTGCATGCTATTGAAATGATTCCATTTTGAAACTTTTTCAAGGAGCTACATTGCTACACTTTGTTTGACTCCTCTAGAGAGTTCATTCTCTCTTCTTCTTCCATGATTATGCTGGTAATATTGTTCTTTATTTCATTTTGAATAACATTGTAGATCTTATTTATTATTTAATTATATGGTTCTATTTAGCAAAATCTTGGTGTAGAACACCACCTACCCCATAGACTAGGGATACTAGTTATAGATTTATATTATTGTCATTGCTCTATGTTCCTAGATGCATGTAGGATAACACAAGACACTAGATCTTTCTCTTTTATTTCATTTTCTATTTTGTGGAAGTTGGAAAACCAGAACAGGGGTTTGACTACTTGGAAAACCCTTAAAATAACACAACAATTTTTCTAGTTTGTGCATTATGTAGGTTATGAAAAGAGATCAAATGCATGAGAGTTTTCTCTATATTGCCTTATTTATCATCTATTCTCTTCTTTATGTTAAATGCTTCATTTGTGTATTTTGGGTTAAATGTCATTTCTAGGAAGTCATTTCAATTGTGCTCATGCACATTGGGTGTTACTACAAGTTAATACAAACTTGTATTGTACAATTTTTTTGAGTTTTATTTCTATCAAGACTCCAGAACACCGCACAAATGTCCTAGCAACGATGTAACATCTTAGAAGTTTGCCCCAACTTTTGATATCAAGTTTCTCTTGCTCTACAATTTATGATTCTGCATTGAGTTTGTTGATTTTGTATTTCAATTTCATGTTAATCAATATTCTTTATTTCATACCGCATATGAATGTAGTGTAGAAGATGAAAGTATTAGTTTTTCTAGATTACACTTAATATCAAACACCACTTTGTAGTTCTGTTCACACAATTGTCCAACACTCAATAAATTATGTTTTAATTGAGGAGTGTAATAAATATTATTCACACATTTCATACCTTCTTTTGTATTCACCTTCATAGCTCCTTTTGCTACAACCTCCAAGGACTTGTCATCACCAAGCTTAATTTTTGATTTGAAACTTTCATCCATTGTAGAAAAAAGGTCATTATTCCTTGGCATGTGGTTAGAACAACCTGAATATAAATACCAAACATCTTTAGGCCTATTTTTAGCTTTGTCATATGATAAGAATAAATTACTAAGAGAAGCATCCTCATTCTCATGAGCATAATAAACACTTTATGTTTCATTACCATTTTTTAACCTACATTCCCTTTCAAAGTGATCATACATGTTGCAATAATGTTGAATATTTCTTTTATCAAATCTACCTCTACCTCTTCATTTGTTTCCTTTGGACTAATTTTGATTCCTTTCTTTGCCTTGTCCTTGGTTGCTTTTATTGTTGGGCCCTCATTCTTTGTGATCTACAATTTTGAGGAAGAAACATTCTCATCACTTTCTCTAAATGTGTCTCTAAGTCTCTCTTCATGAGACATAAAAGATCCAACTAAGTGATCAAACTCAAGAGTAGATAAATTTTTACTCTCCTATATGATTATTGTAACATGATTCCACTTTGGGGTCATCCCGCAATAATGGGTTACACTTTTTGGCCAAACTTGACATTGAAATCAACATTTTGAAGTAAATCTTCACTTTCTGACACCTATAGCCACTAAATCCTTAGGAATTTGAAGATGATGTGAAATAGTGATTTGTGAGATTTTATTTGTAGATTCTAAATATTCATTTTAAAAAAATTTGGAGTTAAATTGTAAAAAGTTTTGCATCTCCTTTGATAACTAGTTTTTAATAGTAAACAACTTTTTTTAAAGTGATGTGTATTATGTAGCACATAACTTTTTTTTACAAAGGATAAAATTCTGATTCTTTTGAATTTAGATTGGTAACACCAATACATAGGGCATGCATTTGGTTTCATAAGATTTTGTTGAATATTTTTTTTTAATAATGTTTTTGAAGTCAAACCAAATATAATTTAGACACAGGTGTATTTCATAAAATGTAACTTTTTTTGTATGTATCGAAATTCAATTTTTATTTTTTTGTTGAAACAAGGACATCAATACCGAGGGAATAGATATGTTTTAGATTTTTTTTCACTAATTTACTAATTTTCCATGTGTGTAGAACAAAGAACTTGATGTTTAGTGAAAAACCTACATTCACAAGAAATAAAAAATAAATATAATAATCAAATTAATTATATTTAAAATTATAATTTTTGGGAAGCTTATAATAAGGACTACATACTTACAAAACATAAATTTTAAATGAATTCATTTGATCCCCCAAAAGGTCAATCAAAAGTAATTTTTTATCAACATTTTGATAGGTGTAGAGGAGACTCCATTATAGGTATGGCTTAAAACTAGCGGGGTTCTATCCAAGGGGGTTTGAATCTAAGGGGTTTGATTAAAACCTCTTAAATTAAAATCCTTTAAATGGAACCTTTCAAGGCTTAAATCATTATATTTTCTAAAAATATATGATTTTAGTAAAAATCAAGATGTCTCAGAAAGTGTAACCCATTATTGTGGCAGCACCCATGTTAGGGAATTCAATATCTTTTTAACTATAACCTCTTGTTGGTAGGTGGCACCTCATCAAAAAAGTACTGTATAATAGCCATGTATCCTCGCTGACATAAAAAATCCTATTTTTGTGACCGACATAAGAAAACCTTATTTTTGTAACCGACAAAAAGGATTGATAAAAAGTAGCTAAGGGTTAAGGTTTGGTTGATATTGTACTGTAGCATTTCCAATGGTATTGAGTTGTAGGGATTGTTGGTTGTAATCAGTTTGATTTACTGGATAATAATATTGGACTCTCTATTGGTGGATGTAGCCTGAGTTTTGGTGAACCACGTTAAAACTTGTCTCTTGCTATTATTATTTATGTGTATTTCCATTTCTCTGTTTAATCTTTATTTGCATTTAATTGATATCTTCTGTTGGCTAACCCTGACAAGTGGTATCAGAGCGGGTTGTGTTTAATTATCACCTGCAGGAAGGTCTCACGGTTGAGTGGGAGCAATGGCAGATGAGGGTAAATTGAAGGTCAATAAATTCAATGGGTAGAACTATCAGTTATGGAAGATGCAGATGGAGGATTACCTCTATCAAAAGGATTTATGGATGCCATTGGAAGGAGTAGCTAAGAAATTGGCAACAATGAGTGATGAGGATTGGAATCTTCTTGATAGAAAGGCACTGGAAACCATTCGGTTGTGCCTGGCACCAACGGTGGCATTCAATATAACAGAAGCAAAGACAACAAATGGTCTGATGAAAGCTTGGGCTAAATTGTATGAAAAACCCTTAGCCTCAAATAAGGTATTTCTCATGAAGCATTTGTTTAATCTAAAAATAGTTGAAGGTGGATCTGTGATAGATCATTTAAATAAATTTAATATGATTGTCAGTCAATTGACTTCTGTAAATGTAAAATTTGATGAAGTTAGAGCTCTCTTGATATTATGTTCATTGCCTGAAAGTTGGAATAGTTTGGTAATGGTGGTTAGTAACTCTGTTTCTGGTTCAAATACCCTAAAATTTGATGATGTTGTTGGTGTTATTCTGAGTGAGGAAATTCATAGAAAAAGCTCAGGTGGATCCACATCAGGCAGTGTTTTGAATGCAGAAAGCAGGGGCAGATCAAAGGAGAGAGGAAAAGGTTCTAGAGGTCATGGGAAGTCATGAGGAAAATCAAAGGATAAGAGATCCCAAACCAGAGGATAGAAGGATTGGTGGTATTGTGGGAAACCAGGTCATCTGAAGAAAGATTGTTGGTCTTAAAAAAATAAAGAAGGTGACAAACAAGAAGACAATAAGGAGGCAAATGTGGTAAGTAATAAATCTAAAGATGATGCTTTGATTCTTTCCCTAGATAATGCTGATGATTCATGGGTTTTAGATTTATGGGCCTCATTTCATGCTATGCCCCATAGAAGTTATTTTCTTGATTATGTCCAAGGGGATTTTGGGCTGGTTTATTTAGGAGATAACAAACTTTGTCAGATTGTTGGAAAGGGAAGAATCAAGATTATGTTGCAGAATAGGAATCATTGGCTACTACAAGAGGTAAGGCACATTCCAAGGCTTAGTAGGAATTTAATTTCAGCAGGGCAACTAGCTGAAGAAGGTTGCATCGTTACATTTACTGATAAAAAATGGAAGGCTTTAAAAGGTGTGAAAGTAGGCACCTTATATCTTTGTACAGGTCATACTATTCCTTCTACTTTAGCTATTGTAGAGAAAAAACAAATAGGTTCAGGAACAGTTGCTGCAGGTTTGCAGAAAGAGATTGAAATAGTTGCGACAGGTTCTGAGACAACGCTGTGGCATAACAGACTTGGGCATATGAGTGAAAAAGGTATGATGGTACTTCATTCTAAGAAAGTTTTACTAGGTCTAAAATGTATTAATATGGATTTCTGTGAAAGTTGTGTGTATGGCAAACAAAAGAGAGTCAGTTTTCTCAAGGATGGGAAGCAAAAGAAAAATGAAAAGTTGGAGCTTGTGTAGACAGATGTATGGGGACCAACTCAGGTATCTTTTCTCGGTGGCTCTCAATATTATGTTACATTCATAGATGATGCAACTAGGAAGGTATGGATTTATTTCTTTAGGTAGAAATCTGATGTATTTGAAACATTTAAGAAATGGAGAAGCTTGGTTGAGAATGAGATGGGTAAAAGACTAAAATGTCTTAGATCTGATAATAGCGGTGAGTATTGCAGCAAAGAATTTGAAGATTATTGTTCCTTTAATGGAATTTGTATGCAGAAAATAGTTCCAGGGACTCCACAGGAAAATGGAGTGGCTAAACACATTGAATAGGACAATAATGGAGTGTGCAAGGACCATGAGATTACATGTTGGGCTGCCTTTAAACATGTGGGTAGAGGCTGTCAACACTACTATATATTTAATTAATAGAGGTCCTTCAGTTCCTTTGGGCTGTGGTATTCCAGAGGAAGCATGGACAAACAAGAAGGTGAGTTATTCTTTTCTGAAAACCTTCGGCTATGAAGTTTTTGCACATATAGATTCCGAAAATAGAACCAAGCGGGATGAAAAATCAAAAAAGTGTACCTTCATTAGATATGGCATTGATGAATTTGGTTATAGGATTTGGGATTTTGAAAATCAGAAAATTGTCAGAAGCAGGGATGTTATATTCAATGGGAAGATATTGTACAAAGATCAGATGTAGCATCATGAGAAGAAAGAAAAAGATTATGTGGTGCAGGATGATACTCCAAATAATGATGTTCTAGTGGTTCCTGATGCTCTGCAATAGCAACCAAAAATACCACAAACTCTAATGAATGTTAGACGGTATACAAGGATAAGTAGACCTCCTGAAAGGTTTTCTCCCTCTTTGTATTCTATTTTGTTAATAGATGCTAGTGAACCAGAAGGGTATGATGAAGCTATGTAGGTGGATACACAAGTTTAGTGGGAGCTTGCAATGAAAGAAGAAATGAACTCCTTACTGAAAAATCAGACTTGGGAATTATGTAAGTTGCCTACGGGTAAAAAGGCTTTACCAAACAAATGGGTTTATAGGCTGAAAGAGGAAGATGGAGGTAAGAAAAGATTTAAGGCCAAGTTAGTTGTAAAAGGATTTACACAGAAAAAGGGTATTGATTTTGATGAGATATTTTCTCCGGTTGTCAAGATGACTTCTATTCGTACTGTTTTAAGTATTGTGGCTGCTGAAGATTTACATTTGGAACAACTAGATGTGAAAACTGCCTTTCTCTATGGTGATTTGGAGGAGATATACATGGAACAGCCCCAAGGATTTGAGGTCAAATGTAAGGAGAAACTGGTGTCCAAATTGAAGAAGATTTTATATGGCCTGAAACAAGCACCTCGGCAATGGTATTTGAAATTTGATAGCTTTATGGTTGGGCAAGGCTACAGTTGGTGTAATTCTAACCATTGTGTTTATTTTAAGAGGTTGGATAATGATAGCTACATTTTTTTATGTTTATATGTTGATGACATGCTTGTAGCTGGGTCTAACATGGATAACATAAGAGAGTTAAAATAGCAGTTAGCACAGTCATTCGATATGAAGGATTTGGGGGCAGAAAAACAAATCCTTGGTATGAAAATTTGTAGAGATAGGAAGAATAGAAAATTGACTCTATCTCAGGCTACTTATGTTGAAAAGGTGTTGCAAAGATTCCATATGGAGAATGTAAAAGCTGTCAGCACACCTTTGCCTAGTCATTTGAAATTGACTAAGGAGATGTGTCCTCAGACACAAGAGGAGGAAGAGAAAATGTCCAAGGTAGCATATACTTTAGCTGTAGGAAGTTTAATGTATGCCATGGTATGCACGAGACTAGATATTGCACATGTTGTAGGAGTCGTAAGCAGGTATATGAGTCATCCCGGATTGGAGCATTGGAATGCAGTAAAATAGATTCTCAAATATTTGAGAGGTACATCGAATAAACACTTATGTTTTGGAGGCTCTAATACTGATTTAGTAGGTTATGTCGACTCAGATTTGGTAGGGGATATTGATACCAGGCAGAGTACTACAGGTTATGTCTTTACTGTAGGTGGGAGAGCAGTAAATTGGATCTCACAATTGTAAAAGGTGGTTGCTTTATCCACCACAGAGGCAGAGTATATAGCTGCAATAGAGGCAAGCAAGGAGATGATATGGTTGCAATCTTTCATGGAAGAATTGGGCAAACAACAAGCTAATAGTTCTTTGTATACAAACAGTCAGAGTGCCATTCATCTTGCAAAGAATTCTTCCTTGGATTCAAAGACCAAACACATACAGTTGAGGTATCACTTTATTCGGTCGGTGTTGGATAATGGATAGTTAAGGCTGGAAAAGATACATACAGATAAAAATGTAGAAGATATGTTTACAAAGGTAGTGACAAGGGAGAAGTTGAGCTCCTCTTCAGCTTCGGTTGGTCTTCTAGACTGAAAACAACAAAAAATAGAATAGCAGAGTCCAGGGTGCTTATTTCCAGTGGGAGCTGCATGCGTAGTGGTGTCGTCCAGGCTCAGTCTCCAAGTGGGAGATTGATGGTAGGTGGCGACTAATTGCTGGTTGTAATTAGTTTGATTTACTAGATAATAATATTAAACTCTCTGTTGGTGGATGTAGCCCGAGTTTGGGTGAACCACGTTCAAACTTGTCTCTCGCTATTATTATTTCTATGTATTTCCATTCCTTTATTTAATCTTTATTTGCATTTAATTGATATCTTCTGCCAGCTAACCCTAACACCTCTTTGTCCAAAATTTCTCCAAGAGTAGCCATGTTATTGACCACATGCTTGACTCTGACACAAAAATCACTCACACTCTTAGCTTCTTCCATCTTCAAATTCTCAAATTCTCTTTTCAATGTCTATAGTTTGGCAGCTTTGACTTGATCATTATACCTTCATAAGCTTCTTGTAGAGTTTTCTAGGTATCCTTGGCTATCTTTACACCTACAATTCTTGAAAATAGGCTCTTATCTAGAGCTATTTGAATATGAAATAAAGATTGAGCATCCTTCCTTCTAGCCTCCTTCTTAGTTGTTCTATCATTGGTTACAAGAGTGGTCTAATCAACTAGCTCTGCATAACATGGTTTTACAATCTCCCATAAGTCTTTCCCTATCATAAACATCATCAACTTGATGCACCAATAATCATAAAAATTTCTATTAAATTTAGGAATGGGAAAAGAGTTAGCATTTGACATGATCAATTGTTAGAGTGATCTCAACCACATAATCTATAACCCAAAAACCAATATCCTACTACAATACCAAATGAAGATTTTGAGAACAATCCCTATTCCTTTTAAATCCACACTAGAAAGAAATTGAATAGCAGATATAACAAAGACACGTATAGTAGAGACTAAACAAAATAAATCTCCTTACAAGAAAATCAAGAGAACAACATATACAAAATATCTTTGTAAAATACTAACCTTTCTGCTTGAAATCGTAGAATTACATGCTCTGATGACTATACTTATTACAAATGACAAAGAGCCCATGTATTAAATAGAGTTTGCAGCCCATGCTAAACTAAAAGAATAATAACATAAAAAACATACTAAACTGCGCTAAATATAAATAACAGTCTTCTTAAAATAAATCCTCTAAAAATAGCTCCGCTCCAATTGCATGATTCCTGAGCATCACTTATCAACAACATTAACATCAAACGACTTATTCCACCAAACTTAATCTAAAATTTGCACCACCAAAATGACAATTAGAAAAAAAATTCTAAATAAATAATTAAGAGCCGTTAAATTTGTGCTTTCAATAGTCCATATATGAATTCTTATTGTTTAATAAAATCAGAGCATATCGAAGGAAATGGAATGGAGAAAAACATGAGAAATAAATGTCTCTATTTCAACAAATGCAGGTCAAGTCTATTTAATTTACAAGTGATTTCATTAGTCAGTAGAGCAGAAGTATTCTCTAGATGCATTGGAAGTTACCCTGGCCATATTTAATATGTTTAATAAATATATAAATGTTTTCATCATTGAGTGTTTTACGTGAAGATGTGGTTTTGGTGTTTTTTTCCCATTTTGAGATTAGCTTAAATGCATGTTTGTGAGATTCTATTTGGTTTCGTGTGGGGGATTTGTCCCTACATCATCAGCTCTTTGCCTAAATGTCTTGTCTCCTACCTAGTGGTTGCTACCGTACTTACGAATTGTTCAACTCTTCTCGCTCTATTTAAGCTTTGTGCATACAAGCATCTCCGTGTTGGTTTCTGCTTGGTTTTTCTAAGCTTTGCATTGTTTATCCTAAATGGAGAATAGTGCAACAAGCTACAATGGAGTGACATGGTGATGGCAATATGTATTAGTTCCTATCACTTATAGTGGGCACAACTTATATAGTCTATGGATTTTTCAAGTAGAAGATAATATCTGTTGATGGAAGCAATATGTGGTGATGATAGTTTTTTCCATGCTTTATATAGTAACCATATCTTGGTAGAGTACTGGTGGATGTGCATGGGCTGGAAAGAATAATAATAAGAAGATTTCAGGGCCTAGAGGATGGCCAATAATTGGAAGTCTAATCGAAATGAGTGGTGGCCATGCTCACTATATGCTTGCTACATTGGCCACTATTCACGAGGCAAAAAAGATGATGGCCTTCAGCTTGGGCTCAACTCCCACAGTCATAACATCAAATCCAAAGTTGGCAAGAGAGCTCTATAGCTCTCCTCACTTTGTAGAAAGGTTTGTCAAACAATCTACCCAGTAGCTAACGTTTAGGAGGGCAATAGGCTTTGCACCTAACGACCACTACTCGAAGATGCTCTACAGGATGTTGGCTGCTCATCTCTTTAGTCCACAAAGAATTATTGTGCAAGAAGTTGGGTGTCAGGTGGAATGTTTGAAAATGTTATTAGATATACACAACAAGTTTATGTGCAAGCATTTTGTTAACCTCCGTCCACATCTCCAAGCAGCGGCTCTGAGCAACATCATGGGAAGTGTTGGTATTTTTTTTAATTCCCAACCTGATAGCACTAATAACCTATGATTTAGCCATTTTCAATATTTAGTTATTATGAGGGTTGGCCTATGAATAGCTCAAAGTTAAACTAACTTTCCCTCTATACTTTAGGCTCTACAAAATCTGGGAGGGTGATCCCTTATAGTATTTAAAATATAATGTGCCAATTATTACAAATACTGTGAATAATAGATGTGTCCTATGTAGATTTTCTTGAGGACTATGAAAATAAGAAGATCTAGGTTAAATTATTCAAGATTTTGCATTCTCAAGACCATAGAACAAGATGAAACTTCATTTTGACACACTTACAACTAAATTTAAATATTTAAAAGTATTTGGTTGCATTTTTTATCCTAGGGTTTGAAAACTAGACATAGAGGAAAGAGATCGGTGCCTTAATCTAGGGAAATGGAGTCCATTAAATGCGATTGGAAATCAATAACAACATTCCATCTAAGCATCAAAGAGCTTTATACCATTTCCTTAAAATGTTATACTCAACCTTCCTAACAAATCATACTTATCAGATCCTCGCATCCATTCACACAAATCTAAATTTCCATTAAAGAATTTAACCTATTATTTGAATAAGAGCCTTAATTGGAAAGATACATCCATAAGATTTTTATTGAGACAAAATAAATAGTCCTTGACCTATTTATTTATAATTTGCACAAATAATACATCAGGAGACAAATTGATTCAGAAATCTACTATTGTATTCAATCAAGACGCTAGTACCACTATCAAGTTCACAAAGACAAATAATATAGACTCAAGATCCTAGGGCAAGACTAGACTTCTATTTTATGTGTTTTCATTACAAAATAAACATTATGAGAGATCAATCAACCACACTTTTAAATGGCCATGAAATCCCTTTTATAATTCAAGGGAGCAACAAACATCAAGCCATTTACACATGTCACTAATTCATTTGACAAATGTTACATCAATTGGAATGAAATTATAACCATTTTTAATTTGTAAGAGATGCCTTTGTAACAAATTATCTCCTCCAACAACAAATTTTAACCGTTTATGCTTCTTTACTTTTGGCTAGGGAGTAGGCAATGATACCAACAAAAGGCAATTTGCTAGATGCTCTTTTGGTTTCACCACCTTTGATTTCCAGATACTTGTCAATAAGACAAGAATCCTCTGCTTTGCCCCTCCATCATCACATGCAAACATGAGAATACATGCTAGGACTAAATAAATAAGGAAATCTGAATTCCCTCCATTCTCTCATGCTCTGGCCATAGGAAAGTGGTTCCTCAACTTCTGAGGGGGAGTCTTCAACTATTTCAACTCTCAAGGAACTCAAAGAAACCACACACAGCAAGTGCTAGCAGCGCCAAAATCCTAGTCAAGGAGGAAAAAAGAGAAAGTGTTTGTTTAAGTTAGACAAAGCACTAACCATTCCTGTCAACTCAATTTTCCCCCCAACTTCCACCTATTTCATCTAGAGGGGCAACACTCTCTCAATAGCATTTGTGACTCTCTTAGAACCCATCATGGAAAAGGAGGAGGAGAGGAAAAAGTAGGTCCTTGTTTCTTCCAATCCCAATCTGGAAACTCATAGTAACAGGGAGTTACTAGAGTCGGCAAACTGGGACTCAAAACCTGAGCATCCAAATAAAAGCACAAGGAAACCAGGGGCTGACACAAGCTTAATGCTTCCTACTTTGCTCCTTGCATTTTGCCTTAATTGCCTATACCTTAGAAGAAAACATCTCTAATTCCTTTACTCTATAAGAACACAATATTGACCAAGAAAATAGACAAGAACCTCTAAAGGAAAGGGGTGGTAAAGGCAACATATTATATAGAAAACCTTCCATTTCATCTGCACAGATAGAAAGATAGACACAAATAGAAATATAGATAGCTATTTATAGATGAATTTCAAGCCTCCCACATTCTTGGTACTTTTATGATCAATTCGGCTCAACATATAACAAGGCATATTAGACATAAATGGAAATCCTTTAATAATGTACCAATGCTGCCAAAAGTAGAAAATGGAGGTTGGACTTTGTTACCATATTTATGTCACATAACCCATGGCACCTACAAATGTTGATTCCATGCAGTGGATTCTTGACTCGGTTCCTCGATCTTAGGATTTTATCAATTTTGAAAAGCTAACCTCAGTAGATTCTACCATGGCATCCAATAGGACATCCCATCAAGTGTGCACACAAATTTCAAGGACTCATTCCATGTAAAAATGGAGGTAAGGAGATCTCAGAGCATGCTTGAAAAAGCCATAGCTGCATAGGTTCATTATTTATTTCATGCCACCACTCTGCCTCTTTCCTTTTGAAAATGAGTCATCAATCGCAGCACAGATCACCCAGATCAATTGTGTATATAAGTTCATTGAGATGGGAATCCTGTCACCATGAAGAAAAGGTGTGAACCAATAAGAAAGTACCACCTAAACTACCACCTGAGATACACTGTTAAAAAGATGAGCCCAGAGAGTCCACAGAGTCCTCAGAGTCCACATGGCAGGCTCTCTCACTTCTACAAGCATGAAATCAAACTGAAGATGAAAATCTTAGAGCTACCAGTAGTTACCATAGAAAAGCACAGTACAATAGCATGTCCAACTGACACATGGCAGATTTTGCTATATTCATATGTTATAGAAATAATACATACCTTTTCATAATAGAAGATAGGCTAGGATATGTGGAGTGATGGTGCAACACAGAAGGAAACTCACTCTCCCTTTTGTTTAGAATTTGCACCAAGCTGCCATGTTAAGCGAGGGCACAATGCGGGGAGAGTATTGGTTTAGTTCTTGTTTAGGAGTTTTGTCAAGCCAACACGTGGAGTGATTTACTGCCAACCACAAGATACAAAGTAAAAAGGCACATGGCTTTAAAACAAAATTCACTTTACTAGGTGAGAAGCGGCCATGACTTCATTAAAGGGCTCGATAAAAGCTTAGCAATATGAGTAAAATTCTAAGCATAGGCAATAAGCAGTGATCCAAAAGGAGGGGGCCGGTAAAAGGACAACACTCCTAGACATCAAGTTGTGATTTAAAGGATCCACATGGGCAATAAGTGGTCAACTCAGAATTAGAACAAAAGGTACTTTGACACTTTGCGCAAGACAGTAGGGTTTAGGGTTTTATATTTTACAGACAAGATTTTTTCAATATTTTAAATACTAATCCCTAATCAAGGATCTACAAGTTTTGATGCTTGGAACAAGGCCAGGAAAATTTATCTGATTTCTATCAGTGGCTCATGTTCAAGGACATTTGTTCAACATGAACAAAGTGAGATACCAGAGAAACTCCTGTGAAAGAGACCAGACCGAATGCAGGGAAAAGAACCCAACCAAACAAAATGCAAAAAACTAGACAAAAGAGACTAACACACTATATACATATGATACATTGTACATGGAATATAACATACCTCAAGAGAAGTATGGTTTAAGGAATTGTCCATCTATTAGCAATTCCAAAAGTTTTCCTATCAGAGTTTGCAAAAAATATGAGTCTCCTTCATGGGCATTGCTAACCAAATAAGGGCCTAACCATAAGGCATTAAATTTTCTATGTTTTCCCTTATTCTCATCCCTGGCATTCTACACCAATACCATGTTTCCATTTTCAAACTTCCTGTGAGAAGACTCCTTATCATACAACTTCTTTACCTGCAACTACAACTTTAAATTTCTTTGTTGTGCATCCCTTTTGACTTCATCCAACTCTGTTAAAACATTAATTCTCTATTGCATATCATCTATGATATTGTCATCATATTCCCAAAAGAATTTTTACACTTGCAATAAGTTGTTGGTTGGCATTCTAGCTTCCATGCCATAAACTAAATTGAATTGACGTTTTCATGTTGCCTTCTTGGTAGTCATTCTGTTAGCCCAAAGGGCTTATCTCAACTTTGAATCCCAAGCCTTCTTGTTTTTCTCTATCACCCTTTTTATGATCTTCATTAAACTTTTATTACTAGATTTGGCCTATGCATTGCCTTGTGGGTGATAGGGGTTGAGTAAGAGATTTGTATTCCATACTTATTGTAGAAACCTGTGAATTCTTCTAATATAAAGCACATAGCATTATTTGATACTATATTTTTTAGCAAACCAAATTTGATCAGAATATTATTCACTAAGAAATCAATCACCACCTTGCAGGTAGCCTTCCTTGTTGGAATAGCTTCAACCCACTTTGTGAAATAATCAATGGCTACTAGGATTTAGGAATCTCCACCACTAGATTTCTCTACAATTTCTCCTATAAAGTCAATTCCCCACTGCTGATATGGTTCTTGCGCTATCACTGGTCTAAGAGGCAAATTTCCTGAGAACTTCAACTTCCCTAAAAATCTTTAACAAGCATCACATATCTTTACCAATCTGTGTGCATCCTTAAATAACATGGGCCACCAAAACCTAGCCCTCAATACTTTATGTGTAGTTGTTTTGGCCATATAGTGGCCACCACAGGCACCACTATGCATCTCAGCTAAAATTTCTAGGGCTTGCTCCCCATTAATGCATTTCAACAACACTCCATCTAGATTTCTTCACCACAACTCATTTTCAATTATCACATACTTCGTAGCTTGTAGCTTGAGTGTCATTTTTTGATTATCAGTCATCCCTTCAGGGCATGACATATTTTACAGGTAATATACAACATTTTAATACCACCCTGCAATCTGCATATCACAAATAGGAGATTCATCAACAACATCAAAATGGTTTACCTGGTTGGCCTCTAAATTTATCTCTTCCATAAACTTGGCCAATCCTTGTCCTCTGACTAATTTAGTAATTTGCACATCAATGTTCAATTCCTGAATCCTATTAATCCATCTGTATCTCCTTCTAGTGACCTTCTGCTATGTAAAAATGTCTTTAAAAAAAACACTTGGAACATAAGAAACAATTATTGCACCAAAAAAGTATGGTCTAAAATTCTTAACCACCTTCACCAGAGCATAGGCTTGTTTTTTAGTCATGTCACACCTCAACTCAGCTTCTTGTAAAGACTTACTAAAAAAGGCAATAGGTTGTTCATAGCCTTCCTCATTCTTCTGCAGTAAAACTGAAGTAATTGTGTCAAAAGAAGCAAAAGAGAAAAGTTGGAATGGTTTTAAAAAGTCCAGAGACTTCAAAACTGGGGCCTCCTTGATGGATTTCTTTATACCTTTGAAATATTCACTTGGCTCCTCACTCCAAGATACATTTTCTTCTTTCTTCAGCATTTTTGAGATTGGCCTTGTAATCTTAGCAAAGTTTGTCACAAACCTTCTCAAGAAATTCAATTACCCAAAGAAATATTGAATACCTTTGACATTTTTCAGTTGTGGTATTCTATCAATGGCAGCAACTCTTTCAGGGTCAATCCTTACTCCTTTGCACATAATATGTCCCAGCAACTTCCCTTCAGTGACCCCAAAAGTGCACTTCTTTGGATTAAGAGATATTCCATATTCTAAGGCTTTGATAAAAATCTTTTCCAAGTGCATACAATGATCCTCCTCCTTCTTAGAGACTGCGGTAAGGTCATCCTGGTACACTACCATGATGATATTAATCAGGTCAAAAAAGCTACATCCATAGCTCTCTAAAATGTAGCACCAACATCAGTCAGGTCAAAAGGGATCCTGACATAAACATAAGTACCCCAAGAAGTTGTAAATGTTGTCTTGAACTACTTAGACTTGACTTTTACCTGGTTGTATCCTAAAAAACCATCCACCATAGACATTAGCTCACAACTAGTGACTCTTTGCATTATTGCCTCCATATGTTGCAATGGGTAATTATATTTCAGTAATGATATGTTGAGATTCCTAAACTCTACACAAAGCCTGATATCACTGTTCTTCTTTCTAATAGGTACAAGGTTAGACACCCAAGTCGAATATCTGATCAACTTTATAATTCTGCCCTCTCTTAACTTTGTCAGTTCCTCTTGAATTTTGGGCACCAATGTTGGGTTTATTGGTCTTTGCTTTTCCCTGAAAGGCTTTGCGTCCAGCTTAAGATGTATCTCATGTTGAAATAAATCCTCTCTATATGTCTTTAGATCATCATAAGAGTAGATGAACACATGCCTATATTTTCTCAATAAAGAAATCAGCATTGGATTAACTTGTGGCTTCATTTTCTTTCCTATATATACTTTCTTTGGAGAATTCTTATTTCCCAGATTTCTTTCTTCTAAGTCATATGGATGTACTGAATTTGGCTTAACAACACTTTTATCAGGGCCATCAAAGTCCTTTTCCAAAGCCACAAGACCCCTAGGAATTTTATTAGTCTTGAGCTAGATCACCTCACATCCAAATATTATTTATTTTCCATACTTTTCCTCTACAAGTGCTCCAAAATCTATCTCCTGGATTTCATATTGGTCTATGTATTGCATGAACTTCAATATATCCTCATCATTATTGAACACCTACCAATTCTAAATGTTGTCAAGAATACAAGGCCTTGTTTGCATCTCAACCTTTGAGATACCTGCAAAGGTCATATCATTAGGTCTTAATGCTATGTTTCCTAGTAGATCTACCATAGCATTTTTGTTCCTTTCTACCCACTCAATCTTAAAAGCATCAAACATTTCTATTGTGTCCCAAATAAAATTTCTATACTACTTT
The DNA here is from genome assembly GCA_027924645.1 of Cunninghamia lanceolata. Taxonomy (NCBI): domain Eukaryota; kingdom Viridiplantae; phylum Streptophyta; class Pinopsida; order Cupressales; family Cupressaceae; genus Cunninghamia; species Cunninghamia lanceolata. Next base: position 5,193,401 of record BSBN01000198.1, on the reverse strand, counting down.
AATCTGCTATTCTTAGACATGAATACTAATCTTACATGAGACAATCAATTCTGAGTCACCTAAGACTATTAACTTTCATATTCCATGTTTGTAAGAAACCTTCAACCCAAGTATTATAGAGCTTCATATTCAACAACATTGTTTTTGCAAACAAACATTAGTGAAAATGAGAACATAAAAGTTTTACTACTAGGAGAAATAAGGATAACGCCTGCACTAGATCCTTCCTTGGAACAAGCACCATCAAAATACATAGTCCATAATTCATCATTAGATGCTTGTTCCCTTACCTCTTTTTCCAAAGGTACAGGTTTCTTGTCTTCTTCTTCTTACAACCCCTCAACCCTAAAGTTGTCAATGTCTACATCAACAAAATGGACATGCTCCTTAGGTTCATCTTCTACAACTATATATGGGGCCAGAGGCTCCCTGTGAAGTCTAACATCCTTGGCATCAATAGGGATGGTGGAAAAGGACATGTCACACTATATGCTTCCTCTAATGGTAGCAGACCACTTTCTAGATAGAAGCATCCCATAAGTGGGAGGGATGTCCACCACAAGTGCACTCATCACAAACTCTTTATCAGGATATGCTTCCAACCTATAAGGTATTTCCCTTATGATCCCTATGATCGGGACCTCTCTATTATCCATTGCATAGCATTTTCCGTAGGCCTTAGTGATTGTCAAATGCAATGCTTGCATGACTCTAACTCGCATGATATTAGAATATGCCCCAAAGTCAATCAAACAATTCTTTAGCATCTTGTCATTGATGATAAGGGATACATAAAAAGGGTCCACCTGATTAGGACATGTAGTAAGTGTGGCGCCCAAGAATACCTGAGGGTTATCATTGTTGTTCCCCTTAACATCCTTTTCTTTTGTCTTCACATTGCTCTCTTCAGGATAAATGTTTTCTCTTTTCTCATTGCAGGTTGTATCTACACCATTGATGAAGGTTGCTGCCTTATTTTTATGCTCTTCAATCCTCATCATATCAAGAAGTGGGATTGACACTTCGACTTGTGATAATAATTGAAACACGTCAATAGGGGTATACTTGGGCACATCATGTGCTACCACAAGGCTGTCCTCAGATTGCCTTTTATTCATAGTAGATGTTCTAACCCCTTGAACCACATTATCTTTCTTTTCTTCATCAGTCTTCAACTTTTGAGGCTCTATCAGAGTTGATGGAGAAACCAATGGTTCATCAATATGTATCCTGCCAGGTACTTTGGTGTTTTTTTCTTTTGGATCCTCCTTTTTCTTAATTGTTTGACTCTCCTTAATGAACATGCTGCCAACTTTGCCTTGATCATTGTTTACAACTTTATTTCTCAAATGGTAGTTACTTTTAAAATTGGCTACAACAGCGACAGTAAGTTTCTTAATTTCTTCCTCTGATGGTCTTCTCAAGGTTATATTAGTTTCCTCAATTTCAAGAGCATTCACATTACAACTCTCTTCATCATCTTCATCAAAAAATACTTGTTGAAATGCACTTGTTGCATGTCTTTGATTATTAACATCAACTTCTTTAGCTTCTCCACTAGAAGAATATTCTTCATCAACAAACAACATATTAGTTACCCTATCATTTTCATGAGGCAAGTCACAATCACCACATGTGTTTTTGTCTTCTTCCAAAGATTGTGCTACTACACATTGATGTGGTGGATGGGGTAACTGGAAACATAGACACCATGGAGTGTCATCCACAAGATTTTCAAAAAAATTCTTCAATGGATTAAGGGGATCCTTACTCTGCAAATTTTTCATATTATTGAGAATAGGCTTACCATCATGCCAATTGGTGTTATATGGCTGATAATGCAACCTTGGTGGCCTTTCATTTCCTCGTAAATTGGGCCTCTCATTTGTCCAACCCTATTCCTCTCTGGCAATCTTATAATTCAAATCCTTCAAAGAGTCCATAACTCTATCCATCTTATCTTCTTGTGCTAGCAACTTTTCTTGACCTCTAAGGTTTTTCAACAGTCTTACATCTTCCATTTTCCCTACTTTCCCTGAGGCCCTTCTATTACTTTCAATGTGTAGAGCAGTATTAAAGGTCTCTCTAAGACTTTCAGGCTCTTTGTCTCTTAAATACTAGCTTAGATTCACATCAAAGGCATTGTAGTATAAGACAAGACACACTTGTTCACTTGGTCTCAAACCAATAGGAAGCCTGAACATTGCCTCTTGGAACCTTGTGCTGAAATCAAAAACCATTTCATTATATCCTGTGGAGATGTTATTAAACTCATTTAACATAAACTTGGGGTCTATTTTGTCACCATATTGTTCTCTGAACACCCTTTTGAATTCCTCCCAAGAACAAATACGAGCCTCAAACAAACCTTTATACCAGCCCCTAGAATCCTCAACCAGTGATTGTATAAACAATTTCATAACAAAATTTTCATTCGCAACCTTGTAATCATCTAACAAGTTCAAGAAGGCCCTCAGGTGGCCTTCATTGGACAATGCATTATTTCTAGTAAACTTAGCCAACATATTTTTGACATCATTTGGAATAGGATTAGGATAACCAGGTATCCTGTCAAAAGACAATTGCCTATAACTGATCTCTTTGATTGTCATGTTGTCTATTGGCACCACTTCTCCCTGCACCCAGACTTCCTTGGTGTTTCATATTATGGCCTTCAAATAGAGTAGGTATATGAGAACTAGGGTTGGACTGGCTAGCAAAGGCTAAGACATTTATATCAATGGGTGAAGAAGTTAATGGGTTGTGAGAAACTAAAGTTACAGGATTCCCAACAGAAGATTTCATAAATTCAATCTTCCTCTGCATCCCAGCATTTGTAGCCAATATCTCAAGTTAAGATCTAATGAGTCAGACCCTTGAGATGAAGGAATTTTTTGAGGTGATCCAACTTCATTAATACTTATTCCTTTTAAATGCTAATTCCCTTTATCATGATGCTGAAAAGAAGGCTTAGAGGCAGAAGGGCTACAACAGTGGTAGTAACAACGGAACTAGTCCAAGTATTTGTATGGGTAATGTTCAGTGGAATATTTATAGTATCTTGACCATGTATTTGGGAAACTAATGGGCCAGTGGGTATGATAGACACAAGTTCAGGTTAATTCTGACTCACCGACTTCAATCATTGTAGCCTTCTCTTTATCATATCCCTCTCATACATTACGTTCCTAATGTTCTCCTCTCTCCTTAGCCCTTTTCATATTCAACTCCTTAACTCTTTGAGTTTCTCTTTGCAACTTGTTGATTTCCTTCATTAATTCTTCATTAGGCAATGTACTATTTGAATCAGAAGTTTCTACGGTGCTATCCAAAAGATTTGAAATATTCAAATGGAAAATAGGAGTAGGTGACCCACTACCAAGATTTCCAAGAGATCATAATTTGTGGGATTAGAGGGGCTTGTCACTGTAGGAATCAACTTCTTATTAGGTAGGAGATTCAAATGAGCTTGTTCTCCTTCAACAAACTCCCTCAAAATGGAGTTATCCTCATTTGTAGCAGGCATACCAAACTCATGATTTTTGCAAATTTTCATTATTACTAGGAAGAAGACGCCTAGATCCTACTAGAGGAGGGCAAATGTCAAACTTACCAGTAGCTGTAGTCTTCTTTTTCCAAGATTGCCAAGTGTTTTGAGGCAATTTACCTTCCAGCCTCTGCTCAGGATGACTCTTCATTTGTCCTCTAGTTCTTCTCATCTTTCTATATTTTCTACCTCTTCTTTTCATAGCTCTTTGAAATAATCCTTACACTAGTACAAGAGACTCAGAGTCACCACCCAATTTATGGGAATATGAAAATATTTAATCAATCTTTTGAGAATTTCTAGATGTAGAGAAACACATCAAGACTTATGACAAACTGAAGGGCAAGTTACACAAGTATGAACAAAGGAATCAAGACCTGAAGGCTTTAACACTTCTTAATTCTGACTACTACAAGAGTTTTTGGTATTTGTAAAAAGGGGACTATAAGACTCAGGATAAGACACAATTCTACTCAATTTTCCCTAGCAGAGTCACCAATCTGTTGGTGTTTTTTTTAATTCTCAATCTGATCTCACTAATAAACAATGATTTAGTCATTTTCAATACTTAGTTATTATGAGGATTGGCCAACGAATAGGTTAAAGTTAAACTAATTTTCCCTCTGCTCTTTAGGCTCTGCAAAACCTAGGAGGGTGATCCCTCACAGTATTTACAATATCTTGTGCCAATTATTACAAATACTGTGAATAATAGATGTGTTCTATGCAGATTTATTTGAGGACTATGAAAATAAAAAGATTTGGCTTAAATCATTCAAGATTTTGCATTCTCAAGACCATAGAACAAGATGAAACTTAATTTTGACAAATGCTTACAACTAAATTTAAAGATTTAAAAGTATTTGGGTGTTTGTTTGATCCTGGGGTTTGAAAACTAGACACAGAGGCAAGAGATCAGTGCCTTAACCTAGGGCAATGGAGTCAATTAAATGCAGTTGGAAATCAATAACAATATTCCATCTAAGCACCAAAGAGCTTTATAAAATTGCCTTAGAATATTATACTCAACCTTCTTAACAAATCATACTTATAAAATCCATGCATTCATTCACACAAATCTAAATTTCCATTAAAGCATTTAACCTATTCTTTGAATAAGAGCCTTAATCAGAAAGATACATACATAAGATTTTCATGGAAACAAAATAAATAGTCCTTGACTTATTTATTCATAATTTGCACAAACCATACATCAGGAGACAATTTGATTTAGAATTCTACTATTGTATTCAATCAAGATGCTAGTACCACTATCAAGTTCACAAAGACAAATAATACAGAGTAAAGATCCTAGGACAAGACTAGACTTCTATTTTCTACATTTTCATTACAAAAAAACTTTCTGATAGATCAACCAACCACACTGTTAAATGCCCCTAAAATCCTATTTATAATGCAAGGGAGCAACAAGCATCCAGACTTTTACACATGTCACTAATTCATTTGACAAATGTTACATCAATTACAACACAAATATAACTATTTTTATTGGGTAAGAGATGCCTTTGTAACAAATTATCTCCACTAGTAGACTGAGATAATTATTTTGTTCTTTATGCATCTTTACTTTTGGTGTGGGAGTAGGCAATGATAGCAACAAAAGGTAGTTTTCTAGATGCTCTTTTGGTTCTACCACCTTTGATTTCTAGATACTTTTCAATAAGACAAGAATCCTCTACTTTGCCTCTCCATCCTCATATGCAAACATGAGAATGCCTGCGAAAACTGAATAAATAGGCAAATCAAAATTCCATCCATTCTCTCATGCTCTTGGCATAGGAAAGTGGCTCCTCAACTTCCAAGGGGGAGTCTTCAACCATTTCAACCCTCAAGGAACTCAAGGAAACCACACAGAGGAGGTGCTGGCAGTGCAAAAATCCTAGTCAAGGGGGAAAAAGTAGAAAGTGTCTGTTTAAGTTAGACAAAGAACTAACAGTTCTTGTCAACTCAATTTTCCCTGCCAACTTCCACCTGTTTCATCTAGAGGGGCAACACTCCCTCAATAGTAGTTGAGCTTCTATTAGAACCCATTGTGCAAAGGGAGGGGAAGAGGAAAAAATAGGTCTTTGTTTCTTCCAATCCCAATCTTCAAACTCACAGTAATAGGGAGTTACTGGAGTCGATGGACTGGGACTCAAAACCCCCATCCAGATAAAAGCATAGAGAAACTAGGGGTTGACATGAGCTTAATGCTTCTTACTTTTCTCCTTGCATTTTCCTGAACCACCTTAGAAGAAAACATCTCTAATTCCTTTACTCTGTGAGAAGACAATATCAACCAGAAAAAATAGAGAAGAACCTCTAAAGGAAGGGGGTGGTAAAGGCAACCCATTACACATAAAACCTTCCATTTCATCCACACAGATAGAAAGATAGACACAAATAGAAACATAGATAGCTAGTAATAGATGAATCGCAAGGCTCCCACATTCTTGGTACTTTTATGATAAATTTGGTTCAACACGTACCAGGGCATATTGGTTGTAAATGGAAATATTTTAATAATGTACCAATACTCCTAGAAGTAGAAAATGGATGTTGTACTTCATTACCATATTTATGTCACATAACCCATGGCACCTGCAAATGTCAATTCCACATGGGGGCTGTTAGACTCGGTTCCTCAATCTCAAGATTTTATCAATTTTGAAAAGCTAACCTCAACAGATTCTACCACGACATCGAGCAGGACATCCCATCAAGTATGCACACAAATCTCAAGGACTCATTCCATGTAAAAATGGTAGCGAGGAGATCTTAACGCATGCTTAAAAAAGCCACCGCTGCATAGGTTCATTATTTATTACGTGGCACCACTTTGCCTTTTTCCTTTTGAAAATGAACCATCGATCACAGTACATATCACCCAGATCAATGGTGTATATAAGTTCATTGACATGAGAATCCCCATCACCATGAAGAAAAGGTGTAGACTAATAAGAAAGTACCACCTAGACTACCACCTCAGAGACACTACTAAAAAGATGAGCCTATAGAGTCCACAGAGTCCTCAGAGCCCACATGGTGGGCTCTCACACTTCCCTAAGCATGAAATCAAAATGAAGATGAAAATCTTAGCTACCAGCGAGTCCTATAGCAAAGCACAGTAGAATAGCGTGTCCAACTAACACATGGCACATTTCACTGTCTTCGTATGCTATATTAATAATACATATCTTTTCCAAATAGAAGACCTGCCAAGATACGTGGAGTGATGGCGCAACGCAGAAGGAAACTCACTCTTGCTTTTGCTTAGAATTTTTATCGAGCTGCTATGTGGAGCAAGAGCACAATGCGAGGATAATCTTTCTTTATTTCTTGTTTAAGAGCTATGCCGGGCCAACACATCAAGCAATCTGCTGCCAGCTGCAACATACAAAGTAAAAGGCACATGCCTTTTAAACAACATTCAATTTACTAAGCGAGAAGGTGCCATGACTTCATTAAAGGGCTCAACAAAATATTAGACATATGAGTAAACATTTAAGCACAAGAAATAAGCGGTGATCCAAAAGGAGGTAGCTGCTAAATGGACAACACTCCTAGACATCAAGTTATGATTTAAAGAATCCACATGGACAATAGGCGGTCAACTCAGAATTAGAACAAAAGGTACTTCAACACTTTGCGCAAGACTTTAGGGTTTAGGGTTTTATACCTTAGGGACAAAACTTTTTCAATATTTTGAATGCTAAACCCTAATCAAGGATCTACAGGTTTTGATGCTTGGAACAAGGCCAGGAAAATTTATCAGAATCCTATCAAGAAGTATCTTTGGCGCAAGGTTGGATGATACCACAGAAGGCAGAGACGTGAGGGAGATAGTAGAGGTGGGGTTTAAACTGCTGGGGACATTTAGATGGGTTGATCATCTACCTTGGATGTGGCTTCTTGGCCCCCTGTAAATCCACGCCCAGTTCTCACGACTGGTACCTCGTGTAAAGGCTTTCATATCAGCATTCGTTGGGGCCTCTTCTATCATGGGCTTGCCTCTACACGTAGAATGTGGATATAGCAGGTGGGATGCATATTCCAGTGGAAATGATATCCATGGTGAACATGTGGTCTATCACTCACAACCATGAAATCTGGGAGTCCCCTCCTGAATTCCATCCAGAGAGATTTCTGGAAGAGAAAGGAGACATTCGTGGTAATGACTTGAGACTTGCACCATTCAGTCCAGGTTGGCAAGGGAAGAACTTAAATAGCCGGCACATTGTGCCGCTTGTTTTTTCCCAATTTCCATCAAAATTGTGTAGACTAACTAGTTTTAAGTCAGAAATTTGTCAACTGATGCTGTCAAAAACATGAAGCAATGTCAAATGAAGAGGTCGGCAAAAACAGTCCCCATTTTTACAGGTTGAAAATTGAAAAAAAATCAGTGGCCACAGCGTACCAGCTATTTACGGTGGGCGGTCAGCAAGTGTGTCTAGGAAAGACTCTTGAACTCGCTACTTTTCATCTCTGGGTGGCAAAACTACTCCACCATTACAAGTAGATTCCTTCCCACCAGGGCTTAAATTTGACAGTCAACTTTGATTGTCAAGCAATTTTTTTATGACAGTTATCTTTTCAATGGTGCATTTAAAATATTATGACATACTTTACTATAAGTAATAATAGTATAAGTAATTTATATAAAAACTAAATATATATATCATCATAATCCTATATAAATTTTGACTCTTTGTCCAAAATCTCTCATTTCATATGATACAGTCTTTTCAAAATTTTAATTTATTTCACAACTAAAATACTTAAATATAGCTATACAACTGTCAAATTCAAGCCATACTTCCCACCAACACCAGGTAGATCTTACCGAGATTCTCAAGTTGTCTTCCCAAATGATCACGCCCCTTACTACAATTCCGGCCACCAGAATCCCCTGCTGAGAACTGATTATTTTATATCAAATACACACTTACGTTTCCAAGTTCTCCTCTTCTTATAGTATCTTTTATGAGTTTATCATTGCATAATAGTCTAGATGTAGTTTGCCTAACGACGAATTGTTATAGAGTAGCTTTAACGCCTTTTGACTAGGTGCTTGTTTGTTAATTGGCAATTCAAGGGTTGTTATTCAAAAATGTTGGTAAGATGAACAATGTATACAAAACATGAAGTCATCAACTGTACAAATACGCTTGAACATGTTTATTAAATTTGTATTACGAGTAAATATTTATTTGTCTGCAAATTGCTCATCTTCCACCAAGAAGTTTTGATATCTGTGGGCCGCTTTAAGTGTGCTATTATAATTTGCCTTAATATTGTTTAACTAAGTATTTCTGTTCCGAAAAGGCTTAATATAATTCTCGAGAGGCGTTTTCTTAAACAAAAAAACTTCAAAACTTTTCAAGAGATTCAGAATGATGATTATCAAGAATCTATCACACAAAATTAATATGGTGGATTGCTTTGATTTAATGGCTAATTTTCCTGCATTCATACCTATTCCATCGCGATCATATCGTATCATTCTATACTTCAGTATAATGGTGAATGGTTGAATTTTTTTTTTTTTTTTTTTTATGGAAATGCCAATCTATCTATTATAGGTAAATAAAAATATCTTCACAAAAAATAGATGGGTGGTATAAAGGCACACCCTGAATGTCAAATGGGCCTAGCCCAGAAACTTCTAGAGTATCAAAGTATCAAAACATAAAAACATAACAGAATTTATGAAAACATAATAGAAAGCATAATTAAGCTGCCAAAGCCACGCCTGCAGATGGCAGATCCCTGTCATCCAGGTTCCCCCATATTGCTACGGGGTCCAGGGTAACATTGCCCAGCCATCATCATTCTCTTGGTTTTCATTCTGTGCATTTGGCTCCTCGTGTTGAGGTGAAATAGCCAAATTTAACCGTGGAAAAAATTTTGTATTGTCCTAACTAGTGTTGGTTGGATTGGAAGGATTGGGAGCATTTCATCCTGCATTATCACCTGAAGGCCAAGCAATATTATCTCAAGTAGGCCAACCCGTATTATCCCCAGTTGCACTAGCAAGACGGCTAGAAGTCCATCCACAATTATGTGGAGAGGCCAAGCGTCTGTGATGGTGATGTCCACGGTGCGGCGGATGCTGGGAGCGAGGCTGAGAGTCTCTAGCTGATCCACTTCTTCGTCTGTTACCTTGATAAGGAGAATGGGCTCGGATAGAGGAAGGAGAAGGAGGAACCCGTGCCACAGTACAAGGGGCATTTCCTGAATGATCCAGTAATTCTTGTAAGTGAGCCACTTCGAAGGCAACCTTATTTGCTTGAACTTGTATCTGCAGAAGAACATTAGAACAGATAATAGGTTTAATGTAAAGAGAAATAGATGTTCCAATGTGGCTATCTGAAAATATACAAGAATTATGATCTTTCCATAATGTAAAAACAATCTCTACCCTGAATATATGCCAAATCTGACTAAATCTTGTAGGAAACCTAGGAGAATCACCCAGAAGGATAATTTTCTATGATAAAGGCTCTAGTCTGAAAGGGTGAAAGAAATCTTGAATCCATAGCCAAGATTTTTGGGCTCTGGTACAATACCATAAGAGATGTTGAAACATCTCAGTTTGCCCACAAAAAGGAAATCGGCGACCTTGAACCCTAAGGTGAAACAACCTAGCTCTGACTAGCAGGCCTTGAAAAAAAATGCACCAGGCAAAATGAGCTAACCTTGGCTCAAGAATGGTAGACCAAATAGTTTTAAATTTGTTGTACCAAAGAGCCATTGAACTGTGAATGAGCCATCACTTATTAAGTGTATCTATCATTGGCAAATGGGGTGAAAACCATCTGTAAGCCAACCTTGGCTTGTAATGATGCATCGGTGTTTTTGGATACCATTTCTAGTCCTTCCACCAAGGCTTGGTGGATTGAATTCCAACTTTGTGAAGCATTTCCATTGGAATTGCTGTGATAACTTTATCATAAGTAGCTTGATCAGTTCTCTGAAGGCCGAATTTGACATGAAATGGCTCCCATGGCATGAGGTTCATAGTGGGCCAATGAAGCATATCCTGTAAGGTTTGAATGCCTTTTTTATTAAATCTAAGACCCTTTAACCCAGGCAATTTGGCCAAAGGCTAGCTTGGAGTGAATAAAAGAGGTGACCACAAGATATTGAGGTGATTGAAGGAATGACCAGCATGAAATCTATCACCAAACCAACATAGCCAAGGTTAAACTTTCTCCCAGGCTTTCTAAATGCTTTTAACCACAAACATGCCTGAGATCTGCATTGGCTTTCTTATGACAAGGAGATTAGAAAAGCCAATCCCTTTCCAAGCAGGCTTGTGCAAAGGATGTCCCATTTCAATGTTGTGCCTGAGTAAAAGTTTCCATGCCTCATTTCCAGTGAGAGCACGAATGATCCACTTGATGGCCAAGGTAGTGCCTTGGCATTGAGTAGAAAGAATACCAAGACCTCGAGAATCTCTAGGTAACCAGAAAAGCTCCCATGCAACATGGTGAAAGCCATGTGGTGAGTGTCAGAAGAGGTCTAGAGAAAATCCCTCAACAGTTTTTCTAGCTTGGCATATGAAGGTTTTGAAGGTGCCTAGCAAGAAGAGTAATAAACATGGGTTGCTGCCAAGACTTTAGAACAAATCTAGAATTTACCAGCCAGAGATAGTGGATTAGTAATCCAGACTACAAGCTTTTGTTCCACATGGGTAAGAACATCTTGCCAAAGATTAGCAGAAGTTCCCTAGAAGGCAAAAGGAATACCGAGGAATCAGAAAATTTCACCATGAGCAACTCAACACCATCCATATTGTTGGAACTAATGAGGAATGGTAAGAATTGACTACCTATAACATAATGTTTTGTGCCACTGGATGGAAGAACCCAAGGCCAAGGAGAAGGTCTCTTCTTCCAGTAATGTTAAAAAGGAATCATCAGAAAAATGACCACTAACCAACTGGCTGGAAGAATTGGGCAGAGAAATTCCATGAACAAGCCCATTGGAAACAGAATGTGCAAGAAGGTATCCAAAACCTTCTGGTGCTAGAACATACAGGGCTGGAGCAAGTGGACAACCTTGCTAGATTGAGAGAAAAAGGCCAAAGGTATGTGACTATTGGCCATTGATAGTGATACATGTGGAGGCATCTGAGAAGAGCATGTTGACAGATTAGATAAAAGAAGGTCCAAACCCTAAAGCAACAAGCTTTTCAAGAATAAAGCACCATTCAATGCCATCATAGGCCTTGACAAAATTATTTTTTAGGAAAATAATTTTTTGATTTGATTTTGTTTCCCATTCCATTCCCTCCCAGACTCCAATGATAATATCTAAAATATATCTAGATTTAATAAAAATAGATTGTTCAGGGTGCACAATCAAAGGAGCAGATGGTGGAGTTTGAGTGAAAGGTCTTTGGCAATGATCTTGTAGGAGACATTGAGGAGCGTAATGGGTCACCAGTTGCAAATATCCTATGGATCACTAGCTTTAGCTATGAACTTAATGTTTCCTTGATTAATAAGATTTCCTAAACAGTTTGAATGAAAAGCTTCAAGATAATCATTATGCAAATACTTTCCCAAGCAATCCGAAAGGGCTTTGTAAAACTCACAAGGAAAGCCATCAATTCTTGGAGCTTTGCCATCAGCCATAGAACAGACAACTTCCTTTTGGTCTTCAATTGTCAATAGTTGATCACAGAAGTGAGTCTGGGCTGAGGAGAGTTGTTTTGGAACAACTACAAGACAATCCTATAGTATAGTTTGTCACTCAAGAGTATAATTTTGGTCTGTGAAAACTTTTTCGTAATGCCTTACAAAAGCCTAGAGAATGTTTGCCAGTTCAGGATGAACAACAATATCTTCTTTGATTTGCTTAATACCATCTGAGGAATGCCTAGCTTGAAGAATGAGAAAGAATTCCTTTGAAACACAATCTCCAATTTTTAGCCAGTGCATCCTGGCTTTGAGTTGTGCTCCTTTAACAACATGACTCTCAATCTTTTGTTTTTTATGCCTTAAATTGGCGATATTGATTTGCATAGAAGAAGAAAAAGGGTCAGCTACCAAGGTTGCAGAGGTAGATTTCAAAGCATTAATTGCAGCCTCATAAGCCCATCACCTGAAAGTAGCAAGCTAACAGCCATAGATGTGAAGAAACCTCGCAATGCAGGTGATAGCATCATTCCACCACTTTATCCAGCCAATAGAATGCAAAGGATGGCATTCTAAATTCCATATAGTTGCAATGTGTGCCAGGGTTCATTGGTGAGCAAGCAAGGAGGTGTTCAGGAAAAACTAAGATTTCATGGTGTGTGGCTGTGTTACTTGCCATTCAATGGAAAATTGAATTGGAAAGTGGTCTGACAACGTCACATCCACTAACAGCTGAACATGAAGGGTGGATGACATGGCAAAATTAAAGAAAGATTGAGCCGAGATCATAGCATGATCAAGGCTTTTAAAGACCCTATCAGATCCTATTCAAAAATTAAACCAAGTATGTCAGAAAGGATGGATTGATGGCGGCCAACATTGGGATCAAAAATGCCCAATTTATTGCCCATATGGAACCACGCCTCTCTTTTGCCAACTGGAAAGTGAAAAGGCAGAACACCATCTTTATCATGTGTCATTTCAGCCATATTAAAATCCCCACAAATAAGCTAGGTGGCAACTGGTAAAGAATGCAAAATCCACTGGCACAGAGTAGATCTTTCTATCGCATCATTCGATGCATAGACATTAATAATCCCAAATGAATGATTATCAATGTTAAGAAGAGTCCAGACTAAATGGTTGGTGGGGTCCACCCCATGATCTACCACCGAATCATGCCATTGAGGGGACAAAAGGGTAACAACACCACCTTTGCCAACTTCATTAATGGTGGAGTACAATTTACTAGCTGGCCAAATACAATGGCAAATTGAAGATAAGAGAAACCCTGTAACTTTAACCACTTGTAGACACATAACATCAAGAGCAACATAGTGTTGGAGAGTAGCTTGCACAAAGTACTTCCTAGCGAGGTCAGTTAGACCTCGAACATTCCAAGAGAGAAAATTCATTTCAAATCCTTCACTATATCCCAAGAATTCATGCTTGTAAAGGAAGGAAAACTATTCTGTAGGAAATCGGTGGGGTTTGACCCAAATTGGAGAGGAGGAATTTGCATTTTTTAACCTCCTGAACAATTTCACCCTCCTTAGGAAGCTCTCGGCTACGAGAGCGAGAGCGCATGTGAGGTGATAAATATGGATTGGCACGTCCTCATGCCCTAGGTGGAGACCTTTGCTATGATGGCAGCATAGTAGGACTCATAAGTTTGTCCTTTTCAATGCCATTCCCAGAGAGCTTTGAGATATCCTTAGCTGACTTAGCAGCTTTTAGAGCATCCACAGAGGCCTAAGCTTTGTCTTTGTGAGTGGTAACAGTGGCCCAAGTGTCTAATGGTTTGAAAACCACCTCCTTGGACACTATTTCCATTGAATGTTGTTGAACAATCTCCCTGGGTGGAGCCTGGGTTTGAGGCACAACAAGAGGGCAATCCTTAATTTTATGCTCGTCTGACTAACAGCGGTAACAAGTATTTGGCAAATTAAAGTACGTGACTTTCTGAGTGTGCCGAAGGGGGCCAATTTGAATGTCAATAAATTCCTTGAGGTCTTTGGAAAGATCCACCTCAATACAGACGCATTTTTGAGGACACGCTTGAAAGAACCTATATGATTCAACACAAATGACTCTTCCTAGAGAAGAAGCAATATCATGCAAGAAATGAAAGCATGGCAAAGGCAAGCCAGGGAATTCAATCCACATAGGGATCCGGTGTTTGGTATCATCAGAAGCCACAAAATCACAGGTCCATAGTTGGAAAACTAATAGGGAAGACCGAACATACCAAAGACCATGGTTCAAAATTGCCTAAACATGGCTAACTTCCATAAAGCAGAAAAGAAAAAAACCTTTGGTCATATTTTGGACCATATCAAGGCAAACCCCATGAAGGACCCAAGCCTTTTGAACCCATTCCTCAAGCATAGATTCAAGGGGAGTTCTGCCTACAAAGTAACCAATAAGAGTATCTTGTTCTAACCATAAACAAGCAGTATCAAATTCTTGTGTGGGCAAAATTACACTAGCAGGAGAAACTGAGGGCTTACCTCATGAAACACCTTCAGAACAAACTTCTGGGGACGCTTGGTCAAAGGGGGAGCTATTGTGCAGAGCCATGAAACCGCCAACACCAGCAACAAGTGTTGGGTCAGTAGCAGAAGGAGGCATTTAAATGGCCAAAAGGCCATAATAAATGTAGGCATGTAGAAGGAAAGGAAATAATTCTTGTGCCTAGAGCGCGATATGACACATAGAGAGAACAATGGTGAGCAGCTTTAGAGAAACCCTAGTAGAGAAAAAAAGTTTGCCAATTTTTTTCGGCACTCCTGGCATGGATAGAGTGTCTATGTAATTTTTAATTTAGTTTTATGTTTATTTTGGAGAGAGTGTCCTAATTCATTGATAAATGGTGTAATCTTATGTAAAGTTAAGTTCTTCACCCTATGTCATTTACTTGTCCATTCTATATATTCTTGTACATTTATAACATATCTACATCCATATGTTTACACATCCTTACACAATCTCCCTATCTAGTAAATTTTTATTACACCTATGCACATACATATTTCCATACACATTACTCAGTTTAAGTTAGCCCCTTTCATATTTTAGGACTAGTTTGCAATCTTCATAGTCATTGACTCATCCTTCTCAAATTCATTTTTTAAAAATTTAAAATGGTTTGACTCTTACCTATATCCTTATTACCAAGCGTTGCTTAAATAGAAAATTGCATGACACATTGCTATGTCCTTGTATTTAAATGCTTATAAATGCATTCATTTACACATCTATGATTTGAGAACAATAGTCACATATCATTTGCATATTATATTTATATTGGAGCACCAAAAAAATCTATATTTCCATGAGCATTCCTAAAAACATATGCATATATGAAGAGTGTTGTTTTTTAATCTTATTTACACAATTTCATAAGCTAACCTAATAGAACATGTTCCCTAGTGACATATTGAAAAGCCCCACCAAAGTATTCCTAAATATCACTGGTTCTCTTAAATATCTTAAATATATATAAAAAATAAAAATAAACTAAGGCCAATCAAATAAAGTAAGCAACAAAAGTTTAAAAATCTTAAAGTCCAAGTTTGTAGGTGTAGGATATATTTACAATCACAAGCTTGTGCTTGAACCCTAAACTTGTCTTTATATAAAATAAACAAGAAATTCTATTCACTAGGTCATTACAAATTATGAAATTTATTACTTGTTACTATATTTAATTAACTTAAACTAATTTATTCTTAATTATTTACATTTTTTTAATTAACCTAATTTAATCTTAAGAAAACCTTATTTTCCTTTATACTTAGATAAATTTTGGTGATAATTCTTGCAACTATAATTTTCTTTATTTCATCTATTAATCTTCACATCCTTAGTTATTACATTTCCCATCTTCACATAAAAATAATAGGGCATTATAAAGTGGTAAAGGTACCATTTTATAGATAAAAACACACCATAAACCAAATTTCTATGATAACTAATAAATTAAACAATCGATATGATAATTAATTATATAAATTAATTGCTTTTAGATAAAAGCATCAAAACAAATACTAAAT
Organism: Cunninghamia lanceolata; assembly: GCA_027924645.1. Taxonomy (NCBI): domain Eukaryota; kingdom Viridiplantae; phylum Streptophyta; class Pinopsida; order Cupressales; family Cupressaceae; genus Cunninghamia; species Cunninghamia lanceolata. Next base: position 5,177,154 of record BSBN01000198.1, on the reverse strand, counting down.
TTGATAAAGACAAAAGTAGGTGCTTAGTTATGTATGTGTTAAATGATGCATTTTTTTAATAAATTTACACTTCGATGATCCAATTCAAACTTTTACTTTTAGATATATGATAGTGGAGCTCTAACAAAATAAAAAAATTACCTATGCTCTATTAGAGTTATAAACTACACATGTTGCCTTGACTTGAAAATCATAGTATTGATCCTAATGCATGACCTTGGACCTAAGTTGGAAACCTTAAAATAGGTACTTCTAGATTTCAAAAATATATAAGCATGCCTCTAGATAAGTGCATGGAAATGGAGAGGAAAAGGAGGTCTTCAGTGAACACTTATTTTCTTGAAAACAACAAAACTTGAAGTTTGAAAAATAATTCAAGATGATTATGTACTCAAAATTTAAAGATGGTTTAAGAATAAAGCTTTGGTATTTTGAATCTAGTTTATAAAATACTAAGATTTATTAGTAATGGTGAATTTTAAGTAGGTCAAATAGTTTCATTTCTAAGAATTGATTATATTTTCATTGAATTCACACAAATAGTTATATGTACTCCCACCCTTTCTTAAAATCTAATAACTATTTTGTAAAATTCTTTGGCGAAAAGTTAGTTAAAGACCATGTAGTAGGTGAGATATTTTTCTTCTAATTTTTATGTGTATGTATAACTAATTATTGAAGTGCACACATCACTAAAAATGAAACACTAAGCATGCTCCCCCATAATTTTGAGAAAATTAATAAATAATTAAATATTACTTTTCTTAATGTGTAGAGAAGGAAGTCTAGGAGGTGAGAATGCATTTTTTTTAATTTGGATGAGTAGGTCAAACTATACATAGAAAAATAATACATATTTTTTTAGCATATAAAGGTACTACTAAAAGCAATTGAGGATAAATTTATTTATTTATATTTAAGAAAAAATTACATGATTAGAAAGATATGGCATAACATGATATCATTGTGGTGTTTTTAGGGTATTGTGGTCTTGAATACATATATCTACTAAAGAGAAAGGTTGACATTTGTGTGTTTTATGTAAAACATGAGTTTTAGAGCCCAAAATGCAAGTCAAACCTAGAGGCTCAAAAAGATAAACCTATGAGCCTCCAACTAGGACTTTCTTTGGTTAGAATATAAAGTGCATGCATTATAATGTGATCATCCTACTAGAAGGGTGATCAAGCTATAATGTGATTACATTATAATGCATTGATGTTTCATGCAAAGAAGAATACATTGATTTCAAAGAAAATTTTTGTGGTGCATCAAAAGATAAATAAAAATGAATTCAACAAAAACTGTAAACATTTGAATTGGTATTGAAGAAGTGTAAAATAAAATATCTAACAATTCATTGACACTTGATTTGGGATAACTTAATTATAACTGTTGTTACTAGTTTGGTACATTCCATAGTAATAACAAATTTACATAGATATTTTAACTAGGACTCCATCTTGTGCCTTTATAGAGATTCATCACTTATGTCCATGTATCTTATTCATTGCCCCTATGTGAATTTCACATTATTGTTGTTTCTTAAATATCCAAGCATTCATGGATGGCACCTTGCTATAGAATTTCTAAGTTCACATTTATTCCTCCACTTTATTTCAATTTGTGTACTGATTTGTATAGGTGGTTGCATGTAACTTAAGTGGAATTTTTATTTGTATGTGGTGATTAGGTACTAGTTATAGGGACACTACCAATGGGCTTGATTGATAATAATGTTGTTGTTCAATGGTCTAAGATGCTTAATATTAGCAATAATGAGTTTTCTGAGCATTGTGATGTGGCAAGGTCGATCTGGCATGTACCAATAAGAGTAAAGCATTTTAGTGTTTTTTCCTTGTTAAAATTGTGTGGAAAGATCTAGCTTTGATTGTGTCATTATCAAAGTCTTTTATGGCTACATGGCATCATTTTATAGGCCCCAGACCATTATATGGTGATGGATACATGGATATTCTACAAGGATTCTATAGGCTTGTTGCAACTTCTCATTATAGAAAATTATATATAATAATAAAATGCATGTTATTATATATTAATATATTATATTATATTTATATTTAATAGTTTATATTATTTAAAATATAAAATAATAATAAATATAAGCATAGTATAGATGTTATATATAAAATAAATATATAATTGAATTAAAAATATATTTAAATATGCCATTATATTATACTATATCATATTTCAAATATATTTGATAATTTAGATTATATAAAATGTATATATGATAACAATATAGATTTTGACAAAAAATGAAGGACATTTTGTGAATAAGAAGGGTTTGAATTAAGAGACATTGTGTTTTTCATGAATACATAGCATATTTTAAAATACCATGTTTTGGTGTATTAAAATTACGAGTTATACAGAAATAATTATTGTAAGGGAGAAAGTGTGTATTTCATTTTAATTAGAAATTAACTTGAATTTTTTTTGTAATTTAGTCTCAATCTTTAGACATCTTTTTATATAGACTTGATTTGTAGTTTATCCATTTATTATGCTAAGTCAAATATGCAAGCATGGTTGATGTAGATTCAACTCCCTGACTTTTAAATTCAAAATGAATCATGGGCTTATACCAACTCCTTTCCTATTAATCAATATTTTTTAATTTAAATGTGAAATATGTCACTTGCATGTTAGGGTGTTGTATAGAAGGACAAACCATAATTCATTTGAATCATCACCTAACCCCCACATCTTATGCTTTATCATTGCATCATCATTTAGAGAGGATAATCCAAGCATCATAATATTAGCTAAAAACTAAGCATAAATTGCAACATTATTTAGCATCTCTCCAATTTTATTTACACTATTAAGTCGGTTCAAGGGTTTTGACCATGAAAAAGACTCACTGGTAGAAAAAGCCCCCAATATCTTTAAATGCCACATTTTCCAATTAAATGTTTAGATAGAGGAAAATAATTTTTTGACACTTAAATCCACCAACATAAAGATCATTTCCATAACACAAAAGTGAACCAAGATAGAGAACAGATCATATAATAGTTTGTTGACATAATACATTAACATATATAATAAAAAACAAATTCAATCACTAAACATAGTTCTATAGCAATATTCCACCAAGTAACACATAAAACTAGAGAGAGAAACCCTCAAAATAAGAAAAAGAGTGAGGGAGAGGGATATAGAAAGAGAGATAGGAAGAGAGAGAGAGAGGGGGGAGAGGGAGAGATACAGATATAGAGAGAAATTTAGAGAGATAGAGAGTAAGAGAGAGATGAATCGAATGAAGAAAGAGATAGAGATATAGTGACAAAGGTAGAGAGAGGTAGAGAGATATAGAGGGAGAGATATAGAGAGATTTATATTTTTTTGGAGAGAGAGAGATCATTTTTCCCTTCACTACTTTTGTTTGCTCTGCCAAAAATCCTCTTTTTTAATTTATGAAAATTTCCAAACATGTAAGGTGCAAATTTAATCCATAGAGTTTTTCATGCATACCATAGATCTCAGAGTGCAAACACATCCTCCTGGATAATATTTTTGATAGGAAATTTGCACAACTTTAGTTAAATAGAGATAAAGAGGGAGGGAGAGACATAGAGAGGGAGAGATATAGATATACAAAGAAAAGTAGAGAGATAGAGATATAGAGACTAGGAGAGGGAGAGAGAGGGACAGGAATCTAGAGAAGGGGAGAGATGGAGATATATAGACAAAGGTAGACAGAAGTAAAGAGATAGAGAGAGAGAGAGAGGCTTTCAATTAGTTGTTTCACACCAACAATCGAATGATGGCACATGTCTGCAGGGAGCTATACTCAAGACAACACATTAAATATAATATAACTATATATTTAATAGTAGGCATGAGTTTTCCACAATCCATGAATTAAGATAGAGTGCTTCTGGATTAAACCGTGTATTTTTTTGCATAACATTTCAGATCATGCTCAATGATATATTTAATAGATAAAATATGTTTACTTGAATAAGAACTATGTATAAATATTTATGCCAAAGACATTCGTTCACTAAAATAAACTACCTAACCTAGAAGATCATTGGTGAAGAGATTCCAACAAAAACAATGATTCATTGGGTACGATGATAGTGTTGCCAATCATATTGCCAATTATCTACCTATTGAGTCTCATCACTTGAGTCTATGTCTAAATAATTAATGTAATAAAATTTTCTCACCGAGATTTCGAGTAGGTATGTCATGAGATTTTAAAAGTTTTATGTATAATTTTCAAGTTATTAATACTTTATATTTAGATTAAATATATTTAACATTTATATATATATTTATTACTCAATTATAACTAATTTATAAATAAAATATATAATATGTTATAGTTATTATTGTTTATAATAAATTATTAAATATATTACATATTTTAATATAATAGTATTTAAATTGACTTACGAATTTAACCACATAATCCACCCTCCATGGGGAGGGAGAGAGGGCTGCAAGGGAGATGGAGCAAATAAGTGGAGAGAGAGAAGGGAGAAGAGGGATAGAGGGGGATTTCTAGACAGAGAGAGGAAGAGAGAAAGAGATAGAACAAAAGAGAGAGGGAGAGAGGTAGAGAGATAGGGAGGGATAGAGAGAGATAATGAGATAGGGAGGGAGAAAGAGCTAGAGAGGAATAAATAAGTAGAGAGAGAGAGAGAAAGGTGATAATGAGAGATAAGGAAAATAGAGAATGAGAGTAGGCAAATTTATAATTTGGGCATTAAATTTAGGGTTTTGTAGGAACCATTTAGTAATCATTTGTAGATTCAAAAATCTCGTGGGTTGATTTTGGTTTCCCTATTGAAGAATAGTAGCTTTTTATTAATATTATTACTTTATATTATTATTCAAACTTGACATAATGAGATGTAGCACGCAACTTAAAACTTTATCTAAAATTATCAAATATAATATTTATATATGTTCCATTTAATATAATATTAATATATTTAGTACTTATATATATTCTCAATTATATTTATTTTATATATAGAATATAATATAATTATTATATATTGTATACTCTATAATAAACATTATTAATTATAAAAATAATAGAATATATAACTTATATATATATATATATATATATATATATATATATATATATATATATATATATATATATATATATATATATATATATATATATATATATATATATATAAGTTTAAATTAACTTATAACAAACCCAACAATTTAATTGGCCTTCCATGAATGGGGGGATAGAGAGGGAGGAGTGGGAAATAGAAAAGGAGAGAGAGCCAAAGACAAAGGGACAGAAAGAGGTAGAGACAAAGAGAGATAGAGGAAAATAGAGAGAGAGGGAGGGAGGGGGATAGAGATATATATAGAGAGAGGGAGAAATATAGAAATAAAAAGAGGGAGAGAGAGAAAGAGAGTAGTCCATAAAGAGGTAGAGATAAGTGATTTATAGGAAACGAGAGATAGAGAAAAGAGAGAAAGAGATAGAGGAAGAGAGAAAGTTAAAGAGACATAGGAAGCACAAAAGAGAAATAGAGATATAGAGAATATTGACAAAGGTATATTAGGAGGGAGAGAGAGAGAGAGAGAGAGAGAGAGAGAGAGAGAGTATGGATTTCAATTAGTTGTTTCACACCAACAATCCAATGATGGCAAATGTCCATGGGGAGCTATGCTTAAGACAACATGTTAAATATAATATAACTATATATTTTATACATAAAATACATTTACTTGAATAAGAACTATGTATAAATATTTACGCCACCGAGGTTCCCTCACGAAAACAAACTACCTAACTTGGAAGATCATTGGTGAAGAGATTCCAACAAAAAGAACGATGAAATGGGTGCACTGACAATGATTTTATTCATTGAGTTCATCATTTTTTGCATTTAGTGTTGTTGACATATTGCCAAATTTCTGTCTATTAAGTCTCATGACTCGAGTCTATGTCTAAATAATTAATGTAATAAAATTTGCTCACCAAGATTTTGAGTAGGTACATCATGAGCTTTTACAAGCAATGGCACATTGGCACTCATATCATATATTTTCATTAGATATTATTTATGCTTTAATTTTTTTTAGATATACATTAATATTTTAATTTTATAAATGAATAGTTCAATTATATATATGTATATGTATAAGCACAAGTTTTATGTATAATTTTTAAGTTATTAATACTTAAGTTTTATATAATATGAAATTTTAGTTATATGTTAGTTATTTAAAATATTTAATATAATTATATAATATATTTTAAGTGTTATGCGTACTTATATTAAATATAAGTAATTATATTTAAAAGAATTGATTAATAATAAATACTTACCTTTTCCTAATAAATATATATTTTTACAATTTATAAAAATTTGAGAGAGAGAGAGATGCATCGTTCTATGATAATGTCAACTACTGATGACAAAACATATACATATATATCTTTCTTTGTGTGAATTATCAAGTTATTAGCAAATGGGTATGCTAGAGAGGTCTTGAGGGTGAATTATCAGGTCCTTAGAAAATGATGTGTTGCTTTGAGCGTAGCTCCCAATGGACAAATGATTGCTTGAAACTCATTCTCCTTTCTCTATCTTTCTCTCTATATCTCTACATCATTCACATTGATGTTTGATAAATTGGCTATTAGAAACATACAAAGAGAGACATAGAGAGAGATCTAGAGAAGAGAGGAAGAGAGATAGGGAGAGAGAGTTATAGAGACAGAGAGAGGGAGAGAGAAAGATACTAGAGAGAGGAGAGAGAGTTGGTGAGAGAGGGAAAAAAGATAGATAGAGAGAGAGAGATCTGGAAACATGTTAAATCTATCTCTTCTTAAAAACTGAATATATTAAGGGAGGAGTTAGCCTTTGTTCTTTCCTTTTTATATTAAAAGAGTTTAGAGAGGGAGATTGATAGAGAGAGAGAGAGGAAGACAACAAGAGATATAGAGCAAAAGAGAGAGATAGAAGTAGAGAGAGATAGAGAAAAGAGAAAGTAACTTTCAATCTATCATTTCATGTCAACAATCCAAAGTTGACATGTGTCCATTGCCAACTACACTTAGTGAAACACATAATTTTCTTAAGAACATGATGATTCACCTTTAATACCTCTTTAGTGTAATCACTGCACACTAAAGTGTAGCTATCTCTAACAATAGCAACATCTTATATCCAAGCTTCATTGCTTCATACATTGCATGACCAATATGATTAGAAAAATCATCGCTTATTAATGTGGCTCAAAAATCGATGCTTGTAGCATCTCAGAAATCCAACAAATGGAAAGAATCCTTAACATCAGCTATTGTTTGAGTCTCCCCTCATTTCAACACCATCCTAGCAATAGATGATCAATGTTTTCAAGCATTCTGTTGGAGTGAACCATTGCTATACCAGCCATTCAAAAACATTCACAATGATATTGGTTAACTAGAGCAAGATTTTATAACCCATTGCCCAAAAGAATTTCAAACAACTACCATCCATGGAATGTCCACCGTACATCTCCAAATGCATTAACAAACATTGATGATGACAATCTTTTGGACTGGGGACATGTAATGCAAGAAGATAGTCTTGATGAATGGCAAGTCTTGTCAAGTTTTTACCTAGGCTTGCCTTTTAAATTGGATGGGCTTGAGATGCTTGGGAAACAAGAAGAGGACTGGTTAAGAGCACATTCACTTGCAAATAAGAAAAAAACAACATTCAAAAATTACTTTTCTTGCATGTATGTCAATATATTTAATTTACTCCATTTCTTTTCTAATGCAAGACAACAGATATCACTACATTCTTTCAATGTTCAATTGATGGATGGAAAACAACCATTCACCAGAAACAAAATTGTATGCTCTCTTCTCAAAAAATTTCAATGTGCAATTATTTCTCTCTCCAGAAATCCTTGACCACTTCATATTGGATGTACTTCTCTAACTCTATAACCCAATCAATTAGCTCCTCTAGACATAAGCTTCTTGCATAACTTGAGATGTTTTTCTATGAGCCGCCACTTCGGAAATTTAGCCCTTTGCATTGGGAGACAACTCAACTTTAATAGAATATGTGCACCACCGACATGGTTGTTCAACGAACAATTATAAACAACCGAGAGCCGTCAACTTTGCATTTTGAACATCCCATATATGAAATGTTATATCTTAATAAGATCTGAGCATAGTCAACCGAATGGAGAGAAGGAAATGGTTCATTTTTCAAACCTGTTGTTTCGTTTTTCTTTCTTCCATTTCCGTGTTTGGTTGCAATGTTTGTTTGTCAGATTGTGTTCTGTTTGTCTTTCAGAGTCGATTCCGTGTGGGGGCTTCAACTTCTGTCGCGTGCTTTTCTCGCCCACACGTTTACCTAAGTTTCTCCTTTCCTTCTTCGCGCTGCCACCATACTAGCAAAAAGTTAACGAATCTTCTACCAAAATGTTTCAAATTTGATTTAATGCTGTTTAAAGAATACTCTCTTTCTAAAAGTCTTAATAGAATACACGTTTACAGTGATGATTATCGAGAATCGATAACATGCCTTCAGTATTATGGATTACTTTGACTTGGCGACCAATCTTTCTGCATTCATACAAATCTGAAAAGCTCCTTGCTAAGCAGAAGAGGAAAACATTAATCATTGTATATCATGGTATCACAACGAATAACAAAGAACTAAGATTAGCATCGAGATCATTTTGACGTCTTAATTAAAAGAACTATTTTCACTCGTTAGATTAGGAGTGCTTGAAAATAAAAGGGACCGAAGTTTTATATTGGAGAGAGAGACGTTGGGACCATGTAGGGTTTTGTTTGTTGAAGCCCTGTATTGGATTGTTGACGAGGGTTTCATTACTATTCCCAAAATACTCCTACCACTAATGTTTTGATGGCCATGTCAATTTCATAGTTTTTTCACCCCATTTTTAATCTATAGTTCTAATCTAGTACAAGAAATATTAATCAAACAAATAATCTAAAAAACTTAGTGTTCAAAAGAGTAGCAATGTATAATCCTAAGAAGCTAGCCAACAAAACATAATAATATCATAGGCACATTATTTATTTTTTCTCCAACGATATAATAATAAATTGAAATTAACGTTCAATTATGTTAAAGGGTTTCATACTTCATTATTCTCATGTCATTTAAAGTCATAACTGTTGGGCATGTGGTTGTTGAAGCCCAATTGTAACAACAACCTCTCTGCCTTTTGATTCCTTGTAACTACCCTATCTGCTCGATCTGCACATTGCCATTCTTGGCTTGTAACTGTTTTTTATTCTAGGTCGATGTTTCTAGAGGTAGGATGTTTTGTATGAGATTGGAGAGAGGAGTCTATAGGATGCAAGAGTAAACGTTGTTGTTCTATAGTGATACTGTGATGTATGTAATACATAGAGTGAGAGAGATGTATCGATCTAATAAAGAATGCCCTTCGTTGCGGATGTAGCCATGAATTGGTGAACCATGTTAAATAGTTTTGTTCTTCTGTGTGTGTTGTTTTATATTTATTTTTGTTCTGAGCATTTGGTTGATTTGTTGTTCTTATTTTTGGTTCTGTTATTCTATTTTTGAATTTACAATTGGTATCAAAGCTCTATATGTAGCTCGGTCCAGGAGATAGCCTGTGAAGTTTTTTGGGAACCTGTACAACAATCAAAATAGATTATTCAGAAAAATGGAAAATAGAGAAATTTACAAGCCAAAACTTTGGTCTTTGGAAAGTGCATATGGAGTCTCTTCTTATCAAACAAGGCTTGTCACTCGCCTTACTGGGGAAAACCAAAGGACAAGGTACTATGAAGGATGAAGACTAAGAAAAACTTGATATGAAAGTGAAGGCAACTATTTTTCTCTCATTATCCAGCAATGTATTATTCAATGTCTCAAATGAGAGTACTATGAAAGAGCTCTGGGAAAAGCTCTCTAGCATGTATGCGATTTCTTCAGCTTCGAATAAGGTATTTATTATGAAGAAATTATATAACCTAAAAATGAAAGAAGGTGGGGATATGTCTAATCATCTAAATGAATTTAACACTTTAGTTACTCAATTTGCTTCGGTGGGTATCAAGTTAGACTTGAGATTAAAGCAATTTTGCTATTGTGTTTGTTACCAAATAGCTGGGAAGGTGTTGTCATGGCTGTGAGCACTTCTGTAGCAGCCAAGAGTACAGTAGTTTTTTATGACGTTGTAGCTACTCTTCTTAGCGAAGACATGAGAAGAAAACATCAGGAACCCTCATCCAGCGACGCTCTAATAGCTGTAAGTATAAACAATAGGGGAAGAAGCCAAGACAGGTAGATATAACAACCGGAGAAGGTCACAATCTAGTTCGCGATTGAAGTCTAGGGGCAGAATCAGTGCGTGTTGGTTTTGTGGAAAACCTGGACATAATAAGAAGAACTGCTAGAACTATAAGAAAGCTCAAGGCAACGTGAGCAGAAATAATCAAGTAAACATTGCAAGTGATGGTGTTTTGGTTCTATCAGCTAGTGAAACAAATGCAAATTCATGGGTCCTTGATTCCGGTGCCTCTTTTCATGCCGTCAAGCTTTCACAAATTTTCAAGATGGCACATTTGGTAAGGTGTTTCTTGGTGACAATAAAGAATGTGACATTTTAGGAAAAGGTGATATAATATTGAATCTAAAAAATGGAGACAAATTAACTTTGACAAATGTTAGATATGTACCCATGTTAAAAAGAAATTTAATTTCTATTAGTCATCTTATAAGCAATGGATGCAATGTTAAATTTTCTCTTGATTCATAGAAAAATTACAAAGGGGCTTTTAGTAATGACAAGAAGAAAGAAGCAAGGTAATCTCTATATTCTAGACTGTTTTGGTGAAGTGGGAGTTGCCTTACCAGCTATGGACAGTGGGTCTGAAATATGGCACAAACGGCTCGGTCATATGAACCAAAAAGGTCTTCAAGTTATGCTTCAGCGCAATCATCTTCCAGGCCTCACCTCCATCGATTTAGAAGTATGTGAACATTGCCTTTATGGAAAACAGTGCCGGACTAGTTTCTTGATAACAGGGCAAGACAAGAAAACTACTTTGTTGGAACTTGTTCATTCTGACATTTTCGGTCTGACTCAGGTAACTTCTTTTGGTGGAGAAAATTATTTTGTAACCTTTCTAGATGACTACACTCGAAAAATCTAGATTTATATGTTGAACAGAAAATCTGAGGTATTTTCAAAATTTAAAATTTTTAAGGCTTTTATTGAAAATTAGATTGGGCATAAAATTAAATGCCTACTAACAGACAATGGTGGAGAATATTGCTCTTTGGAGTTTGATTCATTTTGTGCAGACCATGGTATTCGATGGATCAAAACCGTCCCTTATACACCTCAAGAGAACAGTGCAGCTAAAAGGCTCAATCGCACAATACTTGAGCAAACTAGATGCATGCTCTCCAATGCCAGATTGGGAAAGGAGTTTTGGGCAGAGGCATGTAATACTACTATGTATCTCATCAATCAAGCTCCATCATCTAGGCTAGATTTTGACATACCTGAGGAGACATGGCTCAGCAAACGAATTTCCTATCATCATTTGCGGGAGTTTGGCTATGTCTCTTTTGTTCACATTCTGAAAGAGCAGAGAACTAAGTTAGATTTCAAATCAAAAAGGTGTGTTTTTCTCGGCTATGGTGAAGATCAATTTGGTTTTCATCTTTGGGATCCCGCTACAAAAACCATAATCTGTAGCCGCGATGTTGTGTTTAACAAGAAGGATTTTCTAGGTTTGCAACCTTACAATTCACCTCTGCCGGAGATTGTTGATGTGGATTTGTTCAATAATGGCACGGTAAAACAATCCACCATCTCTTTCTCTTAGCCACTTGTTACATCTATACATTCTTATATCACAGGAGCTCCTATTTCTACAACTACTTTACCTTCGGTTGGATGCACAATTCCCACCCAGTCCTTGCTTGGTATGCCCTGCATTATTGCTACACAGCCTCCCAATGCTCATTCGCTATCCTCTGTTACTCCAACACAGCCTCCCATCATTCAAACACTGCCTCCATTAGTTGAATCGTAGCCTTTCTATCCTCATTCGCTACCTTGTGCTTCAGCACGTGAGACGCTGCCCACACATATTCCAACACAGCTTCCAAAATTCTATGCTGCCAACCCTTACGCTACCTCTTGCATAGTCAATGCTAACTTCACAACAATCTACGCAGTCTTCTAAAAGCTATACACTGCCCTCACATCCCTCTCCACTACCTTCCCAAGTTGCATTGCTGCCCCCAACACAGCCTTTGTCTCATGTAATGCAACCTCTATTTGGTCATTCGCTGCCAGAACATACTCAAACACAACATAGAGGAGAGTCAATCACCACTACTCTGCCTTCAGACCTATACAAAGGTCAATCTTCTACACAGATCGGAGACATGTTGCAAGATAGTGTGACTGGGCAGAGCACTCTAAGTGCACAAATACAGATGCAGGGGAGCTTTCCTCAGGGACCTCTTCAATCAAAGGTTGATGATGTTCAGAATTGATTACAGAGACTAAATCTGGACTCCAATATCCATCCAGAGCAAGCTCCACAATTGAGGAGATCTACTCGTGAGAAGAGGAGACCTACAAAATTTGATGACTACAAGTTATTACTCTCTGATTATGTAGAGCCGGCAACATATAAACAAGCCTGCAAGCATGAAAATGCACACAATTGGATGGCAGCCATGAACGAAGAAATGGAGTCATTGAGAGTTAATCACACCTGGAATTTGGTTCATCTTCTGCCAAATCGAAAGCCTCTCAAGAACAAATGGGTTTATCGCTTGAAAGACGAAGACGAAGGAAGTAAAAGATATAGGGCCAAACTAGTCGTCAAGGGATTTGATCAACAAAAAGGTATTGATTTTTCTGAAATCTTTTCTCCAGTTATCAGAATGGACACAATCCGTGCTATGTTGGGTTTGGTAGCCATTTCAGATTTAGAACTTGAGCAACTCGATGTGAAAACAATGTTTTTAAACAAAGACATTGATGAGGATTTATACATGGAGCAGCCTGAAGGCTTTGCTCAACCCAATAAGGAGCATTTATTTTGCAAGTTGAAGCAGAGTTTGTATGGGCTAAAGCAAGCTCCAAGACAATAGTATTTAAAATTTGACTTCTTCATGACTTAGAACAACTTTATTCGGTGCAAATCAGATCCTTGTGTTTACCACAAGAAGCTCAATACTGGTGAGTTTATCATCCTTTCACTCTATGTTGATGATATGTTAGTAGCTGGTACTAGTGTTAAGATTATTACTTAGCTGAAGCAACAGTTGGCTCTTCATTTTTCTATGAAAGGCCTCAGACCAGCCAAAAGAATACTTGGGATGTACATATTTAGAAACAGAAATAAAAGAGAACTTAGGTTGTCCCAAGCAAACTACATTGCCAAACTGTTTGACAGATTTAATATGTCTCATGCTAAACCGATATCTACTCCTCTGGCTGATCATTTTTGCTTATCTTCAGCTATGTTTCTGAAAAATCAAAAAGATGAAGAATAGATGAGGTCTGTTCCATATACATCTGTAGTTGGCAGTATAATGTATGTAATGGTATGTACTCGTCCAGACATTATACAAGCAATTGCTGTTGTGAGCAGATTCATGAGTAATCTGGGCAAACTACACTGGCAGGCAGTTTAGTGGATTCTACGGTACTTGAAAGGTACTTCACCTTTCTATTTATGCTTTGGAAGTACTAACATTTAGCTCCATGGTTATTTTGATTCAAATATGGTTGGAGATTTAGACAAACACCAGTCTACCACTGGTTATGTCTTTACATTTGTCGAGGCAACCATTAGTTGGGTTTCTTGGTTGCTACAAGTTGTAGCTCTGTCAGCCACCGAGGCTGAATACATTGCACTCTTGGAAGAAGCCAAAGAAATGATATGGCTTGAGTGTTTGTTGACCGAACTACGCTGTCTGAAATCAGTATTTCCATTATATTGTGATAGCCAAAGTACTATTCACTTGGCTAGAAATTCAGCTTTCCATAGTTAAACCAAGCATATTGACCTTCAATACCACTTTATCCACCATGTTATTGACAAAGGCAAGTTACAGGTCACAAAGATTGACACAAAGGTTAATCCGGTGGATGCATTAACCAAGCTTGTTCCTCGAGAGAAGTTTGAGTTCTGTATATCTTCTCTCGGTCTTGTTCCTCTGTGACATTGAATTTCACGAAGGGGATCTCTCTCAGAGCAGCTTCATTGCCGATCCCTTTGGTCTTCAAGTGGGAGATTGTTGGGCACATGGCTATTGAAGCCCAAATGTAACAGCAACCTCTCTACCTTTTGATTCCTTGTAACTACCCTATTTGCTTGATCTGCACATTGCCATTCTTGGCTTGTAACTATTTTTTATTCTGGGTCGATGTTTCCAGAACTAGGATGTTCTGTATGAGATTGGAGAGAGGAGTCTAGAGGATTCAAGGGTAAACATTGTTGTTCTATAGTGATACTATGATGTATGTAATACACAGAGTGAGAGAGCTGTATTGATCTAATAAAGAATGCCCTTCCTTGTGGATGTAGCCATGAATTGGTGAACCACGTTAAATAGTTTTGTTCTTCTCTGTGTGTTGTTTTATATTTATTTTCATTCTGAGCATTTGTTTGATTTGCTATTCTTATTTTTGGTTTTGTTATTTTATTTTTGAATTTACAATAACCTAGTAAATGATTCTTTAAACTAGAACAATTGAGCAAATCTGGACTTGATATAGGGACATTTTAATTTTTGTCCAAAGATCTAGCAATATGCTTAAATTAAAGTCCAAGGGCTTGCAATGTATGTTGTAACAATGACACACAACTTTTATTAGTCTAGGTGGTGACTTTGGTGATTGACGTGGGCTGGGTAGTGGTAGTAGTCTTGGTGGTGCTAGTTGCAGTAGTAGGTATGGTCTTAGTGGAGGAGTTGATGTGGGATTATTAGACTCAAAGGTGATTTCAAATCCTAGCATTTATGGCGCTAGGCATATGCAAATATATGGATGGTCACTTCGGTGACGTTTACATATCCTTTTTTATTCCCACAACGAGCAGATTTCTGGCACGCAGGTTGAAAGTATGATGTCATTCTTCTATGGTTCTTGTAGGCTACTTTCTATTGGTGCCCATCGTAAACAGCCGGTATGTTGTAAACGATTGGCTGTACGGATTTTTGACTGTTTCTGACAAAAACTTTTGACTAAGCACCAAAGCCAGTCACCTACTCATGACTTGTTCGAACGTACTGCTTGTCAGGTGATTTTCAACTGTTTCTGAGGTGCTGTACAAGTTTTGACCAACCAGTTGGTTAAGCCCCAGGGATGAACATTTAGTGTTTTTGCATTAAAAGTTTTGGTGGCTATTCATATGGGTAGATATCCACTTTGGGTGGACCACATGGTTGTTCCAGTTGTACAATACATTTGCATATTTCCTTACAAATTAAGATTTTGTTCTATCTCCTCTTTGTCTGCCAGTTATCTTATGCTACCCTCTCTTGGCATTGTTTGTATGTCCGCGTTGTTTCCTTTTGGTTTTCACCAATATTGGTAACCAATGGATGACCATTGTGGGTTTTGTGCCCAGTATGGGCCCCTCTCTATACATCCTGACTTTTGGTTTTAATAAAATTCATAGGGGTGCTTTACACCTTGAAAATAAAGTAATGACACATAACACTTGTGATTGCATACTTCTTTATTCTTAAAATGTAAAATAGTATAAATCTAGCTTAATAATAATAGATAAGCTAAATTTATAATATTTTACATTTTTTTCCATTATGTCTTCAATCACTTGATTCATTAAATGAGTCCATCATGTACTTGTGTTGTACAAAGGTAACCCAATCTAAACCATAATGTTCTCATATAAAAATTTTACCTATTGTTTGATGTATTCTATTAGAAAAAGCTTATACCCATCTTTGAAACATTTGTTGTGAAATAAAGGATGTAAATTTCTATATTCTTTCTTGTAGACCTCTTGACTTTTTACTAGGACCATGGCTTGTCTTCTCAGAAGGATTAGTAAGATTTAAGAGGACTTGGGTTTCTTGTATTATACTATGATGAATAAATTCTTGGTATTGGCCTTGCACAATTTAGATATATGTAATTTACATATATTAAGTCTTGTAGGATTATTGATTTCTCACTCAATTGTGTATAAGATGCTTGAAATAGGTCATAATTATGGTTGGATGTGATATGTACACTCTGTACACCTTATGATTTTCATTGGGAACCTTTTTGTACTCTTAAGCCACACAAAATCTTAAGAAAAGTTAAATTGAAGAAAAGGAAGGCCTTAAACATAGATATAGTAATATACAATAACATAGTAATATACATTTATATAATAATATATAGTAACTGGTGAATGCGAGATCATGATGGGCCAAATAGTGATAGTGGAGAAAATCCCATAGGATGAAAAAGTGCTAGCATTTAGACATATTTAGATTTGGATGGAAAAATTGTTAATATTTTTAGCTCAAATATGGATTCCCTAAAAAAAAATCCTTGGGATTACCTTAGATTTAGGCAAGTGGGAGTCCTAAAACTTGCTAAAGAAACTTGAAAAACCACTTGTTTAGTGTTATCTTAAAATTTTCATGACTTTATAAATGAAGCTAGTAGAGATTTTTGTAACTAAATTTAATAAAATAAAAAGAGTTTATAGAGGAAACTATCAATATTCAAAAAATATAATATATTCCTCATTACAATTTTAAAAGATAATTATTATTAATTTTCTACATACTTTAAGTTTGATTTACTAATTGTTATACATATTGAAAAATATTGATAACTTTTAAACTATTTATCCTTTTTTAAATACAAAAGATGTGTCACATTCTAGGATTTATTGGCTATATGCTAACAAAAGTTTTGAATTTCATATTTTTTGACCAAGTTAGGTTGGCCGAAAAAAAAAATTTATGTTTTAAAAAAATTTAGAGTAAAATATTCATAAATAATTATGTATTTATTAATTTTTTTTTCAAATGTCACATATGCTCATGTATTTTTTACTTAAATCCAATGTTTTGAGGAAAAATATTTTCTTTTACTTATACTTAGGTTGGTTGGAATGACACCTACTTTTTATGTTTTAACAAAAAAAAAGTAGCACCTCATTGAAATATCCAATATCACAACATTAATTAAAAAAAATAGTAGCCCATAAACTACATTCAATTTCCTACAACTTTTATTACTACCTTATTTTTAGATTATGTGGATAAGTCATTCATTTTTTGACATGAAGTTATTTTTAAGTCTATTTTTAACATTTTCATTTCCACATAGGGATATTGTTTGTCTCATCATGATCTTGCACTCACCCCAATATGAAATAATATAAACTATCAAAGAATATATTATAGAATACTATCAAATATTATAGTATAAAGCACTATTGAAGAGTAATTTAGCATATACTACTATCAAAGATACAATAATTCACCTAAACAATCTTCTTCTATTTTACTACATGCAATTGGGGGATAGAGGGTATGCTATCCATAAAAGAGGATTTTGTTTCACCAAATTTCTTTTCTTACTTCTAGCCAACAAAATCCTCTCAATTATTGATATTAAATTAACATGTTCCAGGTTTAAATTAATCAGTCAATAAATAAGCATGAAATCATATATGTGAAAGGGAATTGTTATTGTTGTTATCTTACATTATTAAGAATGGGAGTGTGCCTTGTTTACTATATACTATGGATTACAATATAAAAGGTTGTAGAATATTTGAATCACAAGGAATTCCATAATCTTGAGTTATGTATAATTACCCTACCACATTAATATTAGACTAAATTTTTGTGATATAATAGTAGGCAAACACGTATATGCTAACTTAGACCCACCAAAAGAAACAGCACATGAATCTCAAGAAAAATCAAAATATTTTTCTATAGGCGACATTACGTAACAAATTCAGCATGGCCGGTAAACACACATTCATAAGGACTTTAGGAGACAGCCATAACAAGCTTGACTAGTCAAATAGATTAATAGAGAATTAGAATGCACTTCATCCAAGGTAAGGAACTTAATAGCATTGAGGGTTTAGGACATAACTAGGGATAAATCCTAGCACAGTGACAACATGAAAAATCCCTGAGAACTAGTAAAGATGAAAATTATGGAAGAATCCTAACACAACATTTATCACACCTATTCATAGAGAATAGCATACAAATGGTTATCTCATACAAAACCCATATGTATAATGAATACAAGTATACTATGTAATTGACTTATAGAAGCTACAACAAATATTGCTTTTACTTGTGAGTTCAATGGTGAACAATGACTATAATGGTGACTATAACCTGCAAATGGGATTCGATAAACCATTACCATTTACCCTAAACTTCAATGATCTAATGTCAATCTATGGTCATACAAAGTGTCATTAACTTACCATTCAATGTTCATGCATGTGTTGAAGATATTGACTATCGACAAGAATAGGCTCGAATAAATGAAGCCTCAATGCATTTAATAATGCCATTCAATATTTTTCACATTTGACAATAGTTTCCAACATTTTACACACATGTGAGAGGACAACAAACAAATGGTTATCACATACAAAACAATATATAAAGTGGAAAATATATGCAAATTCATTTTATCCTAAATAAATTGGAATATGCCATGGAATTGGCTTCTGCATTACATCAATTGTATGCACATATTGTTTTGCAAACTCACATTTCAATAAAGAGTGGGCATTGCCTATGTTGCTTGATGATGGATGGTTGTGATGGATTGACTCAACAATAAATTGGGACTATGTTTGAGCTCTTCCAAGAACAAATGTATACTAATTTATGCTTTAAATAATTGGTGCACACTTTCCTAAAGTTGTCTACATGCCATAAAATCATTTCGTACTCAAAATACAATAAGAGGCAAGTTTACAATAGGTGGTATGATATTATGATAGGACAATACAAATATCCACTGATTATTGTATCTCAATAGTGTTGTCAATTTTGTCGATACACGAAGCAATTATCACATAGCTCGTCAGTCCCTCTTGTAATGAATGCTCTCTTTCTCCCACTCTATAAATATGTGGCAGTTTTATTTTTAGTAACTTCTTAATAAATACATATTATATCATTTACTTTTTAAATATCAACTCAACATATATAATTTTGTCTTATTTTAAGTTTGATGATTATAAATTATTTATTTAATATAATTTAAAAGTATAATAACCAATAACTTCATTTCTATAAACAAATTTATATCCATTCTATTTGATCTCTAAAATATCTATACAAAAATAACTAACTAACTAACTATATATATATAACATCAGTCCCATTTACATTGTGTTTTTCAGACAATTCTAATGTAACCATCAGAAAATGTTTCATTTTATTAAGACGTCAAAATGATCTCAATGATAATGTTAGTTCTTTGTTATTCGTAGTGTAGACACCTAAAAATGTCTTCACCATGTAATTGACCTCTGAAATCACTAAACACATCAATTCCCCTTCCAAATAATTAATTAAATTTTTATTTAATTAATTATCCCTAAAACACCTGGTTTCCCATCATTTCACCCTTTAAAATTAGATTAATTTGATTGATTCAATGGTCTAACTTAACAAATTAATTAAATAAATATACAAATATTTATTTGATTTATTTCCTTTTTCCCTAAACCCAATTAATTAAATGAATCATGTTTAATATTTAATTAATTTAACCTACTAATTACCCTATCCCTACCCTAGTTAATTAAATAGCAATTATTTAATTAGCTAGTGTAACCTATATGACCCTAGACCTAGGATTAATGAAATAAAACATTATTTAATTAATACTAACACCTCATTAACCCATTCCCTAATTTTTTCTAGCCATATTAATTAGGCTAATTACCCTAATTAAATTGGTCAAACCTAGCTTAACACCCTTCCCCACATCCTCCAAATAAAAAATTGATATTTATATCTCATAAATCAATTTTTGATACATACATGTCATACATCTCATTTAATATCTCTGACACCCCTTACACATGTCATAACCCATTTATTTCCACTCTTCCCCAAATGAATTTTTAATTCATTTTCTCTTCCCCATGTGAATTTTTAATTCACATCTAATTCATCTTAGCTAACCTTATTTAATTTACCCCTTTCCCAAGATGAATTTAAAATTCATCTTTATTCACAACCCTACATTTTTGGAGATTAAATCTATGCCCTCCACATAACATGCATTCACAAGGTCATTGATCTTCCAAATCAATCTCCACCCTTGGATCAAATCCTCTCCCAAAAACCCTATAAATACACCATCTCTCAACCCATTTTAACATCCACAAATTGAGAAAAGTTATCATGCCAAAATCTCTCCTCTTGAGCTAGTTATACTTAGTGATTTGCATAGGTTTTGAGCACTTCACATTGCATTTGATCATCTTGCGTAAACCTAGAGTTCTTGGGTGCAACATTATCCACCCTATCTTGAGTTTGTGGGTCACATTTGAAGGTATAAGACTTGTTTTGTTGCATTTGTTTATGTTTTACTTTCATTTTGATTTCCATAGACTACATTGGCATGCCCAGTGGGACCCACAAGGTCCAAAGCTAACATTTTTGTGAGCCCTTGGAGTTTTTAGGAGTGTTTTTGTAGGTCTGTCGCTATTTCTTTGGGCAGCGGTGCCATTTCTTGATACAGTGGCACCTTTTCGGGATATAGTGGTACCTTTCCCTACATGTCAGCTTGACTCATCTTTCTATCTCCTAGATTAGGTTTTAAGGGCTTTTTCTAACATTTGTAGATTTTTCCTCAGATAGTTAGCTCTCTATTTTTGCAGAAAAGTTGTTAAAGGAGGGGGAAATAATGTCAAATTTTTAGCATAATCTTGTGTATTGTCCTCTTTTCTTTTTTGACTTGAGTTAACATTTTTTGGCTATTTGATCCAACTTGGAATGTTTTAAGGTGGTAAAGAATCTTTTTATAAACATTTGGAATTTTTTTTTTATCACTAACCATCTTTTTTTGCAGCCTTTTGAAGCATTGCGTCGTATTGGTGCTATCTACACTCAGTTCGGTGCCATCCAATCCAAAAGATAGAGAAAACATTTCAAACCCACTATAGTGCCATTCCTGTATTTTGTAGTACATTTTTCTTTTCTGGGGCCATCTTACCTCATTTTAGCGCTATTTGTCTCTAAACATCAAATAAATGAAATTCATCAGTTTATGTAGTGCCATTTAGTCTCTGTGTGCCACTTTTTTGTAATTGTGACACCATTTAGGGGTTTAGCAGTGCTCTTTGTAATCTAGGTACCATTCTAGGTTATTGTAGCATGTTTTGATTCTATAGCGCAATCTTTCATTTCTATAGTGCTTTTTCTGTAACTGACAAGAGTCAACTAGTCTAGCAATCTGTAACGCAATTCAGAGGTACCGTGGTGCCATTTTATAGTCTTGTGGTGCCTTATCTCACTATTGTGGCACTATTTCTTGTACTAATTTTGGGGTTTGTGCAGGTGGTTGGCTGTGTTCTGTAGGTTAAAACTGTTTGTCAAAGACCATTATCTGAAAACTACTAACATCTTGTAGGGATTTAATAGTTTAGAAAATATTTTTTTGGTGCACCTAAAAAGAACCTTTGTTTGTTTAGCATAGACAACATTTGAGATTGGTGCATTAAAATTAACAAGTGTTTGCAAACAATCATTAGGAACATTTCATTTGGGCTTAAAGAGAACTTTAGCAATTGTTTGTCATGTTTGGTGCACTTGCACATATTTGTCACCCAAGGGATAGAATGAAAGTATCCTCTCCCCTCACCTTCAAAAGGATCTTGGGTGAAGAGAAATGGTTCTACTCTCTTAGTCTTTTTACAAAGTGGGCCTGCTCTTGAGACACATCCGCAAGGAGAACTCATTTGCGACCCCAAGAGGTACTTTCATTCGGTCTGCTATATAAAATATGATAAGATGAAAGCCAAGTCCAAATTGGTGTAAGTGCTTACCATACAGTGTTAGCTTGAATGGAAGTCATACCTAGTGTTTATGAAACTCCTAGTAGAGTTAGTCAAAACATTAAACTTGGTTTACTAGATGCTCATAACGTACCAATCCCCTGAATGTACCCCACTACGAACCTTTTTTTCAAAGACAAAATCCTTCTACTTGTTGGTGTAGGTGGTCGGACCTCTCAAGCCATCCCACGTTCTCGCAACTTAAAGTAGAGATAACAAAATCCCTTGAGATCTACACATCTTTTGGGATTTGGAGCCTGGTGTAACCGAGAAGTGAGTGTCGTGTAAGGGGGGCCAGTGTCACCAAGATTCTAAGTTAGCCACTTTAAGTAAGTGTAGCTAGAGAAATCCAAGCGGGAATTCAACAAGTATTGTCCTTGCTTTGCCTTAGGATTGTGCATGCTTGATAAATCTTTCACATTTTTCATAAACAAAACATTGGGCTATTGCGTTCTCTTTGTTTGAAGTGTTTTCAATACTTGCCAAGAAACAACATCATTGAACCACCATTGCAACATTTGACAGACATTTGACCTTCACAAGATCCAAATTTGACATCAAAACCTACCTTTTCCAAAGCATTGTCAACCACTGACCTATTTTGGCACCATTGCTGTCTATTTTGGCGCCATATAACTGAGTTTTGGCACTATTTTCAGACCAACTCACACACGGCCCTAGGAAATTGTTTTGGGACCTTTGAGACCTGCATATTCATAATCCATATTCACCTTTTCCAAAAATCCCTCAAAACCACAATCATTTTGATCCAAAAATTTTCATCCATATTCCCATTTTGACCTTAGAGAATAAATCATTTCCACTATTGGACCGTTCATCATAATATTGAGCCCAACCATAATCCATCCACTTGCATAGCTTTTCATCCGCTTTGATTTTCTACTTTCTTTTAGACCTAATACACCATCCCACAATTTCATCCCCCATCCATCTCTTCTACATCAAACACATCCAAAAATCTCATAATCAAAACATCAATCAAAAAACATCAACCAATCCCAAAAATCATATGCAAAATCAACCTTTGAGCAAAATTTGAATCTAGAATTTATCCATTTTACATCCTATTTTTCTTGTTGGTCATTAGTCTACCTTCAAGTAGAATAATCATCCCTTTTTGCTTAAGGTTGTAAGTCTACCTTGAGTAAGAAGAAGACATCCATTTTACAACATCCAAAATCTAGACCTATTTGAACTCATTTGTTGACTTGAGCATCCTTTTAAACATCATCAAAATCTATCTTATCAAACATCTAAATCACCTATGGTTGCGCTTAGTTGAATATATCATCTAAAAAATAACCCCAAATCTCTCTCATCAAATCCTCTTTTCAATCCATTCCACCCTCCATCCTTTTGGTCCATTTTTTTTGGAAATTCAATATCCTTGACATTTGCCATCCTTAGGTTCTACCTTTTTGAGACTTATCTCCCAAAGGTTAAAACCTATAATCAAAATTACACTATAACCTTTTTCATCCTTAGATTTAGATTGTAGGGAGTATACTCTCTTGAACCTAAATCTTTATCCCACTTCATCACCATATACCCTTTGGGTCCAATAAATTGAAGCAATTCTCTAAGGTCTCTACCTTTATCCCCCCTAATCAAATACACATCATTGTATGCCCATAATAAGGTCCCAACACAAGAAAAATCAAGAAATGACCTTGGAAACAACATGGGCATAGGAATTCCCCCAACTGATCAAAACAACATGCCTACCATCCAACAAGCATCAAACCTACCCACGATCCAACAACTACCCACATATGATACCAACGCAATGTTGAATCCCTTCACCTTTTTACAATCCACCCAACTCACCGCCAACCAAGTAGACCAAGATGTCCTAAATTTCATGCAAGATCCTGATAACATGGATATACTCGATAGAGTCCTTAAGTCAGATCCCAATAGGTATCTTGATTTTCTCCTTGAAAACAGTACTAATATACCTCAAAACCCATCCACTTCAAACAACCCCACTACATCTTCACAACCTTCCACGTCACATACCAACCCTAACTCGTCTCAAACATATCCCACCAATCCCACCAATCCCACCAATCCCACCAATCTCACTAATTCCACAAACCCCACAAATCCCGTGAATCCTACAAATCTCACCAATGTCTCAACCATAACAAACCCCACCAACGTCAACCCTACCAGCACATCAAACACAACCGTATCCATCCCATAAATCACCCTCACTATCACCAATAATCCCATGCACACAAGTCTGCCTCCACTTAATCCCAACACCATTGCCTTCATGAACCAATTATTTTCTCAACAACCCCCTAACACCTCCAATATTCTCACCAACCCATCGTCCAACTTCACATACGTAAACCCATCAATCTCCCAAGCACTTGTCGTGTCATCCATCCAAACATCACAACAAAACCCAAATTGAAACCAAATACCACCCCACATCCTACAATAACTCCATGCATAACAATAATACCTCACCCAACTCAACCAAAATCACGACCTCGTTCCCTGAAATCAAAACATCATCAAACAAAACCAACTCCCGCCCCATCTCCACCAACTTCTCTAAAACCAACAAACATACATCCCACAACCACCCCCAACACATGATCTAACGAGTGTTGTGCAAACCCTAATCCAAAAGATCGATAGCATTCAACACGGAAACAAACACAAGAAATATTCTTTCGAGGATATTTGCCCATACCCATTCGACAAAATATTATACATGCCCCCCTTTCCTAAAAAAATTGAAACACCAAAATTTGACAAATACAAAGGAGAGGGAGACCCTAGGGAACACCTTAGGGAGTTCTACATCTCTTGTTTAGAAGTCTCATATGATAACACCTATTTGATGAGACTTTTCCCTCGAAGCCTTGGTGGTCAAGACACCAAATTTTTTGCATACCTTCCTCCCGGCATTAGGACTTTCACTAAGCTAGTGGAGAAGTTAACCATTTCTCCTATAACTTCAAACATGAAGTATCCATGATAGATCTCTGCAATACCAAACAGAAGAATGAAGAATCCTTTGCTGCCTTCTTGCAAAGATCGAGAGGATTGGCAAGCAAACTCCCTTGGCTGATCCCCGAAAAACAATTAGTCACCATGTTTGTGACTAACCTTAATCAAGAAATGGGTTTTCATTTGCAAATCCTATGCGCATCCACCTTTGAAGAGATCATTGACAAGGGCTCGATCAAACTCTTTGATAAAAAACCCTACAACAACAACAAAGTCAACATCAATGCCCTAAACATAAACAACAATGCACAACCAAAAAAGAAACCTCACTTTTGGGGCAAGAACAAGAACACCCTTAACGATGGTGTCACTGATGTGAAGGCCATTCAAAATGTACAAAATCAAGTGCCACCAAGCACACCCACTGCCAACAATGTAAATATCCCCAAGGGACCACCCAAATAGAATAACGCTCCTAGGAGGAAATTCAAACCCCTAGGGAAACTAATAGAAGATGTTTTGAACAAGATTGTAAAAGGGAATTTGATAACTCTCCCCCTATTAAGCCTTATGATGAGAATCAATTCAAATCCTCATGGTTTAATGAGGATGACTATTGTGAATACCATCATGTTAATGAGCATAAAACATCTGATTGTATGAGATTGAAGCATTGCATATAGGATCTTATGGATAAGCATCTTATCAACATCGAGGATCCTCCAAAACAGTCACCAAATGCAAACCTTGGAGCTTAAAAGGATCCTCTACCCAACTACAATAAAGTAAAAGCATCGTCATCTAACCAAACTTACAATATCGTTCCACCTCCCGCTTCTTCTGACTCCATTGTGGGTCGAATAGATAATCTTCCAACCATGTCAACACCATTATCATTCAAGCACAAACACCTAACTATGTTGTCACTACCCACCGTGGCTGTCTCTCCATCCCTAGGGCACCCACCAATGATCAACCATCCACATCCGTACCTACCATCCCCCCATCTGCTCACAAATACAACCTCCTAGAACATCTAGGTAAAACCCCTGCACAAATCTCCATCCTTGACAAAGCAAGTACTCGACAAATCCTTAATGGAGACCCAAGTCCCCAGCAACCTCAATGTTGATCAATTCCAAGCGATGGTGGGCCATATCGCTTCACCTCAACATCTCACCTTCTTTGAGAAGGACATTCCTGCCTCTCACAACTTACACAATGATGCCTTACACATCGAAGACTACATTCACAAGCATACCATAAAGATAGTCTTAATAGATAGTGGCTTTGGCCTAAACTTGTGCACTCTTAAATTGTTGAAACATTTGGGATTCTCTGATGTGGTTGGGGACACTAGCGAATGTATAACCATTAAAGGGTATGATGATACAAAGAGGCTCTTCGAGGGCACCATCAAGCTCCCTATTCAAGTAGGGAAAAAAATCCTGGAGACCAAGTGTCAAGCACTTGATCTTGACCTTCCTTACAACATCCTCCTCAACCGACCATGGATTCATGCCATGCAAGCCATACCATCTAGATTTCATCAATGCTTAAAATTCCTCCACAATGACATAGAAGTAACTATCTATGCCGATCCCTGCCCCCTCCACTACTACAGTTTCATGGAAGGACATGACCATACTTTCTATCCTTACAACAATGCCACTAAGAAACATGCCTCCCAAACCAATCATACATTGTCCTCCTCATATATTGACCCTTCCAACATCGGCACCACATCACAAACAGCTCCACCACCTAAGGTCAAGATCAAGTTGAGTGACATGGGGTGTGGTGAATACGACTTGCATGGTACTTTTTGTGGAGGAACACTGCTAACCCCTAAGACATTTGGTGCTCCAAAGGAAGAAGAGGCCTCTACAGTAGTTATCAAATGCAAGCCATCTCCCACCTTTGAGATGAAATGCCTTCTTGATCAAGATGTGTTTGAAGACATCTCATTATGGCTATACAAGGATGAAGAAGCAGACCAAGAAGCCTGTACCATCCTAACTGAATCTATGGTGAAGGTCTAGAGATTGTAAAGTATATGGGCTATAAGGAGCAAGGTGGTATTGGCCTCCATGAGAAAGGGATTGTAGAGCTAATTCAAGCAACAATGAACCCCAATTCTCAAGGGTGAGGCTATGGAAAACAAGAGTATATCCTCACTAGTGGCGAATGTATCTTAGGTGAGGTTGCTAAGGTTTCCCCTATAATCAATAGCATTAATGAACAGGACCATCAAGATTCCTTTAGTGATTTTGCTGACTTCTTCGAGTCTACTATATACACCATTTATACCATAACCACCCTAACCTCCACCTCTAATGACCTACCTCTTATCTACCCCAACCTTATAGATTGAGACCAACAAGGACCTCCCATCCTTGATATGGCATAGAACAATGAAGCGATAGTAGAAATGATGGGGGTCAGAGATCACTTCCCCCTTGGAGACCACAGATCTGGGTATGTAATGGAACTTGACACATCTGCCTATTTCGGTGAAACCATCCATGCTCTTAGTCGCAAAAATATAAGAATAAAAACAACACCCCCTAGTGAAAACCACTTTGTGGCACTTTCAAGTGAAGAAAAAGTCAAAAGAAAGGATGTATCACCTAGTGAAAACCTCCATGAGGTGCTAGGAGATGAGAGCATGGGCCTTCCTGAGATAGATCAAGTATATCCAGACCGATCACCAATCCTAGTGGAACCATCACAAGGAATGAACCTTGGAACTAAGGAAGCACCAAAAATAACCTTCAGAGAAGAATCCCTTACAATAGTGGAATAGGAAAACTTCCTAACCTTCTTCAAGCAAAGAAGCTGCAACTTCGCATGGACCTATGCTGACATGCCGAGACTAGATCTTGCATTGCTTGTTCATCACCTTGCGGTCCATCCTAATGTGAAACTGGTCAAACAAAAATTAAGGAAAATGAATCCTTATATTACACTACTGGTTAAATAAGAGCTAAAGAAACTCCTAGATGTGGGGTTTATTCATCTGATAGATTACCCTGAATGGGTATCCAAGATTCTACCTATCGCTAAAGTCACTAGGGGCATTCGGTGCTGTAAAAACTTTAGAGACCTTAACAAAGCCTACCCTAAAGATGACTTCCCACTACCCAACATTGACATCATAGTGGATCTCATAGTAGGACATGAAATGTTATCTATAATGGATAGTTTCTCGAGATACAATCATATTAGAATTGTAGAAGAGGATCAACACAAAACATCCTTCATATGCCCGTGGGGAATATACTTCTGGGTTGTAATGCCTTTTGGCCTGGAGAACGCATAAGCAACTTATAAAGGGGAAATGACAGTAACCTTCTATGACCTCTTCCATCACATCATGGAAGACTATGTAGATAACTTTATAGGAAAATCTAAGACCAGAGAGGAACACCTGGACGTGCTGGCTAAAAGTTTTGACAGATTGGAACAATACAATGTGCAACTAAATCTGAAGAAGTGTGTTTTTGGGGTTACTTCTGGGAAACTCCTAGGATACATAGTGTCGAAGAGAGGAATAGAAGTGGATCCTACCAAAGTCAAAGCTATAATAGAGATGCCCCCTCCAAAGACACTGAAGTAGTTGTGAAGTCTATAGGGGAAGCTCCAATCTATCCAATGATTCATAGCACAACTTGCAAATAAGTGCCAACCTTTCCAACATCTCCTCCACAAGAACATGGCCTTTGTGTGGGACAATTAGTGTCAAGGAGCTTTTGAACAGTTGAAGAAGTACCTCGCTAACCCACCTTCCTTATGCTACCAAAGCAAGGGGAACCCCTCCTCTTATATATTTCAACAACAGAAATAGCTATAGGGGCCTTTTTGGTGTAGCATGATGAAGAAGGGATAGAAAGAGCACTATACTATATTAGCTGCACCTTGGTGACCTATGAGCTGAAATATAGTCCTATTGAGCGAGCATGCTTAGCTATCGTCTTCACCTCACAGAAGTTGAGACACTACATGCTTAATCATAAGACTAAGCTCATTGCCAAGATCGATCTGCTGAAATATCTGTTAAATATGGCCACCCTTATAGGATGAATGGCTAAGTGGGTAATGATCTTAAGTGAGTTTGATATTAAGTACACAAAAAGAAAAGACATTAAAGGACAAGCCATCGCTGATCAATTAGCTGATGCACCCATCCCAACAGAGCAACCCACACTTGTAGAGTTTCCTGATGTGACTATATTAACTATAGCACCAACAATAGAACCATGGAAGATGTATTTTGACTGATCTTATATGCATTGAGGCTCAGGGGCATGCATTTTGTTTGTTACTCCTCAAGGAGATAGCATCCCCAAGTCATACAAGATTACATTTCCATGCATGAACAACGTAGCAGAATATGAGGCTCTTATCACAGGGCTCCGCATGGTGATCCAGTGGAGGATTGAGAAATTGATAGTCTATGGAGATTCCCAGCTGGTCATCCAATAGGTGAACAATGAATATAAGACTAAGGATGATAAGCTCTTGCCCTACAAGAAAATGGTGGATGATTTTAAAGATTATTTTAATGAAATCCACTTTGAATAGATTCCAAGGTTAAATAATAAAGCAGCAGATGCCATGCCATAATAGCATCCCTGGTAGACATGAAGAAAGCCAGTAAGAAGTGCAAGTTCCTAATCAAAGAACTTCCTATATCAGCTTATGACGTTCTCCAATCAGAACTAGTGTGTAAAATTGTTGGGCCCTTATTCCCCTAATATCAAGAGACATACTTGTACTTCCATGACAGTATCATACCCCCCAACCGTTCATTGTCATAATGAAAAAGCTTCATTCCTCAAGCCTCTCACTTCACTCTTATAGGAGATACCCTCTACAAAAGGAGTCTTGAAGGTACGCTTTTACGATGTTTAGATTGTAGAGAAGGTGAAGTGGACTTACAAGAGGTACATGAAGGCATTTGTGGGGCACACTCGAGTGGACCTACCCTAGCCAAAAAGATCCTGAGGATAGGATACTATTGGCTGACGATGGAGCGAGATGCCTACTAGTTCGTGAAAAAGTTCCTACCATGTCAATAGCATGGGGACCTCATCCATGCACCATCACAAGAACTGTAGCTGAAAACAAGTCCATGGCCCTTTTTACAATGGGGACTCAACCTTGTAGGAAAGATTCACCCACCATCATCTAATGGTCATAAGTTCATCATCACCACCACTGAATACTTCACCAAGTGGGTTGAAGCAATTCCACTCACTTTCACCACCAGAATCCAAATATCCAAGTTCATCCTTCACTACATAATATGTTGTTATGGTATCCCTCATTCCATCATCATAGATAATGGGAAACCATTCAAAAACTAGGAAGTCCACACCCTGTGTGAGAAATTCCAAATCCAAGACCACTTCTCCACTCCATACTACCCCCAAGGTAATAGTCAGGCTGAAGTTTCAAACAAAACCATCATGCACATTCTGAAGAAGATGGTTAATGAAGCTAGCCGTGATTGGCACCTTCAACTCAATCCTACCCTATGGGCCTATAGCACGAGTATCTGCACACCTATAGGAGCCACCGCATACTCCCTAGTATTCAGATCTGAAGCCATCTTACCTATTGAGGTCAAGCTCCCATCACTCAAAGTATCCCTACATAACATAATTACTAATGAAGAGTACCAAGTTGCAAGGTTGCACGAGTTACAACCATTGGATGAGAAACACTTAGATGCACTCAACCACCTGCAAGCATACCAAAATCACCTATGGAGAAGCTACAACAAGAAAATCAAGAATAACAAATTTGAAGTTCGTGACCTTCTCCTCATGGAAACTAGAAGAATCTGCAGGAATGCACTAATAAAGGAAAATTTGAGCCCAATTGGTTGGGACGTTATGTTATCACAACCAACTATGGATCAGGGGCAGCCTTTGGATGAGCCCATGAATATTCTGCATTTGAAGAGGTTCTATGCATAACCTATTGAGTATCCCAAAGTAAAAACACAAAAAACAATAAAAAAATATAGAAAAAACAAAAAAAAAATCAAAAATCAAGAAAAAATTGAGTGCAATAAAGTCGTCCAATGGTGAAAATCACTTTGGTGATGCCTTGGATAGGTAGCATGGTGAAAACCTATTATAGGCGCCATGTGTAGTGGCCAGTTCCACCATCTGATAAGTTCTCTCTCCATCACGACACCCCACACCAAGCACTTCCCATGGCTTGGAATTATGAAACATCAATCACCCACCCTGCACCATCCCACCCAAGGCTAGTCCGTGGAACAAGGATCCTTGTAAGATTCTTCTATACAACCAAAATCATAAAATCCCCAAAACATTAGAAAATTCAAAAAATCTCAAAAATAGTACAAAATCCAAAAACACCCAAAAAAATTACAAAAATCCCAAAATTAATCCACCAACATCATCACAATCACCCAAATCATCCAACACATCATCTTCCAACATCCTCACAATCACCCAAAATCATCTACACCATCATCAGTACATCCACCCCAAACCATTCCCACATTACCAAGTCTTGCTAGAACTACATATTCATCTCACCCGCATATTGAAAGTACCTTGATCCTATGGACATAGGGTATGTAGGCAGTCTGAAATATGAAGGAAGTATCCAGTACTTAGGTACATAAGATGCACCCATCCAACTTGTTTGGATGGTCCCTATTTACTGAGCTTGCTAGATTCAACGAATGATACACAAGCTAAGCATACACCTAAAAGATCACACCTCATGCAAGAAACATCAATCAACATACCAACTATAATCCTCACACATGGCCCGACTATCCTTTTGCCCACCTTTCAAAAATTATCCAACAAAATCCAACTAATTCACATCCTAGGATATATTGTTCCTACAATGGATAGAATCCATCATCCTATCAACACTTATCTTGGCAAGAGAACACAATGGTTGTTTGTTTCTTTTTGTTGGTCTTTTGATTATTGATTTTTATCTTTTGAATATAGGAAAGCAAATTTCTTTCAACTAGTATGATGATACACACATTGACTAGACAACTTGCACCATCATCATAGTCATTGTCAAATAACATGCAATTCACTTTTGTTTGTATGGGAAAAATAAGTACTGAGTACGATCAATCATTTATCTCTCTTGTTTGTTTCAGTGTGATGTGCTTGTGGGTTGGTCTCATTACTCCAAGCATAGTATTCATATCTTGAAGCTTAGGTCGGTTCTAGCATGGTGTGTCTCATTTGCATATACAGGCATTCATACCTTCTATGTACTATGAGCACTCATTAATATGAGTCCCCTTCCTTCAGCTAGGCAAGGTTATACTATCTTGGGCATGCATGAAATTAACCTGTTGAGTCTAGTCCATGTAGTTGTGGGATTAGTATCATCACCTAGGTCATCTCATTCCTTTGTAAAATGTATCCTACATTGCTATAATAAATCTAGAAAGGCTCTCAATAGTCCAATGCAAATACTATAGCTAGCTCAAATCATCTTCTACCACCCATCCAACCATATCATTTGGACCTAGAATTTTAATCCACCCAACCACCCACTCTATCCCCCCCAACCTTCTAAGTAGCACCCCCCTTTGACCCTGCCCCCTAAACTCATTCAACCAACCTAACACATCTAAACCAAACCCCCCCTCTAATGATGTGATATCCCATAACCTAGCACTCCCTAAGCTATCTTCGCAACCCCCCTTTTCCTCCAATCCCCCTAACCACTGCCCTTCCTAGCCTATCCCCCGCCACTTAGACCCACCACCTAGGGTTTTAAAAGAACACAACATGTGTCATGACTTGTTTATTTCACCACCCATTGCACTAATACATGGTCTTCTACATAATCATTTACAAATCATCACATCATTCAAACCATGGCCTTAATCATTTCATGACCATCAAGAATAGGCCAGGAAGATGTATGTCCTTCCATTTAATTATTCTTCACCTCATTTGCCTGGTTCCACTCACTTACCTCATTCTTTCTAGCCCAAGTGAGCATCATTTCCTCTGTAGATTTTCCATTGGATGGAGTAGGTCACCTGAAACCCTCTATTTCTGACAATACTTTTCACAATTAGGGTTTCCTGCTTTCATTTCCCTGAAACAAACTTTCTATCGTAGAGAGACATAATCTCACATCTCACAAAAGACGTCTTCTATATTTTCAGGATTACAACAAAAATCATTTTAGTTGGTAGCAAAGCTATGACAACCCAACCTGTTAAAGGTTGGTGGCACCATAAAAATAGCTAGCACTTTTAATCCATTGGCTAAGGAGTTCGTTCCTTCTCCACCATATCCATACCATGCAAATATGAGCAAACATCCCATTTCATTAGTATCATACATAATCCATAACATGCATCAACATCATCACATCAGCATAAGAAAAACATAACATCATCGCATTACATACATGATCCACTAACATCATTACATTACAATACATATAACATCATCCATGAGACCGTGACATCATCAAATCATACCATATATCCACAATAAAATCATCATAGAGCAATGAAGACATGAGGGAAATAGCTCGCCAAGTACCACCTGCACAAATCATGATATCATAATAAAACATCCATACATAAGCCAACCAAATCACAACATATATTAGCAAAATCCAAGAATCCTTACAATAATTAATATCTAAATTAAATTACCATTATTAAGGGCTTGCCAACAAGCCTACTAAGTACCATCAATGTAATCATTCCTCATATCATCACATAAAGAAACACAAACAAAACCATCCATCACATTATCATAATATCATATCAACATCTGTATCATTAGTATATCCATCACATAACATAAACCATCATATAAACATCATCATCAAATCACATAATAAAACCCATAACACTATAACATGCATAACCATCTAGATATATACCATCATCATCATAAATGTCATCATACATAGCCACAGAACAATATATATCATCATAATAAATATATAAGTCATGATACAAAATGCCTCCAAGGGCTCAAAAATATACATCAATAAATGTCAGCCCTAGGCTGATGATCCCCTGCCTAAATCGGTGGGAGATCCTGACTATCGCTGTTGTTGTGGCTGCTATGGTGGCGGTGGTGGGGTCCCATAGGTTGGTG
The DNA here is from genome assembly GCA_027924645.1 of Cunninghamia lanceolata. NCBI lineage: Eukaryota > Viridiplantae > Streptophyta > Pinopsida > Cupressales > Cupressaceae > Cunninghamia > Cunninghamia lanceolata. The sequence continues at coordinate 5,142,915 of BSBN01000198.1, read as the reverse complement.
TACTAATTAAATAGACCTAGATCTATGAGACCCAGCCATACGTGACATGCTCTACTGACTATAGCTAGGGATCTGCTGGCCCTCAGGAATGGCTAAATAGTAGGCTGCATGATAGTACTCTATTCACCAACCTTGCTCTAGAACCTGTCCCTATAGCTATGTAATCTGAGTCTACATCAATGCTAAAATAAGACCCATACCTCTACCAATTGCCACCCCCTGCAAACTCACTACCTGCCCCTGCGCCTGCTGAGCCTAGGCCACTATGGCATCATGCTCTCCTATTAATGTGACCACTTGAGCCTGAACCTAAGATAGCTGCACCTATAGTGCACTCACCCACCCATCTACTCCATCCAACAATGCAGCTACTCCTCGCAGCTACACTAACTCCTGCTACTACCTCTCCATAGTCTCCTCTAGACTGGCCACCTATGCCCATAGAGTCTGTACCTCCTAATCCTCCTCTCCTCGGGTGTGTCAATGAGATGGATGCTCTCTTAGAACTAGTCTTACCCCTGCCCCTGACCTTCCTGCCTCTGTCCATCTGGGCCCTGTGAATCCCATGGCAACCTCTGGAATATCTTGTTGCACTGCCCTCTCCCTCACCTCCAACCCAACTCTCTATTGTGCTGTGAGAGCTGCCCATCCCTGCTATTGTGGTGGCACTTGGGGAGGTAGCATCAGTCACCTATCCCCTCCTACTACTTACTGCTCAGATGATCTCTTCCTAAAGCTCTGCTACCGAGGTGCTCACTAACTTGACACCTGTCTAATCTGTACCTATTGTCCCCCTGCCCTTGCTGTCTAGGAGCCTATACTTGGGACACTACCTACTGATGTGCCTGTTGTTGTACCTACGGTGGCACCTGTAACGACAGTATCACTGGCCACCTAACTCTCCCTCTACCCCATCCCCTCGCAGTTTCCACCTACTCATATGCTGCCACTACCAATACTCCAATTAGATCATCATCATCAATCTCTATCTCCTCTACCATTATCTCCTCCTCATTTACATCCTCCTTTGCCCCTGCCTCCACAGTCATGTCTAGATCCTTGGTTGGATCCGTCATATGGATCAACCACCACATCTACCACCATGTGTCATATGTAGGTGTAGTACTTATATCTCTTACTGTACTCCTCCAATCCCAAACTAGTGGCTGTAAAGCTACAAAGTCTCCTATCGCCACCTGTGAGGCTATAGCCACTAGCCATCTCTCATCTCGTGGTGTTGACATGAATATCACCATCCCCTGAGGAACATCTTGTCGCAAGCCAAACTGACACATGACCCATGATGACAGATACATATCAATAGTACGGTCACCTCGACCCATCAAGTACCGTAGCTGGAATGTATACGACATGTGAATATCATCATTTGGCCATGGCTCCACTCACATATGGTCACCATATCACCCAAATCAAATCATCCAACACCTGTCGCTAGTAACGCACCTGCCCTGTGTGAGAATACTCGACATGCTGCTGATACAAAAATACGAATGCCTCGAACAGTTGTCGATGGTATCCTCCTCCCAGCCATGTGATCATAATATGCTCCCAGGGCCACACATGCAGTAGTGTGACTCCATCTAATAGTGTCGAATCATAGTGATAGACCACCATATGCATCTAATGATATAACTATGCCAGCATACAAGACCCCTATGCATATATAATCTCATCCTGCACCATTCCCTCTATCATCTCTCCCGACCTAACTGGAAAGCCTTGACCCCACCAATCCAGCATCACCATGCCTCCAATCAATGCACACAGGAACAAGGTAAAATGATCTACCCCACCTCTAAAGTCTCCTCATAGCTCATCTCCCAATTGTTCGCTGATAATACTGGCTGGTCTAGGGCAAACATTATGCCTAAGGCGATCCGTTCTCTCCTCGTGTGGTATACCATTTGATCCCTGTGAATTGGTAGCTTGAGGAAGTGATAAACATCCTCAAGTGTCATGGTGATCTCCCCTATCGGCAAGAGAAAGGAGCACGTCTCAGCTCGATAATTCTCTAATAGAGCTGTCATCAGTGCTCTATGTGTGCAGAAAACTGGCATATTTGATACTGTCAGTGGCACTAACCTCACCAATTGACCTCATGTTAGTCCATCAAACTCGTCTAACAGATGCATCATAGAAGGCACATGCCGCTCCTATGAGTTCACAATGAAGGATATGGTCACCTGCATCCACCAATGCTTCTTAAAACTCATCTTTTTCTTCCAAATCAGCCTCTCTATGCTAAATTTTCTTCTCATGGAAGCCAAATTAATTTTGGCACCACAATATTACCTTTTTGTGCCAATCTCATGGATGGTACTACCCTATTCCCATATGGCACCATATTGGTAGATGGCGCCACTGTGTCGATCTTAGGTACGAATTTTGGCACGAACCCATTCATTTCCAACTGAAAGGCACCAATTTGTAAGATAGTGCCACATTGATCTTTAGTGCCAACTCACGGGATGGTGCCACTTTAGCCTATGGTGTCGATTCGCTGGATTGCACCATGACTCAGCATGGCGCTAATCTAGAGGATGGCATCACTCCCCTCTATGGAGTCGACTGAGACGATCACACCACAACAAAGCCCTAAAAATCCCATTTTCCCAAAAAACAAAATGCAGTAAATAGAAAAAATGATAAAGCTAGGGTATTAGCCTACCTACTCGCTAGCCTCTAATGATCTCCTATATCATAGGAATCACGTAGAAATGTGCTCGAAGCGTGGGAACATGGGGTTAGGGTTTGTCATTCCCTTCATCTCTCCTTTGTCCAAGTGGCTCTATGTGTGTAAATGTGGCACTTTTGGGCCTGATTTTCTATTTATAGTAAGCCATGTTATCCTCCAACACACGTTTTCTTCCCCAGGGTGTAGATCATAACCTTTTTCACCCATTCTTCTTCCTGTCAACCTGTTTTTCCATCCTCTTTCCATTTTTCACCTCCATTTCTTCTTTTCAAGAGCTCACTAGAAAATTTTTAATTTTTTCACTTGACCTCTTGAGGGGGCATCCCTCACCCATTTCATTCCTTCCCAGTAGCTAGGGCATATTTTCTTTCACTTGACACCACTTCCCTGCTAGGTCATGTCGCCACATCAAAAAGGGGCAAATGTAGAAGCCTAAAAATGTCTTCACCATATAATCAACCTTCGACATCACTAAAAATATCAATTCCCCTTCCAAACAATTAATTAAATTTTTATTTAATTAATTATCCTTTCAACACTTGGTTTCCCATCATTTCATCCTTTAAAATTGGATTAAGTTGATTGATTCAATGGTCTAGCTTAACCAATTAATTAAATAAATATGCAAATATTTATTTGATTTATTTTTCCTTTTCCCTAAACCCAATTAATTAAATGAATCATGTTTTATATTTAATTAATTTAACCTACTAATTACTCTATCCCTACCCTAGTTAATTAAAAAGCAATTATTTAATTAGCTAGTCTAACCTATATGACCCTAGACCTAGGATTAATTAAATAAAATATTATTTAATTAATCTTAACACCTCATTAACCCATTCCCTAATTTTTTCTGGACATATTAATTAGGCTAATTACCCTAATTAAATTGGTCAAATCTAGCTTAACACCCTTCCCCACATCCTCCAAATAAAAAATTGATATTTATGCCTTGTAAATCATTTTTTTGTACACACGTCATACATCTCATTTAATACCTCTTACACCCCTTACTTATGTCATAACCCATTTATTTCCACTCTTCCCCAAATGAATTTTTAATTCATTTTCTCTTCCGCATGTGAATTTTTAATTCACATCTAATCCATCTCACCCAACCTCATTTAATTCACTCCTTTCCCAACATGAATTTAAAATTTACCCTTATTCACAACCCTCCATTTTTGGAGATTAAATCTAGGCCCTCCACATCACATGCATTCACAACCATTGATCTCCCAAATCAATCTCCACCCTTGGATCAAATCCTCTCCCAAAAAGCCTATAAATACACCATCTCTCAAGCCATTTTAACATCCACAAATTGAGCAAAGTTATCATGCCAAAATCTCTCCTCTTGAGCTAGTTATACTTAGTGATTTGCATAGGTTTTAGGCACTTCACATTGGATTTGATCATCTTGGGTAAAGCTAGAGTGCTTGGGTGCAACACTCTCCACCCTATCTTGAGTTTGTAGGTCACATTTGAGGGTATAACACTTGTTTTGTTGCATTTGTTTATGTTCTACTTTCATTTTGATTTCCATTGACTACATGTAGTGATACCAAGATTATGTTTTCCTCTTGTGCTTAGCAAGGAGCTTTTCAGATTTATATTAATGCAGGAAGATTGGCTATCAAGTCAAAGCAATCCACTGAATTTAAAGCATGTGATTGATTCTCAATAATCATCACTGTAAACATGAATTATATTAAGACTTTTAGAAAGAGAGTATTCTTTAAACAACACTAAACTAGCACTTGCACCTTGGTGTGTAATGGGCATGCCAAAGAGTAGTGGAAGTTGAATTTCCATGTCTTTAAGTGAATGATGATTATCTTGCATTCCTATGGCTCATGTTGTTTTTGTTTTTTTGAGTGTCATGAATTAATTTGCATAATCTTAATGGATTTCAAGATCCCTGTATTTTTCTTAGTAGCTACTTCAAATGTGTGAGCTTTCATGTTTGGTGGGTTGTCTCTATTTGCATTAGATTATTCATCACCTACATTTAATAGGCATTGTGTTGCCAATATAAGCATGACCACCACCTACATCATGTTTTAATTTATTATCTATCCTACCATTCCACATCTTCTTATGGGGACATCACATAGTACAAAGATCAATAAAACTTAGTGACCCTAATTAGTTTTATAATTTCACACCTTTGAATAATTTGGAGGTCAAATGGATGAAAATTAAATCTAGACATGCTATAATTTTAGATTGAGAATTCCTAATTATTTAAAAATATTAAATTTTGAGGTAAAATGTTTTTGATATGTTTGAATTTGTAGATGATATGGGAATGATCTTGAGACCTAAAAGATGGTGCACATTCTATGTCTAGTTCCCTTAACAAAAGTTTTGTCATAGCAAGATTGAACACAACGGGCTCCCATCATGCAAATTTACATAGTTCTCTTTAAAAGCCATTTTTACTCAATATTGTTGCTCCCTTCATGCTTAGATACATTTGCGAGATTATTCAATTTAATTTGTCATATTTCAAACTGAGTGAATAGACAATGAAAGGAGCAGGGTACCATGCATGATTTTTAGTTATAAATGAGAAACACACACACACACACACACACACACACACACACACACACACACACACACACACACATATAATCCATGTCTCCCCTCACTCTCTCTCTCCAATAATTTAGTACAACATTCATTTGTGACATTTATGTTTGCAAAAGAATAAACAATTTGAAGCTACCAACTATTCATTGAAACATATCACTCTATCAAATGAATAAGCTTTATGTAGCCATAAAGTGGAACATAGAGAGAGAAGAATAGAGAGAGGGAGAGAGACTTAGAGAGAGATGGAGAAGGATATAGAGAGAGAGGGGAAGAAATGGAGAGAGAGGAAGGGAGAGAGATATATAGAGAGATGTAAAGTGGTACAAAGGGAGAGAGAGATTGTTACATAGAGAGATGTAGAGAGATAGAGATATAGATAAAGGTAGAGAGAAAGAGAGAAGGGTAGCGAGAGTGAGAGATATGATGGGAGAGATAGGGGTGAAGAGATAATAAGCGATAGAGGTAGAGAGAAGGAGAGAGAGGGGGGGATATCTTTGTAGAATAAAAGTTTAGAGGCGGGTATAGAATTGAAGCCTATGGGATTGGAGGAGGAAGGCTTTGCTTTCACTCTAGGTTTACGACTGGGTAATGTGGACAAAATCTAGTGGAGTTGTGAAGTTACAGTTCTGTAGGATTTTGTGGAGATGTGGGAAAAGTTTTATCTAGTTTACATGTTCATCATCATTGTTAGTGGCCAGAAGTTGGCAATGAAAGAGATCTACTATGATGTGTGCTTTCCTTCTTTAGTGGGTCATTTTAGAGGTTGGTATACAAATGATGTGAAGTCCTAGGTGGAAGAGGTGGTTGATGCTAGTCATGATTTCCTTGTAGATTGAGAGTGTTTGGGGATAGTCTAAGGTATTGCTTTCTTAAATCCTTCTCTATGGGCATGTGTGTAGTCAACAGCCCTAATTTTTGTAATGGGTTTCATATGGATGTAATTTCAATCCATATTGTATAAAATTGACTTGACATGTTTTGTGATCTAAATATTGGTTTATCTTACCTTGTGCAATAATTAGACTTGCATTATTGATTAACACCTTTGAGGAGCTATACAAATTTATATGTGTTCCTTTAGTATGTTGCAAAATGAGGAATAAAAACTCTTGATTTTAGATTTTGGATGTGTTACAAATGAATTAGGGTTTAATATTTTTACTATTATTTAAAGTATAATATAATAATAAATATAATTATAGTATAGATTTTATATATAAAATGAATATATAATTATATTAAAAAGATATTCCCCTTATAATGATGTGGAACATTAACCCAGAGTCATGATGATATTACGAGGCCTTCAAGGCTCGAGTGTGTGAAGGGACCGATGTTAGATGTTGTAAATAGCAGTGATGATGCGGCATGAGTAGAGTGACTGGCATTTGCCTCTTTTATGACGCCTTTCTTCTCATTTCTCTTGAAATTTCTTTGTTTTATGCTCTGCAATCATCTTCAAGGCTTGGTGCTATGGAGTGTGAAGAAGGTGAAGATGTCAAAGGTAAGCATCCTTTCAATGTTCCATAGAGAAGGTAGATCCCTAGAGAAGGTTCGAGCTGTAGTTTAGGTGGAAGGATGAAACTGAAGTGTACTCCCTGGAAGAGGATGAAAAAGATCCCGGTGGAGGTCTTGGACTACTTTGTGAAGGACCTAGATAAGGAAATTAAGAATCCTATCCTTAAGGATTGGCTGGTTCGTATGCTGAAGGTTGCAAAATAGGTTGATGGGAAGGAAGGTGTTAATGTAAGAGAGGCTATGGCTAATCTACTGTTGGATCCCAGGACTTCTAGAGGGTGGTGGAATGTGTTTGGTGAAGCCCAATCCATGGCGATAGCTACTCTTCTTTCTGTTACAGCAGCTTCAATCCTCACCCATGAGGATATGATGGAGAATGTGGGTCAATCTATAGAGTTTCATGAATATGTGATGGGGCATCTGCATGATATTTTGTTGGGAGTCTTGAACACATAGAAGATGGTTGAGGACATAGCTAGGAAATTAACTGTTGCTATGCTAGCTCACGAGTGTCCCCTATACAATTGTCCCTGTGACGAGGAAGGAGTGGTGATTATGGATGGCAAATAAGCTAAGTTAGTTGTTCTATGTCTAGTTTTTTTGGTGTTAGTAGTCTATTATAATACTATTCTTGGGTTGGGCCACTGTAATTTGCCCCCCCCCCATATAGAAGATACTTGTTTGTATTGATACTGGTGATAAAAACTTGGTGGGTTCGGCCCCTTTTTTGAAGGGTCCCTGGTCCCTAATCAGGGTATACTTTATCAAAAAATATTAAAAAAATATTTAAATATACAATTATATTATATTATATCATATTTATAATATATTTAATAATTTAAATTATATAAAATGTATATGTAATAACAATAGAGATTTTGACAAAAAAAAATGAAAGGCATTTCATGAATAAGAAGGGTTTGAATTAAGAGACTATGTTTTTCATGAATACATAACATATTTAAAATACCATGTTTTGGTGTATTAAAATTAGAAGTTATATACAAATAAAATTATTATTGCAAAAAATTTCAAATTATATTCTAGGTTTTGAAGCCTATTTATCTAAAGGGGATCAATATCCTTTCTTTGTTCCATAGAATTGGGGGTGCAAAAGTTTCTTTGCATCATTTGACTTTACTACTCAATTATGTTATATTTGCATAAAATTATACTTTCTCTATAACTCTCTCTTTTTCTCTTCCTCTCTATCTTTCTCTATCTGTTCCCCTCTCTATCTAATTATGTGTCTATATATCTCTCTCTATCTATCTATCTTTGTGTCCCTCTCAATCTAATTTTCTCAGTCCCTTCGTCCCTCCCCGCTCCCCCTTCCCCCTTCTTTGTGTATCCTCTCTCTCTCTCTCTATAAAGTGTTTTGTTATTTTTTATTATATGCAATTTTGACTTTTTGAGGTTGATTTGTTCATATGGTGTAGTAGGTAATAAAAATAACAATTAATGTTATCAATCAAGGGTCAAATGATTGTAGTAATTTGTTTAGAAAAATGTGTTGTTGTGGATGAGGATGTGCCATATAATCTAGTAATAAATTGAGCCACATGTGAATTAGACTTTTTATTGTGAATTAGTTTGGTATTAATGTAGCCTTCAAAGTATTGCATACCCTGATCTATTATCATAACAGTGTCATTTTAAATTATAACTAGGCTTGTTTTTGAGGTTAGAGGTGAAGACCTTAAGTTGTGTCAGCTATAGCGAAACTCTTAGAAGGTTTATTTACACTTTCAAGAACACGTCACACAAATAATGTAGATGCAAGAAGTTGATTTAAAATTTCTAAAATCTAGAATATATTTTAAGAACAATTTATAAAAACTCTTCAATATATTGTTTCCCACTTGTTGACCTTGTACAACAGATTTAACTCATGATAGCGACAAGTAAGATAGCGTTTACATTTGTTTTTTGTATGTGATTGTCATAAGAGACACAAGTTGCAATGCGACATACTCTCTCTCTCTATATATAATTTCTATTTTTCTCTCCTATTCTCTTTCTTTATTCCCCCTCTCTCGTGTTCCTCCCACCACCCACTCCCCTCCTCGCTATCTCTCTTATATAATATTACATTTAAAATATATAAAATAACTTTTATTTTTTGATTCCTAAGAGTATAGTTTATATTGATTTGAAAATGAGAAAATTACATATCTGACTGCATATTACTTGTAGTTGTCTCCTAGTCTTTCTAATATGGTGGCTTATTGACCTTGCAGGGTTACCATTAAGATGAAAATTGGCCATGCAAGGCCTGCAAACTTCCTAGAGTTACAATGCCAAAAATTTGTCCTATCGGCCATCAAAATTTGAAAACTAATTTAGTCCTATAGGGGAGAGAACAAAACCCTGAATAGACCACATATCCTAGACACCTGCCAAACTAAAACTGAAACCATTACGGAGATAATTGCATCTGAATATACCTAAACCTAACAAAATACTTCTCCCTTACTAGCTGTTACTCAAAGCCTAAATTTTCTACCCTTTCCTTGAAGTCCTCTATCCAATCAAAGGAGCCACTGTTTAGTTCAATCTATAGAAGCTTCCATAGAAAAGATCCTCACCCGCCACAACTTGTTCTCTGTGCACAATGAGCGGCAAACCTTCAGGGTTGAGCAGGAAGGGATAATAGTGAACCACCACCTCATCATCCTCTAATACATGGAAATCTTCAGGCCTGGGAATACCAACTCCTCACTCAGCTACCTTGACTATATCCTCCAATCCCATGAGCAAATTGTTGGTGAAAATTCACCTTACCTTGAAAGAACAACTCTCTCCTTCAAAATTCCTATGTCCAGTATAGAGGCTAAAAACCAAGACACAATGGAGGTGTCAACTCTATAGAATTCACTCTCCTCCAAAAAAAATTTACCCAAGATAACCTTCACAGCCAATAGAATGAAATCATCATTTGAATCCAGAATCCTCTTGAGTTTGTGATCAGTCACCAGACCCTTAAAGACAAGTTGTCTAACTACACTCTCCACCTGAATGAGTGTATCCATTCCTAAGAAAACTAGAGCTTCCATTGATACCCTCATAATAAAACCAAACCCACCCACCATTGAAATCGAAAGACACTAATAAAGATGAATTACCCTGCACTAGAATTCTATATTTAAACAATGATGGCTTCTCAAATTTTCCAAAGAAAAACTTGTTTGGGGACATTTGTAGAATTGAGGGCAGCGCTCCTTGCAATGATGACATACTATTATATTTGTACAAGCCAAGACTAACACTACATTAAAATTATGTCACCCTTGTCACATCGATTGCCTTCCTTCCATGTCACTTGCCACCTAAGTAGAATCCCTACCCAAACACCACAGATCTTCCACAAACCTGTCACCATTATCTATTCCGTATGCTTTCAAATCTTCCACCTAGCCAGCCTGGCTGGCAAACCAAGACCCCAAACCTTCCACACCCATTGTGTGGAAGGACGCCCACCCTTCTGCCCATTGGATCTCAACTTCTATACTACAATTTATCTATATCCAATATTTCTTTAATCTGTCTACCATCTGCTCCCAACTTTGAGAGAGCATCCACTTCTTTATTACCTTCTCTATAAACATGTTTGATTTGAATCAAATCAAAGGATTCCAAGAGGATAATTGCCTAATCCAGCAAGGCATTGAGTCTCCAATTGACCATTTTCCTAGTTCTGAGACCATTGAGTATCAACAGAGAGTCGCCTTCTATTTCCAATTTTTTGATTTTGGGTTCTAGGCATAATCTCAGCCCCAAAATAACTGCTTGCAATTCTTCTTTATTATTTGTTCCCTCTTGTAATCTTTCTGCCAATCTCTGACAATGCAGCCTGCACCCAAAATCCCCAGATTTCCTCTGGAAGCCTCATTGAAATTTAACTTATACCACCCTTCTTTCGGTGGAGCCCAATGAACTTATTCTCTTTTTGCTCTTGAGGTGACCTTCTGATCTATAGATAAGGAAGGTGTTATTAATCATTTTTATTTTTTCTTGATCTCTGCATCCCAAGAGGAGAAACTCTTTTTCCCCCCACCTCCATCTAACAATCTTGCATTCATTACTTCCACTATCTTTGCCTCTAATTTATTTAGGAAGGTGTGAAGAGGGGTCTCTTTCTCTTGAAAGATTCTCTGATTGTTCTCCTTCCATATTTCCCACAAGAGAATCAAGAGGTTGATTATCCATAGTCCTCTAAAGATTGATTCTTTATAGAGAAGAGGCCAAGAGACTAGAGTTTGCAGAAGGTGCTCTGGAAGAGCAGAGACCCAGTTTAGCTTAAGCCTTAACCATGCCCAATGTTTGGCTGAGAAATAACAATTAAGAAGAAGGTGGTCTACTGGCTCTTCATCCTGCTTGCACAATACACATTTGGAGGGTCCTAAAAATCCCATTTTCTTAAATCTATCTGATGTAAGGATTCTTCCTTTTGAAGTCACCCAGGAGAATAAACCTACGTTTGGGACACACAGTTTACTCCAACATAATGAGGTTGGCAAGTTAGTTTTGTTCATTGGGGTGGCTTTGAGTGCTTTATAAGCCTCCTTAACACTATATTGACCTGAAGGGGCCGCATCCCACCTCAACACATTTGAACCTACCCTTAAAATCACCCTTCAATTTCTTAGAACTTCTTCTAGGATTGCCGCCACTCTATCTTCCAATCCCAGTGTCCTGATGTCCTTCCATCTAGCTCCTACTCCATTGGAGGTAGAATAATGGGCTCAAGGTAATATCTAACTTTTTCCCCACGCCTCTATTTTTTAATCTCTCTAGCTAAAGCTAGTTCTTCCCTCTCTACTAAAATGGAGTGACCATCCCACAAATCTTCCCAAAACAAAGATTTACCTACATCCTTGATCTCCCAAGTCAAATGATTGATGATCAAAGCTCTACAATTGTTGATAAAGTTCCAAATTCCTGAACCCCTAGGTAGCTTCCTCATAGTAAAAATAATGTTCTCTGAGTCTTCTAAATATTTAGCTCTCACAATCTTAACCCATTTCAGATCTTGTCTCGAATGAATTGCCCATACTAATTTGGCTCCTAGGGTTACACTCTCTTCTGCCACATTTTTCAGGCCAGTCCCATTTGCTTCTTTAGGATCACAAATCTAAGACCATTTGATTAATGGATATTTATTTTGATCCAAATTGCCCTGCCAAAAAATTTCCTCATTTTTTAATTTAATTCTGCAAAGGCTGCTCTTGCCAACGAAAAACATGACATCATGTATGTGGGGGTTGCTATTATGACAACCTTTAGCAAAGTCAATCTGCCTACCCATGAAATCCACTTGTATTTCCAAGAAGCTAATCTATTTTTTCCTCTTTTAATGAGCCATTCCCATAGCTTTTTGGGCCTAACCTGTTTTTCCAATGGCAGTCCCAAGTATTTGCAAGGAAGTTCCCCTTTCATGAACTTTAGAATTCTGATAATCCTATTTTTAGTTCTGCTATTTGTATTAAAAAATAAAACCTTTCAATTTTAAATCACTAACCTCTTGTCTCGAAGTTGAGGAGTATAAATCCAAGATTTGATTTAGATGAATGACTTCCCTCTCCATGGTTGCCATGGACAACATGGTATCGTCAGTAAACTATTGATGGGTAACTTCATGTTCATGTTGGGTAATTTGAATACCATGAATTCTACCTTCTACTTTTGACCTCAAACATTGTCTTTCCAGCACTTCCACCATTAGGATGAATAGAAAAGGAGACATTGGTTCTCCTTGTCTGATTCCCCTATAGGACCCAAAGAAACCTTAGGGGGAGCCATTTACCAAAACTAAAAACCTAGGACTGGCCACGCATTCAAAGATCCAATTCAACCAAGAGATATCAAACCTAAAAGCTTCTCACACTTTGAAGAGAAATCTCCAATTTACTTTATCATAAGACTTTTTCATGTCTAGTTTCATGAGCATTGCTAGGTTTTTATTTCCTTGGACTGAATGAATGGATTCCTGGGCAATTATCACTCCATCCAAAATAGACCTGTCGAGGATGAAGCCTATTTTTTTTTAGCAATGACATCAAGCAAGATCAATTTTAGCCTATTTTCTACTACCTTGGCTAGGATTTTATACAAGGTATTGCATAAGATAATGGGTCTATACTCCTCTATATATTCTGGCTTATCCTTTTTGGAATAAGAGCTAAAAAAGTATTATTTATCTCTTTTAAAACTCTCCCTGAATTCCTGGAATCCTTGATTGCCTCCGTGATCTCCTTTCCTTGAAACTCCTAGCATTTTTGGAACAAAGCTACTAGGAAGCCATCAGGTCCCATAGCTTTATCCAAATGAAGACCGAAGAGTGCCTCTTTTATTTCTACTTCTATGAATTTGCTAGTCAAATATTTGTTATGTTCTTCTGAAATCAATCTAGGGATACCTCGTAATAGAATCTGTTGACTCTCTAGATTCAACCCCTCTCTATTAGTTAGCAATTTTTTGAAAAAAGAGACCACCTCTTTGTTGATATCTTCTAGCTTATCTAGAAGGTTCCCATCTATTGTTTTGATCATAGATATTCTATTAATTTTCCTTCTGGCTTTTGTGGACTTGTGAAAAAATTAGAATTCTTATCTCCTGCCCTTAACCAGACCTCCCTTGATTTTTTGCCAGCAAAAAAACCTCTTCCTTAGAATTCAATCCTTCCACTTTGCCAAGAAATTCCTTCTTGAGTAAAAAACTATTAGCATCCATACCTTCTCGTAAAACCTTCTCATTGAGAGTCATTAATTCCCCTCCGACTCTCCTTTTTTCTTCGAATATGTTCTTGAACTGATGCAGAGCATCTAAGACAGCAGTAGCATGATCATAACTTCACATGCAAGGATCTCTTAAGACAGCCTTCAACACCATCTCCAACTTACTCTTAACACACACATAATGAAGGAGGACTCCAAGACACCTTCCAAGATGTCAACTCCATCTAACATCCCTTCAACTCCTCTATCCAGGACTGCAGGACAGCAATCTCATAGACTATCATGGCATTGCTACTCCATTGGAATAACCATCACACAACCACCTTGGGATGGTCTCCCTCAACACAAACAAATTCTCATTGCCACTTACCAATCCTACAACATGCATTCAACATAATGCCTTCCTTTGCAAAGTAATAACATGTCAAATATACCTAGTTGCTGTTGTCCTCCTTCAGGCTTCCAACAAAAAACTTCTGCAGAGTCATTTCTCATGCCCAAACTCATCTACACCATTCCCTTGCCTCCACATTCCTCACAAGACTCTGAAACAATTAAAATACAATCCATTCCATTGAGTAAAGATAGAAAATGGTCAATGGAATGGGCAAAAATCCGTTGATTTGCTCAGAAATACCCTAAGTCAGGATTTTAACCCTCTTTCAAACAAAATAGGAATGCAGAGATCAAAAATGGATGTCAAAAGCCCAAATAAGTTTCAAATGATAGCTAATTCAACAACCTATCCACCCAATACAAACACCCTTCACCCCCAGGCCGTACAAGTACGGATTTCTCAGGAAAACATCAAATTTAAGGAAGTGAACAACAATTCTGAAAAAAATAGTTTTTGGGAAAACAACAGTATCTTCCTTCTAGTTTCTTTTCAAGGATTCAAACCAAGTTTAAATCAAAGGTAGTTCAAACCTCTTTCTTTCCATTACAAATTTGTGCCATGCCAGTGCCGTACATGTACGGAAAACTGCAAAAAATAGTGATTTTCAAAAGGAAACAGCAAATTCAGAAAAAAAATAGCTTTGGGGAAAACAACGATATCTTTCACATAGATCATTATTAAGACACCAAAATAGACTCAAATTAAAGGTACTTCAAATATCTTTCCATCCATTACAAACTTGGGCAATAATACATCCGTACAGTCATGATTATGGCAGGTGAACAGTAACAAAAACACAGAAAATCAAGAAAAACAGCAAATAGTTATCTTTTTTGTTCTTTCTTTCTATTCCTTCAAATCCCTGCTACAAAGGAAACCTTCTTGGCTTCAAATAAGCTTCATACAAAGAAAAAAAAATTTGGCAACCAAAAAACCATCTATCTTCCTTGTTTTTTTTTCATTTCTAATTACTGTCCTTTCACTATTTTTAGAAACTGCCTTTTCTTTAGGACAGCAATGACTGTTTTTTTTTTTTTGATGATTAATCTTTGCTTTTTTTTGACAAGTAGTTAACCTATGACAAGGTGTTATATCTTTCCACCCTTTTACATGCCATTAAAAGGTTTATAACCATAGACACTTAATGACTATCCTAAACAAATATTAAAATTAAAAACTGTCCTAAATGCCTCTACAAAGGCTTATATAAAAGACTATAGTAAACATGCAAAATAGACCCTAGCTAAATGGACATGGTCCCTTACAAATATGGCTTTAAAGCCTAATAAAAACATGTAAATGGTCTCAAAGACCTTATTTGAACAAGACAACCTCAGTGAAAATCAGATAAAATCTCGATATCGTGGTGCTCCTGCACCATACCCCCCGGCATGATGAAAACTCTTGTCCGAAGAGTTGTGGGACCTACTCCAAATGTTCTTCCACCTCTGACTAGGAAACATGAACTCTCCTAGAGTTATCTTTCTCCTTCTCGAACCTGCATGGCTCTTGTAAACAGTGTTAGAAACATAAAACCTATTGTGGTGTCCTTGCCTAGGACCTTGCTGCTCCAATGCTTTAGCTCTTCTCAACTAGAGGCTCTGATTCATTCCTCCCTATACCTTCTGCTTTTTGCCTTCCTTCCTCTGGCTCCTTATAGGACACTCAATGTCCCCTACCTTAACATAACTCAAGTCCCAAGCCTGTTGCTCTCTAGGACTGTCATCCACCTTTTGCTGTTGTAACTGTTCATGCTGCTTGCAATCATCCTTAACCTACACACTCAACTATAGTTTCTCTCCAAAACAAATTGTAACCTGTTCCTTCTTCTCCTCACAAGGTAAAGGAATCAATTTGAACTTCTTACCATCTTTGTACACTACATAGGTATTAGTATGCCCATCATGAATAGACCTCCTCGAATACTGCCATGGTCTGCCCAAGATTACATGCCCACAAGTCATAGGAATAACATCACACAAAACATAGTCCTGATATGGACCAATTGTGAAGTCAACATAAGCCTTCTTAGTGACCATTACCTATTGCTCTTGACTCGCCCAAGTGACATGGTAAGGACTGGGATGATCAAAAGTCTTCAATCCCAATTTATTCACTATTTCCCAAGAAACTAAGTTATCATGAGAAGTTGAATCTACAATCAACTTGCATATCTTTCCATGGCTCAAACAATTAGTTCTGAAAATAGATACCTATGGTGGTTGCTACATCTTACTTCTTTCCACCATGAGTATCTCTCCATCCATCATTGGAGAGGCTGACGACATCTCTGGTTCTTCTAGCTTCTCCTCCTCTTGTGCCAAGTGAACTCTTTTATCCTTGGTCTTGTCAACACCATCCTTCTTAGGATAGTTGAAAGATGTGTGTCCCACCTCATTGCAGTGACAACATCTTCCTGTGAACACTCCTCTTCCTGATCCAAATCTACCTCCACCTCTCTGTTCTATAGAAATCTCCTTACCCTTCTCATTGTTGTTCTGAACTTCACTAGTAGGTTTGCCCCTACCTCTGTTTCCTCTTCCATAACCTCCTGGCCTTTCTTGCTTCCTCTTCACTCTCTCTTCAGCATTGATGGCTAACTGAAAACACTCTCCAAGTGAATTTGGTACTGCCAACCCAATCTCATCTTGCAAGTTATACCTAAGCCCATTAAGGTATCTTGCCACTTTCTCTTCTTCATCTTCCAATCCTCCTCTAATACTAAGCTTATGAAATTGCTCAGTATAGGACATAACATCCATGTCCTTTTGTTTCAAATTATGCCTCATCCTCTTTGTCTAAATGGAGTAATCAGATGGAAGAAACTGATCCTTCATCATGTCCTTCATCCTACTCCAAGAAGTGATTTTTGATGCACCTCTAGCCATTCTCTCTGTCTGCACACTACTCCACCAGGTAAGTACTATTCCTCTCAGTTTTATTTTTGCAAACTTAATCTTTTTCTCATCACTCATCTCCTCATATTCAAAAAAAATTTCCAGGGCATCTATCCACCCTAATACTTCTTCACTATCCATCTTCCCTTGATAGATAGGTAGCTCTATGTTTGCCTTAGTTCCACTTCCTTGGACTACCTTAAACAATCTTACAAACTTCTTTTCTTCATTATCTAACTCATCCTCAGGAGGATTCTCATCTGCATCCTCATCTCCTTTTGACTCATCTTGTTCATCCTTTCTTGGATTCTTCTCTAATGCTTCCAATCTAGCTAAGATTGTAGCATTTTCTCTTCTCACTTGCCTCAGCTCTTTGGCTCTGGCCGCATCTTGTTCTCTTATGTCCCTCAGCTCTTTCTCTCTTGCCTCTAAGGCTTCTCTCAACTCAGCATTCTCTCTTGCCATCTAGTTCTTTAGAGGCATCTTTACAACTTTCACAAACCTTATCTTCTTCACAAGATCCACAACACCTTCAAGGATCTACTAGCTAGCTCTGATACCAAAAATGATGCAGAGCATCTAGGATAGCAGTAGAATGATCATAACTTCACATGCAAGGATCTCTTAAGATAGCCTTCAACACCATCTCCAACTTACTCTTAACACACACATAATGAAGGAGGACTCCAAGACACCTTCCAAGATGTCAACTCCATCTAACATCCCTTCAACTCCTCTATACAGGACTACAGGACAGCAATCTCATAGACTATCATGGCATTGCTACTCCATTGGAATAACCGTCACACAACCACCTTGGGATGGTCTCCCTCAACAAAAACACATTCTCATTTCCACTTACCAATCCTACAACATGCATTCAACATAATGCCTTCCTTTGCAAAGTAATAACATGTCAAATATACCTAGTTGCTGCTGTCCTCCTTCAGGCTTCCAACATAAGACTTCTGCAGAGTCATTTCTCATGCCCAAACTCATCTACACCATTCCCCTACCTCCACATTCCTCACAAGACTCTGAAACAATTAAAATACAATCCATTCCACTGAGTAAAGACAGAAAATGGTCAATGGAATGGGCAAAAATCCATTGATTTGCTCCGAAATACCCTAAGTTAGGATTTTAACCCTCTTCCAAACAAAATAGGAATGCAGAGATAAAAAATGGATTTCAAAAGCCCAAATAAGTTTCAAATGATAGGTAATTCAACAAACTATCCACCCAATACAAACACCCTTCACCCCCAGGCCGTACAAGTATGGATTTTTCAGGAAAACATCAAATTTAAGGAAGTGAACAACAATTCTGAAAAAATAGTTTTTGGGAAAACAACAGTATCTTCCTTCTAGTTCCTTTTCAAGGCTTCAAACCAAGTTTAAATCAAAGGTAGTTTAGACCTCTTTCTTTCCATTATAAATTTGTGCCATGCCAGTGCCGTACATGTACGAAAAACTGTAGAAAACAGTGATTTTCAAAAGGAAACAGCAAATTCAGAAAAAAAATAGCTTTGGGGAAAACAACGATATCTTTCACATAGATCATTGTTAAGACACCAAACTAGACTCAAATTAAAGGTCCTTCAAATATCTTTCCATCCATTACAAACTTGGGCAATAATACATCAGTACAGTCATGATTACGGCAAGTGAACAGTAACAAAAACACAGAAAATCAAGAAAAACAGCAAACAGTTATCTTTTTTGTTCTTTCTTTCTATTCCTTCAAATCCATGCTACAAAGGAAACCTTCTTGGCTTCAAATAAGCTTCATACAAAGAAAAAAAATTTTGGCAACCAAAAAACCATCTATCTTCCTTGTTTTTTTTCCATTTCTAATTGTTGTCCTTTCACTACTTTTAGAAACTGCCTTTTCTTTAGGACAGCAATGACTGTTTTTTTTTTTAATGACTAATCTTTGCTTTTTTTGACAAGTAGTTAACCTATGACAAGGTGTTACATCTTTCCACCCTTTGACATGCCATTAAAAGCTTTATAACCATAGACACTTAATGACTATCCTAAACAAATATTAAAATTAAAAACTGTGCTAAATGCCTCTACAAAGGCTTATATAAAAGACTATAGTAAACATACAAAATAGACCCTAGCTAAATGGACATGGTCCCTTACAAATATGGCTTTCAAGCCTAATAACAACATGTAAATGGTCTCAAAGACCTTATTTGAACAAGACAACCTCAGTGAAAATCAGATAAAATCTCGATATCTTGGTGCTCCTACACCATGAACCAATCTTTATTCCAAGCTCTTATTTTTTGTTTCACATATTTTAATTTGGTTACAATACTAAAGAATTTAGACCCATCCAAATTGACTTCTGACCACCACTGCTTTACCAAATCCACAAAATTTAGGTCCTTAAACCACATATTTTTGAATTTAAACAGGCATCTTACTGGTCTCCTTTCCCCGACAATTTCCAGCTGGACTGGGTAATGGTCTGATCCTAAAATTGGTAATATCTTGCATTCCAGACTAAAAGGAAAGTTACCTAGGTTTCCTTTCAAGAAAAATCTATCTAATTTTTCTGCAATATTAGTGTATCCCATTCTCCTATTTGTCCATGTGAATGCTGCATTCCCCATAGGAATTTTGAACAGTTAGTTTCTATACACAAAGTTTTCAAAGTCCACCTGAGATTGAAGCTTCCTTCGAACCCCCCTCTCTTGTCCTCGAATCTCAATATTGCATTGAAATCTCCCCCTAGAACATAAAAATCAAAAGCCTGGCTATTGAGAACTATATCTAGCTCTTTCTAGATTTCCTTCTTCTCTAAGCAAGAGTTAGGCCCGTAAATGTTAATCAAAAGAAAACTCAAGTTTGAAGCTAGGCTTCTTACCTTTGAAGCAATCCAGCATCTATTTTTTGCCACCTCCTCTACTAGAACTGTTGGAGGGCACCAAAGGGTAATGAGTCCACCTGAAGCTCCATTAGAGTTGATTCCCATTGATTTCCATCTTCCCATCTTCTTGTAGAATTTTTCTCTTTCCTCCTGACTTAACTTGGTCTCTTGAATTAACCACATATCAAAATTGGACGATTCTGTAAAGTGCCTAAATAGGCATCTCTTGTTAGGAGCATTTAAGCCCCTAACATTCTAAGAAGTAAGTTTCATTGTTCTTCGGGAAGGGAGCCTCCCTTCCCTACTCTAAGTAAGTTCTTGATTTTTAGCTACCCACAAGCTTCCCCATCTAATTTTAGTTTCTCCCTATTGGGAGTGCGTCCCCTATTTTTGACCTCACCACAGTCTGGAACTAATTTAACTGGGTCTTTTTAGCTAATTCCTAGAGCCCTATTAGATTTGGAGAACAAGATTTCCCCAACATTTGATTGCAAACCTTCTTCCAACTAGTCAAGAAGGGGCTTTTCCTCATCCAAATCCAAATCTTGCTCCAAATCTCCTATCCATTCTTCCTCTTGAGCATCCTCTCTTATCTTCAGTGATCCTTCCTTAGCTGCCTCTACTACTTCTACCAACTCATTCTCGACCTCAATTAGGGAATTCAAATCCTTTTCTCCTATGGGAGGGTCCATTAATTCAAGAGTCTCTGATATCTTTTTGTCCAATATTCCTACCTATTCCTTGGACAAATTTATCGCTCCATCCTAAGTTTGTTCAGCTGCTATCCTTTTTGAAAGCTAAGAAGGAGCCTTTGGAGCTGATTCCTTAGGTGTCTCAGGTTCTTCCTTCTCCCTGCCGATCATCTCTTCAATTAGAAATGACTTATCAGAACCCTCGAGATCCTCTGAGCCTCTCCCTTTGATAGTCTATGGATCAGGTTCTCCTTTCTCCTCCTGAGGAAGAGGAACATGCCTAGAACACCACCACAGAGTCTTTAAGAGGTCCCCCTTGGGGATTGGCTCATAGACCAATGTTTGTCTTAGGGTTACCCAATCAATGAAGATCTCTATTTCTCTCCATTTTGTTGAAATCAGCTTGTTTTCGACACAGATCTGAATATAGGATCCCTTTCCATTTCTATCTAGCCTCTCCTCTGCACAAACATATTTACCTAAGAACATCCCTATTTCCTCCAGAATTGCCTAGTTCTATAACTCTATTGGGAGATTTCAGAGCATGTACCAATCCTGCACATATTCCAAAAGATGATTTTTAGGGTTGAAACCAACCTCCCAATCTTTGATATAAAATCCAAAATCCTCCCATAGCCAGATCCCCTCCAAAATTTGCTTCTTTAATGTTACAGAAGGATATAAAAACACAAAAAAACTAATTGGGAGGGTTTTAATCCTTAGATCCTGAACCCATCACTTCTGCCACCATTGAAGCATCACTTCATTATCTAATTTCACCCCCAACCATTTTAGAATCAAACCTTGGCTTCTTAATTTTTCAATCAAAGGACCTAGCAATGCCTAGGGCAAAACCATCAAAATCTTGTTTCCTTGGCTCTGTGGACACACATGAGCTCCATGACTCCTTTTACCAAAACCACCCCTTCCCATCATTCTAGGGTTTCCTCCTTGATTCCTCAGTGGCCTTCTAAATCCTCTCTGATTGTGGACGATGAGGAGATTTTCCTTGCGACTGTTTCACCATCTATTTTCACCTTTGTTGAAGCCTCTGTTTAAAGCCCCACCTATTCCTTCCCTAGCCTTCCATGGATCTTGCCTAGTTCTATTCTGCAGATCTTCCAATGGAATCTCTCTCTCCACCTATGTTGCCCAAGATGTTGAGCCATGACCTTTTTCTGTAATCTCCCTAATTTCCTGAGTCTTCCTCTGCTCCCTGATTCCTTGATCTTCACCGCGCACTTCATCTTCGCACCTACCCTTCTGTATTTTTCATTGTTCCTAATATCTTTTACACATATTTCTGTATATATACAAAATAACTTTTATTATACAAAACATTAGATATAATAATAAATTTAATTAAATTTAATGTGTAAAATAAATATAATTGAATAATAAATATATATATTTAATCTAATCATACAATCTTAAAATATAAAAATATTTAAATAATATTTATTTTATTTTATAATATTATATTAAGAATATTTTACTAAACTATATTTTATAACCTTAAATAAATAAAAAAATTAAATATCATTTTAAAAAAAATATGTAATAGTAAATATATATTTTTAATATAAATATAACAATTTATAATATAATATTACATTAGAAATATATAGAATAATTTGTATTATTATATAAAATATTCCACATAATAATAAATAAAATAAAATTTGATTTATAATATAAATATGATTGAATAATAAATACATTTGAATAATAAATTTATAGTTATTAAATATATGGTATACTTAATTTAAATATACAATCTTAAATTATAATAATATACCTAAAAATATTTAAATAATATTTATTTTATTTTATATTATTATATTAAGATTATTTTAATAAACTATATTTTATAATCTTCAATAAAATTTTAAAAATTAAATATCATTTTTAGAAAAAGCAATACATAATAGTAAATATATTTTTTAATATAAATATAAGAATTTATAATATAATATTACATTAGAAATATATAGAATAATTTTTATTATTATATAAGATATTCGATATAATAATAAATAAAATAAAATTTCATTTATAAAATAAATATGATTAAATATTAAATATATAGTTATTAAATATAGGGTATATTTAATTTAAATATACCATATTAAAATATTATAATATACTTAAAAATATTTCACTACACTATATTTTATAATCTAGAATAAAAATTTAAAAATTAAATTTCATTTAAAAAAAACAATGCAAAGTCAAGCAAAATGGGAAGATTATTAAAAACTACATAACATCCAAGTGGATTGCTTTAGGAGAAACATACTATTTAGGCAGAGGGCTATAAATAAAGTACGAAATGGGAGTTTTACGAGTTGTAAAACATCAAACCGTTTCCCCACACACGAATACAAATTCTGCAAGAAAACTAGTGAATAAATTCTAGACGAACAACGAAAAGAATCGGAAAAAAAAAAAGGCTACCGGCGAAATCCAATGTTCAAAGACATTTGAATCATCTCGCATGCCTCTTAAGAAACAGTGACCGTCGATTTCCAAAGTCAGCCCGTCCGTTTCATAAAGGCAACGCCTTCGGCATAATCAAATTTGAAATATTTTGGTAGAAGATTCCTTTTAACTTTTTGTAAGTATGGTTTGAGTGGATGGAATGTAAATTTATTATTAACTATTTAACCATTGAAATAGATGATGTTTAAGTAGACTTAACTATTTAATAATTGAAATAAGATTCTTTAATTTTTACAAGTAAGATGACAGTCTGAATAGATACTGTGTAAACTTATTATTCACTATTTAATTATTAAAATAAATGACATTTAAATAAATTTAACTATTTAACCATTGAAATAAATAATAAATAATATTTAAATAGAGTGAAAGGAAATAAGAAGAGGAGAAACTGCTAAAAGTAGGGGAGAGAAAAGTACGTGACAGAATGTAAAGTTGAAGCCCCCCACGGAATCGACTCTGAAAGACAAAGAGAACACAATCTGACAAACAAGCATTGCAATCAACCACAGAAATGGAAGAAAGAGAAACGAAACAACAGATTTGAAAAAAAGACGATTTCCTTGTCTGTTGTGATCCTCTCCGTTCTCTTGAATATGCTCAGATCTTATTAAGATATGACAATTCATATATGGGATGTTCAAACTGCAAAGTTGACGGCTCTCAGTTGTTTATAATTGTTGTTGAACAGCCATGTCGGTTGTATGCATATTGTAATTAAGTTCAGTAGTCTCCCCATGCTCGGAGTAGACTTAACGGAAAGAAGTCGTTGATGTTTACATCACGTACATTTAAATACAGATATGCACTGCCCATAACCATAAAAATATTACTTGTACACGCATAACGTCGATGGACAATAAAATACCTCAATAGTATATGTGGCTCTCGCTCTATTCGAGAGTAGCTTAAACATTTCCAAAGAAGAAATCCTATTAGAAATAATTTAGATTAACAACATACTAACTTAGTAATAAATGTTTGGTATTTGTCTATTGTAATAATAAAATATTTTAGATATTTTAAGAAAACAATTATATTGTTATAATTTTTTTTGAGAAGTGTCGACAAGGGCTTGGTACATTGGTTAAAAGTGTGGTCTTACACTCACACTACCAAGGTTCAAATCTCCCTGGGTTGTGCTCATATTAGCCTTGTGTCTCTATTGGGTCACTAAGCCCATGGGTTTGGAGTACTAGTTTTAAAGTAGGAAAAAGTGATGATGACTTGGAAGAGGTCCCCTAGTTGTGGCCTTTTTGGCTTGAGCCGGGCTAAAAATTTTTGAGTTTACCATTATTTTTTTTTTAAATTATGTTTAGAGGCACAGTTGTAATGGTAGGAAGGCATGCCTATGTTGCGTCACTAAGCCCATGGGTTTGGACTACCAGTGTTAAAGTAGGAAAAAAGTGGCAATGACTTTGGAAAAGGTCCCCCAGTTGTGGGCTCTTTGGCTTGAGTCAGGCTAAAAATTGTTGAGTTTACCATAAAAATAAAAAATTTAAAATTATATTGAGAGGTTATATATATATATATAGGCAATGACTTTGGAAAAGGTCCCCCAGTTGTGGGCTCTTTGGCTTGAGTCAGGCTAAAAATTGTTGAGTTTACCATAAAAATAAAAAATTTAAAATTATATTGAGAGGTTATATATATATATATATATATATATATATATATATATATATATATATATATATATATATATATATATATATATATATATATATATGTTATTGTGATCGTTACCAAGGTTCAAGCCCCTCATAGACCGATGAGTTTGCAGGCCATGGACCTTCATTGGGATGCCATGCCCATAGGATATGTGTCTTTGCTAGGCTAGCGTGCTCGTAGGTTGTGTGCCTCCGGTGGACTAATGAGCTCACGGGTTTGAACAAAGGTGGTAATGTCTTGGCGATTAAGACCCCTCAATAGTGGTCTCAACAGTAAATCCATGGGAAGAGATCCCTTGTTAGTGGTCTCTCTGGGCTCAAACCAAGCTAAAAACCTAAGTTATATATATATATATATATATATAAAAGGTATTTGGATGGCAGAGATTTTTTTAGTGGAAAATATTCACCAATTGGTGAATATTGTAGATCGGCCAAGTTGGAATTGGTGAATAAATCGCATCCAACAGGGTGGCGAAATTGCCCAGATTTTATGTAATATTGGCCAAATGCATATCCATTCGCCATCGATTTATTTTATGAGAATCAATTAAGTAATAGTTTTGCCATAACAAACTATGCGTTTCAAATGGGCTGACTAATATTTTTGATTGGAATCTTGGAAGAAAGTACTAAATCACCTATATATTTGCCAATATATTAAAACAACATTGTGTATCAGGACATGTTTTGCCAACGCCATTAAATGGTCACTACGTCTGAGGACCCATTTCGCCAATTAAAATTTACAACTAGTTGATTATGAGGGACCATTCACCAATAACATTAAAAAATAATTAAATTTGAGGACACATTTCACCAATTGCCATGACACCTCTGTGCTAATCATAGGGCCATACTCAAAATGAAGAAAATGAAGACCAGACTTAGAATCAAGATGACTCTTTTACTTTATCTTAACATTAGTTTGAGGACCTTGATTCGATTTGGCAAATGGAAGTGAATTAGCAATTTTTAGGTATTTATACTACATTTCATGAATCATATTCCAAAACTATAGTTGATGATATTTTATATTGTATTCCATGAAATTGTGAATCAGATTGAATACATTAACATATTATTAATTATTTGATATTTTAATTGTGTCATATTGATAAGTTTTACATGTTCTCAGTGATTCATCATTCAACTCAATGCTTAATATTTCTTTGCTAGCATTGATTTGTGCATAAAACATAAAATTTGCAGTAAAGTAGAATTTTAGTTTTTGATTTGATATGTGATTCTTCATCATTTTTCACAGTTTATGAATTATTTTAATCAGTGCCTTATCTGAAATTGGGTTAGAAAATGAAATATACTCCTACTTGACAAGCCATTTGATCTACTGGTTAGGGTTTTAGGCTTAGGGTTTAGGGTTGATCTTCATTTCATACATAAACCTAACCTTTTAGCCTTTTGCTTTATAATTTTAAGTTGAATTGTTACCACCAGTTCCCAGTCATCCAAGTTCACACTTAAGCAATCAAACCCATCAGCATTATCAACCTATTTGCCTTGGCTCATCAGTCACCTCTTGGTTGGGAACATTATGCATCAAAATGTTTAAAGGGGTTAAATATTTCATCTTTTATCTTAAGTCTTGACCCCCAAAGTTTTTATGTCCCTTTGTCCCGTCAACCTAGGCATGTTTTCTTTTAAGTCACTAACAATTCACATGTGCATATTTGAACATTAATGGGAGCCACTGTATCTCACAGATTGAATCCTGACCACTTCCTGCAAGCCCGCTTGAATAAAATAATCTTCTAAGAAATCTAGAGGGACAGCGGGTAGTGACACTTGTTGCCTGACAAAGTGGGACCAGTCATCCACTATACTCATTGAACATCAAAGCATTGAAAACCAACGATGGTGATCTAAAGATTAGAGTCAATCTGGGCCATTCCCCACTAGCCCGCGGGGGGGCCACTCAAAAGCTTTCATCTCTTAGAGGGATAGCAGGGAGATGACATGTGTCTTCTTCTAGACCATTGAAGAGACTTTAGAAGACATGAAATATTTTGTCAAATATTTTGAAGGAGTTGCATTAGATTTTAAACAGTCAGCTACTTAAAGGAATTATAAAGCACATGGGAAAATATGTGGTAAGATGTTTTAATCTTAACTATCCGATGATACAAAAAAGTTAAGTTGCTAGGCGGATGACTAAAGAGGTTAAATAGCATGCAAGTTGATGGGCCCATACTTAATCTGGGTCATTCCCCACTATGCCGCTGTCATAGATCTAAACACTATTGAAGCTAGAGGGATAGCGGGTGGTCTCAATGGCATGTGAATAAAACATTTGAAATGCAACTATAGTCATCCATCAAAAATTCATCAAACGGTCATCAATTATATTAATTTGCACTAACATCTTGCTTCAGACATAATAAATATGTTGACATTTGTCCCCATTCTGGACACTTTATGAAGGAATTTGGATGTGTAGAAAATTTGTCCCAGAATACAACAATATGTAGCATTTGATATTTTTGCCACCCATTATATGGTTTTTTATCAGCATAACAGTTTATTTCGCCATTGAATTTTTTATTGGTTTGAAACTATATTTAATTCAGCGAATGTTTTTTTTATTGGTTTGAAAATAGGTTTAATTCGCCAATGAAAATATTTTTTTGGGTTTGAAAATAGGTTTTAATCGCCAATGAAAATATTTTATTGGTTTTAAAAAAATTACAATTCACCAAGATTTTCCATAGACTTCTAGCAATTACAAAAGATTCACCAATTGAGATTTTTTTTTCCCTGAAAAATGAAAAAATTTGCCAATAAAATTAATATTTTTCTCAAGAAGTATACACGACTCACCATGTTTTTACACCTTCTCCGGGGGGGGGTTCTTAAAATTATCCCTATTGAATGAATAAATTATTTTTATATTAATAAGGTAATAAAATCCCTTCTATATAAATCTAGGTTAATTAAATAATCACATGCAATCAAATCATAGTTAATATAGTTTTAAGAAAGGAGTTGAAGAGTTACAAATTGATAAATTGAAATGTTATTTTTGAAAATTAATTGAGAAGGATAGTGTACTTAACTCCCAAACTAATGTCATAAATATGGAAGCTAAATATGTGTAGATTCAATTTGTCAATGTCCATAAAATAATGTTCTCACTGTGCTCATTGTCTTGGAATCATAACAGATTAGAAATTTCTTATGAGCTGATCTTGAGTAGTGCATATTCATCATTTAATGTGTAGATCTGATCTAGTAGACAACTAAATTATACAACCTAGTTAATTATGACCTCTAGTATATGAAGATGCATAAGGATGCTAGTACTAAAAAATACCTTTAGGGAATTTTCTAAATTTCTAGGTCAAACTCTTTGTTAGACTACCTTTATGGTACAACATTTGGAAAATGTTGGAAACTAGCATGCACAAACATGCAAATAGATTATATGCAGATTATGATGTGAAATAGATTCCTTTTATACACCAAATCAAAATATTCCTAAAATGATTTGCTTTTTATAGTCACTTGATATTCAAAAGTGTTGCACAAATTGAAGTCTTCAAATACTAGGACAACAATAATTCACAAAAACCTGTAAATTAAATTCTCAATGGCTAGTAGGATAAGATAGGATTTAGGTATTTGAATTTTCAATTTTAAGGTCAATCCCTAGTAGTTAAGGATTAAATACAGCACCATGGGATTAACCCTAGGTAGGGAAATACAAATCTTGGGGTTTGGAATGAGTACATGATAATGTGGGCTAATAATATGGTGAATGCAAGGAAATAGGTGCCAATAGGAGTTGGATGAGGTTGAATGTATGAAAATGTGTGTAAGTAGGAGTAAATGGGGATAAATAGGGATCAAGGAATGACGCAAAGCTATCACAAGAGTGTGCCACTTGTCAATATATAATTGTATAGAGACATTCCATCAAAATAGGCCAAAAAATAAATGGGAATTAGCATAGGAATGAAAATTTCACACTTACATTCTCTTCACTACTTTGAAGTGCATGTGAATCTAGTAGGAACATGTATTCCAAAGTATATGAACATTCTTAGCCAACATGAAAATTAATGATTTAGACATAAAATGACATGGGATCCCATGTAAAGTAATGTACCCATCTTGAATTTTATGTGTGTTCCTCACCTTGGTATGAGCACTCCATAAGGAACTACAAAATACAAAAAAATATATGCAATCAATAGCCTCTCACACAAGTGAAATAGGCATAAATAACAATTCTATTTTAACTATTTAAGAAAAATGAGAAAGTAGGAAAAGGAAAATGGGTAGGAATTCTACCTATATGAAAAGTGATATGATAATATATTTCCCAATGTAATTGTAGTAATATGGTTCCCCTTAGGGATGGAAATGTGATATACACTTTGATTGTAATGTAGTATGTTACTTCAAGCACAACCATGTAATGTGAATCCAGTCAAGTAGTAAATGCAATTTGTACTCTGGTAGTAATGGGATCAATAACTATCTAGATATATTAATGAGTCTTTGTCTACAATAGTGTGATGTCTAAATAATTAATATAAAAACATTAGTGAAACAATACTCTCCCTCCAATTGGTTGCATACAAAGTGTGCAAGGAATTGGAGGAAAGGAACAAATTTCAGCAAAAGTAAATGTTATTTAAGGAGATGTGTACGAATATAGGTCACATAAAGTCATGTAATAAATGTGATTGATAATATTGTGTGACTATAAAGTAGAATTATATCAAATGATAAGCATGAAATGTACATAATTTAGAGATAATTATCAAGGTGCATAAGACAAGGCTGCCCTTAATATAGGCAAATGATAAGGTCATAGCATGTAGTCACATATGTGATAAGCATCAAGAGAATATAATATAATGTTCCCTAGAGTATAAGAAAACCATAGAGTGTATATGGTCCTAAATGTGACTAAAAGATCATGTAATACATGGATGAGACCAAAACAATGTGTCCCACTTTTTAGCATTATTGAGATACCAAAATCAACATTTTCTAGCATTCAACACATTTTGTCAATTATACCAACAAATGTTTAAGAATTTAAAGATAAGGTAATAGGTAATCTAATGAGTTGTAAAATTTTCTATGTAGATTAAATTTATATTTTTTCTAAATTTTTAAAATACTATTTCTATCATTTTTGGATTATTTCAATAATTTTTTTTATGTTTGTAATTTTTTTTTATTGAGTGTCTTTATACTATAATGCATAAATTTCACCTCATAAAAGTTTTCCATGATTTCATGGAATTATGTCATTAGCTCTAATATCTAGTTCATAGACATTTTTGGTAAATTTTGAGTGAATGCTTTATTTATTATAAATTTTTCATTATTACTAACAAAAAATTTAGACCTATATTTTATCATAACATATTTCTCTTAGTGTATACATCAAATTTTATTTATTTTTCATTCAAACAATCACATCCATGTGGAGTACAATATATATTTTTTAAGTTTTTTCTAACAATTTGTTATTTTTCCTAGTGTCTTCAATAGAGGTTATTGTTCTATATAATAGACCTATGTTTTTGATTAAGGTAAGTTGGGTTTTGGAGAGTACCCAAACCCTGTTACAAAAGAACAATAGAATAAAATTTGCATTAAAAAAAAGCAACTAGGTTTCTAAAAACAAAAATAAACCAAAGAGAGCAAGCCTAAACAATGCCTAATATAATCCTTTACACCCTCACACCCTTATTCTTGTTGTGTGGTAGACAAACCAATTTTGGAAGACCTTTCTTCTACCTTTGAACAACTATCCATGAAGTCTTGTCTTCTAAACCAGAAGACATATGAGGAAAGGGATGGGAACCCCCCAGAGGTCCCATCTATGTGCACTACACATTCTGAGGAACAACATGGATTTGTTGATCGATAAACCACCATTTCAGGGTCAATCATTTGGTGGTGTAAAGAAGAAGGTATAATAGGAACTTGTTGAGCTTCAATAACATTAGCTAAAGGATCAGAAGGAGCCTCATAGGGCCTCGAGGGTAAAGTTGTTGGAATAGAGGATAGCAGTCAACAATTGAATCTTTTGGAAACACATATGTTGTTTAAAAAATTTAGAAATAAATTATTAAAAAACATAATATATTATAATTTTTTGGAAAGATATTACTCAAGGATACCTACCTACAAAATGGAATCTTTAGATGACTTCCTTTGTCCATCCAAGAGGTGAGATGAAATTACCCTTTTGACAACATTTTTATAGGAGCAAAGGAGATTATGTTCAAGGGTTCCACAAAGAAACTTTCAATCTAAGGGTGTTTGATATAAGCTCCCTAGGATTAAATCAAACACACCCACTTATATTGAACCCCCATACATTTCAAAAAAATTACGATTGGCCCAAGAGTGGGACGCACTATTGTGCTTTATCCCACATATAACTTAGGGAATGCATAGTGTCGTCAATGTAAAAAGTAGTTGTAGGAACATGAAATGAAATGTGAGCATAAAGTTGTGTGCGAAGGCATGATGCCCCAATATCTATAGAAGCATGATAGGGTAATGAAATCACATATAATGGAAACATGATAAATAAGAAATAAGAATATGAAAGCAAGACAAGATGAGTATAAGGGAATGACATGATAAGGCTCATAAATGGGAATATAGAATTTTTTGTCAACATGGAAACATTATAAGGATCCTAATATCTAGAAAAAAATAATGATAACGATTATACGAAATTGATCATGAGTAAATATGTAAGGAAAATATACACCACAAGTGTGAGCTCATAGATAGAGAAACATGAGGAGCATGGGTAGATAAAATTAGGAGCAACATAAGGATGCATATGTTAATAACAAGTATAAGTAGGAAAAATAGGGAAATAAACAAAAAAAAGAGTAAATTAAGGCATGGAAGGACATAGTAGTGGGTAAGAAACATATAAGCAAGCACATGAAATAATATAAAAAATAAAATAAGAAAGATGCCCTCCAATTGAAGGAAAATTGAACATGTGTAACATCTATAGAAGGTGAAATAAGAGAGTGTAAAAGACAAAAAAACAAGTCATAATAATAAAGGCCAAAGTGTAAATCAATAATAAAAGACAAAATGAAACTAGATTTATATACCTATATAGATATATAGTCTATAGGAGTGCCCATGAATCATCAAACAAAACTAATAGGATCATCATCCTCTAAAACATCATCTTCATTCCAAATTGTGTCATCATAAAATTCTTCATTGATTTTTTCATTAAATTTCCTCATGACATAATTTTTCTAACATATATGTCTCTTCTTGATAAAATTTTGTACTTTTTACATACACATTGTCAGTTGGTTGCACAAGAAGTGTTTCTTACTTAACACATTTCTCTTACTTTTGGTGGTAGTTATGTAGAAGTATTTTACATTTAATACACCACAACAATTTTGTTTAAAATCCATTTATTTATCTTTGCATGAAGTGTTAGTGCATTATAAAGTAATCACATTATAGCTTAATCACCCTTCTAGTAACATGATCTTGTTATAAAGCATGCACTTTATATTTTAACCAAAGAAAATCATACTCTTAGGCTCATACGTTTATATTTTTGAGTCTCTAAGTTTGATTTTCATATGGGGCTCTAAAGCCCATGTTTTACATAAAACACACAAATTCCAACCTTTCTCTTTACTAGCTTCTTCTATTCAAAAACACAATTCCATGAAAACAGCACAATGATATAAAGCTATGCCATATCTTTATCATAATGTAATTTTTATTAAATCTAAATAAAATAAATTTTTTATCTTCAATTACTTTTAGTAGTGTTTTTATATGATAAAAAATACATGTATTATTTTTTAATGTATATTTTGACCTACTCAACCAAATTAAAAAAAAAAACTACATTGTCACCTCCTACACTTCCTTCTCTACACATTGAAAAAGTAATATATAATTTTCTATTATTTTTCTCAAAATAATGGGGGAGCATGCTTAGTGTTTCATTTTTTAAAGATGTGTGCACTTCAAAAATTAGTTATATACAAACATATTAAAATTAGAAGAAAAATATCCCACTTACTACATGGTCTTAACTAATTTTTCACCAAAACATTTTACAAAATACTATTAGAATTAAAAAAAGGGTTAGAGTACATATAACTATTTGTGTTATTTAAAAAAAAATACAAGTAACTCTTAGAAATGTAACTATTAGACCTACATAAAATTCATCATTTTTAATAAATCTTAGTAGTTTATAAACTATATTCGAAATGCCATAATTTTATTCTTAAATTAACTTTAGATTTTGATTACAAGCATCTCAAATTATTTGTCAAAGTTCAAGTTTTGTCATTTTGAAGAAAATAAGTTGTCACTTAAGACCCCTTTTTACCCTCCATTTCCATGCACTTTCCTAGAGGCATGTGAATAGATTTTTGAAACACAAAAGTACCTATTTTAAACTTAGATTTTTGAAATTCAAGTCCAAGGTCATGCATTAGGTTGAAGCTTATGATTTTCAAGTCATGGCCACGTGTGTAGTTTAGAACTCTAATAGAACATGTCATTTTTGAATTCGTCAGAGCTCCGCTATCATAGATCTAAAAGGAAAAGTTTGAATTGGATCATAGAAGTGTGCTTTTTAAAAAGTATCTATTAACACATACATAACTAAGCACCTCCTTTTCTCTTTATCAATTTTAGTATTTTTTAATGCTTTATCTAAAACTAGTTATTTTATATAATTAATTATCATATTGATTATTTAACTTATTAATTATCATAGAAATTTGATTTATGGTATATTTTTATCTCTAAAATGGTAACTTTACTACTTTATAATGCCCTTATTATTTTTATCCTAAGGATGTGAAGATTAATAGATGAAACGAAGAACATTATAGTTGCAAGAATTATCACAAAAAATTATCTAAGTATAAAGGAAAGTAAGATTTCCTTAAGACTCACCTAAGTTAATTAAGTAAATGTAAATAATTAAGAAAAAATCAATTTAAGATAATCAAATATAGTAGAGACTAATAAATTTAATAATTTTTATTACCTTGTGATTAAATTTTTTTGTTTATTTACATAAAGATGAGTTTAAGGTCAAAGGAAAAGTTTGTGATTGTAGGTCTGTCCGACACCTACAAACTTGGTCTTTAAAATTTTTTAACTTTTTTTCTTTACTTCATTTGATTGACCTTCGTTTATTTTACTTCTTCTCATATCTAAGAGAACCAATGATATTTAAGAATACTTTGGTGGGGCTTTCAATATGTCACTAGGGGCATGTTGTATTAGGTTAACTTACGAAAGTCTGTAAGATTAAAAAACACTCTTCATATATGCACATGTTTTTAGGAATTCTGATGCAAATATAGGTTCTTTTTGGTGCTCCAATCTAAGTATAATATCTAAATGATATGCGACTATCACTGTCAAATCATAGATGTGTAAACAAATGCATTAAATGCATTTAAATATGAGGACATAGCAATGTATCATGCAACTTTGTGTTTAGTCAACTTTTGAAAAGAAGGGTCTAGGTATGAGTCAAACTATTTAAAATTTAAAAATTTAAATTTGGGAAGGATGAGTCAATGACTATGAAGATTGTGAGCTTGTCCTAAAACATGAAAGGGGCTAAATCAAAGTGAGTAATGCGCATATGGAAATATGTATGTACATAGGTCTAATAAATAATTAGATAGGGAGATTGTATATGTATGTGTAAACATATGGACAGAGATAAGTTGTGAATGTAAAAGAATATGTGTAATAGATAGGTAAATGGCATAGGGTGAAGAACTCAACTTTACACAAGATTACACTATTTATCAAAATATTAAGACACTCTCTTCAAAATAAACAGAAAAGTAAATAAAAATAGCATAAGTATCAAATTCCACCATTCATCATTACACTAAATTATAGAACTAGTAGTCACACCTTAGTGTGCAATGGGTATGCCTATAGCATGTAGATAAAAGTAATAAGTAATTTCTTGAGAAGAGAGCATACAGTTTTTTTTATGGTGAATGGTTGTTGTCAATCCATTAGTAGAATTGAAAGAATGTCATGATATATGTGTTGTTTAGATATTTCTAAAAACACAAAATCATTGGCCATCATGGGATTACAAAACTAATCTTAACTATATAAGCATAGTAGAAAAATGTGTTACATTGTGTGATAGACTTGGGGCTATGGTCAAGAATTTGAATGAAAAACCCTACATTAAAGATGAGGTGATGGTACTTATACAATGTAAAAAGTGGTACTCATGATCAACTCTCTCTCTCTCTCTCTCTCTCTCTCTCTCTCTCTCTCTCTCTCTCTCTCTCTCTCTCTCTCTCTCTCTCTCTCTCATATTCTATATATTTCTCTATTCTTCTTTGTTTATCAATCTCCCTCTTTAAATCTCTCTCACTCTTTCTCTTTACCTTTGTCTCTACCCCTCTCTCTATCTCCCCTCTTCTCTCTTCCTCTATTGGTCTTTCTCTCTCCCCTTCTCTCTCTCTCTCTCACTCTCACTTTGTCTCCCCTTCTCTCTCTTACTCTTCCTCCATATGATGACAATGTTTCTAGATTTTTTCATCATTAGTGTCTATTAATGGATCTAGAGATGTATGATACAAATAACATAGATGATAGCTAGTTGAAATTCTTTCCCAATGAGCTGTAATATCCTCCTCCAATGAACCAATATCATTGTGAATGTTTATGGATGGTTGATATAGAAAAAGTTCACTCTAACATAATGCCTGGAAACATTGATCATCTACTATTGGGATAGTGGTGAAATGAGGGGAGACTCAAATAGTAGAAGGTGTTAAGTGTTATTTCCATTTGTTGGATGTCTGAGATGCTACAAATGTCCATTTTTGAGACACTTCAATAAGTGGCATTATTTGTAACTGTATTGTTCATGCCATGTATTAATGAATGAAGCTTGGATATGGGATGCTGCTAATGTTAGAGATAGCTACACTTTAGTGTGCAATGGG
Organism: Cunninghamia lanceolata; assembly: GCA_027924645.1. Classification (NCBI taxonomy): domain Eukaryota; kingdom Viridiplantae; phylum Streptophyta; class Pinopsida; order Cupressales; family Cupressaceae; genus Cunninghamia; species Cunninghamia lanceolata. The sequence continues at coordinate 5,107,293 of BSBN01000198.1, read as the reverse complement.
TACACTAAATAGGTCTTAATGGTGAATTATTAGGTCCTTAAAAAAATGACATGTTTTATTAATATATTAAGGCTTACTTTTGGTGGTCGGTCTCTTACTCAAAATGGGTTTTCCCAAGTATATATTTCATCTTATCTTCTCTATCTCCTTCACTTATATTCTTCTATGTTTAATTAAGGTTACATGTGCTTTACGTCAACATTTTTTATTACTTTCTACTATTCCTAGTTGAGGAATAAGCATTCTAAAACCAACATTTTGTATCAAATCTTTGTTTCAATTGATCCCATGAAAGAAGGGATACATTTCTTATGTTGATTTCCATTTTTTTGTGGGATAATTCATGTGGATTTAAAATAATATTTTAAAATTAGAAGTCATGGCCAACACCTTAAAAATTGAGATTGTGAAGTTTACAAGGTAAAACTTTGAGTTGTGGAAATTGAAGGTTGAAGATCTTTTAGTGGAGATAGATTAGTGGATCATAATAACTGTTGCAATCAATTTTCTACCATCGGCAATGGATCAAGATGAATGGGAAAAGTTGGATAGAAGAGATAGATCTGCTATTAGGTTGTGTCTTTCTAATTCAGTCTTGATGAATGTTTTAGTTCAAAACATTGCTAAGAGTTTATGAGATAAAATTATTGCATTATATCAAACTAAGTGTCTTGTAAAAAAGTTATTTTTGGAAAGAAATTTGTATTATTTAAAGATGCTTGAAGGAGACTTTGTAACCAAACATTTAAATTCTTTTCAACTAGTAGTGAGTCAGTTGGCTTCCGTAGATGTTAAAATGGAAGAAGAGGAAAAACGTATTACTTTGATTTATTCATTAAATGATTAGTCATGCTAACAATGGTTTCCTTTTGCAAGGATTGAATGAAAGACTAGAGGATTGCAAAAAAATAAATTTCATAAAAAAAATCACTTAGATTTAGAAAATGATTACCATGAAACCCATCAAAAGAAACCATTTCAAAAGATAAAGCTCAAATAAAGTATGTCATCCAAATGTTTGTCTATAGAAAATAAAGATATAAATTTTCATTTATCATAGCATGTTAAAGGATTGGTTGGATTTGGAGTTATAGATTAGCTTGTGGGTTGGTAGTAAAATTTTAAAGGGTTTGAGGAAGGCCCACCATACTTTTACTTTGAATATGTGTATAGTATGCCAAAGAGTAACTAAAATGTATGGATTGAGAGTACTTTTCAATTTCAAGTAGAAAACATGGCTACATGCATAACCTTCGTATGAAGGATTATTTTAAGATTTACTACTAAGTTGTATCTTTCTAATTCAATTTTCATGAATGTTTTAGTTCAAAACTTTGCTAAGATTTTATGAGATAAAATTATTGCATTATATCATACTAAGTGTCTTGTAAATAAGTTTTTTTGAAAATAAATCCGTATTATTTAAAGATGCATGAAGAAGTCAACACTAAGCTTAACTGCATAAACATAGTGGCAAAAGTGTTCTATTATATGATAGACATGGTGTTAAGCATTCTTTCAATTTGTTGTACTTTCAATTTAGTTGCTACAAATGTCCATTTTAGAGCCACTTCAATAAGTGGCATTGTTTCAAGTTGTATTGGCCTTGCCATGTATGAATGAATGAAGCTTTGAGATATGATGTTGCTATTGTTAGAGATAGCTACACTCTAGTGTGCAATGGATACAAAAAATAGGTAGATTAAATGTGAATTATTAGGTCCTTAAGAAAATGACATGTTTCACTAATATATTAAGGTTTACATTTGGTGGTGCATTTCTTATTCAAAATGGTTTTCCCAAGTATATATGTCATCTTATCTTCTCTATCTCGTTCACTTATCATTCTATATTTATTTAAGGTTACATGTGTTTTAGATCAATAAATTTTATTACTTTCCATTACTCCTAATTGAGGAATAAGCACTGTAAAACCAACATTTTGGTATCAAAGCTTTGTTTGGATTGATCCCATGAATGAAGGGATACATTTCTTATGTTTATTTTTATTTTTGTTGTGGGATAATTCATATGGATTTGAAATAACATTTGAAAATCAGAAGTCATGGGCAACACATTGACAATTGAGATTGAGAAGTCTAGTATGTAAAACTTTGAGTTGTGGAAACTGAAGGTTGAAGGTTGAAGATCTTTTAGTGGAGATAGATTAGTGGATGATAACAATTGTTGCACTCAATTTTCTAACATCATCAATGGATCAAGATGAGTCAAAAAAGTTGGAGAGAAGAGAGAGATCTACTATTAGGTTGTGTCTTTTTCATTCAGTCTTGATGAATGTTTTAGTTCAAAACATTGCTAAGAATTTATGAGATAAAATTATTGCATTATATGAAACAAGTGTCTTGTAAATAAGTTATTTTTGTAAAGAAATTTGTATTCTTTAAAGATACATGAAGGAGAATTTGTAACCAAATGTTTAAATTGTTTTCATCTAGTAGTGAGTCAATTGGCTTCCATAGATGTAAAAATGGAAAAAGAGGAAAAATGTATCTCTTTGATTTGTTCATTATAGGATAATATATTTTTGTTTTGAATCTTGTCTATCTAAATGGGATAAATATCCTTTCTTTTTTCTCTATAACTAGGGGTACAGAAGTTGCTTTGCATCATTTTGTATCTACAAAAAATGTATAGTAAACAAGCTTATCCTCAAAAGTTGGGTGGAAAAACACATAAAATGGATAAATTGATCAAGGTGAATGATGTACAGAATTTGACAAAAGAAAGACTTGATGAAATGATTAATTCAATTGAAGGTTTTGATATGATAATAGGTGGAAACCCCTATAATAATCTAACAAGCAAGAATAGGGACACAAGGGATGGGCTAGAGGGGAAGCATTCCACTATTTTATATGAATTTTCATGGATTGTGAAATATATAAGGCATGCAATACATTCAAACATAACTTCACAAAATAATAAAACCTTCATTTTATAAATTCATTATTTTTCATATCCAAGTTCCCATCGAAATTGAAGAGGCTACTAAAAGAAAGTATTGAAAATAATGGAAATTATTATAATTTTGATTCTATGTATAAAATTTGTTTGCACAATCAACATGGGACTAATTGCAGGTATGGATGTTGACAATTGTAGACTAGTATGAACATTATTTTAACAATACAAAGAAATTTAGTTACAAAATCAACATGGGACTAATTTTAGGCTTGGAAATTGTCACTTGTACAATCCTGGGGTTACTAGTTTGATTAGTCATTCTAACCATGGTTTCTATCTCTTTGTCTTCCTTTACATCTCCCCTTCTTTCTTCCTCTATCTCTTCTCTCTCATTCTCTCTCATTCTCTCTCCTTCTCCACCTCTCTATCTCTTTCCCTCTCTATCTCTCTTGCTCTACCACTAGATATCTCTCTCCATCTCTATCTTCCCTTCTTTCTTTCTCTATCTCTCCTCTCTCTTTCTCTCACACTCTCTTGATCTCTCTTTTTCTCTTTATATATCTCTCTATATCCCATTTCTCTTTCTCTCTTCCTTTCTCTATCCCCTCTTTCCATCTCTCTATCTTTCTCTACCTCTCTCTTACCATCTCTCTCCCTCTTTACCTCTCTATATCTCTACCTCTTTGTGTGCCCCTCTCTATCTAAATCTATCTTTCCTCTCTCTTTCTTTATAAATAGATATGACTCTCTCTCTCTATGTCTCATATCTACCTCTCTGTGTGTCCCAATGCATTATTTCTCTATATTTCTCTGTCTATCTTTCTTTCTCTACCTCTCTACCTCTTTATCTCTGTCTCCATCTTTATCTTGATCTCTCTTTCTCTGTCTCCTCTCTCCATCTCTCTATCTTTCTCCACTTGTTGAGTTCATCATATTTTTTAGGATTTAGTGTGGAAATGCATGAGGTTACTTGTGAGAAACTTAAGTGATTTTTTGTGCACAACCTATGTCACCATAGACAAGTGGTATCCTTAAATTGATTTGTTTTTTCTTTTACAAATAGAAATGTCACATATGAATATGGTATTAAGTTATTGATATTTTGGAATTTTGAATTGGTAAACTTTGACTTGGTATGCTCATTACATGAAAAAATAGATAAAAATATACAAAAAAAAGAGGAAATTCATATAAAATAGAGGAATGCTTCTCCTTTAGCCCATCCCTTATGATCCTATTGTTTCCTATTAGATTAGTATAGGGGCTTCCACATATTATCAGATCAAAACCTCCAACTGCATTAATCATTTCATCAAGTCTTTCTTTTGTCAAATTATGCACATCTTCCACCTTAATTAATTTACCCTTTTGATGTGCTTTATCTCTCTATCTATCTTTAACTCCCTCTCTCTATCCTTTCCTCTCTCCCTATCTATCATTCTCTCTCTACCTCTGTCAACTTGTCTATCTTCCTCTCTCTCCCCATGGACATGTGCCATATTTGAATTGTTAGCATGAAATGGATGATCAAAGGTTAGCCTCTCTTTCCCTTTATATCTCTTATCACTATCATTCTCTTGCTCTATCTCTCTATATCTATTCCTCTCTATCAATCTCCTTTCTAAATCCCCCTCTTTATCTTTTTATTTCTCTACCTCTCTCTATCTCTCTCCCTGTTTATCTCTTTACCTCTCTCTACCTTTGTGTCTATATCTCCATCTTTCTCTTCTCTAGATTCTTCCGTCCCTCTCCCTCTTATGGTTTTAATTTTTTTAATATAAATGTTGGCACACAAATCTTTTTATTAACATTTTTTAATGGCATGAGAGATGGAGGAACAGATCCGGAATGAATGACATTTGAGACAAAGCAACAAACCATGAGTTACAAGTAGGTGACAAATGTGGAATGACTCTAGGAGTATGTTCATCAAAGAGAAAGAAAGGGGAGGCACACATCTGTATCATCATTTTGAAGAGAATGATGTGCACTATTCTAGAGATACATGGCATACACCTTGGTTCAGGGGATGTAGAGATCTCAGAGTACACCCTGCCAACATTGGGAGGCATAGGGATCTATACAATCACCAAATATCTAGGCCCTCATGGCTACCCCTTCAATCTAGACATTTTGGCTTCCAAAAGAGTGACCAGATGGATCACTACAACTATCAATATGGAACTAGAAGTCAAAGGATGTCAAACCCTATCAACTCAGAGTATATAAGGAAATGGAGTAGTGGGGTACCAAAATGAGACACATTCTATCATAAAAAGGCAATGTCTTGACAATCTTATCCTCGAAGACATAGACATTACTTATCCCCTTCAAATAGAGCCTTCTAGTCCAAGGGTTATGACAATGCGAATAATTTTTACTCAAAGAGGGACTGGGGGTCCAAGGTGGCTTACTTCAAAGGGACGCAGAGAAAGTCACCTTACAAGGAAGGAAAAATAGTGTATCGCACCAAAAGGACCTCTCACAGTTCGGTGAAATCCTCTCAGAATAGGGAGATAAAAATTCACATTCCAAAGGAGCTTGTCAGAAAGAGGAAGCACAAACTCAAGAAGAGCACCCAAATATGGAATGATTCATCATCTAAAAGTGTTTTGTTTGAATGGATTAAAATGAATTGGCTTGAGAGTGAAGAAATCTCTTTGCTTGAAGAAGGTTTTTTCATTGTCATTTTCTCAAATAAGGAGGATAGAGATTCAATTTTTCAAAAAAGTGTCTGGTTCTATGAATGAGCTGAATTATATTTGCAGCCATGGAGACCAAATTTTAAAACTTCAAAAGTGGATATTTCTCATGCCCTTTTTCGAATAAATCTAAAAAATTTACCTCTAGAGTATAGAGATTAGGAAATCTTGAGGCTCATTGGTGATTCTATTGGTGTCTTCCAAGACAAGGATAAATTTTAGCCACTAGTGATAGAGGAAAGCATTAGGATTTGTATCCTTATGGATATAAAAAGGGGCTTTCCTAAAAGCATCACTTTACAAACATCTAAAGGGGAATGGTTACAATTAGTTTGTTTTGAGGGTCACAAAATTATATTTTTCAAATGTGGGGGCCTTGATAACTTTGATTGCAACTCAGATTCTATCACCTTGAGATATGCCCCAAAAGGGTTTCTTTTCAAGATCCACTTGTGACCACAAGATTTGTTTCTATTGAGTCAAACCCAAAAATTTCCATAGATTTGGTTACTCCTACAGAGAATGGGAATGATGGAGAGGAGTATGAAAATTCTTGTCATGTAGCCTATAGAGAGCCTTCAAAAAAGGAGGAGGATTTAGAATGATGCTCCACATCAGCCCTCAATTTCATTTTTTAAGTGAGTCTCACTCTCGAGAAGGGTCTATTTTGAAGGGTTTTTCCTCTGAGTCAAAACTAGATCTAGATAGATCATTTGACTTGCAAGTGATGATCCCGTCCTTTTCTAGGGAAGAAATGGGCATAGATTGCTTTAGTGATATAGACACAGAAGTAGAAGATACATAATGTTTGGAGGATGATGGATATTTTCTTTCAAGAGAGGTAGACTTTCTAGACCAAGCCATGAGAGCCATGATAGATGATGTATTATTTAATCCAGGAAATGATTTTTATAATGAAATGGTTGAATTAGGTTTAGCAACCATGCCAAATATCAGTTTCTTTTAGACAGATATGATAAAGAAATCTAAAAGCACCCCTATGGTTAATGGCAAGAAAAGTCACATAACTAGTAGCAAGAGGGTTATGGAGTAGAAAGTGGCAGAACCTATATCTATAATAAAGAAGATTTTGCATTTGAGGAGAGTGGAGTACTCTCCTTGGGTAAAATAATGGTCCTCTTTTGATTGTTAGGGGCAATATGCACCTAAAATTTCCCATCATGAAATAATGGAAATGACATAAAGGCTGCTATTCATCTCCGTTGAGTGAAGAAATAAACAATAAAGACAAGAGAAAATAAATAAATCAAAATGCATAGACAAAGAATCGATACAAAAGAGAAACAACAAGTTTTTTAACATGGTTCACCAAATGGCTACATCCACTTTGAGCAAGGGATTTCTCTCTATATTCAAATCAAGAATCAATCTCTCATACAATATATATGCAGCTCATCATGTATATCTTTTATCACACTATTGTTCCTACAACTATATACAAAATAACTCCACTCCAAGAATAATAATAGACAATACATAAAAAATATGCGAAAGGCATTAACTCCATCATGGAAGAGATAACATGCAATGGTCAATGCCAAAAGAGGGAGTAGTGGGAGAAAATGCAAAACATGAGGATTAGACTACATTAAATGTGACCCTTATACCAACAATCTCCCACTTGAAGTCCAATCCAAGCTGCAAGAGCTCTACACAGAGTGATCCCCTACTCCAGGATTATTGTCACAACTTGACAAAGCCAAGAAAAGTCCTACAGAATTGGAACTTCTCCCTTGGTACAAGCTTGGTCAAAGCATCCACCAAAATTAGTTTTGTATTAGTAGCAAATCCTTTATCAAATGGCTTATTCGCCCTTGCATTCATTTCAGAATCTACATCTTCTAATTTAATCCTCTAATGCTCTGCTTCAAATTTTGTAGTCCTTAAATCTTCTTCATATTTCTGCCCTGCTTTAGTATATTCCTCCTGGGTCCAATCAAACAAGCATTGGGCATCTTCACTTATTGCAACCTCTCTCAAAGCCTTTGAACAAAATTCTATACCCATTATTTGTAAATCCATATGTACTTCAAGGTCTTGGATATTCAACATAGTAACAAGTTCATAATGTATCACATTTATTTTAGCATCATGATCTATCTCTATTGTGAGAGACTCATTAATACAAGTCCTTGCAAGAAATCTTGACAGTTTTTTAGTTTTAGAATGGGAATGCGTGGGCTGCTCATTTCCTCCAACAAGAAAAAATCACTTCTACCCAGCTACCGTAGCTCCATTATCACCGAGTCCTAACCAATGGTCATCTTTTCTTTTACCAAATTTTGGAGAACCCTATTCTTGCATAACCACATGTGCTCCATTAGAATCCTACTGCATAGGAACATCAACTATTTCTTGAATAATCCTCTTATGGACATCTAGTCACCTGTACTCCCTTTGCTTCATAGGACTGGAAACCTTGTTAGAGAATTTTTTATTTAGACCACCTACAACTGAACCACTAGTCTTTTTTTCAACAACTAATGCCTGAATATTTGAGCTCTTTGTTGCTAAAAGGCAAATAAAAAATAAAAAATAGAAATTTAGAAACAAGAACACAACAATTCTAGTAATTCCACCAAATTCACCACCAACATTGACAACAATCTTCTTAGATTTAGTTTCTCCTTCTTCCATATTGGTCAGCATATTTACAGATGCACAAGTTTCGCTACCGACACTATTACAAACTAATTCCAAACTTTCACTCTGATCACCATTACAAATTGTCTCATCTTCGATCACCTTCAAGTTTTCACTCTCATTGCCATTAATTTCATCTACCCTAGGAACTAAGGCATTAACTTGCTCACCATCATCTAATTGATCCCCAAAACTATGACTGTCAAACATACTAAGAAAATTATTAAAAACAGAACTAGTTTCAGCATCTAATTGACCAAAAGACCTTTGCTTGGTAGTCCACAATAACAAATGTGAAGTAGGACGAACAACTCTCATTTCAGCATGACTCTCTATGACATACATAGTGCCTAATTTTCTACCCCTTGCAATTACCAAGGCCCCCTTTTTAACCTTGCATCTATTTGATTGAAAACTAATCTCACAACCTTGAGAACCCAATTGTCTAGCTGAGAATACATTTTGTTTGAGCTAGGGAACATATCTAACATATCGTAGCAACCAAGTATATCCATTTTTCAGTTTTAATGAAATATCCCCTTTGCCAATAACATCACAAGATACATTGTTACCAAGAAAAACCTTACCAAAGTCACCAAATAATAGATTTTTGAAATACTCCTTGCATGGAGTGACATGAAATGATGATCCTGAATCAAGTACCCAATCATTAGTTAAAATTTCTTTTTTAGTTAAAATAAGAACAACTGCATCTTCTTGGTATGTTGTGTTGGCTTTGTTATTGCTCACCTTTTCTTGTCCCTTTTTGTAGTTCCAACAGTTATTTTTAGTGTGACCTTACTTTCCACAAAACCAACATTCTCCATTTCTTCTCCTAGACTTTGATCTTCCTCTGTCATTATTTCTACCTTTATCTTGACTCCTTCCACTATTGTCAATACTTACAATAGTCAAGGCATCACTAGTTGTTTTGTTTTGCCCTCTTCTCATATCTTCATTGAGAAGTGTGGCTGCTACATCATCATACCTCAGCATTATTTGTTTTTTTCTTATCCTCCCCTTCTTCGGATCTACTTTTACTAGATACTAAATTGCTTATGATCATTATGACACTGTCCCAACTATCGGGAAGAGAGCACAACAACATGGCTTTCATTTCTTCTTCAATGTTGACATCCACAGAAAGTAATTGACTAATAACAATATTAAATTCATTTAAATGATTCAACATGCTGTTACCTTATTTTATTTTCAAGTTTACTAGTTTCTTCAACAAGAAAACTCGATTCATTTCTAAAGCCCTTTCGTACATATCACAAAGCTTGTCCCAAATCTGTTTAGCTATGGCAACATTGAAGATGACATTGTTGGACAATGATAAAATGATGGTTGCAACTACTTTCTGGTCTAAGCCATCCCATTCTTCATTTGACATCTTCTCCATCTTCTTAGACTTCCCTTGCAGTGTAATAGAAAGATCCTTCTGAGTCAACAAAGTGTGAATCTGAAGCTTCCAAAAACTAAAGCTCTATCCTGAAAACTTTTTGATTTTCCATTTGTCTACTTCATCCATTCTTCTGGAAATTCTTCATGATTCCCAACTAGCTTCACCACTGAGTTGTTTCACCGAGTTACTTCACCAAAGCTTTGATACCAATTGTTGAGTGAACAAATAAACAATAAAGACAAGAGTAGATAAATAAATCAAAACACATAAACACAAAATCGATGCAAAAGATAAACAACAAGTTTTTTAACATGGTTCACCAAATGGCTACATCCACTTCGAGCAGGGGATTGCTCTCTATATTCAAATCCAGAATCAATCTCTCATACAATATATCTGCAGCTCATCATGTATATCTTTTATCACACTACTCTTCCTACAACTATATATAAAATAACTCCACTCCAAGAATAATAATAGACAATACATAAAAATATGCAAAAGGCATTAACTCCATCATGGAAGAGATAGCATGCAATGGTTGATGCCAAAAGAGGGAGTGGTGGGAGAAAATGTAGAACGTGAGGATTGGACTGCATTAAATGTGACCATTACATAAACAATCTCCAATGCCAACCTGGACTGATAATCTACAAATCTTCTTTAAATAAGCTATTTTTTGGGTGATTTTTCATATATGGGATTGTCTGCTTTGGTGTAGGAAATTACTTGGTCACTTTTTGGTTTTGAGATGGGTGTCACAAATCATTGAATCTCTAGCCTTGCTTCACTTCTTGTGCCTCTAGTTTTTCTCCTTCAATGTTTATTAGTGAATGGATGTTTGTTTGAGATTTTTTATTTCAAAATGTTTTTGTTTCTAGAAATGGTTTTAATATAGCTGGTGTTTTAGAGTTTTTGATGTTGAGGGGTGCCTCAGTGTTTTGGATGGGTGTTTTTTCTCCATGTCAACTTGGGTGGTTTTTCACCTGCATTGCAATTTATAGGGAGAATGATAGGGGAGGCTATTTTTTGCATTGTCTATTTTGAGGGATTGCAGTGCCGTGTTTGAAAGGGTGAGAGTCATTTCCCGGAAGAATTTTTTGATGTATAGTTCATGGGAGAAAGACATGAGGCTCATTTTACATTGTCTTTTTGGTGGGATTGTAGTGTCATGTGTCAGTGGGAGGGAGATGTCTCCTGGTAGACTTTCTTGATTTACAAACATTGGTATTTCTTTGTTTCCATCCCTACTGTGGCACTGGGGGCATGTTCAAATGACATTTGGCGATGGGTGTGTTTGAGTATGGCAGGAGATGATCTGGCTGGTTTTGGTTTTCGGTGGCCTTTGTTGGGAAGTTCAAGTGAGGAGTTGGCCCTTCAGAGTTGCCAATGGATCTTTTTGGGATAAGTCATGTTCTATCCTTTTCTCAAACAACTCTATTAGAATAAATAGAATCCATCAGATGTCTTTTCAAATTCAAATTTCAATTTCTTATGGACCTTCTTCTTTATGTCCATCCCAATGGCTCCTAGAATTCAAGTTTCTCATGTTCGAGGTATCCTTGGCCTACCTAGCTATATGGCCCCTTTTGTCTTGACTTGTTTATAGGTGCCATCTAGGCTCCCTACAACCATCTTATGGTCACATATATGGCACCAATTGTGTTTCTTAGTGCACATGTTTCTTTTAGGCCATTTTTTGGTTTGGCATGTTCTTCGGAGTGTAGATCAGCCCCATTGTGGCCTTTTTGGGGTCATATTTCTATATCCCCTCCTGTGCATTATCCGCCTCCCTATAATGATGTTTAATTTTAATTTATTATAGGTGCATCGTCACCTTTATTTTAAAAAAATACATTTTTTTGAACTCATTTATCCCTAGAAAGCAATTTATTATACTTCAAATGTTATTTCATGTATTATGTGTTCACATTTATTGTCCTTCCTTTTTAGTATCTTCTAGGGTTTTGTGTTTAAATATGAAATTTTTTGTTTAAAATTTTTAATAGTTAATTTTAAATTTTCCTAGTAATTATAGCAACCTATAATTTTTAAGATAATTATTGTATTATTCAAAATACTTTTCAATTAATTTATTATTACAAAATAAATACTATTATTACTATGCTTCAAAGGCATGTACTTGTCACTACTATTTTCACTATTGGGGACCCTTTATGTGATGAGAATATAAAACACTCAATAAGTCCATTACATAATCATTAACATTTGCAAGACCCACTTGATTGCAATATATATCAACCAAATTTAATAAATACAACAAAAATAAAATCATTTTCCCAAAGATCCATCTTCATCTTCTCCTTCCTCTTCAATCTTCACTTAAGGACATTAATTAAGCATTTATAACTATTACAGGCAAATACAAAAATCTACAATTAACTATTTTTAGTTTTTTTCCTTGAGATATTATTTAGAAACTTCTAAAACTAACTTTGAGCAGTAGATGCATGCTACGTGAAAATCACTTATCAACAATTAATTTTGTGTGACAGATTCTCGATGTCACATCTTAAATCTTATGACGGGAAATGTGCGATAGATTCTTGATAATCATAAGTTGTGCCCCCTGGAAGTGAGGGGAACTAGTACACAAGGCCACCAACATGTCATTCCACAACAGCTTGTGGCACTATTCTCCATTTAGAATAAATAAAGAAAAGCTTAGAAAAATCAAGAAGAAAGCAATACGGAGATGCTTGTATGCACAAAGCTTAAATAGAGCAAGAAGAGTTGAATAGTTCGTAAGTATGTATGGTGGAAACGATAGGAAGGAGACAATAAATTTAGGCAAAGAGGTGATGATGTAGGGAAGAATCTCCCACACAGAACCGACAAGGAAGGACAAAGAAAATAGAATCTAAAAAACACACATTTAAATCAATTTCGAAATGGCCAAAAACACACCAAAACCAAAGCTTCACGTAAAACACTCAATGACGAAGACATTTATATATTTATTAAACATATTGACTTTGGAACCTCCAATGCATCCAGAGGATACTTCTACTCTACTGACTTATAAAACCCGTTGTAAATTAAATAGACTTGACCTGCATTTGCTGAAATGGAGACATTCTTCTTTCTCGTGTTTTGCTCCTTTCCATTTCCTTCGAGATGCTCTGATTTTATCAAAATATGAATTCATATATGGAATGTTGAAAGCACAAGTTAGTGGCTCTTAATTGTTTATCATTGTTTGTCGAATTGTCATGTCGTGGTGCACATTTTCGATTAAGCTTGGTGGAATAAGTCATTTGATGTTAATGGTAGTACTTTAGTTAAGAGTGTAGAGATACACGCCAAGCCACTAACTATAACTAGCAATTGGATCTATAGGTTCAATGGGCACACTGATAATTTTTAGAAGAAATTGTAGAATTTCTTAGATGTATCCTGTAGAGTTTTAACATGTTTGGATTATTTTGTTCTTATTGGCTATATGTTGCCTACACAAGCCTTTGTTTGATCTTTTTTTTGTGTACTTGACCATTGCTAACCAATGTTCAATTCATTGTTGACCTCAATAGAGCATAAACATTCACATGTTTTGCCATCTTTTACTAACCCAAAAGTAACAATTACACTTAACTCACATAATTGCCCAATAATGACAAGTTATGAGAAATTAACTAATGGAAAAATATTCCAAAAGACATTTTGTTAGGAATCTGTGTTTAGCCCTTCTCTTCAATTTGTTAGTATATTGTTGTTGGACGCATATGCTTTGTAAGTCGTCCTATGAGTATATTGTAGTATCTCACATTCAAGGGAAGTAATAGTTGTTTAGATTAGACTTAATATATAAGTACGTGTTGAGGCCAATGAAGGCATCCATGAATTTATTGTATTGAGCTTTCTCAAAGGAGGTTGCCCCCTCAAAGTGGCCTGCAATCAATAAATTCCTTTTGTGTTCCTGTTATTTCTGTTATTTCATACATTTTTCATTATATTGTTGTAGGAGGTTCCTCTCATCTAGTATCAAAGCACTTTCTTGGGCTCACTAGGTGGAATTTCTACCAAATTTTTTTCTGCAGTCGCCTTTAGGTGCTGTGGTTATTGCAGTAGTTCTTTCTTTTTTGCATCAATATTGTTCATTTCAATTGCAAGTTCGGATCAGGGAATAACTCTATCCCCTTAACTGTGGGAAGTGCTTGGGCATATCCCTAAAACTTATTGTGATGAGTACCTTAGGAAACTCAAAGTAGCTGGCCCATTGAGATGACCTCTCAGCGAAAAGGGTGATGGTCCCTACTTGATTGACTAGTTCCCATTCGTGAGGTAAACCAAGAGTTATCATTTATGGCAAATCGATTATCAGTTTTACCTAAGCTCTGGAGTGAGGGGTATTTCCCCAATACGCAAGCTATTAGATAGCATTGGTGGCTGAGTGACTCCCCTGAACCTTTAGGTAGCCGAACGTACCTAGGGCCCATATCTATTGACAACTGGCAAATAGTAAAAAAAATTCTATTTTTTTGCCATATCTTCCTTGCTTTAGCCTTGTTTCCTCTCAAAATTCATTGGAACCCCTGAAATTTCATTCTGTATATTTCCTTCCTTGAGGACCCTATCCCAAATTCCACTTATCGAAGCCAAAAAACCCACATTTGTCTATTTTAGGGTTTGCCATAACTTCTTTGATTCTCACCCAATAGCCTTCAACTTTTCCCACGATGTTCTTTTCCTATCTCTGTTCCTTTTTCCGTCTTGGACAAATTTTCCCATTTTTTCACCCCACTTCTAAAATCCCCATTTTTTGCTTCACTGTCCCTCATAAAGTGTCCAAAACCTAGTCAAACCCCAAATACCCATAAGAGTTTTTCCCAAATCCAAATTTTCCTTTACTAAATTTTTTTTTTTTTTTTTTTTTACCCATTTGCAAAAAAAAAATGCTCCTAGCTATGGTTGTCACCTGCACGGGAACAAAAGACATGCAAGATGAACTTGTAGCCCTCAAGACCAAACTCCAAGATCTGGATGAAAAAGTTCTTGGCCTAAATCTTCAACATTCATCCATGAACAATAGACAGCAACCAGAATCTTTTGCAGACATTGGGTTCTCTTCTTCCAGATTTCGTGGGCCGAAGCTTGATTTTCCTCACTTCAATGGTGATGATTTGACTAGATGGATATACTGGGAAGAACAATATTTTAGTCCGCATAATACTTTTGATGTCAACAAAGTCCCACTTGCATCCTTTCATTTGGAACATGAAGCCCTTGAATGGTTCCATTGGTACATCAAGGCTCATGAAGAGCCCAAATGGACAATTTTTGCAAACTTATTTTGCAACGATTTGGCCCTAGTGCTTTTGATGACTTCACAGGAGCACTCACTAAACTTCACCAAATAGGCACTGTGAGAGAATATCAGACAGAATTTGAAAATCTGGCCAATCACACAGAGGGATTGTCTGATGAATTCTTCAGGAGTTGTTTTGTCAGTGATCTGAAGGATGCAATATGATCTAAGGTTAAAATGTTTCATCCTAGTACAATGATGGAAGCCCTAGGGTTGGCTAAGTTGGCGGAGGACAAGATCATAGCTCAACAACACTCTAAATCCAATTTTGTTCCATTCAGAAATATGGTTTCCCAAAGAGCTCTAATCACGCCAACTCCTAGAACAACTCCTATCAAGCATTTGTTTGAAGTAGAGATGTGGGCACATAGAGAAAAATGACTTTGTTATAATTGTGATGCAAAATTCACTCGGGGACATAGATGTGTCAAGTAAAAGCTCTATCTCTTAGATGTGGATTCTTCAGTTGCAACTGAAGTTTATGAAGATTTTCAAGATACAGTAGATGATAAGGTTTAAACTCAGCAGCTGCCTATTGACCCTACTTCTCACGAAGACCACCCAGAGATCTCTATCCATGATTTAGCAGGAGTCACCACCCCACAAACAATGTGAGTCAAGGGTTACTTCAAGAAGCTCCCTCTTACAATACTCATTAATTCTAGTAGCACTCATAACTATATTAACCCTCAGATCGCCAAACAGGATAATTGTTTTGTCCATCCTTGCTCTAGCTTTGAAGTCATGATTGCCAATGGGGGCACAGTACCTTGCAAAGCAAAGTGTCGCAATGTGCATATCTCTATTGGAGATTATAACCTGCGCTCTAACATGTTTGCCTTGCCCTTAGGTAGATGTGATGTGGTTTTGGGTGTTCAATGGTTACGCACACTGTTAGCAAGAGACACTACGTGGCTTCATCATTGTTGTCATTGATGGCAACAAAGCTTATCCCACACATCCATAGCACATAGTATGTCTATACCGGAATTCAGATTGAAGAGTGTTTTGGTCTAGTGAACAACGATAGAGCATGCAACAAGGTCCAACAATCAGGTCTGGATCTCTCAGAGGATGTATCTCAGCAAAGTGCAGACTTGGGGAAGTCAAGAGGAGTACCATGACTACTACATTCCAGAGATTGACTCTTTGGTGATGAAAGAGTGAAAAGAGATGAGCATCTAAGTGTTGGGTTCCTGACAGGCAGAGCAGACTGATGAAGAACTGACCAGCAAAGCATCAGACTTTAATTCGATTGAAGAATTGATGGTGGTCAAGCTAATTAAGAGATCATACATGGTTGGCCGACTTTATTGATGACTTCTAACTCTATGTTTTGGATACGCATCACATATTGAGCATGAATCCAGCCGACAGATGAGTGTTTAGTAAATATCTTGAGTATTCCGGTTGCCAACTAGAAAGATGTTGAAATCCTTGATGTGAATATATATACCAGATTGATTTCAATATGAAGGTGTGTGTGGTTATGTGATAATGTACGAGAAAAGGCAGAGAGTAGAGTAGAAGTAGGAATACAACTCCAGTATGTGACAGAACAACAACACTAAAGCAGAGGAAGAATGAAGTGCAGTAGATCAGTATATTGAGTCTAACTGGAACTGAACCTCAACATATGTGGATGCCTCTCATCAGTTGAAACACTTGGTTACCTTCCATAAACATTGTAGACAGTGAGTCTCTTGTAGGCAGTGTGCCTCTTGTGAGTAGTGTGCTTGGGCAGTGAGCCCTAATTAGCAAGTGGTGCAGGAGCACCTTGGAAAATTAATGTTGCCCGAGACAAATTCTTGAGTTTGATTAAATTTTAATGCTTCTACATTTTAATGAGGTTTATCAAGTCATCTTTATGTGTTTAGGAGATTAGGAGTTTCTAAATTGCAAAATAGTGCATACTATGTAAAGGTTGCCAATGTAAAATGCAAAAAAAGAACAAATAGGGGAATACCAAAGGTCATTCACTTGGAGGAAGTTAGAAATTAGTTGGAAACTGAAAAGTATTGATTAGATGCCTTTAAAGAGGCCTTGTAACCTTTAGAAATTTGTGGGTGATTGTAGGTTTGAAGTTTGAATCAATAAAGGCACTGTTTTGAGTGTATTTCCTCAAAAATTCACTATTTTCTGTTGTTGTACAGCCCTGTACGGATAGGGAATGATGCCTAGTTGTTTTTAAGTGATAATATGTTCAATCACCCTCCATTTCCTTTTTGTCTCATGAAAAATGATTTATTTTTGTGAAAGATATGAGTGTTTTAGTGACTGCAATTTCCAGAATTCTCCTATAACAGTCCTGTTGCAGCGTTTTGTACGGTTCTATACGGACATATACAGGGACAAGCCATATATGGTTGGAAATAGGAATTAGTTAGCTTTCAAATTCATCTAGTGTGAGGTCTTAACTCGATACCTAGAGGAAGATATCATGTTTTTTCTAAAACTTCTCTGTTAACTAGGTTAAGTAGGGTTTTGGTAGGAAAAATGTCATAAAACCTCATTCCACTATGGGAATCCTCTAAAAATTAGTGGAATGGAAGTAGAGAGAGTGATTGACATGTTGACCAAGGTCAGGACTGAAAAAGTTGTTTTGGTGTGTTTAAATTGATGCCCTAGGTGACTGTAGTAGCATTTTCCTTGTTATTTTTGCATTTCAGTTATTGGTTAGGGCATACTTTCCAAAAAAACCCAAACCCATTCTGGAGTATGTTGTGGGGAGGCATAATGGGTATCTATTTCATGTCTAAGAGTTGCATTTGGATGTCTGTATAAAAAGTTATTGGGACTGTTCTCTGTTTGTAGAGCTACTTGCCTTTCTTGAGGTTAGTGAAGGAACTACTAGTTCGAAGTTTGATCCACCTTTGCCAATGGATGGGATGGCTTCTAATACATGTCTAAACACAATTTCAAAGAATAATTCAAGAGCCTTAACTACTGTTCCCACTTTTCTATGAAGATCCTTATTTTTGGGCTCATTGGTGTAGTTCAACCTTGTCAAATTTGTCCTTTTTCTTGTATCCAATTTGCCTCTGCATCAAATTGGTATCAGAGCTAGCAAAATCTCTGGGAGGAGATGTTATTTCTGAGATATTGGTGACCATTATTTTTGTTTGCTAAGTTGTTTGGTTGCAGGTGCTTATCCATCTAACTGCAGAAGGATGTTTTCTGAGGTTGTGTGTGTGGACAGACAAGATGAGGTCTATCATGACCATTCTCCAATGGAGATTAGGCTAGATAAGGGTGCATAGAGAAACCACTGAGGAGAGAGTGGTAGGTGCATCACTAGGATCTGTTGTTGGGTGAGATGAATGGTTTGGTGAGTTGGTTTGTTGTGAAGCAGTGAGAGAGATGGATACCTGAAGAATACTCCACTGATGAGAGTAGAAGGAGCCTGAAGAAGCTCTAAAGTTGATAGTGTGATTTGTTGGTTGGTTGGTCACCTTTCTATTGATCGAAAGATTTGAATTTTGGAGCTGAGAAGATTCAAGATTAAAGACAAAGGAAATGCAGAAAAAGACTTTGTTGCTGATACATTTCCAAGGGACTTGAAAATTTTATTGGTTAGTTGTATGGTGCAGGAGCACCTTGGCAAATTAATATTGCCCTAGACAAATCCTTGAGTTTGATTAAATTTTAATGCTTCTACATTGTAATGAGGTTTATCAAGTCATCTTTATGTGTTTAGGAGATTAGGAGTTTCTAAATTGCAAAATAGTGCATACTATGTAAAGGTTGCCAATGTAAAATGCAAAAAAAGAACAAATAGGGGAATACCAAAGGTCATTCACTTGGAGGAAGTTAGAAATGAGTTGGAAACTGAAAATTCTTGATTAGATGCCTTTAAATGGGCCTTGTAACCTTTATAAATTTGTGGGTGATTGTAGGTTTGAAGTTTGAATCAATAAAGGCACTGTTTTGAGTGTATTTCCTCAGAAATTCACTATTTTCTGTTGTTGTACAGCCTTTTACGGATAGAGAATGATGCCTAGTTGTTTTTAAGTGATAATATGTTCAATCACCCTCTATTTCCTTATTGTCTCATGAAAAATGATTTAGTTTGTGAAAGATATGAGTGTTTTGGTGACTGCAATTTCTAGAATTCTCCTATAACAGTCCTGTTGCAGCATTTGGTACGGTTCTGTATGGACATATACAGGAGAAATCCATATATGGTTGGAAAGAGGAATTAGTTACCCTTCAAATGCATCTAGTGTGAGGTCTTAACTCGATTCCTAGAGGAAGATATCACATTTTTTCTAAAACTGCTATGTTAACTAGGTTAACTAGGGTTTCGGTAGGAAAAATGTCATAAAACCTCATCCCATTGTGGGAATCCTCTAAAACATAGTGGAATGGAAGTAGAGAGAGTGATTGACATGTTGACCAATGCTCAGGACTGAAAAAGTTGTTTTGGTGTGTTTAAATTGATGCCCTAGGTGACTGTAGCAGCATTTTCCTTGTTATTTTTGCATTTCGGTTATTCGTTAGGGCATACTTTCCAAAACAACCCAAAACCATTCTTGAGTATATTGTGGGGAGGCATAATGGGTATCTAGTTCAAGTCTAATAGTTTCATTTGGATGTCATTATAAAATGTTATTGGGACTATTCTCTGTTTGTAGAGCTACTTGCCTTTCTTGAGGTTTGTGAAGGAACTACTAGTTCAAAGTTTGATCCACCTTTGCCAATGGATGGGATGGCTTATAATACATGTCTAAACACCATTTCCAAGAATAATTCAAGAGCCTTAACTGTTGTTCCCACTTTTCTATGAAGATCTTTTTTTTTGGGCTCATTGGTGTAGTTGAACCTTGTCAAATTTGTCCTTTTTCTTGTATCCAATTTGCCTCTGCATTAGTAAGTGCCATTTTGTACTTCTATTCTTTAACAGAGAATACAATCTTGGGTTAGTCACCCCGTGGTTTTTCCCTTAACCGAGTTTTCCACGTAAAATCCTTGTGATATGTGTATTAATTTCTTTTCTACTCTCATAATCATGTAGGCTTATATGTCTTGATACCACACTAATTGTTAAAGAAGAAAAAAAACTTAAGCAATTAAGATAACTGATTCATGCCCACTCTCAGTTATCCACCTTGTTTCTAACAATTGGTATTAGAGCTAAGTTCCTCCAAACAGAGCCTAACAGCTTGAGGAAGATCTGGGAATCTCAATGGATATGTATGGTATGAGGGAACAAATTTAGTCTGCCCTAGATGATCTTGAGCAATCTCACTCTGAAGTCAATAACCTAAGGGAAAGATTCAAACAAGCTGACGATTTCATAAATGAACTAAAAGAAAAATTGAGTATCTCTGTGAAAAAGAGAAAGGAACTACTTCAACAATTAGCAAGTCAAAGTGAAGCCAATGATACTAATGAAGATCTGAATGAGAAAAATAAGTTATGTGAAAAGCTATCAAAAGAAGTCATTATGGTGAGAAAAGAAATGGAATTAGGGGTTATGAAATTCACTCAAGAAATTGAAGAGAAAATAAAAATTGAAGATAATCTAAAACAATCTCTCAAAGAGAAGTCAGAAGACTGTCACAAAATGGATAGAATAATCAGGCATCTAGAATGTGATCTTGAAGAAACTAGAGATAATGAAGAACAACTTGAGAATCAGATAGACACTCTTAAAAAAAATCTTCAAACAACAAATGAATACAAAGAGAAATTCAAGATAAGCTCTGCTCAACTTGAAGTTCTTCTTGAAAGCCAAAAGAGGGTAGATGACAAGCATGGCTTGGGGTATGAAAAAGGTGAAAGCTACGGATCCGGTTAGAAGAACTCTAGATCAGGAAATCCAAGGAACAGACCTAGAAGACCTCTGGTAAGGCAACCAAATGCTCAAAGATATCCATCCTTGAATGGATACTGCCACAATTCCAATAACTTCGGTCATAAAGCAAATCAGTGCAGAAGAAGAATGAATCAGACTAACTCATCCTTCTCCGCTGCAAAAGGTATGGTCACAAATCTCATGAATGTAGAAATATACAAATAAACAATTCATTCAATGGTAGATGCTTTGCATGAAATACAATGGGACATATTGCTAATTAATGTAGATCAAGAGGATATTAGTCAAATATGTAAAGAAATGTTTTCTATAATTGCAATAGATTCGGTCATATTGCCAAATTCTACAGAAGTAAGATTCAGGGTAAAAAGGGTCCAGTGCATCACAATCAAAATCAAGACAAAGGAAAAGAAAAAGTGAATGCGAATGAAGTTCAAAGGGAGATGAACAAAATTTGGGTGAAGAGAAGTATAGAAAATATTGGGGATGGATCCACACTATAATATGGTGCTGATATTCCTTTTAGAAACTAAATAAGATGAGCTCTGGCTCAGGGGGAGTCACCAAGGAAAATAAATTCCCCCAGCCAGTCAATTGGTGCCTAAATTTGGAACATGCAATGCTATGGATTAAAGGGTTCTTAGAGAAATATCTAAATAACTCTCCATAAAAATATGAAAGATCCACAAGGGCTTTGAAAAGGTTAATCATCCAAGGTTGATCCAGTTTGTTAGTCATCTGATAAAAGCAGGTTTTTTCACAGTTAGATCCGGTATGATTCAATATTGAAATATCTTGATCTGTGGATAAATGGAATGATTGGAGAAAGGGAGATACATTGTCAATTATCACTAAGAATAAATCTAAGTACATCTCAGTGATTTAGAAGGATCTCTCTCAGAATAAGGTCAAAACAAGGGAACCAGAATGACTTAAGGTGTGCATTTATCGCAATATGAAATTAGGGTTTGCACAGAAATATAAGGGTTCTTTTGTTCATCATTTGCACATTTGCATTTGAGAAGAAGAAAGAAAGAGCTCTGCAAACAAGATTGCTTTAACCCTCTCAAAGATCAGCTACAGAATCTGATTCAACTAGCGATCTTTTCCGGCTCATTTCATGAACCCTAGAAGCGTAAAAAGGTATTTCCATTCTTAAATATCTCACTCTGAATCTTTTGCAACATGGCTACTCCAAATGTTGTTAAGATCACTCATAGGCTGCGCCCTAAGTTCAAGAAACATCCTTACAAATCCCTAGAAGTTGATCCCTTAGGCACCTTCTCTAGTATTATGCATGGGGTTCTACATGTAGAAGATGTTAGGGTATACATACATGCCAATGTTAAGGAATTTGGTGAATCCAAATTGATGGATATCTATAAAAAGCAATTAATAGATGAAACATTTGAACTTATACCTCAATACAAGGCCATCCAGGATATGCATTTTGGACATTACATCCACTTTCCCTGTTTTGCAGAGGACGATTGGAGCCGATATGTTCTTAGCAAAATACATGCCAACTTCATGTGGTTGACGAGATTATTCAAGATAACAAAAGACACCATTAGGGTAGTAACCAGTTTGCACTCATTCAGTGGGTTGCCTACTCTCAAATCCGTCAAGAACAAAATAGTTAGTGAGGCTACCAGATCAAAGTTTGACAAGAGAGCAATGGCAATAGAAGATATCACAAATCCGGATATCAAATTTGCCTCTATGACAATTTGCTACAAAATATAGCATTCTAGCAGGGAGAACACTATATCTGGAACTACAATTTATACTGCATATTAGATGCTAAGGGAAAATACAGACTATGATCTATGCGAACTTCTTCTTAGGCAACTGTTAGAAAATTTGTAGAAAATAAAGAAGGATAAGAACTCATTTAAGTATGGTGGCCTAATATTATGTCTCTTCTTTTACTATATGAATGAGCTGCCTAGAACAAGTGGCCAGGTATGACAAAATGATAGACCGGTTGCCATACAAATCCAAGATTATATGTATGGGCTTGGTGATGCCAAGGATCAAAGTACAACATTCTGGGGATACTTCAAAACCTTCCAAGGCATGATGTAGACTAGAGAGAGAATCCCCCAATCTCTAGTTGAAAAATACAAAGATACAATGTGCTTCATGGTAGACACTGATCAATGCCTAATGGAGGCAATAGAAACCAGAACAGTCTGGATTATGCCAATGGGCTATGAGGTAGATGAGAAAATTTTGGAGCTACATGTTCAACACCTGCTAAGTCAACCAAAGGACCATGAGGCAGAAAGGTTTGGAACCTTTGAAGAATTAAGTGTGAAAATGCATGTTGAACTGAGACAACTAGAGATAAAAAGGAAAGTGAGAAGGGAAGTGGAGGAAATTGCCAAGAAACATGGCATATCAAAGGAAGAAGTTGATGCCAACAAAGAGAAAGTAGAGAGAGTAGAGAAAGAGAGACAAGAGGCAGAAAAAGAAAGTGTTCCAGTGCAATTTCCCTCCTGGACCAAATCCTCTAAGAGTTCTGCACCTACCACCTCTAAGAGCTCAAAATCCTCCAAACTGGAAACCAAGACATCTGGAAAGGGAGAAAAGAGAACAAAAACCAAGGCCACAAGGTCTTATATAAGCCAAAAGGATGATGAAGAAATAAAGACTGATGAGGAAGTTAAGAAAATGAGGAAGAAGAAGAAAACATCAGGAGAATCCTCTATGGATACAAACAAAGAAGAAGGGGTAGAAGAGTTTGTTGAAATGCCTACTCTCTCCATTAATGATGTCATCAAAGTAGTCATTGTGGATGGAAATTTGCAACCAATGACAGAATTTTATGATGAGTATAGTGACACTGACAAAAGGATCTTGGAAGAAGCTACAGTTAAGTACCTAAACATTTATAATAAAGCATTCATTGAAATCATCTCTCTAATTCCCAAAAGTTTAGAGAAGGTACTTGAACTCAGAAAAGACAATGCCAAGGCTAAGGACCTACATGTCCGAGAGTAGATTGCTATGTAACTCTATCCCTCTATTACTCCAAAACAAATGAACATGATCTTTAAGGACTGTAAGGATGAGTTTCGGAGAAAAGAAAGAATGAACAAACTAATGCTTGGAGAGACTGATCATGTAGCAAAAGAGACTAAAGACATCCTCTGGAATGCATTTAAAAGATTCAATCTTCCTATTATAGAGGACATAGATGATGAACCTTCTGCCATGGATGACGAAGTACTAAGTACATCAAAAGAAGAATCTATTGAGAAAAATGCATAAGAGCCAAAGGAGATAGGTGAGGAGAGGACCAAGGACTTGGATTCCTCTATTCTAGAAGAGGAAGTCCATGAAGAAGTAAACATCTCCCTTCTGGACCCCCCAGCAAACTCCGGAACTGAAGGAGAAGAAAGAAAAGAAGACAAAATTAGTCAAGGAGAAGAGGTAAAGGGAAGAGAAGAAGATCAAATAGAGAAAATCCTAGATGATAGTTTTGAAGTGGGAAAAGGAAAGAAGACTTTGTCTCTGGTAAGAGACATTACTGAGTCAATAAAGAGCTTCTTGAACAAAGAAATGTTAGAGATAGATGAACTAGAATTATTTCAAGGACCACTCAATTTTGACTCCCTCTCTCTAGTCTAGACAGTGAAGGTAGAATCTTTTGCTCAAGATAAAGCAAAAGAGAAGCTTCTGAAGTCTCATATGGAAGACTGTGAGCTAATAGAAATTGCATCCAGTGTGCTAGAGAAAATCATGCCATCCTTCCAAAAGGATCTTTCAGCATCATCATCTGGAATCTAAAATCTCTTGTTAATTCTGTTAACACACATTTTGATTATTTGCAGAAATTAGCGGAAGAGAAAGTCTGGAAAGAGTTTTTGGGAAGGAGATTCTCCAAAGTGTAGGAACTCATAGAAAATGATAGGAGAAATGTGGATATTGGGATAAAGAGCCTAGCAAATGCCCTTAAATATGGCAGAGAAATATACAAATTTTGTTTATCTTGGTCCACAATGATAGCAGACATTGCAAAGAAGGTGGAAGAACAAGAGGGTAAACTATCAAGTTTATCTCTCACCTCATCCATAATGAATCAAGAGTGCCAGGCTATTGCCACTATAAATGAGATAAAATAGGCTTGAGAAGGAGAAGAAGAATAGAATAAGCAGAATGACTGAACTAAGAGGGATAATTATCCCTAAGTTAGAGGCAATGCATGAGGCCCTAACTGATGCTCAGACCACAGCCTGGACCAGTGATCTAACAGACTTAAAGAGGGCAGAAGCTTTTGCATTTTTTATGAGTGGTCACATCTCAATTTTGGACAGGATGAAGCAGAGTTGGGTGACAAAAGTTGTACAGTTGAAGACTACCTTTGTGGATATACTTAAGTATATGTAAGTATAACATGTATAAATACTTATGCGGCTATGTATAGGTTGGTTTTTACAAATTTTGGTTTGTGGATTCCACCCTTTGCCATTGATGTCAAAGGGGGAGTGATGACTAGTGAAAAATGTGGAATCCAGCTAAGGGGGAGCTCCAGTAAAAGTTTACATAAGATAGAGCATTAGCCAAGGGGGAGTTTGTTACGACACTTCGTCATTTTTCACTAAGTGCTACCATCAATGCCAAAGGGGGAGATTGTTGGCAAGAGACACTATGTGGCTTCATCATTGTTGTCATTGATGGAAACAAAACTTATCTCACACATCCACAACATATAGTATGTCTATACCAGAAGTCATATTAAAGAGTTTTTTGGTCTGATGAACAAGAACAGAGCATGCAGCAAGGTCCAACAATCAGGTCTGGATCTCTCAGAGGATGTATCTCAACAAAGTACAGACTTGGGGAAGTTAAGAGGAGTACAATGACTACTACATTCTAGAGATTGAGTCTCTGGTGATGAAAGAGTGAAAAGAGATGAGCATCTAAGTGTTGGGTTCCTAACAGGCAGAGCAGACTGCGGAAGAACTGATCGGCAGAGCATCAGACTTTAATACGGATGAAAAATTGATGGTGGTCAAGCTAATTGAGAGATCATACATGGTTGGCTGACTTGATCGATGACTTATAACTCTATGTTTTGGATATGTATCACATATTGAGCATGAATCCAGCCAACAGATCAGTGTTTAGTAAATATCTTGAGTATTTCGGTTGCTTACTAGAAAGATGTTGAAATCCTTGATGTGGATATATATACCAGATTGATTTTGGTATGAAGGTGTGTGTGGTTGTGTGATAATGTGCGAGAAAAGGCAGAGAGCAGAGTAGAAGCAGGAATATAAGTCCAGTATGTGACAGGATAGCGGCACTAAAGCAGAGGAAGAATGAAGTGTAGTAGATCAATATATTGAGTCTAACCAGAACTGAACCTCAACATATGTGGATGCTTCTCATCAGTTCAAACACTTGGTTACCTTCCATAAACATTGTAGATACTGAGTCTCTTGTAGGCAGTGTGCCTCTTGTGAGTAGTGTGCTCGGGCAGTGAGCCCTAATTGGCAAATTCCATTTTGTACTTCTATTCTTTTAACAGAGAATACAATCTTGGGTTAGTCACCCCCTGGTTTTTCCCTTAACTAGGTTTTCCATGTAAAAATCCTTGTGTTATGTGTGTTGATTTGTTTTCTTCTCTCATAATCATGTATGCTTATATGTCTTGATAGTGCACTAATTGTTAAAGAAGAAAAGAAAGTTAAGCAATTAAGATAACTGATTCACCCCCTTATCAATTATTCAACTTGTTTCTAACAATTGGTATTAGAGTTAAGTTCCTCCAAACAGAGCCTAATAGCTTGAGGAAGATCTGGGAATCTCAATGGATATGTATGGTATGAGGGAACAACTTCAGTCTACCCTAGATGATCTTGAGAAATCTCACTCTGAAGTCAATAACCTAAGGGAAAGACTCAAACAAGTTGTAGATTTCATAAATAAACTAAAAGAAAAAATGAGTATCTCTGTGAAAAAGAGAAAGGAACTACTTCAATAATTAGCAAGTCAAACTGAAGATAATGATACCAATGAAGATCTGAATGAGAAAAACAAGTTATGTGAAAAGCTATAAAAAATAAGTCATTATGGTGAGACATGAAATGGAATAAGGGGTTATGAAATTCACTCGAGAAATTAAAGAGAAAAGAAAATTTGAAGAAAATCTAAAACAATCTCTCAAGAAGAAGTTAGAAGACCATCACAAAATGGATAGAATAATCAGGTATCTAGAATCTGATCTTGAAGAAGTTAGAGATAATGAAGAACAACTTGAGAATCAGATAGACACTCTTAAAAAAGATCTTCAAACAACAAATGAATACAAAGAGAAATTTAAGATAAGCTCTGCTCAACTTGAAGTTCTTCTTGAAAGCCAAAAGAGGGTAGATGACAAGCATGGCTTGGGGTATGAAAAAGGTGAAAGCTCTGGATCCAGTCAGAAGAACTCTAGATCAAGAAATCCAAGGAACAGACCTAGAAGACCTCAGATAAGGCAACCAAATGCTCAAAGATATCCATCCTTCAATGGATACTGCCACAATTACAATAACTTTGGTCATAAATAAAATCAATGTAGAAGAAGAATGAATCAGACTAACTCATCCTTCTCTGAATAGTGTTTTAACTGCAAAAGATATGGTCACAAATCTCATAAATTTAGAAATATGCAAATAAACAATTCATTCAATGGTAGATGCTTTGCATGCAATAGAATGGGACATATGGCTAATAAATGTAGATCAAGAAGATATCAGTCAAATATGCAAAGAAATATAGCTTGCTACAATTGCAATAGATCCGGTCATATTACCAAATTCTGCAGAAGTAACATCCAGGGTAAAAAGGGTCCGTTGCATCATAATCAAAATCAAGACAAAGGAAAAGAAAAAGTGAATGTGGATGAAGTTCAAAGGGAGATGAACAAAATTTAGGTGAAGAGAAGTACAAAAAATGTTGGGGATGGATCCACACTAGAATCTGGTGCTGATATTCCTTCCAGAAACTAAATAAGATGAGCTCTGGCTCAGGGGGAGTCACCAAGGAAAATAAATTCCCCCAGCTAGTCAATTGGTGCCTAAATTTGGCACATGGAATGCTGCGGATTAAAGGGTTCTCAGAGAAATATCTAAATAACCCTCTGTAAAAATATGAAAGATACACAAGGGCTTTGAAAAGGTTAATCATCCAAGGTTGATCCGGTTTGTTAGTCATCCAGTAAAAGTAGGTTTTTTCATAGTTAGATCTGGTATGATTCAAAATTGAAATATCTTGATCTGTGGATAACTGGAATGATTGGAGAAAGAGAGATACATTGTCAATTATCACTAAGAATAAATCTAAGTACATCTCAGTGATTCGGAAGGATCTCTCTTAGAACAAGGTCAAAACAAGGGAACCAGAATGACTTAAGGTGTGCATTTATCGCAATATGAAATTAGGGCTTGCACAAAAATATAAGGGTTCTTTTGTTCATCATTTGCACATTTGTATTTGAGAAGAAGAAAGAAAGAGCTCTGTAAACAAGATTGCTTTAACCCCTTTAAAGATCAATTGTAGAATCTGATTCAACTAGCAATCTTTTCCAGCTCATTTTGTGAACCCTAGAAGCGTAAAAATGTATTTCCATTCTTAAATATCTCACTCTGAATCTTTTGCAAGATGGCTACTCCAATCTTGTTAAGATCACTAATAGGCTGTACCCTAAGTTCAAGAAACATCCTTACAAATTCCTAGAAGTTGATCCCTTAGGCACCTTCTCTAGTATTCTGCATGGTGTTCTGCATGTAGAAGATGTTAGGGTATACATACATGCCAATATTGAGGAATTTAGGGAATCCAAACTAATGGATATCTATCACAAGCAATTAATAGATAAAACATTTGAACTTAAAGCTCAATACAAGGCCATCCGGGATAAGCATTTTGGACATTGCATCCACTTTCCCTATTTTGCAGAGGATGAACTGGTCCGGTGTGTTCTTAGCAGAATACATGAAAAATTCATGTGGTTGATGAGACCATTCAAGATAACAAAAGGCACCATTAGGACAGTAACCAGTTTACACTCATTCGGTGGGTTGCCTACTCTCAAATTTGTCAAGAACCAAACAATTAGTGAGGCTACCGAATCAAAGTTTAACAAGAGAGCAATGACAATAGAAGATATCATAGATCTGGATATAAAATTTTCTTCTATGATAATTGGCTACAAAATATATCATTCCAGTAGGGAGAACTCTGTATCCGGAACAGCAATTTATACTGCATATCAGATGCTAAGGGAAAATGTAGACTATGATCTATGCGAACTTCTTCTGAGCCAACTATTAGAAAATTTGTAGAAAATAAAGAAGGATAAGAACTCATTTAAGTATGGTGGCCTAATACTATGTCTCTTCTTTTACTATATGAATGGGCTACCTGGAACAAGTGGTTGGGTATGGCAAAATGACAGACCAGTTGCCATACAAATCAAAGATTATATGTATGGGCTTGGTGATACCAAGGCTCAAAGCACAACACTCTAGGGATACTTTAAAAACATCCAAGGCATGATGTAGACCAAAGAGAGAATCCCCCAATCTCTAGTTGAAAAGTACAAAGATATAGTGTGCTTCATGGTAGGCACTAATCAATGCCTAATGGAGGCAGTGGAACCTAGAACAGTCTAGATTATGCCAATGGACTATGAGGTAGATGAGAAAATTCTGGAGCTACATGTTCAACACCTACTAATTCAGCCAAAGGACCTTGAGGTAAAAAGGTTTGAAACCTTTCAAGAATTAAGTGTGAAAATACATGTTGAACTGAGACAACCAGAGATAAAAAGGAAAGTGAGAAGGGAAGTGGAGGAAATTGCCAAGAAATATGGCATATCAAAGGAGGTAGTTGATGCCAACAAAGAGAAAGTAGAAAGAGAAGAGAAAGAGAGACAAGAGGTAGAAAAAGAAAATGTTCCAGTGCAAGTCCCCTTCCGAACCAGATCCTCTAAGATTTCTGCACCTACTACCTCTAAAATCTCAAAATCCTCCAAACCGGAAACCAAGACATCTAGAAAGGGAGAAAAGATAACAAAAACCAAGGCTACAAGGTCTTATATAAGCCAAAAAGATGATGAAGAAATAGAGACTGATGAGGAAGTTAAGAAAATGAGGAAGAAGAAGAAAACATCAGGAGAATCCTCTGCCAGTACAACCAAAGTAGAAGGGGCATAAATGTTTGTTGAAGGGGCAGATGATATCCTTAAAATGGCTTTATGTACACATGATGGCCACTATGAGTTTTTGGTCATGCCCTTTGGCCTCACTAATGCTCCTTCAACATTCCAGGCATTGATGAATAAAATATTCCGGCCCTACCTACGGAAATTCATTCTAGTCTTTTTCGATGATATCATCATCTATAGTAAAACATGAGCTGAACATCTCCAACATTTAGATCTCATACTACAACTTCTCTCTAATCATCATCTCTATGCAAAACAACTAAATGTGTTTTTGGCTAGGAAGAAGTGGAGTATCTTGGGCATATTATTTCATCCCAAGGGGTTCGAGTGGATCCTGTAAAAATAGATGCCAAAAAAAATTGGCCACATCCTTAGACACTCAAGAGCCTCCGTGGTTTTTTGGGACTGACAGGCTACTATCGTAAGTTTGTCAAGGATTACGAGAAGATTGTGGCTCCATTAATAGCTATGTTGAAAAGGATGTTTTTACATGGACACAAGCTGCTGAGTGTGCATTTGAAAAATTGAAACAAGCTATGTGTACTACACCTATTCTAGTTATGCCAAGTTTTTCCAAGACCTTCACTATTGAGAGTGATGCTTGCAACAATGGACTTGGTGTTGTTCTCCTTCAAGATGAACATCCCATTGTGTTCACCAGCAAAGCCCTTTCTGGTAAGAATTTAGTACTCTCTAAATATGAGAAGGAAATGATGGCTATTTTGCATGTAGTACTGAAGTGGCGGCCATACCTACTAGGGGATCATTTCTGCATCAAGACCGATCACCAGATTCTAAAATATTTCCTGGAACAATAGGTCTCCTCCCCAGCACAACAGAAATGGGTTAGAAAACTCATGGGTTATGACTATGAGGTCACTTACAAGAAGGGTAAGGACAATATTGTGCTGGATGCTCTTTCTCACACATTTGATGACCAAGCTTCTCTTTTAACTATTTCTATGCTTGTTCCAAATTTGTTGGAATCTATCCAGCAGGACTATGTCAATGACTCTTCATTATCTCAAATCATCCAATAGTTGGCTAATAACCCTTATGTTGTACTGCATTACTCTTGGGATGGTGCTTCTCTGAGATACAAGGGTTGTCTGGTGCTTCCCCAGAGCACAGATCTTCAACAGGCTGTCTTCTATGAACTCCATGCTTCTCCATCGATAGGGCACTCTGGGTTCCTCAAAACTTATGAGAGGGCATGGCATAACTTTTTTTGGAAGGGAATGAAAAGGGCAATTCAATAGATGGTGGCTAAATGTGATACCTGCAAGTGCAACAAGGGTGAAACGACACTCCTTCCTAGATTGCGTGAACTCTTGTCCATCCCTACACGAATTTGGATAGATATTTCTATGGATTTTATTAAGGGGATCCCTAAATCTGGAGGGAAGATAGTGATCTTGGTTGTGGTTGATTGCCTCTCCAAATATAGTCATTTTTGTGCCCTCATCCATCCCTATACCACCTCCTCAGTCACACAAATTTTCATGCACCATATCTTCCGTCTTAATGGCATCCCTTCTTCCATTGTCTCAAATCATGATGCAACTTTCACCAGTCATTTTTGGATAGAACTATTTCGACACACTGGCACCAAACTAAAGATGAGTTTGGGGTATCACCCACAAATAGATGGTCAAACTGAAATTATCAACAAACGTTTGGAAACTTATCTTTATTGCTTCACCTCAGAACAACAACATTAGTGGGTAAAGTGGCTCCCTCTCGCTCAATCGTGGCACAATACCTCCTACCAAACTGCATCTAAAATGACTCCATATGAAGCAATCTATGGTCAGGCACCGCTAGTGCTCCTTCCATACACCCCCAGTAGTTCACCAGTTCAGGCAATCAACATGGTTCTCTGAACCTGAAATTAGATTCTTCGCATCTTGCAGGACAATCTTCACATGGCAAGAAATTGAATGAAACAACAAGCCGATCAACACCATTCTGAGCACACTTTTCAAGTAAGTGAGATGGTTTTTCTTCATCTATAGCCATACAAGCAATCATCCCTGAAACTCAAAGGGCGTCATATGCTAGCTCCAAAGTTCTACGGGCCATATAAGGTTCTTTAGAAGATTGGGTCAGTTGCTTATATATTGGAGCTTCCTCCTTCCCGTGTTCATCCAGTATTTCATGTCTCTTGTCTAAACAAAGTTCTTGGCACCAACATCAGAGCACAAACTATTTTACCAAAAATGGATAATGAAGGATCCATCATTTTGGAGACAGAGGCAATCCTCGACAGGCACACTCGTCAACTTCACTCTCGATCCATCACAAAGGTATTAATTCAGTGTCACAAAATGCAACCAGAGGATGCTACATGGGAAACACTCCTTCAAATTCAGCAACAATTTCCACATCTTAAGCTTTGAGGACAAATCTTTTCTAAGAGGGAGGGGATGTTAGGAACTTGTGTTTAGCCCTTCTCTTTACTTTGTTAGTATATTATTGTTGGATGCATATGCTTAGTAAGTCATCCCATGAGTATATTGTATTATCCCACATTCATGGGAAGTAACAGTTGTTTAGATTAGACTTAGTATATAAGTACGTGTAGAGGCCAATGAAGGCATCCATGAATTTATTGTATTGAGCTTGCTCAAAGTAGGTTGCCCCCTCGAATTGGCCTACGATCAATAATTTCCTTCTGTGTTTCTACTATTTCTATTATTTCATGCATTTTTCATTATATTGTTGCAGGAGGTTCCTCTCACATTTTGTCATGTAGAGAGGATGTTGCCAAATGTTGTGGAATTTGGTTTTATATGTGCCAATTAATTTTTCTTGAAATTTTCTAAAACCTTTTCAACAAATCAATTTTGTGCATATCCTACAAACATAACAATTGATGAGAACATACCTCTAAGGTATTTTGTCCATTAGGCCACATGCCTTGTCTATGCTACTATTATTCATTCCTTGTGAGAAGGTGTTCTGAAAAATACAAATCTACATTAACTTTTTCAAGAATCCTTGGACTTTAAGGTTTCCAATTTTGGAGTTCGAGAAATTTGGACCAATCTACTACTGGGTTGCTTGATCGATTAAAATTTTTTTAGATTTTAATTCTTGAATAATTTATAGAAATTTACAAACTTATTGAGTTTTAGACATGGATAAGTCTTTATTGACCTTGAAAACATTTAATGAAAATAAAAAATTATAAAGATAAATAAATATATTATAATATGTTATGTTTCTATTAAATTAAAAGAGTGTGGACTAATTAATTGAAATATATTTTACGATTTAGTTGATTTTTTATTATAAAGAAACTAAATTAAGTTAAAATTGAGATAATATATTAAATTAATAATGTTTATTATATAAAATTTGTGTTGAAAATAAAATTATTACTAAAAGTTTATTTGTTCACATCTCTTGTAAATGACTAATATTCAATAAAATCAAACATATATTTATGTCAAGAGAGCAAGGTCACATGTTTGACTATGCAATGAAACACTTAAGCTCATGTCACTTACCTATTAAATTAGAGAGATAGTCCAAGCGATAGTAATTGGCAATGTCTAAAGTTGCATCTGCTACCGATGAGGAAGAAAAGAAAGAGGCAACACAATATAATTTTAGACATGATATAATTGTGTTTCTTATTTATTTTCTAAATAAATGTAAAATTCATGGAAATTACTCATTTCTAAACCTTTCAAGAGTTCTACACCATGTGCATGCCATTTTTTCTCCAATGTAGTCAATTTGAAGTCATAATATAATTCAAGTAATTATATTTGTTCCCTATAAGTCTCTTTTTAACGTAATACATTTTATCATTAAATCAAAACCCCTCCTATAAATTTGAGAGAGTTGGCACTCTCTATTGACATGCACCCACCTTCACATTTCAATGCGCTCTTGTAATTCTATGTATCTTCATAGAAGGGGAAAATGACGAAGGAGAAAATAGTGAAGGCAGAAAATATCCCAACAGCAGCTAAAAATTTGGCAAAATTTTACTAGTTTAAAATAAACGTCGAAGACAATTTCAATCATTTGCCTTCCCTCTCCAAAAATTCTCACCATCTATTTTCCCTCTTTGTGGTTTCCAATGCATGGAAGATCCACATGTAAGTTGCCTCTGAAATCAAAGTTGAGTGATGGATATTGTTAAAACTAAACCAATGACGTCATTGCAAATTATGTAGACAAGATCATTTTGGTCATAGTCTTTTAGATCTCAACCTTTCATCTGCATAATTTATGTAGTGTTGCTCACTACAAGAATGCTTATTTAGATTATTTAAATGGCATAATTTTATGTAAGAGTTGGCATTCAATTTGAACTTGAGTTGAAACCGAGTTCCTATTTTCTAGTGTTCCAAATCTAACCCTTAATCCTAGACCAATCAGGAAGAAAAGAAAGAGGTGACACAATATAATTTTAGACATGATATAATTGTTTTTCTTATTTATTTTCTAAATAAATGTAAAATTAATGGAAGTCACTCAAAACTTTCTAGAGTTCTACACCACATGCGTGCCATTTTTTCTCTAGTGTAGTCAATTTGAAGTCATAATATAATTCAAGTAATTATATTTGTTCCCTGTAATTCTCTTTTTAATGTAATACATTTTATCATTAAATCACAATTGCTCCTATAAATTTGAGAGAGTTGGCGTTCTCTATTGGCACCCACCCACCTTCACATTTCAATGCGCTCTTGTAATTCTTCATATCTTCTTTTTGCTTGGATCTAAAAAGAAAAAAGTTGCCAATCTCCTTCTTTCTTAACTATCTTTCCTTCCTAAGTGAGGCCTCTAATGACAAATAATGAACTCATAAACTCAAATGCACACTTTTTAAGATATTAAGAAACCTCTGTGGTGGAGAAATTACAAACCAAACCTCATTTATTTATGATGAGGGTTTGGAAATCATGACTTCTCTTGTAAAAAAATTAATATTACAATGAAGTTGTAACCCTAAAATTTTTGAGGAAAATTCATCTTAGGAAGGCTTAGATGTTTACCAGATAATTTTACAGCTACTAGGGAAAGTTTGTTTATTAGGAGATGAGCAACAATCTACTATATGGACATCTTTATAATTTACTAGGCATCATGCTTGTGGAGATATCAAACAAAAACCATTTTTTATAGAAAACATTCTACCTAAAACTAAAAAAAAAAATCACAATCACAATCATAATCATAATAATAGTAGCAGAAATAATAATAGTGTTGCTATAGTCAGATGTGTCCCTGGTTCGAGCCCATCTAAGTCATCACCATTTGTAGATAAACACACATAGCAGGTGTTGAAGCATAGATTTGCGGGTTTAATCCAACAACAACATGGGAAGTTTCTAAGATGTGGGATTGACCCAATAAATCTATGCTTCAATAGTTTTTGCCATGCCCGGTGGGACTAGATTCAAAGACTTGGGTCATTGTTTTTAGTGAAGTTTTGCCCTACATTTTGTGGTTTTGATGGAAAATCATAGAAATATTTGCTCATAGGAGCATGCATCATCCATCTGGTAGCTCTATTGAAGGCTCTTTCTCAGATCTTTGCCTCTACATATCATGGTAGCCCTTGGTATATATGTGCATCTGAATATAGTCAGAGATCTACCTTTTGTAGCCTGGGATTCAAGTCCCCTTGTTTTTCAACAGCAGGGTCAAGTTCCTGACACAACTTGGAAGGCATTACCTCACTTTCTTGGAGATGGATCAGTTTGTCCTATAGATCACATTCAAGATGTAGCTAGTTTATGCTTTGTTCATAATGTCACAATTGAGAATCATGCTCTCTTGTTGCTTGCATCTTCTCTCAAAGGCAAAGCAAAAGAATATAGAAGCTTGCAACCTGGTTCAATCAATGGACGGGATTAGCTTGGTGGGCTCATCTACAATCAGTTCAAGGATAGGATAGATGTCAGCACTCTATCCCAGAATCTCATCATCGTCAAAAGGCATCCAATGGAGCCCATACATGATTTCAATTCAATATTTGACAAGGTATGGAAAACAATTTTTATCGATATCAGGCCATCTCCAGTCTTTGCATTTCTTTACTATTTAAAGGCTTTAGACCTTTAGATATCTGTGATGATCCAATCTTTAGGAGGTGAAACATTACCCCAGTCATATGATCTTGTTGTTAGAGCTAAAAGTAACTTCATAGTGGCCAGAAAGTTATCTCCTCTACCCTTAAAAAAACCGATGCCTCATACAAATAACCTATCTCAAGTCCTTTCTTGTACCCAGATGCATACAAATTTTAGTCCACCCACCCTCCCTACCGATTTGCCAAATCATGAGGAGATGATGGAGGTAAAAGAACTTATAAAAACCCTCATCCATGAGCTAAAGGAGTTAAAATGTCAAGCCATGTATAATGCTGACCCAAATTTTATGCCTCCAAGTCTATGAGATCAACAATACCAATATGGCTAGTTTGTAGAAGAAACCCTCCCTCAGGCACAAAAGAGACCCCATTATCTTTATAGTTATGCTTTACAAGCCTCCATAGCTGCAAATCAGCCCATAGAGGTCATAGATTAGGTTCTTTGTTACTTTGATGTTT
The DNA here is from genome assembly GCA_027924645.1 of Cunninghamia lanceolata. Taxonomy (NCBI): domain Eukaryota; kingdom Viridiplantae; phylum Streptophyta; class Pinopsida; order Cupressales; family Cupressaceae; genus Cunninghamia; species Cunninghamia lanceolata. The sequence goes on along the minus strand of BSBN01000198.1, from coordinate 5,070,653 downwards.
AAGAGGATTCAAGTCTCAATGATCAAAATATAAAAGGAGAGATGGTGCCTGTCTTTTCAGTGTATTGTTATGATCTTGAGCATCAAGTACCTGTGGCAACATATGATCCAATGATTTTGTCAAGTGATGAAAAAGATTCAGATAATGTACATAAGGTGACACTTCTAGAAGCTAAAAAGTACTGGGTTGAAGGCGATCCACAGTCTATATCTCATCTTGAGGAAGAAGTTTCAAGAAAGATTTCTACAGAGTCTATAAAGGGTGAGTGTCTTTATTTCAGCCATGAGGTTTCACATTTTAAAGGAGATAGCACAGAGATGCATGAACAATATATAGTGCAAGATGAGGATTTATTCTCAATCTTGTAGCAAGGTTATCAGATTCTTGATACAGAGGATCCTCTCATAGAACATATGAAGGGCTCTTTTGCAAAGCCTGTTGAAGATGATTATAAAGAAAATTTTCAAACAAAGGTAAATGCATGTGCTGATTTGTTTTCAATTTTTGAAAATGGTTACTCTCTTCTTCTTGATGAAGACCCACAGATGCCACAAAAGATTCATAAGGATGAGCATCAAAGGGATATTTACATGATCCAATAGTCATATACCGAGTCTCGCTATACACCTTTCTTCTTACAAGAAGGAATCATAGTTAGATTCAAGACTATTCTTGGCAGTTCTGTCACCTACTCACCTAGTTTTGATAGTACCATGGGTCATCATTCAAATAAAGAGTCTAGAAAAGAAGTCACTGAAGAAGTTCTGTCAGCAGAATCTTTCAAATGCAAATAGAGGAATGAGCTTCAATGGATGGTTTTCCCTTCCCACCTACTGTTGAAGTAGGCACCATATGCAAATCAACCTGATTGGTGTTTTGATGCCAAAGAAGACCCTCTAGAGAAAAGGAAAACGAAAAGGTACAAGTTTTTATTATTATTTTTCATACATTTCATGTGGTTAGTTATCAGTGTAATATGGATTCAATGGAAAAGCATCATCAAGCATGGCAGTTATTTTGTTGTCCCGGTGAATGGGCATGTCCCTGTGTGTTTCAGTTATCAGTAATTTAGTTTTAGTTTCAGATTCAATTAGTTTTTTTCCAATAAGTCTTAGCTGCAAAATGGAATGAAGGATCTATGGTAAATCTCTGTGGTTCAGTCATGTCTTAGAATCAGTATTTAGGGATCAATCAATTTTAGTTATAGAGTGTGTTTCAGTCATGCATCTTTAGGTTCAGATGTGTCTTCAGTTTCATGAATGTTTCAGTTTTAGAGTAAAGTGACTCTATGCCCAATGATAAGACATTGATCTACCAAACTAGAGATACTGTAGTTTGAAGTGAGCAGGCTCACTTGCCCAGCCAGTCACCAAGAACTAGTGATTAATTTTACACCATTTCAAAATTTTCAATATCATGGTTGTCACTCAAATGAGGCTCATGGAAAACATAGAATAGGGTTTCAATGCAACAAATTTAATATCATTGGATGTAGTGAAAGATCTAATGTTGCGGTAAAAAGAAAGCAAAGGTGAAATCTTTGGAGTCATCCACGTGCCAGCTACAGATGAAAAGAGAGAAGCTCAACAGGGCAACAGAGCTTGACAGATGGCAGCACATGAAGAGTTGAGAGAGGCTCAGAAACCAACAGAAGCCACCACGTGGTTTAAGCGCTGCAAAGGAACAAAAAAAAGCTACCGGAGATGACCATGTGGAGCAGCCCAAAGAAAGGAAAATAAATGTTTCATTTCATTAAATTAATGCAAATGTGTCACAGGAAGTCATTTAAGAGTCTTTTATTTTTAAAAGTCTCTTATTAAATAAATGTGGTGGGCCCCTCCGTAAGACTAAATGCTTTATTAAATAATATAAGTCTTATCTTAGATTTTTAATTTCCACATGGAAGCTGCTAGTGAAAAGAGAGAAGCTCAAGAATGATGTGGAGAGAAGCACATGGATGAAAGAAAAAACAAGGCAAAGGTGAAACCAGAAGAGACCACATGGTTGAGCCCGAAGGGAGAAAAATAAATATTTTTCATTTTCATAAATACATTAAAAGATAAGTCACGTGAGTTTCTAAGAAGTGGCTGAATATATATTTTAATAAGAGTTTCATTCATAACCGGTGGGCCCCTTCATAAAGGTAGGCTTTAATAAATAAAATATTAAAGGTCTCTCAAATTTACAAGTCACGAGAGTTATTAAGATGTAGATTCAAATACATAATTAAGTTTTATTTGTGGTATGGTGGGTCCGTCTAGGGTAAAGTGAAACTTTATATCTAACTCTTATCTCACGAGAGGTAAAAATAATATGTATCCTAATTTCTTTCTTACGGTAAGTAAAGAAGAGAGATAGCAGCGGAAGATTTATTTTCTTGATGCCACAAATATATTTCCAGCCATGAAGGGAAAAAAAGAACAATCAGTTTAGTTACCATTTTCAGTTGCAGCCAAAGTTCAGTTTTAGATTCAGTTATGAGCCATATTTTTATGCCAAATTTTTTAGAGTTTTCAGTTGGAGATAGTTGAGGCCATTGAAGATATTTTCTGTGGTTTTTCAAGCTATAAATAGGCAGATCCATTAGTTCTAGAGAGGATTGAGTTCTTCAGATACAGAGTCCTACATTCTTTTTAGATTAGAGAGTTAGAGCAGAAGACATAGATGTTTTCTTTTTCCTTTGCAGTGCTTTCCTTGGGAGAATGTAATATTTTACTTTGTGCGACCATTTTAGCCTTTGTAACCTATTATTCTTTGAATAATGAAAAGCTCTGTCCTATGCATATGAGTGTCTCTATTTCTTGTTTCTAAATTCTCTACTTCTTTGCCTTTGCTAATTTGTTTATAAACTGGGTTTAACCATGCATTGATGCTCTTTAATTTCTAGTTAAATCCTTCAAGGTTATCATTGTGCAACTTTTTGTTTCAAATCTGGCAGATCACCTTAGATTTAGGCATTTATTTTCTACAATCTAGTTTTCTTTCTAACTTTTTCCCAAACCCCACTAAAAGAACGGAAGGACCAGCTTCCTTAAAACCTAGAGGTTGTTTCTGGGGTCAATCCCACATCTCAGAAACTTCCCATGTTGCTACTAGATTAAAACTACAAATCTATGCTTCAACAATAGGTAAAGCAAAAACAAAACATACTAGAGCATTCCTATTTAAAGAATAGCTCTAACAAGAGCCCAACGGTGAATACTCAACAATCTATAGGAAATTTCCGCTCATTCCTTCTTTAACCGTGGGTCAGCATCACGTACAACTAGAATCCAATGCTAAATTTGAGGTCACATCTCCTATGAATTGGCCTCTCTTGGAGAGCACTTCATCTATGAGAAAACCTACATCACAAGATATTTAAAAGTAGCTTTAAGTCAGCAGGTGTTCAATATTTTTGAAGATATTATCACATGATTCTCACACCTATTCTTTGAATGGTAAAATTAGACCCTTTTAAGATATCAAATTCCACATAATATGGATAATAATAAATATCAATCTACTACATTATAAAATTTGATATTCTTGACCAAAATTGACTAAAGCAGACCAAATTTCCTATAAAACATATGGACTTAATAAAATATAAATAAAAAAGTCCTCTCTCTATCTTTCATGTTGCTCCATTTTCGTCAGTCTTGTTGTCTCTTCTTCCTATACATTCATCCATGGGCTTAGTCTATGTCATAGCTAATGTCCCTCCACCTTTTCTCGATCAAACAAGTAAGGTTGCACACTCATTTTTATGAGAGTCTCTTGCACCATCTGATTGAAATTAAATAAGAAGAAAGCTTTCTTAATGTGTTTATAAAATATTCATTTGTTTCATTTACTGTGGTTTGATGCTGAGTAGTTTTCTCTTGAATACGACAATACCACAAATAATACTAATTTAGGCTAAAAGAGAGGAGGTTTGAATACAAACAAAGAGAAAAAATTGTGTGGACTCATAATGCAATAAGAACCAAGCTAAGCCAGCTATGAGAAGAGTCGCAATCTCATTTATTGCAGTCATGAGATCATTTATGGTCTTTGAAAAAATTAATGGTCAAGATGCTTTTGATGGTAGTCCTTTTAATCTGGGTCATTGATCTATATAATCCATCATGTGCTACTCACATAGGGAATGCTTATCAACATAAAAATATTAAACATACATTTTTTCTTTGAGATAAGTTAAATGTGCAATTAACTGAATAAGTAAATTAATATCTATATTGTTAGGAGGTGGAATGTTTTTGATTAAAGGGGTAAAATGAGTTTTCAAGGGGCCCTGAAACACTACAACCAAATGTTTCCCTAAAGATTAAACATGGTAGGATAGTAGCCAAACATCAAAAAACACAACACACAACAAAAGAGCATAGATATTAAAGTTATAAAAGATATTGTCGGCAAACATACTATAGCCCACCGTCCACCTATCCACCCAATACTCGTCAGCAGGGTTACATACTCTAAAGAGTTTTCGTAGCAGCCAGTTCCTATTTGTAGAATTCTTCATGAAGTTTGGCAAAGCCAAGCAGCTCGTCCTTCTCCTGGAAAGTTTTCTTTTTACTACCTCTCGTCCTGGAGCTTGGGCCCCCCTATTTAGTACTTTTGCCCAGTTTCCCCTTATTACCATTATTCTACTGCTTACCCTCAACATCCAACTCTTCCCCCTTTCCAACCATGTGTTCTTCCTTCAGCTAAAGGAAAACTTGATATAAGGGCAATTTATTAAAAATAAAAAATATTTGTTAAAAATATTTATTTTTATAATTTTATTTTACATTTCATAATTTAAAAAATAGTGAAAGAATATTGAATTGATATATTTTTAAATTTCTTTTTAAAGAGGTTAAGTAATATAAAATATGAAAAAGTAGAATTATAAAAAAATACATTTTTAGAATTTTTTAGATTTTTATATAAAATTACAACTTAAATGTCTTAAGATGTTCTCTAATCATTTGTCTCTTTTTAAAAAGTAACAACCCCTTTTTCTTCAAGTTTCTATATTAGAATTTTCTTTTCCATGAATGATGGTATGAGAATTTATAGATTTAGAAATTATTGTTTCATATCCTCATTTTCATTTTGATAATTAGTATTCCACTCAAGTTTTATGCATTTTTTTAATACTGTAGTGAATTGTAAAGTATAGCCCACAAATTATGCAGTGAATTGCGTAATAGCTTGTACCTTACTCTATGTAATTGTGAAACATTCTTTAGTGTAGGCATAGTAACAATAGCATCTATCTTTTTGGTATCCACCTCAATGTCTCATTGAGGCATAATGGAACCTAGAAAGTAGCTAAGGTTGACTTTGAATACACATTTCTTGGGGTTTAATCTACGTTTGTATTCACAAAGATGTTCAAAGATCTTTCTTAAATCTTGGATTTTACCTATTTGTTTCTTATATTTTTTCAAAAATTCATCCACAAAAGATTCTAAAATGTCATGCATGAGATCATGAAAGATTAGTGTCATTGCTCATTGATATGTAACTCTAGTTTTTTCAACTCCAAAGGGCATGATAACATAGAAAACATTTGCCATGGTGTAGTAAATGTAGTTTTATGTTGGTATTTGAATGGAAGATAAGATAATGAAAATGCTTCCTACACTAATGTGTGAGAGGAGGTGCATAGAAAGTATGATCTAAATAATATTAGAAAAGAAATAACACACTAAAGTATAGTCACATAACAAAAAAAATTATCCTTGGTAAATCCTTTCAAGAGAAAAACCCATAGAAAAGGTGTTCATGTCTTTTATATTATTATTATTAATAAGATTACAATACAATCCAAAAACATCCACCCACATGCATCACCAACAATGTTTGGAGAGTTTCAAGCAACATAATAATACCCACAAATAAATGAAGCCACCAAATGGTAAATGGAAAACCATGAACTAAAACCACTAAAATTATGGAGCTTAAATATCAAGTTACAATCCAACACCTAAATCCAAAGATGAGTCCACAAGATAAAAATAGCATATTTCTTACACCTATCATAAGCTGTCATAAATTTGTAATAATCCACTCACCTACTTGTGCATCCATTTTGGCTCCATTATTTCCATTTAAAGATCCTCTAATAGACATCATAACATGTATCATAAGTTGGCCAACAATATAATTCCCCTCTTACATTCTTTTACATGCATCATAAAATTTCTTACACCTCTTACATGACAAGATATTATCTTACACACACCATACCAATGCATAGACATGGAAAAATGGCCAAGTCATACGAAGTCTCTCAAATAATAAATAAATTTAATGTTAGAATTGTAAGTTGTATGACACACCTATCCCAACATTCTCTGACTTGTCACATACCTTGTAAGAGAAAAAGGGAACACCAACATTTTCAAATATTTTATAGGGACTGAGAGACCCATAGACTCATCACACTACCTAAAATTCTCTCTTTCCAATTTAAGTGTCCACAGCTAAAAGAATCTAATTTATGATTGATTTTGAGTGTCTTTCATGGCATTTAAGTTAAGGATTTTGTAAAACCATTCAATACACACATTCAAGGCACATCCACGAAAAATTAATGATTTAAGCCTAGAAGGGTTCCATCCAAGGGGCAAGAGGATTAGATCAAACTCCCTTAGATCAAATTCCCTTTGGATATAGCTCCCTAGGCATAAATCGAACCCCTAACAGAGTCTCCTCCACACCTATCAAAATAAAAAAAGAAAATAATGATTTGATCTAAGGGGGTTTGATCTAACACCCTTGAATTAAACCCCCTTAGACGTAACACTTCTAGGCTTAAATCATTAACTTTTCTTGGATTTGTCTTTCCAAATTTGAGCTTTAATGGATAAAAAAATATTATCTATGATTGATTTTGTCAACTATTTTCTAGGGACTGATAGGCCCATAGACTTGCCATGGATACCTAAATACCTAAAGTTTCCTCTTACTAATTTTGAGTCCCATGGATGTGCCTTGCATGAGTGTATTGAATGGTTGTGTAAAATCCTTAACTACTAAGTACGGTGATCCCTAGTTAACAAAATTATGGTCATATGACTCTAGTATGGTGGTAAGTGCATGAATTGTTGGTTGACCAATCTAATCTATAGACTTGTTGGTGCACCCCTTATTATGATTTATGATCATATGAAATTATTGTAGATATTTCATTCACTTCATATTCCTTGCATTTTCCATTTTATTTTGTGTGTAGGAATTATAATGCCTAATGGTTAGAGTGAATAATAGTTTCTTTTCCAAGAACATTATGCCACCATTGTTTGATAACCTATACAATGGTAAATATCTCTTTTTCATAGGTAGTGTAATAGTACTAAATGCTATAGAGTGATAGGTGATAAGATGGTCATGTTCTACTATCATAATTCCAAGAGCATTGTCTCATGTGTCCATTTGTATCTCAATTGAGTGCACAATGTCTAAGAGATCCAACACAAGTCTAGGACATAGATGTTTGTGTTCATTAAAAGGTGTTGTTGTTGCATGGGCAATGTTACCTTGGCATGTGTAGTTTGGTTAAGTGTCTAAATAACATACAAAAATCCAAGGATGTACCCTAGATAAAAATTGGTGACGACAAGAAAGCTACACAATTACATGAGATTGCATAGAATAGGCTAGTCTTGAAGCACCTTGATTTTATCTATCTTAACATGTTTGATGGAAAATGGAGACTTAGCCTACAAGATTAAACTAACTCAAATGCTCTTCTATCAAAATTGGAACACAAATTGAGTTTAGCTTCTACCTTGTCAGGAGAGCCAAACTACAGGGGTTTTGTCCCTTTGTTGTATAAAGAAGTATCAACCAAATTCAACCAACCAAACTAGGGAAAAAACCTAAACCCTAATTGTGAAAGATTAACCAATAGATAATTGTTAGAAATAGATACATAGATTCTAAAAGTACAACAGAGATCAGGAGACAGTGCAGAATAGGAAACTGAGTTCGAGAGTAGAGAAGTACCAGGGCGCTGGGTACCCTAGACCCAAATTAGGGTTTTTCAGGATCATCAAATTTGGGTACCTTCTTCTGTTAGTCTTCTTCCTTCCTATAGCTTGTTATCATCCAATTCCTCTAGATGTGACCTACACACAAACAAGAAGGGTAAAGGGATGTGTTGTGTTTAGGGGCTTTCCTTAGTCAAACCCTATGTTTGTGTTTCCACCTCCATTACAACAATGATTAGAGATCTAAAACTGTGTGCCCTAGGAGGGTAGAGGCAAGATCTATAATAAAATGATGAAAGAATGAATGTAAATGATAAAGATTACCACAAGATATGAAACCTTAGCTGGAGTAGGTGACTCAAGACAATGCACCAACAAGGAGATAGAAGATAAAGGCTTGAACTTCCTTCAAGACCTGCAAAGAAGCATCATAACATCCGCACAAAGAGTATTCCAACCATGAAGAATGCTTTAGCATAGGAGATCAATTCATCAAAGAATAAGGTAAGTATTTCTAATCTTCTCACAATAAGCTCTCTAGGTCTAAAATGAATAACAAGACTCTTTTATATATGTATTCCAACTCACCAACAATGAGTAAAACCAAATGGGGTTGATTGCCATAAGCCAAGGAGGTGTTCTAAGTTGACACCACAAAAATAGGGTCTAGGATAACATATAGGACTAGGGTGCTAGGTTCCATGTTCCTTAGCCCCACAAACTCTAGAGAGTGTTAAATGAAGTGGTCTTAGACTAGTCCTAAGTTTATTTTGTTAGGTTTATTCACCGGGATAGAAATTTAATCATTTATTGTTCTAAGAAGGTGTCAAAATAGGTCCTGATTAGCAAGGGTAAACATTTTACTCCATAACATTTAGCCCCCACTTTAGCATGGGTATGAACATACGTTTGAAGCCACACTAAAGTAAGGAGAAGACATATTTCCAACATGAAAACATAGAAGCCAAAATAATTTCACCAATTTGTGGACAATAGTAGCCCCCAAGCTTAGGATTTTAAGGTTGCAAACATGCAAGACATTGTAACATAATTCACACATACATGGAGGACTACACATATATAAGGAATACACACAAGAGTTATGGAATACACAAAGGTAATACATGCCATACACAATGTATACATGTTTGACATGAAGCATACATATAAGGCATAAAGTATACATGGAATACACATGGAAAACATGATGAAGACACACAAAACATATGAAATCATTAAGAGAATAAAAGTTCAAACAATATATCACACAAAAAAACATAGAAACAAACACACAAGCAACATTACTCTGACACTAGATTTCTCTTTCATTAAGGGTCACGTGGAGAGAAGTCTATACATGGATCATGAACTAGTAAGGACTGTTGAATTACTAGGTCACCACGACAAGTCACATGAAGCACATAGGCTAACAAACTTTGTTATACTAGGTAGTTCATGGACCAATAGAAAAATGAAAACATCATAGGCTAGTGAGTATCATCGAATCATTAGGTGAGTTCTATGTCAAACATAATCAACAAGTGTATAATAAAAAAGAAGCATAGTGCAATGTACAATCCCACCTTGAAGTGATTTCTTACTTCCTCGAAGAGAAATTGATTTAAGGTAGAACATGATTAAAAGTACACATGAGAGATTTCTAGAAGCACATGCCTACATGATATGTGTTCCCAAAAGCTATATCACAATAAGGGGTTGCCCACAAAAAAGGCAAACCAAGGTGATGCTACAAGCATGATACACGATGGATTGTGTAGTCATGGTATGATGCTGAGCACAACAATAATGTGCCACATAAATCAAATCATACAATTAATTATCATATTAAAGTAAATAATATAAATTAATAACACTAAGGGGTCTACCTACCTAGCCTCAGTATATGACTAGTTGTATAATATGAGATGTCTCATAATTATTAATATTTGGAGTTGTCATCATCCACCAATCGGTAAAACTACTAAGACAAAGGAGGAAATATCACATGAAAATAAATATAAAACCTTGGGTCAACAAGGAGGGATGCTAAATCATCCCATGCCTTGTATCATCCCCAAAGGAAATAACAATGATGAAATCTAACTTACATCATATAGAGGAATGATGATACAAATACAGAGAATGTCACAAAGGATTTCAATCTCTTTGTATCCTTGTACCAACAAGGGTATCAAGGGTCATCCAAAGAGAGATTAAAAAACAAAAATACACATCAAGAAACACAATACGAGGGTAACAATACGTGCAATCATAACACAAGAGAGAGAGAGAGGCCACATTTGCAAGTCGACCTAACACAAATCATCATCCTCCCAATCTTGATCATCATAAATGGATGGAGGGCAAGATGCAAGAGGGACTATAGCAGATGTGGTGTAAGGTAGTAGAGCCATACCTTTTTCATTATTACCTTTTGATTCATTGTCAGAATATAGCACTATAGGTTCCATCGCGGGATGTGAAGAACTATCTTTTGCTAGAGGAGACAAAGCACTAATAGATTTCTCCTTTGCATCCATCGGTGACTGACTCTTGTGAGGAGGGAGATTATCCTCTCTTGCAGCAAGGTGATAGCACGATGACACTTCTTTCATTCTCTTGCAATTTGATTTCTCCTAGTTTTGTTTGTGATGTTTGTTATGGGAACCATAGTATCTTCCAATATCGGTTCCTTTTCTTCATTTGTTTTAGGAACATTAGAAGAAATGAAAGGAACCACCAAAGGTTGAGAGATCATAGGGGGAGGGTTCCTCAATGTGAGCTTCTCTTTCCTCTCAACCTATGAAATAGGTGTAGATACTTGAGCATCCTCAAGAAATTGAGAAACCTCAAGAAATAATTTACATGCAATAGATTACTTTTCACTTGTGTCCATAGAGGTAGGTGGGACAAAAGTAATATTGTGATTGTGAGGAGGTCCATTTTATGCTTGACGGTTTCCTCATTGTCCTTGAAGGGATGGGGGTGAGGAACCTCGGCATATGTAGTAAATGCTCGAGGATGAGGAGGAACCTTCGATTCAGGATTAACTTCATTCACCACCTATGGGACAGGGGGAACTATTGTCATAGCCTCAGAGCATAGATAGGGTCCAGTGATATCATGAGAAGCTTTGTTACTAAGTGGCAATTCAACAATTTTGTGTGCCTTATATTTTTTATATGATAAAAAAGAGTATATCATCTCTAGTTTGAGTAACTCCAACTAGTTTTGGCCAAAAGTAGTCAAGTGTAAAGTGTCCATGACAAGTGATGGGATGGTACCAACTGTAATGTATAGCATGCACACATCTCTCAAATGGAAACTTTAAGCACTTGTGAACCATAGAGGGGACTGCCTTCATTGAGCAGAGTGATGGGTGACCCAATTTCACATGAAATAAATTTGTTGTTGGAATGATAAGAAAAGTAACATCCAAGGTTCTTGGCCCAACCTTGACAACAAGGGTCAAGGCACCAAGAGTTTGAAAAATAGACCCATCATGTTCTCTAATCATGATTTTTGATACATTGTAGTTATCACGGTGCAAACCATGCATGTAGAAAAACTCTTCAGTTGCTACATTTACCATGCAAACAAGATCAATCATATCACCTCTTATGTGTTTAGATTATTGATTTGAATGGTGGTGCATAAAGGTCCATTAGGATCTTCAATAGTAGCATCATAAGGAGTGAAAGATATAGCTAGTTCAGACTTTACTCACTCTTGATGAGGGCGAGCATCTGCCATACAAATATCTCCTTCATAATCTTGTTCTTGATGATTATAAGTACATAGCATCTCTTGAGATGGATCCACAATGTTAGCTTCATGATGAGGTAATGGATTTGTATATATTTTCAAGTTTTGATTAGGTGGAGCCACTAATTTATTTCCTTTGTCATTTATGCTAGCAACTTGGATGACATTGGAATCAATGAGGTCTTGAACTTAATGTTTAAGACACATACATCTTTCAACGTCATGACCAATGGTGCAGAGTGAAATTGACAAAATGCCTTCGAATCGAAAGAAGATGCTTTCATCTTTCTTGGATCAAGAGGTCGAATGGGTGGAAGTTTGATGAGATTGTTGTTCAAAAGTTGCATCATTATGGAATAAAGAGATTCTAATAATGGTGTGAATTGTCTTGTTTTTGGTTTTAGTTTATATGGGATGGGAGGAGAAGATGCTTTAGCTGCTACATGTTTTTGAATGTGATTTGATGATATGACATTGATTTTGATGACATTTTTTTGTGTCTTTTGAATGAATGAGTGTGCAAGCCTTTAGATTGACCAACCAAAGATGATGAGTGATTATTCTCATACTAACTAACTAATAGTTGGTAATTACGGAGAGCAATGTACAGGTTAGTGAACGAATCATAATGCATCAACAAGATTTTGTCATGATGTGAGGTTGTAAGTTTCCAATGAAGATACTTTGTACATCAACACCCAAAATAGAATATTAAATTTATGAAAAGAGGGCTTGATAATGGCCCATGAAATCTATTAATTTCTCCTTTATTCCTTATTTACAATGGAATAAATCAGTTAAAGAGACTTGATGTCCAATGTTTGCTTAAAAGTGTTCAAGAAATTTGTTGATTAATTCTAAAAAATAAGTGATTGAATTAGGAGGCAATGAGCAAAACCAATCCAAGGCTGAGTCTTTGAGTGACCTAAGAAAGAGTTATGACAATATTCCATCTTTGAAGAAGAAATCACTACACATAGCTGTAAAGGCTGCCACATGGTTCTTAGGGTCTCCCTTCCCATTATACTTCTCAAAGTGAGGGGTTTCAAACTTCAGGGGTTTTTGAGCTCTTACGATTGGATAAGATAATGGATTGTGAATATAATGTGATGTCATAGCAGGTTTCGAGGGACTTTGATTTATGTTTTCTAACTATTGTTGGATGAAATTCATATTTTGAAAAAGTTGGTTGATGACAGGATCGGAAGGTGAACTAGGTTGATATTGGTATGAATGAATAGGGCTAGCCATAGGTTGCGAAATTGTATGATTGGACTTTTGGAAATTTATATTAGGATTAGTTTGATTTGATATAGGTGGGGTGACACTAGGTGTAGTACTTGGATAATTAAAGGGAATGACACTATAATGACAAACTAGATTCCTGGTAGATAACCCAACACAAGTGGTAGCACTATTACTTGGTTGTGTATTTGTGGTGAGAATAGTGGAAGTGTATGTAGGAATAGGGAGTTTTGGTATGGGTGCCGACACTTGAGTCCCTATTTGATTTGAAGAAGTCACATTAGTGATGATTTTTGCACAACTAGATGCAAACATAATGTTATCGTACACTATGTGAGCTAGGCCACACAAGACTTCTAGTCCCTCTTGTCCTTCAAGCAATAAACTTCTTAGACTCTCAACAATAGGGATGACCTCCTTAGCTATATGTTTGGAACTTACAAATTACTAAATTAGCCAACTCAGTGTCTAACTTTGAATTTGAGCTTCAAGAACACAAGCCATGACGTCCTCTACGTTGATGGTTTTATGAAAAGTTGATGCTTCTGGGATATGTGAAGTTGGGATATCATGAAGAAGTGATGGGCCGTCTTATGTGATTGGACTTGCAAATTAGGGATCTAATGTGTCGATATCAGTGCTATTCAAAGAATTAGAACCCATAATTAGATGACTTCTTCATACAAGGGTGTTAGAATTGGTGCACCAGGTCACAAAATTCATAAAGTGTTTACAATCTTTAGTGACACACAAGATGCACACAAAGAAGAAATCAATGATGTGATGGAAGAAGAGGATGACTTTTTGTTGAAATGAATCAATGTTTTTCTGTTTTGATCAAATGTAAATACATATAATGCAATAATAAACCTTTGATCAAATTCACCTCTACTCAATCTCAATTTAAATTAAACAATGCTCATTCTCAAATCAAACCCTAAATCTAATAATTCAAGAATGCTCTATCTTTCAAATTTAAACACAATATTATTATATTTAGGATATGCAGAAGCAATATAAAATCAGATTTGATAAGAAAATAACATCAGAAAAATATGAAACAAGACTCTAATCATAAACTGTAGGCTTGAAGACTACTTAGGCCTTGTTAAAAATGCAAGACTTTTGAAAAACCCTAATAATGAAGAAGCATAAATGTAAAATATAACACTATGAAATGAGTAATTAATACAATACCAATCAGATCTGATGCAAAAATTAGAAATTTATATCATTCTATGATGATATATACATATGACATATAGACAATGTGACAAATATACCTTTTCTACACCTAAATCAAATGCTTGATTTTCAAATTTTCAAATGCCAAGATGCAAGAATGTTCTAAACACAAGGAAAGATAAGGTACAACAAATGAAATCAATTTAATCAACCAATTAATGTCAGAAAGATCTAAAACAACACACTAATTTACAAACCCTAGGTTCAAGACTAGCTAGATTTTTAAGGAATGCAACGGTTTTTGTTACTCTAATAATGGATCAAATGCAAAAATAAAGGTATGTAAGTATGGAAATGATGAATAAACTAAATCCTAATCAGAACACAAAAAACACATTATATTTAGATGAAGAATGATGCAAGAGTGCAAGACACATCGATTTCACCAAAATGTTTAATGGAAAAGGGAGACTTAGCATAAAAGGTTAAACTAGGTCAAACCCTCTTCTATCCACATTGGAACACAATTCAAGTTTAGCTTCTACCTTGTGAGGAGAGCCAAAATACAAGGGTTTTGTCCCTATGTTGGATAAAGCAGTATCAACCAAATTAAACTAGCCAAACTAGGGTAAAAACCTAAACCCTAATTGTGCAAGATTAACCAATAAACGATTGTCGAAAATAGGTACAGAGATTTTGAAAGTACAATAGAGATCAGAAGATAGTGCAGAATAGGAGCTTGAGTTCAGGAGTAGAGAAGTACCCTAGACCCAAATTAGGGTTTCATAAGATCTTTAGATCTAGGTGCCTTCTTCTGTCAGTCTTCTTCTTTCTTGTAACTTGTTGTTGTCTAATTCCTCTTGATGTGACCTGCACACAAAAAAGAAGGGAAAATGGTTGTGTTATGTATAGGGGCTTGCCTTAGTCAAGTCCCATGTTGGTGTTTCCACCTCTACTATAGCAATGCTTAGAGATCCAAAAGTGCATGCCCTAGGAGGGTAGAGGCAAGATCTACAATAAATGATGAAATAATTAATGTAAATGATAAATATTATGACAAGATATGAAACCCTACTTGGAGTAGGTGACTCAAGACCATGAACCAACAAGAAGATAGAAGATGAAGGCTTGAACTTCCTTCAAGACCTGCAAGCAAGCATCATAACATCCACACAAAGAGCTTTCCAACCATGAAGGGCACTTGAGCATAGGAGATCAATTTGTCAAAGCATAAGGTAAGTACTTCTAATCTTCTCACAACAAGCTTTCCAAGTCTAAATTGAATAACAAGACTCCTTTATTAGTGCATTCCCGCTCACCAATAATTAATAAAACAAAATAGGGCAACTCAAATAAGCCAAGGAGGTGTTCTAAGCTGACACCACAAAAATTGGGTCAGGTCTAACATTTGGGACCAGGGTGTTAGGAACCTTGGTTTTTTAGCCCCACAAACTCTGAAGAGTGTTAAATGAATTGGGCTTAGACTAGTCCTAGGTTTATTTTGTCAGGTCTATTCATTATGTTTGAGATTTAATTGTTTATTGTTCCAAAAGGTGTCAAAATATGTCCTGATTAGCAAGGGTAAACATTTTACCCCATAACAATATTCTACCCAAAAAAAAAAAAAATTCCCTAGTAGTGGACAAAGAAACTATTCCTTGAAGCTTTGACATCAAACAAACAGGTCCTCTTGAAAGAGTAAAGACATAACTTGAAATAGATCTCCTCTTATCCAAATCAACATATAAAAAAATTAAATCATTGTGACTATTATAGGTAATACAATAATCACTTGTTCCTCTAAGATAGTGAAGCATCCATTTCACTATTACCCAATGCTCTTTACCTACTTTTTTAATGTATCTATTGACAACACCAATTGCATGTGAAATATCTAGTCTTATACATATAATCTCTTACATTAAACTTTATATTGCACTAGCATCTGGTACATGAGATATATAATCCTTTTATTCTTTATTACTAGGACATAAAATTGAAGAAAACTTAAAATGATAAGTCAAAGGGATATTTACCAATTTCACATTCTTCATACTAAATCTCATGAGGATCTTCTCCACATACTTTTGTTGTGATAACCAAAGCTTACCATGATTCTTGTTTCTGTGTAAGTCCATGTCCAAAATTTGTTTCACTTCTCCTAGATCCTTCATATCAAATGTCCTAGCCAATTGAGCATTTAACTTACTAATCTCTATCATCCTACTTTATACAAGCATATCATCAACATTTAACACCAAGACAATGAATTAACCATTTTCCAAACTTTTGAAGTAAACACAATGGTCATACTCACTCCTTGCAAAATTATGGCTCACCATGAAAGAATCAAACCTCTTGTACCATTCCTTAGGTGATTGCTTCAGGTCATATAATGACTCCCTATGTTTGCAAACAAATCTTCTTTTGTGATCTTGAACACACCCTTTTGGCTGTTCCATATATATCCTCTTCCAAATCTCCATTTAAAATGTTGTTTTAACATCTAGGTAAAAGCACAAAGCTGTGTCACACTTTTATAAAGGAAACGACCAACGCTGATCTAACTTTTAAATTTGAATCACAAAAAAGTGACATATATGTTTTAAATTTTGAAATGATGTAAACAAATAAAATATTTATTTTTTAGTATATTTTATGTTTGTATTTTTTTTTTAAATTTAAAAAATTATTTGAATATAGTTTTTAATAAATTGACACTATAATTTAGTTGCTGATAAAATGCTGAAAATTGAAGTTACATGAGATGTCAATCTTTATATAGTAAATTTTATTTTTTTTCCTCAATTTTTTTGTGTGTATTTACAACTTGAAACTTTAGTACATGGATTTTTTTTCTAATTTTGATAAATATATATTTTTAAATAAATAATAAAATGTGCGTGTATTAAAACGTAGTTGTTTCCATTCGACATCAATTTTCATATTAAGTATTTACCTAAAATAGAAAAAAATTATACCATCTTGATATAGATTCTTTTATCTAGTGCATCATATTTTTTTCAATTTTTTTAATAAGTTTTACTATTTTTCCTTGACATGGTAATCAACCCAATGTTTTGTGTTGATAACATACTTTTAGTAAAAATAAAAAAGAAAATATAAATAATAATTAAACTGTTAAAATATACATATTTTTTTAAACTAAACTTATATATCTATAAAAGGGTATTTTTATATTTAAAAAAAAATGTTATTTACATGAGTAGAAGTTGTTGAAATATCAAGTTTTTCAAATAATTTTATTTTTTTGGTAAATTGGCCTCATAGTGGTGCTAATATGCATTTAGCCAAAAAATTTAGTTGGAAAAGTTGTGGACATATCTAACTTAGCTAGAATGAATCTTACAAGATCATATGTTTGACCAAAATTATTTTTTAGTTAGAAATACTTAAATTCACTTGTGCTAACAAGTCAGCTGAAAGTGTGACACAACTTTGTGCTTTTACCCATCTTCTTGTTGAACTCTAGCTCAAGTAAAGTAACTAGTTCTAATACTACCTAAATAGAAACAAGCTTAACAATTGTTGAAAAATTTTCATGGAAATCAATACCATCCTTTTGAGCATACCCTTTTGCTACTAGTCTTGATTTGTACCTTTCAATTTTATCATCCACACCTTTCTTTAGTTTGTAGACCCATTTGCAACCAATAATTTTCCTACCCTTTAGGAGTCCTACCAAGTCTCATATTTTATTCTTCTCCAAGGCATCCATTTCTTCTTTCATTTCTATAAATTCCATTTAGCGCTTTCAATATCATCCATCACTTTCTGATAACAACTAGGTTCCCCATCATTAGAAATCAAATCAATAGATAAACTATAACCATCATACCTCTTAGGAGGATTTTTGACCCATGTAGATCTTCTTAGA
This sequence comes from Cunninghamia lanceolata, assembly GCA_027924645.1. Lineage (NCBI taxonomy): Eukaryota > Viridiplantae > Streptophyta > Pinopsida > Cupressales > Cupressaceae > Cunninghamia > Cunninghamia lanceolata. Next base: position 5,052,593 of record BSBN01000198.1, on the reverse strand, counting down.
GTTAGTTTTCATATTTCCACATTTTCCTATATAATTTTTGCATCTTCATCTTCAGAAGATTCTTCTTGCTCCTTTTTTTTCTTGTAGATAGTTCAGTTTCCAACTAAATTTGTTGATATGGCGGTACTTGTTCCTATTTCATTTCAAGTTCTACTATGTCTAATTTTATGAGAGGAGATTCATCAAATATTATATCTCTACTAATGATGATTTTGTGGGTAGTAGGATCCCATAGTCTATATCCCTTAACTCCATCACCATAACCAATAAAGATATACTTCTTTTGTTTAGGGTCCAACTTAGAATGCTAATCTTTAGGAAAAGGAGCATAAGCATAAGCATCACCACCAAAATAATTATATTTCAGTAATCACAATAATATCCTATATATACCTCTTTAGGAATCTTACAATCTATTGCAACTAATGGTGAATTATTTACCAGATAGCATGCTTTATTGACATCTTTTTCCCACAAATCTTGCTCCAAATTGGCATTATTGAGCATGCTCCTTTCTCTCTAGAAGAGTCATGTTCATACATTCAACAATACCATTTTGCTAAGAAGTGCAAACTGTAGTTTTATGTCTTTCAATCCTAGCTTCCTTGCAATAATTTTCAGATTACGAAGATCTGAACTCACCCCCATTGTCTGCTCCTAAACACTTGACTGACTTGCCAATACTCTTTCCAACCAAAACTCTAAGATGCTTAAATACACTAAACAAATCAAATTTCCTTTTAAGAATATAGACCCACACCTTTCTAGATTAATCATCTAGAAATGTCACAAAATATGATTATCCTCCAAATGAAACTGTAGGGGATGGTCCCCAAACATCTAAATGAGTATAATCTATCCTACAATAGTGTGTCCCACTTGTGGGACATGCTATTTTTCTAGAAATCACATGCTTTTTAGAAAAAATAATGATTTAATCCTAGAAGGGTTCCATATAAGGGCGGTCTAATTTAAGGGGTTAGATCAAACCCCCTTAGATAAAATCCCCTTGGATATAACCCCTTAGGTTTAAATCAAACCCCTGATAGAGTCTTCTCCAAACGTATCAAAATGCAAACAAAAATATTTTTTCTTCACCTTTTGGGGGATCAAATGAAGTCATTTAGAAATGTCATTTTATAAGTGAATATCCCTTAGTATTAGCTTTCCAAATATTATAATATGTAGTATGTTTTATTTGATATTATATTTTTAAAATTTTTAATAATGAATATAGGTCTATTGTGAAAAATAATGACCTCTATTCAAGACACTAGCAAAAATGACATTATTAGCAAAATCTCAAAAATGAATTGCACCCAAAATATATGTCCTTGTTTCAATTTAAAAAGATATATTTTTTTTGATATATATGCTAACAGAAATGTATCACTAAATAATATAGGCTTGAAATTCTTGTTAGTACTAATTCAAAAATTAATAATAAATAAAATATAAAAAATTACCCAAAAATATCCATACACTAGGTACTAGAGTTAATGGTCTAATTATAATAAATCATGAAAAAAAACTTTATTTGCAATGAAAGTTATGTTTTATGGAATAATGTCACTCAATGAAAAATAATAGAAAAAGTAAAAAATGATAGAAATAATTTTTAAAAAATAAAAAAACTTATAGATTGAATATACATAGAAAATTTCACAACTCATTAGTTTACATCATCCTTAAATTCTTGACCATTTATTCCCTATAATTGACACAAATAAAAAAAATGTTAAAAAATATTAATTTTGAGTGTCCCACTTAGGCCAAAAGGTGGGACACACTATTATGCTATCACTCATCTTGGATACCCTTCTATGACTACCTATTTTAAACTTGTATTTACACTACTTCCCAAAAACACAATACTTGCAAAAAATTCAAATTTAGAGATTTTAAATCTAGAAGTAACTTACAGTTTACCAATACCTTTAGCCCTTTCTCACTCATATGGCCCAGTCACTGATGTCATAAATGAGTGGAATCATTTACATTTTTAGATACCACCACTACTTCACTTATTTTAGTAATCCCATGTAACTTGTAAAGGTTCCCAATCTTTGTCTAGCCTTCATTACCACCATAATGCCCTTGAACACTTGCAGTGCTCCACCTTGACATGTAAATTTATAACCTCTAGAATACAAAACTCTCAAGGAAATTAAATTATTTTTAAGTTCTAGTATATGTCTTACCTCTATCAATGTCCTCACAGTACCATCAAATATTTTAATCTTAATGCTCCCAATTCCAACAGTCTTATAGGAAAAATTGTTTCCCATAACAACAACACCACCATCAATAGTTTGGTAAGAAAAAAACCAACTCCTATATGGATACATGTGATGTGAAGCACCATAATATAATAACCATTCTTCATGATATTGTGAGATATTACAAAAGAGTGTGTCCTTGTCTTCTTTTCACTGCCAACAATCTTTATTGAGATGCCTTAATTTGTTGTAGTACAAACATTTTACCTTACCCTTTTTTCCTTTCAACTTATATCTCGATGTACATTCCGAGTTCTACCCCTTTTCTATGGATCGGCCCCTAGCCACCATTTCTTCTCATTTGAAGGTTTCTATATTAGATTTCCTCTACACCTCCTTAGACAACAAAGCTCCCACAACATAATAAAATTCAAGAATGTCAATTGTGCTAAAGATAATGGAAGTGACTAAGCAATTCCAAGATTCAAGCAATGAATACAATAACATGACTGGCTTGTCTTCATCTTTTATGTTTACATCTACACTAGTTAATTGGGACATAACAGTATTGAAAACATTTAATGATCAGAAATTTTTGTACCTTCCTTCATTCGTAAACTGTACAACTACCTCTTCAAGTAGATTTGATGTATCAAAGGTTTTGTCATGTAAAGATTCTCCGTTCTACTCCATAAGTCTGCTGCTATTTTCTCTCCAACAATATTGAAAAGAACATCATTTTCCAAACACAACCAAATTGTGCTAAGAGCTCTTGTACCCAAATCTTCCAAGTCCTCATTTGTCATATTTATAGTTTTGTTTGACTTGCCTACCAACGCCTTTTGTAATCCTTATTTCACCAACAAACTGTGCATCTTGAGCTTCCACAACTCCAAGTTATTCTTCCTCTTGAACTTCTCCACCTCAAACTTTGCATTTGAAACCTTTTCCATTTGATGGTGCATAACAAAACATCAAATCCTAACATAGTCACTCTAAAAAATAAATTCTCTAATATGACTTGTTGAAAAACCTTCATTTTAATGATAAACTTTAAGCTCTAGATATAATATTGTAGCACAAATTAGTAACAAAGAAAAAATAAAAACAACAATAGAATAACATATTAGAAACCAAGATTAGGAAGATGAAAACAAGCACAAACATTGTAAATTATCACAGCAAAGAAATTGTTTGCAAATCCACCAATTACATTAACCAAGTGAAGTTGTACATATAGGTGAGGATGAGTGAGGAGGTTGAGTCAACTTAAGAGATGACTTCAACACTCCACTCACCAAGTGGCAAATGAGTGTTGAAACATAGCTTGGAGAGTTGTGTCAAACTCTTCAAGTCAACACCTAACCACCTAACATGGATTAAAGCCATGAGTAATATAAAATAATGTTTTGCACTAACACCACCTTAATCATAGCTTAGATGGCTACAAGAAGAGATGGGTCCCGGATACTAGGCCTAGTGAGGTATCGATGTACAAAGTAATTTCTTGTGAAGTGGAGAAAGGTAGAAAACCCTGCGGGAAAAAAATACCCTCCAAAAGAGAAAAAAGATGCATGAAAATTATACAAATGAAGAAGTACTACTTCTTTCACTAAGTACAATATATGTTTCCCCCAATAAGAGATAAAATGATACAAGGTCTATGTGACCCCCCCATAATACGTGCCCTGCTATAGTGAGGATGGATGCTCAATAAAGGATGCAGATGTAGATCCAAGAATGCTAAAGAATTTTCCTACCCTTGGGAAGAAATGAAACCAACTGAAGATGCAAGATATCTTCCCATGCTAGAAGATGTATGTATGTTCCAGAATCATGTTGAATCTGATCCAAGGATGATGATGCCCATTTCGAAGTCTTCAAAGATTGCTCAAATATCCCCATGTTGATGCTGAAGGATGCCATAATCAAATTAGGTGCATGCCTAATAGATGAAGATGATGATAATCCAGAACCATGTATAGAAAGATGTAGAGCATGAATATCCAAAGAGGATAATGGTGATGCAACTTCATCAAAATTGTCAGCATGGAGAAGATTGATGTCCTCAATATGTGCTTCCAAGTCAGTAATGCAGGACTGTATAGACACGTAAGCAATGTCAAGTAGAAATATATCCCAATCAACAATGCTAGGAAGATTGATATATGTAACCTACTACAAATAAATGCTTGAATCTTTTGAAGAAGTGACTCTGAAATTTGATGAAGCAACAAGAGATGGTAGAGGAATAATATTTCTTCTATGTCAACTGGATGTTTTGTATTCATATCATGATGTGGGATGTGAGTTGTGATCATAGTAGGATCATGTGGGAAGGGAGAAATATTTGAGTCTGCATGTATTTCCCAAATTTTATCCATAATGCATGTGGACATTCAATATCCATGATGACATACAAAGCGGCATCTGGTATATGTAATTTGATTAATCTAACAATATGATCATAATTATTAAACCAATTATCCTTATGAAATTGTTTACTTGGTTCATGGATAAGTCCATATATATAAGGAATGAGATTATGGTACCTGAGATGTTTTAGGATGCCATCACACTAGGACTTATAATTACCCTTGTTTAGGTTGATTACAGAAGAGTGAGTTTCATATCCCATGATTACAAACATGTTAACTCCTTTAGACAAAGGAAAATCAACACATTATGCAACCCCCCGATTTGGCACTTTATAATGCAGTGCTATAGATCTAAGCAAGACAATTAAAATCATGCCCTTATACTTAGTCTTTTTTAATAATGCACCCCCCTAAATTTTGCAATATTTTACTTCTAGTGCATAGATGAGTCTAAGTAGGGCGAAAAAAACACTATATGATGTTAGGAATTATTAAGATTGTCTAGAATGTTTCTAGAAGTCTTCCAAAGAACATTCCAGGAAGAAGCTTCCTGTTGTTCTAGAAAAGAACTTTTTAAGAGAAACTTCCAGCTGTTCTAGAAAAGAACATTCTAGGAATTTAGAATCATCTAGAATGCCAGAAGCTTCCAGGCCTCAAAGCTTCTGTAGCTATATATATGTGTTTAGAGAGAGCTGCCGGATAAGCATTTTGGATGTAATGCAAGTTAGATGAATAAATATTTTTGAGTTTATTGAACTCTGTTTGCCCTGTTTTCTCTCTGTTTTGTTGTTGCTGTTCTGTTTTTATTATCTTGGGACTGTTTTTAACATGGTATCACAGCCTGGTTCAGCTAGATTTTTTTTTCTCCAGGTTCAGCTAGAGATTCAGTTAGAGGCTCATTTAGAAATATAATGCTGAAGTGATTTGTTTGCAGGGCATATATATTGTTGGAAGTGATTTGTTTGCAGGGCATATATATTGTTGGAAGTGATTTGTCTGCAGGGCTCTTATTTTTTGGCTAACATGGGATCTACAAATGAAGTGTTGCCAATATTTGATGGAAGTGGTTTTGCAGATTGGAAGATTGCAGTCAAGAATGCTTTGAGAGAAAAGGCTCTATGGAGGATAGTGAATAAAGAAATTGGAGAACCCCAAAGTGAAAAAGAAAAGGAGCTATGGAAATGCAAGCTGGAACAAGCTAGAGGTATTATTGGTAAAGCTTTAAGCCCCAATCTCAATAGAAGATTTGTTGATACTGATAATCCAATAGAGCTATGGGAGAGTTTAGAAAAAGATTATAAAGATGCAGATATTGCTAGCATGTTTAGCATAGAAGAAAGATTGGTGAATTTAGATTCTTCTGATTTTGAAAAAATGTCTGATTACTTTAATGAAGTTACATTTTTAAATGCTCAGCTGAAGAAAATAGGTGTTGAATATGCAAAAAAAGATTTTCAGTTGATTGCAATGGTTGAAAGTAAGCTTCCCCAGCCATACAAGGTATTTAAGGAATCAAAGAAAAGGGTTCTCCAACTAACTCCCAATGCCCCCCAGCAAACTTTTGATCAATTTAGTAAGTCTGTTTTAGATGAAGAGGTTCAACTTATTAAAGAAGGGCATATTAAGAAGAATCATGCATATGCAGCCAAGAGTAAATTTTCTAGATATGATGGAAAGAAGAATTGGAAAGGAAATTATAAATTTCGAAATGACGGTTCTAACCATTTCTCTAGAAATGACTCTGTAGAAAAGCAAGTTGGAAGGAAATTGATTATTTGCAAGTATTGTGGAGGTGAAAATCATATGGAAAAATTTTGTTTGAAGAAGAGGGATAACGAAAGGCAGCAATACAAGCCCAAGCAAGAAAGGTTCAAGGATGGCAAGAAGGATAGGCATAGCTTCGTAGCCATCTCTCTAAAAAGACTAGAGAAATCAAATAAGGAGGTAATTGCTAGACCTGAAAGTAGTGTTAAGGGGGGATACTTTGCTTCAGATTCTAATAAAGAATAGATTTTAGATTCAGGGGCATCATATCACATGACTGGGGATAGATCTTTGTTTATTGATTTTTATGAAGGGAAGAATTCAGACCAAGAAATTACTATTGGCAATAAAATGAGACTTCCAGTTTTAGGAACAGGGACTGTTAATGTAACGAATGGGTCTTTGAAAAATGTTCTGCTGGTTGAAGGATTAGGGGTGAATCTTATTTCAGTATATAAAATTGTTCAAGATGGATATGAGTTTGTTGTCACCGCTGATCAAGTTATTGTTAGAGATAGAAAAGACCCAAGCAATATAATTGCTATTGGTAGAGTTGATCATAAAGAGAGTTTATTTAAATTTGTCGGGTTTGTTGATGATGAATATACACTCTCTCATGCTTTTATTGCTCAGGCTGATTATATGTCAAAACTTTGGCATGCTAGACTTGGACATATAAATTATAGAAAATTACAAGATATGGTTAGAATGGATGTGGTTAGTGGATTGACAAAAATTTCAGCTTCTGAAGGTGTGTGTGAAGGATGTGTGTTAGGAAAACATCATCGAGATCCTTTTGATTCAGGGAAAGCATGGAGAGCTAATCATCCGTTGCAGCTCATTCATAGTGATTTATGTGAACCAGGATATCCTTCACTTTCAGGTGCCAGGTACCTTCTGACTTTTATTGATGATTATAGCAGGAGAGTATGGGTTTATTTTCTTGAAAGGAAAAATGAAGTATTTGAAGTTTTTCAAAAGTTTAAGGCATTAGTTGAAAATCAAAGTGGAAAAAGAATTAAGTGTTTAAGGACGGATAATGGGGGTGAATATTGCAACTATGCATTTGAGTCATTTTGTGAAAATTGTGGTATTAAGGTATAAAGAACAGTTCCTTATACTCCTCAACAAAATGGGGTGGCTGAACGAATGAATAGAACTCTTTTAGAAATGGCTCGTTATATGTTGCATTTTAAAAGTTTGCAAAACAAATTTTGGGGTTTGGCTATTTCTTGTGCTGCATATATTATGAATAGAATTCCAACTAAAGCCCTCCCAAATATTACCCCTGAAGAAGCTTGGAGTGGTAGAAAGCCCCACATTGGGTATTTTAAAGTATTTGGATGCATTGCTTGGACACATATTCCTGATGAAAAGAGGAAAAAGTTAGAACCAAAGAGTCATAAGTGTTTGTTTGTGGGTTATAGTGAAGAATCAAAGGCTTACAGGTTATATGATTTGACAACAAGAAAGGTCTTTGTTAGTAGAGATGTAAAATTTGATGAGCTTTCACAACTTACAGCCACTTCCTCTCACTCTACAACAGCAAATGTTTCTAATTTTTCAGATATTTTAGAAAGAAATGAAGCCAATATTGATGAGGATGAGGTGAGCACTACTGATGATGATAATACTATTGAAAATGAAACTACTAATGCTTGTACTCAGCCATTTTCTGCAGGTAGTGATGATGAAGAAGATGTCATTTCAGCTAGACAAAAGACAAGGAGTGTTGAAGAAATATATAGACATGGTAGTGCTCTCATGGCCAAAGTATTACAAGTAAATGACCCAATCTCATATGAGCAAGCTAGAGGAAAGAAGGAATGGGAGCAAGCCATGAAAGAGGAATATGATGCATTGTTAGAGAATAAAACTTGGGAACTTGTGCCTCGGCCCAAAGGTAAGAATGTTATTGGTTGCAAATGGGTTTACAAAACTAAATTTAAATCAGATGGTGCTATAGAAAAATTCAAAGCTAGATTGGTTGCTAAGGGGTTCAATCAAAAAGAGGGTGTTGATCATGAAGAAACATTTGCTCCTGTCATTAAAATGAACACAGTTAGAATTATTCTTTCTTTGGCTGCAAGTCTTGGGTAGCATATCCATCAAATGGATGTTAAAAATGCTTTCTTAAATGGAGATTTATATGAAGAAATCTATATGGATCAACCACTAGGTTTTGTAGATCAACAACATCCTGATCTTGTTTGCAGATTAAAGAAGTCACTTTATGGTCTTAAACAAGCACCACGAGCATGGAATGAGAAGATTGATAGGTATTTTCAGCTTCATGGATTTAAGAGATGTAAGTCAGATCCCAATCTTTATGTGAAGAAAGTTCAAGATGATATTCTTCTTGTTGCACTTTATGTAGATGATTTACTCATTGCTGGACCGAATATTGGGTTAATCAATGATTTAAAATCAGATCTTAAGAGGACATTTCATATGAGTGATTTGGGTGAACTAAACTATTTTCTTGGCTTACAAGTTTGTCGATTACATGATGGATTGTTCATCTCACAATCAAAATATGCTTTGGACCTTTTAGAAAAGTTTAACATGCTTGAATGCAAGCCAGCATCTACCCCGTTTCAATCCGGAGTCAAGCTTACTAAAGAATGTACTTCCAAGAGTGTCGATGCCACTTTATATAGACAGCTTGTTGGTAGTTTGGTTTATCTAACTCATACTAGACCAGATATTTGTTTTGCAGTCAATCTTGTATCTAGATTTATGCAGGCACCTAAACAAAGTCATTGGCTGGCTGCTAAGAGAATTTTACGATATATCCGTGGAACCATACACTTTGGCATCTTCTATGACTATAAATCTTCAATTTCTTTGGTTGGATTTACTGATTCAGATTGGGGTGGTGATATAGATGATCGAAAATCTACTGGTGGTTATATTTTCAATCTTGGATCAGGCCCTATTACATGGAGTAGCAAGAAACAAACAACTACATCATTATCTTCATGTGAAGCAGAATATAGAGCAGCAAAAGAAGCAGGCAAGGAAGCAGTTTGGATTCGGAATCTTCTATTTGAGATTGGTTTTCTACACAGTTCAACCAACACTCTGTATTGTGACAATCAAAGTACCATACAGGTTGCCAACAATCCAGTCTTTCATGCTAAAACAAAGCACATTGAGATAGATGTTCACTACCTTCGGGATCTTGTTCAAGCATCTATTATCACTCTTCAGTTTTGTCCAAGTGAAGAACAAGTAGCTGATATATTCACTAAGAGTATGACTGAAGCCAAATTCTTAACATTAAGAGGCATGCTTGGTATGTTAGAGGTGAACATTAATGGGGGATAGTAGTATAATGTTCCCTTCTCCTTTGTATTTCCCCTCTCCTTTAGTATTATGTTTGTATTATTCTAGCCAATCTTAAGGGGGGATGTTAGGAATTATTAAGATTGTCTAGAATGTTTCTAGAAGTCTTCCAAAGAACATTCCAGGAAGAAGCTTCCAGTTGTTCTAGAAAAGAACTTTTTAAGAGAAACTTCCAGCTGTTCTAGAAAAGAACATTCTAGGAATTTAGAATCATCTAGAATGCCAGAAGCTTCCAGGCCTCAAAGCTTCTGTAGCTATATAGATGTGTTTAGAGAGAGCTGCCGGATAAGCATTTTGGATGTAATGCAAGTTAGATGAATAAATATTTCTGAGTTTATTGAACTCTGTTTGCCCTATTTTCTCTCTGTTTTGCTGTTGCTGTTCTGTTTTTATTATCTTGGGACTGTTTTTAACATATGATAGTGCATGATCGATCCCTAATACTTAACTCAAAAAAAAAAATTATTTTTAAACTTTGGCATGTAAATGAGTTGCCAAATTCAGAATTACAAATTTGCCAATAATTAGCACTATGAAAAGAAATGCCCATCTCTTACAAGGGTTAAAGAACCATTAATCCCTTCCCAAAGCAAGTTTTCCCCTAATATTGAATGACCCCCATTTTTTTTTTGCTTTTTTTTTATATTGCACGCGTTGTTTAGCATAACTAAAAAAGACTTTGCAAAACAAAAACAAAACATATTTTGGATGCCCAGAATTACAAATCCTAATTAGGGCAAAATGCCCAACAATGTGGTAGGGAAAATTAAAACCAAGGGTGACTAGGTAGAATGGCAAACATGGGTGTTTAAGGGCGCAAGTGCCTTTGACAAGGGCATGACCTTGATGGCCAAATGTAGGTAGAATGGCCTTGATGGCCCAATGCAAGTCATCAACCTTTTAGTGCAAGCTCATGGGCTTTCAAACCACGCGAATGGAAAACACAGGTGGCGTGGTCGTGCTCTGTGCCTGAATGAAGGCCAAATAGTAGCATGGCCTTTATTTCTCGTTCAATCTCGTCATTGGTTTTCCTCCAAACTCAAACCCTTGTGTAGGATTCCCTACCCTCAATGGTCTACTTGGAGCCTTCCAAGATGTGCCTGGCGTCTAAACACCATGACTCTCCATCTAAATGCCTTTGGATATATGCAATGTAGGCTAGATTCCTCGGACCCCCCGTGATTTCATAGAACCCCTGTGTGGGTAGGGAGAATGTAGAAAGGGCGCGGCTCTACTGTGCATTACTCCAATGCCTCTTCGCTTGGTTGAGAGGCAGGGTCACATAGGCCTCGAGTCAAGCCGTCTCTGCCCCCTGCAAACACTTTTTATGTGAAGATGTGATGGCATGTAGGCAAGGGTCTTGTTGTGCGCAGATGCCTAGCTTGCTAGTGAAAAAAAGGCACTTAGCCTGGCTCCTGTGTCGTCCTGTAGAAGACGCTCAGCCTGCCTGTCCTCCTCTAGAAGGCACACAGCTTGCCTTATGAGTGCCAAAAAAAGACACTTCAAAATATCATCAGACTAAGCTTTGATGAGGCATTGGCCCTTGAATTCTTTCACAATGCTACTCAGGTCTCCTTCGCACTATGAATTTCCTCCACACACAGAACACACAGATCAAATTACAAACCAATTTCAATGCATAAAAAAACAAACTTACATCATGTCCACGAATTCCTCGTGCTTTAATACCATATTAGAAACCAAGAGTAGGAAGACAAAAACAGGCACAAAGATTGTAAATTATCACAACAAAGAAATTGTATCCAAATTCACCAACTATATTAACCAAATGAAGTGGCAAATGAGTGTCAACACATAGCTTGGAGAGTTGTGTCGAACTCTCCCACATCTAACCACCTAAGGTGGCTTAAAGACATGTGCAAATTATATTCCTTAGACTAACTAATATATAATAAAGTTTTGCACTAACATAACAAATTAATAGAATAAGCAATCACATCAAAAAACAATAAGAGGATTTATATGGTAAAACCCAAGAAATATTCTAGGGAAACATCCATGGGACAAAGTATTGGTATTCCTATTGTAGAGAAAAATTACAATCTTTACACTACTGCCATTACAATTAATTTGCCTTTCAAAACTGAAAAGATATATATATAATATCTTCAACATAACTGCCACTAATTCCTCTTTAAAAATAAATTTTTATTGTTGTCACATATCCAACACAAAGGGTGACCAATAATCGGAAGTCTAATGGAAATGAGTGGCGGCCACGCTCACCGTACGCTTGCTGAATTGGCTACTATTCACGAGGGGAAAAAGCTGATGGCCTTCAGCTTGGGCTCAACTCCCGCAGTCATAACGTCGGATGCAGAGGTGGCAAGAGAGCTCTTGAGCTCTCCTCACTTCGCGGACAGGCCCCTCAAACAATCTGCCCAGCAGCTGCTGTTTGGGAGGGCAATAGGCTTTGCACCCAATGGCCACTACTGGAGGATGCTGCGCAGGATGTCGGCCACTCATCTCTTTAGTCTTCGAAGAATTGCTGTGCACGAAGCTGGGCGTCAGGCGGACTGTCTGAAAATGTTATCCGATATACGCAATGAGTTCATGACCTCCGTCCACATCTCTAAGCGGTGGCTCTGAACAACATCATCGGAATTGTCTTTGGTGCAAGGCTGGATCATAACAGCTTCCTTCAGTAGCGGCCGTTAGGTGCAAAGTCTATTGCCCTCCCAAACATTAGCCGCTGGGCAGATTGTTTGACGGGCCTGTCCGCAAAGTGAGGAGAGCTCAAGACCTGTCTTGCCACCTCTGGATCCGACGTTGTGACTGCGGGAGTTGATCCCAAGCTGAAGGCCATCAGATTTTTTGCCTCGTGAATACTGGCCAATTTAGCAAGCGTACGCTGATCGTTGCCGCCACTCATTTCGATTAGACTTCCGATTATTGGACATCCTCTGGGACCTGGAATCTTCATCTTCATATTCTTTCCGTCTCAAGCACATCTGCCAGGACTCCGCCGAGAATGATTGCTGCACAAAGCAGGGTAAAAACCAGCATCACCACGTATTGCTTCCATGAACAGATATTATCTTCTTCTTGGAAACTCCCCAGACTATATAAGTTGCGCCCCCTATAAGTGAGGGGAACTAATACATATCGCCACCACCAGGTCACTGCAGCGCAGCTTGTTGCACTGTTCTCCATTTGGGATAAACAAGGCAAAGCTTTGAAAAACCAAGAAGAAACCAATACGGAGATGCTTGTATGCACAGAGCTTAAATAGAGCGCGAAGAGTTGAACAGTTCATAAGTAAGTACAGTGGCAACGCTATGAGGGAGACAAGAAATTTAGGCAAAGAGGTGATGATGTAGGGATGAATCTCCCACACGGAACCGACAAGGAAGGACAGAGAGAACAGAATCTAACAAACACGTATTTAAACCAATTTCGAAATGGCAAAATTATTGAAGTAATAGGTTTCATACCAATCCTTTTTTAGTTTAAATAGTCTAGGGATAACATCATCATCAGCGCTTTACCTAAATTTCTGGTCTCCTTCATAGCGTTGCCACTGTATAAAAGTTAAGTTGGAAAGGTATCCAAAGGGTGTATGGACAAACTTCATTGAGAGATCACAAATTTGCTTTTTAAAATGTGAAGGGTGTAATACATCAATGAGAGATCACAAACTTTATAAAATGCTGTTTTGCCATTCTATAAAAGTTAAGTTGATTCTCCACCTTTCCAACTTAACTTTAGTTTCTTATTCTTTGCCTAAATTTCTTGTCTCTTCAATCTTGGCATTTCATTTGATACACATACACAATGAATGCTTTTGAACGTTCTCATGATGAATAATGATATTGTGTTTTAGGAAATGTCTCTTCAATTGTCATGGGTGGTAAAGGTAAAATTTGGAAATAATTATTCATAAGAACGTTATGCATGTAACCATGTTCTCTAGTTGAAACTAAAAAGCTGAAAAGCACTTTAAATCGACAAAATAAGGGTGTGGTTTGCATACTTGGAGGGATGTGTCCAAAGGATTGGTGTGCAATGGGTATGCAAAAGAGTTGTGGAAATTCAATTGCCATGTATTTAATTGAATGCTAATTATCTTGTATCCTTATGGCCCATGTCATTATGTAGCATTGGAAGAGAGCATATGAAGTTGTTGAGAGCTTTGTGGTATTTAATAAATCCCATGAACCGGAACTCATCATTCGTCCACTATCATCGATTGAATAATTTTTTGGAGCATCATCTTTATTGGCTAATAGATCCAAATCCTTAACATTTGCCATAGTCTCCACCATCTATCAAAATTTGTGGGCTTCTGCTACTCAATCTTGGCATTCCCTTTGATACACATTGGTAATGAATGCTTTCAAATGTTCCCATGATGGATAATGATTTTTTGTTTTGCGAAATCTCTCTTCAATTGTCATGGGTGGTAAAGGTAGGATTTGGAAATAATTATTCATAGGAAGGTTATGCATGTAGCCATGTTCTCTAGTTGAAACTAAAAAGTAGTTTTAATCCACAAATTTTAGTTCAACATCATACAAAAATTTAAGGATATAGTTTGTCCCTACACCTTTTGGTATACTATACACATAGTAAAAGTAAAAGTATGGTGGGCCTTGTTCAAACTCTTTAAGATTCCACTATTGACCCAAAAGTGATTTTTTCCTAGATTAGTACCCTAACAAAATAAAAAAAATAAACTACAAGCATTTGGTATGTGGAAGATTTGTTGTCAAAATAGATAATAATATCTTGAAGTTCTTTCTTAGCCAGCAGGATTTGAATGATCAACAACAAAAGTGGGTAAGTAAACTACAAGCATATGATTTTAATATAGAATACATTAAAGGAAAAAAGAATATAGTAGCCAATACTCTTTCTTGAAGGTGAGGCAGATTACATGTTTCCAAAAATGAGGCATCTTGCATGCAACATACAACCACCTTTGTATGGCTAACGCCAAACATGATTTTTATCTGCACTACCTTCATACGAAGATATACTCAAATTTTGTTGAGCAATAATGTTGGCATAATAACAATGGTATTACATTGTTAGAGTTTGGTATTAGTTTGTTAACTACTGCGGGTTATGAGTAGTTCCTACCACTGGTTATGAGTAGTTATGTTCGGTTACATATAACTAGACTCCCCTCATAGTTTATATACATGTTTGTATCTGCATTTAATCATCAAATCAATAAACAGTTTAATTTACTTCATATGGTATCAGAGATTAAATAGTTGTTGTGTCTGTGACCTACAAGGAGGAGAAGGGAGAATAGAAAGGTGTCCCTGTGCATGATGGATATGCTATAGAAAAGGCCTACCACTATTGCCTGTTGCTTGGAGACGCTAAAATCTCTCATGAAATTAGCTTGTTCTAGATTTTGGATAGAGAAAGCTTTATAAATCCTGACGATAAGAAGGGCAAGAAAGTGGATAAATATAGAGGGCAGTGTTGATGTCATTGGCATTGCGATTACCAGCATCAGAGAATTTATGGATTCTGACTGTGATTTGATCATTTCTTTTACAAATTTGTTTTAATTATTAGCATATCTGCAAGCAATGATAATTTTTTCTGAAGAGTTTCAAAGGCTAGAGATTGAGTGAATGCTATCCATCTAAATAGAAGTGTACATAATTTTTTTATAGCAATAAAGATGTCTAACAAGGAGGCATGGTGACATTTTCTTATTCTCTATGTAAAGAAGAAACACGTTGTCATTGTAAGGCAGAGAGATTTATGGCAGAAGACTGGTATTCATTTTTGTATTGCTGGAGTTGCATTTGTGCAATAAAGTAAAATACACTGGTTCTTATCACCGATGACTGAATGAGATTGGAAGCAGAGTCTGATTTATTATCAAGTTTGAAATCTTCCAGCAAGAGGTGATGTACACGCTTCCATTATCAGCAAAGATTTATGTTGTTCTCTATTTGGGATAAGAGTTATTGTTCATAATCTAAAGATATACGGGCATCATAAAAATTATACTTATTAAAGGTAGTGAAACTATTTTCTATTGGAGATATAAGGTTTTATAAGTGTGGGAGTTTTGACATATATGTTTAAATTCATGTTGTTTATGATTTCAATTTCTTTTTAAGATGAGCATCAAAGTCATATCTCAAAGGTGATTATGTAGATGAGTTGGAGGAGCAATAAGGGATTTGATAAGAAGTTTGACTACTTTGTAAGAGGAGCTTATTATTTGAAACTTTTATGCATCCTAGAAACTATACCAGAGATAGTTATTTGTGTAGTCAATTAAAATCACTTGTTGTGCAAAGTATAAAGAATAGGGTGTTTTGTGAAGGCATTTAAATGTGAAGGTGTTTTTCCAAAGGATTGGAAGAGCCCACTTTGTTGGTTGAAAATATCCTACCTGAAAATCTTAGACCGTGAATCAAGATTGCAGAGCCTAAACCATGGAAGAAGCATGGAAATAGAAAACAACCACACAAGAATAATCCATTTGAAACGAGACGTGTGATTCATGGAACCATGAAAAATTAATAAATCTGTCCAAATTTACAAAGAGGTATTTTGGAAAAAGGTGTATTTTTTGATTGAATCTGAAACCTTCATTTTTATAATGTTCAATTGCATTATGTTATCAAATGCAGGTGCTCTCGAGATCATTCATGCCACTTCTGACAAGGCCTCTAAAGACTCATCAAAGATATTAGATGGATAAAGTGTAACAGGGTCATATTGGAGGCTGGCGACATTAGAGGATGGAGGATTTTCCATCATCTCAAATTAGCTTCTCGCTTTGAGATGATGCTTTGCATGACAAGCATTTTTAGTTTTGGTTGTTTTTCTTTTCTTTGTTGATGCTAACGGATTTGAAGAATGTATGTTTTGTGAAGATTTTGTTTTAGAGACAGGTTTGGGATTTGGTGTTGAGCTCAATATGGATTTTTATCTAGCGAGCTTCAAAGAGTATATGATCAAGAATTATACCCTTTCACGGTTACTAGACAATGGTAGAGATTTGTCGTATCTCTTAGGGTTCATTGTCGAATAGTTCAAGACTCTGCGATTTGAGAGCTTGGGACTAAAGAGCTCAAGAACATAGCTCGAAACTATGCCTTTCTAAGGGTAGATGAGACAGCATGATGGAGCCCCACTTGGTTCAGGATTTGTTCTTTGGGAGAATATCTTCTATAAAATATGTATTCATATTATGTAATCATCTTTGTTGAGTATTTTAGCATTTAGGGGGGGTACCTTGGTACTATTGCAGGAATAATGTAATAAGGGGGGAATGTTGGTATAATAACAATGGTATTACATTGTTAGCATTTGGTATTAGTTTGTTGACTACCACCGGTTATGAGTAGTTCCTACCACCGGTTATGAGTAGTTATGTTTGGTTACATATAACTGGACTCCCCTTATAGTTTATATACATGTTTGCATCTGCATTTAATCATTGAATCAATAAACAATTTAATTTACTTCAAAAAACTCATCCATCTTCCAGCACAAAAATTCTATAAATTTTTCTCCAGCATTTAGTTTTTCAAATGAACTGTTAGTTGAACAGAAAGAAAGGAGTTATCCATCTCTAAAAAATTATTATTTGGTAATAGTATCGTCTATTTTTCATCATTCCATTCTCCCTTCACTAAATGAGTTATATTTTTGATATTTTTTGCTTCTTATCTAATGCATCACAATTCCTCTTTTACTATCTAATACCATGTCGTATGCATCTTGCCATTGAGACAGTGCCTTTGCTTGTTGGACTAGTCTTGCACTATACTTTCTTTATTCAATTCTACCAATTGTACATTATCATTCAAATCCAATTCCCCCTTTATTATTACACCCAAGTATAAAGTGAAAGAGGAAGAGAGAAGAATAAAAAAGAGATTGATGGAATAGAGTGAAAAATAAAAATAGAGATAAGAGATGGAGAGACACAGAAATAGAGAAAAGTGAGAATATAGAGATTGTCTTAGAGATAGAGAGACATATAGATAGATATATAGAGAAGGAGAAAGAGGTAGATATATATTAAAATAAAATCTCTCTATTTCAATATTTTATAATTTATGTCCATATATATATATATATATACTTAGTTTTAGATGGGTCTATTCTAAATCAACCTCCTACTATCAAATCAAGAAATATATTGAAAATGAATTTGAAAAAAAGCATGAAATCCAATTTTCATGAACCTCAAAATGTGTTACAAGGTACATATTTATCAACATGAAATGACTGTTCAATTCATCTTTAAGATTATTGTTCAACTTCTATTATATTTAAGTAATAATAATATTAAACATTCTTATTATATTTATTACCTAAACAAAGGATTATGTACAATACTATTAAAAGCATAAAATTTGTGCCATAGGTTTTTCTTTGTTGATTGTAGAAAAATATATATTGCATATTCATAGAGTAAATTAAATCACTCAATTAAATTGCGAGGAAGCTTAGTGCTTTAAATATAATTGCTTAATGGGCATTTGGGAAAAAAAGATTTTACATCTATGGAAGCTAATTGACTCACTACTAGATGAAAATAATTTAAATGTTTGGTTACAAGTCTCCTTCATGTATCTTTAAAGAATACAACTTTCTTTTCAAAAACAATTAGAACGAGACAACCTAATAGTAAATCTTAAAATAATTATTTATACGAATGTTTTCTACTTGGAAGTGAAAAGTACTTTCAATCCAGTCATTTTAGTTTGGCATACTATACACATATTCAAAGTAAAAGTATGGTAGGCCTTTCTCAAACTCTTTATACTTCCATGACTGGCCCACTACATGATCGGAAATTCCAAATCCAACCAATCCTTTAACATGTTGTGGTAAATAAAAATTTATATCTTTATTTTCTATAGACAAACATTTGAAATACATACTTTATTTGAGATTTATCTTCTAGAATCATTTCTTGTGATAGGGTTCATAGTAATCATTTTATAAATCTATTTCTTGTATGAAATTTGATTTCTTGCAATCCTCTAAGCTTTCATTCAATACTTACAAAAGGAAACCATGGTTAGCATAAATAATCAAACTAATAACCCTAAGATTGTAATTAACAACATCCAAGCCTACAACTAGTCCCATGTTGATTGCACAAACAAATGTGTTCCATATAATCAAAATAATGTCCATATGGGCCTATAATTGGCACATCCACTAATTGTAAAAATAAATTTTCTACAAAGAATCATAATAATAATGTCCATAATTTTCAATACTTGTTTTTGGTAGCCTCTTCAATTTGGGCAAGAACTTGTCTATGAAAAATAAGAAATTTATAATCTATTGAGTCTAGATTAGTACAAAATGAAGGTTTCATTATTCTATCAAGTTACACTTGAATTCATGCATCCATTCCTTATGTTCTTGTTCTTTCTTGTTAGACTATTATAGGGGCTTCCACCTATTATCACATCAAAGCCTTCAATTGAAGTAATCATTTCATCTTGAGTCTTTATTTCATCAAATTTTCCACATTTTTCACCTCAATCAATTTACCCTTTTGATGTGTTTTTTCTACCTAACTTTTGAGGATAAGCTTGTTTTCTTTATAAATTTATGAAAATACAACATAATTGAATGCTATACCTAAACAATGCAAAACAACTTCTGCACCCCAATCTAGTGAACACAGAAAGGATATTGATCCCCTTTAGATATATAGGCTTCAAAATAGAAAAATGGTACCACTTAATTAATAAATCAAAGTGATAAATTTTTCCTCTTCTTCTATTTTTACATGTATGGAAGCCAATTAACTCACTACTAGATGAAAATCATTTGAATGTTTGGTTATAGAGTTTCCTTGATGCATCTTTATATAATACAAATTTCATTTCAAAATAACTTTTTTACAAGACACTTATAGCTAAACTAACATTCAGGGGTCTTAGATGATTTCATGTAGATTTGACTTGTTCTTCAATTTAATTTTTTAAGGACAAGTAAAGTGGTGGCATTTTGTTTCATAGAATGTGGGCACCCCCACATACAAAAAGTTGATAAACTATCAGACGCACTTTAAAACATTATAAATGAGTTAGTTGCAATTATTTGCTTATTCTCAACACATAACAATTTAACTAAGGAATTAATAAATTATAATTATATTTTACTAAATTATGTTGATAAAGAAGTTTAGGGATGACTTTTCATAGTTTATCTCACAAAACTTCTTAAAGGCATTTTATACATATCATTGAACACACAAATACTTACAATGTTTAGGCTCTTAAAAGAGCCATAAACTGATTACAAAGCCAATTTTAAAAATTAGGATTAAATAATAATAAACAAATTATAATATCATAATACAGGTTATAATGACATGATTTTAAATAGTATTTTTAGTAAATACACATATTAAAAAATATAAATTTTATCCCTAATTTAAATTATTATATAATTGTATGTACTATTATCATTAGAGCATTATGACAAATATATGACTTTAACTTGTCATGTTATTGGCCATTTAAAATTTATATATGGTTGCTTTATCTCATATATTTTGTTGTTATTAGAGATAAGAAAAAAGAAGGTCACTAAAAGATCATAGTTTAATTAGTTAGTGGCAAGTAGGAATGATGGTATGTTCCTTTACTACACCATCCACCAAGTCTCAAATCCCCTAAAAGTATGATTAAACCAAATTTAGTCCTTAGATGAATTTGCTAGACTAAATATTCTACACCTCTAAAAGCAATTAGCTTAGTGATTTCCCATTAATAGAAGCAAGAAGAAACTGTTTTCCAATATCCAAAAGTGTTCTTGACATTCATCCTTGTACTTCCATCCACAAGAACACCATCATCCTAAGTTGTTCTGATTTTAGGTCATCCTTAGGTCTAGATTGAAAGAGTGTAATTCTTCCAAATAATATTTAAACACTTTTGAATCTACCATTTGCTGATTTTCAAAACATTCTTAGCTCATGACTACCCTAGTGAGTCTGCAACACATAGAACTAAATCCCCCATAATTCTAGATCTTTTTCCATCATAATATTACATGGGAGAATCCATTAGCAAAGAAAATATAAATGACGTCAAGGACAACAATTACAAAAAGATTGGTATGAAACCTATCATAAGAAACCATTTCAAAAGATAAAGCTCAAAGAAAATATGTCCATATAATCAAAATAATGTCCATAATTTTCAATAGTTGTCTTTCATCTAATGAGAACAAATGGTATAGAGATAGAGAGATAAACACCCTCCCATATAGGATCTCAAAGAAAATTAAGACACTTATATTAATTATATACCATAAGGTTAGAATTGAGAAATAAGCATTATAAAACTATAATTTTGTATCAAAGTTTTATTTGGATTGATCCCATAAAAGAATCTATCTTGTTTGTAATCTTATGACTTGAGACACAAAAAGATAACCTAACATATTATGAATTGTTTCTTTATTATTTAAACAGTAATATTATAAAAGCTATATATATTAAACATATTATTAAATAATTACCGAGTCTATAATAATTGTATAAGTCCATATAGGGTGTTAAAGATGCTTACCCAATTTTCAGTATCTCCTTCACATACTGTTTAATAATAATAGGCCAAAGGTCAATAATTACTGAGTCTAAAAAGATTGCAAGCCAAAGTCAATATGTTTAATAAATATATAAATGTCTTCGTCATTCAGGGTTTTACGTGAAGCTGTGGTTTTGGTGTGTTGTTTGCCATTTTGAAATTGGTTTAAATGCGTGTTTGTTAGATTCTGTTCTCTCTGTCCTTCCTTGTCGGTTCCGTGTGGGAGATTCATCCCTACATCATTACCTCTTTGCCTAAATTTCTTGTCTCCTTCGTAGCGTTGCCACTGTACTTACGAACTGTTCAACTCTTCGCGCTCTATTTAGTATCTGTGCATACAAGCATATCCGTATTGGTTTCTTCTTGGTTTTTCTAAGCTTTGCCTTGTTTATCCCAAATGGAGAAATATTATTAAATAAGAGATATTCAAATTTCATTGGTTTAGCCTATATAACTCTTTGTAATATATCTTATCCATGCTAATCAATAAGAAATATATAACAATGGGTGTCTTCATAGATATAGCCTATAAAGATGACAATATCTCTCTTTATCTCCTAATGTGAAGAAAAAATATTTGGCCTATGTCGATATATCTATAAATTATCCCATATTGATTTTGTATGTACATAGCTTTAATAATATTTATTAAACATAGTGAAGTAAGTATTGACATTTACAAACCCAATATTGTTAGATAAGTTGATGTGGTGTTTGGTTTCTCTTGGTAGATGCTCAAAAATATCACAGACAATATGTAAGAACCAATGGTAGATGCTCAACAACCTCTTACTTTAATAATATTGGAAATCTAATCCTACCCTATAATCAAAATATAACTGACATCAAGAGCAGCAATTTACAAAAGGATTGGTATGAAACCTATCACAAAAAAACCTTTTGAAAAGATAAAGCTCAAAAAAAGTATGTCCATATAATCAAAATAATGTCCATAATTTTCAATACTTATCTTTTTTTTATCTGTAAGCATTGGAGGTCACAATGGGGACCTCCTCCCCATCAACATATCTACTTAACCAACTTAATCAACTTAGAAGCCACATAGAAACCATATGTTACTTGGGGGATTCAAACTTGGATCTCCATCGTGAGAGCCTTATGAACTTTGTCATTTAAGCACAACCCCATTCACAAATTTCAATACTTATCTTTGATCTAATGAGAACCAATGGTTTTGTAAACATGTTTACACAATTTTCAATATCTCCTTCACATAATGTTATGATTAGGGTTATAAAATGGGGATCTACCATATGTCTTGACATATAAGTGTAAATCTCTTAAATGCAAATCTATCCCTAAAATTAATCTAAAATCTAAAAATCTAAATGATAAATGGGAGGGTTTTTATCTCCTTCACATACTTAATCTAAAATGTGTGCCACATCATGATAATTCAAAAAATAGTTCTAAACAATTAAGAGCCGTGAACTTTGTGCTTTCAACATTCCATATATGAATTCATATTGTAATAAAATTAGAACATATCGAAGGAAATAGAAAGGAGCAAAACACAAGAAATAAATTTAGATTTTTTTTTTCTAATAAAGGTGATGGAACACCTAGACTATATCCATATATAAAACATAACTACATGTGTTCATAAAGGAAAGTACCAGGAATTATATCATTTGGTATTCAAATATACAAAAAACCCATAGTCTAGCAAATAGAAGCGGTAGACAAAACACATACCAAACTTGTAGCAAGGAACACCAAAACCAACCAAAAATTACTCCGAATTGGAGTCATGGTGCTCTTGAGGACGTGGTAACAGGAATTGGAGTGCAAATGAGGGAGTCCCCAAAGCACGAGGCAGGCCTGGAGCATGATGCCTTAGAAACTTCCTTCACCAAGTCTGCAAGCCACGTCGGAAGCTGGAATCTGTGTGCATTCAAGGGGTGGTTGAAGGCATTGTAATAGTCCAATTTGAGACCTCTCTGGAGGCTTGTATAACACACGCAACATGGTGTTAACTTTGTAGGAGATGCCTGTGGAAACCCTCCAATCTATGCCTCGCCATCTTGATATTCATATACTATCAGCCCCAAATGCCAATTCCCCACATTGAAGAATGAATTATGAACTAGACCAAACCCAATTGAATGCATATATTCTTGGTCTTGAGTAAGATCAAAAATATGTGAGATGAAGGTGGAAGCTATCTCTGATCCTTTGACATTCCTTTCCTCAGGCTGAAACAAATAATAGCCGAGCACACATCTCAACGCAAACTCAACACTATCACATTCCACCTCAAAAATTTGGTGCAAAAAAATAGTATTCATCGCTCCCTGATACTCTGGTTCTCCTTACATCAGTGCCTCGAGTAAACAACCGGTGAGTTGTAACTCACCAACTATATGGATAGTCGACTAGGAGCTTCAGTGGATGAAACATAATACCCCATTCGACTACTAATTTTGACCTATACCCATTTTTGACTATCCGTACAGCATTTTTTGACTGTTTGTGGGGGGTCGTACAAACGTCGACCAACCAGTCGCTTTCAATGCACTAGCTGGTTAAGATGTTCCTTCCATCAGTGGGAGATAAATGTGGAGGTTTGGAATCCACTTTGAGCTACTGAACAATAAATAGAAGTTATAAAAGTGATGCTGAAAAGTTAGCAAGAAAAATGATAGCAGACATATCATATAGTAAACTTTTTATAAGCCAACTCGTGATTAATGCCTAATCAATGGACATGACAGGGAATGTAATCTCAAAACCCAAAGAGCCACCATGGCTAGAGACATGGATGTTGAAGTAAATGCACCTAATACTAGCCATAAGGCCAATTTTAAAACTACAAGCCACAAATATTCAAACTTAAAAACACACAAGTGTTGCTATCTTGTGAAGAACCCTAAGCCATCCTAGAGGAGTGATGCAAGAGCATCCCTGGTTCAAGAGCAATCTTGCATCAACCCAAACATTTGCATTTCAGTTTGTTTCCTTTCATTTCTAGTAGCAGTTCCTGTATTTTGGTCCGCATTCTACCACAGTTGCATTTCAGATCTTGTGAACCTGGACTTAGCATCTAGAGGCATTCATGCACAACATATCTAAATCTCAGAGCATTTGGATCAAGTATCAAAAAGTTATTGCTATCAAAAGATTGACTATTTTCTCAGAGTAGAACATCCTAACAACCTCTGATAATCAGCAAAAGGAGAAGACTTGTGGAGCATTCCTTGACTTGTGGAGCCTAATGACACATCATTCATTGTACTTTGGTTTGTGGCCAAGATTCCTTGAGATCCGCACATCATTCCACTCATTTGCAGAGGATTTCTTCATGTTGAGGCCCGACCTATCCGTGTACACATGTTAAAACTCTTCTTTGGGGTTTGTGATCTTCCTTGGCTGACGCGGAGGAATCCTTTGTATTGGAGATGATATATATTGATGTAGTAGATGCCTAGGAGAGTAGTTCATCATAATAGAGATAGTTGATAGTTTAGATTCTTTGCAAAGGAGCTTCAAAGCTATAGCTTATGCATATTCTGTAAGCAGGCCTATGAGCCCTAATTGTAAGCCTGCATGTTACTGACCAAATTGTTTTTGAATTCTATGATATACTGAATGACTGAATCTACATTTGTTTCATATCTTTGAGTCGTTTCCATTGTGTTTACTCTTGCTCCATAGCCTAGATAGTTCCTTCTATGAACCCTCCTACTGTGACTGCACCAAGTGGTATTAGAGTGAAAGTTTGAATCTTTGGGAATGAATTGAGTGATGTTGGTGAAAGAATTTTGTAAGGTCTAGCTATGGATAGATCACCGAATCTGAGGTAAGTTACTTGTGTCACAACTAATCACTGATTATAAGGTAGTTGTCGCCTTGTAGCCCGATCATCGAACTTGAGGTAGTTTACACTTGATCTTAGGAAGAATGCAACCGAGGAGACTCCCTGCCATTGGAACAATGGCTGGTAGAATGGATGAGATGATGGAAATGATGAAAACAATGATAATTTGATTAGATGGTGTTGAGGAGGATAGGCAAAGAGGATTGACACCGAGACTTAATGTTGAAAGTGATGATGAAGAGGAATTTTAGTCTGTTAAACAAATTGGTGAAACCCTAGTAGATGATGAAGAAGAAGAATTAGATCAAGTAAAGACGTTACAAGCTATTTTAAATATTAGAAAGAGACCTAGAGTCAATGTACTGAATTACACTAGCAATTTGAACCCTGAAGAGTTGATTGACTGGATAAATGACATGGAAGAATACTTTGAATATGAAGAAGTTGAAGATCTAGAGAAGGTGAAATTTGTAAAGATGAAACTGAAAGGACATGCTGCTATATGGTGGAAAGAAGTTTAGTTGGATAGAAATAGAAGAGGAAAAGAAAATATTACAAAATGAGATAGGATGGTGACAAAACTGAATAATTAATTCATACCTATTGACTATGAGTTGGAATTATTGAAGAGATTGCAAAACCTGAGACAAAAGGAGAAATCTATGGAGTATACTGAAGAATTTCATAAGATGATCATATGGACAAGACATAGTGAAGCAAGCAAGGAGAAAGTGGCTAGATACATCAATGGACTGAGATTGAACATTCAAGAAGAGCTAAGTTTAATGAGGATGACATCTTTGGAGGAAGCATATCAGTTTGCCCTGAAAGTTGAAGAGAAGTTGAACAAGAGGCATGATCAGAGGTAGAGAGGAAGAGGAGGTAAGTTTCAGAGAGGGAGAACATTTTCTAGAGGAGACAAATCACATCTAGAGAAGAACAAGCTAGACATCTCATTTAAGAAGGAGGACAAATATAGCAATCCCTACCAGAGCAATGACAAAAATTTTCATCACAGAGGTAATTATAATTCATAATAGAATGAAGGATATAGGAGATAGGGAAGAGGATTTGATAAGAGAACATTCAGAGGCACTTGTTTCAAGTGCAGAGGTGAAGGACATAGAGCATTTGAATGTAATCGGGGGGTACAAGCAAGAGAATGGAGAACAATGGAAGAGCAACCTATATGGAAGAAGAACCTATTAGATCACCTAGTTTAGTTGGCAAACCTAAGAAAGGAGAATCACTTGTGATGAGGAGAGCACTATTTTAGGTAGAAACAAATGAGGAACCACCGCATGGGAAAAGTTTGTTCAGAACAAGATGCAAATCAAGAGGTAAATGTTGTAAAGTCGTCATTGATAGCGGTAGTTCAGATAACCTAGTTTCAGAGGAGATGGTGACTAATTTGAAGTTGGAAAGATTGAAACACCCTAAGCCCTATTAGATAGCATGGATTCAGGATGATCATAAGGTACTGGTGAGTGAACAATGTTTGGTGAAATTTCATATTAGATCTTATCATGATGAAGTCTTGTGTGATATTATGCCTATGGATGTTTTTCATAGCTTATGGGGTAGACCTTGGTAGTATGATAAAAAAGCTATACATGATGGGAGAAAGAACACATACACTATAACAAAAAATGGAAAGAGAATTACTTTGATTCCTTTGGAGGATGATCCTAAGAGTGAAGTATGTGGGAATGCTAGAATATGTTTGGTAGATGGAAGAAAATTCTTGGATGGTTTGAGGCATGAGAATACGTGTTATGCTTTGATTCCTAAGAAACCTGAAATAGGGATGGAAGAATCACAACTGGAGGAGATTACTGAATTGTTGATAGAGTATGAAGACATCATAATCAGATAATGTACCTTAAGGATTACCACCTATAAGGAGTATCAGTCATCACATGGATCTTATTCCTAGAGCTATTTTGCCTAACAAAGTGGTACACAGAATGACACCAGCAGAGAATTCAAAGAATTAAATAGACATATACAAGAGTTGTTGAGGAAAGGTTTGATCAGAGAAATTTTCAGTCCTTGTGTAGTGCCTGCTGTGTTAGCACCAAAGAAAGATGGAGAATGGAGAATGTGTAAAGACTCTAGAGCAATAAATAAGATCATGGTTAAGTATATATTTCCTTTACCTAGGATGGATGATATCATGGATTATTTGAGTGGAGAAAAATATTTGACAAAGATGGATTTGGAAAGTGGATACCATCATATCAGAATCAGAGGAGGATATGAAAGGAAGACTGCTTTTAAACCAAATGAAGGATTGTATGAGTGGTTAGTCATGCCTTTAGGATTGACAAATGTACCTTGTACTTTCATGAGATTGATGAATGAAGTCTTGAAGAAATTCTTGGGTAAGTTTGTTATTGTGTATCTAAATAACATTCTAATTTTTAGTAAGACAAAGGAAGAACATTTACGGCACCTAAGACAAGTATTCCAGAGACTGAGAGAAGAAAAATTGTTGTTAAACCTTAAGAAGTGTAGTTTCATAAAGGAAGAATTCGTATACTTGGGATTTTTGATTTTTGCAGAAGGATTGAAGATGGATCCTAAGAATGTAAGAGCAATTGTTGAATGGCCTACACTAGAGAGCATCAGAGAAGTTAGGTCATTTAATGTATTGACTAGTTTCTACCAGAAGTTCATCAGAAATTTTAGTTTAGTTTGTAACCCTATGATAGAAACAATGAGAGGTGACAGAAAAAATTTCAAGTGGACATCAAGAGCAGACAAAAGTTTTGAGTTGTTGAAGCGGAAAGTGATGGAGCAACCTGTATTGGCATTACCAGATTTCAATAAGGTATTTCAATTTGATTGTGATGTGAGCGGAAATTCAATTGGAGCAGTATTAAGTCAAGAAGGTAGACCAGTAGCATATTTTAGTGAGAAGTTGAATGATGCAAGGAGAAGATATGCAGTCTATGATCAAGAGTTCTATGCTATAATTCAAGCCTTGAAGAAGTGGAGACATTACTTGTTGCCTAAGGATTTTGTGTTGTATATAGATCATCAAGCTTTGCAATATTTGAATAGTCAAGGTAAGTTGAATCAAAGACATATGAGATGAGTAGAGTTCATGTAGAGTTATACTTTTGTGTTGAAGCATAGGAGTGGTAAATCAAACAAAGTTGTTGATGCATTGAGTAGGAGAAGAAACTTGCTGACAGAGATGAGAGTTGAAGTAATAGGATTTGATGAATTGAAGAACATGTACGAAGAAGACCTAGATTTTACAGCAGCTTGGAAAGAATATAAGGAACCTATTTTGACAAATAGGAGTAAGTGGTTACACTATTTTATTCAAGAAGACATGTTGTTCAAAGGAAATCAATTATGCATACCTAGAAGTTCAATGAGAGATAATTTGGTCAAGGTGAAACATAGTGGTTGATTGGCAAGACATTTTGGCATCGACAAGACAATGGAAAGTTGGTAAGTGGAAACTACTTTTGGCCTTAGATACATAAGGATGTTAAGAAAATTGTGCATAGTTGTAGAGTTTGTCAAGTTGCAAAAGGAAGTAGTCAGAAAAATGGATTGTATAAACCTTTGACAGTACCAAAGAGACCTTGGGAAGACATAAGTATGGATTTTGTAATGGGATTGCCTAAGACACAGAGAGGACATAATTCAATATTTGTAGTAGTGGATAGATTTTCAAAGATGGCACATTTCATACCTTGTAAGAAGACAACTGATGTAGTACATGTAGCTAACCTATTTTTCAAGGAGATTGTGAGATTGCATTGATTAGCTAAGAGTATAGTTTCAGACAGACATACAAAGTTTGTTGGATACTTTTGGAAGACACTTTAGAAGAAGATGAAGACATATTTGAAGATCAGTTTAGCATTTCATCCACAGATTGATGGAAAGACAGAGGTAGTGAATAGGAGTTTGGGAAACCTATTGCAATGTTTGGTTGGAGAGAAGACATGAAGTTCGGATTTTATTCTTTCCCAAGAAGAGTTTGTATAATAATTCAGTGAATAGGAGTACCAGAAGAACACATTTTGAGATTGTTACCAGAGTAAACCCTATAGGAGTTTCAGAGTTGAGAGATATCAGTATGGAAGAAAAGGGAAGTACAAAAGCAGAAGAATTTGTAGAATATATGGAAGTAGTGAATAATCAGGTGAAGAAGCATTTGGAGGATATGAATGGAAAGTATAAGGAACAAGCAGATGAGAAGAGAAGACATAAGGAATTTGTAGTTGGGGATGAAGTGATGGTGTAGTTCGGAAAAGAAAGATTTCCAATTGGGACATATAACAAGTTGAAGATGAAGAAGTTTGGACCTTGTACGATACTCAAAAAATTTGATTCAGGAAATGCATATGAAGTGGAACTACCAGAGACATTAGGCATGTTACCTATTTTCAACATTGCAGACCTATATTAGTATCATGAAACAAAGTTCAATTAAAGAATTGAAGCAAACTTGAAGAAGCAGTTACCACAACAAGCATCGGAATAGATTGAACACATTTTGGATAGTAGAGTTGGACGTAGCACCAGACAAAGACAATACAAAGAATATCTTGTGAAGTGGAAAGGTAGACCGGAAGAGGATTCATCATGGATTTCTTAGGCTGAGGTGAACTGTCTTGGTTTTCCTCTAGCCCCAAGAAAGTGAGGGACTCACTTTTCCAATAACCCTGGATGTTTGATGCAAGAGCATCCTCAGTTCAAGAGCAATCTTGCATCAACCAAAATATTTGCATTTTAATTTGTTTGCAGTTTAGTTTATTTCCTTTCATTTCCAGTAGCAGTTCATGTATTTTGGTCTACATTCTACCGTAGTTACATTTTAGATCTTGTGGAGCTAGACTTAGCATCTAGAGGCATCCATGCACAACATATCCAAATTTTAGAGTATTTGGATCAGGTACCAGAAAGTTATCTCTATTAGAAGATCAACTATTTTATTAGAGCAAAACATCTTGACAACCTCTGATAATTAGCTAAAGGAAAAGACTTGCAGAGGATTCCTTGACTTGTAGAGCTCAATGATGCATCATTCATTGATCTTTGGTTTGTGGCCAACCTTCCCTGAGATCCGCACATCATTCCACTCATTTGTGGAGGAGTTCTTCATGTTTAGGTCTGACCTATCCATGTACACACATTATAACTCCTCTTTGGAGTTTATGATCTTCCTTGGCTGACATGGAGGAATTTGTTGTACTAGAGATGATATATATTGATGTAGTAGTTGTCTGGGAGAGTAGTTCATCATAATAGAGATAGTTGATAGTTTGGATTCTTTGTGAAGGAGATTTGAAGCTATATCTTGTGCATATTCTATAATCAGGCCTGTGAGCCCTAATTGTAAGCCCGCATGTTGCTGGCCAATTTGTATTTGAATTCTATGATATACTGAATGACTGAATCTACCTTTTTTTCATATCTTTGAGTCATTTCTATTGTGTTTACTCTTGTTGCATGACCTGGATAGTTCCTTCTATGAACCCTCCTACTGTGACTACACGAAGGAGAAATAAAAGGGAGTTCCATGTGATCTACTAAGGCAGCCCATTTAAGGTGATACGACAACCAATGACTTGAGTCAATACGTCCAGAAGAAGTAAGCCACTGTCCACATCAAAGGAACATTAAATGAGATATGACACACATTAGTGGACATTGGGTTCTCAGGGTTTTGCAAGATCTACCATTAATGGCAAGATTTCCTTTATACCTATTCCCTGGCATACCCTCTAGCCTATCCTGCACTAAAAATTAAGACATACGTTCCAAAAGAATCCATGTATTGAAAACATCTGAGAAACTAGGCTTCCATCTAGACCAGGGCACCTCTAAAATGCATTTGGCAAGATGGCATAAAGTCTACCAATCCAAGCACTCTTGCAAATACTAACACTCAAAGAATTTTCAAGAAGCCCTCCCAACTTCACCAAATCTATTAACAAGAATGGAGCGATCCCTGCACCTAACCGTTCTTCATCTCCATTATCAAGTCAACAATGTTGATGTGTTTTTTATGCACGTGTAAACTCAAAATAAAATACCAAGGTATTCTATCCTCTCTTGAATAGTCTCTCAAAGGCTAAACTATGTGATCCAATGAGACAACTCCAAGGTTCTAGATGTAAGGTCTTGACAGTACGTTGGATATAGACTCGGTATATATATGATGTGATTTTCTATTAACACAAAGGGACTTACACTGGACTTACTTCTTCACTCACTCGACTTACTACTCCTTTTCATGGATTGAAATCTCCTAATTCCAAAATTACAAAGAAAATGCAAAAGGTCAAGGGTTGAGAGAGAATATACTCTACTTCCAAGGACAATGAGACAATGAATGATGCCAATATAGAAACATTCCTTATAACAAACTCCACTTCGCCATGACGAATTCAAGAACTATATAGAACTAGTGCAATCTCCCATGGATGACTAAAGATTTTCATACTGCAAACACACATTTGAGTACCCATAGCTAGTGCAACTCAAACAAGCATCAACAATTGAACTATTGTAATAAGTTGAGGTTCAGGCTAACTTTGCAAAATGACTTGCCAGTGACAAATCATCAAAAGTATGAACATAGGAATTCATCAAATATCTTCACAATGCATTCACTATAATAATGAACTTTCTAATCTACTCTACTTCGAAACACATCTCAATCATCTTCAAGAAATAAGAAACCATGCAATGTTCCAAAACAACACAATTGTCACCAAGCTTCAATGAGAAATGTATTAACCTTGGAAATGATTATAACAGTTTCAAGTTCTCTCCAACAACTATGGAAGAGCTTCCTCTACTCTAATCCCACTCTACTTGCCTATAGCAACTCTCATCTAATATCTTTTCTTACAAAATGAGGTGGATGAGCCTTTTTATATTCCTCAAAATACAATGAAGGGCCAAGATCAATTTGAGCAACCGATGGCCAAGATTTTGCCACATCAGCAATTAGTTACAACAATCAACTATTTTTAGCAAAAAGTAAAAGTTGACACAATCCATGTATATAAAAACTCAAAGGCAATGAAGGCACATTTCCCAAGATGATAAGTATGACATGGTGGAATCTTGGATTTTGTTGCATATATGTTGAACATGGACATGATGAAGTGGCAAGAAATGATTCACTGAAGTGGTGTTCATACATCTCATTGTCCTTAGAAGTTGAGTATATTCTCTCTCAACCCTTGACCTTTTGTATATTCTTTGTAATTGTGGAATTAGGGGATTTCCATCCATGAAAACGAGTAGTAAGTCGAGTGAGTGAAGAAGTAAATCCAGTGTAAGTCCCTTTGTGTTAACATAAAATCACATCATATATATACTAAGTCTATATCCAACGTATTGTCAAGACCTGACATCTAGAACCTTGGAGTTGTCTCACTGGATCACATAGTTTATCCTTTGAGAGACTTTGTTCAAGAGAGGAAACAATACCTTGGTATTTTATTTTGAATTTACATGTGCATAAAAAACACATCAATAGAATTGGCACTACAAGGAGGGCATGATCAGGAAATACTTTGGTAATCACATTGCTTCATCTAATCCACACGAAGAAAGATTTTACACCTTCTCCTATCATGCAAGATTCAACATATAAATTCAGGATAAAGTGGGATAGAACATCATTGCTTCTTTATTCCAAGCAAGAAAGAAGATATTCCTCTTCATGGATGGAAACCTTCTAATTCCACAATTACAAAGAAAATACAAAAGGTCAAGGGTTGAGAGAGAATATACTCTACTTCTAAGGACAATGAGATGTATGAAAGCCACTTGACCCAATCATTTCTCACCACTTCATCACATCCATGTTCAACATATATGCAACAAAGTCCAAGAGAAAGAGGACACCCTATCTAGAAGATTCCCATAGATTCCAACATGTCATACTTATCATCTTGGGAAATGTGCCTTCATTGCCTTTGGGTTTTTATGTACACGGATTATGTCAACTTTTACTTTTTGCTAAAAATAGTTGGTTGTTGTAACTAATTACTGATGTGGGAAAATCTTGGCCATCGATTGCTCAAATAGATCTTGGCCCTTCATTGTATTTTGAGGACTATAAAAAGGCTCATTCACCTCATTTTGTAAGAAAAGATATTAGATGAGAGTTGTTGTAGGCAAGTAGAGTAGGAATAAAGTAGAAGAAGCTCTTCCAAAGTTGTTGGAGAGAAATTGAAATTGTTGTAATCACTTCCAAGATTAATACATTTCTCATTGAAGCTTGGTGACAATTGTGTTGTTTTGGAATATTGCATGGTTTCTTATTTATTGAAGATGATTGCTCCTAGTTGTGTTTCCAAGTAGAGTAGATTGGAAAGTTCATTGATATAGTGAATGCATTGTGAAGATATTTGATGAATTCTTAGGTTCATTCTTTTGATGGTTTGTCACTGGCAAGTCATTGTCTAAAGTTAGCCCAAACCTCAACTTATTGCAATAGTTTAATTGTTGATGCTTGTTTGAGTTGCACCAGCTGTGGGCACTCAAATGTGTGTTTGCAATATGAAAATCCTTAGTCATCCTTGGGAGATTGCACTTGTTCTATGTAGTTGTTGAATTTGTCATGGCAAAGTGGAGCTTGTTATAAGGAATTTGTCTATCTTGGCATCATTCATTGTCTCATTATCCTTAGAAGTAGACTAGATTCTCTCTCAACCCTTTACATTTTGCATTTTATATGTAATTTTGGAATTAGGAGATTTCCATCCATGAAAAGAAGTGGTAAGTTGAGTGACTTAAGAATTAAATCAAATGTAAGTCCCTTTGTGATAACAACAAATCACATCATAAATATATTGAGTCTATATCCAATGTATTGTCAAAGCCTAACATATGGAACCTCAGAGTTGTCTCACTGGATCACATAGTTTATCCTTTGAGATACTTTGTTCAAGAGAGGATAGAATACCTTGGTATTTTATTCTAAGTCTGCATGTGCATAAAAAACACATCAACAAACACCACGACACAAGAACCTGTGGGAATCAAACATTGAAGCCTACCATCTATACACACAAACAAAATAGCTCCCAAGATCACTTACGAAACCCACTTAAGCCTCCAGACCGCCTCTATCCTTGTTGACACAATCCAATAAAAGAGAAGAAACATCACCCTATGCAAGGTTATAGAAGGGTTCCTAATGCACTTGATGGATTGATTTATTAGCTAAAAGATCTTCCACCATATTACCCTCTCTATAACAATGAGATATTTTAAAGTACTCCAACTTATCGATCAACACCCAGGCTTGCCAGAGAATATACTCTATCCTCTAGTTCTCTATTTTTCTAGTCTCAATTGCTCTTATGATGTTTAACAAGTCACCCTCAATCCATAAATTTCTAAACCCATACTCATGAGCTAGTTGAAGACCATGCAGGAGTGCAAAGGCTTTAGCCATATTATTGGTTTCAATCGGTAACTTGGAAGACTTTGCCACTAGAAGATTTCCCATGTGATTTTTGTTAATACAACCAGTGCCGAAAGGTCCTAGATTACCTTGACAAGCACCATCAAAATTAAGCTTGACAAAAGGCTATTTTGGAGGACACCATTTGATACATCTTCTATCCAACTTCTAAAAAGATCTGTGAGAAATCGATCCCTAAAAACACATCATCAAGTTCTTCCATTTCTTAGCCATCAAATCATCCCATCTCATCGATACTGACTCATTACTCCTCCTCAATTTTGCTTTGACAACTTCTAAGATAGCTACCTCTATCCCCTTACAAACCTCTTGGAGGGGCTTTTCTTTTTTCCTAAAAATCCTAAAGTTTCTTTCCTTCCAAACATGCATATAAGCATTTACAAGCTGACAATCCACAAACATTCAAGAGTTGATGATGGATATAGATTTCGCCAACTTTTGAAGAGTTGGACCAATGTTTCCAAGAGTGGTGTTAGCCAATTGAATTGATGAAACAACCAGAACCAACATTCCATAGTGAAATATATTTAGAATTAGTGTAATTAGTTGATTTATGTTAACTTTATGCTCTATTACACCTATTACTTTATCCTTATGGTCATTTCATGGTGAACATTTCAGTCCCTAACAACATTGTCAACTATTTGCTAGCGACTGAATTCATTTTTAAATTCTAAATATGACCTAAACAAAACCGTAGTAAAAAATCTAAAAATCTAATACCTAAAAAACATCTCTCTATCTCTATATATCTCCCCATGAAAGACTATTTTATTTTTTCTTAGGACCATAAGATCTAATCCAAAATTCGATGTGTCCATGGGGAACTACGCTCAAGGTAGAATGTCATTTGCATAGGGAAATAGAAAGATAGAGAGGGGGACAAAGAGATATATAGAGATAGAGAGATATAGAGATAGAGAGGAAAAGAGATAAGAGTGATTTGGAAGATATGGTGTTAGAAATTAAATATGGAGAAGGGGTATCTTAACAACAAATATGCTTTGGGAAAATCAATTCAATAGAACCACTTGTACAATCTATTAGTGGTTTGGTCTCTAACAAATATTTAGATTTACAATATGGTAGGTCCTACTATGACAAGCTTCATTTTTAGCTAAATGACTAGCACTCTAAATATCATAGAATACATTTACCTTATCCTACATTTTTTCTAAGTCATCCAAAAGACCCTTTGTTGAAATTACCTCTTTACATGCATGTGAGATTTCATGTCCCTATTAACATTTCCATCATAATGTTAAATTGGAGAATTCATTAGCAGAGGAAATATAATTGACATCAAGGGAAACAATTACAAAAGGATTCATATGAAACCTATCACAAGAAACCATTTCAAAAGATAAAGCTCAAAGTATGTCCATATAATCAATATAATGTCCATAATTTTCAATACTTGTCTTTACTTAGTTCTTTTGCATTGTCAGTCTCATATTTTTACCCTATGCTCAAATGGCTCTTTGGGAACCAAACATGTGTATCTTCCTCACTTTGCTAGTTGCCAAACCCACCTTTCACGAAGCTATGAACATAGTGTATTTCAGGGAAATCTTTGATATTGACTACGATAATGTGGATTTTGCAGTACAGTGTGTGATACATTATTATCTTTTCCAAGATGAGGATAGGCTGGTGAAGGGCTCTGAAATTGGGTCAACTTTCATTTCTAATAGCTTTGATCTTTCCCAAGAATCAGGAATGTCTAACCTATGAAATTGAGACCCTAAAATGGATACAAATTGCCCTAAAATGCACTCAATCTAAAGTCCAAGGGACCTCAAGATTGAGTTAAACTAATAATGCACTATCCTATCTAAATTGAACCCTATCTAAGCACATAAGTAGTGATCTACTCTATATGATTATATGACTAAGCTAAATTGCTTATGATTGCACTAATGTTATGTGGATGTGAGCACTCAAATTGGTAGAATAACTTTGAATAAAATGACTTGTTGAAATGGTAGGTAGAGGTCTCAATTTATAGATTTTTTGGGATGGGATTGAGGGCTAGGTTCAATTTGGAGGATCAATGGTTCAGATTGCTTGAGGATCCTCAAGCAACGAGAATTGGACAAATGGCATGATTGGATTCGATGAGAATTTTACCCCAAGATTCAAGGAATGATCAATGGATGAGATTGCAAGTTTGAATAGATGGATGGCTAGGATTGGGTAGGTGTATGACACATAAGGAGTCATTTATGAAAATGTAAGGCTTGGACTTTGTGAGGAATTTTAAATTCCATGGAGAGGACAAGTAGAATTTAAAATTAGAAGAATAGTGTTCAAATAGTGCCACATGGAATTTTAAATTGGAATGAATAGTGACACATGGAGTGGGGTGGAAGACATAGGACAAATGTACTCAATTTAGAATATTTGACCATGCTTCCAAAGTACCACTTGTCATGTACAAACATGTACATTGGATGACAAGTGGACTTCTAGAAACATGGGGGTTTGTAATGATGAATTAATTATAATTAATTCATGTGCACATGGATTAGAAGAAAATATTTATGATTACAAAAAGTAATCAAAAGTCCACAAAATAAGGAATTAAATAAATATGATAATTTATTTAATTTTTGGAATGAACTATAGTCAAAAATATTTAATTTTCAAACTATAGTAGAGGAATTTGATTTTTATGATATGATAAAGGCAGAGAATAAATTAATTAAATAATTAAAAATTATTTAATTAATAATTGGATTGGATGAAGTGATGCAGGTGAATTAGGTTTGGATTGCGTGAGTGGATGAAAGTGGTTGTGACTATTTTTAGGTGTCTACATTTTGCCCCTCTTTGATATGGTATCACAACCATCGCGGTTAGTAGGTTCATGGGATATCAAAGAATAATTTTTTTTGATAAAAATGCCCTCGTGAGTGAGTGACAGAGGAATAATTGATGAGGTGATGCCCACTTGAGGGATCAGCAAAAAAAAAAAATTTGAAGATCTCTTAAAAAAGGAGAAAATATGGCGAAAAGGGGGTGAAAGGGGTCTTGAGACTGAAGAGCGGAAAATAAATCACGAAAAATGGAAAAAAAGGAGGTGGTTAGAGGAAAAAAGGTTAAAAAGAAGTGGGGGGGAAAAAAAATGATAAAAAGATGGCTTAAAAAAGAAAAAAGGGTAAAACGTTGGGATGGAGGGGGTCAAAAAAAGTGAAAAGGAGCTTAAAAAACATTTTACTTTTTGGAATTTGGAGAAGGGAGTGGAGAAAAAGGAGGAAGAGAGTCAAGAAATGGTGCACATTCCTCGAGAGGAGCATTGAGCTGAGCAGGTGAGAGAGTACCTTCGTCCGGTGGTGACAGGCGAGCCGATAGGTGGTTTTAGCTTCTCTTGTTATGTTTTGTTATTATTTAATTAAAGACTAGGGTTTGGGAAATGGGGGTTTTTATGTGAATGGCATAAAAGGGAGGGTTTTGGCATGTAGATTATGGATAGGGGTGCAAATTTGTGAAAAGGGCACATTTTAGTTTTTGAAAATTTTGTGATTTTTGACATTTTTGGGGGAAGGGGTTTCAATTGGTGCCAGATCTAGCGCATTGGCACATAGGGAGGCGTAATGGTGCCTAGGGTTTTGGAGTGGGGGTGGGAAGGGTGTATAGCCTAGGGGAGTGGCACTAAAGGGTAGACGAGGCATGGACGGGTGCTTAGTGCTGGGAGGGGGGAGCGGCGGGTTCGGGGTGGCGCGTAGCGCTAGGAGGGGGACAAAGGGGTTTGGGGGGGCACCTAGTGCCAAGAGGGGGGAGCGGGGTGTTACCTAGTGCTGGGAGGGGGACGTGGGGGTTTCAGGGCGGTGCTCAATGTTAGGAGGGGGGAGTGGGGGGTTGGAGGGGGACAGGGGGTGGTTCGGGGGGCGCTTAGCACCGGGAGGGGGAAGTGGGGTGGTGCATAGCACTGAGAGGGGGGAATGGGTGGTTTGGAGTGGTCCATAGGGCCTGATAGGGGAGAAGGGGGTAGTAGGTGTGGGGAGGTGCATCGAGGTTGGGTACTGCAGTGTGCCCCCTCATTTTTTTAATTATTTGATTTTTGATTTTTAGTTATTATTGGTTTTTTTTTTTATATTTGATTTTTATTTTTTGGATTTTTTATTTTTTATTTTTTTGATTTTATTATTTAATTATTGATTTTTGATTATGTGATCTTTGATATTTGATTTTTTAAGGGGTTTTTGGGGATTTGGGGGATTGTAGGATGAGTGAAGAGGAATAGGAAAATGGAAGGGCAAGTTGGTTATTGTTGGGCTAGGGTAGAGTTAGTAAGCATGTGTGGCTTGCAAGGAGAGGGAGTGTGGTCAATAGAAGGGCATCTAGGGAAACGTGCCGATAGGTAGAATAAGTTAGTAGTGATAAGATGAAGGCTAACATGTGACATTTGTGTGATGGTGTAGGATGACAAGGGCATTGTGCAGTCTTGGGAGAGGCAGCCGCCTACATTTCATTTATGAGAGGAGCTAGATAGAGCTGACAAGTTCATCCTAGGGGTACTTACATTGGATCATATTGGTAATATTCTGCAGATTCGCGTTGATAGAGCTATGATGACTATTGTGGTGGAGCGATATCAACAGGAGTGTTGTTCCTTCCTATCTCCCATAGGAGAGGCGACAATTACACTTGATGACATACGAAGGATCTTACGAGTCCCCATACATGGTGAGAGGGTGATTTATGATCATGCACATGGAGTATACTATCTGGGCAAGGTGTTTCCCTGATGCAGGTGCCATATGCAACAGACAGGACCGAGATGGTGTACCAGCTAGCTATAGAGAGAGGACCAGATCAGTTGGCCCTCTTTCTAGCATGGTTGATAGTAGGGACATTGGTCCCTAACAGGAGATTGCATGGTTTCCCAGTGGGCTGGGGAGTTGTGCTACATCAGATGTTGACTAATGGAGCGGTTTACGTGTGGGGCCCATGTATATTAGCACATTTGTACTATGACATAGATGCAGTGGCATACATGTGATCAAGGAGCCTAGGCTGTAGGGTTACATTATTGCACATCTGGGCATGGGAGCATATCCCAGTGACTTGGCTACTGATAGTGCAAAATAGGCCACAACATTGGCCTTTTGTTTATGCATACAGAGGACATCAGATGCGGCATTGTTTGGGGAACATGAGATACTAGATGTGAGTGATAGATGAGATGGTGGAGTTTGTGTTGCAACCCTAGAGAGAGGTGGAGAGGTGGCCAAATGATGATGACTAACTAGGCTATGCGATGCAGTCACAATACCTGATCGGGCGGATAGAGCTGATCATAGAGAGGTATCTGCTAGAGTGAGTGCAACGGTAGTTTATTTTGGTGCAAGATGTACCACAAGTAGAGGCAAGATTCGCATGGATATAGGAGGAGCAATAGTGGTGGGGATTAGTGCCTGATGCATAGATGGTCATAGTAGAGTTCGAGGGACTTCAACCATAGGCATGGGATGCTAGACAGGCTGTAGTTGATGTAGGGACTACGACAAAATATGAGGAGTGGTGGGTTTGGTAGAGGCCAGTGAGACTCATAGTGCCAATAGGTTTTGTAGTGCAAGAGGAGGCAGCAAAAAAGGAGGAAGACGATGATGAGGATGAGGATGATGAGGAGAGTGCACAGGTAGGGGGGATGGATATAGAGGTTGGAGGTGATGGTGGAGGTGATGACAATGGGTTAGAGTTAGCTAGGGAACAGGAGTAGATACACCAGCTACAGAGACAAATAGCTTAGCTACAGGTACAGATAGCCTAGTGACAGGGATAGGTAGTTTAGATGGAGGGGTTGGTGGCTCAATTAGAGGGATAGTTAGCCTAGTTATAGGGATAGGTAGCCTAGTTACAAGGGGATTTGGCAGAGATGCATGCCATACATGCGCAGGTTACAGAGCTGCAGGTATAGGTGACACGGGCTCGGGGGTTAGCACGACGGTATGTGCATGAAAGGGACCAGGCCCGCCAGGCATCAAGGATAGGGGAGATGGTGAGCACCATACAGGAGAGTACTAGGGAGGCCCAATACTACATGACCCTTTATGAGGGGTTAGTAACAGTAGAGCACAAAGTCAATTATCGTAGCCAGTCTGGAGCTTTGAGTTCCAGAAGGACAGAGTAGTCAAAGAGGTCTATTCAGCAACCCTCACCATCATAGGTGTTAGCAGCAGTATAGATGCTGCCTCCACATGCACAGAGACAGGAAGGGCAGCAGGATATGGGGTCCCCTCCTTAGAGGGATTCAGGACCAGATGAGTCAGGCAGGGATAGCTCTGCCTAAGGGCACGATGTATACATGTACTATTTTTTGATAGACCTGAGGACCACATTTTGTATCATGATCAATTATATATATATATGAGACAAGTTGTTCGATCAATGGCCTATGTGTTATGGATGGATGTATGGATATATGCTATGTTATATATGATGGATGCATTTATGGATGTGCATATATGATGGATTAGATGTTGTGATGTTATTTGATATGTATATGTTTGTGATGATTGAGATGTGAGATGCTATGACTTGACATGTGCTTAGATGTAGGATGGAGTGTGTTAGGATAGATGGATTTATATATAATGCCTATATGTGTATATGCTATATGATGGTATGTGGATACATTCTAACGCATTTGTGATACAGGATGGGCTACTGACATGTTTGTGATGCAGGTTGATAAGTGATCATGATACATGAATAGGACCCTGAAAAATGGTCACAAAATGATAGGAATATAGTGGATAGTAGAAAATAGGGGGAATGTGAATGTAAGTGTTAATGAATCTTGAGGCAACAATAGAGGGATAGGGTGAAGAGGGTAAATGCAAATACAAGGAACTACATCATATTGAGATATTTTGCTAATAATAATAATAAAAATTGAGTGCTACTGTTGATATAGCATGGGATGTTATGCACCAGGGTATGTGGAACCAAGGTGACAAGGCATCCATGCATTGGACATGAGTCTACAAACAATAGGATGAACCCATACATGCCCATAATAGTAAAACCTTGTCTAGACAAGGGAAAGGGACTCATAGCATAAGTCCTTAATACACCAAAGGTATGAAGAACCTTAGATGCAAAACATGATCAATATGCTAGAACCGACCCTGCGATCCATGAGGTATGAATACTAAAATGGAGTAATGAAAACCTCCCAAAAGATGGGCTTACAAAAGTAATGACCATGCCTCATTCTAGATTATTCTCTACATACCATGATATTATCAGATCAAGGTAGCTTTGAAGTAGTCCAAGAATGACGCAAAAAATAAAAAGCAAAGACCAAAAGACTGACTAACCCAAAATACACAGCCGTTGTATCTCTTGCCAAAGGATGGATGGAGGATTTGATGATATTGTCCATTGTAGGAAGGATGCATCCTAGGACAAGAATTGATGGTGGATTAAGATAAACTAAGGATTGACAGGGGGACACAGGCCGCTAATTATGAAAAAGCTAATCTGTTGGTGAAAGATTTTTTGTGAGAGCATTATATGCTTTGATAGGATTCCTAGAAAGTGTTTCATTTGTAGATCAAGTGGAATCAACAATCTCAGGAAGGTGGGATTGTCCAAGTGGCTTGGATGGGTGCATTATATGTACCTTCATACTGGATACTTCCTTCGTATTCTAGACTCCCTACATACCCTATGTCCACATGATCAAGGCACATTACAATGCAGATAGTGATGATATATAGTTCTAGGAGACTTGATGATATAAGGATAGGTATTGGTTCATGTGGAATGATGAGATATGGTTTAGAGGATGTGGATGTCAGTTTTTCAATGGGTACTATGGTATAAAAACTACAATAGGTAGGGGATGGTGTTGGTTTAGTAAATGATGTGATGTTTGTGCGAAATCATTAAAGGGACAAAGGTTATGGATGGATGAGAGGGTCAAGTGAGTGACATAGTGGTATCATAGAAAGGTGGGGATTAGGTGTTGGGAGATGAGAGATATTTTAGGAATGATGGACAATGGAAGCTTAGATGATGGGTTTATTCTAAAGCGCAGACAAGGGGATAAGTGGAGTGGATAGTGCAGGTGAAGATAGGAAGGTAGTTTGAACAATGGATCCATGTCAAACCTACACATGATGCTTGCAAGTAGGTTTTCAACATGGTACATATCCAAGGCACCACAAAGAGTGGTTTTCACCATAGGATAGATTATTAGAACTCTTTACTCTTTTTTTGTAATTTTATATATATTTTTTTCTTTTTTTGTATTTTTTCCATAGGGTATTCAGTAGACTAACTATGAAATTGCTTCAAGTGATGATGTTCATGGGCTCGTCAAGTTCTTCTCCTTCAAAAGTGGAGAGGTGGTACACTCCAGAGCCATACTTTGTAGTGACAATGTAGGGTCCTAGCCAATTAGGCTCAAATTTCTCTTTCTTTTCTCGCTGAGACAGATTCCTTTGATTTTATTTTGGGACCAAATCTCCTACTACAAATTCCCTAGCATGGATTTTCTTATTGCAAGATCTGCGAAGATGGTTTTTCTATGCTTGTAGGTGATTGAGGGCATTAAGGCACCATTCTTCCAATAGCTTAAGTTCTTGGAGGAGTGCACCATGGTATTCTTCATCAGTGATAACATTACACAAGGAGATATGCAATAAGGACAATTCGATCTCGATTGGTAGGATAGCATCAGCTCCAAAGACAAGACAATATGGTGTAGCTCTTGTAAGTGTGTGGATACTAGTGCGATAGGCCCAAAGGGTGGGATGGATATGGAGGTGCCAATCACAGCCAATTTCATTGACAACTTTCTTAAGAATTTTGAGTAAGGTTTTGTTAGTTGCCCTAGCCTGTCTGTTACCTTGTGGGTAATATGGAGTCGACCAATGATGTTGAATGTGGAATTGTTCACAAAGGTCCCAAACATCATGGTTTTTGAAAGGTTTACCATTTTCGGTAACAATGGTGGATGGGATACCATAATGGTAGATGATATGGTAAAGGATGAAATTGGTGATTTGGTTTCCTATGGTGAAGGTGAGAGGGATGGCTTCGACCCACTTAGTGAAGTACTCAATGGTGGTGATGATTGATTTATGTCCATCAAAGGAGGATGGGTGGATTTTGCCAACGAGATCTAGGCCCCACTGAGAGAAAGGCCATGGGGTGGTGATAGGTTGTAACACCTTGGAGGGAGAGTGAATGAGATCTCCATACTACTGATAGTGCTTATACTTCTTCTCATA
This sequence comes from Cunninghamia lanceolata, assembly GCA_027924645.1. Taxonomy (NCBI): domain Eukaryota; kingdom Viridiplantae; phylum Streptophyta; class Pinopsida; order Cupressales; family Cupressaceae; genus Cunninghamia; species Cunninghamia lanceolata. The sequence goes on along the minus strand of BSBN01000198.1, from coordinate 5,008,744 downwards.
CTCACATGCATCATGTTCCATAGTAGCCCAATAATATCTAGTGTGCAAGAGTTTCTTGGCTAGGACAATTCCACTTGTGTGCGCTTCGTAGATACCTATGTGGACTTCATGTAAGGCAAGGGAAGCTTCTTTCATGTTTAAGCATCAAAGAAGAGTGCCATCATAACTTCAGCGATAAAGGGTGTCGGCAAGGATAGTGTAGTGAGTGGCTCGGCAAATGAGGGATCTTTGTTGTTTGTGGGTGGATTCAAGAGGGAAAGTGTGATATTGGAGGTAGGTGTAGATGTCATGATACCAGGTACTTTCCAAACAAACAATCTCAGAGATGAATTCTGACTCAGCGACATGATATGCTAGCATTAGGAGCTATTCCACAAGAAACTCACATTGATGGCTGTCATGAGGCATATCTAGAAGAGAGCCAATAGTAGCCATGGCATCGATTGCTTTGTTGTGAAGGTGAGGTACCTGTTCAAACTATATGTAGGTGAATAACAATTTGTATTCATCAACCATTTGGTTATAAGGCACTAGCTTATCATCCTTTGTGAGAAACTCATCATTCACTTGTTTGATGATCAATTGGGAGTCTCCATAGACATGTAGTTGCAAGATATTCCATTGTACTACTGTTTTGAGACCAATGATCAAAGCTTCATATTTGGCTACATTGTTTGTACATGGGAAAGCAAATTTGTAAGCTTTGGGGATGTAATCACCTTGTGGGGTCACTAGTAGTATTCCTGCCCCTAAACTGTGATTGCTGAAGGATCCATCAAAGTATAGTTTCTATTTTGTTGATTCTATCACAGTTAGGATGGACTCATCTAGGAAGTCAATGGATAGTGGTTGATAATCTGTGAGGGGTGCTTTGGCTAGCTGATCCACTACAACTTGTCCTTTGATTTCTTTTCTATCAACATACTTAATATCAAAATTTCTCAACAACATGACCCATTTTTCCATACTTCCCGTGAGTGAAGTCCTTGAAAGTAGGTACTTGAGAGGATTTACTTTATACATGAGATTGATAGAGTGACTCAACATGTAGTGTCGTAACTTTTTAGAAAAGAAGACGATAGCTAAACATGTGTGTTCCATGGGTGTATAGTTAAGCTCATATCTAACTAGAGTCCTTCTGATGTAGTATATAGCCCTTTTGCAGTTGGTATCATCCTGTTGTGCTAAGAGTGCCTCTAGTGCTACTGAAGTTGTTGATATATATAATAATAGGGGTTTTCTAGGGATAGGCACCATTAAGACTGGTGGTGAAGCTAGATACTCCTTGATGCGGTTGAATGCATGTTGACAATTTTGGTCCCATTTAAATTGTATATATTTGAGAAGCAATTGGGAAAAGGGATGGCATTTATCTACGAGTTGAGCGATGAACCTTCGTATAGCCTAGAGTTTGCCTTGGAGACTTCAAAGTTGTTTGAGCATCTTTGCAGGAGGTATTTCTGTTATGGTCGTGACCTTAGTAGGATCCACCTCCATGCCCCCATGAGAGCCAATGAACCCCAAGAGTTTTCCTGATGTTACGCCGAAGACACATTTCTTGGGGTTGAGGTGAAGCTTGTACTCTCTGAGCCGTAAAAAGATTTGTCACAAGATCTTAGGATGTTCTTCCCTTGTTCTTGACTTCCCCAGGAGATCATCCACATAATCTTCCATTATCTTATGTATCATATCATGGAAGATGGTAGTCATTAAATGTTCATAAGTTGCCCCCATGTTCTTTAGACCAAAGCGCATGACTTGCCAACAATATGTGCCCCAAGGACAGGTAAAAGTAGTTTTGTGTTGATCTTTAGGGGTGATTCTCATTTGATTATATCCAGAGAAGCCATACATAAGAGAAAGCATCTCATGTCCTACTGTGAGATCTGCAATCATGTCAATGTTGGGGAGAGGAAAATCATCTTTTAGACATGCCTTGTTAAGATCTCAGAAGTCTATACAACAATGGATGCCCCCAGGTTTCTTAGTGACTGGAACAATGTTGGAGACCTATTATGGATAGTCAATCAGGTGGATAAATCTGACATCTAATAGATTCTATAGCTCTTCTTTGATGAGTAAGGTGACTTACAGGTGCATCTTACGGAGCTTTTGTTTAACAAGTTTTGCGTCAGGATGTACAACAAGATGATGAACAACCAAGGATGGATCCAATCCAGGCATGTTGGTGTAGGACCAAGCGAACACATTAGGTGCTTCATGAAGCACGATGGAGATGTTGGATTTTTCTTTTGTACCAGGACTTTCCACTAGATGTGTGAGCTTAGGCAATTCTTGCCTGCCAAGGTTTATTTCTTATGTACCTTCAAGCAAAATGTTGGAATGCTCTTGCAAGTGAGATGGTATAGGGGAAGATTGATATCCTCATCTTCTAGCACCTCAGAGAGGTTTTCACTAGGAGATACATCTTTATTTTTCTCTTTTCTATCTAAAAGTGCCTTAGAGAGGTTTTCACTACAAGATGATTTTCTATTTTTTGATTTTTTCTTTTTTTGACTAAGGATCTCCTCTTCCCCAAAATAGGCATTAGCGTGGAAGCATATGTCATATTGTGAGGTATCACAGAGTTATAGGAATGTGGCGAGGGCCTCATCATGTGGAAATACATCGAGAGGTAGGAGTCCTTGACAATCCCAAGCAATGAGTTCGGGATGAACGAGGGGAAGGTCAATAACAAAGATGGCGTTGTCAAGGAAGATGCTTGAAAGATCAAGGTCTTTGCATGAAGCTATGATGACACTCAGATTGATTTTTTCAACACTAGAAGAGGATTTTGTTACCTATATCAAGATTTTAGTAGATCCACAGATTGTCATAGTTAGTGGAGCATATCCTAAACTGAAGTATAGAGCATATTTCTTGGGAGATGTAGGATCAACTGGTAGGGGTTCTGTAACACCTTGTTCATCAGCACCAACTCCTATTCCATGATAAGGCATTTTGGTACAAATTTGAAATGGTATAAGATATTTTTCTTTGAAGTATTCTTTATTGACAGGTGTTGGGGTGGTTTCATCACAGTAGAGCCAATCACTTAGAGTTGTTTCTTTGGCTTCTTTTTCTCTAGAGACCTATTCTGGTACAAAGGGAATTTTATCATTGATCCTGTGCTATTGTTCTTTTTGCTTCTTCTAAAGATGACAACCATGGGAGTGGGGGGACAATGGTAACTGTCCTACATGGAAGGCATTGTGAAGCTCATAATTACCACACCCTTTGTGTACAACCTTAACCTTTTGAGGTGTACGGGTGGAAGATGAGGTGGAAGCTTGTGATGGTTCGATGGTGACTTGTGGAGTGGATGATGATGTGGATGGAGTAGATGAGGGATCTTTGACATGGTCCCCATAGGTGCTTGGACAATGGAATTGTTGATCATAGACAACTTCTAGGGCCTTGAAAAATTCCAAAGGTTGTTGATCAATGGGAATAGTGACTTCCACACCATTATGAGGGAACTTGAGGCACTGATGGTAGGTGGACGAAATGGCTTGCATGGCATGCAAGCATGGTCGCCCTAGGAGGAGATTATACAGAAGGTCAAGATCAAGCACGTGACATAGAGTGTGCATGGTGAGTGGGGCCACCTTGATAGGGAGGCATATAGTGCCTTCAGATTCTCTCTTTGTGTTGTTGTATGTCTTGATGGAGATAACCAAAGATTCTAGGTCAGCCACTGAATACCCCATGATTTTTATGAATTTTAATGTACATATGTTCAAGTTGGATCCATTATCCAAGAGGGCCCTCTTGATCTAATGGTTGCAAATTTAGACTTCGATGCGGAGTGCTTTGTTATGTGTGGGATTGATGGGTAGCATGTCGGCATGGCTAAAAGTGAGGTGGTAGGATGAAGATAGTTGAGGGACAAGGTTTTGGAATTGAGTGAGAAGTATGTCAGTGGGGACATGAGACTCTTGGAGAGCCTTCTCAAGGTTTTTGCAGTGGATGGTGGATGTCCTAAGGAGTTTCAAGATGGAAATTTGTGTGGGGGTCTTCCCAAGATGATCAAGGAGGTTATATTTGGAAGTGGTAGTACTGGCGGATGGGGATGGTCCCTTTACAGTTACATGCCCATGGCAGGTGGTAATGGCACGTTCGGGGGTGGTGTTCTTGAGTTTGAGGGTGGCTACACGAGTAGAATCAAAATCAATTCGACCCACTATCGTAAGGAGACAGAATGTTGTTGTAGATGATGTTGTTGGCTTGGTTGTTAGGGTTGGTGTTGGAAGATGATGGTTTGGATGTAGTTTGGTTGTTGTTGCCATGAGGAAGAGGGTCTTGCTATACACCTAGGCTATATTTGAGTGACATGTTTTTGTTTCCTTCTATTTGGATGTCGCCATGATCTATGAGGTCCTAGATATAGTTTTTCAATTTCATGCATTTGCTTGTGGCATGGTCCTTTATGCGATGGTAGTCACAATATTCATTCTCTTTGTACCATGTGGGTTTAGGTTGATTTTCATCAAATGGCTTCATCATAGGGAACTCCACCATGTTTGCTTGAACAAGTTTTTAGGACACAAGCTCAAGTGGTTCTCCTAAGAGTGTATACTTGTGTTTTGGATTGTTAGTGGGATTTCACTTTGGAGGAACAGATGGGACAGAGACATTGTTTGAAATAGTTTTGACTACATTTGTCCCTTTTGGTTTAGGAGAGTGATTTGGATGTACATGGAATCAGTAGCACCATCTCCTACAGTGTTCTTGTTTTTAGCACAAAATTTAGGGTTGTTGTTGGAGGTTTTGTCATTGTCATTCTTATTGTAGATTTTGACTAGACCATTTTCAATAAGGGCTTTTTCAATGGTGACCCCCTTTTCTATGATTTCGTCGAAGGTTGATGCACAATGTACTTGCCAATTGAAGGCCATCTCTTGGTTGAGGTTTTAGATGAAAATATGGATGAATTGTTTCTAAGGGGTTGTCCAATGTAGCCTACTAGCAAGGGCTCTCCATCTTTGTAGATAAATGGTAAAACTCCCACCACTTTGTTGTTTGGTATTGCAAAGGTCGACTGTAGTGATCTCATGTTCTACATTGTATGAGAAGTGAGCGACAAATTTCTTTGAAAGATTAGCAAAAGTGGATATGGAGCCATACGGCAAGTACATGAACCATTCTAGGTCTTGTCCTCCTAGGCTTCATTGAAAAAGATGAAGGAGGAATTGGTCATCATAGGTGACTTCTTGGCATGCCATGAAGAACTCATTGATGTGGTCACGAGGGTCTCCTTTTCCTTTGTATTTATCAAATTTTGGCATTTCAAAGTGTTGAGGAAAAGGTGTGATGGCAATGTTTCTATCAAACAAATAGGGACACAAGTCTTCAAACTTATAATGTTTCTTTTGGGTCCCTAGTTGGATGTTTTTAAGTTCATTTTTCATCTCTTGCCATTCTTGATTGAAAGGGTTAGCAAGAGGTGGTTGCGATGCATGTTGGATTTGTGACATTGATTGTTGATATTGGGGATGGATGTATTGTTGTTGTTGTTGGGGATGGATGTATTATTGTTGTTGTTGGGGATGGATTACATATTGTTGAACTATTTTGTATGTGGCGGAAGGCCTATAGTTTGCATGTAAACATGGGACCCATAGGTTTGTTGTTGTGGGATGACGTGTTGATTTTGGAGTGGTGGTTGTTGTTGGGTGGCATAAGGAGGTTGCATCAATGACCCATGGTGAGGCTGTTGATGCGTGGAAGATTGATATGTGTGCGTGGGATTGGTATAGCTTGTCAAGGGGTTTTGTGGTTGGTTAAGTGGATTCGCAATGGGTGTTTGAGTCATGGGTGGTACCACTATTTGTGTGATGATCAATCTTTGTGGAATGTTTAATGGAGGGAGAGGTTGTGGTACAATCGTGGTGGCTTCTTGTTGATTGTTTTGGGGAGGTGGTATGGTGGTGATGGTGACATTAGAAGGTACCCTAGAAATGGGCACATTGGAGGGTAGCATGTCATAAGGTAACCCGATGGGGGGATTGGATACTTGTGGTTGTGAAACATTTCTAGCCCTCATGTTTTATCCCAAGGCATGGATGGTGGTGGTGTTGGAAGCAAAACTAGCCCATGGGTTATCGTAAATGGGTTCATTACACATCCCCTTGGTTGGTCATAGATAGGCGATGGTGGCTTGTCATGGAATATGGTTTTCAGTTTGTCATGGTCATATGAATATGGAAGGCATGCGCCATGTTCAATGAGACGTTGAAGAAATTCATCTTTATGGTTGTCAATGAATTGGTCAAACTTGTCATGTAACCCCTTTCATTAAGGAACTCAACAAAGGTGGGGGAATAGGTTTGATGAGGATGAGTGGATGTTTCACCCATTTCGGGTTGGTTGACATATGTTGGCAAGAGACACTGTGTGGCTTCATAAGTGTTGTCATTGATGGCAACAAAGTCCATCCCACACATCCGCAGGACATGGTGTGTCTATACCAGAAGTCAGATTGAAGAGTATTTTGGTATAGTGACCAAGAACAGAGCATGCAGCAAGGTCTGACAATTAGGTCCACATCTCTCAGATGAAGTATCTCAGTAAAGTACAGACTTGGGGAAGTCAAGAGGAGTACCATGACTAATATATTCCAGAGATTGAGCCTCCGGTGATGTAAGAGTGAAAAGATATGAACACCTAAGTGTTGGGTTCTTGTTTGGCAGAGTAGACTAAGGAAGAACTAACTGACAGAGCTTCAGAGCTTAATCCCAATGAGATATTGATGGTAATCAAGTATCCTAAGGGATCATTCTTGATTGGCTGACATGATTGATGACTTCTATAAGCATCTCTTTGATACGCATCACTTGGTAAGCAAGGATTCAGCTGACAGACCAGAGTTTGGGAAAATATTGAGTATTATGGATGCTGACTAGAAAGATGTTGAAATCCTTTGTGCGGATATATATACTAGATGGATTTCAATGAGAAGGTGTGTGTGGTGTGTTCTGAAGTGCAAAAAAAAGCAGAGAGCAGTGTGGAAGCAGTAATATAGGTCCGGTATGTGACATGACAACAACATCAAAGAAGAGGAAGAATGAAGTGCAGTAGATCAGTGTATTGAGTCTAACCGAAACTAAACCTTAGCATATGTGGATGCTTCTCATCAGTTCAAGTATCTTGTTACTTTCTTTATACCTTGTAGGCAGTGAGTCTCTTGTAGGTAGTGAGCCTCTTGTGAGTAGTGTGCTCGAGCAGTGAGCCCTAATTGGCAAGTGCCATTTTGTACTTCTATTCTTTTAATAGAGAATACAATCTTGGGTTAGTCACCCCGTGGTTTTTCCCGTAACAGGGTTTTCCACGTCAAAATCATTGTGTTGTGTATTGATTTTATTTTTTCTTTCATGGTTGTGGATACTTATTTGTTTTGATACTGCACTAGTTATCAAAGAAGAACAAAAAGTTAAATTAATTAAAATAATTGATTCACCCCCCTCTTAGTTATCAACAATTGGTATCATAGCTAAGTTCCTCCAAATAGAGCCTAACAGCTTGAGGAAGATTTGGGAATTCCAATGGATATGTATGGTATGAGGGAACAACTTCAGTCTACCCTTGATGATCTTGAGCAATCTCACTCTGAAGTCAATAACTTGAGGGAAAGACTCAAACAAGCTGATGATTTCATAAATGAACTAAAGGAGAAATTGAGTATCTGTATGAAAAAGAGAAAGGGAACTTCTTCAGCAATTACGGAGTCAAAGTGAAGCCAATGATACTAATGAAGATCTAAATGAGAAGAACAAATTATGTGAAAAGTTATCAAAAGAGGTCATTATGGTAAGATATGAAATGGAATCAGGGGTTATGAAATTCACCCAAGAAATTGAAGAGAAAAGAAAGACTGAAGATAATCTAAAACAATCTCTCAAGGAGAAGTCAGAAGACTAAGACAAAATGGATAGAATAATCAGGCATTTGGAATCTAATCTTGAAGAAACTAGAGATAATGAAGAACAACTTGAGAATCAGATTGACACTCTAAAAAGGGATCTTCAAATAGCAAATGAATACAAAGATAAATTTAAGATAAGCTCTGCTCAGCTTGAAGTTTTTCTTGAAAGCCAAAAGAAGGTAGATGACAAGCAAGACTTGGGGTATGAGAAAGGTGAAAGCTCTGGATTCAGTCAGAAGAACTCTGGATCAGGAAATCTAAGGAACAGGCCTACAAGCCCTCCGGTAAGGCAACCAAATGCTCAAAGATATCCATCGTTCAATGGATACTACCACAATTGCAATAAATTTGGTCATAAAGCAAATCAGTGCAGAAGAAGAATGAATCAGACTAATTCATCCCTCTCTGGATAGTTTTTTAATTGCAAAAGGTATGGTCACAAATCTCATGAGTGTAGAAATATGCAAATGAACAATTCATTCAATGGTATATGCTTTGCATGCAATAGAATGGGACATATGGCTAATCAGTGTAGATCAAGAGGATATCAGTCAAATATGCAAAGAAATGTTGTTTGCTACAATTGCAATAGATCTGGTCATATTTCCAAATTCTACAGAAGTAAGAATTAGGACAAAAAGGGTCAGGTGCATCATAATCAAAACCAAGACAAAGGAAAAGGAAAAGTGAATGTAGATGAAATTCAAAGGGAGATGAACGAGATTTGGGTGAAGAGGAGTACATAAAATGTTGAGGATGGATCCACATCAGAATCGGGTGTTGATATTCCTTCCAGAAACTAAATAGATGAGCTCTAGCTCAGGGGGAGTCACAAAAGAAAACAAGTACCCCCAGCCAGTCAATTGGTGCCTGAAATTGGCACATGGAAAGTTGTGGATTAAAGGGTTCTTAGAGAAACATCTAAATAAGCCTTGATAAAGATATGGAAGATCTGCAAGAAATTTAGAAGAGGTTAATCTTCCAAGATTGATCTAGTTTAATAGTCATCCGGTAAGAACAAGAATTTCATAGTTAGATTTGGTATGATTCAAATTTGAGGTATCTTAATCTGTGGATAAATGGAATGATTGGAGAAAGGTAGATAGATTGCCAATATTCACCAAGAATAACTCTAAGTGCATCTCAGTGATCTAGAAAGATCTCTCAGGACAAGGAGAACAAAGCAACTGGAATAACTTAAGTTGTGCATTTATTACAATGTGAAAGTAGGGTTTGCACAGAAATATAAGGGTTATTTTGTTCATCATTTGCACATTTGCATTCGAGAAGAAGAGAGAAGAAGCTCTGCATCTAAATTGTCTCAAACTTCTCAAAGATCAACCACAGAAGTCGATTCATCCTGCAATCTGATCCGGCTCATATCATCAACCCTAAAAGCATAAAAGGTATTTTCTGCTCTTGAATAACTCTCTCTGAATCTTTTAAAAGATGGCTACTCTAAATGTTGTCAAAATCACTGACAGGCCATGCCCTAAATTCAAAAAACACCCCTACAAATCTCTGGAAGTTGATCCCTTAAGCACATTCTCTAGCATTCTACATGGGGTTCTTCATGTAGAAGATATTAGGGTTTACATACATGCAAACATTGAAGAATTTGGGGAATCCAAGCTAATGGATATCTACCACAAGGAACTAATGGATGAATCACTTGAACTAAAACCCCAATACAAGGCCATCTAGGACAAGCATTTCGTATAATGCATCCATTTCCCCTATTTTGCAGAAGATGAGTGGGTCCGGTATGTTTTGAACAGAGTGCATGAAAACTTCACATGGTTAACTAGACCATTTAAGATCACAAAAGATGCTATTAGGGTGGTAACTGGTTTGCACTCATCCGGAGGGTTACCTATTCTCAAATCGGTAAAAAACCAAATTGTGAGTGAGGCTACTGGATCAAAATTTGACAAGAGAGCAATGACAATAGAAGATATCACTGATCTGGATATCAAGTTTGCCTCCATGATAATTGGTTACAAAATATATCACTCCAACAGGGAGAATTCAATACCCGGAACACAATTTACACTGCTTATTAGATGCTAAGAAAAAATGTTAACTATGATCTTTGTGAGCTTTTCCTAAACCAACTGTTAGAGAACTTGCAGAAAATAAAGAAAGATAAAAAGAATTCATTCAAGTATGGTGCCTTGATACTTTGTTTATTCTTTTACTTTATGAATGAGCTCCTTGGATCCAGTGGTTGGGTATGGCAAAATGATAGACCATTTGCCATACAAATCAGAGATTACATGTATGGGCTTGGTAATGCCAAGGCACAAAGCACTACACTCTAGGGTTAATTCAAAAACTTCCAAGGCATGATGCAGGTCAGAGAAAGAATTCCCAAATCTCTAGTTGAGAAATATAAGGATACAATGTGCTTTATGGTAGACATTGATCAATGCCTAATGGAGGCAGTGGAACCGAGAACAACGTGGATTATGCCAATGGGATATGAGATGGATGAGAAAATTCTAGAACTGCATGTCTAACATCTACTAAGTTAGCCTAAGGACCCTAAGGCAGAAAGGTTTCAAACCTTCAAAGAATTGAGTGTAAAAGTTCATGTTGAACTTAGATAGCCTGAGATTAAGAGAAAAGTAAGAAGGGAAGTAGAAGAATTTTCCAAGAGGCATGGAATATCAAAGGAGGTAGTTGATGCCAACAGAGAGAAGATGGAAAGGGCAGAGAAAGAAAGGCAAGAAACATAAAAAGAAAGTGCTCTGGTGCAAGCCCCCTCCCAGACCAAATCCTCCAGAGCCCAGAAATCTAGAAAGGGAAGGAAGAGAACAAAGAAAAAGGCCACAAGGTCCTATATGAGTTAGAAGGATGATGAAGAAACTGAGACCGATGAAGAAATCAAGAAAATGAATAAGAAGAAGAAAACATCTGGTGAACCCTCTACCGGTCATAGCAAGGAAGAAGAAGTAGAAGAGTTTGTTGAAAGCCCTACTCTATCCATTGATGATGTAGTCAAGGTAGTTACTATGGATGGAAATCTGCAACCAATGATAGAATTCTATGATGAGTATAATGATGCAAATAAAAGGATCTTGGAAGAAGCCACAGTTAAGTACTTAAACACATATAATAAGGCATTTATTGAAATCATCTCTCTAATTCCCAAAAGTTTAGAGAAGGAACTTGAAATGAGAAAGGAGAATGCCAAGGCAAAGGACTTAGAGATCAGAGAACAGATTGCTTCCCAACTCTATCCCTCCATCACTCCAAAGCAAATGAGCATGATCTTCAAAGATTGCAAGGATGAGATCCAGAGCAAAGCCAGAATGAATAAGTTTATGCTCGGAGAGACTAATCAGGTGGCTAAAGAGACTAAATACATCCTCTAGAATGCCTATAAAAGATTTAATATTCCTATTATAGAGGACTTAGGTGATGAACCCTCTGTCATGGATGATGAAGGACTCAGTACATCAAAGGAAGATCTTATAGAGAAAAATGCAGAAGAATCAAAACAGATAGGTGAGGAGAAAACTAAGGACCTGGATTCTTCTGTTCTAGAAGAGGAAGTCCAAGAAGAAGTAAATATCTCTCATCTGGATCCCCCTGCTGACTCTAGAACTGAAGAAGAACTAAGAAAAGAAGAGAAAACAAGTCAAAAAGAGGAGAAAAAGGGAAGAGAAAAAGATCAAACAGAGAAGGTCTTTGTTGACACCTCTGAGGCCACAAAAGGAAAGGAAACTCTATCTCCAACAAGAGACACTGCAGAAGCTATTAAGGACTTCCTGACAAAAGAAATGATGGAATTGGATGAACCAGAGCTACTTCAAGGACCATTCAATTTTGATTCCCTCTCCTCGGTTTAGACTGTGAAGATAGCATCCTTTGCCCAAGAAAAGGCAAAAAAAAACTTCTGAAGTCTCACATGGAAGACTGTGAGATGATAAAGATTGCATCCGGTGTGTTGGAAAAGATCATGCCATCCTTCTAGAAGGATCTTTTTGCCTCCTCATCTAGTAATTTGAAATCTCTTGTTAATTCTGTTACACATTTTGATTCTTTGGAGAAAGCAGCTGAAGAGAAAGTCTGGAAAGAGTTTCTGGGTAAGAGATTCTCTGAGGTACAAGGACTTATAACAAATGATAGGAGAAATTTGGATATTGGAATAAAGAGTCTAGGGAATGCTCTTAAAGATGGTGGAGATCTATGCAAATTTTATCTATCTTGGTCCACCGTAACAACAAACATGACGAAGAAGGTGGAAGAACAAGAGAGCAAACTATAAAGTTTATCTCAAAGTTTTGATCCTCTCACCTCTTCCATAATAAATCAAGAGTGTAAGACTATTGCAAGCATAAATGAAATAAAGAAGCTTGAGAAGGAGAAGAAAAATAGAATAAGTAGGTTAAGTGAACTTAGAGGGATGATCCCTAAATTAGAGGCCATGCATGAGGCCCTAACTGATGCTCAAACCACAGCCCAGACTAGTGATCCGACAGATCTAAAGAGGGCAGAGGCTTTTGTATTCCTATTGAGTGGTCACATCTCAATTTTGGAAAGGATGAAGCAGAGTTGGACAACATAATTTGTCCAGTTGAAGACAACTTTTGTAGATATACTTCAGTATATGTAAGTATAACATGTATATATACTTATGCGGCTAAGTATAGTTGGATTTTTGGGAATTTTGGTGTGTGGATTCTACCCTTTGCCATTGATGTCAAAGGAGGAGTGAGTAGTAGTGAAAAATGTGGAATCTAGCTAAGGGGGAGCTCTGGTAAAGTGTACATTAGAATAGAGCATCAGCCAAGGGGGAGTGTAGTTTGACACTTAGTCATTTTTCACTAAGTGTTGCCATCAATGCCAAAGGGGGAGATTGTTGGCAAGAGACACTACGTGGCTTCATGAGTGTTGTCATTGATGGCAACAAAGTCCATCCCACACATCTGTAGGACATGGTGTGTCTATACCGGAAGTCAGATTGAAGAGTATTTTGGTCTGGTGACTAAGAACAAAGCATGCAGCAAGGTCCGACAATCAGGTCTGGATCTCTCAGAGGAAGTATCTCAGTAAAGTGTAGACTTGGGAAAGTCAAGAGTACTATGACTAATATATTCCATAGATTGAGCCTCCGGTGATGTAAGAGTGAAAAGATATGAACACCTAAGTGTTGGGTTCCTGTTTGGCAGAGTAGACTAAGGAAGAACTGACCGACAGAGCTTCAGACCTTAATCCGAATGAGATATTGATGGTAATCAAGTTTCTTAAGGGATCATTCTTGATTGGCCGACATGATTGATGACTTCTATAAGCATCTCTTTGATATGCATCACTTGGTAAGCAAGGATTTAGCTGACAGACCAGAGTTTGGGAAAATATTGAGTATTCCGGATGCTGACTAGAAAGATGTTGAAATCCTTTGTGCGGATATATATACCAGATGAATTTCGATGAGAAGGTGTGTGTGGTGTGTTGTGAAGTGCGAAGAAAAGAAGAGAATAGTGTGGAAGCAGTAATACAGGTCCGGTATGTGACAGGACAACAACACCAAAGAAGAGGAAGAATGAAGTGCAGTAGATCAGTGTATTGAGCCTAACCGGAATTGAATCTTAGCACATGTGGATGCTTCTCATTAGTTCAAGTATCTTGTTACTTTCTTTATACCTTGTAAACAATGAGTCTCTTGTAGGTAGTGAGCCTCTTGTGAACAGTGTGCTTGGGCAGTGAGCCCTAATTGGCAAGTGCCATTTTGTACTTCTATTCTTTTAATAGAGATTACAATCTTGGGTTAGTCACCCTGTCATTTTTCCTTTAACATGGTTTTCCACATCAAAATTTTTGTGTTATGTGTATTGATTTTGGTTTTGCTTTCATGGTTATGGATACTTATTTGTTTTGATGTTGCACTAGTTATTAAAGAAGAACAGAAAGTTAAATTAATTAAGATAACTGATTCACCCCCCCTCTCAGTTATCAACAACATATTCCTCTATGTTGCTTGTGGTAGAGACATTAGGAGAGAGGGGTTGGTAATAGGTGTCCATTTTCTTAGTTTGTGATCATGTGATGGGAGGCATAAAAGGTGAATTTGGGTCAGCTTTAGATGACACGGTACCAATGATGATGGATGCAGATTGGTCTAAATTCTAGATCAAGATGATTAAAGTTTGATGGTTATCTTATATACTTAGGGTAGGCAAAGAGCCTAAGTAAAAGGACAATAGGATTATTTTACTTAGGGTAGACAAGATGCACCAATCAAAATGGGATTTCTTGGAATCCACTAACATAGGAGTTGTCTAAATTCCTAAGCCAATTTATCCAAGGGGGTTGATGATTCTTAGTTTATGCTAAACTTTAGATGAACAAAAAATCAAGCTTAATACAAAAGGATAATTTTGATCTAGAGTTTAACCTTAGGATTTGGATGTGATTTGGATTCATTTGAATGAGTGAATGATTAGATAAGGTTGCAATTGGTTGAGGATAAGGATTGATTATAGGTTGATGTGGATTCATTAAGGATGGTAAGATTGATTTAGGATGATAGGATTGATTATGATGAAGGGGGTAAATCATAAAACACACAACAACAGAAATTGCACACCAAAAATAGAACTTTCTTTATTGATTTGGACAACTTATTACATTACAGAAGCTCAAATACAATCAAAGGAATCAACCCTCCATAGGCTGCAACACATTACAGATTCCTCTCACAAGACTCTAGAATCATCTGCCATATGAAACCCTAAATCTACTAGGGTTTATGTTTTCCTACCTATCCTTGACTCTACACTTTCCCCCTTAAATCTACTACTGCCTAGGGTTCCCAAAAATGGTTATTAATAGCTTTTTTCGGGGCCAACAACCTAATTTCAAAATTTGCATCTCCCTCTAAAAATAGGTCAACTTCCAGGAGCCATAACTTTTGATCCGGGTGTCTGATTGACAAACTGTTTTATGTGTCAGAAATCTCACGGAGTTCTCTACGTGCTAGTAATATGCTTAGCTAGTTTCAGCCATTTTCTAGCCTATACGGGGCTGTTTAGTGCCTCAAAACTAAGTTTGAATAATTTTCAAGCATTTTTCGGGAAACAGAAACTTTAATATCTTTCAGCTCGCAAATGATCTTTGTGTGATTCCTTCACCAAAGGTCTTATTTTTTAGTTACGAAGCTTCTTGTAAATCTTCACTTCAATCCGTGCCCAAATGCAAACTTTCCTAAAATAATAGGTTGCTATTTTTAGTAGTTTGGAAAAACTAAAAGTTCTACATCATTATTTAAGTGATTATGGAAGTAGAACCACAAATTTTGAAAATAAATGGAAAGAACATGAACAATTTTGAAACACATTTTTTTTGGGTGATGCAAGATTACCCTTACACCACTGGATGCTCCTGCATTAGACACCTAGGGTAATTTGAGAAGTGACCCTGTCACGTCTTAGGTGTTTGTGTGAGGAAAACCCAAATGGTGAACCTCTACCTTAGACAACCAAGAAGAATCTTCAACAAGCCTTCCTTTCCATTTCACTAGATATTCTTCATATTGTCTATTCCGAGTACTTCTTCCCACACGGCTATCCAAGATCTCTTCTATCTCCTCTGATTAAGTAGATGCCAGAATACTCCACTGTTCTTTTATTGGTCCATCCTTTGTTCCACCTTCATGATATTCTGATAAATTAGCAATGTTGAAAATAGGGGAAATGTTGATCCCACTTGGCGGCTCTACCTCATATGCATTTCCTGAATCATATTTTTTCAAAAATTTGCATGGTCCAAATTTCTTCATTTTCAACTTATTGTATGTTCCAATTGGGAACTTTTCTTTTCTCAAGTGAACCATGATTTCATCTCCTACGTGGAACTCCTTATATCTCCTCTTCTGATCTGCCTTAGCCTTGTACTAAATATTCATCTTATTAATGTGCTTTCTCACCTCTTCATGCAAATTTTTTAGATGTTCTGCAAAGTCTTTAGCTTCAGCACTTTTCTTTTCTCCTTTGTCCAGCTTCCTTAACTTAGAATCATTTCTTTGGCTATTGCCATATATAATCTGGAATGGTGATTTACCAGTACTCCTATTGACAAAATTATTGTAAGCAAATTTTACTTGTGGTAAAATCAAATCCCATCCCTTGGGCTTATCTCCTACTAAGCATCGTAGCAGGTTACCCAAACTCCTATTTACGACTTTTGTCTGCCCATCAATCTGTGGATGGTGTGCAGAACTAAACTTCAAATCTATCTTCAACTTCTTCCACAATGTCATCTAGAAATAACCAACAAACTTGGTATCTCGATCTAAAACTATGCTCTTTTGTAGACCATGTAATCTCACCACCTCTTTAAAAAATAATTCCACAATATGGACAGCATCATTATTCTTCTTACAAGGAATGAAATGTGCCATCTTCAAGAATCTATCCACCACCACAAAAATGGAATCATGACCTCTCTGTGTCCTTGGCAAACCAGGAACAAAATCCATACTAATATCATCCCATGGCTTCTCTGGTATAGGTAATGGCTGATATAGCCCTGTATTTTGACTTGTTCCTTTTGCCATCTAACACACTCTTCAACTCTGCACAAATTTCCTCACATCCTGCTGCAACTGTGGGGAATAATAATTTTCACCAACAATAGCAATGGTCTTATCTCGACCAAAGTATCCAACCAATCCTCCACTATGCTTCTCCTTAATCAGATTCTATCTCATGGAACTCCTTGGAATGCAGAACTGACTTCCTCTAAACAACATGCCATCTTGGATTATGAAACCAAACCATTTTGTCCTGTCCAAAGTAACAAGTTCCAAACAAGCTTTCTAGGCCTCTACAAAATCTGGATCTTTAGTATACAAACTTTTGAGCTCATTGAACCCAGTAACCTCTATCTTCATTTCTATCAACAATTTTTGCCTTCTGCTAAAGGCATCTACAACTCTATTGGACTTTCCACTGGTGTGCTTCAAAACAAAAGTATAGCTCTACAAAAACTCAACCCATTTTAAGTGCATCTGGTTCAACTTTCCTCGACAATTAAGATACTGGAAAGCCTGATGATCAGTATATAAAACAAACTCCTTTGGCAAAAAATAATGTCTCCATTTTTTCAAAGCCTGAACTATTGCATAAAACTCGTGATCATAAATAGAATATTTTTTCTTGGCATCATTTATATTCTCACTAAAATAGGTAATGGGCTTACCTTCTTGGTTCAAAATAGCTCTTATAATACTGGTACTAGCATCACAATCTACCTGAAATACCTTATTGAAATCTGGAAGTTGTAAAATAGGTTGCTTTGTGACTTTCTGCTTCAATGTATAAAAGATTTTATCTGCTCTTTTAGTCCATCTAAACTCTTTTCTATCCCCTTTCATTGTCTTAGTTAGGGGTACACAAATGCTACTAAAATTATTGATAAACTTTCTATAAAAACTTGCCAAACCATCAAAAGATCTTACCTCGGAAGTACTCCTTGGTGTAGGCCATTCAATGATAGCCCTCACCTTCTCTAGGTCCATCTTAAGACCTTCCTCTGAGACAACAAATCCTAGGTATACCAACTCCTTCTTTGCAAGACATGTCATGCCCACATTTCCCATGCAGTCACGACACACATCACACGTGTCATGTCCACATTTGACATGTGGTCATGACATGAAATATCAAAAAATTTACCACGCTTCCCTAGAAACCCCCTTGCATGCGTAAGCATGCTTAGTGGCGTTTACGCATAAGGCGTAAACATGACAGTTGAAGGCAGGGTAATGCGTTCACTTGCGCATACCATTTCGTAATGAAGGCCAACTAGGGGATCGATGCGACACAGTTAATGTCACCAATAAGGTTAGGATCAATGATTGAAACCCTAGGTTACCCTAAGTGAATGATGGGATTTTGACATAAGTCAAAATCAAAAGCCAAATTCTAGTGCATGAGAAAATATAATTTAATACCAAAACCTAATGTCGATAACTGGAAAAAATAATAATTTAATCCTAAGCAAGGTTAAATTTTACTAACCTAGCTATACTCTAAATTCTAGAAAAATCCAGCAGCATAACGCCTCATGGGCATGATTAGGGTTAATTATAATAAAAATAAATTTGACTAAAAGCTTACTGGGTTGGTTTTAAATTACCTATGTTACACTAGTTAAATTGGTAGAACAGTTAATTAGATTAATTGAAAACCCCAAAACTCATTAATGAAACCTCTACAAAGATGTCCAAAACATTTTTCAACAAGCTTAATCAATTTGTTATTCTTCACGTTCTCTATCAATCAAAGCTATCATTGCATCCTTTACGTTATTCCTAATTTCTTGGTAGACCAGATTATGCAAGCAGGTTATACTAACTTCGTTTAGATAGTTTATTAGGTTTCCAAGATGGATTAAAACGATGTCCTTATTAAACTAATCAAATTCCTCTAGATATAATTAAAAAGGAATATTAAATTAATAATAATCTAGTTATATATTAACCTCGTCGAATTTGGTTTGAAAGCAAAGGATTAACCCCATTGTTTAAAATAAAAATATCTCAATAATTAAATTGGAGTAAGAATTAATTAAAACAATATAATCCCTTTTCGATAATCAAATTTAAATCCAAAATTTATAAACTCACTCTAACTTTATACTAATTTTATTTAAATATTGCCATACCTCTAAAAAATAAAAAGAACATTTCCAAAAGAAATAAAAATTACTCCAAACTATCATTTATCTCTAAACCCCCATTTTAAAGTAAGAATATAAAACAAATGAAAAATAAATAAATAAAAGATTGGGAATAAATAAAACAAGTTTTTAAAAATTCTCTTGCCCTAAAAGGCCCACAATAAAATAATATTATCATTAAGGGATGTAATCAAACCCTAGCCTCCTCTTGCCCTATCCTCTTCTTCTCTCCATTTTTTTCTTCTTTTTTTCTCACAAATTGTTTTATTTGTAGGTTTGATGGAGAAGCCTCTCATGGCCACCCCACCAGGAAGTGCATATGTCATATATATGTGTGTGTGTGTGTGTGTGTGTGTGTGTGTGTGTGTGTGTGTGTGTGTGTGTGTGTGTGTGTGTTGAGGTGAAGTGAGAGAGAGAGAGAGAGAGAGAGAGAGAGAGAGAGAGCTTGGAGGTGGTTGTGTGTGGAGTTTACTACCCATAGAGGGGTTGAAGGAAGAGTTGCAGACGACATGGGAGGCAACACTGTTGGGTACAGTGGCAGCAGAAATGGTAGAGGGGTTAGCAGAGGTGTTGGGGGTGTTGAGAGTCCATAGGGGGGAGAGGGTTTCGTGGGGCATGGTGAGGGTGGAATGGCGGAGGGGAGGTGTTAGGGCTGTGGCATAGGTAGGAGGTTCATGGGAGTAAGGGATGGAGTGTGGGGAGGGCCAAGCCCCACCCACACTCCACCATAGTGGAGTGTGGGTGGGGCTTCGCCCTCCCCACACTCCATTAGATAGCGGCGGTGGGGGGGGTTGAAACCCCCCCACCCCAAAAAAAAAAAAATTCTTGTTTAAAAATCTGCGAACTATATACAATGAAAACACAGTCCATAGCTCTTTTTTAATAGTTTTTATTTTTATTTAAATATATATATATATATATATATATATATATATATATATATATATATATATGCACATACAAAACTCAGATTTATTCCATTCCACAGTTTATTGTCTACTGTCAGATATAAGGAAATATAAATATATCCTATTGTATACATAATTTAGTCTCTTTTTTTTTTCTGTTAAACAATATATAAAAAAATCTATATTTAAATATAGATTTTTTTATATACTGTTTAACAGAAAAAAAAAAGAGACTAAATTATGTATACAACAGGACATATATATATGTGTGTGTGTGTGTGTGTGTGTGTGTGTGTGTGTGTGTGTGCGCGCGCGCTTATAAATCAGTGTATTTTCAAATATAGTTGTCATTTTAAAACTCACAGTTTTTTTTTTGAATGTAATAAAGCAAAAGAAACATTTTTCTATAACAGATTAACATAGAGAAAATAAATTTTTTTTTTTTGTAAAAACATATTTCCACATAACAACTCTTAAAAAAATTATTCATTATCTTTTTTTTAAGCAAATGCAATTAGTTCTATTTTTCATAATAACAACAACATCTATATTTTTTTCTCTTAAGAAAATAAAATGTAAAGATTTTTCATTTTATCCCACAAAAATAAAACAATGACTATCGTATTTTTTTTTAAAAAATAAACATACAAATGAAATAGCAATAAGACCATGCTTTTCCTCCAATTATCTTTTTTTTTCTCTAAATCATAAGGCATTAAAATCAACAATTTAATTCTTCTATTTTTAAATATAACTAGCTTCATACAACTCAAGTAAAAATATACTCTTACAACTTAAGAGAGAGAACAAAGTTCTCTTTTGAAATCTAAAATAAAATGATACACAAGGCCTCTAATGGCCATGCTTTCTCAAGAGCACAAAAATAACACTCTTAAGGACAAAAATATTTTCAACTTCACATAGCTCCATTTTCCTACAATGAAACAAAAAGGGGAAGAAGCCACAACAAAATGCTCTCCTCCCTACCATTGACTCACTCATGACTCACCCTCGAGCTAGGAGGTCATCCTCACACTAGGAAGACTCAAACTACAACATAACAATGCATTCAACACCTAAATACAAAATTACTCCCATGGCTATCACAACACAAAACTCACTCAAGGTGAGTTTAATGGGGTAGGGGAGTGGACATCACTCAACTCAAGAGTGCCACTCCAAGAACTTCCCAAATACATAAATCTCTCAAGGCCTCAATCCCACACTTAAAACATGATTTCACAAAACTTTCCCTTGGCTCTCAAGTCATATCACAAATTTCTCATATACACATATTGTTCAAATTCACAATTTGTCCTCAAGGCTAAAACTCCATAAAACCAAGGAAATGACCCCGAGGAGGTTCACTCCTACCCCACCCCACACATGTTGAGCATTTTCTCCCAAGTAGGAGAGGCTCTCACAACTCCCATACCCAATTTTTCCCACAACAACAAAGTAAAAATACCAAAATGGTCTCACACACACAAAACCTGCAAGTAAAGAAAATGCATAAGGAAAGGCATTTGCCTTGAATCCTACCTTATAAAGCCCAAATGGAAGATAGTTTAGAAGAGCTCCTCTAACTCCTTCTCCAAGTTGAGCCACCAATTTCACCTCTAACATTTTCCCCAAAATAATTAAAATTCAAAAATTGCCAAAAGATTCAACAACCCCTTCCCTCCTTTCAAATGAGATTTAAATAGACTCTTATCATTAGCCTTGAGGAATGGAGAGGTGACACATGTCACCTCCTCACTCCTCCACCCAACTTCTTGCAAGACTCTTGGAATGGGGTGGTGACACATGTCCTCCACCCAATCCACCATGTCTTCCTCCCTTCCACTGGTCCTCTCTTAAACATGTGGGAGAGAGGTGGAGCGAATGGAGTGGGTGCCACATGTGCCCCAATCCTCTCCTCCTATGAAGGCCCACTCAACCCCAAGGTACCCTCACCAATTATGGGAGATGGTTAGAGTTGATTCCTCCACAATCAAGGGGTCTTGAAGACTCACCCAACTGAGGGAAGAGGAAAGGAAGAGGTTGAGTGTTTGACCCACTCATCCTCCCCCTCCCAATCTTCTATTTCGTCACATTAATTCAGGGTGAATTTAAAGTGACCAAATGAGAGTTTACCTAAAGTTACACAAGCCCAAATGACCTCTAGACCCTAGGGGTTCAACCCAAGGTCAAATTTAACCCATTTTGAGCACCAAAGGTTGAGTAAAAAAACACATAAAAGGGGTCACAAAAATTATAACTCAAAAATAAAATTCAAATGATACTATAACTTACAACACAAATTAGAAATCAAATAAAAGAAGGCTAGACCTAACCCAACTAACACCATGCAACAACATTACAAAAATTCATCATGCAAACATAGTTGATCTTGGTTCCTTTTGGAACTAGATCGGCTTCACATGTGAAAACAACACAGTGTGTTGGATGATCTCTGAGTATCTATGGCTTCGTTAGAAACACCTGCGCACTCAAATGAAATGTTAATCCCGCATGTATATAATAGCCATTGAAGAAAATTGAAACATACACTCACGTCATCACAAGATCATATAAACATCAAGAAATCTCGTCATAATTAAAACATCTAAATTTTGCATTTTCAAACATCCATCACAAGATAAGGTCTCATAATAAATTTCTAACTAAAATCACATGAATAATATCCCACTAGCATCATAATGTAAATCATATGTCTAACATCATCAATGAATTAATATCAAGGTCTAACCACATCATGAACATGCTAAACATAATAAATCCACATAAAGTATAAAGTCTAACAATCCTACAAATCAGGATCAACAGTCTCATAAGTCTAATACGTGTTATCAATAATAAAATAAAGTAGTCAAATATAAGGGAATGAAAAGGTAGGCCTCACATCCTCCCCCCTAAGATTGTACTTCCTCCTGAAAGTTGTCAAAGAGGTGAGAATAAAGGGCCCTCAATCACGCTGCATCCTCCCATATCATCGTGACCTCATCGTACATGTCCCATTGGACCCTAACTTGGTCCGGCTCTCGACCTCAAAGGCCCAACATCTGACGAGCCAATACGTGAATTGACTCCAAAGCCAACTGACCATCCACCTCTACCTTTAGAGAACTTCAATCCAAAACATGAGATAAATTAGATATGTAATGTCGTAAAATAGAAGCATGAAAAACATCTTGCATACGCGACAAGCTCGGTAGCAAGGCTAGATGATAGGCTACAGGTCCTATCTACTCTAAGATCTTGAAAGGTCCAACAAAATGAGGTGCGAGCTTAGAGCCCCTTTCATAATAGATTAGACTCTTGTGCAGTCACACTCTCAAGAACACTCTGTCCCCAACTGAGAAGCTCTGATCTACCCTCTTAGCATCGACATACTTCTTTTGTTGATCCTAAGCCTCCTAAAGTCTACCTAATTAAAGTCACCTGCTACTCCATATCCTGAACCAACTCTATCCTTATCGCAGCTATGTCCTCAATACGGTCCAAACTCAAAGGTGTCCTGCAAGGTCTGTCATATAAGGCCCGAAAAGGAGGCATACCCAACGAGCTGTGATGTCCATTATTGTAGGAAAACTCAACTAGATACAGGTACTCCTCCCATCTACTCTGGTGATCCATGACATAAATATGGAGTATATCCTAGAGAACCTGATTAACTCTCTCTATCTATCCATCGGTCTCAGGATGATAAGCAGAATTGAAGTTGAGTTGTGTGCCCAATGCCTACTGTAAGGCTCTCCAAAAGGCTGAAGTGAACACTAAATCCCTGTCAGAAATGATACAGTGATGTACCCCATGTAGTCTAATAATCTAATCCAAGAATACTCTTGCCACAAATGGTGAATTGTACGTCATGTGTACAGGTGAGAAATGCGCCACCTTGGTCAACTTGTCAACCATCACCATGATGGCATCATGGTGGTGTGATGACATAGGAAGACTAACAATGAAGTCCATGAAAATGGTTTTCCATTTCCACTCAAGTATCTCATGAGGGTATAAAAGACTCGCTGGATGCTGATGCTCGGCCTTGACCCTCTGGCACTCAAGGTAATGGGCAACATACTCTGCAATATCTCATCTCATACCCGCCCAATGGTATAATTGTTGCAAGTCAGCATGCATCTTCTTCACCCCTGGATGTGCTGCATAAGGTGCTCTATGAGCCTCTAAAAGAACTATTGCACAAAGGTCACCTGCATGGGGTACATAGATGCGTTTTTTATGTCTAAGCAACCCATCTGACTCAAGGGAATATCCTGCAAATTTTCTCTTAAGGGCCCTCTATTTCTGGATCTCCTATTGCACCTCAAGAAACCACTCATCCTTAGGAAGATACTGAATGATGCGCTCTCTCAAGTCCACACTCAAGGTCAAGGTCAAGATCTCGTAGCACCTCCGACTCAAAGTGTCAGCTACCACGTTCTCCTTCCCTTTGATGTAGTGGACATCAAAGTTGTACTCACATAGAAACTCCATCCAATGCCACTGGCGGTCATTCAAATTTAGCTGTGTGAATATGTACTACAAACTATGGTGATCTAAATGAAACTCAAAGCGACGACCCAAAAGAAAGTGTCTCCAAAAAATAAGAGCATGTACCACTGCTGAGATCTCTAAATCATGAGTAGGGTAGTTCAGCTCATGTGTCTTGAGCTTATTCAACTTATATACAATTGTCCTACCACCCTGCATGAGCACGACTCCCAAACCCTCAAGTGATGCATTTGTGCAAACTACAAAATCTTCTGCAAGATCTAGAACCGCTAAGATGGGAGCACTGATAAGATGCTCCTTGAGGACCCCAAAGGCCCTCTTGCACTACTCAGTCCAAGTGAAACTCTTCCCTTTCCACTAAAGGGAAGTGATGGGGTGCGCTATCTTGGAAAAGCCCTCTACGAATCTATGGAAGTAACCGGCTAATCCCATTAAACTCCTGAACTCTGTCACACTGGTGGGTGCTGGCCAATCCCTTCTAGCTCTGATCTTCAATGGGTCTACGGAGATGCCATTGCCTGATAGGATGTGCCGTAAGTACTGTACCTCTATCCTAAAAAAGGCACACTTCACCAAGTTGCCATACAGCTGCTGCTCTCTCAAGCACTACAAAACCTAATGTAGGTGCTCCTCATGTTCCTCCTTAGTCCGCAAATAGATCAATATGTCATCTAGAAAAATAATCATGAACTAATCCAAGTAGGTACGGAACACCTTGTTCATGAGACTCATGAACACTGCAGGGCATTCGTCAAACTGAAGGGGACCATAGTGAACTCATAGTGGCCATATCTAGTCCAGAAAGCGGTCTTATGAATATCCACCTCTGTGATACGCAACTGATGGTAACCGAACTTCAATTCTATTTTAGAGAACACCCTGGATCCCTGCATCTGGTCGAACTGATCATCAATCCTAGGCAAAGGATAATGGTTCTTCACCATCACCTTATTCAACTACCTATAATCCATGCATAACCGAAGTGACCCATCCTTCTTCTTCACGAAGATAACCGGAGAGCCCCAAGGTGAAACGCTCGTTTGGATGTGCCCCTTCTCGAGAAAATCCTCCAGCTGCAACTTGAGCTCTATCAGCTCATGAGTGGTCATTTTGTAGGGTGCACGAGACACTGGCTTGGTACCCGGCACTAAGTCAATATGAAAGTCTACCTTAAGATGGGGTAGCATTCCTAGTAATTCTGATGGAAACACATCGGCAAACTCTCTCAAGATGGGATGGTTATCTAATGATGCCTCAGGCTCATCCTCTTATCTGTCACTAACTGTGATAGTGAACATCTAACATCCCTTCTACATGCAGCGCTTAAGCTGCTAAGTGGATATCATACAAACTGTCATGGGCTTCTGAATGCTCACTATCTCAACTAGTGTACCATGATCATCTAAGCAACTAATCGCCTTTCGGTGACAATCTAGCTTGGCTCTATGAGCCGCAAGCCAGTCCATACCCAAAACCACATTGTAGGATCCTAATGACATAACTCTAAGGTCACAAGATGTAGTAAAGGATCCCAAGGAGATCTCACAATCATGAACCAAGGCATCTACTGTCATCTTGGCCCTAGAGGCCAACTCAACCTCCCACCTAATGTCTTGCCTAGAAACCACTAGCCTGCAACGTTCCACTAACGATGTAGATAGAAAAGAATTTGTAGCTCTAGAGTAAAAAAGAATAGAGATGGGGGCACTCATGATCATACCTAATGTCTCAATCACGGATGCCTGATAGTCATCATGGTGGTTATCAACCACTGCAAACATGTGGTGGGACTTGCCCACATCTCCTACTGTCTTCTCTAACCCTCCTAAACAGGATTGTCCCACTGCTGTAAAGCTCTGTGGGCACTCTCTCACTACATGTCTTGCTCCACCACACACATAGCATGGGCCCCAAGTCTGTATCTGTCCTGTCTGAGTCCTACTGAACTACTGCTATCTAGATCTACCTGTGGAACCTTGTGAACCCCTATATGACTGATGAGCCCTCGTGGGCCCCGCAGGTGGTCTATACTGCCTTTGGTCTCTACTCAAGCCCTGTTGCTACCATCCTTGATTCTTCCCTCTTTGTGCCCTCTGCTGGGATCTAGACCTCTGCTGATTTTGCTATGGAGGTCTAGAAGGTAATGGTGGAGAACTGGATCCTCCTTTTTGTGGTGGTAGTGGTGGTCTGTGATAACTCTGTTGGTGCTGTTGTTGCCCACGATCCTAAAATTGGGGGTGTGATCCCTGCCCTCGTCCTTGTATCTCCTCACCTATGTATTCCTTTTTGGCAACATCACTCAATGTCTAGGGGATTGCCATGCATACAAGCCCTGCTATGCTATGGTTCAATCCTCTGATAAACTTATGAACTAGGAGTTTCTCAATGTGGAGATACTTCGCATAACGAGACAACTCAGTGAATCTTCCCTCATACTGAGCAATAGTAATCCCTCTTTTCTAAAGGTCATGAAACTCATCTATACAACGATGTCTATACTGATCTAATAAATACCATGCATTGAAGCACTCAACGAAGGTCTCCCAAGTGAGTGTGTTGAACAATAGATGATGCTTGCACTCCTCAGTGCGTCACTAAGTAGCTGTTGCATCTCGCAACAGGTGGACTACCACATGTGCCTTCATGTTGCCCTTGTAATGATGCAATAGAAAGCATCTATCTAGACTGATGAGCCAAGCCTCAGCTTCGGGTCCCTCTATAGTCTTGACGAAAGTAGGAGGATTCAACCTCAACAAATCCCTAATAGGGTCTCCTCGGTCTCTGTACCCTCTAATGGGCTCATCTTCATAATAATCATATGACCTGTGAATGATCTGCTCCACTCGCAGTGTCTCCTCATGCCTATCATGATGTGGAGGGATCCTACTCGAACCCTATAGACTGATCCAACCTCCTCTATCGTCGTATCTGGTATCTCCACAAATGGCTCCACACATGGTGCCTCTCATGGCTTGACGCAGGGCTCCACACGTGACTCTGCTCATGGCTCCATGCGTGGCTCCTCTCACAGATCCACGCAAGGCTTGGCACGTGGCTCTATGTGTAGCATATCTATGACTGGTGGTAGCCTATCAAACACTGCCTGTAGTCCCTGAAGTATCTATGGTCCAATGTTTGGTATAGGTAGGACCTGTGGTGCCGGTGGTGCCTAACCCTCGACAGAAGAATCACTATGCACCTCGACGGATGCAGTGTGGCATGAACATGCTCGCTGAACCCATCAGGGAGGCATCCTAGAAAATAAGAGAATCACTAATTAATAAAATTTGTGGAATAAGTAACGTGCCCAAATAAGCCTAGTGTTTAGACTGAGGCTTTGATACCAAATGTCATGCCCACAATTCCCATGCGGTCACGACACGCATCACACGTGTCGTGTCCACATTTGACATGTGGTCATGACACGAAATATAAAAATTTTACCACGCTTG
Organism: Cunninghamia lanceolata; assembly: GCA_027924645.1. Taxonomy (NCBI): domain Eukaryota; kingdom Viridiplantae; phylum Streptophyta; class Pinopsida; order Cupressales; family Cupressaceae; genus Cunninghamia; species Cunninghamia lanceolata. Next base: position 4,981,253 of record BSBN01000198.1, on the reverse strand, counting down.
CCTAGAAACCCCCTCGCATGGGTAAGCATGTTCGGTGGTGTTTACACATAAGGCGTAAACATGACAGTTAAAGGCAGGGTAATGCGTTCACTTGTGCATACCATTTTGCAATGAAGGCCAACTAGGGGGTTGATGCGACATGATTAATGTCACTAATAGGGTTAGGATCGATGATCGAAACCCTAGGTTAACCTAAGTGAATGATGGGATTTGGAGATAAGTTAAAACAAAAGCCAAATTCTAGTGCATGAGAAAATATAATTTAATACAAAAGCCTAATGTTGATAACTGGCAAAAATAATAATTTAATCCTAAGGAAGGTTAAATTTTACTAACCCAACTATACTCTAAATTCCAGAAATATCCGGCAGCATAACGCCTCACAGGCATGTTAGATTTAGGGCAAACAACTAAGAGGGGGGGTGAATACGTTGTACAAAACTTTCTTCCAATTAAACACTTAACTCCACTTTGTAATTCAACAGTATAATGATAAAACAATCATGGAAACACAATGCATAAAATTAAGAGTAGAAACACATTAACACACACGACACCAAGATTTTGACATGGAAAGCCCAGTTAAGGGAAAAACCACGGTGTGATTAACCCAAGATTGTATTCTCTATTAGAAGAATAGAAAGAACAAATGGCACATGCCAATAAAGGCTCACTGCCCGAGCACACTGCTCACAAGAGACTCACTGCCTACAAGAGACACACTGTCTACAAAATAGTAAGTATCACATACATGAACTAGAGTATAGCATCTTCACCATGCTTGAATCAGTTCCTTTTAAGCCCAAAACTGCTTCTCTACCTTTCGCTCTCCTCCTTGCTACCACACACTCATCTCCACAAGGACACCTTTGAAATGACTTCGCAATCCCTTATTTATACAAGACATCAACTTAGGAATAATCATCTAAGTCGGCAAACATCGACAAGAACATCCGCAAGATGTGTAACTCATCCGGTCGGCTAGTTTCAGGAAGAGCATCATCATCTGAAAGTTATTCTTCAATTGCGAGCTCTAACTAAAATGTAGACCACCAACATGAACTGGACACGATTCAAAGACCTCCACAAGCTTGCCTAAATCACCAAGAATGTCCACACTTCATATGCTTACTGAAATCCTTCTCTCCTTCATCTGGAAACTCAAGAACACAGTCTATCATTACTGTTACAAAGGAATAGATGCTTGCGGACCTTCAAACCATGAACCATTCGAGTTGACACTTCAAAAAGACTTCCTTAATACTCCCTCAAATCCGCAAAATAGGATAATGCATTTTTAGATCTCACCGGACCTGTCTGTATCACTCTGTCACCTCTTAACACCTACTGGAACCAATTTTACTTGAGCGGCCACAAATTCTTCATATCTTCATGCGGACCTTTGAAATATTTCTGGATCACCTTAAGACACATATCTACAAACCCTTTGAACTGCATCCTCTGATCCTCATCCTATTTTGGACTTTTACCTTACTGTCTTCACTGTTATTCCAATCCTTATCATTAATGCAACATGAGTATGTTGACATCAATGACAACATTGATTAGGCCCATACTTGCAACAATCTCCCCCTTTGTCATTGATGGCAACATATGATGTGAAAAACTATTTTGACCATCAAGACAAGAACTTTTTCTCACTGACACAACACCTCCTATCAACAAGAACCATTCACATGTCTTCTCTTCTTTTACTGCTCCCTCTTTGATTAGCCACCACTTGTTTTTCACATGTTTTCTCTCCTCCTCTGACATCAATGACAAAGGGCACATACTTGCAATTACAACACTTTAGAATCATACCAGCTGCTCCCCCTGAGTAGCAACTCTCCATCATCAATCTAGATTCACAAGATATGATTGTGATATCCACTGAACTGATGCACATCAGTGCACCTTAGTTCATCATCAGAGGGGCAATAACCCCTAACTTCTCCCTGAGATACTCAAAAGAGTCCTTAGGTAGAGGTTTAGTAAAGATGTCTGCAATCTAATCCTTGGAAGGCACAAACTCCAATCTAACTTCATTCTTGTTCACTTGCTCTCTCAAAAACTAAAAGTTGATGGATATATGTTTAGTCTTTGAATGCAACACCAGATTCTTAGATATGTTTATTACACTTGAATTATCACAGAAGATTGTGATAGGCTCCTCATACTCCACTCTAATGTCTCTTAGCATCTACTTCATCCACAAAACTTGAGTGCAACTACCTTCTGCTGTAATATATCTTGCTTCTGTAGTGGACAGAGATATTGCTTCTTGTTTCTTGCTCAGCCAAGAAACCAATCTCTTCCCCAAAAAGAATGCTCCACCACTGGTACTCTTCCGGTCATCCACATCTCCTGCCCAATCAACATCTGTATATGCATGAAGATAGAAATCATGATCTCTAGGATACCACAGACCATACTCAACTGTCCCTTTTAGATATCTAAAAATCCTCTTGATTTCCATGACAAGAGATTCTCTAGGATCAGCCTCGAGTCTAGAAACAAGAGCAAAAACCTGCATAATGTCTGGTCTAGTTTGAGTAAGATACAATAGTCCTCCAATCATTGACCTATACTTTTTCTAATCAACCTTGGGAGAGTCATCATCCTTGCTCAACTTACATCCAGTTGCCATGGGAGTACTCATTGGCTTTGAGTCTTCCATCCCAAATTTCTTCAACAATTCTTTCTTTGTTTGAGTGATTTGTAGACCCAAGAAGAAATTTATTTCCCCAAGCATGGACATCTCAAATTCACTTTTCATTTGATTTGCAAAGGTTTTACACATACTATCTCTTCCTCCAAAAATGATATCATCAACAAACACTTCAACAATCGAGATATTTTCATGGTCAATTTTGAAATGCAAATTACTGTCAGCAGTACCTTTGTTGAAACCAATCCTCAAAAGATGTTTATCCAATCTTTCATACGAATCTCTTAGGGCTTGCTTCAGTCCATACAATGCCTTCTTCAACTTGCATATCATATCACCATGATCAGATAATTGAAATCCATCTAGTTGCTCAATGTACACTTCTTCTTCCAAGTCACCATTCAGGAAGGCAGACTTTACATCCATCTGATACACTTTTAAATTTTTGAAGGCAGTAAATGCAAGAAATAATTTGACTACTTCAATTCTTGCCACCGGAGCAAAAGTTTCTTCAAAATCAACTCCTTCTATTTGAGAATAGCCCTTGCAGACCAATCTGGCTTTGTTTCTGATTAGTTTACCAACTTCATTTAGTTTGTTCCAGAAGACCCATTTGGTTCCAATCACATTCTTGTTTCTAGGTCTGGGAACAAGATCACAAGTGTGATTTTTCTCAATTTGCATCAGCTCTTCCTCCATTGCTTTAGTCTAGTTTTCATCATTGCAAGCATCATTCACTATCTTATGTTCAATCTTTGAAATCAGACAATACTTATTTGAATCTTGAGCAATTCTTCTTCTAGTTTGTACACCTTTTCTTTTGTCACCTATGATCTAATCTTCAAAGTGGTTCAGTCTTACATATCTTGGAGCTTTGGGAATTTCTTACACTTCTATTTCTTGATCAAGCTCATTAAAACTTATCTCTTCTTCCTGATTTGCCGGATCAATCTGGATCTGAGTCTCAGAAGGGACTTTGACTCCTTGGATCAAAACATCATTCTGATCATCTTCATCATATTCATAAAACCTTGAGGGTTTTTCAATTCCTTCACCAACCTTCACATTTGTACTTTCTATAATATTTCTTAGTCTCCTGTTATAACATCGGTATGCTTTGCTTTGAGTAGAGTAACCCAAGAATATTCCTTCATCACTTCTAGCATCAAACTTTCCTAGATCTTCATCTCTTTTGATGTAACATTTGCTGCCAAAGACTTTGAAATACCTCACAGTAGGAGTGATGCCAAACCAAAGTTCATAAGGAGTCTTACCGGTATTGCTTCTGATTTGAACTCGATTGAGAGTAAAGACTACAGTGCTGATAGCTTCTCTCTAATAGATCTAAGGAACATTTGCTTCCATCATTATGGTCCTAGATGCTTCCTGGATAGTCTGGTTCTTTCTCTCCACTACTCCATTCTACTGTGGAGTCCTAGGGTCTCTTTAGTCCTTGTTTCTCACAGAATTCTATGAACTCACCGGATGTGAATTCTCCACCTCTATCAGACCTTAGACATTTTAATTTTAATCCGGTTTCATTCTCTACCATAGCCTTGAATATTTGAATTTCTCAAGAGCCTTTGATTTCTCTTTTAAAAAAGTTACCCACATCATCTAGGAATAGTCATCAATTAGTAACATGAAGTATCTATCACCTTACAAACTCCTGATTCTTGCCGGACCACAAAGATCAGTATCAACTAAGTCCAATTATTCGGTAGAAGATTGTTCCTTGCTTTTAAATGAGACTCTACTTTGTTTTCCCAATTGACATTCTTTGCACAAACTATTTGTAGGTTTTACTAGTTTTGGAAGATCTCTTACAACCTGAGTATTGCTTATCTTGATGATATTATCAAAATTCACATGACACATTCTCCTATGCCTTTGTCCACCAACTGTCCAACACTAAGAAGATTTTGCTTCGATCCTTCAACATATAGAACATTACCAGTTTTGTTCCTTCCATCAAAAGAAATAGTTCCTCTACCTCTGATTCTACCAACAGAATTATCACCAAATTTTACCACTCCTTCATACCTTTCCAAATCTATGAACTTATTTTTGTCACCTATCATATGGTGAGAGCATCCACTGTCAATGACCCAGTCATCCTTTTCTTCAACTTGGGCAGACAGAGCTCTTTCTACAACTTTATGATTGACAGATTTAGAGGGCATTGGATCTTCTTCCTTGATGGCAATGAACACCCAGTCACTTCCAGATTTATCTCCTATCTCTGATTCATCATCTGTTACTCCTTCATCATCTCCTTCATGAACATAGTAACAATTCTTTTGCAACCTTGATCTGTTAGGATTTGTCCTTGAAAAACTTTCCGGACATCTTGAGGCAAAATGACCAATCTTATTGCAGTTAAAGCACTTAAAGGGCAATTTTCGTTCATACTTACTGGATCCTCTTGGTAGCCTTTTTGCAATAAAGAGCTTCAAGTTGAGGAGTTTCTTCTTCTTCTTCTAGGTCTTTTCTTGCTTTTTCATACCATGATAGTTTCCTTGAAGAGTTCTCTCCCAGATCAAACCTTTGTTTACCTTTTAATGAGGCACTGGCTTTGAATGCTAATTTAGTATTTGGAGGGGAATCTCCAAACTTGGTCATTTCAAATGCAGCTAGTTTACCAACCAATTGATCTCTTGTGATAGTTGTATGAGCTCTGAATTCTTCAATGGCAGCAGCTTTGTTTTTATAAGAAGCAGGAAGGGATCTGAGAACTTTGTCAACAATTTCATCTTCATCCAAGACTCCACCAGCACATCTAATGCCACAAACAATCTCATTTACTCTTGGCATAAATGTAGTTATATTTTCATCTTCTCTCATCTTCAGATTTTCAAATTTCCCTTTTAGACTGTGTAACCTTGCACATTTAACATACTTGTCTCCTTCATGCAGAAGCTCCAATTTTTCCCAAATCTCAAAAGTAGTTGGTAGATCAACAAGATTTGAAAGCTCTAAATTAGATAATGCACTTAGAAGAGCCTCTATAGTCTGCAAATTGTTTTCAGCATCTGTGATTTCATTTTGGGTTTTCGGGCCACCCTATGGAGGAGTATACTTTGTTGAAGCCATGTTCCAGTACTGCATTCCCATACATTGCAAGTGACATTTCATGCGACTTTTCCAAAGATTAAAAATGGTTCCATTAAACTTCAGACTATCCTTCTTGTAGGACGACATCCTAGATCTCCTCAAATGGTTAAGCCCTTTTAGAGGAACTTGGCTCTGATACCAATTGTTAGATTTAGGGCAGACAACTGAGAGGAGGGGTGAATCAGTTGTACAAAACTTTCTTCCAATTAAACACTTAACTCCACTTTGTAATTCAGCAACATAATGATAAAACAATCATGGAAACATGCTGCATAAAATTAAGAACAGAAACACATTAACACACATGACACCAAGATTTTGACGTGGAAACCCTGGTTAAGGGAAAAATCATGGGGTGATTAACCCAAGATTGTATTCTTTGTTAGAAGAATAGAAAAAACAAATGGAACATGCCAATTAAGGCTCACTACCCGAGCACACTGCTCATAAGAGGCTCACTGCCTACAAGAGACAAACTGTCTACAAAATAGTAAGTATTTCATACATGAACTGGAGTATAGCATTTTTACCATGCTTGAATCAGTTCCATTTAAGCCCAAAACTGCTGCTCTGCCTTTCGCTCTCCTCCTTACTACCACACACTCATCTCCACAAGGACACCTTTGAAATGACTTCGTAATCCCTTATTTATACAAGACATCAAATTAGGAATAATCATCTAAGTCGACAAACATCTACAAGAACATCTGCAAGATGTGTAACTCATCCGATCAGCCAGTCTTAGGAAGAACATCATCATCTAGAAGTTATTCTTCAATTGTGAGCTCTAACTCCAATGCGAACCACCAACACAAACTGAACACTATTCAAATACCTCCACAAGCTTGCCTGAATCACAAAGAACATCCACAGTTCATCTGCTTACTAAAATCCTTCTCTCCTTCATCTGAAAAACTCAAGAACACAGTCTGTCATTACTGTTAGAAAGGAATAGATGTTTGTAGACCTTCAAACCACAAACCAATCGAGTTGACACTTCAAAAAGACTTCCTTAACACTCCCTCAAATCCACAGAATAGGATAATGCATTTCCAGATTTCACCGAACTTGTCTGTATCACTTTGTCACCTCTGAACACCTATCGGAACTGGTTTTACTTGAGCAGCCACAACTTCTTCAAATCTTTATGTGGACATTTGAAATCTTTACTAGATCACCTTAAGACACATATCTACAAACCCTTTGAACTGTATCCTCTGATCCTCATCCTATCTTGGACTTTTACCTTAATGTCTTCACTGTTCTTCTATGTTCCTGATTAAGACTAATTTTCTCAATATCCTCGGCACACAACACTTCCAATCCTTATCATTAATGCAACAGGAGTATGTTGACATCAATGACAACATCAGTTAGGCCCATACTTGCAACAGGGCGTGATTAGGGTTAATTATAATAAAACTAAATTTGATTGAAAGTTTACTGGGTTGGTTTTAAATTACCTATGTTACACTAGTTAGATTGGTAGAAAAGTTAATTAGATTAATTGAAAACCCCGAAACTCATTAATGAAATCTCTAAAAAGATGGCCAGAAGATTTTTCAAAAAGCTTGATCAATTTGTTCTTCTTCACGTTTCTATTAATTAGAGCTATCACTGCATCCTTTATGTTCTTCCTAATTTCTTGGTAGACCAGATTACGGAAGCAAGTTATACTAACTTTGTTTAGATAGTTTACTAGGTTTCCAAGATGGATTAAAATGACATCCTTATTAAACTAATAAAAATGCTCTAGATATAATTAAAAAGGAATATTAAATTAATAATAATCTAGTTATATATTAACCTCTTCAAATTTGGTTTGAAAGCAAAGGATTAACCCCATTGTTTAAAATAAAAACATCTCAATAATTAAATTGGAGTAAGAATTAATTAAAACAATAGAATCCCTTTTCCATACTCAAATTTAAATCCAAATATTATAAACTCACTCTAACTTTATACTAATTTTATTTAAATATTGCCATACCTCTAAACAATAAAAAGAACATTTCTAAAAGAAATAAAAATTACTCCAAACTATCATTTATCTCTAAACCCCCATTTTAAAATAAGAACATAAAACAAATGAAAAAATAAAAATAAAAGAGTGGGAATAAATAAGACAAGTTTTTAAAAATTCTCTTTCCCTAAAAGGCTCACAATAAAATAATATTATCATTAAGGGATGTAATCAAACCCTAGCCTCCTCTTTCCCTATCCTCCTCTTCTCTCCATTTTTTTCTTCTTTTTTTTTCTCACAAATTGTTTTATTTGCAGGTTTGATGAAGAAGCCTCTCATGGCCACCACACCAGGAAGTGCATATGTCAGACATATATATATGTGTGTGTGTGTGTGTGTGTGTGTGTGTGTGTGTGTGTGTGTGTGTGTGTGTGTGTGTGTATTGAGGTGAAGTGAGAGAGAGAGAAAGCTTGCAGGTGGTTGTGTGTGGAGTTTACTGCCCATAGAGGGGCCGAAGGAAGAGTGGTAGACGACATGGGAGGCTGCACTATTGGGTATAGCGGCGACGGAAATGGTAGAGGGGTCAATGGAGGTGTTGGGGGTGTGGGGAGTCCACAAGGGGGAGAGGGTTTCGTGGGGAAGGTGGAGTGGTGGAGGGGAGGTGTTAGGGTTGTAGCATAGGTAGGAGGTTCACAGGAGTAAGGGGTGGAGTGTGGGGAGGGCCGAGCCCCACCCGTTAGGGCTACAGAGTAGGTAGGAGGTTCGTGGGAGTAAGGGGTGGAGTGTGGGGAGGGTCGAGCCCCCCCACACTCCATTAGATAGCGGCGGTGGGGGGGTCGAAACCCCCCCACCCAAACATTTTTTTGTTTCCTGTTTAAAAATCTGTGAACTGTATACAATAAAAACATAGTCCACAACTCTTTTTTAATAGTTTTTATTTTTATTTAAAAATATAATTATATATATATATGCACATACAAAACTCAGATTTATTCCATTCCACAGTTTATTGTCTACTGTCAAATATAAGGAAATATATATATATATATATACTGTTTTATACACAATTTAGCCTCTTTTTTTTCTATTAAACAGTATATAAAACAAATCTATATTTAAATATATTAAATATATAAATTCAAATATATATATATATATCACTGTATTTTCAAATATAGTTGTCATTCTAAAACTTAGTTTTTTTTTTTAATGTAATAAAGGAAAAGAAACATTTTTCTATAACAGATTAACATAGAGAAAATGAACATTTTTTTTGTTTTTTGTAAAAACATATTTCCACATAACAACTCTTCAAAAAAAATTATTCATTATCTTTTTTTTAAGCAAATGTAATTAGTTCTTTCTTTCATAATAACAACAACATATATATTTTCTTCTCTTAAGAAAATAAAATGTATAGATTTTCACTTTATCCCATAGAAATAAAACATCAACTATCCTATTTTTTTTTTAAATAAACATACAAGTGAAATAGCAATAACACCATGCTTTTCGTCCAATTCTCTATTTTTTTTCTCTAAATCATAAGGCATTAAAATCAGCAATTTAATTCTTCTATTTTTAAATATATCTAGTTTCATACAACTCAAGTAAAAATATACTCTTACAACTTGAGAGAGAGAACAAAGTTCTCCTCTTTTGAAATCTAAAATAAAATGATACACAAGGCCTTTCATGGCCATGATCTCTCAAGAGCACAAAAATAACACTCTTAAGGACAAAAATATTTTCTTCAACTTCACATAGCTCAATTTTCCTACAATGACACAAAAAGGGGAAGAAGCCACAACAAAATGCTCTCCTCCCTACCATTGACTCACTCATGACTCACCCCCGAGCTAGGAGGTCATCCTCACACTAGGAAGACTCAAACCACAACACAACAATGCATTCAACACCCAAAAACAAAATTACTCCAATGGCTATCACAACACAAAACTCACTCAAGGTGAGTTTAGTGGGGTAGGGGAGTGGACATCACTCAACTCAAGTGTGCCACTCCAAGAACTTCCCAAATACATAAATCTCTCAAGGCGTCAAGCCCAAACTTAAAACATGATTTCACAAAACTTTCCCTCGGCTCTCAAGTCACATCACAAATTTCTCATATACACATATCGTTCAAATTCACAATTTGCCCTCAAGGCTAAAACTCCATAAAACCAACGAAATGACCCCGAGGAGGTTCACTCCTCCACCACCCCACACATGTTGAGCATGTTCTCCCAAGTAGGAGAGGCTCTCACAATTCCCATACCCAATTTTTCCCACAACAACAAAGTAAAAATAACAAAATGAACTCACGCACACACAACATGCAAGTAAAGAAAATGCATAATGAAAGGCATTTGCCTTGAATCATACCTTATAAAGCCCAAATGGAAGATAGCTGAGAAGAGCTCCTCTAACTCCTTCTCCAAGTTGAGCCATCAATTTCACCTCTAACTTTTTCCCCAAAATAATTAAAATTCAAAAATTGCCAAAAGATTCAACAACCCCCTCCCTCCTTTCAAGAGGGATTAAAATAGGCTCTTCTCATGAGCCTTGAGGAATGGGGAGGTGACACATGTCACCTCCTCACTCCTCCACGTAACTACTTGCAAGACTCTTGGAATGTGGTGGTGACACATGTCATCCACCCAATCCACAAGTCTTTCTTCCTTCCACTTGTCCTCTCTTAAACATGTGGGAGAGAAAGTTGGAGCAAAAGAAGGAGTGGGTGCCACATGTGCCCCAATCCTCTCCTCCTAAGAAGGCCCACTCAACCCCAAGGTACCCTCACCAATTCTGGGAGAGGCTTGGAGTTGAGTCCTCCACAATCAAGGGGTCTTGAAGACTCCCCCAACCTAGGGAAGAGAAAAGGAAGATGCTGAGTGTTTGACCCACTCATCCTCCCCCTCCCAAGCTTCCATTTTCGTCACTTTACTTCAGGGTGAAGTAAAGTGACCAAATTGGAGTTTACCTAAGGTTACACAAGCCCAAATGACCCCTAGACCCTAGGGGTACAACCCATGGTCAAATTTAACCCATTTTAAGCAGCAAAGGTTGAGTAAAAAAACACATAAAAGGGGTCAGAAAAATTATAACTCAAAAATGAAATTCAAATGACACTACAACTTACAACACCAATTAGAAATCAAATAAAATAAGGGTATACCTAACCCAACTAACACCATGCAACAACATTAAAAAAATTCATCATGCAAACATAGTTGATCTTGGTTCCTCTTGGAACTAGATCGTCTTCACATGTGAAAACAACAAAGTGTGTGGGATGATCTTCGAGTATCTGTGGCTTCGCTAGAAACACATGTGCACTCAAATGAAATGTTAATCCCACATGTATATAATAGCCGAAGAAAATTGAAACATACACTCACATCATCACAAGATCATATAAACATCAAGAAATCTTGTCATAATTAAAACATCTAAATTTTACATTTTCAAACATCCATCACAAGATAAGGTCTCATAGTAAATTTCTAACTAAAGTCACATGAATAGTATCCCAATAGCATCATAATGTAAATCATATGTCTAACATCATCAGTGAATCAATATCAAGGTCTAACCACATCATAAACATGCTAAACATAATAAATCAACATAAAGCATAAAGTCTAACAATCTTATAAATCGAGATCAACAGTCTCATAAGTCTAATACGTGTCATCAACAATAAAATAAAGTAGTTAAATATAAGGGAATGAAAATGTAGGCCTCAGAAGACTACATTTCTTCAGATTGATCAACAACTTTTCCTCCCTTAGCTTCTCAAAAACTCTTCTGATATGCATCATATGCTCATCCCAAGTCTTACTAAAAATAAAAATATCATCTAAATAAACAATAACAAAACTTCTAAAAAATTCTTTCAATACCTCATTCATGAGCTGCATGAATGTGCTCAGTGTGTTGGTTAGGCCAAATGGCATGACTAACTACTCATACAAACCCTCCTTTGTCTTGAAGGTTGTCTTCCATTCATCTCCTTCTCTGATTCGGATCTAATGATACCCACTCTTCAGGTCAATCTTCGTGAAGTACTTGGCTCCACTCAAACAATCCATTATGTCATCCATTCTAGGCAATGAAAATCTATACTTGATTGTGATCTTATTGATGTCTCAAGAGTTTGTACACATTCTCCACTCTCCATCTTTCTTTGGTGCTAGTACTATAGGTACCGCACATGGACTTAGGCTCTCTCTTATCAATCCCTTCCTCAACAACTTCTGAACTTGTCTGTTCAACTCTTCACTTTGTGTTGAAGTCATTCTATGGGTTGCCTTATTTGGCAAACTCACTCCTGGTATCAAATCCATTTGATGAATTATCTTCCTCACTGGTGGTAAACCTTTTGGTACATTATCAAAGACAATATATTGAAATTCTTCCAACATTTCTGAGACTTCTGCTAGTACATCTACAGATTTCTCTTGACTAATCTTAGGAATCAATGCAAAGCAATGATACTCATGCTTCATACTGTCTAAAATTTTTTACCATTTACCAAGCAAATTCTAGTAGTACTACATACCTTTTCTTCCACCTCCTTCAAGGGCTTCAACTTATTGTGAATTCCATCCTTTGTTAGGGAGTATGTGTTTTCATGACCATCATGGATAGTGCTCCTATCATACTGCCACAACCTCCCCAATAACATATGTCATGCATCCATTGGTATGATGTCACACAGCACCTCATCATGGTAGTCACTAATCTTGAACTTCACTAAACATTGCTCATTGACCAAAGCTCTATGGTCCTTTTGCAACCATGCAATCCGATATGGATGCAGATGCTTTCTTCTTGTCAACCATCTCCTCTGAAACAAGATTATTAGTGCTTCCACTGTCAATAATAATATCACAACACTTACCTTCACATTTGCACCTTGTGCAGAATAAACTCTTCCTCTAATTGGGTTCTTTCTCCTCTTTCAACAAAGTTCTTCTGACAACTAGGGTTTCTCCCCTTTCAACATCTTCAGAATGCTTAGAATGTGCATCTTCATCTACATGTGCAACTCATGCATTACCTTTAGGTCTTCTATTTATCCTTCCTTGATGTTTCAAACACTCATATGCTCGATTCCCTTCTTCTCCACATTGCAAATAGGTTCCTCTAAAACTTCCTCTTCAGGGTCCTTGCCCAAGTCGGCCCCTTCCTCTTCCTCTTTGCTCACCATTGTTCTGGTCATGAGGGCAGTAGGCTTTATCCCATCTCTAATTTGACTGGTGCCAGCTTCTTCACGTTTCTTTTGATCTTCATTATGGTCTTCATAGGGTCTTCCACCAGTCCTTCTACCTTAACCTCTTCCCCTTTTCTTTCTATCGAATCTTTAATTTAGCTTCTCTTCCACCTTCAGGGAAAACTGGTACGCATCTTCTATGGTGGTCATTCTGACCAGGCTTAGCTCCTCTTAATTACTAGTCCTAAACCCATTAATCTAATAGGCTAGCTTCTCCTTGTTGGCCTCTACATAGCCTATCCTAATAGTAATCTTATAAAACTCTTCTGAATACTCCTTAATAGACTTGTTACCTTGCTTAATTCCTTGCAGCTTCTTCAACAACTCCATCTCATAGTCTACAGGAATGAACTACTTCTTCATTTTCTCCACCATCAGATCCCATCTGGTGATCTTTCCTTTTCCTCTCCTATTCCTCTCTAACTAGACCTCCTTGCACCAAATACTGGTGTGGTCCTTCAACTTTGTTTTTGCAAACTTGACCCAATCGGGGTCCTCAACATCTTCATACTTGAAATACTCCTCCATGTCATTGATTAAATCAATAAGCTGTTCCAGATTCAAATCTCCATAATAGGTAGAAACTTGGATCCTAGGCCTCTTTCTAATCTTCAAAATGGCCCTCAACAACCTAACTTCTACAGGATCTCCTGCAGCTTCTTGTTCTTCCTTAGATAGCTCTTCTTCAGATTCATGCTCGCTTTCTTCTCTTGTTCTTGGATCAAACCCTCTTCGTAGCTCCTCTTGCAATGTATTGATTTGCCTTTGCAAGGCTCTAAAACTCTCTTATGTCAAAGCATTCCTCCCAATATGATTTCTTCATGGAGGCACCTTGATCTCCGTAGCAAACCCACAACCTCAGGTCCTGGTGCAAACTGCCTCATGGTCAGTGATCTATCTACACACTCAAGAACCCTTTCTCTGATACCACTTGATGAAAGGGGTAAATCATAAACTACACAACAACAAAAATTGCACACCAAAAATAGAACTTTCTTTATTGATTTGGACAACTTATTACATTATAGAAGCTCAAATACAATCAGAGGAATCAACCCTCCATAGGCTACAACACATTACAGCTTCCTCTCACAAGAATCTGGAATCATCTGCTAGGGTTTCTATTTTCCCACCTATCCTTGACTCTAAACTTTCCCCCTTAACTCTACTACTTCCCAGGGTTCCCAAAAATGATTATTAATAGCCTTTTTGGCAGCCAACAACCTAATTTCAAAAGTTGCATCTCCCTCCAAAAATAGGTCAACTTCCGGGAGCCATAGCTTTTGATCTGGGTGTCTGATTGACAAATTGTTTTATGCGTCAGAAAGCTTATAGAGTGGTCTACACACTAAGAACCCACTCTACCAGGTCTGGTCATTTTTGGGCCTGTACATGGCTGTTTAGTTCCTCAAACATGAGTTTGAATAATCTTTAGGTATTTTTCAAGAAATGCAAACTTTAATATCTTTCAGCTCACAAATGATCTTTGTATGATTCCTTCGCAAAAGGTCTTTGTTTTAGTTACAAAGCTTCATGTAAATTTTCACTTTAATCCATGCCCACATGCAAAATTTCCTAAAATAACAGGTTGCTATTTTTAGTAGTTTAGAAAAACTAAAAGTTCTACATCATTATTCAAGCAATTATGGAACCAGAACCACAAATTTTGAAAAGAAATGGAAAGAACATCAACAATTTTGAAACACATCTTTTTTTGGGTGATACAAGATTGCCCTTACACCACTGGATGCTCCTACATCAGTATAAGTCTAGTGATGTATGACAAAGTTTCAGCTAAGGACAATGATGAATTAGGACCAATTATGTATGACATGGATAATTTAGATGCTAGTGAGGATAATGAGCAATGATTGGGACAGATCATAAGCTAAGATTGATAAACAGATATGGACATGGATTGAGGTGGCATGTAATGTCTAAGGATGATGTGGAATGGGGATTGTTGGCAACCACAAGGATAAAAATTTGACTTTATGATGAATTTTGGACTGGGTGCTGATTCAGGAGACTAGGCGCTGATATAGAGGTCCAGGCGCTAATTTGCAGTAACTCGGTGCTAATGTAGGACATTGGTGGTTTTATGTGTTTTTTGAGGTGGTGAGTTGAATTTTTGGCAAATTTTGGACTTTGGATGTGAAGTTCTTGAACTTTGTAGATTAAATGACGAATTTGGGAAGTTCAAATGTTTCAATGGTTCATTTTTTTAAATGGATCAAATGGTGTTTGAATTATGTCAATGATAGTTTTACTTGGCAAGAAATATAAACATTCCAAACAAGAGCATCTAATGGCCAAAGGTTTTGTTGTGAAAATGTGTAAATTTATCAAGCACTTATACAACCCAAGGTGAGGAAAGGACAATATTTATTGGATTCCCACTTGGATTTCTCCACCGCACTTACTCAGAGTGGATAACATAGAATTTTTGTGGCATTGACTCTCCCTTACATGGCAATCACTTCTCGGGAACACAAAACTTTGAATTCCTCAAGACCTAAAGATCTCAAGAAATTTTCCATCTCTACTTTGAACTGTGAGAGTGTGGGACGGCTTCAGAGGTCTATCTTCCAACCTCCTGCACCAACAAATAGAAGGTTTTTTAGCCTCTAGAACAAAGGTTCATAGTGGGGGAACATTCGGGGGATCGACGCATTATGAGCATTTGATAAACTACTTAATGTTTTGACTAGCTCTACTAGGAGTATCATATACACAAGGTACTACTTCCTTTCGAGCTAGCACCGAATGGTAAGCGGTAATATCGATTTGGACTTGGCTTTCTCCTTATCCTATTTTTTATAGCAGATAGAATGAAAGTACCAGTTGGGGTCACCAATGAGTTCTTCTTATGGATGTGTCTCAAGGGCAGGCCCCTCCTAAGAAAAAGAAAAAGAGAGTAGAACCATTTCTCTTCACTCAAGATCCTTTTGAAGGTGAGGGGAGAGGGTACTTTGATTCAATCCCTTGGGTAACATAAGTGTGCAAGTGCACAAGACACTTCACTCAAAAGCTACGTGCTTTTTGAGACCCAAAATGAAATGTTACTATGATTGTTTGCAAACAAGGTTAATTTTAATGCAATTTGTTGTTCTTTCTAACCAATGAGTGAAGGATGCAAGATTGTTGTTCTTTTTAACCAATGAGTGAAAGATGCAAGATAGTTTTTCTTTTTTACCAATGAGTGAAAGATGCAAGATTGTTATTTTTTTTAACCAATATGTGAAAGATGCAAGATTGTTGTTCTTTTAATCCCAAATGAAATGTGCCTAAGATTGGACAAGCAAATTCATTTTATGTGCACCAAAATAAAGTGTTTCTAATCTACAAAAACCCATGCAAGGAAATGTTAGTAGTTTGTGATGAGTCTTGAATGATTGAATGACGCTCCAAGTTAAAATGTTAGTCCAAAAAACACACTTTTGGGTTAGGCACTAATTCAGAGAGCTAAGCATTAAATTTAAAATCCAAGTGCTAATATATATACCTGAGGCTAAGCACTAATCTGAGGGACTAAACGTTGATCTGCTGTGATAGGCGCTGAAGTGATTTTGGTATGATTTCCCCTTGTGAAATGTACTTTTTTTGCAAAAGAGAGAGTTAGGCCTATAGGAAATGATAGTTAGAAGCCTAAAAACCACTATCAAACACTAAATCTACCAAGAAAACACACAAAGTGTTAGTTCTATTCTAAATATGGACATGCGTTGAATCGCAAGGCTGAGCATTGATTGGCTATATAGGCACTGATCTAAGACAGACAGGACCTCACCCTTGGAAAATGGATATTTCCTACAAAATAGAGAGCTTAAATGTCTAAAATGTTAGTAAAACATCATCTAAAACACAATGCAAGCATAAAATATCAAAATTGACCAAAAACCCATGAAAAATAAGTGCTTTTACCTTATGTTGGGTCGGGCGCTGATGTGCTGGACTGGGCGCTGATTCACCAGAATAAAATGAGCACTGATCTAACCTATCACAAAGAAAACAACATAAAATATGCAAATTTGTTAGTGTTAAGGTGGTGAGGTCTCACCGAGCATGTCAAAATGTCTAACCTATGTAATTGATACCCTAAAATGGATGCAAATTGCCTTAAAATGCACCCAATCTCAAGTCCAAGTGACCTCAAGATTGAGTTAAACTACTAATGCACTATCCTATCTAAATTGCACGCTATCTAAGCACATAAGTAGTGATCTACTCTATATGATTATATAACAAAGATAAATTACTTATGATTGCACTAATGTTATGTGGATGTGAGCACTCAAATTGGCAGAATAACTTTGCATAAAATGACTTGTTGAAATGGGAGGTGGAGGGATCAATTTATAGATTTTTGGGGATGGGATTGAAGGGCTAGGATCAATTTGGAGATCAATGGTTCAGATTTCTTGAGGATCTTCAAAAAAAGAGAATTGGACAAATGGCATGATTGGATTGGATGAGAATTTTGCTCCAAGATTCAAAGGATGATCAATGGATGAGATTCCAAGTTTGAATGGATGAATGGATAGAATTAGGTAGGTGTATGACATGTAAGGACTCATTTATGAAAAGGTAAGGCTTGGACTTTGTGAGGAATTTTAAATCCCATGGAGAGGACAAGTGGAATTTAAAATTAGAATAATAGTGTTCAAATAGTGCCATATAGAATTTTAAATTGGAATGAATAGTGACACATAGAGTGGGGTTGAAGAAACAGGACAAATGTGCTCAATTTAGAAGATTTTCTCATGCTTCCAAAGTACCACTTGTCATGCACAAACATGCATATTGGATGACAAGTGGACTTCTAGAAACATGGGGGTTTGTAATGATGAATTAATTAAAATTAATTCATGTGCACATGGATTAGAAGAAAATAATTATGATTGCAAATAGTCATCAAAAGTGCACAAAATAGGGAATTAAATAAATATGATAATTTATTTAACTTTTGGAACAAACTATAGTAAAAAATATTTAATTTTCAAACTATAGTAGAGGAATTTGATTTTTATGATATGATAAAGGTGCAGAATAAATTAATTAAATAATTAAAAATTATTTAATTAATAATTGGATTTGATGAAGTGATGCATGTGAATTAGGGTTGGATTGCGTAGGTGGATGAAAGTGGTTGTGACCATTTTCAGACGTCTACAAGGAATATACTCATGTAATTGGCTTTGGTTTAGTTCACTACTTTTTTAATGCAGAGAGATGGCATACTACTCTGTAGGTATATGACTTCCAGGATGGATCTGCTCTCATTGGAGGTATATTTGTTCGGCAACTTCTTCAATCCTCCCATCATGTTGCTTGTGTCTACACGAGCCTTCAATGGGGGCTCAAAGTGGATTGTGTAAATAGATTTAACCAGCCCCTGAATGCTCACTACTTTTAGTTACCTGAAAGAATAGTGAACAAGGTCAGAGATGTCTTCAAAGAGATCTGGTTTCTATGGCTCCACGCACCTGATATGGCTCTCGGTCCTCTGAGGGCTCCAAGAACCCACCATTTACCCTCCCCTTTGCCATACCTTCCCCAAATGACCACCATGACTCAAATGTTGAATAGAGGATTGTTTGTTTTTCTTTTATGTTTGTAATTCATCATATATGTGTGTGTTCCTTTGGCTCTACTACTTTTGTATGTGGACAGTGTATTTTGATCCTTCCTAAACCAGATGATACATTCGTGGTTCCTCTTTTGTATGACATATTTTTTTGCTTATTTAATTTAGTATAGGTGCTCTTCCAATTTGCTTCTTAAAAAAATACTTGTCTTTACAAACATCTTCAATTTGGGATTACATGACTAAAAAACAAGAAATTACTAATCTATTTAAGTGAAAATAAGTACAAAATAAATAATATATTACTAGAATATTTTATATGTCTACAATTTCAAACATCCAACTTGCAATTAGTCACATGCCAATTGTACAAACAAATTTACTACATAGAATCAAAATAATATTAATGTCCATAGTTTTCAACACTTATTTTTGGTAGCTTCTTCAATATGGGTGGGCTATGAAAAATAAGGAACTTATAATCTATCTAAATTCATATAAAATAGAGGAATGCTCCCCCTCTAGCCGATCCCTTGTGTTCCTATTGTTTCCTATTAGATTATTATATGGGCTTCCACATATTATTAGATCAAAACCTCTAATTCAATTAATCATTTCATCAAGTCTTTCTTTTGTCAAACTCTACACAAATATTTCACCTCAATCAATTTACCCTTTTTACATGTTTTTCACCCAATTTTTGAGAATAAGCTTGTTTTCTTTAAATTTTTATGCAGAGAGAGTGAGAGATTAGCCAAAAGAAAAATATGACTATTCACTTGTTGAAAGAAAATGATCAAGTAAATATATAAACACACCTTCAACATAAGCTTTCTATTGTTATTTCTAAGACTTTGGAGCTTTATATTAATGTTTTTCCTTATCCTAGCCTAGTATTTATTCTAAGATAGAGAGAGATCCATTTAGTGATTAGCTAAAAGAAAAACATATTCTAAGACAAATTTTGTAATAACACTAAGTACTAGGCTGAGAATAAGAAATAACATCTTGAAATTGGTTGTTGCTTGGTTTTTCTAAGCTTTTCCTTATTTGTCATAAATGGAGAATAGTGCAACAAGTTGTGGTGGACTAGCATTTTTATTATAAATAAAGTGATGTTATTTATTATTCTCTAATCCTAGTACATTACTAAATAGAAAGAGGATTTATGTGGTAAAACCCAAGCAATATGTGTGAGGCCTACACTTTTTCATTTCCGTACATGTGACTATTTAGCTTACTGTTGTTGGTATTTTTATATTTATGGGACTGTTGTTCCCAGATTTTCAAACTCTTAAAATCTTATTATGTTAAAGGAAAACTAATTGGGTGATGTTAGATAGAAAATTGTCATGTGATTTCATTATGTTTATAAGAACTGTGGTATGCTTTAGAAATGCATGTATTAAATTTGCTTCGGCTATGATATCTATATGTGATATTGACTTTGAGTTTGAGTGTGCAGGTATTTCTAAAAAAACCACTATTACAGGAGACCATCTCATACCTATGTTGTTCCCTTGTGAGCCGATCTAGTTCAATGAGGAACTGAGATCAACCTTTTGTTTTGGAAAATTGTGGTACTATCGTAATGTGTTATTTTTGCATGAGGTTAAGGGAATAAGGGTTTTTATCTGAATTACTTTTATTATGATAAGTGTTATAAGTTGATGTTTTGAATCTTGTTTTAACTTTAATTATTTTTTACCCTTTTCATGTGTTTATTTGACTCTGGGAGTCTTAACTAGGTGTAAAAACAACCCTAGGTTGTACCCCTTGGGTTTAGAGACCTTTTTGACTAGGTTAACCTTGGGTTGACTGCCATAGGGTCACCTCAACTTGGGGGTGAGGTTAAGTGACGAAAATTGGAAGCTTGGGGGACATGGGATGAGTGGAATCCCCACTCGTGCCCACTTCCAAGTCATGGAGCACTCCATGATCCCCCTCATTATGGAGGGCTTGTCTCCATGTGCCTCTTTTGGTGGGGTTCCCTTTTATGTGGGTGTTGTGTCACCCACTCTATGTTATTTTAAGTTTTCACATTGTATTTTATTTCTACATGTGGGCTATAATGGGGGACCTCATGAGTGGGTATATTTTATTAATTCCACTTGGGATAGTGGGGATATTTTATTAATTCCACTTGGGATAGTGGGGATATTTTATTAATTTCACTTGGGATAGTGGGGATATTTTTTAATTCCACTTGGGATAGTGGGGATATTTTATTAATTCCACTTGGGATAGTGGGGTTATTTAAATATTACATCTTTTAAAAAATAAATTTTTAATTCATCCACTATGAATTTAAAATTCACAAATAATGTGAGCCCTTGATCTCAACTCTTCATCCTCACCTTCCATTCCCTTCTCCAAAAATCTATAAATGAGACCCTTCTCTAAGCAATTGGGAAGACAGGAATTTTGCAGGAGACTTTTTTTTTGCAGGTGAACTTCATTTTTGCAGGAGAGGACTTCATTCTTGCACGGGGACTTCATTCTTCTTCTGGCATCCTCATAATTCCCAATTCTTTTTCTATTCTTCTCTTCATAGCCTCATAATGCTGAAATTATTCTAGCCATTCTATATCCTCCATACATTATCCCTTGCTTGTGATCATAGAGAAAATATTTTTGGGGTTGAATCTTGGAGGAAAAAGAAGGAGAATTTGGAGAAGAAAGTAGAGAGGAGCTCTTCATCAGATTCTTCCATAATTGGGCTTTGGAAGGTTGGTGAACAAATTCTATCCTCTTGTGTGATCTAATGTTTGATATGCATGTTTATATATTGGTTGTTGAAAGAGTCTTGCAATGTCTTCTTTGAGCTTTTCTATTTATTTTTGGGTTTTGTTTTGGGGTGTAGAGAGAGCTCCTTCCAGTTGGAAGGCAATGCTCATCGTGTTTAGGCAGGGGAGGTGTGACCCTCCTCAGGTGTCATCCTGGT
This sequence comes from Cunninghamia lanceolata, assembly GCA_027924645.1. Taxonomy (NCBI): domain Eukaryota; kingdom Viridiplantae; phylum Streptophyta; class Pinopsida; order Cupressales; family Cupressaceae; genus Cunninghamia; species Cunninghamia lanceolata. Next base: position 4,959,696 of record BSBN01000198.1, on the reverse strand, counting down.
TCTGGTTACATGATATGCCTTGAGGGCAAATTGGTATTGTTTTTAGCCTTGAGGGCTTATTGACTTTGATAGCCTGTTTGGATATCCTTGGTTGCTTGATTCATTGGGAGGCTTGAGGCCTTGTGAAAGATTATACTATTGGCTTAAGGCCTTGTGATTATATTGGCTTGAGGCCTTGTGATAATTTGTGAAAGGATGGCACCTAGAGGTAGAGATTGTCTACTCCCCTACCCTCCTGAACTCACCTAAGCTGGTTCATTGTATTGTGAGTCAAACCTTGAGGGTGTGTGTTTTATTTGATTTGTTGTTGTTGATCACTGTTGTGATGTGTATAGTCTATTTTACCCTGGGTATGTGGATGGTCTCCCTAGCTCAGGGGTGACCCACTTGTGGGTCTACGGTAGGGAGGAGAGCAACTTGTGTGGTGTTTCTTTCATTGTGTGTTATGCAGGTATTCTTAGAGCTTATTGTGAAGCTTGGAGAAGATTATTGGATCTTAGAAAATATTTTATTTTCCTTAAGTCTTAAGGAGAGCATGATCGTTTAATAGCTCCTTACTTGTCAATTTTTCCAAAAGGAGAAATTATCTCCCTATTGTTGTATAAATTGTTATTTTTGGAGTTGTGAGGAAATTCTCTCTTTTCTTAGGCTGATAGTTGTAATTTTCTTGTTCATTGAGTTTTACCATTTAGAATTAAGAAAAAGGAAAAGAAAATTTATTTTTAAAAGGATATTAAAATTATCTAGTTCCTTCTTATTCTACTTGCAATGTTATGAGTTAGTTGATGTTTTAATTAAGTTTGTAAAAGTGTTAAAAAAATATTCCCACCATGAAATAAATGAAATTCGGGTTGCAGTATTGCTTTTGAAATTATTGCCACCTTGAGGGTCTCTTCCTAGGATGGGAACCTTTTCACTTTTACTATGCTATTCATTATTCATTGTCACTATTCACTTTTACTATACACTTTTCACTATTTACTATTCACTTTTCACTATTCACTATTCACTTTTCACTATTCACTATTCACTTTTTACCATTATTATTCACTTTTCACTATTCATTTGAAGGCGACTATATGTAGTTTAAAACATTTGACTTGAAATAGAAATCTTAAATTAAGGAAAGTGGGATTTATTTATGCATATTGTATAATACGAATTGAATAGATGCTTAAGCTCAGAGTTGCAATTCAGAAATACATTGTTTATACAATTACAATTTAAAAAGAGCATAGGTAAATATATTTTAATTTTAAGGAAGAGTTTCTCGGAAGTTTTGACAATTATTCCAAATTAAGTGACAGGAAAATGAAGAGGAAAGTATGATCCCTTCATTTACAAAGGACACTGAAAATAAATGCAAACAAGCCATCATAGGCATTTCATGAGTGACCATTTTAAACTCAACTGTAGATTTAGAGAATAAACGTCCAATTAAAAAAAAATAGAGAAAGAGAAAGAACAACTAATCTTGGAAAACAAAGAGGAGAAAATGCATGGTATTTCTGAACAGGGCTAAGAGAACTAAGTACGTTAACCTACTGTTTATCCTATCTAGGAACAGGGTGATTAATAAAATTAATTCAAATGTTGAACTAAAATCTAGAGAAGAACCCTAGGGAGACTGAGTCAAGTGAAGTTAACCAACCCTGTGTAAGTGATCTGGTTTACCAAGAAATTAGGAATAATGTAAAGGATGTAGTGATATTACTGTTAGATAAAGAACGTGAAGAAAAAAAACAATAGGATAACATAAAAAGACCTTGCACAACGAGAAGGGAAAATAAGATAGAAATACAATCAAAATTAAATTCTAAGAAAAGGAAGAGAGGGCAAATGAACATATGATCGTGCTTTGTTGAAAAATGATCTATCACCTAAAACAACTTTGTTCAAATATAATTCATGAGATTAACCTAAGTCAGGGAACCATGCGTTTCCTTGTCTAGGGTGTGCGCACATGTATTTGGTACGCCGCCGTCAACTATATTGCTTTCGCCTTAAGCGTGCACCGCCGAGCACGCTTATGCATGCGAGGGGGTTTTTAGAGTAGTAAGGGAAAATTTTTGATAGTTCGTATCATGACCACATGACGCATGTGGACATGACATGCGTAAATGCGTGTTGTGATCGCATGGAAAAAGTGGGCATGACAATATGCTAGGGAAACATCCATGGGGCAAAGTATCTGTATTCTTATTGCTCAAAAAAAATTCCAATCTTCACGTAACTACCATTACAATTAATTTTTCTTTCAAGGCTGCAAAGATATCTAATATCTTCAACTTAACTGACTCAGTTAAATTTAGGAAAAAATAGTTTTTTCTCTTTAGGAAAAAAATATTTTTAAGATAAGGATTTTTCTTTATATTGCAGTCACAAATCCAACAATCTCCACCTTGATAGAAATTTACCTGATAGTTTGTTCACACCCATTCATCACCTTTTTTACAAGCCAATAGAAGCCAAGCACCAGTTCAACTTCTCTAACAATATTGGTTTTGTAATTGTGTCCACAATTTTCTTTCATATAGACTTTCTCAAGAGCTACTCCACCTCCATCAATATCCTATCTTACAAAATGGTATTCAGCTACAATATGCTTGGTCCTATTATGATAAGCTAGATTTTTAGCCAAATGAATAGCACTCTAACTATCAAAAAATACATTCGTCTTATTCTACATTTTTTAAAAGTCTCCCAAAAGACCCTTCAACTAAATCACCTCTTTGCATGCATATGAGACTTCAGTTCTTTCTCATTTCTTATGTGCACATCTTGGAAGTTATTTGTGTACAATAGGATTTGTCAAAGGGCACCATTGGTTGAAACCCAAGATATACTTAGAAGGGACTATACTAGGATTTGTGTGATGCTATATTATAAGCATGTTGGATGAAAGGTAAGCTATCATCTAATGTGTGTGGATGTGCATTGTTGTGAATTTGTATAAGGTTAACCAATCTTTGACTAAACACTTTTGTTTCTCTATTGGTTTGTGAGAAAAAAAGATATGGACTAATTTAATTATGCATCCAACATGGTCCAAAGGGTTTTTAGAAGTGTTGACACATCTTGGGTCATTCTTAAAGAAAATGGAGATAAAAATCCTGAAGGTGAGCCAAACATGGTTGAAGGAAATGCATAGTGTAACATTGTGATGGTCCTTTTGTAAGAAACAATGATGGCCACTTTAGTAAACCTATCAACCCAAAATATATAGTCATTATAGTGCTTAGTGGTTGGTAGTACACTATGAAAATACATGTTGTTCAACTTCCAAGGATGTTGTTGTGCTACTACATGAGTATAAATCTCCAAAGTCTTGTTCCTAGGCTTCATGATGTGACAAGGTATGCAAGACTTCATGTTCAAGTCAATTTCTATGAACATGTCAGGTCAAGACAAATTTTATTGAATTTTGAAGTTTTTACTATTATTATATTATATTTTATTATACGACATACATAGGACACACTATAATAATGTAGCTATTATGTAAATTAAATATGGTATGTCCATATAAATAGATTAGTAATTTCTAAGTGTTTTGTGACACTTGAACATCAATTTCTAAGTCTGGTGCACATTTTAGATTAAGTTTGGTGGAATAAGTTGTTTTATGTTAATGGTAGTATTTTAGTTAAGAGTTTAGAGATAAGTACCAATGCCGATAACTCTAAAATATTAAACTTACAATTTTTCTTTTAGATAAGTTAAATGGACAATTAATTTAATAACTAAATTAATATCTATATTTTTAGGATGTGGAATGTTTATTCTAAAGGAAAACTTGACATAAGGGCAATTTATTAAAAATAAAACTATTTGTTGAAAGTATTTATTTTTATATTTTTTATTTTAGAGGTCATAATTTGAAAAATAGTGAAAGAATCTTCAACTGATATATTTTTATGTTTCATTTTAAAGAGGTTAAATAATATAAAATATGAAAATGTAGAATTATTAAAAAAGTAGATTTTTATAAATTTTTAAATTTTTTATTTAAAATTATAACTCTAGTCATTTGTCTCTTTTTAAAAAGAAACAACCATTTTCTTAAGTTTCTATATTAGAATTTCATTTTCCATGAAGGACAAGTATGAGAATTGGTAGATTTAGAAATTATTGTTTCATATCCTCATATAACTTTTGATAATTAGTATTCCACTCAAATTTTATGCATTTCTTTAATAGTGTAGTGACTTGTAAAGTACAATCCATATATTATACAATGAATTGCATAATAGCTTGTATCTTTCCTTGTAGGCTATGTAATTGTGAAACATTCTTTAGTGTAGGAATAGTAACAATAGCATCTATCTTTTTCGTATCCACCTCAGTGCCTCATTAAGGTCTAATGGAACATAGAAAGTAGATAAGGTTGACTCTGAATACACATTTATTGGGGTTTAATCTACCTTTGTATTAGAAAAAATGTTCAAATATCTTTCTTAAATCTTGGATTTTATGTATTTGTTTCTTAATTGTTTTGAAAAATTCATCCACATAATCTTCTAAAATGTCATGCATGAGATCATGGAAAATCAGTGTCATTTCTCGCTGATATGTAACTTTAGTTTTTCTACTCCAAAGGGCACGGTAACAAGAAAACATTCACCATGGTGTAGTAAATGTAGTTTTATGTTGGTATTTGAATGGAAGATAAGATAACAAAAATGCTTCCTACACTAATGTGTGAGAGGAGATGTATAGAAAGTTTGATCTAAATAATTTTAGAAAAGAAATAACACATTAAAGTGTAGTCACATAACATAAAAATGTATCCTTGGTAAATCCTTTTAGGAGAAAAACCCATAGAATAGGTGTTCATGTCTTTTATATTATTATTAATAATAAGATTACAATACAATCCAAAAACATCCACCCGCATGCATCACCAACAATGTTTGGAGAGTTTCTAGCAACATAATAATAGCCACAAATAAATGAAACCACCAAATGTTAAATGGAAATTCATGAACTAAAACCACTAAATGTATGGAGTCTAAATTTATAAATTTAAAATCCAACACCCAAATCCAAAGATAAGTCCACAAGCTAAAAATAGCATATTTCCTACACTTGTCATAAGCTGTCATTAATTTGTAATAATCCACTCACTAACTTTTGCATCCATTTTGGCTCCAGTATCTCCATTTAAAGATCCTCTAAGAGACATCATAACATGTATCATAATTTTTTCAGAAATACAATTCCCCTCTTACATGCTCTTACATGCATAATAAAATCTCCTACACCTCTTACATGACAGGATATTCTCTCACACATCATACCAATGCATACACATGGAAAAATTGCCAATTCATAGGAAGGCACTCTTTTCCAAAAAATCTCTCAAATAATAAATATATTTAATTTTGTAATTGTAAGGTTTATGACACACCTATTCCAACATTCTCCCACTTGTCACATACCTTGCAAGTGTAAAAGGGAACACCACCATTGTCAACTATTTGCTAGGTACTGAAAGGCCCATAGGCTCACCACACTACTTAAAATTCTCCATGAGCACAAGATTTTTCAATGCATCCACACCATTCTCCAAAGTGTCAACCTTTTCAAGGATAATCCTCCTATCCTACACAATATCACAAATAGAATGATACTAGACATCAATGTGCTTCATTTGTGTGTGAAAAGTTCGTTATTTTCTTGAAGATAACCAAGCATTGACTATCACATCTAATATGAACTATTACATGATTCATCTTAACAACTAAACATAATATCTAAAGCCATTTGGCCTCCTTATAGGCATGAGTAACTACCATATACTCTACATCTATAGTGGACAAATTAACCAAAACCATCACTTTGATTGTTGAGCATCTACCATTGGTTCTCATTCTCCGCAATGGATATTAATTTCATTTTGTCTCATGTAGTGTGGAAGAACCCATGACAAAATTTATGCATAATTTTTTATTACACTTAAAGGAAGTTAGTATGAAATATTGTTTCAGATAATTGAATGGGAGATGTTATGTGACATTGAATGATTTTACCTATCTTGGTTACCACCAATTGTAATCACAAGGGGCTAGAGTGGCTTAAATAATTGGAATGAGGATTCATTTTCTAATTCTATCCTTACTATGTCATGACAACCAAGATCCATGTAATTTTAATGAGTTACCTTTTCTTACACATGATGATGAGCCATATGATGATACTTTTATTACTCCTCATGTTGCACATGATTATTGATACATTCATTGTATATTAGTCGGTCATGTTGGCTATGTTGATATTTCATATCCGTTACACAATAATATTATAGATTTTTGTGAAGATGAGTTACATGATGGTTATGATGGTTCTTTATGTAGGAGCATCTCAGGGTGTAAGGGAAATATTCTATCACCCCAAAATATTTTATTTTACTTTATTTATCTACCTAGGCCTTATGATAGATCACTATTGGTTGTTTCTTGGTTTTTCTAACCTTTTCATTATTTTTCCTAAATGGAGAATAATGAAACAAGCTATGGTGGAGTGGCATGTTGGTGGCCATATGTACATGTTATTTCTTATTCTCAACCTAGTACATATGGCCTCCTTATAGGCATGAATAACTACCATATACTCTACATCTGTCATGGAGAGAATAACCAAAACCATCACTTTCTCATCTAACTAATAGCATACCAAATAGGTTAGAGACATAACAAGAAATAGATCTCCTACTATCAACATCTCTTGTTTATTTAGAATCCACATAACACTAAATATCTACTGATTATTGTAGGTCCCCTGAGACACCGTCTTAATGTTAACATAAAGGGTACTTAATGTACCCCCTAAATATTTGAAGACCCTCTCTTTTTATTTCTAATACTTTGGAGATTTATACCAATGTTTTTCCTTATCGTATCCTAGTATTTATTATAAGACAAAGAGATCCATTAATCGATTAACCAAAAGAAAAACATATTCTAAGACAAATTTTATACCATTGAGTTCTAGGTTGAGAATAAGAAATAACATCAATGTACTCCACCGTAGCTTGTTGAACTATTCTCCATTTAGGATAAATAAGGCAAAGATTAGAAGAGCCAAGCAACAACCAATACCGAGATGTTATTTTCTATTGTTAGTTCTCAGTCTAATCCTAACCCAATCCCTAATTCTAAATCTAACCTTCATTTGAACCCTAACTCTAAACCTAATTCTTACAAGTTGTGCTAACATTACACTTAACATATATTTCTATAAGGATAAATATTTTTAAAGTACTATATTATATAATTATATGAATTATTTAGTTATATAATATAATATTATAATATAGGTTACATATATTATTATAATATATTATATAATAATTATATAATATTATATTATATAGTATATATAATAATTATAGTTATATATAATATATAATAATTATAATTATATATTATTTTTTAAGGTTCGAATGAAGGTTAGATTTAGAATTATGATTTTTTTTAGGGATTGGGTGAGGATTAGGATTATAAATAGGGTTAGATATACAATTAGGGTTAGATTGAGGGTTATGATTACAATTATAGTTTGGGTTAGGGTTAGAGCTAGGGTTAGATTAGAATCAAGTTTTTTTAGGGATACAGCTAGGTCAAGTTTAAAAATATGGTTATAATAAGGGTTTTAATCATGTTTTAAATTATGGTTTTGGTAAGGATTAGAATTAGGGTTAGGGTTATAATTAAGATTAGAGTTACGAGGTTAGGATATTTATCCTTAGAGAAATCTATGCTAAGTGTAAATTTAGGATCGTGGTTGAATTACGGTTAGGGTGAAAATTAGAGTTAGAATAAGGTTTTAAGATAAATAGAGTTATTATTATGTTTATAATTCTCATTATATTTAATGTTTTATTGATGTACCAAATTATGGTTAAGGTTATCGTTACGATTTAAATTAGTGTTAAGGTCAACATATTTATCTTTATAGAAATATACGCTTAGTGTAATGTTAGCACAACTTGTTCGAATTAGGTTTAGAGTTAGGGTTTGAACGAAGGTCAGATTTAGAATTAGGATTTTCTTTAGAGATTAGGTTAGGATTAGGCATATAAATAGGGTTACACTTATAAATCAATGCTAAGTGTAATCTTATGTTTATGGTTAGAATTAGGGTTAGATTAAGGGTTATGATTACAATTAGGGCTTGGTTAGGGCCAGAACCAAGGTTAGATTATAATTAGGGTTTTATTTAATGATACAATTAGGGTATCACCAAACTACTTGTTATAATTCAATAAAATTTGTCTTGGCCTTACATGTGTTAGACTTAGGGCATACAACTGAGAGGGGGGGTGAATCAGTTGTGCGAAACTTTCTCTTTTTAAACACTTGAATCTTCTTTAGTGATTAGTATAATATTAATCATGAACCATAATGCATTCAAATCAAAAGCAGAAACATATCAACACACATGACACCAAGATTTTGACGTGGAAAACCTAGTTAAGGGAAACACCACGAGGTGATTAACCCAAGAATGTATTCTCTATTAGAAGAATAGAAAGAACAAAATGGCACATGCCAATTAGGGCTCACTGCCCGAGCACATTGCTCACAAGAGGCTCACTGCCTACAAGAGACACACTGTCTACAAAGGAATAAGTATCACCTTTATGAACTGGAGAATAGCATCTTCAACATGCTTGAATCGGTTCCATTTAAGCCCAATAATTATGGTCTGCCTTTCGCACTTCTCTTCGCTACCACACACTCATCACCGTAAGACACACTTCAAAATGAATTCACAATCCCTTATTTATACAAGGCATCGACTTAGGAACAATCATCTAAGTCAGAAAACACCTACAAGAACATCCGCAAGATCTGTAATACATTCGATCGGCCAGTCTTAAGAAGAACACCAATATCTGTGGTTATTCTTCAAATGCAAACTCTAACTTCAATGCGGACCACCAACATTAACTGGACATGATCCAATGATCATCATAACCTTCCCTGAATCACCAAAAATATCCACACTTCATCATCCTACTGGAATTCTTCTCTCCTTCATCCAGAGCTACAAGAACACAGTCTGTCATCACTGTCACAAATGAATAGGCTCTTCCGGACCTTCAACCCACAAACTAATCTAGTTGATACTTCACAGGGATGTCCTCAACACTCCATCAAATCTGCAGAATGGGATAATGAAATACCGGATCTCACTAGACCTATCTATGGCCCTCTATCACCTCTGAACACCTGCCAGAATCGGTTCTACTTGAGCGACCATAACTTCTTCAAATCTTCATGTGAACCTCTAAAATCTTGACTGGAGCATCTCAAGACTTATATCTACAAACCCTTTAAACTGCATCCTCTGATCCTCATCCTATTGAGGACTTTTACCTTCTTGTCATCTCTGCTCTTCACTGTTCCTGATTGAGACTTATTTTCTCAATATCCTCAGCACAAAGCTCATCTAATCCTTCTCATTAATGCAACATGAGTATGTTGACATCAATGACAACACCAGTTAGGCCCATACTTGGAACAATCTCCCCCTTTGTCATTGATGGCAACATATGATGTGAAAAACCATCAAGACAAGAACTTCTCCTTGCTGTTACAACTCCCCCTAACAGCAACAACTATTCACATGTCTTCTCTTCCTTTATTGATCCCCCTTTGATTAGCAACCACTTATTTTTCACATGTCTTCTCTCCCCCTTTGACATCAATGGCAAAGGGCTCATACTTGTAACTTCACTACTTCATAACATACCAGTTGCTTCCCCTGAGTAGCAGCTCCCTTATCATCAATCTGGATCACAAGATATGACTATGATATCCACCAGATTGATGCACATTAGTGCATCCTATTTCATCACCGGAGGGGCAATAACCCCTAACTTCTCCTTGAGATACTCAAAAGAGTCCTTGGGAAGAGGTTTAGTAAAAATATCTGCAAGCTGATCCTTGGAGGGCACATACTCCAATCTAACTTCACCCTTGTTCACTTGCTCTCTCAGAAAGTGAAACTTGATAGATATATGCTTAGTCTTAAAATGCAACACCGGATTCTTAGAAATATTTATTGCACTTGAATTATCATAGAAAATTGTGATAGGCTCCTCATATTCTACTTGAATATCTCTTAGCATCTGCTTCATCCAAAAAAATTGAGTGCAACTTCCTACTGCTGCAATGTATTCTACTTCAGTTGTAGACAGGGATATTGCCTCTTGTTTCTTGCTTATCCAAGAAACTAACCTTTTTCCCAAAAAGAATGCTCCTCCACTTGTACTCTTCCTATCATCCACATCTCCTGCCTAATCTGCATCTGTATATGCATGAAGAGAAAAATTATGATCTCTCAGATACCACAGACCAGACTCAACTGTTCCTTTTAAGTACCTAAAAATTCTTTTGACTGCCATGACATGAGATTCTCTAGGATCAGCCTGGAATCTCACCACAAGACCAACAGCTTGCATTATATCTGGTCTAGTTTGAGTGAGATACAATAATCCTCCAATCATTGATCTGTACTTTGTCTAATCTATCTTAAGAGAGTCATCATCTTTGCTCAACTTACATCCGGTTGCCATGGGAGTGTTCATTGGCTTTGAATCTTCCATTCCAAATTTCCTCAACAATTCTTTCACATATTTGGTCTAAGAGATAAAGATTCCTTTCTTTGTCTGAGTAATTTGTAGACCCAAGAAGAAATTTATTTCACCGAGCATTGACATTTCAAACTCACTTGTCATTCGATTTGCAAAGGTTTTACACATACTGTCTCTTCCTCCAAAGATGATATCATCAACAAATACTTCAACAATCAAGATGTTTTCATGATCAATTTTGAAATATAGGTTACTATCAGCAGTACCTTTGTTGAAACCAATCTTCAAAAGATGTTTGTCTAGTCTTTCATACCATGCTCTTGGGGCTTGCTTTAGACTGTACAGTGCCTTCTTTAATTTGCAGACCATATCACCATGCTCAGATAACTAAAATCCATCTGGTTGTTCAATGTACACTTCTTCTTCTAAGTCACCATTCAGGAAAGCAGATTTGACATCCATCTGATACACCTTGAAATCCTTGAAGGTAGCAAATGTAAGAAATAATCTGACTACTTCAATTCTTGCCACCAGAGAAAAGGTTTCTTCAAAATCAATTCCTTCTATTTGAGAGTAGCCTTTGTAGACCAATCTGGCTTTATTTCTAATTACTTCACCAACTTCATTTAGTTTGTTCCAGAAGACCCATTTGGTTCCAATCGCATTCTTGTTTCTAGGTCTAGGAACAAGATCCCATGTGTGATTTTTCTCAATTTGCATCAACTCTTCCTCCATTGCTTTGGTCCAATTTTCATCATTACAGGCTTCATTTATTGTCTTAGGTTCAACCTTTGAAATCAAACAATATTCATCTGAATTTTGAGCAATTTTTTGTCTAGTTTGCACACCTTTTCTTTTGTCACCAATGATCTGATCTTCAAAGTGGTTTAGTCTTACATACCTTGGGACTTTGGGAGTTTCTTGCACTTCTGCTTCTTGATCAGGCTCATTTAGACCTATCTCTTCTTCCTGATTTATCGGATCAGTCTGAATCTAACTTTCAGGAGAGGATTGAGCTCCTTGAACTAGAACACCATTCTAATCATCTTCATCATACTCATAAAACCTTGAGGGTTTCTCTATTCCCTCATCAACCTTCACATTTGTACTTTCTATCATCTTTCTTAGTCTCTTGTTATAACACTGGTATGCTTTGCTTTGAGTAGAGTAACCCAAGAATATTCCTTCATCACTTCTAGCATCAAACTTGCCTAAATCTTCATCTCTTTTGATGTAACACTTGCTACCAAAGACTCTGAAATATCTTACAGTAGGAATAATGCCAAACCAGAGTTCATAAGGGGTCTTACCGTTATTGCTTTTAATTTGAACTCGATTAAGAGTATAGACTATAGTGCTGACAACTTTTCTCCAATAGATCTGAGAAACATTTGCTTCCATCATCATAGTCCTAGATGCTTCCTAGATGGTCCGGTTCTTTCTCTCCACTACTCCATTCTACTGTGGAGTCCTCAGAGCAGACAACTGTCTCTTAATTCCATGTTTCTCATAGAATTCTATGAACTCACCGGATGTGAATTCTCCACCTCTATCAGACCTCAGACATTTCAACTTTATTCCTGTTTCATTCTCTACCATAGCCTTGAATATTTTGAATTTCTCAAGAGCTTCTAATTTCTCCTTTAGAAAGGTTACCTACATCATCCGAGAATAGTCATCTATTAGCAACATGAAGTATCTATCACCTTGAATACTTCTGGTTCTTGCCAGACCACAAAGATCAGTGTGAACTAAGTCCAATATTCCGGTAGAAGACAGTTCCTTGCTTTTGAATGTGACTTTGCTCATCTTACCCAACTGACATTCCTTGTATAAGCTGTTAGTAGGTTTCACCAATTTTGGAAGATCTCTTACAGCATGAGTATTGCTTATCTTGATGATATTATCAAAATTCACATGACACATCCTTCTATGCCATAACCAACTCTGATCAACTTGAACAAATAAACATCTTTTACCAGTACCAACCAAGTGGAAGATATTACCTTTAGTTTGAGTACCAGATGTAATCTCTGTTCCAAATCTTTCAAAGATTTTGCATTTTTCATCCTTGAATCAGAGATCATAGCCTTTGTCCACCAACTATCCAACACTGAGAAGATTGTGCTTCAAACCTTCAACATATAGTACATTACCAATTTTGTTTCTTCCATCAAAAGAAATAGTTCCTCTTCCTCTGATTCTACCAGCAGAATTATCACCAAACTTCACCACTCCTCCTTCATACCTTTCCAAATCTATGAACTTATTCTTGTCACCTGTCATGTGGTGAGAGCAACCACTGTCAATGACCCAATCATTCTTTTCTTCAACTTGGGCAGCCAGAGCTCTTTCTACAACTTTATGATTGATAGATACAGAGGATATTGGTTCTTCTTCCTTGATGGCAATAAACACCCATTCACTTCCGGATTTGTTTCCTATCTTTGATTCATCATCTGTTACTCCTTCATTATCATCTTCTTCATGAACATAGTAACAATTCTTTTGGAACCTTGATCTATTAGGATTTGGCTTTGAAAATCTTTCTGGACATTTTGAGGCAAAATGACCAATCTTATTGCAGTTAAAACACTTAAAAGGCAATTTTCCTTCATACTTACCAGATCCTCTTGGTAGTCTCTTTGCAATGAGGGCTTCAAGTTGAGCAGTTTCTACTTCTTCTTCTTCCAGGTCTTTTCTTGCTTTTTCATACCATGACAATTTCCTTGATGAGTTCTCTCTCGGATCAAATCCTTGTTTACCTTTCACAGAGGCACTGGCTTTGAATACAGATTCAGTTTTTGGGGGATCATCTCCAAATTTGGTCATTTTAAAAGTAGCTAGTTTGCCAGCGAATTGGTCTCATGTGACAGTTGTATGGGCTCTGAATTCATCAATGGAAGCAACCTTAATTTTGTAAGAGGCAGGAAGGGATCTGAGAATCTTACCAACAATCTCATTTTCATCCAAGACTCCACCAGAATTTCTAATTCCACAAACCGGCTCATTCACTCTTGGCATAAAAGTGGTAATATTTTCATCATCTCTCATCTTCAATTTTTCAAATTTCCCTTTTAAACTCTGTAACCTTGCACATTTAACATACTCATCTCCTTCATGCAGAAGTTCCAGTTTAATCCAGATCTCATAGGCAGTTGGTAGGTCAATAACATTTGAGAGCTCTGAGTCAGTTAATGCGCTTAGAAGAGCCTCTTTGGTCCGCAGATTGTTTTCAGCATCTGTGATTTCATTTAGGTTTGTCGGACCACCCTGTGGAGGTACATACACTTTTGTGACCATGGACTAGCACGCCTTTCCCATACACTGTAAGTGACATTTCATGTGACCTTTCCAAAGAGAAAAGTTGGTTCCATCAAACTTTGGACTATCCTTCTTGTATGACGACATCCTAGATCTCCTTAAGCAGTTAAGCTCCTTTTAGAGGAACTTAGCTTTGATACCAATTGTTAGACTTAGGGCATACAACTGAGAGGGGGGTGAATCAGTTGTGCGAAACTTTCTCTTTTTAAACACTTGAATCTTCTTTAGTGATTAGCATAATATTAATCATGAACCATAATGCATTCAAATCAAAAGCAAAAACATATCAACACACATGACACCAAGATTTTGATGTGGAAAACCCGGTTAAGGGAAAAACCACGGGGTGATTAACCCAAAAATGTATTCTCTGTTAGAAGAATAGAAAGAACAAAATGGCACATGCCAATTAGGGCTCACTTCATGAGCACACTGCTCACAAGAGGCTCACTGCCTACAAGAGACACACTGTCTACAAAGGAATAAGTATCACCTTTATGAACTGGAGAATAGCATCTTCAGCATGCTTGAATCGGTTCCATTTAAGCCTACTACTTCTGCTCTACCTTTCGCACTTCTCTTCACTACCACACACTCATCACCACAAGACACACTTCAAAATGAATTCACAATCCCTTATTTATACAAGGCATTGACTTAGGAACAATCATCTAAGTTGGCAAACACCTACAAGAACATCCGCAAGACGTGTAATACATCCAGTCAGCCAGTCTCAAGAAGAACACCAATATCCATGGTTATTCTTCAAATGCAAACTCTAACTTCAATGCAAGTGACCAACATTAATTGGACATGATCCAATGATCATCATAACCTTCCTTGAATCACCAAAAACATCTGCACTTCATCATCCTACTGGAATTCTTCTCTCCTTCATCCGGAGCTACAAGAACACAGTCTGTCATCACTGTCACAAATGAATAGGCTCTTCCAGACCTTCAACCCACAAACTAATCTAGTTGATACTTCACAAGGATGTCCTCAACACTCCCTCAGATCTGTAGAACAGGATAATGAAATACCGGATCTCACCGGACCTATCTGTGGCCCTCTGTCACCTTTGAACACCTGCCGAAACCGATACTACTTGAGCGACCATAACTTCTTCAGATCTTCATCTAGACCTCTAAAATATTGACTGGAGCATCTCAAGACTTATATCTACAAACCCTTTAAACCACATCCTCTGATCCTCAACCTATTGAGGACTTTTACCTTCTTGTCATCACTGTTCTTCACTGTTCCCGATTGAGACTTATTTTCTCAATCTCCTCAGCACACAGCTCATCTAATCCTTCTCATTAATGCAACATGAGTATGTTGACATCAATGAAAATGCTGGTTAGGCCCATACTTGCAACAACATGTTCATAGACATTGAGTTCAACATGAAGTTTTGCATACCTTGTCACATCATGAAGCCTAGGAACAAGACTTTAGAACTTTATACTCATATACTGGTACAAAAACATCCTTGGGAGTTTATTAGCATGGATTTTCATAGTGGACTAACAATCACTAAGCACTATAATGAATTTGTACTTTTGGGTTTGATAGGTTTACTAAAATGGCCATAATTATTTCTTACAAAAAGAAGATCACAATGTTAGACACTACACATTTTCTTCAACCATGTTTTCTCACCTTCAAGATTTTTATCTCCATGGTCTCTAAGTATGAACTAAGATTTGTCAACACTTTTGAAACACCTATAGACCATGTTGGATGCACAATCAGATTAGTCCATAGTTTTTTTCTCACAAATGAATAGACAAATAAATGTGTTTATTCAAACATTGGTTCACTTTATACAGATTCACAACAATGTACATCCACACACATGGGATGATAGTTTACCTTTCATCCAACATACTTAAAATATAGCACCACACAACTCTTAGCATAGTCCCTTTTAGATATATAGTGGGTTGCAACTAATGGTGCCCTTTGACATATCTTATTGTGCACCAATAACTTCCAAAATGTGCACATAAGAAATGAGACAGAAAATGCACAATGATACATTCAATGAGTCCAATAACTTCATCAATAGGTCTAACACATTCTTTACTAACAATAATAGAAAATAAGGATTACCATGATACCAATTGTGTTGCCCACACATTTTAGGTCCACAAAAAAGCCTATATTCATCTTCAAAAGGAACATTAATGTTGTTAGCATCATTAGATTGATTGAGTTCTTTATGTGAAGTTGTCATTTTGCTTGTTTTTTAAATATTTGAGGTTGGTTTAAATGCTTGTTTGTAATATTTTTTGTCTTTGTGCTTCCATGTTTGTTTCATGTCGAGGCATCAACCCTACATCATTAGTTCTTCTCTACTTACCCCCATTCTTGCATAAATTTGAAATCTCCTCCCCAGGGATTCCTCTATACTTACTTATCAACTGTTCATGCTCTATTTAAGCTCTATGCATACAAACATCTTAGTAAATTGGTTGTTTCTTGGATTTTCTAAGATTTCCTTTATTTATCCTAAATGGAGAATAGTGCAACAAGCTATGGTGGAGTGGCATGTTGGTTTCTATATGTACTAGTTCTCCTCACTTCTAGCCACTCACTTCTAGTGGGCACAACTTATATAGCCTTGGGAGTTTTTAGGAAGATGATAATATCTATTCATGGAAGCAATACATGGTGATTCTAGATATTTCCCTACTTTCTATAGTAATCATCTCATACTAGTGGTCTCCTAGTGGATATGTGTGGGATAGGAAGAATAAGAAGAAGATTCTAGGGCCCAGAGTGTTGAAAACCCTTTGTTTTAATGATAAAATTTAAGCTCCAAAATCATATAATATTAAAACACAAAGTAGTTATGAAGAAAAAAATAGAAATAACAATAGAATAACAAACTAACAGAATAAGTAATCATATACCATATACCATCATTGAGTATATTTAGGGGGTACAAATTTGTCACATACCTTGCAAGCACAAAATGGAACACCAACATTGTTAACTATTTGCTAGGGATTGATAGTACCATAGACTCACCACACTATGTAGAATTATCCATTATCAAAAGCTTGTCAATGCATCCACAACATTATCCAAAGTGTCAATGTTTCAAGCATCACCCTCCAATCCTACACCATGTCACAAAAAAAATGATACTATGCATCAATTTACTTCATTTGTGTGTGAAAAGTTTGTGATTTTCCAAGATAATAGAACATTGACTATTAGATATAATATGAATGATTACATGCTCATCTAAACATCTAAACATAATATATAAATCCATATAGCCTCCTTATAGGAATGAGTAACTACTATATACTCTACATCTATCATGGACAAAGTAACCAAAACCATCACTTTCTCATCTAACTAATAGAAACACCAAATAGGTTAGAGACATAACCACTAATAGATTTCCTACTATCAACATCTCTTGTTTATGTAGAATCCAGATAACACTAAATATCTACTAAGTGTTTGAGGTCCCCTGAAACACCATCTTAATGATAACATAAAGAGTACTCAATGTACCCCTTAAATATTTGAGGACCCTTTTCATTACAACTCAACAATCATGTCTATGATTAGCCATGAAACAACTCAAGACTCCCACTATTTAGTGAATGTCTAGTTTGGTGCAAGCCATAGCATGCATAAGACTACCACTTGTACCTATATAAGAATGATGAGAAATATCCTCCATCTCATCTTGAGTGTAGATATACATTGCTTAACTAATAACTTAGTCCCCACTAAAATATGAAAACTCACTAGTCTACTATCTACCATGCTTAAGAACTAGAATATATAGTTCACATTCTTAGTTTGGTTCCACCAAAGAATTATGTTTACTCCCTCTTTTGATCTCCATACCTAAGACAAAGATAATATTCCACAAGTCTTTCATATCAAACTATGTATAAAGATGAGATTTCATGTCCTTATTGACTTCCTTATTATTACCCTGTTATATTTTGATCCAAAATATAATAATTTTTAAATCCTAAAGAATATGTTAATTTCAAGTGTCACAAAACCCTAATGATAAATATCCTAACCTCAAAACTCTAATCTTAATTATAACTCTAACCCTAATTCTAATCCTTCCCATAACCATAAATTAAAACATGATTAGAACGCTAATTATAACCCTATTATATGAAATTAAATATGTGAAGGAGATATTATGTTGAAGGTTTTTGTGACATTTGAACATCTTTGCCAATACTGTTATGATTATGGTTATGGTAGTGAATGATAACTAATGGTAGATGCTCAACAATGAAAGTGATGGTTTTGATTAGTTTGTCCATGATAGATGTAGAGTATATGGTAGTTACTCATGCCTATAAGGAGGTCATATGGTTTCAGATATTATGTTTAGATAAATCATGTAATAGTTAATATTAGATGTGATAGTCAATGTTCCATTGCATAGAAAATAACTAACTTTTCACACACAAATGAAGCACATTGATGTATAGTATAATTTTGTTTTTGGCATGGTGTAGGATGGGAGGGTGATGCTTGAAAAGATTGAAACTTTGAATAATGTTTTGGATGCATTGACAAATCTTGTGATCATGGAGAATTTTAGGTAGTGTGCTGAGTCTATGGGCCTCTCAATCCCTAGCAAATACTTGAAAATGTTTCTAGGGACTAAGAGGCCCATATTTTAAATTTGTAAGACATCTAATCCTGCATTGTATTACATCCAAACCCTTATTCTTGGTCCTACTTTCTCATCTAGCTAATAGAAACACCAAATAGGTTAGAGAAATAACCACTAATAGATCTCCTACCGAGTGTTGTAGGTCACCTAAGACACCATCTTAATAATAACATAAAGAGTACTCCATGTACCTATTGGTTCCCAAAATAATGGCAACACAAAACTCTAAAACAGTCCTAGATCACCTAGGCTAGGGATTGTCATTAGGGTGATAGGAAGAGGTTTATCAACAAGTTAGGTGCAATTTTGGCCAACTACAGGAATGGGTAAATTCATCTTCTCTTTGAGCTTAGCTTAAACTCTAGAGGGATATTCCAAGTGGTATTATACCTGAATAGGTATTAAAATCAAACTAGATGAACAACTAAAAATATTAACAACCAAACCCAAACTTCTTTCTTAGCCCCAAATCTGTCATTAGACTAAGAAAAGTTGGTTGTGTAAGACCCCTATATAGCTAATTATGGCAATCCTACACAATGAGGATGCATAAAGACTACTTCTACTTCTAAACATAGGATGTATTGTATTAACTTTTTAAGATGGATGATCTAGTGCTACACAGATTGGAGAAAAACAATAATCTGATACAATGATTTTCAAATTACATTACATGCACTTCAAGACTGATTTCATGTCAAACAAAGATTGCAAAATATACTTTCTTGATCTACCTCCTAGAGCTCACAATCCTAGTGAGAAATTACCAAAATGACCAACCCCTACAACAATTCAAACCTCTTCATATATAGCATTTTTCTCTCTACAATTTCCCAGGTGTTGCACCCTATCCAGGACTACACCCATGTTGTATTAATTTCATTCCCTTTGTGATGTCAGAAAATATACACATTGGAAATATTGGCCATGCTCCGGTAGTCCTGCAAACAGCAGAGGGAGATTTCTTGCACTCTTCTTGTACCCTAAGCAATAAAGAGGGAAGGTTCTAGGGTAAATTCAAGAAGTTGTGTTCACTTAAGGTGGAAGTTTTAGAGTAAGAGAAAAATCTAAAATCGGGTTAACTAAAATGGGATCCCACTTTTTATGAAACGGGATCCTATTTTGCTTGGGAATCCTGAGCCAAAAGTGGGATCCCATTTTCTAGAAATGGGATCCTGTTTTGAGTTTCACAAAAGGTTAATATTTTAACCTTTATGAAACAGGATCCCAATTTTGAAACGAGATCTCGTTTCATAAAAGATTAAAATATTAACCTTTTATGAAACAGGATCCCATTTCATAAAATTTGAATTTCCAATCCACTTTTTTCTATGGGTTTTGGGTTGGAAAAAAGACTTGGGAACCCAACCCTTGGCTTTGGACCTGGTTTGACCTGCAAGTTGAAGGTCCTATCAATGTCACAACAAAATAGTGACTTTGGGCATATGTCTGAAGGCCTTTTTTGTAGAATTTTTTGATGATATTAAAACCCATTATAGATGAGACAGTGTAGATTCCAAATATGTAATTTTTTTTACAATGGATTATTTTTTCTATTTTTCAATTAATTTCTGATGAAACAGGTTCATAAACTTAAATTATTAGGATTTTTTAGTATTTTAATAACCTTTTATTAAAATATTTTTTTGTAAAAAAATTGTATGAAAACATACTTCAGACAATTCTTTTCAATTTGAAAAAAAAATTCAAAAAATGATAAGTTTAGGTCATCTTATGCGTGACGTACACAACGATTTTTTAAAACACCAAAAATGGTCAATAAAAAATTAACAAAAAAAATATTTAATAAAAAATTACAAAAAAATATGGAAAACGTGCTTCAGTGAGCTGTAAATCTTTTCCCAAAAGGATTTAGAAAAATATGATTATTTAGGTCAAAATATGGATGACGTACATGTGCATGGTATAGTAAAAAAAAGTGACTTTTAAAGAGTGGTTTTTAGAAACGCCTATTAAAAATCAATTTGTATCATCTGGGTAATAAAAAAAATTACATATTTGGAAACTAGACTTCGAGTAGTACATTTCATATTTAGAGACTTTTTTCAATATTCCAACTTTAAGTGCTTCAAACTTCTAGGTCAAATGTGACAAATTCTAAAAATCAGGGAAAACACTTCCACTTTTTAGCCAAAAAGTGGACCCAACTTCTTGCACACACCTTCTAATCCTCTCCTTGCTATCCACTGTTGGCAAGAGACACTATGTGGCTTCTTTATTATTGTCATTGATGGCAACAAAGTTTATCCCACACATCCGCAGCACATAATAAGTCTTTACCTGAAGTCAGACTGAAGAGTGTTTTGGTCCGGTGAACAAGATAAGAGCATGCAGCAAGGTCCAACAATCAGGTCCGGATCTCTCAAAGGAAGTTTCTCAAAAAAGTATGGACTTGGGGAAGTCAAAAGGAGTACCATGACTCCCACATTCTAGATATTGAGCCTCTGGTGATGAAAGAGAGAAAAGATATGAGCTTCTAAGTGTTGGGGTCTTAACAAGTAGAGCAGACTGAGGAAGAACCAACCGACAGAGCATCAAACTCTAATTCGTATGAGAAATTGGTGGTGATAAAGCTACTTGAGGGATCATTCATGGTTGGCCGACATGATTGATGAATTTTATGTCTATGTCCTCGATACGCATTACTTAGTAAGCATGGATTTAGCTGACAGATCAGTATGTTGGGAAAATTTTGAGCATTCCGAATGTCAACTAGAAAGATGTTGAGATCCTTGATCCAGATATATATACTAGATAGATTTTGGTATGAAGGTGTGTGTAGTGTGTGATAATGTGCAAAGAAAGGTAGAGATAGGAGTGGAAGCAATAATACAAGTCCAGTATGTGACAGAACAGCAACACTAAAGTAGAGGAAGAATGAAGTGTAGTAGATCAGTTTATTGAGCCTAACCAGAACTAAACCTCAACATATGTGGATGCCTCTGATCAGTTCAAACACCTGGTTACTTTCTTTATACCTTGTAGACAGTGAGTCTCTTGTAGGCAGTGAGCCTCTTGTGAATAGTGCACTCAGGCAGTGAGGCCTAATTGGCAAGCGCCATTTTGTACTTCTTATTCTTCTAATAGAGAATACAATCTTGGGTTAGTCGCCCTGTGGTTTTTCCCTTAACAGGATTTTCCACGTCAAAATAATTGTGTTATGTGTGTTGAATTTATTTCTTCTCTCATGGTTATGTATGCTTATATGTTTTGATGTTGCACTAATTGTTAAAGAAGAATAAAAACTTAAAATATTTAAGATAACTAATTCACCCCCCCTCTTAGTTATGTACCTTATTTCCAACAATTGGTATTAGAGATAAGTTCCTCCTAATAGACCCTGATAGCTTGAGGAAGATCTGGGAATCTCAAGGATATGTATGGTATGAGGGAACAACTTTAGTCTACCCTAGATGATCTTGAGCAATCTCACTCTGAAGTCAATAACTTGAGGCAAAGACTCAAACATGCTGATGATTTCATAAATGAACTAAAAAAGAATCTAAATTTCTCTGTGAAAAAGAGAAAGGAACTACTTCAACAATTAGCAAGTCAAAGTGAAGCCAATGATACTCATGAAGATCTGAATGAGAAGAACAAGTTATGTGAGAAGCTATCAAAATAAGTCATTATGGTAAGACATGAAATGGAATCAGGGGTTATGAAATTCACCCAAGAAATTGAAGAGAAGAGAAAAATTGAAGATAATCTAAAACAATCTCTCAAGGAGAAGTCAGAAGACTGCCACAAAATGGATAGAATAATCAGGCATCTAGAATCTGATCTTGAAGAAGATAGAGATAATGAAGAACAACTTGAAAATCAGATAGACACTCTTAAAAGGGATCTTCAAACAACAAATGAATACAAAGAAAAAATCAAGATAAGCTCTGCTCAACTTGAAGTTCTTCTTGAAATCCAAAAGAGGGTAGATGACAAGCATGGCTTGGGATATGAGAAAGGTGAAAGCTCCAGATCTGGTCAGAAGAACTCTGGATCAGGAAATCTAAGGTACAGGCCTAGAAGATCTCCGGTAAGACAACCAAATGCTCAAAGATATCCATCCTTCAATGAATACTGCCACAATTGCAATAACTTTGGTCATAAAAGCAAATCAGTGTAGAAGAAGAATGAATCAGACTAATTCATCCTTCTCTGGATAGTGTTTTAACTACAAAAGGTATGGTCACAAATCTCATGAATGTAGAAATATGCAAATAAACAATTCATTCAATGGCAGATGCTTTTCATGCAATAGAATGGGACATATGGCTAATCAATATAGATCAAGAGGATATCAGTCAAATATGCAAAGAAATATAACTTGGTACAATTGCAATAGATCCGATCATATTGCCAAATTCTACAGAAGTAAGAATCGGGATAAAAGGGGTCCGGTGCATCATAATCAAAATCAAGACAAAGGAAAAGGAAAAGTGAATGTGGATGAAGTTCAAAGGGAGATGAACAAGATTTGGGTGAAGAGAAGTACAGAAAATGTTGGGGATGGATCTACACTAGAATCTGGTGCTCATATTCCTTCCAAAAACTAAATAGATGAGCTCTGGCTCAAGGGGAGTCACAAAAGAAAATAATTTCTCGCAGCCAATCAATTGGTGCCTAAATTGGCACATGGAGTGTAGCAGATTGAATAATTCTCAAAGAGATATCTACATAGCCCTTGGTAAAAATATAAAAGATCCGCAAGAAGTTTGAAGAGGCTAATCATCCAAAATTGATCCGGTTTGATAGTAATCTGGTAAAAGCAGGATTTTCGTAGTTAGATCCGGTATGATTCAAAATTGAAATACCTTGATCTGCAGATAAATAGGATGATTCAAGGAAGGGAGATACATTGTAAGTTATCATTCTAAGTGCATCTCAGTGATCCAGAAGGATCTCTCTCAGAAAAAGGAGAACAAGGCAATTGGAATGACTTAAGTTGTGCATTTATTGCAATATGGAATTAGGATTTGTGCAGAAATAAAAGGGTTCTTTTGTTCATCATTTACACATTTGAATTCGAGAAGAAGAAAGAAAGAGCTTTGCAACAAGATTGCTTTAACCCTCTCAAGGATCAACCGCAGAATTTGATTCAACCAACGATCTTTTTGGCTCTTATTGTGAACCCTAGAAGCTTAAAAAGGTATTTCTGCTCTTGAATATCTCTCTCTGAATCTTTTGATAGATGGCTACTCCAAATGTGGTTAAGATCACTAATAGGTCATGCCCTAAGTTCAAGAAACATCCTTACACATCCCTAGAAGTTGATCCCCTAGGTGCATTCTCTAGCATTCCGCATGGGGTTTTGCATGTACCAGATGTTAGGGTATACATTCACACCAACATTGAGGAATTTGGGGAATCCAAGATGATGGACATCTATCACAAGGAATTAATAGATGAAACATTTGAAATTAAACCCCAATACAAGGCCATCTTGGATAAGCATTTTGGACATTGCATCCATTTCCCTTGTTTTGCAGAAGATGAATGGGTCTGGTATGTTCTGAGAAGAATGCATGACAATTTCATGTGGTTGATGAGGCCATTTAAGATCACAAAATATGCCATTAGGGTGGTAACTGGATTGCACTCATCCGGTGGGTTGCCTGCTCTCAAATTAGTCAAAAAACAAACTGTAAGTGAGGCTACCAGATCAAAATTTGACAAGAGGGCAATGACAATAGAAGACATAATAGATCTGAATATCAAATTTTCTTCTATGATAATTGGTTACAAAATCTATCACTCTAGCAGGGAGAATTCAATATCTGGAACTGCTATATATATTGCACATGAAATGCTAAGGAAAAATGCTAACTATGATCTTTGTGAGCTTCTCCTGAACCAACTGTTAGAGAATTTACAGAAAGTAAAGAATGACAAGAAGAATTCATTTAAGTACGGTGGCTTGATACTATGTATATTCTTCTACTATATGAATGAGCTACCTGAAACTAGTGGTTGGATATGGCAAAATGACAGACCTGTTGCCATACAAATCAGAGATTATATGTATGGGCTTGGTGATGCCAAGGCTCAAAGCACAGCTCTCTGGGGATATTTCAAGAATTTCCAAGGTATGATGCAGGCCAGAGAAAGAATTCCTCAGACATTAGTTGAAAAATATAAAGATACAGTATGTTTTATGGTAGTCACTGATCAATGCCTAATGGAGGAAGTAGAGCCCAAAATAGTCTGGATTATGCCAATGGCCTATGAAGTGGATGAGAAAATCATGGAACTACATGTCCAACACCTATTAAGTCAGCCTAACGACCCTGAGGCAAAAAGGTTTGGAACCTTTCAAGAATTGAGTGTGAAAATTCATGTTGAACAAAGACAACCAGAGATGAAGAGAAAAGTGAGAAGGGAGGTAGAGGAAGTTGCCAAAAGATATGGCATCTCAAAAGAGGAAGTTGATGCAAACAAATAAAAGTTAGAAAGAGCTAAGAAGGAGAGACAAGAAGCAGAAAAAGATAGTAATCTGGTACAAGCCCCCTCACGGACTAGATCATCCAAGAGCACAAAAGCCTCAAAACTAGAAACCAAGACATCTAGAAAGGGAGAGAAGAGAATGAAGACAAAGGCCACAAGGTCATACATAAGCCAAAAGGATGATGAAGAAACAAAATCAAATGAAGAAGTTAAGAAAATGAAGAAGAATAAGAAAACATCTGGGGAATCCTCTGCCGGTAAACATACAGAAGAAAAGGTAGAAGAATTTGTTGAAAGGCCTACTCTCTCCATTGATGATGTCATCAAGGCAGTCACTGCGGATGGAAATCTGCAACCAATGACATAATTGTATGATGAATGTAGTGAAGTTGACCAGAAGATCTTGCAAGATGCTACAGTCAGGTATCTAAACATCTATAATAAAGCATTCATTGAAATCATATCTCTAATTCCCAAAATCCTAGAGAAGGAACTTGAAATGAGAAAGAACAATACTAAGGCAAATGACCTAGAGATCCAGGAACAGATTGCTATTCAACTCTATCCTTCCATTACCTCTCAACAAATGAACATGATCTTCAAAGACTGCAAGGATGAGTTCCGGAGCAAAGCAAGAATGAACCAGCTTATGCTTGGAGAGACTAACAGGGTGGCAAAAGAAACTAAAGACATCCTCCAGAATGCCTTCATGAGATTCAATCTCCCTATTATAGAGGACATAAATGAAGAACCCTCTACCATGGACGTTGAGGGATTAAGTACTTCAAAAGAAGAAACTTTTGAGAAAAATATAGAAAGGCAAAAAGAGATGGATGAAGAAAATACTAAGGACTTGGATTCCTTTGTTCCAGAAGAGGAAGCCCATGAAGAAGTTAACATCTCTCTTTTGGATCCCCCTGCAGACTCCAAAATTGAAGGAGAAGGAAGAAAAGAGGAGAAATTTAGTCAAGAAGAAGAGGTAAAGGGAAGAAAAGAAGATCAAATAGAGAAGATTCTAGATGATAGTTCTAAGGTGGCAAAAGGAAAGAAGATCCAGTCTCCAACAAGAGACACTGCTGAGGTAGTAAAGAGCTTCTTGAACAAAGAAATGTTAGAGATAGATGAACCAAAATTATTCCAAGTACCACTCAATTTTGATTCTCTCTCTCCGGTACAGACAATGAAGATAGCATCTTTTGCTCAAGCTAGGGCGAAAGAAAAACTTCTAAAGTCTCACATGGAAGACTATGAGCTGATAAAGATTGCATCTGGTGTACTAGAAAAGATCATGCCATCCTTTCAGAAGGATCTTACGGCCTCTTCATCTGGTAATCTGAAATCTCTTGTCAATTATGTTAGCACACATTTTGATTCTTTGGAGAAATCAGCAGAAGAGAAAGTCCAAAAAGAGTTTGTGGGTAAGAGATTCTTCGAAGTACAGGGACTCATAGCAAATAATAAGAGAAATCTGGATATTGGGATAAAGAGCCTAGAAAATGCTCTTAAAGATGGCGGAGAAATATACAAATTTTGTCTATCTTGACCCACAGTGATAGCAGACATTGCCAAGAAGGTGGAAGAACAAGAAGGTAAACTATTAAGTTTATCTCAAAATTTTGATCCTCTCACCTCATCCATAATGAATCAAGAATGCTAGGCTATTGCCACTATGAATGAGATAAAGAGGCTTGAGAAGGAGAAGAAGAATAGAATAAGCAGAATGAGTGAACTAAGAGGGATAACTATCCCTAAGTTAGAGGCAATGCATGAGGCTCTAACCGATGCTCAGACTACATCCCGGACCAGTGATCTGGTAGACTTAAAAAGGGCATAAGCTTTTGCATTTTTGTTGAGTGGCCACATTTCAATTTTGGATAGGATGAAGCAGAGTTGGGCAATAGAATTTGTCCAGTTGAAAACCACTTTTGTGGACATACTTAAGTATATATAAGTATAACTTGTATATATACTTATGTGGCTATGTATAGGTTATTTTTTGCAAATTTTGGTGTGCAGATTTCACCCTTTGCCATTGATGTCAAAGTGGTAGTGAGGAGCAGTGAAAAATGTGGAATCTAGTTAAGGGGGAGCTCCGGTAAAAAGTGTACATAAGATAGAGCATCAGCCAAGGGGGAGTGTCCTATGACACTTAGTCATTTTTTACTAAGTGTTGCCATCAATGCCAAAGGGGGAGATTGTTGGCAAGAGACACTATGTGGGTTCTTTATTGTTGTCATTGATGGCAATAAAGTTTATCCCACACATCCACAACACATAATAAGTCTTTACCAGAAGTCAGACTGAAGAGTGTTTTGGTCTGATGAACAAGAACAGAGCATGCAGCAAGGTCTGACAATCAAGTCCCGATCTCTCAGAGGAAGTTTCTCAAAAAAGTACAGACTTGGGGAAGTCAAAAAGAGTACCATGACTCCCACATTCTAGAGATTGAGCCTCCGGTGATGAAAGAGAGAAAATATATGAGCTTCTAAGTGTTGGGTTCTTGACAGGTAGACCAGACTGAGGAAGAACCAACCGGTAGAGCATTAGACTCTAATCTGGATGACAAATTGGTGGTGATCAAGCTACTTGAGGGATGATTCATGGTTGGCCAACATGATTGATGACTTTTATGTCTATGTCCTTGATACACATCACATAGTAAGCATGGATTCAGCTAATAGATCAGTATGCTGGGAAAATCTTGAGTATTCCAGATGCCGACTAGAAAGATGTTGAGATCCTTGATGTAGATATATACACCAAATAGATTTTGGTATGAAGGTGTGTGTAGTGTGTGATAATATGTGAAGAATAGTAGAGATAGGTGTGGAAATAATAATACAAGTCTGGTATGTGATAGAATAGCAGCACTAAAGTAGAGGAAGAATGAAGTGCAGTAGATCAGTTTATCGAGCCTAACCAGAACTGAACCTTAGCATATGTGGATGCCTCTGATCAGTTCAAACACCTAGTTACTTTCTTTATACCTTGTAGATAGTGAGTCTCTTGTAGGCAGTGAGCCTCTTGTGAGCAGTGTGCTCAGGCAGTGAGCCCTAATTAGCAAGTGCCATTTTGTACTTCTTATTCTTCTAATAGAGAATATAATCCTGGGTTAGTCACCCCGTGGTTTTTCCCTTAATAGGGTTTTCCATGTCAAAATCATTGTGTTATTTGTGTTGAATTTATTTCTTCTCTCATGGTTATGTATGCTTATATGTTTTGATGTTGCACTAATTGTTAAAAAAGAACAGAAAGTTAAAATATTTAAGATAACTGATTCACCCCCCTCTTAGTTATCTACCTTGTTTCCAACACCCACAACATTTGACTTATTCGGTTTTTCCTTTGTGTATTAAAGAATTTCACTATTTGAACAACCTACACAACTATGGCCTGCAACTCTTAATGTCGAGTACAAATCTACATATATATATTCCTTCAATCAAGGCATACATTTAGGGAATTATCCATTTCAAGTATTTACAACACTCCCAATGTGTTGTCATGTATTTCCATTTTAGGCACCTGGTTGAACTGACTGCACCTTTTGCATGCTATACACCCTATACTTCTTATCGACCCTTTCTTCATATTTGCAAACTCCTTCATCCACTACATTCTTCTTCTTGTATCTGTATTTGCCTCCTGGGTAAAATTCCACATTTCAAAACTTGGCCCTTGTTGGTAGTTTCCTTACTTGCCGAACTATCTATTTTCTTCTTATCTAATCCCTTAGTTGGAAAAACTTGGTTTCTTCAAACTTAGCCTTACTTGCCCTTTATTGGAAAAATATCACTTTTTAGAACCATGCCTTGTAGCACCTCATTCTTCTTTTCTCTCTCATGTCGGTAATTTTACCTTTTACCGAACTATCCCTTTGGTGCCATTTTCCTCCTTGTCATTTCCTCTTCTTTATCAGCCACTTTCATCTTTGTAAAACCAAGTCCTCATTTTCTATCCTTTGTCGACAATTCTCATATTTACTCAACCAAGCCCCCTTTTGCCTTTTTAGCACAGTAATCTATTTGCCTTATTGGAAAATGTCTAAATCTTCAAACCTTTTCTGGGTGCCTTGCTTTTTCATTCCCTATCGCCTTATTGATGAATCTTAAAATATTTTAACTTTTTGGAATGTTAGGCCTTCTCTTAGTTTTTTCGACAAAGCAATATTTTCCCTTTTCCTTAGTCATATTTGTCCCATCAACAAACTTGCATTTTTATGAACTTTGACTTTCCTTCATCTCTTCTAGAATATCCCATTTGCCTTATAGGCAAAAGTTGCTTTTCTCGAACCATAGACCCTATCTCTTTGTCCGCAATATCTTTATTTGCTAAACTTTCTCTTCTTTTCTTCTATTTATCACCTTATCAGAAAAATATGAAAAACTCAAACCTTTTTGGATAGTTTGGTATTTGGCCAGTTTACTGATAAGGGCACCTTTTCCTTCTTGCATGAGCCAAATTTTCAAATTTCTAATTTTCCATATTGGCAAAAATGCTCAGAGATGAACCTTTCCTTTTGTCCTCCATTTGATCTACCTTATCGATGAATCCTTCACTTTACGAACTACCCTGGCCGCTCCCTTGTTGGTAAATCACCTTGTCAGTTAACTTCAAGAATTTCAAACTACTTGACTAGTTCGAATTCTCCCCTATTTACCAATAAACAATCTTTCAATCTCTTTTTCCTTAGAAACTTTCTCACACGTGGCCCTTTTGTTGTCAGTGAAAAGATTGTCGGTCAAACCTCATATCGACGAACCTTCAGGTTTTCAAGCCAAAGCATAATGTCGACAAAGACTCTTTTTCTCTTTCTTCACTGCTTAGAACTTTTCCCTTTGCTCCGCGGGCCTTCTCCTTTACTACTCCTGATGTCATTTAGTGTGTCAACAAATTTTTGAACTCCTAAAATAGTTAGTGAGTTCAAGAAAATGTCGACTAGCTAACCAAATGCAAGAAATGATGAATTTTTCTAAGGGAAGAAAGGACAATAACTTGGGGACTTGAATTAGCCATTTTTTGAGAGTAGTGTTATCAATTAGATATGCACCCTATGCTATGTTATTCAACTTAACTATCTGTTGACACCTGGGAACACTCCTAAGCCTGTGGGTTGCCTAAACTATCCATTGGACATTGAGTCATACTTTGCTCATCTCAACTCAGAAATCACTGAATCTCAACTACAAACTACTCCAAGTAGCAGTATAAAATAAAACCAAACCAAACTGAAAGCAAACTAGAAGGCCCTAGTGGCTAGAAAACATGTGCAGAAGCACTTAGGGAAACAAAAATAATTGAAATTAAATGTGCATGAAGCACTTATTAACAACACTAATCTACTATGGTACAAGGTAGTACTTATCCTCAGAGGCATTGTTTGAGGTGGATCCCATTCACTAGAATAGACAACACCTCTCCACTTAACTTAGAAAGATGAAATACATTGTTTTCCTTGCACTTTGTGATTACATAAGTCCCATCCCAAATTGAATCAAACTTGGAATGTTTTCTAGGTTTGCTTCTTAGTTCATTCCACTTGAAAACTAAATCACCAACAATGAAATTTCTTGGCCTTGCCCTCTTATCAAAGGAACTCTTCATTTGAGCTTGATTGATTTCAAGCTTCCCCAAGGCTTCTTTTCTAGTTTCCTCTAATTCCATAAGCTGAGCTAGCCTTACTACTTGTTACCATTTTTTACCACAGCTCAAAAATTGGCTTAACAGATTTAACATTTATCATTTTTGAATGAGGTTTGATTTAATTTTGTTATGAGATAGTTACATAGTTATTATGACAAATGCAGTTCAGTTGTTCAGGAAAGAACGAGAAGTTTCAAATCATTCATTGCATTGTAGAAGAGTAAAATGAAATAAGTGTTCATTCATCACAATGGTTATCCATTTACAAGTTTGAATACATAAAGGAATAAACATTGCATTGATGGAAACCATGACATATCAGATGTCCCACACAAGCCGTGGGTTATAGCTAAACTCATGCAAATATAAACAAATTACTATGCATCTAATGAAGGAGGAGGGAAAGACATAGCCATCATTGCCTTGTTTTTGTTGATCTTCATAGTAGCCTCCAGTCCTACTCCTGACCTCAGCATGTACCTGAAAAATTGTAGGAAGCGTCTCATTAGAATCTCTGGTTATGAAAATCCTTCATCTATCAGAAGAGGCATAATACTTGAATTATAATGAATTGATCAAATGAGCAACATCCATATGCAGAAGGAGCTAAAGAGAAGGAAACATAGAGCATCATTGTTTTATTCTAATCTATTTGTTTCATGTGCAGGTATAGGACAAATCATAAAGCTGATTGAAGACATTCAACATGTGGTATCAAATGGGCTCCCACAAGGGTTGAGCCCAATATGCTACTTCCCCTTGATCTCAGAAGAGATGAATAGAAAAAAAGAAAATCATTAATCACATTCACATGACAAGCTGAAGGAATAGCAAAGACAATCATATGCATCAGTCCCATTTCAAGACATGACCATGATTTCACTTCAAGGTATGAAATGCAACCAAGAACATGAGCTAAACTGATGAAGGACAACACTTAATGCATATAATAGCTGATGTCATTGCTCCAACTATCATGAAAATGACATTCTCAGGCATGATAATGATCAGGAGTACATAATGCATGTATGATCATCAAATTGATAAAAGAATAAGTGTTCATAAGGCATGCCTATTTGAGGATTGCTTACTCATCCATGAGCAATAATTCAATAAGAGTATCCATTATAAACCAACAAGCAAGTTTGTAAGAACATGTGAGTACCAAAGCATTTTACTTTCTCATTTTTATGGAGTGGCAAAATCAAATTTAGAATTGAGTTACATAAGATGCCTTTTAGATGATGAAATATATCCAATTATGCATCACATTTTTCTATAACAAGTTGAGCATCAAAACAATGTGTATCACATGCTACATTTAATGTATATCTATGAAAGAAACATGCCAGTATTGCAGATCTGTAGCAAAAGAGTACAAGATAGCTAGATCAGATGCCCCATTTTGTCTTTGACAAATTTCAAAAGGTTTAAAAGGACACTTCATTACATGGTTGCAAAGGAACATCATTGTCATGTGGCAGAGGAATAGTTAAACTAGTGTGGTCATCATCTTTCATGTCACAAAGTGTCATTATATATCAAGTGAAGTGTATAAGTGCATAATGCTATCTGGTACATGAATGAGTTCAAACAACATCTTCATCATAAGAAATGATCTGTCAAATTGGTGACATAGGATATAGTGGACCTGATCGATGTCCTATAGAAGATCATATATAATGCATTTGATATAATAATGTACAGAGAAGAACAACATAAAGTCATCATGTTGCCACAGTGTATACATAACCGGTGAATAAAGTGGCTTCTTCATTAGATACAATGCCAGAATGTCATGACATAGTGAAGTCATCAGTCATGTTTGAGGTATGCATTTGCTACAGTCCATTAGATTGGCAAGTGGAGATACAAAAATAAAAGACACATATGCTGCTACAGAGAAGAGAGGGGTTTTAAATTCAAAACTGATAGTGTACATTATATGCAAAGACCATGAAAGGGCAAAAAGAGATAAAAAAATAGAGAATAGCATATGAAATCCTCACCTTTTTAAGAAATGACATTGAATATGACCCAACAATAACAGCATAAGGAAAGAAAAAGAGAATATCATGTGCAGTGTATGCTATAGGAGTTTTTTTGCTCAAAAGATAAACCTTTATTTCACTTCTGAAATCTTGGTTCATACAGTGAAATGAAAAAATGCAGAGATATATGTAAGTTAGGTTGTAACATATAATGCCATTCATGTTCATTTTTGAAATACCTATGTCAAGTTTTCAAAACCCTAACATTTTTGCAGTGTTGGAGAAGAGGAGTGGTAAAGCAAACTGTCTATGTCAAGGCTGTAGTAGATATGGCTGTGAATAAAGTGAAAAATGAAACCCTTGTCAAGTTTTTGAAAGTCTTCTTTCTTCTTACAAGATATAGTCAAACAAAGCAAGTATGTAGTGTCTGTAGGCATAGCTGTGGAGAGAAAAGAGTTTCTATGTAATGTAAGGAGAAACCCTCATTTTGAAGAGAGGAAAGTTCAAATTTTCATATCAAATGACAAAGAACAAGCCACATAATGCATTCTATGCCATGGTCATGCCATATATGAAGGTATCTTGAGATACCCAGCTGATAAATAATGAAACCCTCATTATCGTTTACACATACAGTGAAGCAAAAGAACATACAATGACAGTACTTAAATAAAGAACTCACCTTTCAATTGTCATTGAGGAGTAAAGAGATAGTATGGTCGTGGCCCAAGTTGATGGTTCTCATTTTTTCCACAGTCACAGAGTTCAAACACAAAGAAAGAAGTGAAAATATCAAAGATTGTAGCGTATGGAAAGAGCCATGACTGATGAAAGTAGCCAGCTACTGAATGTTTCAAGTTTTAACAAAACTGACAACCAAAAGTTGCATATATGTTACCTGAAGCATTTTGCCTGTCATTTTACTAGAGAATGGTGAAATTTTTTACCAACAGAGCCCATTGAATGCAATGGAAACCAGAGTGTCTTCAAACCCCAATTCGGTGGCCACAAAGTTGCAGAGTGATGACAAAAGGAGTGCAAACTGAAATGACCAAAATTTTAGGGTTTGTGTCTTCTTTTGTTTGATAGTATTCCTACTTCTCATGTTTTTGACTTTGCAAATAAATATAATTACTTTATCCAAATAGGGATCATGGTCAAAACCTTCCATTTGATAATGCCTAGCAATCATGGTCTGGAGTGGCCAACAACATGCTATATGTTGTTCGTTTATAAGTCAAAGATTGGTATTATAATATGTAGATAAGGCTTATGCCTTAGAATCCTTTCAAATGCCTTTACCTCCTAAGTGGTCGACCATGGCATGGTCAAGATGCCTTGTGATTATGCATGTAGTCAAGAGTCTTTGACCTCCCACTTGATGCATTTAATCATTATTTTATTCCTTTCATATATTTCAAATGCACAAGGTCAAAGCAGAGAACAAATGGAGATGTGAAAATAATGCAAGGTGATGACAATGTGGAGAGGGTCAAATTTGACATGGTGGCACTGTATGGGCAGTGAGGTGGCAGAATTGACACATGGACATGCATTTGTGGCCTTTGAGGTTTTAATGTTTTTGCAAAAAATACATAGTAATGTTCACCATTTTTATGATTTTTATAGAAAATCATTTGTAATATCTTTACAAAATTATGAGCCAAATATTGTTTATTTTTTGCAAAAATCATATCAAATGCAGATATAGAATAAAATTGCCATAGCATTGTAAAGTTAGTTTTAAAGTAATCATTGACAAATTGCTTTTAAAACATAACTAGTTTTAGGCAATTTATAGACTAATAAAATAAATCAAATATCCCATTTCGATTTGTTTTATTTAGAGTCATATAGGACAAATTTTGGAACTTTCATGAGCAGAGAAAAGCAGTTTTATGGTGGGACCATATGAGAGGGCAGTTTTGTCGCTTTATTTTCTGGATTAGTGGTAGATCCAGAGCTTTATTTTTGGCTTTCATGAGTAGCTCGAAAATGGACTTAGGGTCTATTTTTTGGATCTTTTTTCATCTTTCTTCGGAGGGATCTTTTGGAGGCATTTATAAGAGAAAAGTCTTAGTTTTTCATAGTCAGTTAGCATCATTTTCTTCTCTCTTGTCTACAGGAAGAGTTGTATACAGGTAGTTGGCTCATATTTAATTTTATGCATTATACTCCTTCCAGTTCAAATAGCAAATCATCCTTTTTCACATATGTTGTAGTCTTGATATGATGTTATATTATGACTTTTGTGTCCTTTATTATGTCTCAATGCTGTTAAAGCTTAGTTTTTTCTTGGTTGTAGTTTGTGTTTGATCCAAACCTTGTTGCAAATCACTTAAGGGATAAACTATCAGTGGAGTTGTGAAGATTCAAGTTTGAGGATCTATTTTGTGAGTGATAGAGATTCATCTAGATTAGTTATAAATGCTTAGTTTTACATTTCAATCATATGCTTCTATCATTTTTCCCCTCAAGTCATTAGTTTAGGAATCATAAGAGAACCAACTCACTTTGGAGATTCATTCTCATAAAAGGAGACCCACATCTGAGAATGATTCCATGTTTCAATAGGTAGCTAAGTTTTTGCAAACTTAGCAAGGTGCATACTTGATTGACAACAGTTCTTGGCATGCCCGGTGGGACTCTGGAAGCAATTTTAGAGAGATTTGTACCCTCATAGCTATTGTTCTAGTATATGTAGCAGTTTTACCAGCCTTTGGAGGCTTTTAAAATACCTGGTGACTCATTCCCTCTAGTTTGGTATGCAGATTAGTGCTTGCAGCTTATGAAAATTAGGTCTAATCTAGACCTATTTAACTATTTACAATTGTCTACACCTAAAAGGAGAGGCAAATCAACAAGAAGAACAACTGATTCATCAAAAAGATGAAAGTCTACACCTTCGCGATTCAGATCTATAAGTCTGGTTAAAAGAAATGGAAGTCCAATGCTGATAGTGCAGATACCTATAATGGCTAGGCAATATGCATTTGCTGCTTTAAATACAGGCATCCCATTACAACTTGCCCAAAGAGATGATATTCCAATGACAACCCTTAAAGGATTTCCTTATTTCACTAAAGAGGATCATACTACTGCTGCTGAACATATTCAAGATGTAGCAACCCTTTGTTCCGTGCACAATGTCACTCAAGAAAATGTGGCACTCAGACTTTTGGCTGCTTCATTAAAAGGAAAGGCCTTACAGTGGTTCAAGGGACTTACTGAAAATTCAATAACATCCTGGGACCTACTGGGAGATGGATTACACAAACACTTTGAGGGCAAGTCTAATCATCTCTCATTGCTAGAGCAATTGAGCACCATTAAAAGGGCACCCCATGAACACATCACTAATTTCAACTACCAATTTCAGAGAACCTGGGATATGATTCAAACAACGGTAAAACCTTTACCAAGGCATGCATTTTTGTTTTATCTTAAATCTTTGAATAGTGAAATTTCTATAATAATATTGTCTATGGGAGGGACCACCCTTCCAGATTCTTTTGAGACCACTGTTAGAGCAAAAAACTGCATTATTCAGGTGTGAAATATAGCCCCTAGGCCTCGTTTACCCATTTTCCCTAAAATTCAACCATCTGTGCCTATGGAAGTACCTCCTCTAGCTATTGTCCCACATGTTCTAGCAATAGGATATTAAATAGCCCAAGGAACTGTTGTCCCAATCCAAAACAAAAGGACCCTAGAGCTCGAAAATACATTGACGACAATTGCAAATAAACTAGTAAATATGGAGAAATGCTTGCCTTACGAAAATCAGTATCAGCCTAATCAGTAAAATGCATAATATTAGCCTAATTAGCAATACAAGTGACCCTTTCAGGCTAATCCTCAAGGATAGAAAAGGAACTATAACCCTCAACCTTTTCAGACTTATAATCCAAATACTACTAGTACCTCAAAAGAGCTTGTGCCCACACAAAATAATTTGGTTCAAGATAGTGACTAGTGTTACCCATGTCACCAACCATATAATCAAGCTACCTACACGAATGGAGTGAGAAACCAGAAACTCATGGTTCAAAATAGCTATGCAAGTTTGGAAGGGGTTAATGGTGAAGTTTCAACTTAGCAAAATAAGCCTAATGTAGTCTTAAAGAATTGCGAAGAATCCAATTTTTGTGGTATAAATTATTTACAAGGTCAGAATCAGCAAAGTACACCTATTTTAGCCAACACAAGGTCAAAACTGAGAGCTGCAAATGTTAACCAACAATGTGTTGTGGTACAACAACAGGTTGTAAGGGACAAAAATCAAGTTTATTTATCACAAACTGCTCCTGTACCGCAACAAAAAGTACAAATTCTGTAAAGGGACCAAATAGTACTAGTAAAAGAATAGCCCAAAATGCAATAGTAGTCTTCACAAAGATAGATTGATGCAATTGCAGTAAGAGGACAACATAAGGTAACCCCTATTTCTTTTAATATAGTTGATCATCTTAAGAAATCCATAGTGAGCATGTTAGTTATGGATGCTTTACGTATCCCTGGCCAAAAGAATTTGCTACAAGAGGCATTGGCTAAACTATCACTTTTCGAGCATTTGAATCAAGAGACAGCCAAGGTTGTACTTGCCAATAGCTCAGAGGTCAAGAGTGGGAAGCCAAAAGATGAGGTAAAACCACCTCCTTTCTATCTAAGTCTCATTATTAGCGATAAACTTGTTCATAACTGTATGGTAGACTCAGGGGCAAGTAGTTCAGTTATGCCCAAAAGTGTAGCAGACTCATTAGGACTGGTTTATGAGCCCCTTGCAAAAGGAGTAGTTCAGTTAGACAGGTCTGCACTCAGTACTGCGGGGATAATAAAAAATCTACCACTTACATTGCATGCTTGTCCTAATTTTTCCATTCATCAGGACATTTACATCATTGATCTTCCATCTAGTTTTGCAATCTGTCTTTCTAGGGAGTTCACAACCAAATTGGGTGGGTTTCTCTCATCTAACTGGACTCACTTGTTCTTTAGAACAAGGTACGGTATGAAGCTAACAATACAGTCTGAATCACTTACATAAGACCATATCGAGCCCTATGTTCCTAGCCCAATAAATGCTAATCTATACATGACCTGCGAGTAGCAGGATGAACCCATGAGCATAGATCCCAATGCACCTATAGAAGACATAAATTTAGATGATTGGGCAGCTAAAGATCATGAAAGTGACCCTTTCCATCACATGGATGAAGTAGGATTAGGCATCTATATGATATAGGAACCTGATGCAGTGATTCCTAATCTAAGTAAAGATCAAAATGAGTTAGAACAACAAGAAGATCAGCTTTGGAAGCTATACTTTGATGGATCAAGGACCAAGATGAGTTCTTGTGGAGTTAATATGTTGATTTCACCTCAAGGAGACAAATATTATGTTTCCTTAAGGTTCACCTTTAGCTGCACAAATAATGTGGCTGAGTATGAGGCCCTGATCCATGGTTTAGAGTGGGCTCAGAAAAAAAGGTATCAAATCTATTCAAGTTTATGGAGATTCTGAGTTGATCCTTAACCAGATTAGGAACCTGAATGTTACCAAAAATGACCTGCTCAAAAAATACAAGCATAGAGTGTGGGATTTGATTGAATTTTTTGATGCTTTTAATCTGATTTCAATTCCCAGGGATCAAAATAAGTATGCAAATAGGCTTGCAGCCTTGGGATCTCAATTTGAGATTCATGATCAGATTTGGAATGTTGAGGTATAGTCATATGTTAAGATAGTTGTCAGACCTTCTATACCTGACAATAGTGTTTCATGTCAAGTGTTTAATAGTGACGAACAAATCTTGAGTTTTTTAAGTGCAGATGCTGAATTTGTAACTAATAATCAACATAAATATCAATAGCAATTTGAAGATCAGATTGTTCAGTTGAGGACCAATAAGTTGCCCAAGGAATTAGTCACATTAGAATTAGTGTTTAACACTGATGATCAGTTTAGAAAAGATAAGTACAACATGATAGTGAAGAAAGAACACTATCAGACCATAGAAATTTTCAAAAACAAACTATTGAAACTTGGAAAGGTATTTACTAGAGAAGAACAACAGTCTTTTGTTCAATTATGTGAATATTTTTCTAATGTTTTTGCATGGGAGTATAAATACTTGAGAGGTTTTGATCCTAGTTTGGCCAAGCACACCATAGAGTTAGAGCCTAATGCCAAGCCTATTAGGTAAAAGTAAAGACCCCTCAGCCCCAAACTTGAACACTTAATGAAGGCTGAGCTGAATAAACTGATTGAAAGAAGTATCATTTTCCCAATAAAATATACCTCCTAGGTTTCCAATTTGGTCCCAGTCAGGAATAAGAATGGTGAAATCTGACTTTGTCTCGATTTCCATGATTTAAATCAGGCCTCATTAAAAGATCATTACCCTCTTCCTTCCATGGAATAAATACTACAGGTTGTTTCAGGTTCTGATAGCTATTCTTTGTTAGATGGGTACTTTGGATATAATCAAATTCTGGTCAAAGAAGAGTACCAATACAAAACTACATTCACAACTAAGTGGGGTACCATGGCCTATCAGAAAATTCCATTTGGTTTGTCCAATGCAGGGGCAACCTTTTAGAGGACAATGGATATGGCCTTCCATGGTCTTATGAATAGAATAGTGTTGGTCTATCTAGATGATATAATTGTTTTTTCCAAAGATTCTAATGATCCTTTTGACCACTTGAAGAAGATTTTTTAGAGGTGTAGGGAGTTTGGAGTTTCATTGAACCCCAAAAAGTGTATATTCTTAGTTCATGAAGGTAAACTCCTCGGTCATATTGTTTCAAAAGAAGGTATTACTATTGACCCTGAGAGGGTTTTAGCTATTCTAGATTTACTATTGCTTGTACATAAGAAAGGTTTACAGAGCTTTCTTGGTAGAATTAACTTTACTAGGATGTTTATTTCGAATATTGCAGCTTTGTTACAACCTCTTACTGCCATGTTGAATAAGAATGTGCCATTCACCTGGACTAAGGAGGGAAAAGGAAGCTTCAAGCAAATAAAGGAAGCCCTTGGTTCTGCCCCTACCCTCATCAATCCTAATTATGAAAGGGATTTCATTTAATATGCATTTGGAGGAGCTGACACCATTTCTACAATGTTATGTTAGCAAAATGATGAAGGTTTAGAGCAGCCAATTGCATTTTTCAGTGAGGTGTTGCACGACTATGAGGTAAAGTAATCTTTTATGGAAAAACATGTTTTTGTTGTTGTAAGGAGCCTCAAGAAATTTAGACACATGTTATCTAATAAAAAAATTCAGTTAATGGTTTCTCATCCCATTATTAAGAGTTTCTTATTAAACAGAGATATAAATGACAAGAGAGCTGGTTGGATAACCAAGGTTATGGAATTTGATGTTGACATCAAAGTAACCAAGTTGATTAGAGGAAAGGGATTATGAGAGCAACTTGCTGAAAATAAAGAGTTTGAGAAAGAATATCAAGAGGACACCAAGATAGTACTGCACAATAATGAACCAGCCAATACACCATCTCAAACAAATAGCTAGGTGCATCAGATGATGCATTATTTGCATACCAGTGAGTGCCCAATTGGTTTCGACAGGGCAAATAGAAGTTATTTTCGATTGCAAGATACTCCTTATGCTATTATTGATGGTATTTTATATAGGAGAGACTTTAATGGTGTATTTCTGAGGTGTGTTGGACCTAATCAAGTTGATAGACTATTAGAAGAGTTTTACAATGGACCTTTAGGGGGTAACTTCGTAGCTTGGACAACTGCCTTGAAGATTATGCAGGCTGGTTATTATTGGCCTGACTTGTTTAAAGATTATTTTGCTTGGGTGAGAAGATGTGAGAAGTGTTCTTTATTTACAAGTAAACAAAGACTTTCTGCCTTACCCCTACATCCTATCCAACTTGAACAACCTTTTGTAAAGTGGGGACTGGATTTCATAGGACCAATCAACCTGCCTTCAAGTGCAAGCCACAAGTGGATTTTGACTGCCACAGATTATTTTACCAAGTGGACCGAGGCTATTGCCTTAAAAGAGGCAAATGAATCTGCTGTCCTAAGTTTTTATTAGGATCTAGTGTCAAGATTCAGTACACCAGATTCAATCATCTCTGATAATGACCTAGCCTTTTTAGGGTTGAGAATTTCATATTGGTCTATCAAAAATAATATCTATTTGAATACTTCATCTAACTATTATCCACAGGGTAATGGGTAGGCCGAATCTACCAACAAAAATATGATAAGGATCATCAAGAAGACTATTGGGGACAATCAAAAAACTTGGCACGAAAAGTTAAAGTTAGTTCTTTGGGCTAATAGAATTACACCTAAGAGGGCTACTGGTTGTTCCCCACATATGCTTACTTATGGAAAAGATGTTAGGTTACCTGTTTCAGTAGAATTACCTACATTGACCTTTATCAAAGAACTTAAGCTACTAGAGGAACTACCTCTAGTAATTAGGCTAGCTTAGCTCATGGAGCTAGAAAAAACAAGGAAAGAGGCCTTAAGAAAACTTGATATGCATCAAACCCAAATGAAGAATGCATTTGATAAGAGAGAGAGACCAAGGAATTTTAATGTCAGAGATTTGGTGTTCAAGTGGAATGAACTGAGGAGTAGGCCAATAAAACATTCTAAATTTGATGTCATTTTGGATGGGCCTTAGATTATCACAGAGTGCAAAGAAAACAATCCATTTCAGCTGTCCAAGTTGAGTGGAGAGGTGTTGTCTATCCTAGTTAATGGGATCTACCTCAAACATTGCCTCTAAGGATAAAAGACTTCTTTTGTATATAGTAGAGTAGTTTTGCAATGAATAAGTGTTCATGCACATTTGTTTTCAGCATTTTGTTTTGGCCATCAGGGCTTATTAGTTTGCTTTCAGTAGAGTTTGTTTTCAATTTTCTAGTGCTGTTTTGACTGTGGGAGAGCTGAATTCCTATTTTTTTCTGAGTTAGAGAAGGACAGAGTATGAATCAATGCCCAATGGATGTCAAGGCAACTAGCCAGATGCTTAGTAGGCAAGCATATTGTAGAAGTCGCCAGAAATGTTACCATTTTTTTTATCACAGCTCAAAAATTGGCTAAGAAGATTTAACATTTATCATTTTTGAATGAGGTTTGATTTACTTCTATTATGAGATAGTTGCATAGTTATTATGACAAATGCAGCTCAATTGTTCAAAAAAGAAAGAGAAGTTCCAAATCATTCATTGCATTGCAGAACAGTAAAATGAGATAAGTGTTCATTCATCACAATGGTTATTCATTTACAAGTTTGAATACATAAAGAATAAACATTGGATTGAAGGAAACCATTACATATCAGATGTCCCACACCAGCCGTGGGTTATAGATGAACTCATGCAAATATAAGTAAAATACTATACATCTAATGAAGGAGGAGGGAAAGATATAGCCATCATTGCCTTATTTTTGTTGATCTTCATAGTAGCCTCCAGTCCTGCTCCCGACCTAGGCATGTACCTGAAAAATTGTGGGAAGGGTCCCGTTAGAAGCTCTGGTAATGAAAATACTTCATCTATTAGAAGAGGCATAATACTTTAATTATAATGCATTGATCAAATGAGCAACATCCACATGCAGAAGGAACTAGAGAGAAGCAAACATAGAGCATCATTGTTTTATTCTAATCTATTTGTTTCACGTGCAGGTATAGGACAAGTCATGAAGCTGATTGAAGACATTCAACATGTGGTATCAAATGGGCCCCCACAAGGGTTGAGCCTGACATGCTTCTTCCCCTTGATCTCAAAAGGGATGAATAGAAAAAAAGAAAATCATTAATCACATTCACATTCACATGACAAGCTGAAGGATTAACAAAGACAATCATATGCATCAGTCCCATTTCAAGACATGACCATGATTTCACTTCAAGGTATGAAATGCAACAATGAACATGAGCTGAACTAATGAAGGACAACACTTAATGCATATAACAGCTGATGTCATTGCTCCAACTGTCATGAAAATGACATTCTCAGGCATGTTTATGATCAGGAGTACATAATGCATGTATGAGCGATAGATTGATAAAAGAATAAGTGTCCATAAGGCATGCCTATTTGAGGATTGCTTACTCATCCATGATCAATAATCCAATAGGAGTATCCATTATAAACCAACAAGCAAGTTTGCAAGAACAGGTGAGTACCAAAGCATTTTACTTTCTCATATTTATGGAGTGGCAAAATCAAATTCAGAATTGAGTTACATAAGCTACCTTTCAAATGATGAAATATATCCAATTA
Organism: Cunninghamia lanceolata; assembly: GCA_027924645.1. Classification (NCBI taxonomy): domain Eukaryota; kingdom Viridiplantae; phylum Streptophyta; class Pinopsida; order Cupressales; family Cupressaceae; genus Cunninghamia; species Cunninghamia lanceolata. Next base: position 4,916,705 of record BSBN01000198.1, on the reverse strand, counting down.
TGCATCAGATTTTACTACTGACAAGTTGAGCATCAGAACAATGTGTATCACATGATACATTCAATGTATATCTATGAAAGAAACATTCTAGTATTATAGATCTGTAGTAAAAGAGTACAAGACAGCCAGATCAAATGCCCCATTTTGTATTTGACTAAAAGGACACTTCATTACATGGTTGGAAAGGAACATCATTGTCATGTGGTAGAGGAATAGTTAAATTGGTGTGGTCATCATCTTTCATGCTACAGAATGTCATTATATATCAAGTGAAGTGTATAAGTGCATAACTGTATCTGGTACATGAATGAGTTCAAATGGCATCTTCATCATAAGAAATGATATGTCGAACTGGTGACATAGGATACAGTGGACCTGATTGATGTCCTACAAAAGATCATATATGATGCATTTGATATAATAAAGTATAGAGAAGAACAACAGAATGTCATCATATCACCATAGTGTATATAGAATAGATGAATAAAGTGGCTTCTTCATTAGATACCATGCCAGAATGTCATGACATAGTGAAATCATCGGTCATGTTTGAGGTATGCATTTGCTACAGTCGATTAGATTGGCAAGTGGAGCTACAAAAATAAAAGACACATATGCTGCTACAGAGAAGAGAGGGGTTTTGAATTCAAAACTGACAATGTACTTCATATGCAAAGACCATGAAAGGACAAAAAGAGATACAGAAATAGAGAACATCATATGAAATCCTCACCTTTTTAAGAAATGATAGTGAATATGACCTAGCAATAACAACATAAGGAAAGAAAAAGAGAATATCATGTACGATGTATGCTACAGGAGTTTTTGTGCTCAAAAGATAAACTTTTATTTCAGTTCCCAAATCTTGGTTCATATAGTGAAATGAAAAATGTAGAAATATATGTAAGCTAGACCATAATAGATAATGCCATTCATGTTCATTTTTCAAATACCCATGTCAAGTTTTCAAAAGCCTAACATTTTTGTAGGGTTGGAGAAGAGGAATGGTAAAGGAAACTGTATATGTCAAGGCTATAGCAGATATAGTTGTGAATATAGTGAAAAATTAAACCCTTGTCAAGTTTTTAAAAGTTTTATTTCTTCATGCAAGATACAGTCAAACAAAGAAAGTATTGAGTGTCTGTAGGCATAGCCGTAGAGGGAAAAGAGTTTTTGTGTAATGTAAGGAGAAACCCTCATTTCAAAGATAGGAAAATTCAAATTTTCATATCGAATGACAAAGAACAAGCCACAGAATGCATTCTATGCCATGAATGTGCTACTTATGAAGGTATTTTGAGATACCCAGTTGATAAATAATGAAACCCTCATTATTGTTTACAGATACAATGAGGCAAAAGAACATACAATGAGAGTAATGAAATAAAGAACTCACCTTTCTGTTGCCATTGAGGAGTAAAGAGATAGTATAGCCACAGCCCAAGTTGATGGTTCTCATTTTTGCCACAGTCACAAAGTTCAAACACGAAGAAAGAAGTGAAAATGTCAAAGATTGCAGCGTATGGAAAGAGCCATGACTGTTTAAAGCAGCCAGCTACTGAAGGTTTCAAGTTTTAACAAAACTGACAGTCAAAAGTTGCATATATGTTACCTAAAGCATTTTGCCTATCATTTTACTATAGAATGGTGAAATTTTTTACCAACAAAGCCCATTGAATGCAAGTGAAACTAGAGTGTCTTCAAACCCCAAGTCAGTGACCACAAAGTTGTAGAGCAATGATAGGAGTACAAAATGAAATGACCAAACTTTTAGGGTTTGAGTCTTCTTTTGTTCGATAGTATTCCTACTTCTCATGTTTTTGACTTTGCAAATAAACATAATTACTTTATCCAAATAGGGATCATGGTCAAAACCTTGCATTTGATAATGCCTAGCAATCATGGTGTGGAGTGGCCAACAACATGATATATGTTGTTCATTTATAAGTTAAAGATGGGTATTATAATATGCAGATAAGGCTTGTGCCTTAGAATCCTTTCAAATACCTTTACCTCCTATGTGGTCGACCATGGCATGGTCGAGATGCCTTGTGTTTATGCATGTGGTCGAGAGTATTTGACCTCCCACTTGATGTATTTAATCATTATTTTATTCCTTTCATATATTTCAAATACACAAGGTCAAAGAAGAGAACAAATAGAGATGTGAAAAGCATGCAAGGTGATGACATTGTGGAGAGGATCAAATTTGACATGGTGGCACTGTATGGGTAGTGAGGTGGCAGAATTGACACATGGATGTGCATTTGTGGCCTTTGAAAGTTTTTATGTTTTTGCAAAAAATACATAGTAATGTTTACTATTTTTATGATTTTTATATAAATCATTTGTAGTATCTTGTAAAATATCTTGGCAAAATTATGAGCCAAATATTGTTTTTTTTTGCAAAAATCATATCAAATGGAGATATAGAGTAAAAATTGCCATAGCATTGTAAAGTTAGTTTTCAAGCAATCATTGACAAATTTCTTTTAAAACTTAACTATTTTTAGGCAATTTATATACTAATAAAACAAATCAAATATCCCATTTTGATTTTTTTATTTAGAGTCATATAGGACAAATTTTGGAGCTTTCATGAGTAGAGAAAAGTCATTTTATGGTGGGACCATATGAGAGAACAGTTTTGCAGCTTTATTTTCCAGATTGGTGGTAGATCCAGAGCTTTATTTTTGGCTTTCATGAGTAGCTTGAAAATGGACTTAGGGTCTATTTTTAGGATCTTTTTTCATCTTTCTTCACAGGGATCTTTTGGAGGCATTTATAGGAGAAAGGTCTTAGTTTTTTGCAGTCAGTTAGCATCAGTTTGTTCTCTCTTGTCCACAGGCAGAGTTGTATACAGGCAGTTGGCTCATATTTCATTTTATGTATTGTACTCCTAGTTCTAATAGTAAATCATCCTTTTTCACATATGTTGCAGTCTTGATCTGATGTTGTAGTGTGACTTTTGTTTCCTTTATTATGTCTCAATGTTGTTAAAACTTAGTTTTTTCTTGGTTGTAGTTTGTGTTTGATCCAAACCTTGTTGCAAATCACTTAAGGGATAAACTATCAGTGGAATTGTGAAGATTCAAGTTTGAGGATCTATTTCGTGAGTGATAGAGATTCATCTAGATTAGTTATAAATTCTTAGTTTTACATTTCAAACATATCCTTCTATCCTTTTTCCCCTCAAGTCATTAGTTTAGAAATCATAAGAGAACTAGCTCACTTTGGAGATTCATTCTCATCAAAGGAGACCCACATCCTAGAATGATTCCATGTTTCAACAGGCAGCTAAGTTTCTGCGAACTTAGCAAGGGTGCATACTTGATTGGCAACACTACTAAATGTTGTTCCTCTAACAGCTCAAGTTCTTTAATAAAAGTTAAAGTTGGTAATTCTACTGAAATAGGCAATTTATCCTCCTTACCATAAGTGAGCACATATGGAGAACAACCAGTATCTCTCTTGGGAGTAATCCTATCACACCAAAGAGCTAGCCTCAACTTTTCATGCCATGTCCTCTGGTTTTCTTCAATGGTCTTTTTGATGATCTTTATCAGGGTCTTATTGGTGGATTCCACCTACCCATTACTCTGCAGTAAATAATTAGATGATGTATTCAAAAAGATATTATTTTTGATAGACCAATTTGAAATCCTTAAACCAATAAAAGCTAAAGCATTAATAGATATAATTGAATTTGGGGTTCCAAATCAGGATAACAAATCCTAATAGAAGTTTAAAATAGAAGATTAATTTGCTTCTTTGAAAGAAACAGCCTCGGCCCACTTAGTAAAATAGTCTGTAGCAGTTAAAATCCACTTGTGGCCTGCACTTGAAGGCAGATTTATTGGTCCAATGGAGTCAAGACCCCATTTAGCAAATGGTTGTTCTACGTTGATAGGGTGCAGAGGTAAGGCTGTAAGACTTTTCTTACCTGTAAACAATGAACAGTTTTCACACCTTCTTACCCAAGCAAATGCATCCTTAAATAGATCTAGCCAGTAATAACCAGCCTACATGATTTCCAAGGCTGTTGTCCTTGCAGCAAAATGACCTCCTGAAGGTCCATTGTGGAATTCTTCTAGCAATTTATCAACCTTATCTGACTGAATACATCTAAGAAATACACCATTAAAATATTTTCTATACAAAACACCTTCAATTATAGCATAAAGAGTAGCTTGTAACCTGTAATACCTTCTTCCTACCCTATCCAAACCTTTGGGGCACTCACCAGTCTATAGATAGTGAATCATTTGCTGCACCCAGTTATCAGTAGGAGATGGAACAAAAGCTGGTTCACTATTATTCAGCATTGGTTCAGTATTTTCTACTTGTTCTTGGATGTGCTCACCATTTTGAGCAACCTCCTCACATAAACCCTTGCCCCTAATCAGCTTAGTTACCTTAATATTGACATCAAATTCCATTACTTTTGTCACCCAACCAGCTCTTTTATCATTTATTTCTCAGTTATGTAAGAAATTCTTAACAGTTCGATAGGTAACCATCAACTAAATTCTATTATTGGACAGCATATGTCTGAATTTCTTGAGGCTTCTAACAACAACAAAAACATGCTTCTCAACAAATGAATACTTTACCTCATTATCATGTAGTACCTGGCTAAAAAATGCTACTGGTTGCTCCAAGCCTTCATCTTTTTGTTGGCACAACATGGCTAAGATGGTATCAGCCCCCCCAAAGGCATATAGAATGAAATCTTTCTTGTAGTTGGGATTAATGAGGGTTTGATCTGCTCGAAGCTTCTCTTACCTTCCTTAGTCCAGTTGAAAGGCATGTTCTTCTTTAACATGGCTATGAGAGGTTGTAATAAAACAACAATATTGGGAATAGACCTTCTGATGAAATTAATTCTTCCAAGAAAGCTCTGCAAGCCTTTCTTATGTGTAGGCATTGGTAAATAAAGAATTACAAAAACTCTTTTTGGGTCAATAGAAATACCTTGCTTTGAGACAATATGTCCCAAGAGTTTACCTTTGTGAATAGAAAATATGCATTTCTTTGGATTCAGAGAAATTCCAAATTTTCTACATCTCTAAAAAATATGTTTCAAGTGATCAAAATGTTCATTAGAATCTTTTGAAAAGATTATTATATCATCTAAATATACTAGAACTATTTCGTTCATAAGGCCATGGAAGGCTATATCCATTGCCCTCTTAAAGGTTGCCCCTGCATTGGACAAACTGAATGGCATTTTCCTATGGGCCATGGTACCTCACTTAGTTGTAAATGTAGTTTTATATTGGTCTTCCTCCTTCACTAGAATCTGGTTATAGCCCGAATATCCATCCAGAAAAAAAAATCTATCAAAACCAAAAATAGTTTGCAAAATTTGTTCCATTGAAGGAAGAGGATAGTGATCTTTTAATGAAGCTTGATTTAGATCACAGAAATTGATACAAAGTCGAATCTCTCCGTTCTTCTTTTTGAATAGCACTAAGTTGGAGAACCATGATGTATGCTTTATAGGGAATATTATACTACTCTCAATTAACTTGTTCAGTTCAGCTTTCATCAGATGCTAAGTTTAGGATTGAGGGGCCTTTGTTTCTGCCTGATAGGCTTGGCATTAGGTTCTAACTTGATCATATGTTAAGCTAAACCAGGATCAAACCCTCTTAATTCTTTATACTCCCATGCAAAAACATCACTAAACTCTTGACATAACTAAATAAAAGATTGATGTTCATCTTTAGTACATACCTTTCCCAATTTTGGCAGTTTATGTTTGAATATCTCCACTGTCTCATAGTGCTCCTGCTTCACAGTCATGTTGTACTTGTCTTTTCTGATTTGATCATCTGAGTTAAAAACATATTCTAATGTCATGAGTCCCTTTGGAAGCTTATTAGACTTAAGGTGTACAACTTGGTTGTCATATTGATGCTACCACTTATGCTGGTTATTAGCTGTAAATTTTGCTTCAATAATAAAAAAACTCAAAATTTTCTCATCACTGTCAAAAACCTAGCAAGTCACAGTATTGTTAGGTACATATAGTCTAACAACTATTTTCACATATGGCTGTACCTCTATGTTATGAATTTCATTGAGAATCTCAAATTGAGATCCTATGGCAACAAGCCTATTTGCATGTTTATTTTGGTTTTGTAAGGAAAGCAGAGGTGCAGAATTATAGCTTTCCTAATGAAAATTCTAAGGGGATAATGCAGCTAGGTAACATTCAATTCAAACACAACAGATGAATGCACTAGAAAAATAGAATAAACAAAATAAGACAACACAAAACTCTAGTATTACATGGGAAAACCCTTTCGGGTAAAAAACCCACCACCACAATAGAACAATCTTTATTACAGTAAACTGAATATACAATAAGACCCCCTACTCTAATGTTTAGGTACATGTACTATAATGACTATACAAAGCTGTTTATTGCATCTGTACATCTACAAAATAAACTATATAATTCAAATAGTTTCATCATCATCAAACTGCAATGATGCAGAAGATCAGATTATATCACCAGTCTCCAAGAGCACAAAAAAGGTTACACACTTTTGCCCTAACTAATCGATTCTACTTCTCCAGCATCACTACCTTCTAACCATTGCAACGATTCACACTCTAGTGAGACCTTTAGTCCCACATGCATCAGGTCACAGATATGGCCAATGACTCGATTATACTATCGTTGGCAATTTTGTTGCCGACGATACCAAACCAAAGACCCATCGGCCTAACCCGCTCCATCGGTGATCGGATTGCTTCCTTCACCGATAACACATAGTCTCCGCGATCCCTAAGTTCACTACCCTTCATCAGAGTGACCTCTGCTATCAGCCCAAACACTTTACTTTGCACCAATGAAGGTTCTCACGCTGACACCCAATGCTTTGCCAACTTCCATCGGGGTAACCATTCACATCAGAGCAACTACCAAGATCTTGGCCGATGGCCAACCTTATGTCGATAGACATAAGTCATCGATGAAACCATGCATATCAGCCACAGGGTTCTCACTCTCACCGATAGTGAAAGTCTAGCGATAGCTTACTACTCTCGGTGAGACCTTGCAGATTGGTGTAAGACTACGAACTCCCGCCGATAGTGAAAGTCATCCCGATGGTCACTACCATTGGTGAAACACATACATAGATATGCCTATAGTGTTCAGTCCACCTAATGAATGAAGAACATGATATGAACAAAACCAACGATTAAATAAATGAGGTCCAAGCAGTAACTTGAGACATTAGGTCTCTTCAATCTTCCACTTGTTGAAGAGATTACTACTTCCTCTTAATCCTCACTCAGTTACTAAGAATTATGGGCCCGAAGACCCATTCCATCTAAACACCATTTGAACTTGGCCGTACTCACTAGTTTAGTTAAGGCATCAGTGACATTTTCCAAAGTGTCAACCTTTTCCAGCTTCACCTTCCTGTCTTCCGTCATATCACGAACAAAGTGATATTGGACATCAATATGTTTTGTCCTAGCATGAAATGTAGGATTCTTCACCAAACATATAACACTTTGACTGTCACAGTGAATTTGTATCTGCCCTACATTAAAACCAACATCAGAACACAACCTCTTCAACCAAACGACTTCTTGGCATGCATGAGTAGCTGCCATGTACTCTGCCTCTGTTGTGGACAAAGCGACTACAACCTACCGCTTGCTCATCTAACTGATAGCACCACCATTGAACGTGAATACATATCCACTGGTGGATCTTCTACTGTCAATGTCCCCTGCCTAATCAGAATCAACATATCCCTGAATGCTGATAGATCTCTGAGATCCAAATGAGTTTCCATGATAATAAATAGCATAATCAGAAGTTCCTTCCAAATACCTCATAACTCTTTTCATAGCATCCCAATGTGATCTACCTGGATTCACCATAAAACGGCTCAAAACTCCCACTGCTTGGGCAATATCTAGTCTAGTATAGACCATTGTATACATTAAACTGCCAACAACACTTGCATAAGGCACTCTTTGCATGTCGTCAATTTCATTCGAAGATTCTGGGCAATCTTCAATAGATAGTTTCGTTCCTTGTAAAACTGGAACAACTAGCTGCTTGCAATCAGACATACAAAATTTATCAAGAACATTAGTAATATACTTGCTCTAGCTGAGCCAAAGCTTTCTCTTAGATCTATCCCTTTTGATTTCCATTCCCAGAATGTATTTCGCTACCCTAAGATTCTTCATTTCAAATTTCAAGGACAACTGAGATTTTAATTCTGAGATCATTCCCTTACCATTGCCAATGAACAGCATGTCATCCACATTCAGTGCAATTATAAGAATCTAATCACCTTCAGTTTTATAATAGACACAATGATCAGACTTAGATCTCACATACCCCAAGGATAAAACATACGTATCAAATTTTTGATACCACAATCTGGGAGATTACTTCAAACCATAAAAAGACTTTTTAAGTTTACATACCAAAAGTTCTTTACCTTTTTCCACAAAATGCTCTAGCTGGGACATATAAATTTCTTTTTCAAGGTCCCCATGAAGAAATGTTGTTGTCACATCCATCTGCTCAATTTCAAAATCATATGTTGCTGCAAGTGACAATAGAAATCTAATGGATGTCAGTTTAGCTACAAGAGAAATAATTTCTCCATAATCAACACCTTCCTTTTGGGAATACCCCTTACCAACTAGTCTTGCCTTGTACTTATCAATACTACCATCTGGACCATATTTCCTTTTAAATACCCACTTACAACCCACAGGTTTTCTACCTTCAGGGAAGGGCACCAGATCCCAGGTTCCATTTTTCTCCAATGATGACATTTCATTATCCATGGCTTCCAACCAAGAATCTGAATCAGATAAACTAATAGCTTCTTTCATAGTCCTAGGTTCATCAGTATTAGTAAGTAAAGCATAGGTACAACTTGAATCAAGTACTGAAAATCCATACCTATCTGGTTGTCTTCTTTCATGTGTAGACCTCCTCAATGGCTGAGGTGTAGGTTCAGGTTCTTGCTCTGGATCTGAATCTTCGGAGCTACTTGAACTCACTTCTGAACCATCTACACTTGGTACTTGTTGTTCCTCTTTTATAGGGGTCAGAGGAATATTAACAACACTCTTTTCTTTCTTCTTTTCTATCTTCACCGGCTGAGGATCAATAACCAAAGTTTTTAGCTCTCTGAAAATGACATTCCTGCTGTAAATTACTTTTTTAGTTTTAGGATTCCAAAGCTTGTATCCTTTAACACCGACTCCATAGCCAATAAACATACATTTGACTATTTTGTAATCCAACTTAGACCTTTTTACCTCAGGAATATGAGCATATGACTCACAGCGAAAGACACAAAGATGTCTTAAATAGGGTTTCTTTCTAGACCACGCTTCCATAGGCGTCTTATCAACCAATGCCGAAGTAGGAGAATGATTCAGCAAGTAACAAGCTGTAGCAACTGCCTCAGCCCAGAACCTTTGTTCAAGACCTGCATAACTCAACATACTTCTTGCTTTCTCCATCAGTGATCGATTCAACCTTTCAGCAACTCCATTTTTCTGTGGAGTATAAGGTGTAGTTTTATGCCTTTTTATACCATGATCTACACAATACTTATCAAAATCCGCATTGCAATATTCACCACCGTTATCTATTCTCAAGCATTTTATTTTTCTACCAGTTTGGTTTTCCACAAGAGTTTTAAATTATTTAAACCAACTGAACACTTCTGATTTATTTTTCAAAAAATATACAAATGCCCTCCTTGAATAATCATCAATAAATGATACGTAGTATCTTGATTTAGATCGAGAAGGAACATCAACTAGACCAAAAACATCAGAATGTACATAGTCCAGAACACTAGAAGATTTATGAGAACTAGAGTAAAAAGAAACACGGTTCTATTTTCCATATATACAATGTTCACAGAAATTGAACTCCAGATTACAATCAATCAGTCCATCTACTAGGGTTTTGTTTTTCAAGGTTTTTAAACCTTTTTCACCTATGTGACCAAGTCTATGATGCTAGAGCATTGTTTTCTCTATAGGAAGTTTAACTTCCATAGAGTTTGCATCATGTGTTACAATAGTAGCTTTTTCAGATTTTACAGAGACACTATTACAACACACTGGTTTAGCATCTAACCTATACAGAGTTCCAATGCGTTCGCCCTTTGCCAGTACAATAGAACCTCTAGTCATTTTACAGCCACCATTCACAAAAGTCACTTGCACTCCAACATCATTAAGCTTACTAACAGAATGTAAATTTTGAGCCAGACCTGGTATGTGTAAAACTCCATTCATTCTCTTTATTCTACCATCCGGGAACTAGATTCTGACTATTCCTCAACCAACAATTTCCAGTGTTGAATCACTTGCCAGAAACATCTTTCCACCAGCATATGGTTCATACTTTGTGAACCACTCTCTATGTGATGTCATATGAAAAGACGCTCTTGAATCCATCAACCATACATCTTCAGATGCAGGTGTTGCCAAGGCAGCAATGAAGGCATCAACATCACTCAGAGAAGAATCGTTATAAGAAGAGTTCTTCTTCTTCTTCTTTTTCTCCTCTTTGCAGTCTCTTCTGATGTGTCCTTTTTACCCACAATTCCAGCACTTCACCTTGGACTTTGTGCAAGGAGATTTTGATCTCCCCTCTGACTTGGACATTGACTTCTTGTCCTTCTTATTGCCTCTTTCCTTTGATCTACCTCAAACAGACATGGCCTCTTTGGCTATCTCAAAAGATTTCATCTACATCTCTTCAGATAACAATGAGGTAACAACCACTTCAGTTGTAAATGTGGTTGTTGTACTTCCAATAGCCATCACAAGATGATCCCAAGAGTCAGGTAAGGAACACAATAGAAGCATACAATGATCTTCCTCTTCTATTTTTACACCTATAGACATCAATTGTACAACAATCAGATTAAATGTGTTCAAATGGTCTGCTACAGATGCACCTTCATCCATCTTTAGAGAATACAACTTCTTTCTAAGGAACAATTTATTCACCAAGGACTTGCCCTGGTAAATATCTCCCAACTTCTTCCACAAATCTTTGGCTGACTTCTCTTCATGGACGTTTAATAGAACAGGATCTGCAAGACTTAATCTTATCAGTCCTCTGGCTTTCCTATCAGCTAGGTCCCAATCTTCTTGCTTCATGCTTGCAAGTTTAACCCCAAACAAAGCAATCCAAAGATCTCCGTCGACTAGCAAATCTTCAACCTTAATCTTCCACAACTCAAAGTTTGTGCCATTGAACTTTTCAATGTCTATTTTTCCTGATGTACTTGCCATCTTATTTAATATAATAGACCTCTACAGAACTCCCACTCCCAGAATTAACACAAAAAACCCAACCTACCAACAAGGATAACACAACGGGCCATGCTTTGATATGACTTGTAAGGAAAGAAGAGGTGTGGAATTATAGCTTTCCTAATGAAAATTCTAAGGGGATAATGTAGCCAGGTAACGTTCAATTCAAACACAATAGATGAATGCACCAGAAAAATAGAATAGACCAAATAAGACAACACAAAACTCTAGTATTACGTGGGAAAACCCTTTCAGGTAAAAAACCCACCACCACAATAGAACAATATTTATTACAGTAAACTGAATGTACAATAAGATCCCCCGCTCTAATGTTTAGGTATATGTACTATAACGATTATACAAAGTTGTTTATTGCATCTACACATCTACAGAATAAACTGTATAATTTGAATAGTTTCATCATCATCAAACTGCAACGATGCCAGAAGATCAGACTATATCACCAGTCTCCAAGAGTACAAAAAAGGTTACACACTTTTGCCCTAACTAATTGATTATACTTCTCCGGCGTCGCTGCCTTCCAACCGCTGCAACGGTTCACATTCCAGCGAGACCTTTAGTCCCACATGCATCAGGTCACAGACTTCTCTACATTGTATATGGCCAACAACTCGATTATACTATCATCGGCAATTTTATTGCTGACGATACCAAACCAAAGACCCATCAGCCTAACCTGCTCCATCGGTGATCGGATTGCTTCCTTCACCAATAACACATAGTCTCCGCAATCCCTAAGTTCACTACCCTTCATTGGAGTGACCTCTGCCATTAGCCCAAACACTTTACTCTGTGCCAATGAAGGTTCTCACGCTGACGCCCAATGCTTCACCAACTTCCATCGGGGTGACCATTCACATCGGAGCAACTACCAAGATCTTGGCTGATGGCCAACCTTATGCCGATAGACATAAGTCATTGGTGAAACCATTCATATCGGCCACAGGCTTCTCACTCTCACCGATAGTGAAAGTCTAGCCGATAGCTTACTACTCTCGGTGAGACCTTGCAGATCGATGTAAGACTACGAACTCCCGCCGATAGTGAAAGTCATCCTGATGGTCACTACCATTGGTGAAACACATACATGGATATGCTGATAGTGTTCAGTCCACTTGATGAATGAAGAACATGATATGAACAAAACCAACGATTAAATAAATGAGGTCCAAGTAGTAACTTGAGACATTAGGTCTCTTCAGGTTTCTGGGAATTGAAAGCAAATTAATAGCATCAAAATTTTCAATTGAATCCCAAAATTGATGCTTGTACTTTTTGAGCAAGTCATTTTTAGTAACATTCAAGTTTCTAACCTGATTGACAATTAACTCAGAATCACCATGAACTTTTAAGCATTTTATACCTCTTTTTTGAGCCCATTCTAAACCATGAATCGGGGCTTCCTATTCAGCCATGTTGTTTGTGCAGCTGAAAGAAAACCTTAATGTTGAATAGTATTTGTCTCCATCAGGTGAAACAAGCATAGGTCCTCCACCAGTACCTATTTTACTCCTTGATCCATCGAAGTACAACTTCCAAAGCTGATTCTCTTGATGTTCAGGTTGTGTTTGATCCTTAACCAGATTTGGAATCATTGCATCAGGTTCATGTATCATGTAAATGCCTAATCCTACCTCATCAATGTGACAGAAAGGGTCATCTTCATGATCCTCGACTACCCACTCATCTAGATTAAGTTCTTCAGTAGGTGTGCTTGGGTCTAGGATCATGGATTGATCCTCCTGCCCATGGGTGATGTAGAGGTTAGCATTTATTGGGCTAGGGACATATGGCTCAACATGGTCTTTGGTAAGAGGCTCAAATTGTATGGTTACTTTTGTACCATATCTTGTTCTAAAAAATAAATGGGACCAATCAGAAGATAAAAACCCACCTGATTTGGCAATGAAGTCCCTAGAAAGGAAAATAGCAAAGTGAGGTGGTAGGTCTATGATATGAATGTCCTGATGGATTGCAAAATTAGGATAGGCATGCAAGGTAAGAGGCAGATTTCTTATTATTCTAACAGTATTGACAGTAGACCCATCTAGTTTGACTACTCCTTTTGATAGGGGTTTGTAAACTAATCCCAATCTATCAGCCAAACTCTTGGGCATGATAGAACTTATTGCTCTAGTATCTATCATACATTTGTGAACAAGATTGTCACCAATAATCAAATTGAAGTAAAAGGGAGGATGTTTTACCTCTTGAGCTTGTTGTTTGTTCTTAATCTCTGGGCTATTTGCAAGTACCACTTTAGCCTTTTCTTAGCTGGCAGCTTCAGAGAGGGAAATCTCAGCTAAAGCTTCTTGTAATAAGTCCTTTTGACTGAGAATGTGCAAAGCATCCATCACTGATATATTGACAGTGGCTTTCTTGCGGTGATCAATAACATTGAAGGAAACATGGCTTACCTTTTGCTATCCTTTAGCAGTAGCAGCAACATTTTGCCTTTGTGAAGGCTATGTTTGAACCTTAGGCTGATCCTTTTCAGGTACAGCTTGAGTTCTTTGCAAAATTTACACCTTTGATTGTGCTGCAGGAATAGCCTGTGATGAAGAAGATTGAAATACATCCTTGGCAGGCTGTTGTTGTACATTTACAGCTTGTTGTTCTAGGTCTACAACCCTTTTTTTGACCTTGTGTTGGCTAAAACAAGTGTATTTGGTTGATTTTAGCCTTGAGGGTAATTTACAGCACAAAATTCATTCCCTTGCTAATTCATTAAGGCTACATCAACATTAACTTGTTGAGCTAAAGCTTCATTCGAGACACCTTCCAAACTAGCATAACTATTTTGCACCATAAGAACCTGATTTCTTACACCATTTGTACATGCAGCTTGGTTATGGGGCTAGTGACATGGATAACACTAGTCACGGTCTTGTGCCATGTTGTTCTGAGTGGGTACAAGGTCTTTTGAAGAGTTGGCAATATTAGGATTATAGGACTGGAAAGGTCGAGGTAATTTCTTCTTTGACCCTAAGGATCAACTTGAAAAAGGGGCCTATTTGGTTGATTGGACTGATATGGGGCTTGGTAAGGCCTATTTTCTTGATTGACTTGCTTCTTGATATTAACAAATTCATTGCTAACAGTCTTGTTAAAGGATTGTAACATGCCCTTTAACTCTTGGATTCCTTGGCGCTAGGCTGGGACAATGGTTTCTTGAGCTACAACCTGATATCCTATTGTTGGAACTGGCAGGACAACAACCAAAGGAGGTATGTCCATGGGCACAAATGGCTGAATTTATAGAAAAAATAGGTAAAGGAGGCCTCGAGACTATTTTCTTTACTTGAATGAGGTAATTTTATGCTCTAATGGCTACATCATAAGACCCAAGAAGAGTAGTTCCAACCATGGACTGAATCATAATAAAAATTTAGTTATTTAAATCTCTAAGATAGAACAAAAAGGCATACTAAGATGTAGGGTTTACTGTTGTGGGAATCCTATCCCAAGTTCTCTAGAACTGGTAGTTGAAGTCTGCCATGTGCTCGTGAGGAGCCTTCTTTATGGTACTTAACTACTCAATGAATGACATATGGTCAAATTTGTCTTAAAAATGCTGATGCAATCCATCTCCCAAGTCATCGCATGATGTGATCAAGCTTGCTACGAGTCCTCTAAACTACTGCGAAGCCTTCCCTTTCAATGATGCAGCCAAAAGCCTTGGTGCTAAAATTAGGTGGGTTTTTATCTTCTCATTAGTTCAGATTCATTTGATTATTTGCAGCTATCTCTGCCAAGAAGAAGAAGTAGATCAACAAGTAGAGCATTTGATTCATCGAGGAGGTCAAATTCCACACCTCCAAGATTCAACCCTTCAACTCTAGTATAGAGAAGCAAGATCCCAATGCTAATAGTTCAGATACCAATGATTCCTAGAAACTTCATGTTTCCAGTGTTTAATGGGGGCATCCCATTAAACATTCCACAATATCATGGCATTCCTGTTGCAACCCTTAAAGGCTTGCCATTCTTTACCAGAGAAGATCATACTACTCTTATTGAGCATATCCAAGACATCGAAACCTTGTGCTTAGTACACAATATCACTGAGGAGAATGCAGCACTAAGTCTTTTGGCTACATCATTGAAAGGGAAAGCTTTGCAGTGGTTTAGAGGACTCACAACAAGCTCTATCGTATCATGGGATGACTTGGGAGATGGATTGCATTAGCATTTTCAAGACAAATCTGACCGTATGTCATTGATTGAGCAATTAAGTACCATAAAGAGGGCTCCTCACAAGCACATGGAAGACTTTAACTACTGGTTCTAGAGAACTTAGGATAGGATTCCAACAACGGTAAAGCCTACATCTCAAAATGCATTTTTGTTCTATTTAGAGTTTTAAATAGCAAAATTTTTGTTATGATTCAGTCCATGGGTGGAGCTACTCTTCCTAGGTCTTATGATGTAACCACTAGAGTAGAAAATTGCCTCATTTAAGCAGGGAAAATAGCCCTGAGGCCTCCTTTACCCACTTTTCCAGAAATTCAGCCATATGTGCCCATGGCTATACCTCCTTTGGCTGTTGTCCCACCAGTTCTAGCAATAGGATATCATGCTACAGCTCAAGAAACCGTTGTCCTAGCCTAGTCCCAAGAAATCCAAGAGTTAAAGGGCATGTTACAATCCTTTAGTAAGACTGTTAGAAATGAATTTATTAATATCAAGAAGAAAATCCGTCAAGAAAATAGGCCTTACCAAGACCCATATCAGTCCAATCAACCAAATAGGCCCTCTTTTCAATCTAATCCTTAGGGTCAAAGAAGAAATTATAACCCTCAGTCTTTCCAGTCCTATAATCCTAATGGTGCCAGCTCTTCAAAAGAGCATGTACCCACTCAAAAAAAATGGCACAATACCATGACTGGTGTTATCCATGTCACTAGCCCCATAACCAAGGTGCATGTACAAATCGTGTAATGAATCAGGCTCTTATGGTGTAAAATAGTTATTCTAGTTTGGAAGGTGTCTTGGATGAAGCTTTAGCTCAACAAGTTAATACTGATGTATCCTTAATGAACTGGCAAGGAAATTAATTCTGTGGTGTAAATTACCCTCAAGGCCAAAATTAGCCAAATACACCTGTTTCATCCAACACAAGGTTGGAAAAAAGGGCTATAAACCTGGAACAACAAGCTGCAAATGTACAATAGAAGCCTGCCAAGGAAAATTTTCAAGCTTCTTCATCATTGGCTATTCCTGCAGTACAACCAAAGCTGCAAATTCTATAAAGAACACAAGTTGCACCTAAAAAAGATCGGCCTAAGGTGCAAACACAACCTTCACAAAGGCAAAATGTTGTTGTTGTTGCTAAAGGGCAACAAAAGGTAAGTCATGTTTCCTTCAATGTTGTTTATCACCTTAAGAAAGCCACTGTCAATATATTAGTGATGGATGCTTTGTACATTTGTAGTCAAAAGGACTTATTACAAGAAGCTTTAGCTAAGATTTCCCTCTCTAAAGTTGCCAGCTAAGAAAAGGCTAAAGTGGTACTTACAAACAGCCTAGAGATTAAGAACTAACAACAAGCTCAAAAGGTAAAACCTCATCCCTTTTACCTGAGTTTGATTATTAGTGACAAGCTTGTTCACAACTGTATAATAGATTTTGGAGCAAGCAGTTTTGTCATGCCCAAGAGTCTAGCTGATAGATTGGGATTAGTTTATGAACCCCTGTCAAAAGGAGTAGTCCAACTAGATGGGTCTGCTGTCAATACTACTGGAATAATAAGAAATATGCCTCTTACCTTGCATGCCTATCCTAGTTTTGCAATCCATTAGGACATTCATATCATAGACCTACCACCTCACTTTGCTATTTGACTTTCTAGGGACTTCACTGCCAAATTGGGTGGGTTTTTATCTTTTGATTGGTCCCATTTATTTTTTAGAAAAAGATATGGTACAAAAGTAACCTTACAATTTGAGCCTCTTACCAAAGACCATGTTGAGCCATATGTCCCTTGCCCAATAAACACTAACCTCTACATCACCCATGGGCAGGAGGATCAATCCATGTTCCTAGACCCCAACACACCTACTAAAAGAACTTGATCTAGATGAGTGGGTAGCTGAGGATCATGAAGATGACCCTTTCCATGACACTGATGAGGTAGGATTAGGCATTTACATGGTACATGAACCTGATGCAGTGATTCCAAATCTGGTTAAGGATCAAACATAGCCTAAATAGCAAGAGAAATAGCTTTGGAAGTTGTACTTTGATGGATCAAGGAGTAAAACAAGTGCTGGTGGAGGAGCTATGCTTGTTTCACCTGATGGAGACAAATACTATTCATCATTAAGGTTTGCTTTCAGCTGCACAAACAATGTGGTTGAATACGAAGCCCTAATTCATGGTTTGGAATGGGCTCAGAAAAGATGTATAAAATGCTTACAAGTTAATGGTGATTCTAAGTTAATTGTCAATCAGGTTAGAATCATGAATGTTACTAAAAATAACTTGCTCATAAAGTACAAGCATCGAGTTTGGGAATCAATTGAAAATTTTGATGCTTTTAATCTTCTTTCACTTCCCATAAACCAAAATAAACATGCAGATATGCTTACTACCTTAGGATCTCAATTTGAGATTCTAAATGAAATTAGTAACATAGAGGTACAACCATATGTGAAAATGTTTGTTAGACCATCTATACCTGACAATACTGTGAGCTGGCAATTTTTTTACATTGATTATGAAATTTTGAGTTTTCTGATTGCAGAAGCAAAATTTGCAGTTGATAACAAACATAAGTGGTAGCAGTAATACGACAAGCAAGTTGTACACCTTAAGTCTAATAAGCTTCTAAAGAGACTCACGACATTAGAATATGTTTTTAATACAGATGATCGGATAAGAAAAGACAAGTGGAGCATGACTGTGAAGCAGGAGCCCTATGAGACAGTGGAGATATTGAAAGGTAAACTACTAAAATTGGGAAAGGTATGTACTAAAGATGAACAATAGTATTCCATTTAGTTATGTCAAGAGTTTAGTGATGTTTTTACATGGGAGTATAAAGATTTAAGAGGGTTTGATCCTAGTTTATCTCAACATACCATCGAGTTAGAACCCAATGCCAAGCCTGTCAGGCAGAATCAAAGGCCCCTTAATCCTAAACTTGAGCATCTGATGAAAGCTGAGCTGAACAAGCTAATTGAGAGAAGTATAATATTCCCTATAAAGAATACATCTTGGGTCTCCAACTTAGTACCAATAAGAAAGAAGAACAGAGAGATTTGACTTTGTGTCGATTTTTGTGATCTAAATCAAGCTTCATTAAAAGATCTCCATCCTCTTCCTTCAATAGAACAAAATTTGCAAATTATTTCTGGTTCTGAAAGATTTTCTTTGCTAGATAGATATTCAGGCTATAACTAGATTCTAGTGAAAGAGGAAGACCAATTTAAAACTACATTTACAACTAACTGGGGTACCATGGCCTACAGGAAAATGTTGTTTGGTTTGTCCAATGCAGGGGCAACCTTCCATAGGGCGATGGATATGGCCTTCCATGGCCTTATGAACAAAATAGTTCTGGTATATTTAGATGATATAATAGTCTTTACAAAAGATTCTAATGAACATTTTGATCACTTGAAATGGATTTTTTAGAGATGCAGAGAGTTTGGAGTTTCTCTGAACCTGAAGAAATGCATATTTTTTATTCACAAAGGTAAACTCTTGGGACATATTGTCTCAAAGCAAGGTATTTATATTAACCAAAAATAGTTTCTGCAATTCTTGATTTCCCACTACCTGCACATAAAAAAGGCTTGCAGATCTTTCTTGGCAAAATTAATTTCATGAGAAGGTTTATTCCCAATATTGGTGCTTTATTACAACCTCTCACAGCCATGTTAAAGAACACACCTTTCAACTAGACTAAGGAAGGTAAGAGAATCTTCGAGTAGATCAAAGAAGCTCTCGTAACTGCCCCTACCCTCATTAATCCCAGCTATGAGAAAGATTTCATTCTAAATGCCTTTGGGGGGGCTGATACCATCTCAGCCATGTTGTGCCAACAAAATAATGAAGGCTTGGAGCAGCTAGTAGAATTTTTCAGCTAGGTACTACATGACAATGAGGTAAAGTATTCATTTATTGAGAAACATGTTTTTGTTGTTGTTAGAAGCCTCCAGAAATTTAGACATATGCTGTCCAAGAACAGAATTTAGTTGATGGTTGCCCATCAAACTGTTAAGAATTTCTTACTTAACAAAGAGATAACTAATAAAAGAGTTGGTTGGGTGACAAAACTAATGGAATTTGATGTCAATATTAAGGTAACTAAGTTGATTAGGGGAAAGGGATTATGCGAGCAGCTTGCTGGAAATCAAGAGCATAGCCAAGAACAAGTAGAAAATACTGAAACAGTACTGAATAATAGTGAACCAATTGTTGTTGTAGCTCCTACTAATAACTGGGTACAACAAATGATTCACTATCTACAGACTAGTGAGTGCCCTAAAGCTTTAGATATGGTAGGAAGAAGGTATTATAGGTTACAAGCTACTCCTTATGCTATAGTTGAAGGTGTTTTGTATAGAAAAGATTTTAATGGTGTATTTTCGAGATGTATTTAGTCAGATAAGGTTGATAAAATTGCTAGAAGAATTCTACAGTGGACCTTCAGAAGTTTATTTTACTGCAAGGACAACCTTGAAAATCATGTAGGCCGGTTATTACTGGCCAAATATGTTTAAGGATGCATTTGCTTGGGTAAGAAGGTGTGAAATATGTTCATTATTTGCAGGTAAGCAAAGGCTTGCAGCCTTGCCTCTGCACCCTATCAAAGAAGAACAACCATTTGCTAAATGGGGTCTTGACTTCATTGGACAAATAAATCTACCTTCAAGTGTAGGCCACAAGTGGATTTTAACTGCTACAGACTATTTTACTAAGTGGGACGAGGCTGTTGCTTTGAAAGAAGCAAATGAATCTTCTATTTTAAACCTCTATTAGGATTTGGTATGCCGATTTTGAACCCCAAAGTCAATTATATCTAATAATGGTTTAGCTTTTATTAGTTTAAGGATTTCAAATTGGTTTTTCAAATATAATATCTTTTTGAATACATCATCTAAATTTTACCCACAGTGTAATGGGCAGGTGGAATCCACTAATGAGAACCTGATAAAGATCATCAAAAAGACCATTGAATACAACCAGAGGACATGGCATGAAAAGTTGAAGCTAGCTCTTTGGGTTGACAAGATTTCTCCCAAGAGAGCTACTGGTTGCTCTCCATATGTGCTCACTTATGGTAAGGAGGCTAAATTGCCTATTTCACTAGAATTACCAACTTTGACTTTTATTAAAGAACTTTAGTTGTTAGAGGAACAACCTTTAGTAGTAAGGCTAGCTCAGCTTATGGAATTAGAGGAAACTAGAAAAAATCCTAGAGGAAGCTTGAAATCCATCAAGCTCAAATGAAGAATTTATTTGATAAGAGGACAAGGCTAAGAAATTTCATAGTTGGTGATTTAGTTTTCAAGTGGAATGAACTGAGAAGTAGACCTGGAAAACATTCCAAGTTCGATGCAATTTGGGATGGACCTTATGTAATCACAGAGTGCAAGAAAATAATGCATTTCAACTTTCCAAGTTAAGTGGAGAAGTGCTGTCTATCCCAGTAAATGGGATCCACCTCAAATAATGCCTCTAAGGATAAGTACTACCTTGTACCATAGTAGATTAGTGTTGCTATTAATAAGTGCTTCATGCACATTTACTTTCAGTTATTTTTATTTCCCTAAGTGTTGTTGCACAAGTTTTTTGGCCACCAGAGCCTTCTAGACTTTTGTTTTCAGTTTGGTTTGGTTTTGTTTTCTGCTACTATTTGGAGTAGTTTGCAATTGAGCTTCAGTGATTTCTGAGTTGAGATGAGCAGAGTATGACTCAATTCCCAATAGACAGTTTAGGCAACCCACAGGCCTATGAGTGTTCCCATGTGTCAACAGATAGTTAAGTTGAATAACTTAGCATAAGGTGCATATCTAATTGATAATAGGTTTTGGCACACCCGGTGAGACATTAAAAGTGTTTTTAGAGAAATTTTTCAATTCTTAAAGTTGTTGTTCTGTTATATGCAGCAGCGTTCTAGCCTTTGGAGGCCTTTTACAAGTATACCTTGTGACTCAATTTTCTCTGGTCTTGCATGCAGATCTAGTGTATCTAGCTTATGAAAACTAGATCTATTTCAAATCATTGTTTCTTCTCTCTTGAGCATAGGAAGAGAGTTTGTAGATATTTTTGACTCAGTTTTAATCATATTTTCATGTACTCCTTTCAGTTAATACATCAGAGCATTCCTATTTCACTTCATTTGCCTTGTAGTTACATTATTGATTTGATGCCTCATTGTGATAATAAATATTTTGTTTTGTCATGTCTCATTATTGTAGAACTATGTGTAAATATCTCATTTGATTCTGGTTGCATGTTGAGTTCAAATCTGAGCCTTCATGCAAATGACTTTTGAATTGTATGTTCTAAGTGAAGTTGTCAGAGTTCATGTTTAAGGAGATGTTTGTGAGTGAAAGTATCAAGATAAGTTAGAAATTAGGAGCATATTCTGTTTAAGTTTGAATTCCATTTCAGTTCATCTTTTCACCTTTTCCCTCTGCAAATCATTTAGATTAGAAAAATCATTAGGAGAACCAGCTTACTCTGGAGGTTCACTCTGAGTTTAGGCAACCCATAGGCCTAGGAGTGTTCCCATGTGTCGACAGATAGCTAAGTCCATAACTTAACATAGAGTGTATATCTGATTGATAACAAGTAGAAACTGCTAAAAACTATCTCTGATCAGATTTCAACAAGGAGTTTTCACTTGCAATAGCAAAACAAGGATTTTTTCATGGATTTTGATGAAAAATAATGCATTTTTGGGAGCAGAAGAATACAAGTACCAATAGTACCCACTAAATATTTGAAGACCTTAATTACAACCCAACAATCATGTCTATGATTAGCCATAAAACAACTCAAGACTCCCACTACTTAGTCAATGTCTAGTTTGGTGCAAGTCGTAGTATATATAAGACTACCAATTGTGCCTATATAAGAAAGATGAGACATATCATCCATCTCACCTTGAGCATAGATAGATATTTCTCAACTAATAACTTAGTCCCCACTAAAATACAAAAACCATCTAGTCTACTATCTGACATGATTAAGAACTAGAATATATAGTTCACATACTTATATTGGTTGCACCAAAGAATTATGTTTACTCTATCTCTTTTGATCTCCATACAGGTAAGGCAGTTAATATCCTGGACAAGTCTTTCATATCCAACTATGTATAAAGATGAGATTTCATGTCCGTATTGACTTCCTTATTATTACCCAATTATATTTTGATCACAAAACCCTAATGATAAATATCCTAACCTTGAAACTCTAATATTAATCATAACCCTAACTCTAATTCTAATCCTTACCATAACCATAATTTAAAACATGATTAAAACCCTAATTCTAACCCTATTATATGAAATTAAATATGTGAAGGAGATATTATGTTCAAGGTTTTTGTGACACTTGAACATCTTTTCTAATATTGTTATAATTAGGGTTATAGTAGTGAATGAGAACCAATGGTAGATGCTCGACAATGAAAGTGATGGTTTTAATTACTTTCTCCATCATAGATATAGAGTATATGGTAGCTACTCATGCCTATAAGGAGGCCATATGGCTTTAGATATTATGTTTAGATGAATCATGTAATAGTTCATATTAGATGTGGTAGTCAATGTTCCATTAGCTTGGGAAATAACCAACTTTTCACACACAAATGAAGCACATTGATGTATAGTATCATTTTTTTGTTACATGGTGTAGGATGGGAGGGTGATTCTTGAAAATTTTGACACATTGGAGAATGTTGTCGATGCATTGACAAAGATTGTGATAATGAATAATTTTAGGTAATGTGGTGAGCCTATGGGCCTCTTAGTCCCTAGCAAATAGATGAAAATGTTGCTAGCGACTAAGAGGCCCATATTTTAAATTTGTAAGACATCTAATCCTACATTGTATTATATCCAATTGCTTATGCTTGGTGCTCCCTATCATTGGTCCTACTCTCTCATTTAACAAATAGCAACACCAAATAGGTTAGAGACAACCAATAATGGAACTCCTACTATCAACATCTCTTGTTTATTTAGAATCCACATAACACTAAATATCTACTGAGTGTTGCAGGTCCCCTGAGACACCATCTTAATGATAACATAAAGAGTATTGAATGTACCCTCTGAATATTTGAAGACACTCTTCATTACAACCCAACAATCATGTCTATGATTAGCCATGAAACAAATCAAGACTCCCACTTCTTAGTCAATCTCTAGTTTTGTACAAGCCATAGTATACATAAGACTACCAATTGTGCCTATATAAGAAAGATGAGACATATCATTCATATCACCTTGAGTGTAGATAGAGGTGTGTGCAAGAAGTTGAGTCCACTTTTTGGCCAAAAAGTGGAAGTGTTTTCCTTGATTTTCAGAATTTGTCACATTTGACCTTAAAATTTGAAGCGCTTAGAGATGGAACCTTAAAAAAAGTCACTAATCATAAAATGTAGTACTCGGAGTCTAGTTTCCAAATATGTAATTTATTTGAATACCCAGATGAATAGAAATTTATTTTCAATAGGCGTTTCTAAAAACTACTGTTTAAAAGTCACTTTTTTTTAATTATACCATGTGCACGTGTACGTTATCCATATTTTGACCTAAATAATCATATTTTCCTAAATCCTTATGGGAAAAGATTTGTAATTCACTTAAGCACACTTTCTATTTTTTTTTGTAATTTTTTATTGAATATTTTTTTTGTTAATTTTTAATTGGCCATATTTGGTGTTTTGAAAAATCGTCAGGTACATCACACATAAGATGACCTAAACTTATCACTTTTTGATTTTTTTTTCAAATTGAAAAGAATTATCTAAAGTACGCTTTCGTACAATTTGTATTTTAAAAAATTATTTTAATAAAAACTTATTAAAATACTAAAAAACCTTGATAATTCAAGTTTATGGACTTGTTTCAATAGATATTAATTGAAAAATAGAAAAATAATTCCAATTGTAAAAAAATACATATTTGCAATCTATACTATCTTGTCTATAATGGGTTTTAATTTCATCAAAAAATTTTGCAAAAAAGGTCTTCGGACATATGTCTAAAGTCAGTATTTTCTTGTGACATTAATAGGACCTTCAACTTGCACATCAAACCAGATTCAAAGCCTAGGTTTGGGTCCCCAACCCTTTTCCTGAACTAGTTAACAAAGAAAAAACCCATCCTAAAATTCAAATTTTACAAAACGGGATCCCGTTTCTTATTCTATCCATTGAAAAGGAATCGGGATCCCATTTTGTGATCATGATCTTGTTTACTATGAGATCTCGTTTACTAAATGAGATCCTAATTTATAGAGCGAAATCCCATTTAATAAATGGAATCCTAAGTTATTTTTGACCTTTTTTTTTTAATTTTTACTGTCAAACAAGTACACTATCAGTGGTGCAACATATTCTGTATGGCTAATAGTGACATATTCACTATTTTGTATCAACTTTTGTCTTGTACAGGCTCTTCTTGACTTGGGAATTTATTTCAATTTTGAAAGGAGGCATCATTGGGACAGTGTTTGAGTGGAATTTTGTTCAATTGCTACTTGTTTGAAGGTGTCATAAACCCGATTATAGACACTATAATTAAAGATTTTTAAAATACATTTTTTATACACACACACACACAGATATATATATATATATATGATGCTATGAATTAATATTATTCATTCAATGTTAATTAGGATCAATTAATGTTTTCAACATATTTGATCGATGATGATAAGAGTCACGTCCCAAGTAAAGGGTCATGTTCTTCGACATATAAAATTCCAGAGGAACCGACGAGATGGTAGGCAAAGATAGAACGAGTAGAAGAGAAAAAGAAGATAGAAGATTCACAGGGTGGTAAGTCATCTCAGTTTTAATATCCTTGTTTTCTCAGTCACATATCATTATCTGCAGATAATTTGTTTCCTTCCTATATATATATATTTTGCTACTGTCTAATAGGGCATGTTATAATAAACCCAAATCAAGGGAATGAAGTCTAGTCTAATATGCTGGCAGAATGGGTAGAAAACACTATATCGACTGTCCTTGGCAATATTAATGCTCTTCATAGACTTATCATATTGACTGAGATAATTGTGTTTATATGTGATTGATAAAATGCTTGGCTAAATTTCTGTAGATCATAATATATATATTTTGTATAGATCGTAATGTATATTAGACTATATTTCTGTAAATCATGATGTATATTGGATTATATTTCTCTGCACATGTTGGACTGTGTTTATAATGACTGCATGGCAAACTTTGATGTCTTTCTCCTTGCTCATTGAAATGCATCATGTTGTATCATAGACCATTGTATGATTCCATGAAATAATAAAGGCAAAATGGTATAGTTTTGAAATGAGTGAAACTGTATTTGTGAATTCAACCAGGAGGGGAGAATGCATAAACCTTAATAGATTGCCTATAAACCCAAGCTAAGGTTCTGTCCCCATAGAACCAAGACAAGGGTTGGGCATTATGCCCTAGTAGGCTTGAGTCAAGGGTTTCGACCATGGAAGGATGTGGGTCCCACACTGGAACATACCCCCATAGGCCCAAGACGAGGGATTGTGCAAAAGGATATGCTCCCATAGGCTTGAGTCAAGGGATTGGGCAATAGGACTGTGGTAGGCCTTAGGCTACTAAGGGATTATGCCTTCCCCTCCCCTGGCACAATGAGTATTTTCCTTTAGCTATGTGTTTCAAAATGCAAGTGTGATTATGTTGGATTGATGAATACGAGATATTAAAACTAACATGTAGCAATATGGATTTGAATATACATGATGCTACAGGTACTAATTCAAAAGAACGCACGATCTATTATATCCAAGGTTACCGCATTAAAAATCACTTGAAGAGAAGAAACCCTAACCCTAATTTAGAAGCGAACTCTAGGACAAGTTGGGTAAGGGAACATCATAGTGGTATCAGAGCATCTTTCCTGCCATCCCATGGGAAATAATGCAAACCTACCATCAAAGAGGCTCTAGGACTAACACCCAAGGAAACAACCTCATGGATAACCCTATTAGGAGATGAACTTAGGGCCTTGATAGACAATAGCAATAAAAAAACCCAAGCCTTATTGGAACAAAATGAAAGAAATAACCAATCTTTCCTTCAAGCCCTCCAAAACCTGAACAACACCAATACCAAAGAAGCCACCTCTAACCACTCCGAGAACAACCATCCTACACCCTTTCAAGAGACAAGCTCAAGACCCACCTGATCCAATTTATTACCAAATGAAGAAAGAAATAACAATAAGCCTCTCGTAGAGGATGTTGACAAGATAGCTGCAACCTATTATAAGCTAGAACCAGAATTGAGGGAACTTGTGTGTTTCAAAGATTACTGTGAGGCCAAACAGAGAGCCATACCTAGAAGAGAGGGAAGGGACCCAATAGATAGAGAACTTGAGAACAAGGTAAGTAAACTAACTTTCCCTAACTTTGATGGAGAAAGAAAGACCACGGCCTGATCATGGGTTCAAAAACTAGATACCTATCTATCCTTAAGCCCAACAACTGAAGCAAAAGCCATCATGTTTGTTGTCTTACACCTAACCAGAATAGCCCATGATTGGTGGCATCACGGCCTCATCACTCAAGACCATCAACAAGTCACTACCTATGATCACTTTACCAAAAGATTGATAAAAAGGTTTGATCAAAAGCACCCAAAATGGTACTTTAGGGAATTGACACAATTAAGGAAGCAAGGCACTATAGAAGATTACCCCATCGAATTTCAAAAGTTTGCAATCATGGTCCCACAAATTTCCCAAGAAAGACTCACATATTTATTCATAGAGGGCTTAAGAGGATCTGTCTAAGGCATGGGAAGTGCACTAGAGCCTACTCGCTTAGATGAAACCATTCAAGAAGCAATGAAATATGAGGATAGTCGGTCAAGAGACTAGCCCAAGAAGTTCTGCTCATCTTCAAAAACCCCACAGAGAGAAGAAGGAGATAGAAGGGAAGAAGTAACTAGAACTTGTCAGTGGTGCAAGGGTAAAATAGATAGAAATTATTGGTGTAAAAATATGGAAGTGTTGAAAAGCAAAGTATTATGTTTTAGTTGTCAACAACCATGGGGGAAAAGTCACAAATGTAATGGAAAATTCCACCAACTCGAAGCTCACCCAAATGATGAGTATCCCAACAAAAGGGCCCAAATGGAAGAAGAAAACCCAACAATCTTGGCCACCATTTCCCAAGCCTCTAAACATAACCCATTCTGCATCAAGAGTACACTCAAAGGAAGTAAAGTCATTACCCTCATAGACATTGGGGCATCCCATAATTTTATTGACCAAAGAATAGTAACCCAAAGGAAGCTAAAAACCATAAACTTTAAAGGCTTTGAGGCAGCCATGGCCACAGGTGCTAGGGTACAATGTACAAAAATAGTACCCCAGATGGAAATTTTCTTAGGGAGCCACCACATCATAGAAGACATTTATGTGGTCCCTTTAGATACTGACATCATCCTAGGAACCCCATGGATCTACTCCTTAGGATG
The DNA here is from genome assembly GCA_027924645.1 of Cunninghamia lanceolata. Lineage (NCBI taxonomy): Eukaryota > Viridiplantae > Streptophyta > Pinopsida > Cupressales > Cupressaceae > Cunninghamia > Cunninghamia lanceolata. The sequence goes on along the minus strand of BSBN01000198.1, from coordinate 4,888,627 downwards.
TTTCATGTTTGATCCCCCAAACCTAACCATTAGCTTCCAACATGAAGGGCAGGAAGTTACTCTAAAAGGTTTACCCAATGGGGCTCCAAAAGTAATCTCATGTAAGAGAATGGAGAGGATTTTTAGGAGAGGGCAGGGAGAATGGGCTGCCCAATGTATGATACTTGATAAAATCACTCCACAAGGAAGAGCCATTCACATAGACATCCAGCCTATCACAAGAAAATATAGAAAGGTGTTTTCAAAAATTCCACCAAGATTACCACCTAAGAGAGGATTTGAGCACACCATAGAGTTGGAAGAAGGAACAAAACTAGTCATAACCACTCCATACCATCACCCCCATAAATTCAAAAAGGAGATAGAGAAAACCATTAAAGAACTTCTTGAGATGGGGCATATTCAACCCTGCTCTAGTCCATTTGCATTCTTTGTAGTTCTTGTCAGAAAGAAAGATAGTACTTTTAGAATGTGCATAGATTATAGAGCTCTAAATAAAAATACCATCAATAACCGCTACCCCATCCCTCGAATTGATGAACTCATAGATGAACTCCACGGAGCAAAGTTCTTCTCCAAGATTGATCTTTGATTAGGATATCATCAAATAAGAATGAGGGAAGATGTACCTAAAACAACTTTTCGGTGCCATTATGGACATTTTCAGTTCTTAGTCATGCCTTTTGGGCTTACCAATGCCCCTGCTACCTTTCAATCATGCATGAACCATATTTTATGCAAGCAACTTATAAAATTCCTCCTAATCTTCTTTGATGACATTTTGATATACAGTAAAACATGGGAAGAGAACCTCCATCATGTTGACGAGACCCTCAAGATTTTAGAACAAGAGTCCTTGTATGCCAAAGCATCCAAATGCGAATTTGGCATGGAAGGAATATTATACTTAGGCCATAAGATCAATATCAAAGGGGTGAGTGTAGATGAAGAAAAAATAGGCGCCATCCAAAAATGGCCTAAACCCAAAAACCTCACACAACTAAGAGGCTTTGTAGGATTATACAGTTATTATAGGTGCTTTGTAAAGGGGTTCTCTGAAATTGCAGCCCTCCCAAGTACCTAACCAAGAAAGGAACTTTCTCATGGAATGAAGCAACTCAGGAAGCCTTCGAGAGATTAAAAGTGGCTATGAGTTCATGCCCAATTTTGGCGATCCCTAACTTCACTTTACCCTTTGAATTACAATGTGATGCATCGAGAGAAGGGATTGGTGCAGTCTTAATGTAAAATAAGCATCCTATAGCTTATGAAAGTCGTAAGTTGACTCCGATAGAAAAACTCTACGCCATTTACAACAAGGAAATGTTAGCCATAATGCATGCCTTTGCAAAATTCCACCAATATTTGGTCTACACCAAGTTCCATGTAAAAAATGATCATAATAGTCTAAGATACTTCATGCAACAGAAGGATTTGAACATTTGACCAACAACAAAAATGGGTTAGTAACATACAAGCCTATGACTTTGATATAGAATATGTGAAAGGGACCAACAATGTGGTAGCAGATGCCCTATCTAGGCAACCATGCTTAAAGACTATAACTAGTCGAGCTCTAGATTAGAAATATGACATCATTTCAGAATATATTAAAGTCCCCCAAACTAATGAAATTTTAGAAGGGCGCCTCCCCAATGAAGAATACAAAGTAATAGAGGAAGTTATACTATATAAGGGTAGAATCTTTCTTGTACCCAATTCCAAGGTAAAGAGGAAGATCCTTATGGAATGTCATGACAATCCGTCAGTCGGGCACCAAGGATACTACAAAACATATAACAAAATAAGGGAGAAGTACTCATGGAAAGGGCTCAAGAAGGAGGTGTTGAAATATGTGCAATAATGCATGATTTGCTAAAAGAATAAAACCTAACCAAGCCAACCAGCTGGGCTATTCTTACCCATTCCCAATCAAAAGTGGGAGAGTATCTCTATGGACTTTATCACTGGATTGCCCAAAACACAAGGGAAGGATTGCATATATGTGGTGGTCAATAGTTTCACCAAATATGCTCATTTCTTTGCCATATCCATGGATTATAGAGCACCCTAGGTAGCAAAAGTATTTTTCAAAGAAGTCTTTGGACTCCATGGCCTCCCAAGAAATATTGTCAGTGATTGGGATAGTCGGTTCATGAGCCAATTCTGGCAGGAAATCTTTTGGTTATCACCTGGACTACTCTTACACCAAGCACCAGTTACCATCCCTAGACAGATGGTTAAACCAAAATTATCAATAAATGGCTAGAAGGCTACATACAAAATTATGTTACTTGACAACAAAGTGCATGGGTCAAATGGTTGCATTTAGAAGAATATAGTTACAATACAACTCACCACATGTCCATCTAAATGAGTCCCTTCAAAGCATTATATGGATATGAACCCACCACTTTTGGGATCCTAATCACACAAGAAAGCCAGGTGCCCTGAGCTGGAGACTTCGTGCAAGAGAGCATGGACATCCTAAATGCCTTGAAAGATAATTTGCCTCATGCCCAGAAGCAACAAAAGATGTACGCAGATCAGAATCAGGTTGAAAGAACATTTGAAGTGGGAGATCTAGTATTTCTTCAGTTACAACCTTATAAGAAATCATCCCTTAAGTCTATCAGATCAGAGAAGCTAAGACCCCAGCTCTACAAACCCTACAGGATCACACAAAGGATTGGAGAAGTGGCCTATGAAGTAGAATTGCCCAAGGATAGCCGCATCTACAATATCTTCCATGTATCCAAATTAATGAAAGTATTGGGCCAAGAAGTAGCTCCTCGAGCCCGAAGCAATCCTCAACATGAGGGAAAGAAGATTAAGGAATAAAACTATTCTAGATTTCTTGATTAAATGGAAGAACCTACCTGAAGAAGATGCTACATGGGAGGGTGAAGAGATCTTCAAACACCCTAACCTCAAGTTGCTTGAGGGAAATCAATTTGAGGGGGGATGACTATCATAAACCTGATTATAGATGCTATAATTAAAGATTTTTAAAATACATTTTTTTATACATATATATGATGCTACAAATTACTATCATTAATTCAATGTTAATTAGGATCAGTTAATGTTTTAAACATATTCTATCGATGATGGTAGGAGTCACGTCCCAAGTAAAGAGGCACCTTATTCGACATATAAAATTCTAGAGGAATCGATGAGATGGTAGGCAGAGATAGAACGCGTAGAAGAGAAAAAGAAGACAACAAATTTGTAGGGTGGTAAGTCATCTTACCTAGTTTTAATATCCCTATTTTCTCAATCACATATCATTATCTGTAGATAATTTGTTTCCTTCCTATATATATATATATATTACTACTGTCTGATAGGGCCTATTATAATAAACTTGAATCAAGGGAATGAAGTCCAATCTAATATGTTGGTAGACAAGGTAGAAAACACTATATTGATTGTCCTTGGCCATATTAATGCTCTTCATAGACTTATCATATTGACTGAGATAATTGTGTTTATATGTGATTGATAAAATGTTGGGCTAAATTTCTGTAGATCATAATATATATATTTTCCTGTAGATCGTAATGTATATTAGACTCTATTTCTGTAGATCATGATATATATTGGATTATATTTTTCTGTACATGCTGGACTGTGTTTATAATGACTGCATGGCAAACCTTAATGTCTTTCTCCCTGCTCTTTGAAATACATCATGTTGTATCATAGATGATTGTATGATTCCATCAAATAATGAAGGCAAAATGGTATATTTTTGAATTGCGTGAAACTATATTTGTGAATTTAACCATGAGGGGAGAATGTATAAACCTTAATAGATTGCCTATAAACCCCATCTAAGGTGTTCTCCCCATAGGGCTGAGTCAAGGGTTTGGACCATGGAGAGATGGGTGTCCCACACTGGAACATGCCCCCATAGGCTCGAGATGAGGAATTGGGCAAAATGATATGCCCCCATATGGCTGAGTCAAGGGATTTGGCAATAGGACTGTGGTAGGCCTTAGGCTACTAAGGGCTTATGCCTTCCCCTCCCCTGATATGATGAATGTTTTCCTTTACCTATGTGTTACAAAATGCAAGTGTGATTATGTTGGACTGATGAATACTAGATATTAAAACTAACATGTAGCAATATGGACTTGAATATACATGATGCTATAGGTACTAATTCAAAAGAACGGATGATCTATTCAATCCAAGGTTACCACATTAAAAAGCACTTGAAGAAAAGAAGCCCTAACCCTAATTCACAAGAAAAATATAGGACAAGTCAGGTAAGGGAACATCACAGAAGGAGGAACAAAGAAGGAAGACTTTCAAGTTTTTTACATTCATTTGTACATACTTCAAAATTTTTTAATCATGGGATCACAATGTCATAATAAGAGGAAAGATAGAAAGGTATTGACCCCTGAAGAAATTGAAGAAAAGAGAGAGGAGGCAACAAGACAAAGAGATAGAAGAATGAGGATTCGATCAATGAATAATGCTGAGACATCCAATTCCACAACTATTGAAGATAAAAAGATTGAGGAGACCATGGATGTAGATGATGCAAATTTGTAAGAGGTGAATGTGGAAACTAATACGATCATACAAACTACTCCTAGTATGTCTTCAAATTCCCCTTTTATTGCTATGGAGGTTGTTTCAATAGGCACAAATCTAGGTACGTTGTCAAATCCACCTTTGAATGAAATGGAAATTGTGTTTATAGGAGATTTAGAAGAAGCTGGATAGAATAATGTTGACATTGATAATATTCCTAGAGATCAAGATTTGAGTCAAATTATTGTTGAAAATGAAAATGAAAATCGTAGTGTTGTTGAAAATGAAGATAAAAATAGTTTTGTTGTTGAAAACTGAAATGAAAATCCTTTTACTGAAAATGAAAACCATTTTGTTGTTGAAAATGAAAATGAAAATCCTTTTATTGAAAATGAATATGAAAATGAAAACCATTTTTTCAATGAAAATGAAAATCATTTTGAAGTTGAAAATGAAAATGAAAATATTTTTAAAAAAATTGAAATAGATGTTTTGGATAATCTTCCTAGTACAATTTTTTGGAGACAAATAACAACACATGCCAATAGATTATACAAATAATTTTTTTATCGTAAAAAACTATCATTTCAATGTCAACTAATGATGCAATTAATGAGAATGTAGAAAATAAGAAAAGTAATGAAACATTTAGGCATTTTTGTTAAACCAAGAAGAAAAGATCAATCACTAAAACATGCTATGTCTATTGTTGCTAGTACCATTGAGTCTGTTCGAAAGAATAGTTGATCTAAAGATAATAATTTAGAAAGACCAGATATGACAACTACTATAGTTAATAAAACAACTTTGAATAAAATAATGGTAAGCAATATTATTGAAATTCTAAAAATGCATCCTAAAACATTGGTAAGAGTGGCAAAGAGAGGAGAAAGTTTAGAAAATGATCCAATCAACCAATGTTGGAGTTTTAGTGGTCAACACCCAAGATCTGATGTGAAACTAAATGTTGAAATCAAATCTTTGAAAAATATTGGCTTGATAATAATAGGGTATCAACTAATGCTAGAGATGTTTTAAAATTAAGAGTGGGGTCTAAAGTTCACGATCCTCATCCAAAATAGCTACTAGATACAATCCAAACTGAATTTTATAAAAAAAATTGTGGTGATTTAGTGTTACCTGGTAATATTAGAATAAGTCAAAGATCTTTTAAAAAATGTAAACCTTGGTATGTAAAGATTAATAAGCAACAAATATCTTGTTGTTGTAAAACGTGTGTTTAATTTCATTATTATTATGATGTGTTTTGATATATATGTTGTACTTTACATACTAACATGATTATGCAGGAATGTGGTATTAATATTCCACCTGAAACAATAAAGGAGTTTATATCAAGTTTGTTTTGTGAAAGATCTAATGGGAAATTAATTTATTTAAGTTCATGTATTTCTGGACAATGCACTAGTTGTGGCAATCTTTTTTTCTTAAGAGTATGTATGCATGAATGTGTTGAAAATGATTTTGGACAACAATTAGTGGATGTTAAAAGATTTAAGAATGTTAACTATTCTTTAAAAGATAGAAAAATTGGAAAGCATTGTGATTTAATTATAGAAAAAGTTACTGTACATGCATTTATATCAGAATTTAAGAGTAAGATTTTACCAAAATATGTCAAGCACTCTCAACATGATCAATGGCTTGATGGATAATTTTGCACATGTAGAAACACATTTCTAGTTGGCACTATATTATTAGTGGTTGATTTTGTGGAAAACTATACTCTAGAAATGTAAGAGGAAATCCAATCACAATATTACAATTCAGTGCATGTGGCTATGTTTGTTCATATTATATATAGACATGCAGATGATAGCACAGAGGATAATAGAAAAGTTTTGAGGGAGTTTCATTTCTATTGGAGTGACAACTAGTTACACTCATCAAAGTTTGTTCAATATTGTTTCAATATATTTTATACAAATTTAAGAGAAAGAGGAATATAGATGATAGAACATCTAATATGGTCAGATAATTGTACGGGGTAGTTCAAGAATGCTCAAATGTTCTATTGGTTAAGTAGGGTTCACAAGGAACATAATGTCCAACATATGTGGAGTTTTTTTGAAGTTGGACATGGTAAAGGAGAACATGATGGAGCTGGTGCATGTGTTAAAAGAATTCTTGCTAGAGAGCAATTGAAATTTGAAGATGCAGTAACATTTAAAGATGCACATGAGATTGTGGATTGATGCAATACAAGATTATCTAAACTTGGATCAAGTGAGTACTCTACAGTTTGCCGATTCTTTTGGTTGGTTGAAGAAGAGAACATTCTACCTAGACTTGATTGCGAGACAATCAATGGATGTACTAAATGGCATTCATTTAAGAGTTTGAATGCAATCACATGCACTATCTAGACAAGGGAGCTTGCATGTTTTTGTTTTTGTATTTCAGAAGATTGGGAAGCATGTGAAAATACAGAATGAGTTGAAGAGTGGAAGCAAAGATTGTTGACACCTGCACAACACATGATCAATAAGAAACAAAAATTAAAGATAATGATCAAGTGTTTACATCAGACAATTATCACAATGTTTTAGACCTTGTAAAAGAAGATAATTTAATTCAATTTATTTTATTTTATTTCACTTTATTACTATTTTATAGTGCTTTTATTTATTTATATACATATGAATGCATGTATGTAGATTGGTCAAATTATATGAACTGAGCAAGTTGTTGAATCAAATTTTGTTTGCAGGACATGTGTATACTATTGTTGCACCTGAGGAGAATGAAGAAGAAACACAATATTGGTTGGCTCGTTGTGTGGAGACTAAACATAAGTTAATAGCACCTCGAGAAGATGATGATGGCTATCATTATCCAACAAGTTTGGTGATCCCCTTAAGACACCCCCTTAACAAAATTTTGATAACAAGTCTTTGATCCCCTCAAGCAAATTTTGAGAACTTCTTTGATCCCCTTAAGAAAATTTTGAGAACTTTTTTATGATGGCTATCATTATCCAATAGGTTTAGTGGTGGTTGTTGGTACTTGGCTACGAAATACCTAATAAAGAAGAATGGTTTGTTTGCATTCAAATATTATGAAACACATAAGAATATTATATACTACTCACATTTGGTGGTGGCAACAAATATAAAACTAATGAGGTATCATGAAAGACCTGCAAATAAAGAGCTATGGACAATTTCTATGGAAGAGCATGAGACAATCATAGATGCTTTGAAAAAAAGAGATGATGTAGATGGTAAAATGGAATAAGTAAATATAGGTAAATATAGTTTTAGTTTTATATTGTCCTTTTAAATACATTAAATGCATGTGTTGATATTGCTTGTATGTTATTGGTTGAAATTGATTTAAATTATCCTTTTATATCCTTAGTCCATTGTAGAGTCTAACTCTACGTTTCATTTTATATTAGTTGCGGCTCATTGTTTCCAGTTTCTCAGTATCGTGCTAGTTTCTGTAGTTTATAAGTGTTCTGCGTGTTTTTGTATGTTTCTACATATGCCTCTTTATGCTTCACAGTCCCAGTGTTTCAAATTGTTTCTTGAGTGTGGAATGAACCACGTGCCGCTACCCGACAGCTTTGGTAAATGTTTCTCAAGTTTTAGCTTGTTGCAGATGTCAGCATGTGTCCTTTTGTTGTTGTAGAAGATGATGTTGTGTGTTCTCCTTTTATTAAGTTCTGGGCACCGAGAAACATATGGTGGGCCTGAGGGTTATTTTTGACACAGTTTCAGTTCTATGCGGAGCTCACCATGTGTCGTTTGCAGAGGCTAAGTATTTTTTCATTGTTGAAGCTATAGATTAGAAATGCAAATAGGGTGAAAATACCAAACAAAGTGTAATAAACACGGAGTTATACCTTACAAGCAAATCCAATCCCATCAAGGGAGGAAGGAGCCTTTGCACCCAAAACAAGCTCCTCGACAAAGATTACCCTAGACAATGGCTTCCAATGTCAAATGCTCATTCAAGTTGTGCAACTCACTATCCTAGCTCAAGAGTGATTTTGGCATTATGACTTTGCATAGACTTGGCTTATGAAAATGGCTTGAGAGAGGCTTTATTTATAGACTTTTGGAGGAGATTTTGATCCAAGGGTGGAGATTGACTGGAAAGATCAATGGTGGAGGATGGAGATGATATGGAGGGCCTAGATCTAATCTAGGAGAATGGATGGCTATGAATAAAAGTGAATCTTTTATTCATTTTGGGGAAGAGGAAATTATTAAATAAGTTATGGGGGGAAGATTATTCCCAGATAAAAGATTCATGGGGGGAAATGCAAATGAATTAAAAATTCATTTTGGGGGATATAGGCATGGGAAAAATGATTATTTATTGTGATGTGGGATTTTAGGTGGATTTATTCCAATTTCTTTATTTGGAGAATGTGGGGAAGTGGGTTAAACTAGGTTTGACCATCTAAATGAGGGGTTTAGGGTTAATTAAACATTAGTTTTATTTAATTAACCCTAGGGCTAGAATAAATGGGTTAAATTAATTAGTTAACATGATTTTAACTAATTAATTGAATTTAGTGGCAAAAGGGAGAAAATGATTTAGTAAATATTGCATATTTACTAAATTCATTTGGCTAAGTTTGAAACTATTGAATTAATAAAATTAATTCAATAGTGTGAGATAAATTGATGAAAAATAGGGTAATGAAGGGATAATTAATTAAATAAAATTTAATTAATTGGTTTAGGAGGGAAATTGACATGATTAGGGATATCGGGAGTCAGTTTGGTGGTCGAGACATTTTTAGGTGTCTACATTTGCCCATCTTTGACGTGGCGTCAAGACCTAGGAGGGAAGTGGCATTAGGTCAAAGAAAAATATGCCCCAGCTACCAGGAAGGGATAAGATGAATGGGTGATGCCCCCTCGAGAGGTTGGCAGGAAAATAAAGTTTTTTTCCAGGTGAGCTCTTGCAAGGATGTGATAGACGTGAAAGTTGGATAGGTGGCGGAAAAAGAAGGCCATGAAAAGAAAAATGGAGAAAAAAGGTAGAGGTCTGCACCTTGGAGGAAAAAGAAAGGGTGGAAGGATGACATGGCTCACTATATTAGGCAAAGTGGGCCCTAAGAGTGCCACATTTGCACACTTTGACCCTAGAGAAGAAGGAGCGAAGGAGAGATGGTTGACTGCAACCCCCAGTTCCCGCAACTTCGACACATCTCCGAGTGGTTCCTAGAGTTTGGTCGGGCACCCGGTGTTGGATCCCCAGTAGGGCCTAACCCTGACTTTGTAATTTTTTCATTTACGTGCATTTTTTTAGGGTTTTAGGGGTTGGGATTGGATCACATAGCACCAAAGGCAAAGCGGATTGGCGCCATCCTCTGGATTGGCACTATCCACCCGGGTAGGGTAGGGCAGTTTTTTTGCCATTAGGTGGGAGTTTTAGCACTATCTTCCAGATTAGTGTCATTTAGGGAAGAATAGATTTCTGGCATTTTAACACCAAATGGGGGTCAAAGTGTTGCTATTATCTGCAATAGCGCCATCCTGAGAAGTAGCGCCATGACGTATTCTAGCGCTATTGTGTGTTCTAGCACAATGATTTATTCTAGCGCTATTGGGAGAATTGGCGCCATTGGGAGAATTAACACCAAAATTAATAGTGACGCTATATGGTTAAATGGCATGATGAATAGCGCGCAGTAGAGCTATTTTTTGGATTGGTGTAAAGAGGTATGCGCAGTGGCGCAATATTCTGTATTAGCGCTATTTAGAAGAAATTTTAGCGCCATTTTAAAAATGGCATAAGGGTTGTCTATTTGCATGCCACCTGATGCTGGCTTGTTAGACACTTAGAAGAAGCAAAAGGTTGATTTAGAAGAAGATAGGTTGATATCTAACCATAGTGTTGTGTATGCAGGATATAGAGCAATTCATATTGCAGTCACGAGAGCAACGAGTTCCCGCTGTGATAGCCTTATCCGATGGTTTTGATGATGCCGCGAAGGCACGTTTGGCGAGCTTGGGGCTTCTGACGGTGGCATCGATGCCATTTTTGTGAGCTCATAGAGCTCTGATGATGGCCATGGTGGAGCGATACCATACTGAGACCTGCAGTTTTTTGTTACCGACAGGAGAGATTACCATCACACTTGAGGATGTATATCGCATCCTCAAGCTACCTATCTGAGGTCGACGTGTTAGATATGACACGAAGAGCGGGCAGAGGGCACTAGTTAGAGTGTTTGGTGCGGATCGTCTTGTTCTCTCTCCGAATGAGAGGGAGATGGACTATGAGAGGACATTGGTTGTGGGTGTAGATCCATTTGCCTTGTTCCTTTGCGCATTGATTGGAGGCATGGTGATGCCTAATAGGTGAGGCAGGGGTTTTTCAGTTGGCTGGGGAGGGTGATAGAGGGGATGGTGACGCATGGGATTGCTTATGCCTGGGGGCCAGTGATGCTAGCGTAGTTGTATCATGAGATGCACACAGTCGCCTATCTGCATGATAGAGCTTTATCCGCTGGAGTTACTCTACTACATATATGGATTTGGGAGCACATCCCTGTTACTCACCTGACATGTGGGTACTATCAACGGTAGTTTGAGGCCTTTGTGTTTTTATATTGGGATGCAGAGTACACATATACTGGCCGGGTGCGATATTGGTGGAGGATGCTGGATGACGTGATTAGTGTGGTTTGGCGGGCATACATCGGTGTAGAGGAGTGGCCAGATGATGTTATTCATCTTCCATTTACCTTTCAGCAGAGATACCTTATGGGTCGAGGAGACCGTTGAATAGAGATGTACCTACCCTTGCGGGTTATGTAGCAATTTGGTTTGGTGCAGGACACCCCTCAATAGATGGTGATATACGCGTGGACCTCGTGAGATGGACCCTACTGGCCTGCAGCTCTACAGCCACAGTTTGCTCTGAGTGACTTTGCAGCGCTTCAGCCAGTACAGTGAGATTAGAGGAGCATGGTGAGGGATGGAGGGACCACAGCTGCTTATGATATATGGTGGCATATGCATCGGCCTACTCGGTTGACGGATCTAGCAGAGGAGGCAGCAGGTTCAGGGGGCGATGATTCAGATGGTGGAGATGACCTTGATGGGGAGGATCGCGTGGAGGGGGAGGTGATCATTGAGGACTTCCTTGTGGAGGTTGGGGATGATGGAGAGGAGAGAGTGATTGGGATGGATGGCCAGCCGATAGATGTGCTGGCGGCAGTGGCAGCAGGACAGGGACAGGTGCAGCAGGTTCCTGCACAGCAGGTATAGGAGGAGTAGGTTCCTGCATAGCAGGTACAGGTAGAGCAGGTTCCTGCACAGCAGGTACAGGTTGGATTGGTGAGACAACCGAGAGGATCACAGCAGCGCGAGGGGCAACCAAGAGTAGATGAGGGTGACCTACCTCCACCATAGGAGGGGTAGCGGCAGGTTGGTGGGCATGATGCAGAGGCCGGGACCTCAGGGACAGCTTTGGAGGCAGAGGCTGAGGGTGAGAGGCATTCGTCTCATCGGAGGCGACGGGACGAGGAGGAGATGGAGACCCTACGGGAACAGGTGGCCAGTCTGGAGGAGGCACTAGAGGGCTGTGAGGCAGAGTTGGTACAGTTGCAGGGGACCCTGGTGTTATTAGATGGGGTAGATGGACAGGTGACTGCGTTGCAGGCACAGTTGGCCTAGGCGCAGGGTGATATAAGGGTGTTGACCAGGGAGCAGGATGCAGCACTGGGCAGAGCATAGTAGGCAGAGAGTGCATTAGGTAGTCTATAGGCGTCAGGTGGTGGTCTTGCCCCAGTTTTGATAGGGATGTAGGCTTAGTTGTCTCAGGTGCAGACACAGACCTATCAGCTACAGGCACAATTGAGTCCGGCCCAAGGGCAGCTGATGTAGGTGCAGGGGGATTTTACAGAGGCCAGTAGGCGGATGGAGTATTACAGGGGGTTGTATTGTGTAGCCGTGCCAGTAGAGCAACGAGCACCAAGCTACAGCCAGGTTAGCAGATCGAGAGCATCGAGATCTCATAGATCGAGATCTATTCAGTCTATTCAGCAGATGATGCCTCCTCCCTCTTTCGTGCCCCAATAGGTCCCTCAGGTGTAGGTACAGCCACTGCCGCAGTCACAGCCGCCGACAGGGTCACAGGCTCGACCAGGATCAGAGTCTCCCACTCCATCAGAGAGGGGATCCTCTATGTGATAGCCCTATCATGATAGCCCTTGGAGGCATTTTGTATCAGGACACTTTATTTTTTGATGTATATATGAGCGATGTACACTTTTTGCAGTGATTTGATATGATATGATGCTTTCTGGTGGTTTATGATGCTTATGGATGTGTTATTTCTTTATGGATTTTGTATGTTATGGATATGTTATGTTTATATGATGATGATGTGCATATGCAACTAGAGGTTTATGTGACTAAGTGGTTTGTGATGTATATTGTGCAACTAAATGATCTGAGAATGAACCTGATTATTATGCAAACTTAAATGGATGAAAATGAATCTAAATGACATGTAATTTTGAAATGGTTTAAATGAATCTATTTGATATGCAATTTAAATGGAGAAACAAACCTAAATGATGTGTGATTTTAAATGGTTTAAAATGCACCTAAATGATATGTAAAATGGAGTAAAATGAATCTAATATGACATGTAAATTGGATGGATTAAAATGCACCTAAATGGATTAGAATGAATCTAGAATGACATGCCAATTGGATGGATTAAAAATGCACCTAAATGGATTATGATGAATCTATAATGACATGTAAATTGGATGGATTAAAATGCACCTAAATGGATTAAAATGAATCTAGAATGACATGTAAATTGGATGGATTAAAATGCACCTAAAATGGATTAAAATGAATCTAAATGGACTAAAATGAATCTAGGATGTCATGCAAATGGGATTTAATGTGATATGCAAAATGGATAAAAATGAATCTAAATGGACTAAAATGAATCTAGGATGTCATGTAAATGGGATTAATGTGATATGCAAAATGGAAAAAAATGAATCTAAATGGACTAAAATGAATCTAGGATGTCATGCAAATGGGATTAATGTGATATGCAAAATGGATTTAAATGAATCTAAGATAATATGTAATGAAATGATCATGACATGTAGCTAAATGATATGCTTAGATGCAGGTTAGGTGATAGGTGGTATGTAAACTAGGTGATAGGTGAGGTGGTCCAGTCCTGATACTCATGATGTTCTTCGTGTTGACCCTGAGTGGTGAGGCTGTGGGAAATGGGATTAGGTGGGGAGAAGATAGGGGTGTATGGATGGGTATGGGTAGGATTGGGAGTGTCTAGAGATGGGGAGGGTAGACGAGAGGGTTGTTAGGTCATAAGACACCACGTCAGTTGAGGGGAGATTTATTTCGGTTTAGGATGTGTTGAGTGGAAATGCGGTGGGGGAATGTGATTAGTGAGGGGATGGGGAAAAATGATTATTAAATCTAGGCCAAGATGGTATAGTTGACTGAGTGATTAGGATGATGATTTTGAGCTAGTAACAGTAGTTGCACAAGATTGATTGAGAGCATTTCTTAGTTTAATGTAGCAATGTAGGATATAGCTCACAAAGGTATGAAATGACCTAGATGATGATGTATACCCTGTGATTGCGTGGACTAGACCCACAAACAAATAGGTTGATTTCATGCATGCCCATGGTAGTATAATCTTGTCTAGTTAAGGAAGGGGACTCATAGGGATGAGTGTGAATAATGCATAAAAGGTTTTGATGCCTGTATATGCAAGTAAGATACATCATGCTAGAACTGACCCAGACTTCAAGATATGAATACTATTCTTGGAGTAACGAAACCAACCCACAAGCACAGCATGTAGAATCAATGATGATGTCTAATCCAGGTGCTATCCGCTACATACCATGATATAATGAGATCAAGGTAGCTTTGGAAATGACTTAGAGTGAGACAAAAAGATAAAAATCAATAAGCAAAAAGACCAACGAAAAAATACAAATAGCTTTTGTGTGCTCTTGCCAAGAGACGTGATGATAGAATGATAGATTTTTGTCCATTGTAGGAAAGATATATCCTAGGACGCAGATCCATTGGTGTGGATTAGAGAATTTGTTGGAAGATGGGCAAAAGAATGGTCTAGCCATGTGTAGGATTATGGTTGGTATGTTAATTGATGATTTTTGTGTTGGGGGACCTGTTTGAAGTGTATGCATAGCTTGTGTGTCATTTATGAGATCGAGAAAGCTCAATAAATGGGGGACCATCCAAAGGGGTGGATGGGTGCATCTTAGGTACCTGAGTACTGGAAACATCCTTTGTATTCTAGACTGCCTACATACCCTATGTCCATGGGATCAAGGTACTTTTAAGATGCGGGTGAAATGAATATGTGGTTCTGGCAAGACTTGATGATATGGGAATGGTTTGCAATGGGCTTGATGTGGTGAAGATTGACGTGTGTTTGATGATGAGGTGTGTTTGTTTGGATTTTCTGTATTGTGTATTATTTTTTGATTTTGCAATGTTTTTGGATTTTTTGATTTTGCAATGTTTTTGGATTTTTTGATTTTGTGATGTTTTTGGATTTTTTTGATTTTGCGATGTTTTTTTATTTTTTGATTTTACGATGTTTTTGGATTTTTTTGATTTTACGATGTTTTAGATTTTTTGATTTTGCGATGTTTTTGGATTTTTTTATTTTGCAATGTATAAAGGGAGCTTACAAGGATCCTCGTTCCATGGGTTGGCCTTGGGATGGAATAGGATGGGTCATGCGATAGGACTTGATGTTTCAGAATTCCAAGTCATGGGATGTGTGAAATATGGAGTGGTGTGACGAGAAGAGGACTTATTAGATGGTAGAACCGACCACTATGCATGGCGCCTGGAACAGGTTTTCACCATGGTACTTATCCAAGGTGTCACCGAAGTGATTTTTACCATTGGAAGTTTTTATTGCACTCTAATTTTTTCTTGATTTTCTGATTTTTTTTTTATGTTTTTGTGTTTTTAATTTTTTAATTTTTTTTTAATTTTTTGACTTGGGGTAACAGATGGGTTATGCATAGAATTTCTTTAGATGCAGGATATCCATCGGCTCATCTAGAGGCTGCCCCTCAGGTGTTGCAAGCTGATAAGCTCCTGACCCATAATCGGCGGTGATAACATAAGGTCCTAGCCAATTGGGTTCAAACTTTCCTTGCTTCCGATGCTCTTGCAGGTTCTTCTGATTTTCCATTAGGACAAGCTCACCTACCTCAAATTTTTTGGTTCTGATCTTTTTGTTGTAGCTTCTTTTGAGGTGGTTTTGGTATGCCTGTAAGTGATTCAATGCATTCAGGCGTTTCTCATCCAATAGTTCTAGTTGATGCAACCTTGCGACATGGTAATCTTCATCAGAGATAATGTTTTGCAGGGACACTCGGAGAGATGGGAGCTCGACCTCTATAGGTAAAATGGCTTCAGATCTGAATACTAGTGAGAATGGGGTGGCTCCTGTAGGAGTGTGGATGCTTGTATGGTAGGCCCATAGGGCAGGGTTGAGTTGGAGGTGCCAATCGCAGCCAGCTTCATTGACTATCTTTTTTAAGATGCAAAGGATGGTTTTGTTAGACACCTCTACTTGACCATTTCCTTGAGGGTAATACGGTGTGGAGAAGCGGTGTTTGATGTCAAACTTTTTTCACAAAGTGCGAACTTCTTATTTTTTGAAGGGCTTTCCATTGTCGGTGATGATGGAATGGGGGATACCATATCGGCAGATGATATAGTGGAGGATGAATTTGGAGATTTGGATACCTGTGGTGAAGGTGAGTGGTATTGCTTCCACCCACTTTGTGAAGTATTCGATAGCGGTGATTATGAACTTATGGCCATTTGAGGATGGAGGATATATTTTTCCTATGAGGTCGTGTCCCCACTATGAGAAAGGCCATGGCGTTGCAATTGGTTGTAACTCCTGTGCTGGTATGTGGATGAGATCACCATGTTGTTGACATGGGAGGCATGTCTTGATAAACCTGTGGGCGTCGCAGTCCATGGTTGGCCAGTAGTATCCAGTCCAGAGGATCTTTTTAGATAGGGTAGGTCCACTGGAATGCGTCCCACAGATACCTGCGTGTACCTCTTCCAAGGCTATCTTAGCTTCCCTAGAATCTAAACATCATAGAAGCATGCCATCAAGACTCCTTTTGTATAGTGTGTAGCCGACAAGAATGAAACGGGAGGCTCGAGGGATGAATGATTTTTGCTGGGAAGTGGATAGGTTAGGGGGAAGGATATTGTCATGAAGGTAAAGGTATGTTTCTTGGTACCACGGGGACAAGGGGCCAACGACTTCACACACTAGTTCTAATTGAGGAACATCGTATGCTGGGATAGGGAGTTCTTCGATTAGGAACTCACATTTCTTGTTGTCCTTTTGCATGTCGACCAGAGATCTGATAGTTGCCATAGCATCTGTTGCTTTGTTATTGAGTCTTAGGATTTGCTCGAAGTGGATGTCGTCGAAGTAATCTTTGAAATCATCGACCGTCTTTTTATAGGGAAGGAGCTTGTCATCCCTGGTTTTGTATTCATTATTGACCTGCCTAATGACCAGTTGAGAGTCACCGTACACCAATAGCTTTTCAATTTTCCATTAGATGGCCATGCAGAGACCTGTGATGAGGGCCTCATACTCTGCTACATTGTTGGTGCATGGAAATGTGATCTTGAAGGATTTAGGGATTGTGTCGCCTTGGGGGGTAACAAATAGGACACCTACCCCGAAGCCTCTGTGAGTGTATGATCCATCAAAATACATTTTCCATGTGTCTAGGGCTGGTGTGATTGTCAGGATGGCCTCATCTGGAAAATCTACAATTGTAGGATGTTCTGCGGGGATAGGTGCTTCAGCCAGCTGATCTGCTATAACTTGCAGTTTGATGGCCTTTCTCTCAGTGTATTCTATATCAAACTCCGTGAGGATCATGAGCCACTTAGCCATTCTACCAGTAAGAGTAGCTCTGTTTAGGAGGTACTTTAGTGGGTCAATCTTAGCAATGAGCTTGGTCTTGTGATTGAGCATGTAGTGTCTCAATTTTTGTGATGTAAAGACAAGGGCTAAACATGCTCATTCAATCTGTGTATAATTGAGCTCATACGAGATCAAGGTGCGGCTAATATAATAAATGGCTCTTTCTTTCCCCTGCTCATCGAGTTGTGCTAACAAGGCTCCGATGGCTGTTTCTGTTGCGAAGATGTAAAGCAGGAGGGGTTTGCCTTGTCTTGGTGGAGTTAGCATAGGAGGATTAGCCAGGTATTCTTTTAGTTGGTTGAAGGCCCTTTGACACTGAGTGTTCTAGACAAAGGCTATATCTTTTCGGAGCAGATGTTGGAAGGGTTGACACTTATCCACGAGTTGGGCAATGAATCGACGGATAGACTGGAGTTTTCCCTATAGGCTTCACAGCTGTTTCAGTGTTTTTGGAGGTGGCATCTCGGTGATGGCCTTGACCTTTGTAGGATCAACTTCAATTCCTCTTCTCGAAACTATGTATCCCAAAAGTTTGCCTGAGGTGACACCGAACACGCATTTCTTTGGATTTAAACGGACATTGTATTGCTCCAACCTATCAAAGATTTTGGCCAGCACATCTAAGTGTTCTTCTCTGGTCTTTGATTTGCCTAGCAAATCGTCCACATAGTATTCCATGATGTGGTGGAAGAGGTCATGGAAGATGATAGTCATGGCTCTTTGATAGGTGGCTCCTGCATTTTTCAAGCTGAGTGGCATTACCACCTAGCAATATGTTCCCCATGGGCATATGAAGGCCATTTTGTCCTGATCCTCTTCAGCAATTTTTATCTGATTGTATCCTGAGAAACCATCCATGAGGGATAACATTTCATATCCTACTGTGAGATCCACTATCATGTCGATGTTTGGTAGGGGAAGTCATCTTTGGGGAAGGCCTTGTTGAGATCCTTGAAATCGGTACAACAGCAGATTCGGCCATCTGGTTTAGCAATTGGCACAAGATTTAAAACCCATTCAGGATAATCAATTGGGTGAATGAACCCTACATCTAGTAATTTCTTGAGCTCTACTTTAATGAGGAGAGGGACCTGAGGATTCATTTTTTGGAGCTTCTATTTGACTGGTTTTGCGTCAGGGCATACTGCAAGGTGATGAACCACCAGCGTAGGATCTAGCCCTAGCATGTCTGCGGAGGTCCACGCAAAGTTGCAATTTCTACGTGTGAAGACGGCCAAGAAATCCTCTTGTTCCTGTATGCTGAGAGATTCTGCTCTGTATGTGATTTTGGGCTCTTCTTCTATTCCAAGGTTCATTTCCTGAACTGGTTCGACCAAGATGGGTGATCTATCTAGATACACTTTATCTATCTCAGGGAGGCCCATGCTTCCATCTCTTGGCACCCCATGGAGGTTTTCACCAGGAGATACGTCTTTTATTTTTACTATTTTGGGATCTAATACTGCCGTGGAACAGTTTTCACCATCAGATCCATTTTTTCTTTTTATGTTTTTGTGACTGTAAGCAGGGGTTGTCTCCCTGAAATAGGCATCTGGATGGAGTTCCATTATGTACCCTGCTCGATGATCTCCCAAAGGGAAGTGATCTCTTACCCCCATCATTTCAGTGATGGCCTCATCGTTAGGTATGATGTCGAAGACTGGAGGTCCCCGTTGGTCCCAATTGATGAGGTCAGGGTAGACTAGTGGCAAGTCATTGGAGGGTGAAGGGAGAGTGGTGACAGGGTAAATGGTACAAATGGATGAGTCGACGAAATCGGCGAAATGGCTAAAGTAGTCTTGAAGGCCCATTTCGTTAACATTGTCAACATCTAAGGGGGCCGTAGTGACCTCGAATACGATACACTCACCTGTAGTGAGGATGCGTTGCGGTTGACCATACCCTAACCCTTGAGTATAGGGATTCTTTGTTGCTTGCAGTGGTTCCACGATTTCTTGTTCATGAAGGCCTATACCACCTTGTCCTTTATAGCCCATGCTCTTGACAATTTCAGAACCCTTGCCGTAGATTTCTGTGGGGATTGTGAGGGCTGCTTGCTCAGGCTCTTCATCTTTGTAAAGACAAGATGAGATATCATCAAGTACATCCTGATCCAGGAGATGCTTCTTCTCAAAGGTGGGTGAGGGTTTGCACTTGATAATGACTGTATTGGTTGTCTCTGTTGTTGGGATGCCGAATGTCTTAGGATTAGGTAATGTGCCCACACAAAAAGTGCCATGTAGGTCATATTCCCCACATCCCATGTCAGATAGCTTGATCTGGACCTCAGGTGGTGGAGTTGTGTGGGATGAAGTGGAAGCAATGCTTGTGGGGTCGATATATGAGGTTGATGTTGTTGGCTTGGCTTTGGTGGTGGCTTTATTGTATGGGTAGAATGTCTGGTTGTGGCCTTCCAGAAAACTACATTACTGGAAGGGGTGAGGGTCGGCATAGACTGTGACTTTGGTGCCATTGTGGGGGAATTTAATGCATTGAGGGAA
Organism: Cunninghamia lanceolata; assembly: GCA_027924645.1. NCBI lineage: Eukaryota > Viridiplantae > Streptophyta > Pinopsida > Cupressales > Cupressaceae > Cunninghamia > Cunninghamia lanceolata. The sequence goes on along the minus strand of BSBN01000198.1, from coordinate 4,868,567 downwards.
GGTAGATGGGACAGCTTGCATAGCATGAATCCAGGGTCTTCCAAGAAGGATATTGTAGGGGAGATCAAGATCCAGAACCTAACATTTTGTTTCGAGGATTTTCTGTCCCACTTGTATGGGAAGCTTGATAGTACCTTCAGAGAGCTATTCAGTATCATCATAGCCTTTGATCGTGATGCACTCAGTGGTGTCGACAACCACATCAGAGTACCCCAAGTGTTTTAGCATTTTTAGAGTGCATATGTTGAGGCCGAAGCCACCATCTATTAAGACTCTTTTAATGGTGTGCTTGTGGATAAGGACTTCTATGTGTAGGGCATCATTATGTATGTGGTTGGAGGTGGGTAGGTCATTTTCAGAGAAGGTGAGATGATGGGGTGTGGCGATGTGTCCTATCATGGCTTGGAATTCTGTTACATTCAAGTTGGCAGGGACTTGTGTTTGCAAGAGCACTTTATCAAGGACGTCCTTATGAAGGGGGGATGTGCGAAGCAACTCGAGGATGGTGATTTGTGCGGGTGTCTTGCCTAGGTGTTCTAGGAGGTTATACTGGTGGGTAGGTGATGGACGTGCGGTTGGACGAGAAGGTAACGGAGTTGACGTGGACGCAGGTGTTTGTTCCGTGGGAGGGGCTGTGCGGATGGATACGTGACCACAGTGAGTTGTAACAGTGCAATCGAGTGCTTGTGCCTGAATAGTGACTGTGTTGACATGATGGGATGATGCTTTTATACATCCTACGATAGAGTCATAGGACGCGGGTGGTAGGGTGACATTGTATGTTTGGTTGGATGATGAAGCTTTATTATGTTTAGGTAGGGGATCCTTGTAAGCTCCTAGGTTGGTGTTTGGTGATGGGTGGGTGCTGTGATCGAGGCTGACTAGGTTTTGTTTGATAAGGTCTTGGATACAATGTTTCAGTTGCATGCAGTCAGCTGTTTTATGTCCCGCAATGCGGTGCTAGTTGCAGTAGTCATTCTCATTGTACCACGTGACTTTTAGGTCATTGTCTTGACGTGGGTGAACAGGCAGGAGTGTGATGACACCTTGTTTGAGACATCTATCGAGGATGTCCTCGATGGCTTCTGCTAATGGTGTGAATGGTCAGTGAGGTTTGCGTGGTTTATTTGGCCCTCTTGGGTTATTTACATTTGTTGCATACGTATGTGCAGGTGTTTGGTTTTGGATATGTTGGACGGCTTTCACATCTATGACACCATCATTTAGGTTGTTCTTGTTCTTCCATCAATAGCGTGATTTATCATTGGATTGCATGTTAGCAGTGTTGTTTGTGTTGGGGGTGTTGTTATTAGATTTGTAGTAGTAGTAGTAGTTGTTGTTGTTGTTTTTGTAGTTGGACTTATGGTCATATAGTTTGATGGAGCCCTTGGCAATGAGGGCCCATTCAATGGTTGTCCCTTTGTTGATGACCTCTTCAAAGGTAGATGCACACAAAATTTGTAAGTGAAATCCTAACTCCTGATTGAGATTGGCCACAAACATAGTGACAAGTTGTTTTTCAGGAATAGGCCATGGGAGTTTGCTTGCCAAGCCCCTCCACCTTTGTAAGAAAGAAGTGAAAGCTTCTCTGTTCTTTTGTTTGGTGTTGCAGAGGTCAGTCATAGACACCTCGTGTTTGAAGTTATAACAGAAATGGTTTACAAACTTCTCTGCGAGCTCAGGGAACGTTCGGATCCCAGGTGGAAGATGGGCAAACCATTTAGTGGCTTGACCACCAAGACTTCTTGGGAAGAGTCTCATAAGATATGTGTCATTATTAGAGACTTCTAGGCAAGCAATGTAGAACTCCCTAAGGTGGTCCCTAGGGTCTCCCTTTCCCTTGTATTTGTCAAATTTAGGTGTCTCAAAGTTCTTGGGGAAAGGGGGCATGTACAATGTGCGATCAAATGGGTAGGGGCAAATATCCTCAAAGGAATAATGTTTGCATTTGCCCCCAGTTCGTAGGTCTGCTACCTGTTGGACTAAGTCTTGTACAACAGTGCTGATATCCTGTGGTTGCTGTGGTTGTTGTATGTATGCTTGTTGGTTGGTGAGATGTTGGAATTGGGGTGGGGTTTGATATTGGGGGTTTGTTTGATATTGTGTAGATGATGTTACGAGTTTATGTGGATATGTGACAGTGGATGGATTGACGTTGGATTGGTGGGCGTGGGATAGGTTGGATGTATTGTACTATGGTTGTGAGAACAACTGTCACAGATAGGCAATGGTGTTGGGATTGGGTGGAGGCATACTTGTGGATGTACTTGCTTGCGTGATGTTGCCTTGTATGCCCATGGTAATTTGTGGCATGGAAGGGTTTACTGTTGTCGTAGTAGTGGATGTGGTGACGGGTTGTGAAGTGGTGGGGTTAGGTATATTGGTAGTAATGGTAGACATGGTACCATTCAGTGTTCATGCCCCAAAACATGCTTCGTTTTCATGGATTGAAGATGAAGATTCAGTGTTCTTGAATGAAGCATCTACTTCCAAGAAGTCCTTAGTACAGTTTGATTACTATACCAGATCAAAGAGAAGAATGAAATAACAACCTGAAGTTACCAACAATGAAGCTCCTGGGGCTCCTCCTTTCTAGACTCAATATAATCCAGCTCCAAGGCAAGAAGTATCTTGATGCAGCCAATTTAGAATCAAGTAACTTCTAACCAAGCACTAGAAAGAGCGAGGTATCCTTATTACCCAAAGACACAGGCATTAAGACCCATAAATGTGGTAGATCAGCTAAAGAAGACCCTTGCACATGTATCAATCTAGGACATGCTGGTGATTCTTGAACAAAAGACATTGTTGCAAGAAGTATTACAGAATTAGGTGGATCCTAAAATGGCCAGTACAAAAGGAGTTGCTCACAAAGGGAAGATTCATATCAAGGATACTCCACCTCTACAAATAGCTTCTCTATTGAATGCAGCACCAGAGGTAAGTAAATCTAATCTAGATCCATTTTATCTGACTCTAATAGTGGGGAAGAAATTATTGCATAATTCAATGATAGATTCTGGGGCAAGTACTATAGTCATGCCAAAATAGATAACAGATGCTTTAAAGATAAAATATGAGCCACTTGCTAGAGGACTCATGCAATTAGATGGGAAATCTATTCAAACCATAGGAAAGATTAAACAACTCCCATTACAACTATATACCTTCCCAAACATAACTATCAAACAAGATGTAGTGGTCATAGATATTCCACCTGTTTTCAGTTTATGCCTATCTAGAGACTTCATAGCTAAGATAGGAGGCTACATGTCACTTGATTGGTCACATCTAATTTTGAGAACTAAGTATGGCACAAAGATGAACATACTGTCTAAACCTTTTTCCAAAGATCATCTTACTAATGAACCAACCCCAAGAATTGAAGCATCCCATGCCATGATGAATAAAGAAGAGAGAGTCTTTATTGAAGAATTAGGTGACTAGACTGAACATGATCAATAGGAAGAAGAAAATAGTCAGTTGATGACCATGATGCAAAGTGACCCTTATGGAAATTATGACTCCACTAGTTTGGGCACATATGTTATTTTTGAAGAAGGCCAACAAATACCAAATGTTATGAGAAAGGAAGGATCTGAAAAAGAAGAACTTGACAGAAACTTAGAAATCTAGACCTTGAATTTTGATGGGGCTAAGAGAAAAAGTGGTGTTGGAGTAGGTGTATGTCTCACTTCCCCAAAGGGTGAGAAAATTCTTAGAGACATATGCTTTCAGTTTGCTTGCACTAATAATGATGCTGAGTATGAGTCTTTGGTCCATGGTCTTATGCTGGCCAAGAAGAAAGGGATTAAGAATTTGGTAGTCAAAGGAGATTCATAACTGGTTGTGAAACAAATCAAAGAGAAAGTTGTGGCAAATAATTTAAGAATGAGATCTTATCGCCACCAAATTTGGGATCTAATAGATGGTTTTGATGCTTTTAACATAGAAATTGTTCCTAGAACCCACAACATTGAAGTAGATAGAATGGCACAAATTGGTTCCCAATTTGACCCAACAAGTGACTTACTCATTAATAGTGAGGCAGTAAAAGTGATAGTAAGACCAACAATCCCAGATAACAACTATAACTAGCAAGTCTTTGATAATGATCTCCAGGTACTTTCATTTCTGTAGCAATCAGGACAGTTTGCTGACCAATTACAACCTAAGATTGAAGAAGCTTATGGTGACCAAATTATCCAACTGAAGTCTAATAAGCTCCTGAAAGGATTGATCACACTGGAAAATCTATTTGACCCTGATGATGTATGCCTAGACAAGAGGAAGTTTAAGGCAAGTAAAGATGATTATTCTGAAATTCAAGTCAGTGAAGGAAGAAAGATAAAAGTAGGCAATGCTACTACACAAGAGGAAAAGGATAAACTAATCTCTTTGTGCAATAAGTATGATAGAGTGATTGTTTGGACTTATGATGATCTTCCTGACTATAATAGGGACATCATTCAACACACTATAGAACTTGTTGAAGGGTCAAAACCAGTCTGTCAGAAACAAAGACTAGTGAATCCTAGAATTGAGCCTTTAATGATAGATGAACTACAAAAGCTTTTAGAATCTAAGATTATTTTCCCAATTAAACACTCAACTTGGGTGTCTAACTTGGTGCTAGTAAGGAAAAAAATGGAGACATCAGCCTCTGCATAGACTTCAGAGACCTAAATAAAGCATCATTGAAAGATCATTAACCCCTGCCATCCATGGAACAAATTTTGCAAATAGTAGCTGGATTAGAAAGGTTTTCCTTGCTTGATGGTTTTTGAAGATACAATCAGATTTGGTTGGATGATGAAGACCAACATAAGACAACATTCACTACAAAGTGGGGAACCTTTGCATATGTTAAAATGCCATTCGGTCTTTCAAATGTTGGAGCTACTTTTCAATGTGCCATGGACAAAGCATTTGGAGACCTTATAAACAAGATCATTCTGATCTATTTTGATGATCTTACTATATTTACCAAAGACACTAAAGATCACTTTGAGCACCTAAAAGTTGTTTTCGAGAAATGTCAAGAATTTGGGATCACCCTAAGTCCTAAAAAATGTATTTTTGTTGTGCCCCGAGGGAAGCTGTTGGGACACAATGTTTCAAAAGATGGAATCTCCATTGATATAGAGCAGGTCACAGCTATACTAAATCTATCTTTTCCAGTCAACAAGAAGACAGTTTAGTCCTTTTTGGGTAAGATCAATTTTGTTAGTCACTTTATATCTGATTTTGCAGGACTAATTAGACCCATTACTCTATTGTTGAAGAAGGATTTAGTTTTCAAATGGATTGCCGAAGGGAGACAATCTTTTGAAGAAGTAATAAAAGCTATTTCCACTGCACCAGTACTAATAAATCCAAATTTCTCTAAGCCCTTTATAATGTATGTATATGGAGGAGAACATGGTGTGGCAGTTGTTCTGACCCAGAAAGATGATAAAGAAGGAGAACATCCAATTGCATTCTTCTCCAGAACACTCAGGGAGTATGAATCAAGGTACAATTTTGTTGAGAAACAATCTTATGTAATGGTAAAAGCTCTTAATAAATTCAAGCACGTAGTGACAGGGAATAAGATTCTAATATTAGTAGCCCACCCTAGTGTAAGGGAATATATCATGGAGGGTGAGATTACTGAAAAGAGGGCCAATCGGATAACTAAAATATTAGAATATGATGTAGAGGTAAGGCCTACCAAATTGGTTAGAGGCAAGAGACCCTGCCAATATATCACTCAAGACCTAGAGGGGTCAATGCCTGAGGAAGCAGAAGTAGAAATAGTATTGAAGCTTCAAGAGGTTGATTGAGATTCCTGGGCAAGAAATAGAATACAGTTCATGAAAACTGGTATTTTCCCAAATGAACTCTCCCCTGACAAGAAAAGATACTATAGACAACAGGGAGTCCATTTTTTATTGATTGATCATGTTTTGTTCAGAAAGAATGTTGATGGAATATTGTTAGGATGTTTAGAGAAAGATGAAGCCCAAAGGATACTACATGAGTTTCATCATGGAACCTCAGGGGGATAGTTTTTAGCAAGAACTACTATAATTAAAGTGACACAAGTTGGTTACTTTTGGCCAACACTATTTTTAGATTGCTATCAGTTGGTCAAAGAATGCCAAGCTTGTTAGATTGTTGGATCTAGGGCATACAACTCAGAGGGGGGGTGAATCAGTTGTATAAAAACTTGCTCTTACTTTAAACACTTGATTCTTCTTTGTTAGTTAACAGCATATCAATTAACCATCCATGAAAGCATAATGCATAAACATAAGAGTAGATAAACATCAACACATTGAACACCAAGATTTTGACGTGGAAAACCTGGTTAAGGGAAAAACCATGGGGTAATTAACCCAAGGATTATTCTCTGTCAGAAGAATAAGAAAAATGAATGGCACATGCCAATTAGGGCTCACTACCCGAGCACACTGCTCACAAAGAGGCACACTGCCTACAAGGAGACACACTATCTACAAAGTGATAAGAATCACAATCTTGAACTAGAGAATGACATCTCTACCATGTCTGGATCAGTTCCATTTAAGCCCAAAAACCCTTTCTCTGCCTTTCACACTTCTCTTTGCTATGCGACACTCATCCACATAATCCACACATCAAAATGAATTCTCAAACACTTATTTATACAAGACATCGACTTAGGAACAATCATCTAAGTCAACAAACATCACAATAACATTCGCAAGGTGTGTAGAACATCTGGTCGGCTTGTTACAGGAAGAATACCAACAACTGGTAGCCATAACATCAAATCCAACTCTAACTTCAATGCGGACCACTAACACAAACTAGATATGATCCAATGGTCATCATAACCTTCCCTAAATCATCAAAAACATCCGCACTTCATCAGCTTACCAGAATTCTTCTCTTCATCATTCGGTACTTCAAGAACATAGTTTGTCGCCACTGTCACAATACAAAAGATACTTCTAGACCTAAAAATCATACACAGCTCAAGATGACACATCACAAGGACATCCCAAACACTCCTTCCAATCCGTAGATTATGATAATACAATTCCGGACCTCACCAGACCTTTCTGTGATCCTCTATCACCTCTGAACACTTGTCGGAACCGGTTCCACATAGACAGCCACAACTTCTTCAGATCTTCATGCGGACCTCTGAAATCTTAGCTGAAGCATCTCAAGACTCATATCTACAAACCCTTTAATCCGCATCCTCTGGTTCTTAACCTATACAGTACATTTGCCTTCTTCTCATCACTGTTCTTCACTGTTCCAGATGGGGACTGATTTCCTTAATAACAACAGCACACAACTCATCCAAACCTTCTTACCAATGCAATATGAGTATGTTGACATCAATAACAACACTGGTTCACCTCATACTTGCAACAATGTCCCCCTTTGTCATTGATGGCAACATATGATGTAAAAAACCATCAAGACAAGAACTTCTCCTTTCTGTCACAGCTCCCCCTATCAACAACAACTTTTCACATGTATTCTCTTCCTATATTGCTCCCCCTTTGATCATCAACCACTTGTTTTTCACATGTCTTCTCTCCCCCTTTGACATCAATGGCAAAGGGCTCATACTTGCAATTCTAATACATCAGAATTATACCAACTACTCCCCCTTAGTAGCAGCTCCCCATCATCAATCCGGATCACAAGATATGACTGTGATATCTACTAGACTGATTCACATCAGTGCATCCTAGTTCATCACCGGAGGGGCCATGACCCCTAACTTCTCCCGGAGATATTCAAAAGAGTCCTTGGGAAGAGGTTTAGTAAAGATATCTGCAATCTGATCCTTGGAGGGAACATACTCCGATCTGACTTCTTCCTTGTTCACTTGTTCTCTCAAAAAGTGAAACTTGATAGATATGTGCTTAGTCTTAGAATGCAATACCAGATTCTTAGAAATATTAATTGCATTTGAATTATCACAAAATATTGTGATAGGCTCCTCATATTCAACTTTAATGTCTCTTAACATCTACTTCATCCATAAGATTTGAGTGCAACTACCTACTACTACAATGTATTCTACTTCAGTTGTAGACAGAGATATTGCATCTTGTTTCTTGCTTAGCCAAGAAACTAATCTTTTCCCCAAAAAGAATGCTCCACCACTGGTGCTCTTCCAGTCATCCACATCTCCTGCCCAATCTACATCTATGTAAGCATGAAGAGAGAAATCCAGATCTCTAGGGTACCATAGACCATACTCAACTGTTCCTTTCAAGTACCTAAAAATTCTTTTGATTGCCATAACATGAGATTCTCTAGGATCATCCTGGAATCTTGCCACAAGACCAACAGCCTGCATTATATCTGGTCTAGTCTGAGTGAGATACAACAATCCACCAATCATTGATCTATACTTTGTCTGATCTGCCTTTGGAGAGTCATCGTCTTTGGTCAACTTACATCCGGTTGCCATAGGAGTGTTCATTGGCTTTGAATCTTCCATACCAAATTTCCTCAACAATTCTTTCACATATTTAGTCTAAAAAATGAAGATCCCTTTCTTTGTTTGAGTAATTTGTAGACCCAAGAAGAAATTCATTTCACCAAGCATAGACATTTCAAACTCACTTTTCATCTAATTTGCAAAAGTTTTGCACATACTATCTCTTCCTACAAAAATGATATCATCCACAAACACTTCAATAATCAAAATGTTTTCATGATCAATTTTGAAATATAAGTTATTGTCAGCAGTGCCTTTGTTGAATCCAATCTGCATAAGATGCTTATCCAACCTTTCATACCATGCTCTTGGGGCTTGCTTCAATCCATATAATGCATTCTTCAACTTGCAGACCATATCATCATTGTCAGACAATTGAAATCCATCCGGTTGTTCAATGTAAACTTCTTCTTCCAGATCACCATTTAGTAAGGTAGACTTGACATCCATCTGATATACTTTGAAGTCTTTGAAGGCAACAAATGCAAGAAATAATCTGACTGCTTCAATTCTTGCAACAGGAGCAAAGGTCTCTTCAAAATCAATTCCTTCTATTTGAGACTAGCCTTTGCAGACCAATCTAGCTTTGTTTCGATTACTTCACCAGCTTCATTCAGTTTGTTTCGGAAAACCCATTTGGTTCCAATCACATTCCTGTCTCTAGGTCTGGGAACAAGATCCCAAGTACGATTTTTCTCAATTTGCATCAATTCTTCCTCCATTGCTTTGGTCTAGTTTTCATCATTGCAAGCTTCATTTACTATCTTAGGTTCAATCTTTGAAATCAGACAGTATTCATTTGAATCTTGAGCAATTCTTCTTCTTGTTTGTACCCCTTTACTTTTGTCACCTATGATCTGATCTTCGGAGTGGTTTACAGTTACATACCTTGGAACTTTGGGAGTTTCTTGCACTACTAATTCTTGATCAAGCTCATTCAGACAAACTTCTTCTTCCTGATTTACCAAATCAGTCTGGATCTAAATTTCGGAGGAGGAAGGAGCTTCTTGCACCAGAGGATCATTCTGATCATCTTCATCACATTCATAGAACCTTGAGGGCTTCTCAATTCCTTCATCAACTTTCACATTAGTACTTTTTGTCATCTTTCTCAGTCTCTTATTGTAACACCGGTATGCTTTGCTTTGAGTGGAGTAACCCAATAAAATTCCTTCATCACTTCTGGCATCAAACTTTCCTAGATCTTCATCTCTTTTAATATAACACTTGCTACCAAATACTCTAAAATATCTCATAGTAGGAGTGATGCCAAACCAAAGTTCATAGGGGGTCTTACCGGTATTGTTTCTGATTTGAACTCGATTGAGAGTGTAGACTGCAGTGCTGATAGCTTCTTTCCAAAACATCTGAGGAACATTTGCTTCCAACATCATTGTCCTGGCAGCTTCCTGAATGGTCGGGTTCTTCGTCTCAACTACTCCATTCTGCTGTGGAGTCCTAGGAGCAGACAACTGTCTCTTTATACCCTGCTTCTCACAAAAGTCAATGAACTCACCGGATGTAAATTCACCACCTCTATCAGACCTTAGACATTTCAGTTTCAATCCGGTTTGATTCTCTACCATAGCTTTGAAGATTTTGAACTTCTCAAGGGCTTCTGATTTCTCTTTTAGGAAGGTAACCCACATCATCTGGGAATGGTCATCAATTATCAACATGAAATATCTATCACCTTGTAGACTCTTAATTCTTGTCGGACCACAGAGATTAGTATGTACTAATTCCAACAATCTGGTAGAGGACTAATCTTTGCTTTTGAAAGAGGCTCTGCTCTGTTTACCTAGCTGACATTCTTTGCACAAACTATTTGTAGGTTTCACCAATTTTGGAAGATCTCTTACAGCCTAAATATTGCTTATCTTGATGATGTTATCAAAATTTACATGACACATTCTTCTATGCCATAACCAACTCTGATCAACTTGAACAAACAGACAACTTTTATTTGAACCAACCAGATGAAAGATATTACCTTTTGTTTGAGTACCAGATGCAATTTCAGTTCCGGAGCTTGTAAAGATTCTGCATTTTCCATTCTTGAACTGGAGATCATAGCCTTTGTCCACTAACTGACCAACACTGAGAAGATTGTGCTTTAATCCTTCAACATATAGTACATTACTTGTTTTGCTCTTTCCATCAAAGGAAATAGTCCCCCTACCTCTGATTCTGCCAGCAGAATTGTCACCAAAGTTTACCATTCCTCCTTCATACCTTTCCAAATCTAAGAACTTATTCTTGTCACCAGTCATATGGTGAGAGCATCCACTGTCAATAACCCAATCATCCTTTTCTTCCACTTGAGCAGTCAAAGCTCTTTCCACAACCTTGTGATTGACAGATTCAAAGGATATTGAATCTTCTTCCTTGATGGCAATAAACACCCATTCATTTCCAGATTTGCTTCCTAGTTCTGATTCATCATCTGTTACTCCTTCATTGTCATCTTCTTCATGAACATAATAGCAGTTCTTTTGAAACCTTTGTCTATTAGTATTAGACCTTGCAGATCTTTCTGGACATCTTGAAGCAAAATGACCAATCTTATTGCAGTTGAAACACTTAAAGGGTAGTTTTCCTTCATACTTATCGGATCCTCTTGGCAGTCTCTTTGTAATGAGGGCTTCAAGTTGAGCTATTTCTGCTTCCTCTTCTTCCATGTCTCTTCTTGCTTGATCATACCTAGACATCTTCCTTGAAGTGTTTTCTCCCGGATCAAATCTCTGTTTGCCTTTCACATAGGCACTGGCTTTGAAAGCAGATTCAGTCTTGGGTGGATCATCTCCAAACTCGGTCATTTCAAATGCAGCTAGTTTGCTAGCCAATTGTTCTCTTGTGACAGTTGTGTGGGCTCTGAATTCATCAATGGCAGCAACCTTGATTTTGTAGGTAGCAGGAAGGGATCTGAGAATTTTGCAAACAATCTCATTTTCATCTAGAGTTCCACCAGCATTTCTAATTCCACATACCAGCTCATTCACTCTTGGCATAAAGGTAGTGATGTTTTCATCTTTTCTCATCTTCAATCTTTCAAATTTCCCTTTCAGACTTTGCAACCTTGCACCTTTGACAAACTCATCTCCTTCATACAGAAGTTCTAGTTTAGTCAAGATCTCATATGCAGTTTGTAGGTCGATAACATTTGAGAGATCTGAGTCATTTAATGCGCTTAGAAGAGCTTCCTTGGTCCACAGATTGTTTTCAGCATCTATGATTTCATTTAGAGTTGTCGGACCACCCTATGGAGGTACATATGGTTTTGAGACCATGGCCAAGTATGCTTTTCCCATACACTCCAAGTGACATTTCATGCGACCTTTCCAGAGAGTGAAGTTGGTTCCATCAAACTTCAGACTATCCTTCTTGTATGATGACATCCTGGATCTCCTCAAGCGGTTAAGCTCCTTTCAGAGGAACTTGGCTCTAATACCAATTGTTGGATCTAGGGCATACAACTGAGAGGGGGGGTGAATCAGTTGTATAAAAACTTGCTCTTACTTTAAACACTTGATTCTTCTTTTTTAGTTAACAGCATATCAATTAACCATCCATGAAAGCATAATGCATAAACACAAGAGCAGATAAACATCAACACATTGAACACCAAGATTTTGACGTGGAAAACCCAGTTAAGGGAAAAACCACGGGGTGATTAACCCAAGGATTATTCTCTGTTAGAAGAATAAGAAAAATGAATGGCACATGCCAATTAGGGCTCACTACCTGAGCACACTGCTCACACAGAGGCACACTACCTACAAGGAGACACACTGTCTACAAAGTGATAAGAATCACAATCTTGAACTGGAGAATGACATCTCTACCATGTCCGTATCAGTTCCATTTAAGCCCAAAAACCCTTGCTCTTCCTTTCGCACTTCTCTTCGCTATGCCACACTCATCCACACAATCCACACATCAAAATGAATTCTCAAACACTTATTTATACAAGACATCAACTTAGGAACAATCATCTAAGTCGGCAAACATCACAATAACATTCGCAAGGCGTGTAGAACATCCGGTCGGCCTGTTACAGGAAGAATACCAACAACTGGTAGCCATAACATCAAATCCAACTCTAACTTCAATGTGGACTGCCAACACAAACTAGATATGATCCAATGATCATCATAACCTTCCCTAAATCATCAAAAACATCTGCACTTCATCAGCTTACCGGAATTCTTCTCTTCATCATCCGGTACTTCAAGAACACAGTCTGTCGCCACTGTCACAATGCAAAAGGTACTTCCAGACCTCAAAAACATACACAGCTTGAGATGACACATCACAAGGACATCTCAAACACTCCTTCCAATCCGTAGATTAGGATAATACAATTCCGGACCTCACCGGACCTTTCTGTGATCCTCTGTCACCTCTGAACACTTGTCGGAACCGGTTCCACATAGACAGCCACAACTTCTTCAGATCTTCATGCGGACCTCTAAAATCTTAGCTGAAGCATCTCAAGACTCATATCTACAAACCCTTTAATCCACATCCTCTAGTTCTTAACCTATACAGTACATTTGCCTTCTTCTCACCACTGTTCTTCACTGTTCCGGATGGGGACTGATTTCCTTAATAACAACAGCACACAACTCATCCAAACCTTCTTACCAATGCAATATGAGTATGTTGACATCAATGACAACACTGGTTCACCTCATACTTGCAACAAGTTTTATACTGGAAGAAGAAGAAATGTTGCATTGCCTTTAAATCCCATAATAGTGGATGAACCCTTTGCTCAGTGGGGTTTAGATTTTATTGGCATGATCAATCTAGTTTCAAGTATGGGGTACAATTGGATCCTCATTGCAACAGATTACTTTAGAAGGTGGAGTGAAGCAGTGCAACTCAAGGAAGCTATTGAAAAAGTGATCTTAGAGTTTCTAGAAGGGATAACTACTCAGTTTGGCCCGCCACACACTATCATATCAGACAATACTAAGGAATTTTTAGGAATTAAACTATCAGAGTTTAAATTTAAAAATAGAATATATTTGAAGACTTCTTCTAATTACTGAAGAGATTAATATCTCATATTATTGTTTGGAACCTCATATATTCAAATGTTCTTTATCGGGTTGATAGAACACTATCGGTGGGAGTGAGAAGCCATTGGGCGATATGCAAGGTTTCACCGATATGGATATATCGGTGTGAGAACTATTGTCAACTCAACATTTTGAAGTCCCTCTGAAGCTATCCATCATCCCGATGGTGTTTGACATCGGTGTGAGAATCGCTATCGGCGGGAGTTCAAAATCTTTGACCGATGTGCAATGTTTCCATCGATGACATGTGTCTATCGGCATAAGAACTTCTATCGGTTGAGCTTTGTGGAGTCCTTAAGATGGGAATGGTTTCACTGATGGTGGTTTATTCTAATGATCGGTAAGAGAACATCTATCGGCGCAGCTTAAAGTCTTCGGGCCAATGGACAGAGGTCACTCCGATGAAGGCATTGCATTGGCATCAGCGGGACAAGGATCCGTTAGAGTAACTGTTGATCAGTTCACCAATGATGAAGGTTATCCTGTTGAGTCTTTGACTGTCATCATCAGCAACAAAATTGCCGACAACAGTCATATTGATCATTTGTGGTTATAAATTGGAACAGTATACGTGACCTAGTGCATGTGGGATTAATGATCTCATGAGAATGTGAACCGTTACGACAGTTGAAAGGCAGTGAGGCCAGAGAAATATGATTGATTAGTTAGGGTAAAAGAGTGTAACGGCTTTGCTCTTGATGACTGGAAATAGAAATGCAGATCTATAGGTGTCATGAGTAGATGATGATACTATTCGAATTATACAGTTTTTCTGTAGATGTGCAGATGAAAAAAATGGCTTTTGTATAGTTGCTATAGCATCGATACCTGATGAAGAATGGGTGATCTTTATTGTATATTCAATTTTACTGTAATAAAGATTGTTCTACTGTGGTGGTGGGTTTTTTACCCGAAAGGGTTTTCCCACGTAATACTGGAGTCTAGTTTTTGTATGTTGTCTATTTTGTTTCTCTGGTGTATTTATCTGATTATTTTATTTTGAAAGTTACCTGTCTGCATTATCTCCTTAGAATTAACATTAGGGAAGCTATTTTCCACATCTGTGCTTTCCTTACAAGTGGTATCAGAGCCTGGCCTGTTGTGTTATCCTTGTTGGTAGGTTGGGGTTTTTGTGTTAGTTCAGTGAGTGTGAGTTCTGTAGAGGTCTATTCTATTAAATACGATGGCAAGTACATCAGGAAAAATAGACATTGAAAAGTTCAATGACACAAACTTTGAGTTGTGGAAGATTAAGGTTGAAGATTTGCTGGTCGACAGAGATCTTTGGGTTGTTGTGTCTGGGGTTAAACCTACAAGCATGAAACAAGAAGATTGGGACCTAGCTGACAGAAAAGCCAGAGGACTGATAAGATTAAGTCTTGCAGATTTTGTTTTATTGAACGTCCATGAAGAGAAGTCAGCCAAAGATTTGTGGAAGAAGTTGGGAGATATTTACTAGGGCAAGTCCTTGGTGAATAAACTATTCCTCAGAAAGAAGTTGTATTCTCTGAAGATGGATGAAGGTGCATCTGTAGCAGACCATCTGAACACATTTAATCTGATTGTTGCACAATTGACATCTGTAGGTGTAAAAATAGAAGAGGAAGATCATTGTATGCTTCTATTGTGTTCCTTACCTGACTCTTGGGATCATCTTGTGATGGCTATTGGGAGTACAACAACCATGTTTACAACTGAAGTGGTTGTTACCTCTTTGTTATCTGAAGAGATGCAAAGGAAATCTTCTGAGACAACTAAAGAGGCCCTATTTGTTTGAGGTAGATCAAAGGAAAGAGGCAATAAGAAGGACAAGAAGTCAAAGTCCAAGTCACAGGGGAGATTGAAATCTCCTGGCACAAATTCCAAGGTGAAGTGCTGGAATTGTGGGCAAAAAGGACACATCAGAAGAGACTGCAAAGAGGAGAAAAAGAAGAAGAAGAAGAACTCTTCTGACAATGATTCTTCTCAGAGTGATGCTGATGCCTTCATTGTTGCCTTGGCAATGCCTGCATCCGAAGATGTATGGTTGGTGGATTCAGGAGCATCTTTTCATATGACATCTCACAGAGAATGGTTCACTAAGTATGAACCGTATGCTGGTGGAAAGGTGTTCCTGGCAAGTGATTCAACACTGGAAATTGATGGCCGAGGAAGAGTCAGAATCCAGTTCCTGGATGGCAGGATAAAGGGAATGAATGGAGTTCTTCACATACCAGATCTGGCTCGAAATTTACTTTATGTTAGTAAACTTAATGATGTTGGAGTGCAAGTTACTTTTATGAATGGTGGCTGTAAAATGACTAGAGGTTCTATAGTACTGGCAAAGGGTGAATGCATTGGAGCTCTATATAGGTTAGATGCTAAACCAGTGTGTTGTAATAGTGTCTCTGTAAAATCTAAAAAAGCTACTATTGTAACACATGATGTAAATTCTATGGAAGCTAAACTTCTTGCAGAGAAAACAATGCTCTGGCATCATAGACTTGGTCACATAGGTGAAAAAGGTTTAAAAACTTTGAAAAACAAAACTCTGGTGGATGGGTTGATTGATTGTAATCTGGAGTTTGATTTCTGTGAACATTGTATATATGGAAAACAAAACCGTGTTTCTTTCTACTCAAGTTCTCATAAATCTTCTGGTGTTCTGGACTATGTACATTCTGATGTTTTTGGTCCAGTCGATGTTCCGTCTTTATCTAAATCAAGATACTATGTATCGTTCATTGATGATTATTCAAGGAGGGCATCTGTATATTTTTAAAAAAATAAATCAGAAGTGTTCAGTCAGTTTAAAGAATTTAAAACTCTTGTGGAAAACCAGATTGGTCAAAAAATAAAATGCTTGAGAATAGATAACGGTGGTGAATATTGCAATGTGGATTTTGACAAGTATTATGTAGATCATGGTATAAAAAGACACAAAACTACACCTTATACTCCACAGCAAAATGAAGTTGCTGAAAGGTTGAATAGATCATTGATGGAGAACGCAAGAAGTATGTTGAGTTATGCTGGTCTTGAACAAAGGTTCTGGGCTGAAGTAGTTGCTACAGCTTGTTACTTGTTGAATCATTCTCCTACTTCAGTATTGGTTGATAAGACGCCTATGGAAGCGTGGTCTAGAAAGAAGCCCTCTCTAAGACATCTTCGTGTCTTTGGCTATGAGGCATATGCTCATATTCCTAAGGTAAAAAGGTCTAAGTTGGATTACAAGGTAGTCAAATGTATCTTTATTGGCTATGGAGTCGGTGTTAAAGGATACAAGCTTTGGAATCCTAAAACTAAAAAAGTAATTTATAGTAGGAATGTAATTTTCAGAGAGCTGAAAACTTTGGTTATTGATCCTTAGCCGGAGAAGACAGAAAAGAAGAAAGAAAAGAGTGTTGTTACTATTCCTCTGACCCCTATAAAAGAGGAACAAGCACCAAGTGTAGATAATTCAGATGGTAGTTCTAGTAGCTCGGAATATTTTGATCCAGAGCAAGAACCTAAACCTACACCTCAACCATTGAGGAGGTCTACATGTGAAAGGAGACAACCAGATAGGTATGGATTTTCAGTACTTGATTCTAGTTGTGCCTATGCTTTGCTTACTGATACTGATGAACCTAGGACTGTGAGAGAAGCTATTAGTTTATCCGATTCAGATTCTTGGTTGGAAGCCATGGATAATGAAATGTCATCATTGGAGAAAAATGGAACCTGGGATCTGGTGCCCTTGCCTAAAGGTAGAAAACCTATGTGTTGTAAGTGGGTATTTAAAAAGATATATGGTCCAGATGGTAGTATTGATAAGTACAAGGCAAGACTGGTTGCTAAGGGGTATTCCCAAAAGGAAGGTATTGATTATGGATAAATCTTTTCTCTTGTAGCTAAGCTGACATCCATTAGATTTCTGTTGTCGCTTGCAGTAGCATATGATTTTGAAATTGAGCAGATGGATGTGACAACAACATTTCTTCATGGGGACCTTGAAGAAGAAATTTATATGTCCCAGCCAAAGCATTTTGTGGAAAAAGGTAAAGAACATCTGGTATGTAAACTTAAAAAGTCTCTTTATGGTTTGAAGCAATCTCCTAGAATGTGGTATCAAAAATTTGATACGTATGTTTTATCCTTGGGGTATGTGAGATCTAAATCTGATCATTGTGTCTATTATAAAACTGAAGGTGATCAGATTCTTATAATTGCACTATATGTGGATGACATGTTATTCATTGGCAATGGTAAGGGGATGATCTCAGAATTAAAATCTCAGTCATCCTTGAAATTTGAAATGAAGAATCTGGGGGCAGTGAAGTACATTCTGGGAATGGAAATCAAAAGGGACAGATCTAAGAGAAAGATTTGGCTCAGCCAGAGCAAGTATATTACCAATGTTCTTGATAAGTTTCATATGTCTGATTCTAAACAGTTAGTTGTTCCAGTTTTGTAGGGAATGAAATTATCTATTGAAGATTGTCCAGAATCTTTGAATGAATCTGATGACATGAAAAAAGTGCCTTATGCAAGTGCTGTTGGCCATTTAATGTACGCAATGGTCTGTACCAGACCAGACATTGCCCAAGCAGTGGGAGTTTTGAGCTGGTTTATGGCGAATCTAGGCAGATCACATTGGGATGTTGTGAAAAGAGTTATGAGGTATTTGAAGGGAACTTCTGACTATGCTATTTGCTATCATGGAAACTCAGTTGGATCATTGAGATCTATTAGCATTCAGGGATATGTGGATTCTGATTGGGTAGGGGATATTGACAGTAGAAGATCCACCAGTGGATATGTGTTCACATTAAATGGTGGTGCTATCAGTTGGATGAGTAAGCGGCAGGCTGTAGTCGCTTTGTCCACAACAGAGGTAGAGTACATGGCAGCTACTCGGGCATGCCAAGAAGCCGTTTGGTTGAAGAGGTTGTGTTTTGACATTGGTTTTAATGCAGGGCAGATAAAAATACATTGTGACAGTCAAAGTGCTATATGTTTCATGAAAAATACTACGTTTCATTCTAGGACAAAACATATTGATGTCTAATATCACTTTGTTCGTGATATGGTGGAAGACAGGAAGGTCAAGCTGGAAAAGGTTGACACTTTGGAAAATGCTGCTGATGCCTTAACAAAACCAGTGAGTACGGCCAAGTTCAAATGGTGTTCAGATGAAATGGGTTTGCGGGCCCATAGTTCTCTGTAATCAAATGAGAACTAAGAGGTAGCAGTAATATCTTCGACAAGTGGGAGATTGAAGAGATTAATGTCTCATATTATTGTTTGGAACCTCATATATTCAAATGTTCTTTATCATGTTGATAGAACACTATCAGCAGGAGTGATAAGCCATTGGGCGATATTCAAGGTTTCACCGATATGGATATATCGATGTGAGAACTATTGTCGGCTCAACATTCTGAAGTCCCTCCGATGCTATCCATCATCCCGATGGTGTTTGACATCAGTGTGAGAACCGCTATCGGTGAGAGATTGAAATCTTTAACTGATGTGTAATGTTTCCATCGATGACATGTGTCTATCAGTGTAAGAACTTCTATCGGTCGAGCTTTGTGGAGTCCTTCTGATGGGAACGGTTTCACCGATGGTGGTTTCTTCTAATGATCGGCAAGAGAACATCTATCGGCGCAGCTTAAAGTCTTTGAGCCGATGGACAGAGGTCACTCCGATGAAGGCATTGCATTAGCGTCAGCGGGACAAGGATCCATCAGAGTAAGTGTTGATCAGTTTGCCAAGGATGAAGGTTATCCCGCTGAGTCTTTGACTGTCATCGTCAGCAACAAAATTGCCGACGACAGTCATATTGATCATTTGTGGTTATAAACCGAAATAGTATACGTGACCTAGTGCATGTGGGATTAATGATCTCACGAGAATGTGAACCATTATGACGGTTGAAAGGTAGTGATGCCAGAGAAATATGATCGATCAGTTAGGGCAAAAGAGTGCAACAGTTTTTCTCTTGATGACTGGAAATAGAAATGCAGATCTATAGGTGTCGTGAGTAGATAATGATACTATTCAAATTATATAGTTTTTCTGTAGATGTGCAGATGAAAAAAATGGCTTTTGTATAATTGCTATAGCATAGATACCTGATGAAGAACGAGTGATCTTTATTGTATACTCAGTTTTACTGGAATAAAGATTGTTCTATTGTGGTGGTGGGTTTTTTACCTGAAAGGGTCTTCCCACGTAATACTAGAGTCTAGTTTGTCTATGTTGTCTATTTTGTTTCTCTGGTGTATTTGTCTAATTATTTTGTTTTGAAAGTTACCTGTCTACATTATCCCCTTAGAATTAACATTAGGGAAGCTATTTTCCACACCTATGCTTTCCTTACCATTACTATCCACAAGGCAATGGCCTGGCAGAGTCTACCAATAAGAATCTGATTAGACTCATAAAGAGAATGGGAGTTGAACATCAGAGGGACTAGCATAAATCTCTCAATACAGCACTATAGGCAGATAAAATCACACCAAAACAAGTGACTAAGGTGTCTCTATATGAGTAAGTCTACGGTAAGCATGCAGTGATGCCATTAAGTATAGAAGTTCTTACATTACAATTGTTGAAACAGTTGGAGATAGAGGAAAGTGGCTCGATGCAAGTCAAGCTTGCCAAGTTACTAGAGGTTCAGGAGAAGAGAGACAAGGCATGTGAGTCACTAATAAAGAATCAGCAGATTGTGAAGAACTAGTTTTACAAGAAGATCTCCAATCAAAATTTTGAAGTTGGGTCACTTGTTCTAAAATGGGATGAGAGAGCTGCTAAACTAGGCCAGCATAGTAAGTTTGATTCATTATGGATAGGACCTTTTAAGATTTGATCTTGTAAGCAGCAAAATGCATTTGAGTTAGAGACTATAGATGGAGAGCCTGAAGAGATTCCTGTAAATGGGATCTTCTTGAAACATTTTACCTAAGTCTTGAAACTCACTATGTATCATAGTTAGTTAGGTGCATTTATTTCTTTTCCCACTTTTGTCTTGCTTTCCTAGTTTTTCCCTTTTAAATAAGTGTTCTGAGAACATGTGTCTGCAACACAGAGGTCTCTTTCATTAGCAATCACATTTATGAAGGCCATTCTAGTAGTTCCTTAAATTTCAAGAAAAGGTACCTATCTTCTCAGAGGATCACCACTTTTAATATAGATCTGACACTCCGTCCAATATAGATTTTCAAAAGATACACTAACCATCTTTTGGTATTAATGCAATTAATAAGACATGATGCATCATTAAGTGTTTCATTAAGCCCCACCAAGATAAGTTTTGAGTCCCTTAGATTCTTGCATTTGCTATTTTCATTCTGTATTCTCTGAGCTCTACTTTCTGCATCTAACCATGTTTCCTTGCCTGCAAATCTAGCTAAGTTTAGGTTTTCTTACAGTTCTAGTTTCTTCTTTCTATGTTAAGAGTTTCCAAGGCTTTTATAAGAAATACAAAAAATGTCAGAGCCACAATCACCATAGGAAGGGCTAGGGCTCTTTGAACAATATGAGAAATTAATGAGCAGCAAATCATACACATCTGCACCAGTGCAACTGAAAGTAATCTATCCAAGGATAAGGGTCCCAGAAACAGGGGTGAGTTTAGACTCAACACAGGTATCTGACTATGCAGATGGCATTTTTGACACATGCATGTAGAAGAATACCAAGACTCTTTGGGAGGGAGCTCACTAAAGGTGTCTCATCCATGCATCAAAAGGGTAGTTGGAGACTTTTGGGATGAGAGTATGGACGTCTCAATTGGCACAATGTGGATTTCCTAATGTCCACTTGTATCCAGAATTGATTGACCTATGCACAAAATCATTTCATCCCCCATCTATTTCTACTCAACACGGCTCCTTCATGGTCCAAATAACCCCCAAAGTAATTCGGGATATGCTGGCTTTACAACATGATAGGATGGCCACATTTTCTACTATTCCTAAGTTACAAGCCACATGGAGAAATATCCACAGTAAGGTGAAGTTTCTAAATTCTGAAATATGTCTAGGAGATGAAAATACATAGTTGCCTTCGCTACCTACAGGGAAAGGTTAGTTTAGTTCTAACGTTCAAGATGCCCTTTCTATGCTAGCTTTTATCTTTGGTCAATATGATGACTCGACGGTGCATGATTGGAAGCTTGTAGTGATTTTTAGGCTTAAGACTGTAGACAAGTCTCAGGAGTACCATCTTGACTTTGCAGAACAAATCTCTTTGGCTATGGTGGACCAGCTCACAAACTTTTCTCAAGATCATGTTTTTAGATACTCAACATACCTATTTCATTTAATACTATATCAAAATTTTGGTCTCTTTTAGCAATACATGCCTTTAAATATGTATGACCCTAAGTCTAGTAGCAATAGAACAATTCTAGTGTCTGCAATGGATGTTGCATTTGGGGAACTCATAAATAAAATCATTCTGATCTATCTGGATGACCTCACTATTTTTTCCAAAAATGCTATATATCATTTTGACCATTTAGAGGTTGTTTTTAAGAAATGCCAAGAGTTTGGAATATCTCTAAATCCCAAGAAGCGTATCTTTGCAGTACCACAAGGTAAGCTTTTAGGGCATATAGTGTCAAAAGAAGAGGTTTCTATTGATCCAAAAAGGGTCACAGCCATAATGAATCTATCTCTACCAGTCAACAAGAAAGTAGTTGATTCTTTTCTAGGGAAAATCAACTTTGTTAGCTAATTCATATCTGATTTTGCAGGACTAATTAGACCAATGACACTATTTCTTACAAAGGATCTGGTTTTCAAATGGACTGTTGAAGGTAGGCAGGCTTTTGAAGAAGTCAAGAAATCCATTTCATCAACCCCAGTACTCAGAAACCCAAACTTTTCTAAATCTTTCATAATGTATGTGTATGGGGGAGAATTCAATGTTGCTGTTGTTTTAACTCAGAAGGATGATCAGCAAGAGGGAGAGCACCCAATAGCCTTCTTCTCTAGGACTCTTAGGGAATATGAGGCTAGATACAATTTAGTGGAGAAGCAGGCATATGCCATGGTAAAAGCCCTTAAAAAGTTCAGACATATGGTAACAAGAAATAAGATCCTGATATTAGTGGCTCATCCTAGTGTAAGAGAATATATTATGGAGGGTGAGATCACTGAGAAAAGAGCCAATTGGATAACAAAGATCCTAGAATATGATGTAGAAGTGGGACCCACCAAGTTAGCCAGAGGCAAAGGATTGTGCCAATATATGACTCTAAACATGGAGAGGATAATGACTGAAGAAATAGAAAGTGAAAATGTATTGAAAATCCAAGAGATTGACCAAGACTCCTAGGTCAAAAACATAATACAATTTATGAAGCATGGGATTTTCCCAAATGAGCTCTCCCATGATAAGAGAAGATACTATAGGCAGTAAGGGGCCCATTTTGTACTAATTGGCCATATTTTATTCATGAGAAATGTTGATGGTATACTTCTGAGTTGTATAGAGAAGGATGAAGCTCAGAGAATACTACATGAATTACACCATGGAGCCTTAGGTGGACACTTTTCAGCGAGGACCACTACAATCAAAATAACCCAAGCAAGCTATTTTTGGCCCACTCTGTTTACATATTGCTATCAACTAGTCAAAGAATGCTAGGCTTGTTAGTTTTATACTAGAAAAAGGAGAAATGCAGCAATGCCTCTAAGCCCCATAGTTGTGGATGAACCCTTTGCTTAATGGGGTCTAGATTTCATTGGTATGATCAATCTAGTGTCAAGTATGGGACACAAATGGATCCTCACAGCAACAGATTACTTTACTAGATGGAGTGAAGTAGTACCACTCAAAGAGGCAACATAAAAAAACTATACTAGAGTTTCTAGAAGGCATAACTGTTCAGTTTGGGCCTCCTTGTACTATTATATCAGATAATGCTAAAGCATTTTTGGGAACCAAACTATCTGAGTTTACATTAAGGAATGGGATTTATTTGAAGACTTATTCAAATTATTAGCCTCAGGGTAATGGTCTGGAAGAATCCACTAACAAGAACCTGATCAGACTCATTAAGAGGATAGGGACCAATTATCATAGAGAGTGGCATAAACTACTTAATATAGCACTGTGGACTAACAGGATCACACCAAAGCAAGTGACTAAAATATCTCCCTATGAATTGGTTTATGGTAAACTAGCAGTAATGCCACTGAGCTTGGAGATCCCTGCTTTGCAATTATTAAAGCAGATAGAACGTGAAGAGAATGGCCCCATGCAAGTTAGACTTGCTAAACTGTTGGAAGTACAAGAGAAAAGAGAAAAGGCACATGAGTCACTGATGAAACATCAAAAAATGGTTAAAGATTGTTTTGATAAGAAGACTTCAAATCCTATTTTTGAGGTTGGCTCACTGGTATTGAAATGGGATGAGAGAGTTGCTAAGCTAAGTCAACACAACAAATTTGAATCATTGTGGACTGGTCCTTACAAAATTCATTCCTACAAGCAACAAAATTCATTTGAATTGGAGAGTATGGATGGTGAACCTGAAGAGATTCTTGTAAATTGGATCTATCTGAAACATTTCAATTAAGCAGGGGCTCTTATGTATCATAGTTAGTTAGTTTCTTTCCTTTTCTTGCTTTCCTATTTTTCCCACTTTTTGTTCCTGCTTTCCCTTTCAATAAGTGTTAGGTGAACATGTGTCTGTAGCACAAATCCCCTTCTCTTTTGGTCTCGCATTTATTAAGGTTGTTCAGAAATCCCCAAATCTCCTGAAAGTACACACTTTTTAGAAAGGATAGCCACTCTCGTAATGTATCTGACACTCCTTTTCATGCAGATTTCAAAGAGATACACTAACTATTTCTCGGCGTTAATTCTATTTATAAGATAAGATGTTTCATTAAAGTCCCAATGACTTAGTGTTAAATCCTAAGTGTAACTCACATTTGTTTCCATCTCTCTGCTTTGAATCACTATTGCATCTAAGTCCATCCATAGCAAGCACCTTTTAGCTATGTGTCATTCTTGTTAACAGTTCATCCTTTCCTACGTCAAGCTTCCCGCATTCTCCCCGCAGATACAAATATGTCTGAAGCACAGTCTCCTAAAGAGGGACTCAGAATTTATGAGTCAATTGACAGGCTGTTGAGTAGCAAATCATATGCTGCAGTGCCCGCGCAACCAAAGAGAGCCTATCCAAGAATAGGGATCCCTGAGGTAGGGTATTCTGTTGACCCAGCAAAGGTGAAGGATTACGTAGATGACATTTTTGACACAACCCTTCAAAAGACTACTAAGACTCTCCGGGAGGGGGCACATTAGAGGTGTATTCAAAAGGCAAAAAATGGGCAGTCTGAAACTTTTGGTATGAGATTATGGACCTTGTGGTTGGCACAGTTCCTGGTTCCGAGTGTGCACCTATGTCCTGAGCTAATTGAATTATGTGTAGAGTTGTTTCATGCACCGTCGAATACCATACAACAGGGCCCTTTTATAGTGCATATTATGCCCAAGGCCATAAGCAACATGATGGCCCTGCAACATGATGGAACGACCACATTTCCCACTGTTGCTAAAATGTAAAAGACATGGGCAAATGTAAACAATAAAGTCAGGTTCCTCAATTCAAAGATGCATTTAGGAGATGCTAACACCTAGATGCCCACACTACCCACAGGGAGGGCACAATTCATCCAAAGTGCTCAAGAGGCACTGTCAATGATAGCCTTCATTTTTGGGATGTGTTGGAACTGAAAATTCAAACTATTTTTTGCAAAATATTTCAGGCTTTTTGTATGCAAAATCAATTTTAACACCCAGAAATTCATCTTCGCACATCGACACAAGGGTTTTACTTTGAAGAGTTACATTTTGGAGCCTACTCATTTCCATTCAAAATCACTTTGTGACCTTACTTACCTGTCATACGTGAACATTGCTCTTGCTAATCATTTGTCTGTGCTAGATTTTGCATTGAGGTTTTCATTTTACAGGTGTACGGAGGTCAAACAACAAAAAGTTCCTCCATTTCTCAGACATAAATTTTAGTATTTGAACTTTTTCTAAAGCTTGTTCAACAATGCATATCTAGTTATTCTTGCATTTGGTTATTTTTCTGATATACCTTGTTAATGGCTCATTTGTTTCATTCTTGGTTATCTTTCTGATGGATTCTTAAGGGAGGTTCTATGAAACATTAAAAATCAGTTGTCTTTTGCAAGTCTTCATATTCTATTTCATAGGTGCATAATAACAAAAAGACAATTAGGCATCTGACTCTAGGTGATGATTCGTATAAAGCTTGTTCTGCTCTCTCAAAACCTGCATTTTCCTATACTTGGTGCACCCCCATTCGCTAATTGACTGCTTTTGCTAAAGTATTTCTAAACTCATCAGTTGTTTATATTAGTGTATTTCTTGAATCTCCTGTGAGGGCAAAAGTTAGTATAAATAAGCGGTTGTTTCTATCAGCGTATTTCTTGAACCTTAGGTTTTTACTCTTCTATCTAATGATCTTCAACGCTAAATTTGTTGTGTTTTATATGAGCATCCTAGTGCTTGGAAAATTGTCTTATGCTATAGAACATTCTTGCCAGAATGAGCTTCGGTGCCAACTAAATAATCATTTATTGTGTGATCTTGTAAGGAAGTACTATATGCATCTTGGTTTCCATTCAAAGGATAACAATTTTGATGGAAATATCATTTTATCCATCAGTATCTACTTTTGTATCTTCTTGTTGTAGGGTATTGGCCATGGGATGCATTATTGTTCACTAGATGATTCTATTCTTTGTGTCATTTATACAGAGTGTTTAACTGTTAACAATGGTATCTTGGTAGAAGATCATCTTAATGGTTATCATAATTATTTTTCTAATCTTTTAACATAGTTTGTTAAGTGATAATCATGCATTTCAAAATGTTGTCAGTGAATTAGGTATGAAGGTTTCCAGTAATTCGTTAAGGGACAGGTTTTTATTGTGTACTCTTGTCTAAAGATTGTTCAAGGATATCTTAATCATTTATAAATACCAGATTACTTGTATTGCGAGAATTTCTAAGCTTGTTGGTTGTTGATAATTGTATATTCCTTTAATTTCTTATGAGTGCAAGTAATAGTTACTATGATATATATGTGAGCATTTCGACACTTGAAATGTTGTCTCACGCTATAAAAATCACACCATGATTTTCTAAAATTTGTCAGTTGTTGTTAATCGACATCTTACTTTTATCTCCTAAGCCAATAGGATTTTAATATCTGTGCATTATAGTGCTTGGCAAATTGTCTCATGCCATAAACAAAGCATTTGTTGGTATTTACAGTGCTAGGAAAATTATCTTACACCATACAAAATTCATGTCAGAAGCTTTAACAAACCCATTGGTTATTCTTACCGGCGTATTCTCTTGACCCTCCTATGAGTTCAAATGCATGAAATTTTCTAAAACTCGATAGTTATTCTTATTGGCATGTTCCTTGAACCTCCTAAGTTTTTACCAGTTCACAGCCAAGTCTTATGGACAACGTCTGGCAGTTTTGCACTAAATTTTTAATAGAGCACTTTCTAAATTGCTATTTATTTAGAAGTTGTGTTAGAGCACTAAATTATCTAAATCTGTCCAATTGTGAAAGTTTATGCAAATGTTTAGACCTCTTTGGTGAGCTTGGCTTCTTGGAAGAATTGGACCTATCCGAATATTCTAATTTAGTAAATCTTTCTGATGATTTCCATCTTCTTCAATCTTTAGCAAGATTGAACCTTTTCAACCAGAGATTTTGGGTGGATCTATCGTGAGTCAAACTAAGGGTAATCTTGCACTGGAAGATACACTAAACACACAGTATTTACTCCAAATTGGTATATTTACTGCAATACCAATGATTACGAGATTCATCTTGAAGCAAGGGTTTTTGAAGGCCATTATCAATTTTGTGACAATTGCAGCTCTAGTTATGCTCTATATTTTTCATATTTCCTCTTGGAATGAGAACACATTATTTTGGCCACAAAATTTTTATTCAGTATTATGCCAAATAGTAAAAATCAAATTCGTAAAAAATTATAAATTGCAAATAAAGAATCCAAATCATTGTCTGGATTAATAATGTCTAATTTTATTTGCATATGCTCGGAGGTGAAATGTCTTTTGGAAAATTTAACCTGATGCAAGGAAAGATTTTTGATATTTTTATCTTGAAATAAGATATCGAAGGATTAATTCAATAGGTAATTATTTCACCCAGAAAATATTTCGGAAGAACATACAAAGGACTGGTAAAATGATCTCACCAAAGAAGTTGGAGGAAATCATTTTCACTAAAATAAATAGTATCATGAGAAGGAATTATGAGAATATTAGTAGAGGTAAAATAAATTTTCCTAATACATTAAAATAAAATAAGAAGAGGATTAATGTGATTATGTCAAGTGAAAATCTCATATTTCAAAGAGAATAATTTTTGTGGAGAATTAATTATTCTGGTAATTCTTAAAAGGCATATTTATGAGTGTTTTCACCAAGGGAGTAAAAAATATAATAAAAGGTAAAGTGTTGAAAGATATTTTAGGAGCAGAAGTATGTATCCCCAAGAAAATTTTTATGGTGAAAACATTTAGGATTTACCATATGAAAAATAGTATTCTGAAGAAATTATTTAATGCCCTAATAGATGTCACGTGAAGAGGCTAGAATGGGGAAAAGGGGGATATTAAAACTTTGAAGAATATTTTATTTTGTGACGGCAAAAGACCAATATTAAAAACAATAAATTAAACCTAAGGTCATGTCAAAGAATTTATGAAACTATTGGAGCCTTAAAAGGAAATATAGAAGCAAATTATTATTAACATTTGGGTTTTATAAAGTGACAACAAATGATAAATTTAATTATCTCCCGCAAACTAAACCCTAAATACATATTAATGGGAAAATTGTGACTAATGAAGGAAACATCAAGCACTCGTCAAAAGTTTGATCCGTTCACAAGGTAAGCATATTTAATTAAATGATCTATCTAATAAATTATTTGATTTGTTTTTCTAGGATTATGATTAATATAATAAAGTGATTTCAAGAAGAGGATCGAATTAACGGAAGATAAAATGTTTCAAGCTGAAAGAATGCAGTTGTGAAGATTAAATACTTTCCTGGATTAATTATTTTCTTATCAAGTGAAACCATATATCTGTTATATCAGTTATTTAAACCGCAAAATGAATGTAACGAGTCTGAGGCTTGTTGCATCTCTTTAAATAGAGATCCCAGGACCCAGAATAAGGGGTTAGAATTAGATTAGAAATAGATATTTTTACAAAAGGACAATTGAAACATTTTAGGATTAGATTAGGTTAGATTTGATGCAATCTGATGCAAATTTGATCCTTCTATGCAATTTCATTCTGAGAAAGGCTATGGTGCATGATACATTCTGAGGCAGCAGTTGAGGATTCAAATTTGAAATACATTGTGACGGTATCATCTGTTTGTTGTTTTTTAATTCAATCAATTTAATTATCTCCATGTCATTCATTTTTTTATTATTCAATTTGAATGTGTTAAGGATATGTTCAAATTGTCTTGTTACATTTGCTAATTCAGTATAGTTGATTTGATTGGTTTCTCAAGGAGAATTAAATCCTTTCTCATCAATTATAGTAATCTTAGAATGTTGAATGGATTACTAAGTATGATTAATTGATTAGGGTTATTAATTTGTCTCTAGAGTTGGTCTAATTTATTATTTTGCAAAGTTAAATTGGTTCTTTCTGGAAAGATTAAAATCCTTTTAATATTTTGCATTTAATACAATTATGTACTTTAGATTATTAAGAACGAATTAATAATTTCTTCCTTGCACGTTTGTACAAGTTGCAAATAGTTATATGTGCCAATCAAATCGAGTTATTACCTGATACAAGTTATTTATTTTTGACATCCTGACTCCGTTGCCCAAATGGACAAAGCACCAGTCTAACTATTGATTCATTTTATGTTTAAAATCTCTACTCTGTTTTATCGCTATAGTTTAGATTCATTTTGTATTATTTGTTATTTATTTCTGTTAGAATTTAGATTAAATCATTTGCTTTGTTTAGAAATAGTTTACAATATCTCATCTGATTTACAAGTATGCCATTGTAATTGGATAAACTAGCAGCAAACCAACATTGATTTAATCATACAACCTGCTTTGATAATCAAAGGTTCACCCGCCTAGGTTGTAGCAGGACCTAAAGTGCTGGGAGAAGTTGACCGTTAAGGTCAAACTCCAGTCGTTAGCTCAAAAATGTTGTGAATTTGACCATAGGGCCTGGCATCCCCTTAGAATCCACAACCTGCATTTTTTAGACCCAACAGGATGAAGAGGATAACATAGTCTATGACTAGAAAATAGCTATCATTTCTAGGTTAAAGACTGTAGACAAATCACAAGAGTACTGGCTGGATTTCTCAGAGCAAATTACTAACACCATGATTGATCAGCTCATGAATTTCAAGTCCAATCGAGTCTTCAGGTATTCTTCTTATCTATTCCATCTAATGCTATATCAGAACCATAGTCTTTTTGCACCATATATGCATTTAAACATGTATGACCTAGATTTTGGCTAAAACAAAACTATCCATGTGTCTGCATGGATACATGTGTTATCTAAGGCATCCAACCCTTATGAGTTTTGGGAACCTTTTTTAGCCCCTGCCTTTTTCCAATTAAGCCCTGAGCCTATAGAGCATAGATTGACACATGGTATAAGGGGATTTATGACCAACTGCCCAATTCCTTGTTCTTATTTCTTTGGGGCGCACAATACCATCATCAAAGTCCATGGTTTCAATGAGGAGCCCATGCTACTACCTAAAATATTGACCCCTAGGGTAGTATTCTTAGAAGTGACCCGGAAGGTGTCTGTGGTTGATAACAAGTTTGGCCACAAGAAAAAGAAAAAGAAGATGTATGACATCCCATGGGTCAGGAAAAATATGGCACTAGAGGTTAGAGATGCAGAGCACCTTTTGCTAAGAAAGCTAGCTGCCCTTGGATTCTTCATCATTGAAGATAAATGGAAGTATGATCCAGATAGTTTTCTGGACTCCTGGATTATGAACAACAAGGTCCATGCTAAAATGGTACATGAGGGTCGGCCTTTCTGGGAAGATAGAAGGAATCCAAAATAAGACAACCCAAACCTATATGTTGAACTAGCTGATTTGCTTTATGAAGGACTTAGGCCATGGGATAATTTTTATGTTAAAGAAAAAGTTTATGACCCTAAGGTAAAAATGACTGCTAGTTTGAGGAAAAATTTGAAGGCCCAAGATTGGAAGCGAGAGAAAATTGAAGCCTATTGGAAGTATAGGTAAGAAATTTTAGAGTTAACACATTCTTTTGGGAATATAGACACTGATGAAAAATGGGAGTTAATTTGGGATGAGTGGTATCCCTCCCCAGTCTCTAGCCCTGACACAAGTAAAATTTAGAGGAAGGGTGAGGAGTTAGAGGAGGAAACTGAGTCAGCCCACACAATCCAAGAGACAAGACAAGCCTCATCTTCTACTCCTGTATCTTCCTGGCCCCAATCCTTCAGCACCTTAGAGAAACAAAAGGGTGTAGTGCCATCACCAACTATAGGGGTTCAAGCAGCTTTAGTATCGAGAGGTTCCAATTTTGTTCCTTTGCAACCACTAGTGGTGGTAAATGTTGCAGAGTTAGAAGAGGAGGAAATAGGAGAGAGACTTAGGAAACATAGGAAACTGCACCTGCAACCAAGAGAGGAGGAAGAAGAAGAACCACTTCTACAAGAACTGCTAGTCACATCTTTTGTTGCTCAAGTAAGTGTTTCTTCTCCCTTTCCCCCTTTATCTCTTTCTTCTACTTTAGGATTGGCAATCCCAATTAGCCAAACATTTGTACCCCCTACCACTTCTTTTGTGCTTATATCATCCCTTGCCCTAATTGTTAGTTCATAGGCCATGTCTTCACAGGCCATTTCATTACCACTCTTTTATCCATCTGTGCCAAAAAGAGTCCCTCCTCAGGTTTCCCCTAGCCAACAATTATTGGCTATTCCCTATGGCCTGCCCCAAGGTCATCCTTTTATTGGAGGCTACATTGCTTCACCTCCTACATTCCAAGCCCAAGCAGACACAGCAAAAAGGGCAAGAGAGGCTAGAATGGACAAGAAGAGAAAGAAGGAAAACAAGAGCCCTGTTGTGCCACACATGAGGTCACTTTTTGACCCCATTCAACAATAGTTGATAGTCACACATTTGTCTCCAAATGTGGTGAAACGTAATGAAGAGATGCAGCCCCAAGACTATTCAATGAATGTTGTAGCTATGGATATGTCTCTTTTCAAGCCACAAGACAGGGTCAAGCTAATAAATGAGATTACATCTACTGTTGCAACTGATTATTTGAAAGTGTCTAAAAGGTTGCAAAAAGTTGAGAATGATTTAGCTCAGGAGAAGGTGAATAATAGCAACCTTGCTGGGGAAGTTCAATCTAAATAGAATGAGATTGAGAGTCTGAATAAACAGTTGCAAAATACTATTTCTTGTCAAGTACATCAGGCTACACATGACTAGAATGCTTCTCTTAAGTTTGAGCTAGCACAAGAAAAGACTGCAGTAACCATTTTGAGACAAGAGAAATCCACTTTGGAGAAGAAGTAACAAGAGAAGTTGCAGCAAGCTACACAATTCTAGCTAAAGTTGTTAAATAAGCAGAATACTAATGGTGTAATTTAGGCACAACCCCTGGCAGAGAAACCAAGAAAAAATAGATAACAATTGAGTTAGCTAATAGGCCACAGAATGCTAGAGTTTTGAATCTGGTGAAAGAGCTTTATGTTTCAGTTTGGGAAAGAATCTCTGAGGAGATTATTTAGCTAAGACCATCTTTAACATTTCTATTAAATGCTCAGCATTTGTGTGAGAAGGTTGAAACTTCGGTGCAAGCCACCTTGTCAACTAGTTCTTTGAGAGTTTCAGACTCTCAACTTTTGTTAAAGAAATTATATTACACCACCGATGAGACTCTGTCAGCAGAAGGAATCAATGACAGAATGGTCACTGCTAAAAAGGTAAATGAGGTTCTGAGTTGCAACTCTGCAACAACAAATTGCCAAGAACTCCTAGATACAGTAAAAGAAAGAGTGAAGGATAGGAAGAAACATATAGAGGATTTGGTGCAGCTAGGGCTTCCTTCACCATTCCTAGATAATAACATAGTGCTAATGATTGATGATATCAAGACCCTTCTCTTGACCAAGCAAAATGATCAAACAATTTTCCAGGGTTTAAGTGATTCTTCATTAGTCAAGGAAGTGGAAGTTGTGTTGATACCTATGGCCCAGCTGGAGTTTCAATTAAAAGCCATAGTACAAATTTTGTAGATATTTTCCCACAAGGATATAATAAATCTTGATTTTGCTTTTCAAGATTTATAGAGTAGACATGGACTCTTCAATTCAAAATTTGTGACTCTGGGTTATGTTTCAATACATATATTTTTGATAGTTTTGAGTTCTTTCCGAGTAGGCTCAGAAGTCCTCTTGGTCACCAAGAACTGTAGAGTGTTGAAACTCTACATTTTGTATTAGTCACAGCACATCCGCAGGTTTCTTTTTGTTTCTGTGCATGTTTCAAATCTTGTTGCACAGGTTTCTTAAGCTTAATGCGGAAGCTGCCAAGTGTTGAGCCCTAGTTAAAGCCACGGTATTTGTTTCTAACTATAACTTTTGTGTGGAGCATGCCACGTAGCAGTAGTTTCAATATGTTTCAAGTTTCCACCTTGCTACAGAGGTTGCCACGTGGTGGATGCAGAGAGAGCCCCTAAAGTCTCAAGTTTTGTGTGAAGTGTGCCATGTGTCCCTTTTAAGTGACATGGAGGTTTCTGCATGTTGCTTTCTACATCATGTTATTGTTTGTAAAGAAGGATGGTGGGCCACAGTATTGATGAGTTTCAAGCCAGCGGAGAACGCCACATGGTGGATGCGGAGGTATAGTTGTTTTGGTTATGACCCTTCTCCAATGAGAAACTCAAAGTTTCTAAGTGAGGTGAAACTCGCCAAGTGTCATCTTTCGCGGGAGTTTCAAAATTTTCTAATGTTTCCAGAAGTAATGCGGGTGTTGCCACCTGTTAGTTATTGTGTGCGCAGAAGATGCCACCTATCCCATCTTTTTCTCCATTTTGAAAGCTAGCGAGTGCTTTGTTGATGATTACAATATACAGCCTTCTAGCCCTCCTTCTAGCGCTAGAAAACTGTTGGTGATTGTTTTGATGCAATCATAACAATAAGTTAAAATTCACATATAATGAACTGAAACTATACTTGAAAGATAAGAAGGAATCATTTGAGATTCAACTAATCCCAAGTCTACAATGGTTCGGTTGGTCAAGTTCAGTTGGTCAATGTGAAGCTGTAATGTTCAAGGGGCCTTACGTAGTTTAGAGTTTCTTTGGTGGTTTACTGGACTAAGAATATGCAAAAGAATCATAGATTTCAACAAGTATTTTGTTCATTTGCATACAAGTGTTACTGTGCTGCAAGTTTTAGATGGTTTTTCTTGAATTATTGCAGCTTTCTTCTTTATACATTTATGAAAACTGTCTACTTTTAACTCTATTATGCATGTTTCTTCAAATTTGAGACAATTTCCTTTAGATTTCTACGTTTTCAGCTAAATATTTTAGATGGGTTGGGAAAAGTTAGAAAGATCTAATCTATACCTCATTCACTCTACCGAAGGATCTAATTGTTCTGTTATGCACTATGTAAATACTACAATAATTTGATCAAATCCACAGTAAAAACCTTAAATGCAAGTTCTAAGCATTTTTACAAACATACATTTAAAATTGCAAGCTCTCAAAGAAAATATTTCAAAACACAATGAAGAGTAGGAGAACACTCAGAAGATAGATGCAGAACTCCAGATTCTATTGTATTAGAAACGAATAGTCATACATGATTTACAATGTAGGAATGACTCTTAGTTTCATTGATCATACTACAGAGAACTTACAAGCTTTACAGATACAGTAAGGTAGCCAGACATTCCATGCGCACCTTACTGCAGACAAACAGGCGACCTCCTTCTTCTACTTCTAAATTATGCTAAGCTAACTCACTGTGTGCTTCTAAAAAAAAAATCCCTGTTGTAGCCCCTGTTGTAAAGTATTACAATGTAGAGAGGCACAATATAAAGACATTCTGATTGTCCTCACTACAGCAGAAACCTAACTGAACCCCTGGTTCAAACCCCTGGTTACAGCAATAAATACAGGTGAACCAGCTCTTCCAAAATATCTCTGAGCAGTGTCAAATCTGGGTGAAATATTGCCCCTTCTAAGAAGTTCTGGCAGCTTGGCAATAACTTTTGTTTGTCTGTTGCAGTAATACCTTCAGCTGCAACTCTGTCCTCCATTGGTTTGGCCTTGACTTCTCCACACTTCATCGTTACTTCCTGCTCCTGAGATTGGATTTCCTTCCTCCATGATGTCACTGTGATCAAGTTCCAGCTGCTTCCTCAACTGCAAGCCTGCAAGACAAGACAAGCAATAAGTATCAAATTTTCCAAATGAACAGTAGGGAACCAAAAATATCTGTTTAAATCAGGGTGACCATGCAAAAATGTGGAAATCGGGTCCAAAATTAGCAGAAAATGCGTTCAAAATGAACACAGACTGTTCAAAACCCATCGGGTCAACTATCGCTGACCGGGAAAATGCCACGGGCGCCGAAAGAAATGGTTTAAAACTCTATCGCATTCCATTTCCCACCCATCGGCGTGACAAACACTATCGGCGCGTCCAAAAATACTCGGGCCGATCACTTTGGTTTGGCCGATGGCCTCTTCATTCATCCTCCATTCGGCAGGTATTTCTCTTCATTGGCAAGAGTTTCGCCATCGGCGAACTCTATAACCCTTCCGCCGATCACTCTTTTCTTACCGATGTCCCCTTTGCTCATCCTCCATCGGTGTGAGATCGCCCATCAGAGAACTCCAAACCTCCTGCGCCGATGCTACTACTTTGGCCGATGTTCATTTCATCGGCAAGAGTTTCACCGATGTCAGTTGTTAGTTCCATCGGCGAGAGATTCGCCATCGGCGAACTCCAAATCTTTTCCGCCGATGCCCATACCTTGGCCGATGCTCTTTTGTCGGCCTGACTCCTGCCGATGACCCCTTCGTTGATTGCCATCAGTGAGAGATCGCCCATTGGCGCCTCATGATTTCCCTCC
Source organism: Cunninghamia lanceolata (assembly GCA_027924645.1). Classification (NCBI taxonomy): domain Eukaryota; kingdom Viridiplantae; phylum Streptophyta; class Pinopsida; order Cupressales; family Cupressaceae; genus Cunninghamia; species Cunninghamia lanceolata. The sequence goes on along the minus strand of BSBN01000198.1, from coordinate 4,832,763 downwards.
GCCGATGGCCTTACCTTGGCCGATACCTTTATCGGTGAGAGTGCTGCCGATATCATTCATTTCATATTCGGCCAAGTCCTTTTCCACTTATCGACATGACTTCGCCCATCGGCGAAAGCCCAAAGCACTGCTCCGATAGCTAATATTATGCGGATGACAATGTCATCGGTGAGAGACTCCATTTCGGTGGAACACTTCAAAACTCCACCGATGGCAACTGTTATGCCGACGCGCATAACATACTTCACTGTAATGTATTAAGGTATGCATGAAATACATTTTATGCTCAATACCAAATGTATTAATTCTGCAAAATAACCCCTTGGGTTTGTCATTTTAAGTGCACCTATGCATTTTTCTGTCAAACAGGCAATTGTGAGATACAGAGTGGAACCCAGACAAAATTGCCCACAACCCGGAACTACTAAATATGAATATTTCAAAATTTATAACGAATGCCAACAAGAAAAAAAGGCAAACAATTGACTGTATATTATGCAAAACCTGATAGTTCATTTTACCAAATCGATCATAACTCGCAAAATATGATGAATCCTACGATGGTTCAAAAAGCAACCTTGGCTCATTTTTCACAAGGAATCCGACCACATTATGCAAGGGTACTAAAAATGCATTTTTCTGTATTTTTAACAAGGTTTGCAAATTTGACTCTCTTTTCCCTTACCACCAGACAGAACAAAGACAAGCAGAAGCAAAAAGCAAAGCAACAGCAGGGGTCCTCATTTTGCTGAGGGGCAAAATGGGGCGTGTTGTGAACATCACAACAACTAGCAACCAAAACAAAACAATTAAATTCAGAGTGTTCAAGGAAACTAGATGAAATGAACTCATAACTTCCAACTATCCCTCCTGCAAATTACTATTCAGCTTGAGACTCAAAGTATTCAATAAAGATGCATGAATTTCCATTTTCAATTTAGTTGTGTGCACGTGATTAATTATCCTCATCTTGAAGATCGGTTGAACAAACCAGTGACTGACATTAGCCTACGTAGGTGAGGATATTCCCTCATAGCCGACCGGATAGAGCCTTGCTGCCAGCAAGCGTCCATAGCTCCGGCAAGGTTATCGTTACAATTCTCCTAAGTAGAGCCCCACTGCCAGCGAGCATGCATAGCCCCGGTAGAGTTACTTAGATGGCTTAATCTGGATTTTCAGTATAATCCGCTTTATTTATTTATTTATTTATTTTTGTTTTCTAATTTTGAAAGACTTCATAAGATATAACAATTTGTAACTTCATGATGCAAGGAGTGGACACTTGCTGAAATTAAGCTGAGAATTGTAATGGTAGCAAGGGTGACCTCTGATTTTTCACCTAATATCTACACTGGTAAGTTCAACAAACCCAAGGATTTTAGGTGTGTCATCGTGAGAAACTTGCTTCGAATTCTCAATCACATTTATTGAATACAAAACTTCAGAAGATGAACAACTCTCTACATTCATGACAGTAACAAGTTATGCGTAAATTATAAATGATTAACTTGAATATCCTAAATTTTATACTATTTTGAATGGTTGCTAGTTTTGCTCCTTAATACTCTAAAGTAAAATAAAGATCCCTGCTGAAGAGACAACAAACAAACCAAACAAACAAGCTGTACAAACAACACAACAAAAGAAAAACTGTACAAACAGAAAGAAACAAAAAGCAAAAACAAACAGAGGACAAACTATACAAACAGCTAACCTAAAAAGGAAAAACAGCAAAACAAGAAAAGAAAACAAAAAACAACTACCCTACCAGACTATATACAAGCCTCTCCAAGGCAAACAGAAACCCAGGAAAAAGACCCAAGAACACTCCTACTTGCATATTTCTTTAGATTGTGCAGGAGTAACAGGGTACTAGTCATGGTCCTCATCCTAGCAGATTTATCTTTGAATTCTGAAAAAAATTCTGGTATTCTAAATTCATTGTGTTTATCAGAATAGCTCTTAAGAACTAGTAACTGAGGCAGCTCATCAGGTTTATGATTAATCCATATGCATGTCCTATCTCTTGAATTTCCATAATCAAAATAGCATTTATCATTGTTTACTAAGGAAAGGAAAGAGACAACCTGATGTGCCTTTAGCTCTGTGGAACACACTTGTTTATTAATAGCTAGCTCTTCATTTAGCTCTGCATTTTCATTGCCCAGCTCTATGTCTAGTCCTTTTTCAAGTTGAAAGATGAATGACTCTAGATGTATCATTTCTTCATCTTCATCTACCTTTATTCCTTCATTCCGGATGTTCAGTTTACCCTCAAATTTAGCACACCTCTCAATGTTCTCATTAGTTTCCTGCACATTAGCACTTAAGTAAGTATCTTGATCATCATAATCTGATATACAGAAATTAATTATTTCTAAATCACTTGAGAGTAAAGGTGGGATGACATCCTTAGATCGACAGGAATACTCCCCTATTTTATTTTCAACATGGCATGGGGGTGATGTCTGATTGTGTACAGCAGCTCCATGATCCTCTATATCCTCTTCTTTCAAGACTTGTTTATCAGATGACTCATATTTGTCATTCAGTGAAGAATCTAATTTTATTGACCTGCAACAATCTTGACTTTGATCATTTAATTCAAAGAAGTCAGTTGTAACACTAGGATTTACTTTCTTTTCTATGACTTCATTAGTTGCTATAGTGGGAACTTCATCAGTTTTAATGCATTTTAATTTTGCCAATACTTGTTTACATTTCTTTGCCAAATCATGTTCGTTAAAACTATTCAGGTCAGATCCAGAGGTTTCTTCTTGACAAATATTCCTTAGTAGTTCTATATATTTATCAAATGTATCAAGATGAACCTCACTTTCCTTTTCTTTTTCATTAAATCCTTTTTGCTTATTATCTAGAAAAGGGACATGAGCTGTGATTTCTTCTCTACATTTTTTAGGATATTTATACTTTTCGCTAACCTTAATCACAGCCGGATCCTGACGAAAAGATAGATTTTTTTTCTTACCATCACATGATTCCTGCCAAGAGATCTTATTATCCTTTATTCCTAGCATTGGTTCCATCTTTGTATCCTCTGCACATTTAATGACCGTTGATGCTACATCCTCCTGTCGCTTAATAATCTCCTCATTTCCCTGCCAACTTTCAGCCTTATACACATCTGAGAGAGAGATTAGTCCTTTCAAATATAAATCTAATCTTGTAAGAAAAGATAGACAATTAAGCTCACCATGCTCTGCAGACTTATGTATCCTACACCTTCCAAATAAACCATAGCTATATAGATTTTTAGGATAAAGCTGGTTATTCAAAGCCTTCTGAAATGAAGGAATGTCAACTTGAAAACTGTCCCTATATGAGTCCATTAAAAAAATGGGACCTTCTTTTCACCCTTTTAGGCCTTTTGAAATTTTATGAGATCTAACATATCTCAGAATATAACATTTAAAACTCAGAATTTTAACCCTAAACCAAATCAGGCCCTCCTTCTAGCGCCAGAAAACTGTTGATGATTACAATATACAGCCTTCTAGCCCTCCTTCTAGTGCCAGAAAACTATTGGTGATTATTTTGATGCAATCATAACAATAAGTTAAAATTCACATATAATGAACTGAAACTATACTTGAAAGATAAGAAGGAATCATTTGAGATTCAACTAATCCCAAGTCTACAATGGTTCGGTTGGTCAAGTTCAGTTGGTCAATGTGAAGCTGTAATGTTCAAGGGGCCTTACGTAGTTTAGAGTTTCTTTGGTGGTTTACTGGACTAAGAATATGCAAAAGAATCATAGATTTCAACAAGTATTTTGTTCATTTGCATACAAGTGTTACTGTGCTGCAAGTTTTAGATGGTTTTTCTTGAATTATTGTAGCTTTCTTCTTTATACATTTATGAAAACTGTCTACTTTTAACTCTATTATGCATGTTTCTTCAAATTTGAGACAATTTCCTTTAGATTTCTACGTTTTCAGCTAAATATTTCAGATGGGTTGGGAAAAGTTAGAAAGATCTAATCTATACCCCATTCACTCTACCGAAGGATCTAATTGTTCTGTTATGCACTATGTAAATACTACAATAATTTGATCAAATCCACAGTAAAAACCTTAAATGCAAGTTCTGAGCATTTTCACAAACATACATTTAAAATTGCAAGCTCTCAAAGAAAATATTTCAAAACACAAAGAAGAGCAGGAGAACACTCAGAAGATAGATGCAGAACTCCAGTTTCTATTGTATTAGAAATGAATAGTCATACATGATTTACAATGTAGGAATGACTCTTAGTTTCATTGATCATACTACAGAGAACTTACAAGCTTTACAGATACAGTAAGGCAGCCAGACATTCCACGCGCACCTTACTGCAGACAAATAGGCGACCTCCTTCTTCTACTTCTAAATTATGCTAAGCTAACTCACTGTGTGCTTCTAAAAAAAAAATCCCTGTTGTAGCCCTTGTTGTAAAGTATTAGAATGTAGAGAGGCACAATATAAAGACATTCTGATTGTCCTCACTACAGCAGAAACCTAACTGAACCCCTGGTTCAAACCCCTGGTTACAGCAATAAATACAGGTGAACCAGCTCTTCCAAAATATCTCTGAGCAGTGTCAAATCTGGGTGAAATATTGCCCCTTCTAAGAAGTTCCGGCAGCTTGGCAATAACTTTTGTTTGTCTGTTGTAGTAATACCTTCAGCTGCAACTCTGTCCTCCATTGGTTTGGCCTTGACTTCTTCGCACTTCATCTTTACTTCTTGCTCCTGAGATTGGATTTCCTTCCTCCATGATGTCACTGTGATCAAGTTCCAGCTGCTTCCTCAACTGTAAGCCTGCAAGACAAGACAAGCAATAAGTATCAAATTTTCCAAATGAACAGTAGGGAACCAAAAATATCTGTTTAAATCAGGGTGACCATGCAAAAATGTGGAAATCGGGTTCAAAATTAGCAGAAACTGCGTTCAAAATGTACACAGACTATTCAAAACCCATCGGGTCAACTATCGCTGACCGGGAAAATGCCACGGGCGCCAAAAGAAATGGTTTAAAAATCTATCGCATTCCATTTCCCGCCCATCGGTGTGACAAACACTATCGGCGCATCCAAAAATACTCGGGCTGATCACTATGGTTTGGCCGATGGCCTCTTCGTTCATCCTCCATTCGGCAGGTATTTCTCTTCATTGGCAAGAGTTTCGCCATCGGTGAACTCTATAACCCTTCCGCTGATCACTCTTTTCTTACCGATGTCCCCTTTGCTCATCCTCCATCGGCGTGAGATTGCCCATCGGCGAACTCCAAACCTCCTGCGCCGATGCTACTACTTTGGCCGATGTTCATTTCATCGGCAAGAGTTTCACCGATGTCAGTTGTTAGTTCCCTTGGCGAGAGATTCACCATCGGCGAACTCCAAATCTTTTCCACCAATGCCCATACCTTGGCCGATGCTCTTTCGTCGGCCTGACTCCTGCCGACGACCCCTTCGTTGATTGCCATCGGCGAGAGATCGCCCATCGGTGCCTCATGATTTCCCTCCACCGATGGCCTTACCTTGGCCGATACCTTTATCGGCGAGAGTGCTGCCGATATCATTCATTTCATATTCGGCCAAGTCCTTTTCCACTTATCGATGTGACTTCACCCATCAGCGAAAGCCCAAAGCACTGCTCCGATAGCTAATATTATGCCGATGACAATGTCATCGGCGAGAGACTCCATTTTGGTGGAACACTTCAAAACTCCACCGATGGCAACTGTTATGCCGACGCGCATAACATACTTCACTGTAATGTATTAAGGTATGCATGAAATACATTTTATGTTCAATACCAAACGTATTAATTCTGCAAAATAACCCCTTGGGTTTGTCATTTTAAGTGCACCTATGCATTTTTTTGTCAAACAGGCAATTGTGAGATACAGAGTGGAACCCAGACAAAATTGTCCACAACCCGGAACCACTAAATATGAATATTTCAAAATTTATAACGAATGCCAACAAGAAAAAAAGGCAAACAATTGACTGTATATTATGCAAACCCTGATAGTTCATTTTACCAAATCGATCATAACTCGCAAAATATGATGAATCCTATGATGGTTCAAAAAGCAACCTTGGCTCATTTTTCACAAGGAATCCAACCACATTATGCAAGGGTACTAAAAATGCATTTTTCTATATTTTTAACAAGGTTTGCAAATTTGACTCTCTTTTCCCTTACCACCAGACAGAACAAACACAAGCAGAAGCAAAAAGCAAAGCAATAGTAGGGGTCCTCATTTTGCTAAGGGGCAAAATGGGGCGTGTTGTGAACATCACAACACGCTTAAGTTGTGGGTCCCATTTTTAATATGTTTCATAAGCAATGATGCAGGTTGCGACAGTTCTCACCAGTGAAGGCCACTCGAATATAAAGACACAGTTTTGTAGGCTTTGCAGAAAAAGACACGTAGATGTTTTAAATGCTGCGGAATGGGAAAAGTGTCAATTTCCTATTCTTTCCTTAGAGACAAAGGAGTTTCTCATTTTACTGCAGATGCTACCACCTATCACAGAATTTCTAGTTTCACGTGCATGGGTCTCGCCATGTGTCTGTCTCTCAATAGAAGGGGGTGTGCCACATATATTTTGCCTCAGCCAATGAGCTTGCAAGAAAGGAAAAGACTGTTGTAGATTTGAAAGATCTTAATTTCTAGAGACTTCCAGTTATCTTTAGTTCTGTTGGGTCATTAAGATTTGGTTGTTATAGACAATCTAGAGTCAGATCTTAGGATATAAATATGTAATATTTGTAATAGATCAAGATAGTTTTTTAGACATATAGAGAATACAAAGATAGAGTTTCTATAAGTTTGTAGTCAAAATCTAAAAGAGAAATTGGAGACTTTGTTGTGACCAGTTGATGTTATTTTGGCTTTATATTGTTATTCTTGATTAGAAAGTTAATGTACCTGTGCATGTATCTGTGCTGTTTATATTTCTAGAAAATTAATGAGAAGAACTTTGTTCTGTGCCTTGGTTGATATTATCCATGTCATTGCAAAGTGTCTAATTGTGAGCCTTTGATTATATTCATTGCATCTATTTATGTTAATCATGCAGTATGTACTCTTTAATATAACTGAATCTTGAGGATTTTTTTCACTATGCTTAATTTGAAGGAAATACTTTTATTCAGGTGCATCGCCATAGATAGATTTACTTAAATTGTATCTGTAATCTTGTTAGCTTCTACCCTTTTCCTCAAAACCCCTTTTTAAAATAAAGAAGAGCCAACTTCTTTAAAATCTGGAGGTTGTTTCAAGTAGCAAGTCCCACATTCTTGAAACTTCCCATGTTGGTGTTGGAACCTATGCAATTTTATACATCAACAATACCTTAGACCCATATGAATTTGTAGAGTGTTTTGTTGCACCCATTTTTTGTCAATTAAGTTCTGAACTTGTAGAAAATAGAATGAAAGAAGGGCTTAGGGGTTTCTTATTGAATTTGAAAGTTCCCTATGACTATTTCTTTGGAGCCCATACAACTATTATAAGACTTCATGGCTTTGATGGAGAGCCTATCCTGCTCCCAAAGGTCTTGACTCCTAGGGTTACCTTTTTAGAAGTGGCTTGACAGATATCTGTCATTGATAATGATTTTGGGTATAAGAAGAAAAAGAAGAAAATCTATGATGTTCCTTGGACCTGAGAGAAAATAACAATTGAGTGAAGGGAGACTAAAAATCTTTTGTTGAGGAAGTAGGTTGTTTGTGGTTTCTTGATAGTTGAAGATAAGTGGAGATATGATCCTGATAGTTTCTTAGCTTCTTGGATTGTCAGTAATAAAGTTTCTACAAAATTTATTCATGAGAAACACCTCTTTTGGGAGAAGAGAAGATCACCTAAGCAAGATGATCCTACAATTTATGTTGAATTAAAAGACTTTTCAGATGAGAGTCCTTGACCATGGGAAACCTTTTATAGGAAGGTACATGAATATGACCCTAAGAAGTCAATGACTACAGGCCTCAAAGCTACCTTGAAGAAGAAAGATTGGAGTGCAGAGAAAATTATAGCTTATTGGAAATACAGATAAGAGATATCTAAAATTACTCATACTTTTGGGAATGTTGAGACTGATGAAGAATGGGAAACTATATGGGATGATTTTCATATGACCCCAGTTTCTAGTCCTGACACGAGTAATATTCCAAGAGACTCTCCAGAAGCAGTAGAAATGGAAGAAAGAACAGAGAAGGAGCAGGATGTTCAAGAGACAAGGCAAGGATCAACTTCAGCTCCTAGAGTCCAATGGACTCCATCTCTTAGTGCCTTACAGAAACAAAAGGAGATTGCATCATCACCACCTCTTGAGACCCAAACACCTTTAGCATATGGGGGTCTCAAAGTGGTACCTTTGCAACAAACATTAATCAATATTGATGAAGACCCAAAAGAGGCATCAGATAGACCTGAGAAGAAAATATGTAGGTTGGTATTAGGAGAAGAGGATATCGAAGAAGAAGTATTGATGCCACAGCAACAACAAACTCCTATCATCTCATTGGTGGTTCAGGTAGGTACTTCTTCTCTCTTTTCCCCTCCTATTTCTTCTTATTTAGGGGTGGCAACCCAATTTTCCCAATTTTCCACGTCTCCTGCCACTTCTGTTGCACCTTTGCAAACCTTTTCCCTAATTTCCAGTTTACTGGCCATGTCATCACAGGCCATTTCCTTACCTCCATTTTCCCCATCCATGCTTAAGAGTTCCTTGCCACAATTTGATCCTAGCCAACAAATGACTACCATTCCTTATGGTCTGCCTCAAGTTTATCTATTTGCTGGTGGGCACATTGCCTCACCTCCTACTTTTCAGGCACAAGTCAACACAATAAGAAAAGCAAGAGAGGCTCAGATGGAGAAGAAAAGAAAGAAAGAGAATAAGAGCCTTGTTGTAGCTCACATCAAATCTTTATTTGATCCTATTCAATAGTCTTTGACTATTACACATTTGGCTCCTCATGTGATCAAACCTAATTAGCAAATGCAACCACAAGACTATTCAATGAATGCAGTGGCTATGGATCTATCTCTTTTTAGGCAACAAGACAAAGTAGAAGTAATGAATGAAACTGCTTCAGCAAATGCTACTGATTACTTGAAGGCATCCAAAAGATTGCAGAAGGTTGAGGCTGATTTGGCACAAGAGAAAGCTACTAATAGTAGCTTGACTTCAGATATACAAGCCAAGGTAAAAGAGATTTACACTTTAAACAAAGATTTACAGTCTACTGTTTCTCTACAGATTCATCAAACAACACAGGCTCAAGTTGTAGCCTTGAAAGTTGAGTTATCATAGGAGAAAGTTGTTGTTACTATACTAAGACAGGAGAAGGCTACTTTAGAAAAGATGTATCAAGACAAGTTGCAAGAGGCATCACAATTAAAGTAGGCCCTTTCAAAGGAGCAAAATTTAAGTAGTGCAACTCAAGCCCAATTTATGGCTAAGAAAGAAAAGACAGAGCAACTGATAATTGATTTGGCACAGAGGCCACAAAATGTAGGAGTTTTAAATATGGTAAAAGAGCTTTATGCATCTGCATGGGGAAGAATCTCTAAGGAGATTATTCAGCTTAAGCCATCCCTCACCTTTCTACTAAATGGCTAGCAACTTTATGAGAAGGTAGAGTCTTCTATTGAGGCAACATTGTCTATTGTTTCATTGAGAGTTTCAGACTCCCAACTCCTGTTAAAGAAGCTTTATGACATATCTGATGAGACCCTGTCTGCAGTTGGTGTAAGTGATAGAATGGTTGTTACCAAAAGGGTAAATGAAGTCTTAAGTTGTAATTTTGCTGCCATGAATTATAAACAACTTTTGGATAAATTCAAAGAGGGTGTAAAAGATATGAAAAGACACATTGAAGGATTGGTCCAATTAGGGTTACCCTCCCCTTTTCCTAATGACAGTACCATGTTAATGACTGATGCTATCAAGGCTCTTTTTCTTACTAAATAGAATGATCAGGCTATTTTTCAAGGTCTGAGTGATTCCTCCACTGTGAAAGAGGTAGAAGCAGTACTGGTTCCAATGGCTCAGCTTCAATTCTAGTTACACATTGTGGTGTAAATTTTGTAGTCTTATTCTCATAGAGACATCATTAATTTAGATTTTGCATTTCAAGATTTGCAAAGTAGATAGGAGTTATCAAATTCAGAATGGTCTATTTATCAGGCCACATTACAGAAGCTATGATTCTTTTACAGCGGCGGTGAAATATTGAAATTTTTTTGATTCTAGAGTTCTTTTTGAGTAGGCTTAGATGTCCTTGTAGTCGCAAAGAACTGTAGAGTCTAACTCTATGTTTCATTTTATATTAGTTGTAGCTCATTATTTCTAGTTTCTTAGTATCGTACTAGTTTCTGCATTTGTTTCTATAGTTTCTAAGTATTATGTGTGTTTCTGTATGTTTCTACATATGCCTCTTTATGTTCCACAATCCTAGTGTTTCAAATTGTTTCTTGAATGTGGAATGAACCACGTGTCACTACCCGACAACTTTGGTAAAAGTTTCTCAAGTTTCAGCTTGTAGCAGATGTCACCACGTGTCCTTTTGTTGTTGTAGCGGACGGTCCCATGCATTCTCCTTTTATTAAGTTTAGGGCATTGAGAAACATATGGTGGGCCTGAGGGTTATTTTTGACATAGTTTCAGTTCTATGCAGAGCTCTCCATGTGTCGTTTGTAGAGGCTAAGTCTTTTTTCATTGTTGAAGCTACCGGTTGTTGCCACATATTTCTTTTATCAAGTTTCTAATTGAAGCAGAGAGTGACAAGTGTTGTCTCCAAGGGGTTCCCGAGGACTCTTTTATCAAGTTTTAAATATTTCGAGAGAGTGCCACGTTTCTATTATTGCTTTAAGCGGGAGGTACCATGTGTCACAATATTGTGTCTCTGTGTGGGAATTAAAGAAGTATATGGTAGGTCCCATTTAATAATGTCACGGTTTCTAATTGGTGTAGAAGACAAGTGTCATTACCAGAGATACTTGGGAATAAAGGTAAAGAGGCTTTAAGATTGGCGGAGTATGCCATATGTTTCAATATTGTTTCTCGGAGGCTGCCACGTATCAAGTTTGAAAGTCTAGCAGATGCTGACAAGTGACACTATTTTGTATGTCCTTTTTGAAAGGCATGGAAGTGAAGCTTTTTGTGGAGGTTGTTTCATGGTATATTTTAGGGCCATTTGAACAATTGCAGGTGATGCCATGTGTTTCAATGGGACTAAGAGTTATAGTGCCACATTTTTCATCGCTCGTCCAATGAGCATGTAGGAAAAGGTAGTTGTAGATTTGAAGAGATTCTCAGTGTCGATTCAAGTGACAGTTTGAGTCCCAGTTCTGTTTCAGCCGTTGGGATCCTGGCAGTTTGTGGTGATCTTGAGTCAAATTTGTATCTATGTATATAGGAGGATATTATAACTATTAGGAAAATTAATTAGAGAAATTAGAGATCTTGTTGTGATTAGATATATCATTTTGCCTTTGTTTAGTTATTTCTAATAAGGAAGTTGTTATACATGTGCATGTCTTTGTGCCTTTTGTATTTGATGAATTATTAATGAAAGGATCTCTGCTCTGTGCCATTGGTGATATTATCTGTGTCTCTGCATTAATTTATGAGTTTAGCCTTTGATCTTTTAATTCATTTACAATCTGTCTATATTGATCATGCAACATTCACTCTTTAATATAGCTAAATCTTGAGAATTTAATCACTGTGCTAGTTAAGGAAATGTATTTCATTCAGGCACATCGCCATAGGCTTAGATTTTATTTCATTTTATTTGTAATCCTATTTCTTCCTCTTCTCTTTACTCAAAACCTCAATTAAAATAGGAAGAGCCAACTTCTGTAAAATCTAGAGGTTGTTTCAAGTGTCAAGTCCCACATTCTTGAAACTTCCCATGTTGGTGTTGGAACCTGCACAATTTCATACATCAACAACCATGATCACAAATTAGTCACATACTTTGAGACAAAAAGGAGAGTCCATCTATCGATTCAACCTAGACAGCATGGAATACTTGGTAAAAATAGGTAATTATTAATTAAAATATATTTAAATACATGTTTTTATTATATATTGATATTGCTTAGACATTAATAGTTAAAATTGATTTATTATCCTTTTTTGTATCCTTAAGCGTGTTGTCAATCAAGTATGCACCCTTGCTAAGTTCACAGAAACATGGCTACCAATTGAAACATGGAATTATTCTCATATGTGGGTCTCCTATAATGAGAATGAATCTCCAGAGTGAGCTGGTTCTCCTTATGATTTCTTAATCTAATGGCTTACGAGGAAAATGGATAGAAAGATATACTGAAAGAAATGAATCCTAATTAACTTGGAGATAGAATTACCTAATAGATCTTACTCACAAACGGGTTATTGAATTCTGACCCTCACAACACTCAGCTTATTTAACTCATAAAATATTTCACATGAAGGTTTGGAAAACACAATATGCAACTTGAATTAAACAAGATTTTGCACAAGGAAATCACAAGCTAAGAAAAAGCAAAGGATAAATCTTCATCACAATGCAACATCAAATCAACTTGTAAATACTCAGACAAAATATGAAGGAAAACTACTGCTTAATAACTGAAGGAATAATGAATACAGTGAAGTAAATGATTACAACACTCTCGATGTGAGAGGAAGACTCTATCTCTCTACACTCTGATCTCTAAAACTAAAAATTGGAAGCTAAAAAAAAAGTCCTCTAATGAAAATGAAAAAATTGAGATATATGTTGTGAAAGATTACCCTCCTGAAAGATGGAAAAAAGCTCCTAAAAATATACTCCAAGTCCATTTTTGAGCTACTTAGAAAAATGGAAATTAAAGTGATGGATCTACCACCAATCTGGAAAATAAAGCTACAAAACTACCCTCTCATGTGGTCCCATCATAAAACTACTTTTCTCTACTCATGAAATCTCCAAATTTTGTCCTATATGACTCTAAATAAAAAAAATCAAACAGGAATATCCGATTTGTTTTATTAGCCTATAAATTGCCTAAAAATAGTTAAGTTTTAAAAGTAATTTATCAATGATCGCTTTAAAACTAACTTCACAATGTTGTGGCAATTTGATTTATATCCCTATTTGATTTTATTTTTGCAAAAATAAAATAATATTTGGCTCATAATTTTGCCAAATATTATACAGGATATTACAATTGATTTTCTATAAAAAACATAAAAAATGATGAACACATCACTATACATTTTTACAAAAAATATCAAATCCTTGAAGGCCAAAAACCATGGCTCTAATCCCACAAATGTATGTCCATGTGTCAATCCCCTCTCTCCTCATCTCTATCTTTGTGCCTTGCAAAATTCCACCTCACTGCATATATAAGTGCCATCATGTAAAACTTGACCCTTCCCATAATGCCATTACCTTGCATGCTTTACATATCTTCATTTGTTCTTTTCTTTGGCCTATCTTATACATTTGAATCATATAAGGAATTGAAATAATAATTAATGCATAAAGTGGGAGGTCCTTTGACTCTTGACCACATGCATAATTATATGGCACTTTGATTATACCATGAGTCAACTACATTAGAAGTAAACGTTTTGAAAGGATTTAAAGGCATAAGCCTTACTCTCTCATGATACTAACCACCCTTGACTTTATAAAAATCAAACAAAATGAGAAATATTGTCGAGCTTTCCACTCCATGATTACTAGGGAACATCAATTGCAAGTGTTGACCATGATATTGTTTTGGATGAGGCAACTATGTGTATTTGCAAAGTCAAAAATGAGGAGTGAAAAACACCATCGAACAAAACAATGATACAAACCCTAAAATCTACTTCATTTTCAATTGGCATCCCTTTTGTTATTTGCTTTGTACCTCTCATGTTGTTGACCTGGGGTTTGATAGCTCTCTGGTTTTTCTCTCCATTTGATGGCTTCTGTGGTTGAAATTTGACATTTCTTGAATAAAATAACAGACAGAACTATTATAGGTATGATATATGCAATTTGACTGTCATTTAATTCTTTCTGTAGCTCCCATTTTCTTTAATGGCTGCAGCCATGGTGCTCATTTCTTCCTCTGCAAACTTTGACTTCTTTCTTCAAATCTTTCTGTTTCTTTGTATTCTGGCAACCATGACAAAATTTGTGATAAGTCTCTCATGAGGCCGTGGCAAAAAAAACTGCTTCTCATTACAAATAGAGGTAATCTCCTTTACTCAATTCATGTATATGGTTTCACTTTCATTGCAACAAAAAATGAGAGTCTTGTGTAAGAAAAATGATATGGGTCTTCATTTTCTTTAGAAATGTGAACCATATTGTTATGGTCGCGACTGTATACACTTGTTACACTTGTTTCTGTCCATTATCTTCGGTGTAAATGAAAAAACCTTGAGGGTTTTAGCATATGAAACAAGGGTTTCATTTCCATTAAATAAATGGACCTCTCCACACCACGGCTATACTTGTAGACACACTATATTGTGTTCTTTTGATTGTAGTTGTAGAAAAAGAAAAGAGGGTTTCAAAATCTTGACATAGCAATTACTTTCTATTATCTAGAAACTTGTCCTTCTGATTCTGTAGCTCCTTCAAATGATTATCTAGACATTTATAAGAAATAATAACTATCTTCTAGCTGCCCATAGCATTCTTGCATATATAAGGCTTTACAGATTTCTTTTGAAAACATAACAACTTTAGACATAGCTGCACTTCTCTTTGACAATTTAAACTTTGATCATTTTCTTATTTCATGACTGTTAATTGCCAAAAAGACATTTCCTCTTTTCTATTAGTTATTTCACTTGACTGCAACTACAGAATAGAAGAAAAGACATGAAGTCTTTTACCTGTGCATGATATGAGTAGTTTATGTAATATGTAATCTTCACAAAACTTGAAATTGTGTCTTCATTTCACTTCTGTGCATTTAGAACCTCCTACAGCATACACTGCACATCATATGTCTTCCCTCTTGACTTGAACATGGAACTGTATGCTTTCATTTTGATGATACCTGTAGCATTCATTTGTCTCTTTTACATGATGTATCACCCTTCACTCATGGCTATCCATGGACTTTGTATTTGTATAGTGCTGCAGTCATAGAAAAAATAGTTGGTACTTTGCTTCACATGTCATTATGAATGACAAATGACCTCTTCTTTCTGTATAATGACCAATGAATTATCAAACAGTTGGACTGTCATTGATCTTTGTAACAAGATGTTTATATAATTTGCAATATATGATATCATGTTGACACTTATGAACATTTAAATACTCTTGTCACTGTAGCATACTTATTTTGATGTCTTTGAACAAAACATGATAGCATTATTGAATGATGAAACCATAGCATTGTTTCCTTCATCATGCAAATGTATAACCTAATTGCTCTTCACGATTTGATATGATGAAATGCCGGTTGATCTACAATGCTCTCTAGTTGTTCCATGATTGATGTTTTCTTGATTCAGTCTATGTAATACAATTTGTATTCTATTCCACCATTGTGGCATGGCACAGGTTGATCCATATATGCACTTATGATACTCTTTATTCAAAACATGCACACAAATGATTTCTATTTTTTGATGTTATGCTATCATCAAATAATCATATACAGTTGTTTCATATTACTCATTGGCAACTTTTGACATTTAGCTAATGCAATGTATCTTAATATTTTTATTCCTCTGATGCATCAAAATACTATGAAAGATGTATAAATGAAATACCTATGAATGTCACTTTCTAATGTCAATTAAAGTGATGATGATAGATTCCATATGCATTAAATGCAATCCTTCTTTCACAGCTCAGCTCATTTTCATGGTTGCATTTCATTCCTTGAATTGTAATCATGACTATGTCCTGAAACAGAAATGATGCATATGATTTCTTTTATTATTCCTTCAACTTGTCATGTGAATGTGAACAATGATTCTTTCTTTTTTCTATTCATCCCTTCTAAGATTAGAAGCAACATGTTGGGCTCAACCCTTGTGGGAGCCCATTTTATGCCACATGCTAAATGTCTTCAATCAGCCACATGACTTGTCCTATACCTACACATGAAACAAAGAGATTAGAATAAAATAGTGATGTTCCATGTTTGCTTCTTTTCAGTTCCTTTTGCATATGATGATGTTCATTTGATTAATGCACTATAATCAAAGTATTATGCCTCTTCTGATAGATAAAGAACTTTCATAACCAGAGCTCCTAACAGGACCCTTCCCACATTTTTCATGTACATGCTGAGATCAGGAGAAGGATAGGAGGCTACTTTGAAGATCAACAAAACAAGGCAATGATGGCTATGTCTCTCCTTTCTCATTCATTAGATGCATAGTATTTTATTTATATTTGCATGTGTTCAGCTATAACCCACAGCTTGTGTGGGACATCTGATATGTCATCATTTCTTTCAATGCAATGCTTATTCCTTTATGTATTTCAACTTGTAAATGAATAACCATTGTCATGAATGAAATACTTATCTCACTTGACTATTCTGCAATGCAATGATTGATCTAAAACTTTTCTCTCTTTCCTGAACAACTGAACTACATTTAACATTGAAACATAATAACTATGCAACTTACTCATAACAGAAGTAAATCAAACCTTACTCAAAAAATGATAACATTATATCTGCTCAGCCAATTTTTGAGTTGTGGTCAAAAAATGGTAACAAATCCATCATCACATTGATCTCATACTTTGAAATAAAAAGGAGAGGATGTAGATTAAACCTATACACATGTGTGAGGCACTTATAAATACAGGTACAAGTTATGTATATAGATAGTTTTATATAAATTAAAATACATGTTTTGATGATATATTGATATTGCTTGTATCATTTTGATATCAGGTGGCGTGAAGACCTACTACATTCCCCACAAGTTTCAGATTTTCTTGAGATGGCATAGCCACATTTTGTAAACATTATTTTGAGCTGGCATATATGTACATACAGAATTACACATTTTGTACAAATTTGTATACATGTACATACACAATTATACTCTACACTTTTATATATTAAAATCAATATTCTATATATTTTGTTTGTTAAATGTGCATGTTTTTCTACTTTGAATTTACTTTAAATTTGATTGTATTATTGTTAAATTTGGTTTCCTTGGGCAACTTCACCAAAATTTGAGAACTTCTTTGAACCCCTTACGACATCGTATTAGGACCCCTTAAGACATCCTATTATGACGTAAGTTAAATTAACATTGACACTATTTTTGTATAGAATGTGATTTTTATTTTGAGTCATCATAAATTACATCAATTGTGATTAAATATGAGACATGTACTTTGAAGTATTTGATCCTCTTAAGACATCCTATTAGAACATATCCTAAATATTTATACTTAATTATATCACTTTTTATGATGTGTGACCCTAAATTCTAATACTTAATTATATCAATTGTAATCCAACATGAGACATGTAGTTTGAATTCTTTGATCCCCTTAAGAAGTCCCATTAGGACCCCATAAGACATCCTATTATGACATCAATTATATTAACATTAAGATTATTTTTGTATAACTTTTGTGATTGTTAAATGATGAGTGATCCTAATTTCTACTACTTAATTATATCAATTGTGATTAAATATGAGGCATGTACTTTGAAGTATTTGATCCCCTTAAGCAATTGTAGCGATTAAATATGAGACATGTACTTTGAAGTAAATATGATCCCCTTAAGTAATTTTTTTAGAACTTCTTTGATAAGTTAATGCCTTGACTATGAATCACTAAATTTGTAAAGTACAAATATAAATTAAATGTTATATTAATTTCAACTTTAATTTCACATTAATGTCCTATTAATGTCTTGACTATGAATTTTTTGTAAAGTACAAATATGATTTCCCTATGGTCAATGTCATCTTAAGGAGATAAAATTTAATTGTTAATGTGATATGAAATCTCATTAAAAATTACATCATTAATTATTTGTATTAGGAGAAATTGTGATGGCTTAAGGGGTCCTTGTAGGATGGCTTAAAAATAAATTCGTTATAAAATATCAATCCAAGGTCAAATTCTTTATAAAAATAAATGACCTAATTGAAGACAAATGTGTAAGACTCATTCATGTCTAATGCATGTAAATGAAAAAATGAATAATTGCTAATGTGATATGTGAAATCTCAATAATTGTCTAAGGCATGGCTTAAGAGGATCTATGAATTAAGGTCCTAGGACAAAATGATGGCTTAAGGAAATAAAATTTGGTCAAGTTGCCCAAGGCAACCAAATTTAATTAAGGTCCTATGACTTGAAATAATGGCTTTAATGTTTAGGGTTTAGGGTTTAGGGTCATAGGATGGCTTAAGGGGATCTATGAATTAAGGTCCTACGACAAAATGATGGCTTTAGGGTTTAGGGTTTAGGGTAATAGGATGGCTTAAGTGGATCTATGAAGTAAAATCATAGGACAAAACATTTGATGGCTTAAGGGGATAAGATTTACTAAAGTGCAAGATAGTACTTCTACATTTAACTAATTATTTTTACATTAATGTCAAACTAAATACACGGTAAATCACATGAAGCACTATCTTTCTCAACTCTATGTATTTACTATAAGTTAATATTTTACAGGGTTATCAAAAGGGTTATCAAAAGGTTTAGGGTAATAGGATGGCTTAAGGGGATCTATGAATTAAGTTCCTAGGACAATTTAATGATGGCTTTAGGGTTTAGGGTTTAGGGTAATAGGAGGGATTAAGGGGATCTATGAATTAAGGTCCTAGGACAAAATTATGGCTTTTGGGTTTAGGGTTTAGCATAAGAGGATGGATTAAGGGGATCTATGAAGTAAGTTAAAACATAACAAGATTTGCAGTAACCACAATTTGAACTTATCATTATGCTCTATGTAATATATAGTGCTACATTCTCCCTATATTAACCCACTTTTGACAATTTAGGATAGTATTGTTGAAATGAACTAGACAACTGAGAGGGGGGGGTGAATCAGTTCTCACAAAACTTAAGCAATTTTTCACCTTAAATCATTAAACATGTATGTATTATTTGTTATGATTAAAATATGAATGCATAAACAGAGAACCATAAACACAATTGCAAGATTATTCAAGGTGACACCAAATTTTTACGTGGAAATCCCTGTCTAGGGAAAAACCACGGTGTGAGTTAACCCACAAGATATATATGTAAAGCACAATATAAAAAATTAGAGGCTTGCTGCCAATAGGGCTCACTACCTAGAAAAAGGCTCACTGCCAAGGGGTGGCTCACTACCAAGGGTTTTGAACTAAGATGTTAACATCTACTCCATGTAGTGCCCCTCACCTTGCCTTATGTCGGATGGATAGTTATCCTAGTAGGACTAGACATTATGACATTCTGTTTGATGATCGATTCTCTGTTATTATGCTAGTTGTTTATGGACATGTTATGATGACATCTGTGGAAGTTTTAACTATTGGTATTTTATGTTTTCATAGTTGTATGGACACACTAGATGTGGTGGATTAATTTAATTCAGAGCTTTATGTTTTATCTGATCTTTGTGATGATGTTACTATTGATGACTACTTCTATATGATCATATGTAACTGATTGTCCCATCTTGATTGTTCAGTAGATAGTTGTTGTGCATAACGTAGTGACTTGTCGATGTGTTTAGGTGAACAGAATAGTGTCTCATTACTCATGTTTGAGTACCCTGCCACACTGTGACTTCCATTCACTCTATGATGATATGTATATATTTTCATATTTGACTGTGTGGTTTGTTGCAGTATGTAGGTACCGGGCATCGACTCCACCTGAACTAGTAGGTCTGAGCATGCCCTAGCCAATGGAATTGTTGATTAGGGTTAGCATAAGGTTCCCTACTCAGTCAACATCCTCGAAGAGGATGAGTATTTTGTATCTTGTCCAGTCGTCACTATCAGTTGGACTAATTGTTTCCTTTGTTGTTGTCTTGTCTTGTGGCTTTGCTGGGTGGTTAGGTATCATTCTATAGGTTAGATTATTCAATTATAAATGTTTGATTATAGCTTTGGTTAGAGTTTCATTAAACAATGATAATCTCAAGCTAGAGTTAAATAAATACTTTTAAGGGGAAATAATGTGTCATTTACTAATTATAAACAATGTAATTGTTTATAATTAGCAAAATTAATATGAAAATAAATAAATTTGATTAATGATTAAATAAATAATAAATTATAAGTTGTAAATAAATAAAATACATAAATAAATATGGATAAACAATTATAAATTTTGATAAAATAAATTTATAGTTAACATTAAAATAATAAAAATAATATTTTAAGGATTAAAATTACGGTTGTCCCTTTGTATCATGTGTTCGGTTCCTAAAATAGTGGAGGAAGAAGGTTCTAGAGAATTTAAGGATCTCTTTTTAAAGAGGAAGGGGGAGAATGGAGGGGAGTGAGTTTTGGGAGGAGGCAGTTTTGGAAGAGCCAGGGAAGTGATTCTGGCACCAAATCTTTAGGGCAGTGAAGCATTTGATCTAGGTGCCATTGTTTCCTAAATTTCTATCTCTGTTTTCTTTGATATCAATGATTGGAATTTGATTGGTTTTCTGCTTGATTGTATTTGTTTGAGAGTTTTTGAATCATACCCAATTTGTGCATCGTGGCACCCTGTTGATAATACCTCTATGAATGTTCTGTGAATCACATTCCATGAGAAGACGTCTTTGTGAGGTGCCTGTCAAGCAACCACATA
This sequence comes from Cunninghamia lanceolata, assembly GCA_027924645.1. Lineage (NCBI taxonomy): Eukaryota > Viridiplantae > Streptophyta > Pinopsida > Cupressales > Cupressaceae > Cunninghamia > Cunninghamia lanceolata. Next base: position 4,811,956 of record BSBN01000198.1, on the reverse strand, counting down.
TTGTGCCTGTGCATCCAAGATCTGCAATCTAAGTGTAGCAATTTGAATTAATAAACAAATGTATTGACTACATTGAGAGCAATGATTAGCTTGTGAAGAGCTGTGATTTAATCAAAACAAGAGATACATGTAATTATGAAGTTAATCCAAGGTACGATATGCATTCCTCTTGTATTTCTGACACCTCTTCTTCAAAATAGGATGACACAGAATACCTAGACAATCTAACAAACAATCCCCTTCTTGATTCTATTTGGTGCTAGGGTCTTGTCTGGCCTATTCCCTTGAAAGGACTCATCATTTGTGCACAACCCTATAATGCAAAAAAAGAATTTGTGTTTAGACTGGTATTTGTTACTAAAAAATAGTTGTTCTTATGCTGGGGACACCCCTAGTTACCAAATTGCAAAGGAAAAATTATTCTTAAACAAGGGGTTTATACAAGTTTTAGTAGTCCAATCTCTAGAAATAATCTATCACTCAGTCAAATATTATCAAAAGATGGAAATCTATGCCAAGGAACTATAAACCAGCTATTCAGGCTTGTTGTTCTGCATCACCCATTCAAGTAACCTGTTCAATTGTGAATTTTAGGTGTTCTGTGGATCAACAATCACAATCACAATCCCAAGCAGGAACTACACAGACAATTCAATGTCAATCATCAGATATATCTAATACGCCAATTCAGGGGAAGGCAACCGCTACCTAGTATATACTAGGAATTGGAACTTTTGGTTTGCTATTTGTAGTCTAATTTAGCTATAGTACTAATGGCTTCTCTACTTGTATTGTGTTTGGTGGATTTTGGTTTTTTCCATTATGATATTCTCATACATCAATAGACTGCACTTCCATTCAATAACAATTATCACATAAGTTAGCACTTATAAAGAAGTAAAGAAATAATTCAAGAAAATATGAATTCAAGACTTCACCAAAGGATCTTGCTGACTGATCAAAGACAACCATTCATGGATGCTGGTAACTGTACATTTTGTTATAGATGTCTCTCTTTTGCCTATTCTCAATTAGGTGACTTCTTGAGTTCTAATTTTCTAAATAGTCAATACTAGACATGAGCCAATCTAACAGCAATGGAGCAATTTTAAATTTAGAGCAGAAAGAATGCTTGCAAGGGCTACGGAGTCTAAGATTTTTCTAAAACCTGTGCAACAAATCCATTTTTGTGCATATCCTATAATCGTTGCATTCCTTGAGACAACATTTCTTTGAGGCATTTTACTAGATAGTTCACGTTGCACAATCATTTTACTAACCTGCTGTAGAAGTTGTCAGAGATGCTCTTCCCCGTAGCTCTTGATCTGATATTTTTCTAGCTACCATAACATTGCAAGCCTCAATGTAGAAGTATCATAAACAATTTTAACAATTTTATTTGAGAACTTACTGCCTTCCCTATTATATTATTGGAACTTAGTGCTCATTAAAAACCTAAAATTTAATTAAAGTAATAAAAATAAATTACCTTTTTAAATTAGTCTGATTTATAATTCCATTAGCAACTCTAGTAATTTTATGTAGCAGTGAATTTAGATCATGTATGGTTGTTAAATATTCAGTACTGTATAACTCATAATATTGAATTAATTCATAATCAACATCAGTCTTAGTGTGTCCAAATATCAGTAATTATGAAACTAATCATAAAGTAGATTGGTTATTGTTTATTCTGTATTGAATTGTAATCTCTATGAATTTAATTCTTATAGTTTCATTTCTAATTTATATTTTAATTAGAAACCTTTAGTAATTTTATATAATATTTGATTTAAAGGCTTAACTATTTCTTTTGTGGAGACTCGGTTCCCATAGTTTATTGGGACACCTCCTGTAATGTCCATGCTAGAGTATGGTGAATGGCTGTTCTCTTTAAAAAATAATAATTTTCAACAAATTGCCAAAATTTATATAGGGTTAAGATGATATGTAAATTAGGTTTAAATAATTTATTTATGTTAAGTAGGTTATATTATTTTAAAAGCACTATTCAATAGATAACAATCATAAAAAGAATTTTTCTCATTTGGAAATGAGTATAAAGTAAATTTCATTGGGCTATTTTTCACTTCTAGTTGAACAACTCATGCAAAGGTGTAAAAAAATTAGATTTGTTAGTTAATAAAAATTTTCCAGCACTACTACTACAGAAAGTTATTATATTTGATACAAAATTTCATGTAGTAATATTAATTATCCAATATCTATGGCTATTTTCCATTTTTAAATGAATAGTATATACAAAAAGGTTTAAAAATTAGTTTTATGTTATTTAAAGATAGTATATAAGTGATACAGTTGAAAATAGATAGTTTAGCTGTAAAATAAACTAAAAGGTTAAAAAGACTTATCATATGGAATAAGAGATTTACTCAATCCATCAAAATTTATATAGGATTATGATGATATGAATATTTGGTTATATATATAATTTACTTATGCAGATTATAGTAATAGATAATTGTCATGTAAAAGAATATATATAATAATATATTAGATTTATTTTTAATGTTTGTTAATTTCTCTTTGGATTAAAAATATTTAGTATCCAATACTAATGTAAATTAATATTATTATTATTATTATTATTATTATTATTATTGTTACAATAATATTGTTATTATTTAAATGTTATAGTGTCATTTCTAAGTAATCAGAGAATATGTGAAAATGAGTTCAACCCTAGGTTTGAAAACTCAACTAATTATTAAAAATATAACTATTTAGACTATTGAAATATTAAGAAAAGTAGGTGATGTTAGTTACTATGGTGTAATTTAAATTATTGTGATTACTGTTGTTTAATTAAATTTAATTTTGATTTCAATTTTAATACAATATCCTTATCAATATTTATTAATTGAAATTTGATTAAATAGTTTAGTTATCAGATTTATTAACATTGTAAGAAGATAGAGGTTATGAGTATAGCATTTGAAAAAAAATTAGACTAGCACACAATATGTTTGAAATTTAACTTGTATGTTTAATTATTAGAGGTAAATGAAATTGTGTAAGTTGGTTCACTAGTCGTTATTGAGTTAAGTGGGCCGAGATTTAGGTTTCCAGAGGCATAGTATAAAATAGTTTGTTTTCAAGTAATGTATTATTATGTGTTTTGGATTTATGACATCTTAAAAAACATGTTGTCTCTAGTTATGTATGGATTAAAAGACAATGTGAATGATAAAAGTATTTCTCTCTGGATGCATTGTTGTTCATTTAGTTGTATTTTTCTTGTATCAACTTTTGTGGTGAGTTGTGGAATGTGGAGACATGGAAATCATAAAGATGTAATGAATATGTGTTGTTATGGGCAATGGTTTAGGAGTTCTGCCCTTATGATTATGTATTGGTATGCAAGAAGGTCAATGCCTTGCATCGTTATATATACATGTTGATGTGAGGATAATTGGTTTGCAAGATGGTTAAGGCTTTGCATTGTTATGTATATTTGTTGTCATGATGATAGTTGTTATGCTTGATGAATAGGGTTTCTAGGTGTAGGTAGGGGAGTGGCTTTCAATGTGGGGCTGGCGCCCAAAGTGGCTATCAGGATAACCCATTGAAGGTTGTTAACTAAGTGAAAACCTAAAAATGAACTAAGGGAAAATGGTAGATTACACATTAACAAGATAATTGGATTTCCTCTCCCATGCCTATAGTGCTCATTTAGACTAAGGATGGGTAGAGAAGGCCTGGTTGGCAAGATCAACTTCCTTGTCCTCATGAAAGGAAGGTTGATTCTGCATGAGTCACCCTATGGGGCCAGCGCCTAGTGAGAGGCTATCAGGATAACCATAGATGGGGGCCGGCGCCTAGTGAGAGGCTATCAGGATAACCCATGTTAGGACTATGCGATGACATTCTGCCTACTGCAGCTTAGCATTCCCTACTTGTACTCTCCCCATTTGTTATGTGTTTGCCTCTGAAAGTGTTGTTAAGATGTTTGTGATATTGACTTGTGTTGTTGGAGTCATGTGTTGTCTTTGTTCTTATAGTCTACTGTCTACCTGACTGTATGTTGTAGCGGGGACCTTATGTTAACTCCTAGCTCGGGGGGTGGACCTCAGGGTTCCACATGGTCGTGTGGAAGAGCTTTATCCATTGGTTTTTCCCTTGCCATTGTTTGTGTGCGAGGAGGATCTATCTTGTGTATCAGGCATCAAATCTTGTACCAGTTATGAAGGAAGTGATTTATATTCATGTACTAGCCTTGTGTATCAATTGTATCATATTGTATATATTCAGATGTAATCAAGATGGTGATAATGTAAACTACATAATGATGTACTCATATGTATAGGCTTTTGAATATGTACATGTAATCTTGATCAAGTTGATTATCTAACTAATGTCATGAAATGGAGATGTATATGTGTATTCATTAGTGCAATAGATTCAGAATGATCTACTGATGATTAGTTAATAATGTATGTTAAATTATGTTAATTGACTTGTCAAGTAATGCAACCATGGAACCTTAGCGGACAAGTTGTTAGTTTAATGATGTGTATTGATTTGTTAAACATTACTTTGTTATCTTATATATATATATAAAATTATTCTATATTGCATAGCATAGATGTGTTGTTCTCTAAGGTTTTCATTGCAGGGCGTTACACTCCATGCCTAAATTTAGTTCCATTGAAGCGCAATATTCTTTTCCTCTGCTCTGTCTTTTCTCTTCCTTCCTTATCTTCACATCTTTCACACAAGGACACTTTTTCCTCAACTCAATTGTAAGTATTTATACACTACATTAACCTTGGAATGATCATCAAGGTTGGTATTACAATAATCAAATGTTGGAACAATCTCCAAGGTCTACATTACAAACATACATAAAATAGGTCTGGACCTAATACAAAATTAGCTAAGGAAATGTAGTAAATATGTATGTGGATCAATCCATAACTTAGCTAAGACTCAAACACAATCTTACACACTACAACATGCTTCTACAATCTTCAAGAGATCTTGACAATTACTGGAATTAACCAAGTCGACTAAGACTAGTTACACGCTACGATATCTGGAAGTAATCTTCAAACACGATCTCAATTCCTTAATGAAGACCAATTTAAATCTAGTAACATGATCAGGAGGCCTCCACAAGCACGTTGTAATCACCAAGAGTAACTACACAAACTCTAACTAGTTTATCCATGAGATTCTTCACACCGGAGCACATGAACTTCACTGTCTTCAATTGTCATAAATGAAAGATATCTTTTAGAACACCAAATCACAAACCATTGGAGTTGTAGGAACTTATCATCACCCTAGACTTCCTTCTAGAAATGTAGAGAAAAATAATTCAATGCGGAGGAATGTGAAGCAAAATACTTTCTCCTTATCACCAGTGAATAAACATAAAAAGCAAGTTTTTCTTTGGTGAATGTAACTCACTCAATTCCTCATACCAAAGGCTCAAACTCAGGATTTAGCATCTTCAAACATGCCTCTAAACAAATTCCAATCTATGGACCAAGATCTTCACTCTCTAAGAAATGTGGAGCAGTCTTCTAGATTGTTCTTCAGTATGCAGCTCATTGTCTTTACTATGATTCACTGTTTCCTATCTGATTCTTCCTGAGGGGATAATTTTCTCAATATCATGAACCTATAAAGATTCTAACTAAATAACAAAATAGGATACAGTTGACATCAATGACAACACTGATTAAGCACATACTTGCAACAATCCCTCCTTTGTCATTGATGGCAACATATGATGTGAAAAATTGCAACAACCATTAAGAAAAGATTCTCCCCTATCTCTTTACACATCTACACTCTTCCTCTCTAAGTTTTTCACAATATTTCTCTCCCCCTTTGACATAAATGGCAAAGGGAACATACTTGCACTCTACTGCTTTGATCCAATCTCTCTTCTGAACTCTCTTCACTTGACTACTCACCTTGAGAAGTAGCCCTTACAAGCATCAATCCAGATCTGGAGATGGATTTTACCTCCAGACTGATGCACTTGTGTGCATCTTAGTTTAGTGCAAGAGGGGTGATAACCCCTAGCTTTTCTCTAAGATATTGAAAAGTATCCTTAGGCAGAGGCTTAGTGAAAATGTCTACAATCTAATCTTTTTTCAGATACATACTTCAACTTGACTTCATTCTCTATTACCTTTTCTCTCATAAAGTGATATTTTATGGATATATGCTTTGTCCTTGAATGCATTACTGGGTTCTTTGATATGTTTATGGAACTTGTATTGTCATAAAAGATTGCAATTGGATCTTCATACACAACTCAGATGTCCTTCAATGTCTGCTTCATCCATAACACTTGAGTGCAACTACATGCTGCTATAATGTATTTTGCATCTGCAGTAGATAGAGATATTGGATCTTGTTTCTTGCTTAACTGGATACCATCCTCTTTCCTAAAAACAATGCACCGCCACTTGTACTTTTCCTTTCATCTACATCTCTAGCCCAATCTACATCAGTGTATGCACTGAGAGTGAAATCATTGTCTTTAGGATACCACAAACCATAATCCATTGTGCCTTTCAAGTATCTCAGTATTCTTTTGACTACCACCACATGTGATTCTTTAGGTTCTTCTTGAAATATTGCCACAAGACAAACTGCATGCATTATGTCAGGTCTAGTTTGGGTCAGATAAAGTAATCCTCCAATCATAGATCTATATCTTTCCTGATCTTCCATAGGTGAGTAATCATTTTTACTCAATTTACAACCAGTTTCCATTGGAGTGCTTACCAGTTTGGAGTCCTCCATCCCAAATTTCTTTAACAACTCTTTTACATACTTTGACTAAGAAATGAAGATACCTTTATTTGAATGATTTATTTGCAGACCTAAAAAGAAATTCATCTCACCAAACTAGACATTTCAAATTCATTTTGCATTTCCCCAGAAAAAACCATGCACATACCTCCGTTGTCTCCAAAGATAATGTCATCAACAAAGGCTACAACAATTAGGATTTGTTCATTATTGATCTTAAATAGAGATTATTGTCAGTAGTACCCTTACTGAACCCTGATTATATCAGATACTTATCCAATCTTGCATACCAGGCCATGGGGGCTTGTTTTAGTCCATTCAATGCTTTCTTCAATTTGTACACCATGTTAGCATGATCTGTTGACTGGAATCCTTCTGGTTGTTCAATATAGACTTCTTCATCCAATTCCCCATTTAAGAATGCAAACTTTACATCCATTTGATATACCTTGAAATCTTTGTAGGTTACAAATGCTAAAAACATTCTTATTGCTTGAATCCTTGCCACTGGTGCAAATATTTCCTCAAAGTCTATTCCGTCAAATTGAGAGTATCCTTTGCATACCAACCTTTCTTTGTTTCTTGCCACTTCACCATTCTCATTCATTTTGTTCCTAAAGACCCATTTGGTGCCAATTACATTCTTATCTACTAGTCTGGGAACAAGATCCCAAGTCTGATTCTTCTCTATCTACATCAATTCTTCTTCCATAGCCTTTACCCAATTTTCATCATTACAATCTTTATTTCCATTTTTACGTCCACTTGAGAAATCAAACAATAATTAACTTGTTCATCAACAACTCTTCTTTTGGTCTGAAATCGTTTACTCTAATCTCCTATGATTTGATCTTTAGAGTGATTTAACTGTACATACCTAGGTGTCTTGATAATAGTTTCAAGAGCTTATTCTTCTTCTTCCTCTGAGTTTTCTTCTTGGTGTACTACTACTTTGTTTACAGGGACATCTGGTTCATCAAATTCATAACCACTTGATACCTTTTCCTTGGTTTCATGAACTTTGACATTTGCACTCTTAATGATCTTCTTCAACCTGTTATTGTAGCACCGATAGGCCTTTCTCTTGGTAGAATATCCAAGGAAGATACCTTCATCACATCATGCATCAAACTTATCTAGATCTTCATCTCTTCTAATATAACACTTACTACCAAAAACTTTGAGATATTTCACAGTAGAAACTTTACAATGCCACAACTCATAAGGAGTCTTAGAGTTGTTACCTTTTACTTGGACTCTGTTTAGGATGTATACAACAGTGTGAATTGCCTCTCTCTAATAAACTTCTGGTAGGTCAACCTCCTTCATCATTATTCTAGCATCCTCTTGAACTATCTGATTTTTCCTTTCAAGTACTCCATTTTGTTGTGGAGTCATGGGTGCATATTATTCTCAACCATTGCCCTAAATGCTTTGAACTTTTCTAGGGCTTCAAATTTTTGTTTTAAGAAGGAAACCAAAGTCATTCTAGAATAATCATCAATCAGCAACATGAAATACCTGTCTCCTTGGAGGCTTCTTACTCTAGTAGGTCCACATAGATCTATATGCACTAATTTCAGCAATCCATCAATAGATTGGTCCTTGCTCATGAAACTTGTTCTTGTTTGTTTTCCAAATTGGCACTCCTTGCACAAAGTATCAGCAGGCTTCACAAGCTAAGGAAAATCTCTTATAGCCTGAGTGGAACTTATCTTCACAATGTTGTCAAAATTGATATGACACAACCTTCTATGCCACAACCAAATTTCATCATTCTGAGCCAACAAACAATATTCATTAGTCCCTTTCAAATAATAAATGTTACCTATTGTAATCAATGTTCCAAAGTTTTCCAAGATCTTGCATCCACTGTCCTTGAATTTGAGATCATAAGCTTTGCCACACATCTTATCAACACTCAAGAGATTGTGCTTTAATCCCTTGACATATAAGACATCATTAGTGTTGTGCTTTCCATAAAAAGAGATAGATCCTTTTCCACAAATCTTACCAGTTGTATCATTACCAAACCTAACTAGTCCTCCATCATATCTTTCCAAACTTATGAACTTACTTTTGTCACTAGTCATGTGATGAGAGCATCCACTATCAATAACCCATTCATCTTTGTCTTCAATAACCTGAGCAGCCAAGGCACTTTTCCACTAGTTTTTCTTCCTTCACACAGCTAGCAAGATTGGTAGTCACAGGTTCTTTAATAGAAATAAACAAGCATTCATTTCCAAAAGTATTAGCATTATCTGGTTCACCATCTGATACTCCATCATCATCAAGATCTTCAACATAATAATATTTCTTTGGAATCCTAGGTCTATCTGGTCTAGGCTTGGGAACTCTTTTCGGGCACCTAGAACCATAATGACCAAATTTACCACAACTAAAACATTTGAAAGGTAATTTGACTTTGAACTTACTAGTACCTTTGGGAAGATTGTTAACAAAGTTAGCTTCAAGTTCTTCAAGCTCATAATTTGGTTGCACCTTGTATTTTTTAGATCTAGGGGTTCTTTTTGAAGTGTTAGCCTTGAAAGCAGTCTCTATCTTTGGAATTGAATCACTAATTTCTCTCATTTAAAAGGCTGTCAACTTCCCTACCAGCTGATCTTTTGTAATCTTTATTATTGTCATTATTTCTTCAATTGCAGCCACTTTATGACAATAAAATTTAGGCAGTGATCTAAGAATTTTGTTCACAACTTTGATATCCTCAATTTATCCTCCTACACTTATAATGCTACTCACAAGATCCTTGACCTTTTGTATGAAGGATGTTATGTTGCCATCTTTTCTCATCTTCAAACATTCATATTTTTCCTTCAAACTCTATAACTTGGTTCTTTTCATAGATTCATCTCCTTCATATAGATTCTTCATCTTATCCTAGATTTCATAAGCAGCTTCTAGCTCCATGATCCTTGTTACTTCGATGTCAGATAAGTCACTTACCAGGGCATCTTTAGGTTTTATGCTCAACTCAAATTCCTTGATCTCATCTTCAGTTTGCAAACCATTCTTTGGTATTTCATACTTATTTTCATTTATTTTCCAAACACTATAACCCAAGCAGAGGAGATGAGTTTTCATGTGGATCTTCCAGACGGAGTAGTTTGTTCCATTAAACTGCGGACTCCTTCTTATATGACATTTTGGATCATCCTCAAGAGGTCAAGATTTCTTTTGAGGAACTTGGTTCTGATACCAATAGTTGAAATGAACCAGACAACTGAGAGGGGGGGTGAATCAGTTGTCACAAAACTTAAACAATTCTACACCTTAAATCAGTAAACACTTATCCACTATTTTTTATGATTACAACATGAAAGCATAAACACAGAGCCATAAACACAATTGCAAGATCATACAGAGGTGACACCAGATTTTTATGTCGAAAACCCTGTCAAGGGAAAAACCATGGTGGGAGTTAACCCACAAGATATATATGTAAAGTACAATACCAAAAATTAGTGGCTTACTTCCAATAGAGCTTACTGCCTAGAAAAAGGCTCACTACCAAGGGGTGGCTCACTGCCAAGGGTTTTGAACTGAGATGTTAGCATCTACTCCATGCCTGAATTTAGTTCCATTGAGGCACAATATTCTTCTGCTCTACTTTACCTTTTCTCTCCCTCCCTTATCTTTGCATCTTTCACACAAGGACACTTTTTCCTTGACTCAATTGCAAGTATTTATACACTACATCAACCTAGGAATGATCATCAAGGTTGGCATTACAATCATCAATCATTGCAATAATCTCCAAGGTCAACATTACAAACATACATATAATAGGTCTAGACCCAATACAAAATTAGCTAAACAAATGTAGTAAAAATGTATGCAAATCACTCCATGCCTTAGCTGGGACTCAAACACAATCTTCCACAACATAACAAGCTTCTGCAATCTTCAAGAGATCTCCACAATCACTGGAATTAGCCAAGTCAGCTAAGACTGGTTACATGCTTCAAACATGATCTCAATTCCTTAACACAGACCAATGCAAAGGTAGTAACATGATCAAGAGGCCTCCAAAAGCACATTGTAATCGCTAGGAGCAACCGTACAAAATCTAACCACTTTATCCATGAGATTCTTCACACTAGAGCACATGAACTTCACTATCTTCAACTGTCATACAAGAAAGATAGCTTGCGGACCACCAAATTACAAACCATTGGAGTTGTAGGCACTTATCATCATCCCAAACTTCCTTCTAGAACCACAAAGTAAAATACTTCAATGCGAAGGAATGTGGAGAAAAATACTTTCTCCCTATCACCAGTGAATAAATAGAAAAAGTGGGTTTTTCTCTGGTGAATGTAACTCACTAAATTCTTCATACTGAAGGCTCAAACTTAGGATTTAGCATCTTCAAACATGCCTCTAAATAAATTCCAATCCTCGGACCAAGATCTTCACTCTCCAAGAAATGCAAAGTAGTCTTCTAGACTATACTTCAGTATGCAGCTCACTGTCTTCACTGTGATTCACTGTTTCCTATCTGATTCTTCCAAAGGGGCTAATTTTGTCAATATCCTCAACATATAAAGCTTCTAACCAAATAACAAAATAAGATACAGTTGACACCAATGACAACAAAGATATGTTGACATCAATGACAACACTGATTAAACACATACTTGTAACAAGTATATATGGTCTACCCTTGAATTTATAGAAATGTCTATATTTAGAGAAAATCATTTATTGAAATGTTTTAAACAACATTAGGGTTCTTCATTTTAGTGTGATGACTACATGAATTTTAGAAATGCTATCAAATGTTTTGATTACATGAATCAAATTTGTAAAGTAAAAATATTTGAAATGTCTAGGTTTTTGCTAACTTGTGAATATTTTATTATTGTTATTAGTACTACAAGTAATTAAATTTCATAAATCTAACTATATGTGTAAATTTATAGTAATAGTTCATAAAATACTAAAATTAATAAAATCTATGAAACAATATATAAAGTCCATGAAAATACTGAAACATATATATAGATCTAGTCCATGAAATACTAAAACACTGAAACATGTATAAATAGTATGTATGAAACATGTACTGAAAGATATATAGAGTCCATGAAATGTACTAAAACATATATATGTCTAATTGCTATCATCTCTATAA